>CM065425.1:69376160-70702975 GCA_033060865.1 Dorcus hopei | reverse complement strand
TTCCGGAAAGAATTCGAGAAAATGTTTTTTCGAGAAATTTCCGACCAAATCGTCGGAAAAAATTTTGAAATTTTTACACAAAAACCTCGATAACTCGAGAACGGTTAGGACTAGCGGCATGAACGACCCCATATTTGAAATCGCCGCGTCGAGATCTATAATGTAGGATCAGTTCCGAAAGAATTCGAGAAAATGTTTTTTTTCGAGAAATTTCCGACCAAATCGTCGGAAAAAAAATTTTGAAATTTTTTACACAAAAACCTCGATAACTCGAGAACGGTTAGGACTAGCGGCATGAACGACCCCATATTTGAAATCGCCGCGTCGAGATCTATAATGTAGGATCAGTTCCGAAAGAATTCGAGAAAATGTTTTTTTTCGAGAAATTTCCGACCAAATCGTCGGAAAAAAATTTTGAAATTTTTTACACAAAAACCTCGATAACTCGAGAACGGTTAGGACTAGCGGCATGAACGACCCCATATTTGAAATCGCCGCGTCGAGATCTATAAGATTGGATCAGTTCCGAAAGAATTCGAGAAAATGTTTTTTTTCGAGAAATTTCCGACCAAATCGTCGGAAAAAAATTTTGAAATTTTTTACACAAAAACCTCGATAACTCGAGAACGGTTAGGACTAGCGGCATGAACGACCCCATATTTGAAATCGCCGCGTCGAGATCTATAAGATTGGATCAGTTCCGAAAGAATTCGAGAAAATGTTTTTTTTCGAGAAATTTCCGACCAAATCGTCGGAAAAAAATTTTGAAATTTTTTACACAAAAACCTCGATAACTCGAGAACGGTTAGGACTAGCGGCATGAACGACCCCATATTTGAAATCGCCGCGTCGAGATCTATAATGTAGGATCAGTTCCGAAAGAATTCGAGAAAATGTTTTTTTTCGAGAAATTTCCGACCAAATCGTCGGAAAAAAATTTTGAAATTTTTACACAAAAACCTCGATAACTCGAGAACGGTTAGGACTAGCGGCATGAACGACCCCATATTTGAAATCGCCGCGTCGAGATCTATAATGTAGGATCAGTTCCGAAAGAATTCGAGAAAATGTTTTTTTTCGAGAAATTTCCGACCAAATCGTCGGAAAAAAATTTTGAAATATTTTACACTAAAACCTCGATAACTCGAGAACGGTTAGGACTAGCGGCATGAACGACCCCATATTTGAAATCGCCGCGTCGAGATCTATAATGTAGGATCAGTTCCGAAAGAATTCGAGAAAATGTTTTTGTTCGAGAAATTTCCGACCAATTCGTCGGAAAAAATTTTGAAATTTTTACACAAAAACCTCGATAACTCGAGAACGGTTAGGACTAGCGGCATGAACGACCCCATATTTGAAATCGCCGCGTCGAGATCTATAATGTAGGATCAGTTCCGAAAGAATTCGAGAAAATGTTTTATTTCGAGAAATTTCCGACCAAATCGTCGGATAAAAATTTTGAAATTTTTTACACAAACCCCTCGATAACTCGAGAACGGTTAGGACTAGCGGCATGAACGACCCCATATTTGAAATCGCCGCGTCGAGATCTATAATGTAGGATCAGTTCCGAAAGAATTCGAGAAAATGTTTTCTTTCGAGAAATTTCCGACCAAATCGTCGGAAAAAAATTTTGAAATTTTTTAAACAAAAACCTCGATAACTCGAGAACGGTTAGGACTAGCGGCATGAACGACCCCATATTTGAAATCGCCGCGTCGAGATCTATAATGTAGGATCAGTTCCGAAATAATAAGAGCAAATGTAATTTATCGAGAACTTTACGACCAAATCGTCGGAAAAAATTTTGAAATTTTTACACAAAAACCTCGATAACTCGAGAACGGTTAGGACTAGCGGCATGAACGACCCCATATTTGAAATCGCCGCGTCGAGATCTATAATGTAGGATCAGTTCCGAAAGAATTCGAGAAAATGTTTTATTTCGAGAAATTTCCGACCAAATCGTCGGAAAAAATTCTGGCAATCTTTTACACAAAAACCTCGATAACTCGAGAACGGTTAGGACTAGCGGCATGAACGACCCCATATTTGAAATCGCCGCGTCGAGATCTATAAGATTGGATCAGTTCCGAAAGAATTCGAGAAAATGATATTTTTCGAGAAATTTCCGTCCAAATCGTCGGAAAATATTTTTGAAATTTATTACACAAAAACCTCGATAACTCGAGAACGGTTAGGACTAGCGGCATGAACGACCCCATATTTGAAATCGCCGCGTCGAGATCTATAATGTAGGATCAGTTCCGAAAGAATTCGAGAAAATGTTTTTTTTCGAGAAAGTTCCGACCAAATCGTCTGAAAAAAATTATGAAATTTTTTACACAAAAACCTCGATAACTCGAGAACGGTTAGGACTAGCGGCATGAACGACCCCATATTTGAAATCGCCGCGTCGAGATCTATAATGTAGGATCAGTTCCGAAAGAATTCGAGAAAATGTTTTTTTTCGAGAAATTTCCGACCAAATCGTCGGAAAAAAATTTTGAAATTTTTTACACAAAAACCTCGATAACTCGAGAACGGTTAGGACTAGCGGCATGAACGACCCCATATTTGAAATCGCCGCGTCGAGATCTATAATGTAGGATCAGTTCCGAAAGAATTCGAGAAAATGTTTTTTTTCGAGAAATTTCCGACCAAATCGTCGGAAAAAGATTTTGAAAATTTTTACACAAAAACCTCGATAACTCGAGAACGGTTAGGACTAGCGGCATGAACGACCCCATATTTGAAATCGCCGCGTCGAGATCTATAATGTAGGATCAGTTCCGAAAGAATTCGAGAAAATGTTTTTTTTTCGAGAAATTTCCGACCAAATCGTCGGAAAAAAATTTGGACATTTTTACACACAAACCTCGATAACTCGAGAACGGTTAGGACTAGCGGCATGAACGACCCCATATTTGAAATCGCCGCGTCGAGATCTATAATGTAGGATCAGTTCCGAAAGAATTCGAGAAAATGTAATTTGTCGAGAAAATTACGACCAAATCGTCGGAAAAAATTTTGAAATTTTTACACAAAAACCTCGATAACTCGAGAACGGTTAGGACTAGCGGCATGAACGACCCCATATTTGAAATCGCCGCGTCGAGATCTATAATGTAGGATCAGTTCCGAAAGAATTCGAGAAAATGTTTTTTTTCGAGAAATTTCCGACCAAATCGTCGGAAAAAATTTTGAAATTTTTTACAAAAAAACCTCGATAACTCGAGAACGGTTAGGACTAGCGGCATGAACGACCCCATATTTGAAATCGCCGCGTCGAGATCTATAAGATTGGATCAGTTCCGAAAGAATTCGAGAAAACGTTTTTTTTCGAGAAATTTCCGACCAAATCGTCGGAAAAAAAATTTGAAATTTTTTACACAAAAACCTCGATAACTCGAGAACGGTTAGGACTAGCGGCATGAACGACCCCATATTTGAAATCGCCGCGTCGAGATCTATAATGTAGGATCAGTTCCGAAAGAATTCGAGAAAATGTATTATTCGAGAAATTACCGACCAAAACTTCGGAAAATCATTTTGTAAATTTTTACACAAAAACCTCGATAACTCGAGAACGGTTAGGACTAGCGGCATGAACGACCCCATATTTGAAATCGCCGCGTCGAGATCTATAATGTAGGATCAGTTCCGAAAGAATTCGAGAAAATGTTTTTTTCGAGAAATTTCCGACCAAATCGTCGGAAAAAATTTTGAAATTTTTACACAAAAACCTCGATAACTCGAGAACGGTTAGGACTAGCGGCATGAACGACCCCATATTTGAAATCGCCGCGTCGAGATCTATAATGTAGGATCAGTTCCGAAAGAATTCGAGAAAATGTTTATTTTCGAGAAATATCCGACCAAATCGTCGGAAAAAAATTTTGAAATTTTTTACACAAAAACCTCGATAACTCGAGAACGGTTAGGACTAGCGGCATGAACGACCCCATATTTGAAATCGCCGCGTCGAGATCTATAATGTAGGATCAGTTCCGAAAGAATTCGAGAAAATGTTTTTTTCGAGAAATTTCCGACCAAATCGTCGGAAAAAATTTTGAAATTTTTACACAAAAACCTCGATAACTCGAGAACGGTTAGGACTAGCGGCATGAACGACCCCATATTTGAAATCGCCGCGTCGAGATCTATAAGATTGGATCAGTTCCGAAAGAATTCGAGAAAATGATTTTTTTCGAGAAATTTCCGACCAACTCGTCGGAAAAAATTTTGAAATTTTTACACAAAACCTCGATAACTCGAGAACGGTTAGGACTAGCGGCATGAACGACCCCATATTTGAAATCGCCGCGTCGAGATCTATAATGTAGGATCAGTTCCGAAAGAATTCGAGAAAATGTTTTTTCGAGAAATTTCCGACCAAATCGTCGGAAAAAAATTTTGAAATTTTTACACAAAAACCTCGATAACTCGAGAACGGTTAGGACTAGCGGCATGAACGACCCCATATTTGAAATCGCCGCGTCGAGATCTATAAGATTGGATCAGTTCCGAAAGAATTCGAGAAAATCTTTTTTCGAGAAATTTCCGACCAAATCGTCGGAAAAAATTTTGAAATTTTTACACAAAAACCTCGATAACTCGAGAACGGTTAGGACTAGCGGCATGAACGACCCCATATTTGAAATCGCCGCGTCGAGATCTATAATGTAGGATCAGTTCCGAAAAAATTCGAGAAAATGTTTTTTTTCGAGAAATTTCCGACCAAATCGTCGGAAAAAAATTTTGAAATTTTTACACAAAAACCTCGATAACTCGAGAACGGTTAGGACTAGCGGCATGAACGACCCCATATTTGAAATCGCCGCGTCGAGATCTATAAGATTGGATCAGTTCCGAAAGAATTCGAGAAAATGTTTTTTTTCGAGAAATTTCCGACCAAATCGTCGGAAAAAAATTTTGAAATTTTTACACAAAAACCTCGATAACTCGAGAACGGTTAGGACTAGCGGCATGAACGACCCCATATTTGAAATCGCCGCGTCGAGATCTATAATGTAGGATCAGTTCCGAAAGAATTCGAGAAAATGTTAATTTTCGAGAAATTTCCGACCAAATCGTCGGAAAAAAATTTTGAAATTTTTTACACAAAAACCTCGATAACTCGAGAACGGTTAGGACTAGCGGCATGAACGACCCCATATTTGAAATCGCCGCGTCGAGATCTATAATGTAGGATCAGTTCCGAAAGAATTCGAGAAAATGTTTTTTTTAGAGAAATTTCCGACCAAATCGTCGGAAAAAAATTTTGAAAATTATTACACAAAAACCTCGATAACTCGAGAACGGTTAGGACTAGCGGCATGAACGACCCCATATTTGAAATCGCCGCGTCGAGATCTATAATGTAGGATCAGTTCCGAAAGAATTCGAGAAAATGTTTTTTTTCGAGAAATTTCCGACCAAATCGTCGGAAAAAAATTTTGAAATTTTTTACACAAAAACCTCGATAACTCGAGAACGGTTAGGACTAGCGGCATGAACGACCCCATATTTGAAATCGCCGCGTCGAGATCTATAAGATTGGATCAGTTCCGAAAGAATTCGAGAAAATGTTTTTTCTCGAGAAATTTCCGACCAAATCGTCGGAAAAAATTTTGAAATTTTTTACACAAAAACCTCGATAACTCGAGAACGGTTAGGACTAGCGGCATGAACGACCCCATATTTGAAATCGCCGCGTCGAGATCTATAATGTAGGATCAGTTCCGAAAGAATTCGAGAAAATGTTTTCTTTCGAGAAATTTCCGACCAAATCGTCGGAAAAAAATTTTGAAATTTTTACACAAAAACCTCGATAACTCGAGAACGGTTAGGACTAGCGGCATGAACGACCCCATATTTGAAATCGCCGCGTCGAGATCTATAAGATTGGATCAGTTCCGAAAGAATTCGAGAAAATGTTTTTTTTTCGAGAAATTTCCGACCAAATCGTCGGAAAAAAAATTTGAAATTTTTTACACAAAAACCTCGATAACTCGAGAACGGTTAGGACTAGCGGCATGAACGACCCCATATTTGAAATCGCCGCGTCGAGATCTATAATGTAGGATCAGTTCCGAAAGAATTCGAGAAAAAGTATTTAATCGAGAAAAATCCGACCAAATCGTCTGAAAAAAAATTAGAAATTTTTTACACAAAAACCTCGATAACTCGAGAACGGTTAGGACTAGCGGCATGAACGACCCCATATTTGAAATCGCCGCGTCGAGATCTATAAGATTGGATCAGTTCCGAAAGAATTCGAGAAAATGTTTTTTCGAGAAATTTCCGACCAAATCGTCGGAAAAAATTTTGAAATTTTTACACAAAACCTCGATAACTCGAGAACGGTTAGGACTAGCGGCATGAACGACCCCATATTTGAAATCGCCGCGTCGAGATCTATAATGTAGGATCAGTTCCGAAAGAATTCGAGAAAATGTTTTTTCGAGAAATTTCCGACCAAATCGTCGGAAAAAATTTTGAAATTTTTACACAAAAACCTCGATAACTCGAGAACGGTTAGGACTAGCGGCATGAACGACCCCATATTTGAAATCGCCGCGTCGAGATCTATAAGATTGGATCAGTTCCGAAAGAATTCGAGAAAATGTTTTTTTTGGTGAGAAATATCCGAACAAATCGTCGGAAAAAATTTTGAAATTTTTACACAAAAACCTCGATAACTCGAGAACGGTTAGGACTAGCGGCATGAACGACCCCATATTTGAAATCGCCGCGTCGAGATCTATAATGTAGGATCAGTTCCGAAAGAATTCGAGAAAATGTTTTTTTTCGAGAAATTTCCGACCAAATCGTCGGAAAAAAATTTTGAAATTTTTTACACAAAAACCTCGATAACTCGAGAACGGTTAGGACTAGCGGCATGAACGACCCCATATTTGAAATCGCCGCGTCGAGATCTATAAGATAGGATCAGTTCCGAAAGAATTCGAGAAAATGTTTTTTTCGAGAAATTTCCGACCAAATCGTCGGAAAAAAATTTTGAAATTTTTTACACAAAAACCTCGATAACTCGAGAACGGTTAGGACTAGCGGCATGAACGACCCCATATTTGAAATCGCCGCGTCGAGATCTATAAGATTGGATCAGTTCCGAAAGAATTCGAGAAAATGTTTTTTTTCGAGAAATTTCCGACCAAATCGTCGGAAAAAAATTTTGAAATTTTTTACACAAAAACCTCGATAACTCGAGAACGGTTAGGACTAGCGGCATGAACGACCCCATATTTGAAATCGCCGCGTCGAGATCTATAATGTAGGATCAGTTCCGAAAGAATTCGAGAAAATGTTTTTTTTCGAGAAATTTCCGACCAAATCGTCGGAAAAAAATTTTGAAATTTTTTACACAAAAACCTCGATAACTCGAGAACGGTTAGGACTAGCGGCATGAACGACCCCATATTTGAAATCGCCGCGTCGAGATCTATAATGTAGGATCAGTTCCGAAAGAATTCGAGAAAATGTTTTTAGTAGATACATATCCGACCAAATCGTCGGACAAATCTTTTGAAATTTTTTACACAAAAACCTCGATAACTCGAGAACGGTTAGGACTAGCGGCATGAACGACCCCATATTTGAAATCGCCGCGTCGAGATCTATAATGTAGGATCAGTTCCGAAAGAATTCGAGAAAATGTTTTTTCTCGAGAAATTTCCGACCAAATCGTCGGAAAAAAATTTTGAAATTTTTTACACAAAAACCTCGATAACTCGAGAACGGTTAGGACTAGCGGCATGAACGACCCCATATTTGAAATCGCCGCGTCGAGATCTATAAGATTGGATCAGTTCCGAAAGAATTCGAGAAAATGTTTTTTTCGAGAAATTTCCGACCAAATCGTCGGAAAAAAATTTTGAAATTTTTTACACAAAAACCTCGATAACTCGAGAACGGTTAGGACTAGCGGCATGAACGACCCCATATTTGAAATCGCCGCGTCGAGATCTATAATGTAGGATCAGTTCCGAAAGAATTCGAGAAAATTTTTTTTTTCGAGAAATTTCCGACCAAATCGTCGGAAAAAATTTTGAAATTTTTACACAAAAACCTCGATAACTCGAGAACGGTTAGGACTAGCGGCATGAACGACCCCATATTTGAAATCGCCGCGTCGAGATCTATAATGTAGGATCAGTTCCGAAAGAATTCGAGAAAATGTTTTTTTTCGAGAAATTTCCGACCAAATCGTCTGAAAAAATTTTTTAATTTTTTTTCACAAAAACCTCGATAACTCGAGAACGGTTAGGACTAGCGGCATGAACGACCCCATATTTGAAATCGCCGCGTCGAGATCTATAATGTAGGATCAGTTCCGAAAGAATTCGAGAAATTGTTTTTTTTCGAAAAATTTCCGAGCAAATCGTCGGAAAAACATTTAGAAAATTTGTACACAAAAACCTCGATAACTCGAGAACGGTTAGGACTAGCGGCATGAACGACCCCATATTTGAAATCGCCGCGTCGAGATCTATAATGTAGGATCAGTTCCGAAAGAATTCGAGAAAATGTATTTTTTCGAGAAATTTCCGACCAAATCGTCGGAAAAAAATATTCAAATCTTTTACACAAAAACCTCGATAACTCGAGAACGGTTAGGACTAGCGGCATGAACGACCCCATATTTGAAATCGCCGCGTCGAGATCTATAAGATTGGATCAGTTCCGAAAGAATTCGAGAAAATGTATTTTGACGAGAAATTTCCGACCTAATCGTCGGAAAAAATTTTGAAATTTTTACACAAAAACCTCGATAACTCGAGAACGGTTAGGACTAGCGGCATGAACGACCCCATATTTGAAATCGCCGCGTCGAGATCTATAATGTAGGATCAGTTCCGAAAGAATTCGAGAAAATGTTTTTTCGAGAAATTTCCGACCAAATCGTCGGAAAAAATTTTGAAATTTTTACACAAAAACCTCGATAACTCGAGAACGGTTAGGACTAGCGGCATGAACGACCCCATATTTGAAATCGCCGCGTCGAGATCTATAATGTAGGATCAGTTCCGAAAGAATTCGAGAAAATGTTTTTTCGAGAAATTTCCGACCAAATCGTCGGAAAAAATTTTGAAATTTTTACACAAAACCTCGATAACTCGAGAACGGTTAGGACTAGCGGCATGAACGACCCCATATTTGAAATCGCCGCGTCGAGATCTATAATGTAGGATCAGTTCCGAAAGAATTCGAAAAAATGTTTTTTTCGAGAAATTTCCGACCAAATCGTCGGAAAAAATTTTGAAATTTTTACACAAAAACCTCGATAACTCGAGAACGGTTAGGACTAGCGGCATGAACGACCCCATATTTGAAATCGCCGCGTCGAGATCTATAAGATTGGATCAGTTCCGAAAGAATTCGAGAAAATGTTTTTTTCGAGAAATTTCCGACCAAATCGTCGGAAAAAATTTTGAAATTTTTACACAAAAACCTCGATAACTCGAGAACGGTTAGGACTAGCGGCATGAACGACCCCATATTTGAAATCGCCGCGTCGAGATCTATAAGATTGGATCAGTTCCGAAAGAATTCGAGAAAATGTTATTTTTCGACAAATTTCCGACCAAAACCTCGCAAAAAAATTTAGAAAAATTAAACACAAAAACCTCGATAACTCGAGAACGGTTAGGACTAGCGGCATGAACGACCCCATATTTGAAATCGCCGCGTCGAGATCTATAATGTAGGATCAGTTCCGAAAGAATTCGAGAAAATGTTATTAATCGAGAAATTTCCGACCAAATCGTCGGAAAAAATTTTGAATATTTTTACACAAAAACCTCGATAACTCGAGAACGGTTAGGACTAGCGGCATGAACGACCCCATATTTGAAATCGCCGCGTCGAGATCTATAATGTAGGATCAGTTCCGAAAGAATTCGAGAAAATGTTTTAGTTCGAGAAATTTCCGACCACCTCGTCGGAAAATTATTTTGTATTTTTTTACACAAAAACCTCGATAACTCGAGAACGGTTAGGACTAGCGGCATGAACGACCCCATATTTGAAATCGCCGCGTCGAGATCTATAATGTAGGATCAGTTCCGAAAGAATTCGAGAAAATGTTTTTTTCGAGAAATTTCCGACCAAATCGTCGGAAAAAAATTTTGAAATTTTTTACACAAAAACCTCGATAACTCGAGAACGGTTAGGACTAGCGGCATGAACGACCCCATATTTGAAATCGCCGCGTCGAGATCTATAATGTAGGATCAGTTCCGAAAGAATTCGAGAAAATGTTTTTTTTTCGAGAAATTTCCGACCAAATCGTCGGAAAAAAATTTTGAAATTTTTTACACAAAAACCTCGATAACTCGAGAACGGTTAGGACTAGCGGCATGAACGACCCCATATTTGAAATCGCCGCGTCGAGATCTATAATGTAGGATCAGTTCCGAAAGAATTCGAGAAAATGTTTTTTTTCGAGAAATTTCCGACCAAATCGTCGGAAAAAAATTTTGAAATTTTTTACACAAAAACCTCGATAACTCGAGAACGGTTAGGACTAGCGGCATGAACGACCCCATATTTGAAATCGCCGCGTCGAGATCTATAAGATTGGATCAGTTCCGAAAGAATTCGAGAAAATGTTTTTTTTCGAGAAATTTCCGACCAAATCGTCGGAAAAAAATTTTGAAATTTTTTACACAAAAACCTCGATAACTCGAGAACGGTTAGGACTAGCGGCATGAACGACCCCATATTTGAAATCGCCGCGTCGAGATCTATAATGTAGGATCAGTTCCGAAAGAATTCGAGAAAATGTTTTTTTTCGAGAAATTTCCGACCAAATCGTCGGAAAAAAATTTTGAAATTTTTACACAAAAACCTCGATAACTCGAGAACGGTTAGGACTAGCGGCATGAACGACCCCATATTTGAAATCGCCGCGTCGAGATCTATAAGATTGGATCAGTTCCGAAAGAATTCGAGAAAATGTTTTTTTCGAGAAATTTCCGACCAAATCGTCGGAAAAAATTTTGAAATTTTTACACAAAAACCTCGATAACTCGAGAACGGTTAGGACTAGCGGCATGAACGACCCCATATTTGAAATCGCCGCGTCGAGATCTATAAGATTGGATCAGTTCCGAAAGAATTCGAGAAAATGTTTTTTCGAGAAATTTCCGACCAAATCGTCGGAAAAAATTTTGAAATTTTTACACAAAAACCTCGATAACTCGAGAACGGTTAGGACTAGCGGCATGAACGACCCCATATTTGAAATCGCCGCGTCGAGATCTATAAGATTGGATCAGTTCCGAAAGAATTCGAGAAAATGTTTTTTCGAGAAATTTCCGACCAAATCGTCGGAAAAAATTTTGAAATTTTTACACAAAAACCTCGATAACTCGAGAACGGTTAGGACTAGCGGCATGAACGACCCCATATTTGAAATCGCCGCGTCGAGATCTATAATGTAGGATCAGTTCCGAAAGAATTCGAGAAAATGTTTTTTTCGAGAAATTTCCGACCAAATCGTCGGAAAAAATTTTGAAATTTTTACACAAAAACCTCGATAACTCGAGAACGGTTAGGACTAGCGGCATGAACGACCCCATATTTGAAATCGCCGCGTCGAGATCTATAATGTAGGATCAGTTCCGAAAGAATTCGAGAAAATGTTTTTTTCGAGAAATTTCCGACCAAATCGTCGTAAATACATTTTGACAGTTTTTTCTCAAAAAACTCGATAACTCGAGAACGGTTAGGACTAGCGGCATGAACGACCCCATATTTGAAATCGCCGCGTCGAGATCTATAAGATTGGATCAGTTCCGAAAGAATTCGAGAAAATGTTTTTTTCGAGAAATTTCCGACCAAATCGTCGGAAAAAATTTTGAAATTTTTACCCAAAACCTCGATAACTCGAGAACGGTTAGGACTAGCGGCATGAACGACCCCATATTTGAAATCGCCGCGTCGAGATCTATAAGATAGGATCAGTTCCGAAAGAATTCGAGAAAATGTTTTATTTCTAGAAATTTCCGACCAAATCGTCGGAAAAAAATTTGAAATATTTACACAAAACCTCGATAACTCGAGAACGGTTAGGACTAGCGGCATGAACGACCCCATATTTGAAATCGCCGCGTCGAGATCTATAATGTAGGATCAGTTCCGAAAGAATTCGAGAAAATGTTTTTTTCGAGAAATTTCCGACCAAATCGTCGGAAAAAATTTTGAAATTTTTTACACAAAAACCTCGATAACTCGAGAACGGTTAGGACTAGCGGCATGAACGACCCCATATTTGAAATCGCCGCGTCGAGATCTATAATGTAGGATCAGTTCCGAAAGAATTCGAGAAAATGTTTTTTTTCGAGAAATTTCCGACCAAATCGTCGGAAAAAAATTTTGAAATTTTTTACACAAAAACCTCGATAACTCGAGAACGGTTAGGACTAGCGGCATGAACGACCCCATATTTGAAATCGCCGCGTCGAGATCTATAAGTTTGGATCAGTTCCGAAAGAATTCGAGAAAATGTTTTTTTTCGAGAAATTTCCGACCAAATCGTCGGAAAAAAATTTTGAAATTTTTTACACAAAAACCTCGATAACTCGAGAACGGTTAGGACTAGCGGCATGAACGACCCCATATTTGAAATCGCCGCGTCGAGATCTATAAGATTGGATCAGTTCCGAAAGAATTCGAGAAAATGTTTTTTTCGAGAAATTTCCGACCAAATCGTCGGAAAAAAATTTTGAAATTTTTCACACAAAAACCTCGATAACTCGAGAACGGTTAGGACTAGCGGCATGAACGACCCCATATTTGAAATCGCCGCGTCGAGATCTATAATGTAGGATCAGTTCCGAAAGAATTCGAGAAAATGTTTTTTCGAGAAATTTCCGACCAAATCGTCGGAAAAAATTTTGAAATTTTTACACAAAACCTCGATAACTCGAGAACGGTTAGGACTAGCGGCATGAACGACCCCATATTTGAAATCGCCGCGTCGAGATCTATAAGATTGGATCAGTTCCGAAAGAATTCGAGAAAATGTTTTTTTAGAGAAAATTCCGAACAAAACCTCGGAAAAAGATTTTGAAAATTTTTACACAAAAACCTCGATAACTCGAGAACGGTTAGGACTAGCGGCATGAACGACCCCATATTTGAAATCGCCGCGTCGAGATCTATAATGTAGGATCAGTTCCGAAAGAATTCGAGAAAATGTTTTTTTCGAGAAATTTCCGACCAAATCGTCGGAAAAAAATTTTGAAATTTTTTACACAAAAACCTCGATAACTCGAGAACGGTTAGGACTAGCGGCATGAACGACCCCATATTTGAAATCGCCGCGTCGAGATCTATAAGATTGGATCAGTTCCGAAAGAATTCGAGAAAATGTTTTTTTTCGAGAAATTTCCGACCAAATCGTCGGAAAAAAATTTTGAAATTTTTTACACAAAAACCTCGATAACTCGAGAACGGTTAGGACTAGCGGCATGAACGACCCCATATTTGAAATCGCCGCGTCGAGATCTATAATGTAGGATCAGTTCCGAAAGAATTCGAGAAAATGTTTTTTTTCGAGAAATTTCCGACCAAATCGTCGGAAAAAAATTTTGAAATTTTTTACACAAAAACCTCGATAACTCGAGAACGGTTAGGACTAGCGGCATGAACGACCCCATATTTGAAATCGCCGCGTCGAGATCTATAAGATTGGATCAGTTCCGAAAGAATTCGAGAAAATGTTTTTTTTCGAGAAATTTCCGACCAAATCGTCGGAAAAAAATTTTGAAATTTTTTACACAAAAACCTCGATAACTCGAGAACGGTTAGGACTAGCGGCATGAACGACCCCATATTTGAAATCGCCGCGTCGAGATCTATAATGTAGGATCAGTTCCGAAAGAATTCGAGAAAATGTTTTTTTCGAGAAATTTCCGACCAAATCGTCGGAAAATAATTTTGAAATTTTTACACAAAACCTCGATAACTCGAGAACGGTTAGGACTTGCGGCATGAAGGACCCACTATTTGAAATCGCCGCGTCGAGATCTATAAGATTGGATCAGTTCCGATAGAATTCGAGAAAATTTTTTTTTTCGAGAAATTTCCGACCAAATCGTCGGAAAAAAATTTTGAAATTTTTTACACAAAAACCTCGATAACTCGAGAACGGTTAGGACTAGCGGCATGAACGACCCCATATTTGAAATCGCCGCGTCGAGATCTATAATGTAGGATAAGTTCCGAAAGAATTCAAGAAAATTTTTTTATTCGATAAATTTCAGACCAAATCTTCGAAAATAAATTTTGAAATTATTTACACGAAAACCTCGATAACTCGAGAACGGTTAGGACTAGCGGCATGAACGACCCCATATTTGAAATCGCCGCGTCGAGATGTATAATGTAGGAGCAGTTCCGAAAGAATTCGAGAAAATGTTTTTTTTCGAGAAATTTCCGACCAAATCGTCGGAAAAAAATTTTGAAATTTTTTACACAAAAACCTCGATAACTCGAGAACGGTTAGGACTAGCGGCATGAACGACCCCATATTTGAAATCGCCGCGTCGAGATCTATAATGTAGGATCAGTTCCGAAAGAATTCGAGAAAATGTTTTTTTTCGAGAAATTTCCGACCAAATCGTCGGAAAAAAATTTTGAAATTTTTACACAAAAACCTCGATAACTCGAGAACGGTTAGGACTAGCGGCATGAACGACCCCATATTTGAAATCGCCGCGTCGAGATCTATAAGATTGGATCAGTTCCGAAAGAATTCGAGAAAATGTTTTTTTTCGAGAAATTTCCGACCAAATCGTCGGAAAAAAATTTTGAAATTTTTTACACAAAAACCTCGATAACTCGAGAACGGTTAGGACTAGCGGCATGAACGACCCCATATTTGAAATCGCCGCGTCGAGATCTATAATGTAGGATCAGTTCCGAAAGAATTCGAGAAAATGTTTTTTTTCGAGAAATTTCCGACCAAATCGTCGGAAAAAAATTTTGAAATTTTTTACACAAAAACCTCGATAACTCGAGAACGGTTAGGACTAGCGGCATGAACGACCCCATATTTGAAATCGCCGCGTCGAGATCTATAAGATTGGATCAGTTCCGAAAGAATTCGAGAAAATAGAAATTTCCGACCAAATCGTCGGAAAAAAATTTTGAAATTTTTTACACAAAAACCTCGATAACTCGAGAACGGTTAGGACTAGCGGCATGAACGACCCCATATTTGAAATCGCCGCGTCGAGATCTATAATGTAGGATCAGTTCCGAAAGAATTCGAGAAAATGTTTTTTTTCGAGAAATTTCCGACCAAATCGTCGGAAAAAAATTTTGAAATTTTTTACACAAAAACCTCGATAACTCGAGAACGGTTAGGACTAGCGGCATGAACGACCCCATATTTGAAATCGCCGCGTCGAGATCTATAAGATTGGATCAGTTCCGAAAGAATTCGAGAAAATGTTTTTTTTCGAGAAATTTCCGACCAAATCGTCGGAAAAAAATTTTGAAATTTTTTACACAAAAACCTCGATAACTCGAGAACGGTTAGGACTAGCGGCATGAACGACCCCATATTTGAAATCGCCGCGTCGAGATCTATAATGTAGGATCAGTTCCGAAAGAATTCGAGAAAATGTTTTTTCTCGAGAAATTTCCGACCAAATCGTCGGAAAAAAATTTTGAAATTTTTTACACAAAAACCTCGATAACTCGAGAACGGTTAGGACTAGCGGCATGAACGACCCCATATTTGAAATCGCCGCGTCGAGATCTATAATGTAGGATCAGTTCCGAAAGAATTCGAGAAAATGTTTTTTTCGAGAAATTTCCGACCAAATCGTCGGAAAAAATTTTAGAAATTTTTACACAAAAACCTCGATAACTCGAGAACGGTTAGGACTAGCGGCATGAACGACCCCATATTTGAAATCGCCGCGTCGAGATCTATAATGTAGGATCAGTTCCGAAAGAATTCGACAAAAAGTTGTGATTCGAGAAATTTCCGACCAAATCGTCGGAAAAAATTTTGAAATTTTTACACAAAAACCTCGATAACTCGAGAACGGTTAGGACTAGCGGCATGAACGACCCCATATTTGAAATCGCCGCGTCGAGAACGATAAGAGTGGATAAGTTCCGAAAGAATTCGAGAAAATGTTTTTTCGAGAAATTTCCGACCAAATCGTCGGAAAAAATTTTGAAATTTTTACACATAAACCTCGATAACTCGAGAACGGTTAGGACTAGCGGCATGAACGACCCCATATTTGAAATCGCCGCGTCGAGATCTATAATGTAGGATCAGTTCCGAAAGAATTCGAGAAAATGTTTTTTCGAGAAATTTCCGACCAAATCGTCTGAAAAATATGTTGAAAGTTTTTAAACAAATAACTCGATAACTCGAGAACGGTTAGGACTAGCGGCATGAACGACCCCATATTTGAAATCGCCGCGTCGAGATCTATAAGATTGGATCAGTTCCGAAAGAATTCGAGAAAATGTTATTTTTCGAGAAATTTCCGACCAAAACGTCGGAAAAAAATGTTGAAATTTTTTACACAAAAACCTCGATAACTCGAGAACGGTTAGGACTAGCGGCATGAACGACCCCATATTTGAAATCGCCGCGTCGAGATCTAGAAGATTGGATCAGTTCCGAAAGAATTCGAGAACATGTATTTTTTCGAGAAATTTCCGACCAAATCGTCGGAACAACATTTTGCCATATTTTACACAAAAACCTCGATAACTCGAGAACGGTTAGGACTAGCGGCATGAACGACCCCATATTTGAAATCGCCGCGTCGAGATCTATAATGTAGGATCAGTTCCGAAAGAATTCGAGAAAATGTTTTTTTCGAGAATTTTCCGACCAAATCTTCGGAAAAAATTTTGAAATTTTTACACAAAAACCTCGATAACTCGAGAACGGTTAGGACTAGCGGCATGAACGACCCCATATTTGAAATCGCCGCGTCGAGATCTATAATGTAGGATCAGTTCCGAAAGAATTCGAGAAAATGTTTGTGATCGAGTAATTTCCGGCCAATTCGTCGGAAATATATTTTGAAATTTTTACACAAAAACCTCGATAACTCGAGAACGGTTAGGACTAGCGGCATGAACGACCCCATATTTGAAATCGCCGCGTCGAGATCTATAAGATTGGATCAGTTCCGAAAGAATTCGAGAAAATGATATAATTAGAGAAATTTCCGACCAAATCGACGGAAAAAATTTTGAAATTTTTACACAAAAACCTCGATAACTCGAGAACGGTTAGGACTAGCGGCATGAACGACCCCATATTTGAAATCGCCGCGTCGAGATCTATAAGATGTAGGAGCAGTTCCGAAAGAATACGAGAAAATGTTATTTTCGAGAAATTTCCGACCAAATCGTCGGAAAAAATATTGAAATATTTTACACAAAAACCTCGATAACTCGAGAACGGTTAGGACTAGCGGCATGAACGACCCCATATTTGAAATCGCCGCGTCGAGATCTATAATGTAGGATCAGTTCCGAAAGAATTCGAGAAAATGTTTTTTTCGAGAAATTTCCGACCAAATCGTCGGAAAAAAATTTTGAAATTTTTTACACAAAAACCTCGATAACTCGAGAACGGTTAGGACTAGCGGCATGAACGACCCCATATTTGAAATCGCCGCGTCGAGATCTATAAGATTGGATCAGTTCCGAAAGAATTCGAGAAAATGTTTTTTTCGAGAAATTTCCGACCAAATCGTCGGAAAAAAATTTTGAAACTTTTAACACAAAAACCTCGATAACTCGAGAACGGTTAGGACTAGCGGCATGAACGACCCCATATTTGAAATCGCCGCGTCGAGATCTATAATGTAGGATCAGTTCCGAAAGAATTCGAGAAAATGTTTTTTTCGAGAAATTTCCGACCAAATCGTCGGAAAAAATTTTGAAATTTTTACACAAAAACCTCGATAACTCGAGAACGGTTAGGACTAGCGGCATGAACGACCCCATATTTGAAATCGCCGCGTCGAGATCTATAAGATTGGATCAGTTCCGAAAGAATTCGAGAAAATGTTTTTAATCGAGAAATTTCCGACAATATCGTCGGAAAAAATTTTGAAATTTTTACACAAAAACCTCGATAACTCGAGAACGGTTAGGACTAGCGGCATGAACGACCCCATATTTGAAATCGCCGCGTCGAGATCTATAATGTAGGATCAGTTCCGAAAGAATTCGAGAAAATGTTTTTTTCGAGAAATTTCCGACCAAATCGTCGGAAAAAATTTTGAAATTTTTACACAAAAACCTCGATAACTCGAGAACGGTTAGGACTAGCGGCATGAACGACCCCATATTTGAAATCGCCGCGTCGAGATCTATAAGGTTGGATCAGTTCCGAAAGAATTCGAGTAAATGTATTTTTCGAGAAATTTCCGACCAAATCGTCGGAAAAAATTTTGAAATTTTTACACAAAAACCTCGATAACTCGAGAACGGTTAGGACTAGCGGCATGAACGACCCCATATTTGAAATCGCCGCGTCGAGATCTATAATGTAGGATCAGTTCCGAAAGAATTCGAGAAAATGTTTTTTCGAGAAATTTCCGACCAAATCGTCGGAAAAAATTTTGAAATTTTTACACAAAAACCTCGATAACTCGAGAACGGTTAGGACTAGCGGCATGAACGACCCCATATTTGAAATCGCCGCGTCGAGATCTATAAGATTGGATCAGTTCCGAAAGAATTCGAGAAAATGTTTATTTTAGAGAAATTTCCGACAAAATAATCGGAAAAAAATTTTGAAATTTTTTACACCAAAACCTCGATAACTCGAGAACGGTTAGGACTAGCGGCATGAACGACCCCATATTTGAAATCGCCGCGTCGAGATCTATAAGATTGGATCAGTTCCGAAAGAATTCGAGAAAATGTTTTTTTCGAGAAATTTCCGACCAAATCGTCGGAAAAAAATTTTGAAATTTTTTACACAAAAACCTCGATAACTCGAGAACGGTTAGGACTAGCGGCATGAACGACCCCATATTTGAAATCGCCGCGTCGAGATCTATAAGATTGGATCAGTTCCGAAAGAATTCGAGAAAATGTTTTTTCGAGAAATTTCCGACCAAATCGTCGGAAAAAATTTTGAAATTTTTACACAAAAACCTCGATAACTCGAGAACGGTTAGGACTAGCGGCATGAACGACCCCATATTTGAAATCGCCGCGTCGAGATCTATAATGTAGGATCAGTTCCGAAAGAATTCGAGAAAATGTTTTTTCGAGAAATTTCCGACCAAATCGTCGGAAAAAATTTTGAAATTTATACACAAAAACCTCGATAACTCGAGAACGGTTAGGACTAGCGGCATGAACGACCCCATATTTGAAATCGCCGCGTCGAGATCTATAATGTAGGATCAGTTCCGAAAGAATTCGAGAAAATGTATTTAGTTCGAGAAATTTCCGTCCAACTAGTAGGTAAAAATTTTTTAAATTTTTTTCACAATAACCTCGATAACTCGAGAACGGTTAGGACTAGCGGCATGAACGACCCCATATTTGAAATCGCCGCGTCGAGATCTATAATGTAGGATCAGTTCCGAAAGAATTCGAGAAAAGTTTTTTTTCGAGAAATTTCCGACCAAATCGTCAGAAAAAAATTTTGAAATTTTTTACACAAAAACCTCGATAACTCGAGAACGGTTAGGACTAGCGGCATGAACGACCCCATATTTGAAATCGCCGCGTCGAGATCTATAAGATTGGATCAGTTCCGAAAGAATTCGAGAAAAAGTTAATATTCTAGAAATTTCCGACCAAATCTTCGGAAAAAAATTTTGAAATTTTTAAAACAAAAACCTCGATAACTCGAGAACGGTTAGGACTAGCGGCATGAACGACCCCATATTTGAAATCGCCGCGTCGAGATCTATAATGTAGGATCAGTTCCGAAAGAATTCGAGTAAATGTTTTTTTCGAGAAATTTCCGACCAAATCGTCGGAAAAAATTTTGAAATTTTTACACAAAAACCTCGATAACTCGAGAACGGTTAGGACTAGCGGCATGAACGACCCCATATTTGAAATCGCCGCGTCGAGATATATGATGTAGGATCAGATCCGAACTACTTCGAGAAAATGTTTTTTATCGAGAAATTTCCGACCAAATCGTCGGAAAAAAATTTTGAAATTTTTTAAACAAAAACCTCGATAACTCGAGAACGGTTAGGACTAGCGGCATGAACGACCCCATATTTGAAATCGCCGCGTCGAGATCTATAATGTAGGATCAGTTCCGAAAGAATTCGAGAAAATGTTTTTTTGCGAGAAATTTCCGACCAAATCGACGGAAAAAATTTTGAAATTTTTACACAAAAACCTCGATAACTCGAGAACGGTTAGGACTAGCGGCATGAACGACCCCATATTTGAAATCGCCGCGTCGAGATCTATAATGTAGGATCAGTTCCGAAAGAATTCGAGAAAATGTTTTTTTCGAGAAATTTCCGACCAACTCGTCGGAAAAAATTTTGAAATTTTTACACAAAACCTCGATAACTCGAGAACGGTTAGGACTAGCGGCATGAACGACCCCATATTTGAAATCGCCGCGTCGAGATCTATAATGTAGGATCAGTTCCGAAAGAATTCGAGAAAATGTTTTTTCTCGAGAAATTTCCGACCAAATCGTCGGAAAAAAATTTTGAAATTTTTTACACAAAAACCTCGATAACTCGAGAACGGTTAGGACTAGCGGCATGAACGACCCCATATTTGAAATCGCCGCGTCGAGATCTATAAGATTGGATCAGTTCCGAAAGAATTCGAGAAAATGTTTTTTTTCGAGAAATTTCCGACCAAATCGTCGGAAAAAAATTTTGAAATTTTTTACACAAAAACCTCGATAACTCGAGAACGGTTAGGACTAGCGGCATGAACGACCCCATATTTGAAATCGCCGCGTCGAGATCTATAATGTAGGATCAGTTCCGAAAGAATTCGAGAAAATGTTTTTTTTCGAGAAATTTCCGACCAAATCGTCGGAAAAAAATTTTGAAATTTTTTACACAAAAACCTCGATAACTCGAGAACGGTTAGGACTAGCGGCATGAACGACCCCATATTTGAAATCGCCGCGTCGAGATCTATAATGTAGGATCAGTTCCGAAAGAATTCGAGAAAATGTTTTTTTTCGAGAAATTTCCGACCAAATCGTCGGAAAAAAATTTTGAAATTTTTACACAAAAACCTCGATAACTCGAGAACGGTTAGGACTAGCGGCATGAACGACCCCATATTTGAAATCGCCGCGTCGAGATCTATAATGTAGGATCAGTTCCGAAAGAATTCGAGAAAATGTTTTTTTTCGAGAAATTTCCGACCAAATCGTCGGAAAAAAATTTTGAAATTTTTTACACAAAAACCTCGATAACTCGAGAACGGTTAGGACTAGCGGCATGAACGACCCCATATTTGAAATCGCCGCGTCGAGATCTATAAGATTGGATCAGTTCCGAAAGAATTCGAGAAAATGTTTTTTTTCGAGAAATTTCCGACCAAATCGTCGGAAAAAAATTTTTAAATTTTTTACACAAAAACCTCGATAACTCGAGAACGGTTAGGACTAGCGGCATGAACGACCCCATATTTGAAATCGCCGCGTCGAGATCTATAATGTAGGATCAGTTCCGAAAGAATTCGAGAAAATGTTTTTTTCGAGAAATTTCCGACCAAATCGTCGGAAAAAAATTTTGAAATTTTTTACACAAACACCTCGATAACTCGAGAACGGTTAGGACTAGCGGCATGAACGACCCCATATTTGAAATCGCCGCGTCGAGATCTATAAGATTGGATCAGTTCCGAAAGAATTCGAGAAAATGTTTTGTACGAGAAATTTCCGACCAAATCGTCGGAAAAAATTTTGAAATTTTTACACAAAAACCTCGATAACTCGAGAACGGTTAGGACTAGCGGCATGAACGACCCCATATTTGAAATCGCCGCGTCGAGATCTATAATGTAGGATCAGTTCCGAAAGAATTCGAGAAAATGTTTTTTCGAGAAATTTCCGACCAAATCGTCGGAAAAAATTTTGAAATTTTTACACAAAACCTCGATAACTCGAGAACGGTTAGGACTAGCGGCATGAACGACCCCATATTTGAAATCGCCGCGTCGAGATCTATAATGTAGGATCAGTTCCGAAAGAATTCGAGAAAATGTTGTTTTTCGAGAAATATCCGACCAAATCGACGGATAAAATTTTGAAATTTTTACACGAAAACCTCGATAACTCGAGAACGGTTAGGACTAGCGGCATGAACGACCCCATATTTGAAATCGCCGCGTCGAGATCTATAATGTAGGATCAGTTCCGAAAGAATTCGAGAAAATGTTTTTTCGAGAAATTTCCGACCAAATCGTCGGAAAAAATTTTGAAATTTTTACACAAAAACCTCGATAACTCGAGAACGGTTAGGACTAGCGGCATGAACGACCCCATATTTGAAATCGCCGCGTCGAGATCTATAAGATTGGATCAGTTCCGAAAGAATTCGAGAAAATGTTTTTTTCGAGAAATTTCCGACCAAATCGTCGGAAAAAATTTTGAAATTTCTTACACAAAAACCTCGATAACTCGAGAACGGTTAGGACTAGCGGCATGAACGACCCCATATTTGAAATCGCCGCGTCGAGATCTATAATGTAGGATCAGTTCCGAAAGAATTCGAGAAAATGAATTTATTCGAGAAATTTCCGACCAAATCGTCGGAAAAAATTTTGAAATTTTTTACACAAAAACCTCGATAACTCGAGAACGGTTAGGACTAGCGGCATGAACGACCCCATATTTGAAATCGCCGCGTCGAGATCTATAATGTAGGATCAGTTCCGAAAGAATTCGAGAAAATGTTTTTTTTCGAGAAATTTCCGACCAAATCGTCGGAAAAAAATTTTGAAATTTTTTACACAAAAACCTCGATAACTCGAGAACGGTTAGGACTAGCGGCATGAACGACCCCATATTTGAAATCGCCGCGTCGAGATCTATAAGATTGGATCAGTTCCGAAAGAATTCGAGAAAATGTTTTTTTTCGAGAAATTTCCGACCAAATCGTCGGAAAAAAATTTTGAAATTTTTTACACAAAAACCTCGATAACTCGAGAACGGTTAGGACTAGCGGCATGAACGACCCCATATTTGAAATCGCCGCGTCGAGATCTATAATGTAGGATCAGTTCCGAAAGAATTCGAGAAAATGTTTTTTTTCGAGAAATTTCCGACCAAATCGTCGGAAAAAAATTTTGAAATTTTTACACAAAAACCTCGATAACTCGAGAACGGTTAGGACTAGCGGCATGAACGACCCCATATTTGAAATCGCCGCGTCGAGATCTATAATGTAGGATCAGTTCCGAAAGAATTCGAGAAAATGTTTTTTTTCGAGAAATTTCCGACCAAATCGTCGGAAAAAAATTTTGAAATTTTTACACAAAAACCTCGATAACTCGAGAACGGTTAGGACTAGCGGCATGAACGACCCCATATTTGAAATCGCCGCGTCGAGATCTATAATGTAGGATCAGTTCCGAAAGAATTCGAGAAAATGTATTCTATCGAGAAATTTCCGACCAAATCGTCGGAAAAAAATTTTGAAATTTTTTACACAAAACCCTCGATAACTCGAGAACGGTTAGGACTAGCGGCATGAACGACCCCATATTTGAAATCGCCGCGTCGAGATCTATAAGATTGGATCAGTTCCGAAAGAATTCGAGAAAATGTTTTTTTCGAGAAATTTCCGACCAAATCGTCGGAAAAAAATTTTGAAATTTTTACACAAAAACCTCGATAACTCGAGAACGGTTAGGACTAGCGGCATGAACGACCCCATATTTGAAATCGCCGCGTCGAGATCTATAAGATTGGATCAGTTCCGAAAGAATTCGAGAAAATGTTTTTTTTTTTGAGAAATTTCCGACCAAATCGTCGGAAAAAAATTTTGAAATTTTTTACACAAAAACCTCGATAACTCGAGAACGGTTAGGACTAGCGGCATGAACGACCCCATATTTGAAATCGCCGCGTCGAGATCTATAAGATTGGATCAGTTCCGAAAGAATTCGAGAAAATGTTTTTTTTCGAGAAATTTCCGACCAAATCGTCGGAAAAAAATTTTGAAATTTTTTACACAAAAACCTCGATAACTCGAGAACGGTTAGGACTAGCGGCATGAACGACCCCATATTTGAAATCGCCGCGTCGAGATCTATAATGTAGGATCAGTTCCGAAAGAATTCGAGAAAATGTTTTTTTTCGAGAAATTTCCGACCAAATCGTCGGAAAAAAATTTTGAAATTTTTTACACAAAAACCTCGATAACTCGAGAACGGTTAGGACTAGCGGCATGAACGACCCCATATTTGAAATCGCCGCGTCGAGATCTATAAGATTGGATCAGTTCCGAAAGAATTCGAGAAAATGTTTTTTCGAGAAATTTCCGACCAAATCGTCGGAAAAAATTTTGAAATTTTTACACAAAAACCTCGATAACTCGAGAACGGTTAGGACTAGCGGCATGAACGACCCCATATTTGAAATCGCCGCGTCGAGATCTATAATGTAGGATCAGTTCCGAAAGAATTCGAGAAAATGTTTTTTTCGAGAAATTTCCGACCAAATCGTCGGAAAAAATTTTGAAATTTTTACACAAAACCTCGATAACTCGAGAACGGTTAGGACTAGCGGCATGAACGACCCCATATTTGAAATCGCCGCGTCGAGATCTATAAGATTGGATCAGTTCCGAAAGAATTCGAGAAAATTATTTATTTCGAGAAATGTCCAAACAAATCGTCGGAAAACAATTTTGAAATTTTTAACACAAAAACCTCGATAACTCGAGAACGGTTAGGACTAGCGGCATGAACGACCCCATATTTGAAATCGCCGCGTCGAGATCTATAATGTAGGATCAGTTCCGAAAGAATTCGAGAAAATGTTTTTTTTCGAGAAATTTCCGACCAAATCGTCGGAAAAAATTTTGAAATTTTTTACACAAAAACCTCGATAACTCGAGAACGGTTAGGACTAGCGGCATGAACGACCCCATATTTGAAATCGCCGCGTCGAGATCTATAAGATTGGATCAGTTCCGAAAGAATTCGAGAAAATGTTTTTTTCGAGAAATTTCCGACCAAATCGTCGGAAAAAAATTTTGAAATTTTTTACACAAAAACCTCGATAACTCGAGAACGGTTAGGACTAGCGGCATGAACGACCCCATATTTGAAATCGCCGCGTCGAGATCTATAAGATTGGATCAGTTCCGAAAGAATTCGAGAAAATGTTTTTTTCGAGAAATTTCCGACCAAATCGTCGGAAAAAATTTTGAAATTTTTTACACAAAAACCTCGATAACTCGAGAACGGTTAGGACTAGCGGCATGAACGACCCCATATTTGAAATCGCCGCGTCGAGATCTATAATGTAGGATCAGTTCCGAAAGAATTCGAGAAAATGTTTTTTTCGAGAAATTTCCGACCAAATCGTCGGAAAAAAATTTTGAAAATTTTTACACAAAAACCTCGATAACTCGAGAACGGTTAGGACTAGCGGCATGAACGACCCCATATTTGAAATCGCCGCGTCGAGATCTATAAGATTGGATCAGTTCCGAAAGAATTCGAGAAAATGATTTTTTTCGAGAAATTTCCGACCAAATCGTCGGAAAAAAATATTTAAAATTTTTACACAAAAACCTCGATAACTCGAGAACGGTTAGGACTAGCGGCATGAACGACCCCATATTTGAAATCGCCGCGTCGAGATCTATAATGTAGGATCAGTTCCGAAAGAATTCGAGAAAATGTTTTTTTTCGAGAAATTTCCGACCAAATCGTCGGAAAAAATTTTGAAATTTTTTACACAAAAACCTCGATAACTCGAGAACGGTTAGGACTAGCGGCATGAACGACCCCATATTTGAAATCGCCGCGTCGAGATCTATAAGATTGGATCAGTTCCGAAAGTATTAGAGAAAATGTAAATTTTCGAGAAATTTCAGACCAAATCGTCGGAAAAAGATTTTGAAATTCTTTGCACAAAAACCTCGATAACTCGAGAACGGTTAGGACTAGCGGCATGAACGACCCCATATTTGAAATCGCCGCGTCGAGATCTATAATGTAGGATCAGTTCCGAAAGAATTCGAGAAAATGTTAAAATTCGAGAAAATTCCGACCAAATCGTCGGAAAAAAATTTTGAAATTTTTTACACAAAAACCTCGATAACTCGAGAACGGTTAGGACTAGCGGCATGAACGACCCCATATTTGAAATCGCCGCGTCGAGATCTATAAGATTGGATCAGTTCCGAAAGAATTCGAGAAAATGTTTTTTAACGAGATATTTCCGACCAAATCGTCGGAAAAAATTTTGAAATTTTTACACAAAAACCTCGATAACTCGAGAACGGTTAGGACTAGCGGCATGAACGACCCCATATTTGAAATCGCCGCGTCGAGATCTATAAGATTGGATCAGTTCCGAAAGAATTCGAGAAAATGTTTTTTCGAGAAATTTCCGACCAAATCGTCGGAAAAAAAATTTGAAGTTTTTACACAAAAACCTCGATAACTCGAGAACGGTTAGGACTAGCGGCATGAACGACCCCATATTTGAAATCGCCGCGTCGAGATCTTTAATGTAGGATCAGTTCCGAAAGAATTCGAGAAAATGTTTTTTATCGAGAAATTTCCGACCAAATCGTCGGAAAAAATTTTGAAATTTTTACACAAAAACCTCGATAACTCGAGAACGGTTAGGACTAGCGGCATGAACGACCCCATATTTGAAATCGCCGCGTCGAGATCTATAAGATTGGATCAGTTCCGAAAGAATTCGAGAAAATGTTTTTTGTCGAGAAATTTCCGACCAAATCGTCGGAAAAAATTTTGAAATTTTTTACACAAAAACCTCGATAACTCGAGAACGGTTAGGACTAGCGGCATGAACGACCCCATATTTGAAATCGCCGCGTCGAGATCTATAAGATTGGATCAGTTCCGAAAGAATTCGAGAAAATGTTTTTTCCGAAATTTCCGACCAAATCGTCGGAAAAAATTTTTTTAAATTATTACACAAAAACCTCGATAACTCGAGAACGGTTAGGACTAGCGGCATGAACGACCCCATATTTGAAATCGCCGCGTCGAGATCTATAAGATTGGATCAGTTCCGAAAGAATTCGAGAAAATGTTTTTTCTCGAGAAATTTCCGACCAAATCGTCGGAAAAGAATTTTGAAATTTTTTACACAAAAAACTCGATAACTCGAGAACGGTTAGGACTAGCGGCATGAACGACCCCATATTTGAAATCGCCGCGTCGAGATCTATAATGTAGGATCAGTTCCGAAAGAATTCGAGAAAATGTTTTTGATCGGTAAATATCCGAACAAAACGACGGAAAAAAGATTAGAAATTGTTTACAAAAAAACCTCGATAACTCGAGAACGGTTAGGACTAGCGGCATGAACGACCCCATATTTGAAATCGCCGCGTCGAGATCTATAATGTAGGATCAGTTCCGAAAGAATTCGAGAAAATGTTTTTTTTAGATAAATTTCCGACCAAATCGTAGGAAAAAAATTTGAAATTTTTACACAAAACCTCGATAACTCGAGAACGGTTAGGACTAGCGGCATGAACGACCCCATATTTGAAATCGCCGCGTCGAGATCTATAAGATTGGATCAGTTCCGAAAGAATTCGAGAAAATGAATTTTTTCGAGAAATTTCCGACCTAATCGTCGTAAAAAAATTTTGAATTTTTTTAAACAAAAACCTCGATAACTCGAGAACGGTTAGGACTAGCGGCATGAACGACCCCATATTTGAAATCGCCGCGTCGAGATCTATAAGATTGGATCAGTTCCGAAAGAATTCGAGAAAATGTTTTTTTCGAGAAATTTCCGACCAAATCGTCGGAAAAAATTTTGAAATTTTTACACAAAAACCTCGATAACTCGAGAACGGTTAG
This sequence comes from Dorcus hopei, assembly GCA_033060865.1. Classification (NCBI taxonomy): domain Eukaryota; kingdom Metazoa; phylum Arthropoda; class Insecta; order Coleoptera; family Lucanidae; genus Dorcus; species Dorcus hopei. The sequence goes on along the minus strand of CM065425.1, from coordinate 70,674,901 downwards.
GACTAGCGGCATGAACGACCCCATATTTGAAATCGCCGCGTCGAGATCTATAAAATTGGATCAGTTCCGAAAGAATTCGAGAAAATGTTTTTTTTCGAGAAATTTCCGACCAAATCGTCGGAAAAAAATTTTGAAATTTTTTACACAAAAACCTCGATAACTCGAGAACGGTTAGGACTAGCGGCATGAACGACCCCATATTTGAAATCGCCGCGTCGAGATCTATAAGATTGGATCAGTTCCGAAAGAATTCGAGAAAATGATTTTTCGAGAAATTTCCGACCAAATCGTCGGATAAAAATTTTGAAATTTTTTACACAAAAACCTCTATAACTCGAGAACGGTTAGGACTAGCGGCATGAACGACCCCATATTTGAAATCGCCGCGTCGAGATCTATAATGTAGTATCAGTTCCTAAAGAATTCAAGAAAATCAAATTTTACGAGAAATTTCCGACCAAATCGTCGGAAAAAAATTTTGAAATTTTTTACACAAAAACCTCGATAACTCGAGAACGGTTAGGACTAGCGGCATGAACGACCCCATATTTGAAATCGCCGCGTCGAGATCTATAAGATTGGATCAGTTCCGAAAGAATTCGAGAAAATGTTTTTTTTCGAGAAATTTCCGACCAAATCGTCGGAAAAAAATTTTGAAATTTTTTACACAAAAACCTCGATAACTCGAGAACGGTTAGGACTAGCGGCATGAACGACCCCATATTTGAAATCGCCGCGTCGAGATCTATAATGTAGGATCAGTTCCGAAAGAATTCGAGAAAATGTTTTTGTTCGAGAAATTTCCGACCAAATCGTCGGAAAAAAATTTTGAAATTTTTTACACAAAAACCTCGATAACTCGAGAACGGTTAGGACTAGCGGCATGAACGACCCCATATTTGAAATCGCCGCGTCGAGATCTATAAAATTGGATCAGTTCCGAAAGAATTCGAGAAAATGTTTTTTTTCGAGAAATTTCCGACCAAATCGTCGGAAAAAAATTTTGAAATTTTTTACACAAAAACCTCGATAACTCGAGAACGGTTAGGACTAGCGGCATGAACGACCCCATATTTGAAATCGCCGCGTCGAGATCTATAATGTAGGATCAGTTCCGAAAGAATTCGAGAAAATGTTTTTTTTTCGAGAAATTTCCGACCAAATCGTCGGAAAAAAATTTTGAAATTTTTTACACAAAAACCTCGATAACTCGAGAACGGTTAGGACTAGCGGCATGAACGACCCCATATTTGAAATCGCCGCGTCGAGATCTATAAGATTGGATCAGTTCCGAAAGAATTCGAGAAAATGTTTTTAATCGAGAAATTTCCGACCAAATCGTCGGAAAAAATTTTGAAAAATTTTACACAAAAACCTCGATAACTCGAGAACGGTTAGGACTAGCGGCATGAACGACCCCATATTTGAAATCGCCGCGTCGAGATCTATAATGTAGGATCAGTTCCGAAAGAATTCGAGAAAATGTTTTTGTTCGAGAAATTTCCGACCAAATCGTCGGAAAAAAATTTTGAAATTTTTTACACAAAAACCTCGATAACTCGAGAACGGTTAGGACTAGCGGCATGAACGACCCCATATTTGAAATCGCCGCGTCGAGATCTATAAGATTGGATCAGTTCCGAAAGAATTCGAGAAAATGTTATATTTAGAGAAATTTCCGACCAAATCGTCGGAAAAAATTGAAGAAAATTTATCCACAAAAACCTCGATAACTCGAGAACGGTTAGGACTAGCGGCATGAACGACCCCATATTTGAAATCGCCGCGTCGAGATCTATAAGATTGGATCAGTTCCGAAAGAATTCGAGAAAATGAATTATTTCGAGAAAATTCCGACCAAATCGTCGGAAAAAATTTTGAAATTTTTACACAAAAACCTCGATAACTCGAGAACGGTTAGGACTAGCGGCATGAACGACCCCATATTTGAAATCGCCGCGTCGAGATCTATAATTTAGGATCAGTTCCGAAAGAATGAGAGAACATGTATGCTGTCGAGAAATTTCCGACCAAATCGTCGTAAAAAAATTTTGATTTTTTTTACACAAAAACCTCGATAACTCGAGAACGGTTAGGACTAGCGGCATGAACGACCCCATATTTGAAATCGCCGCGTCGAGATCTATAAGATTGGATCAGTTCCGAAAGAATTCGAGAAATTTCCGACCAAATCGTCGGAAAAAAATTTTGAAATTTTTTACACAAAAACCTCGATAACTCGAGAACGGTTAGGACTAGCGGCATGAACGACCCCATATTTGAAATCGCCGCGTCGAGATCTATAATGTAGGATCAGTTCCGAAAGAATTCGAGAAAATGTTTTTTTTCGAGAAATTTCCGACCAAATCGTCGGAAAAAAATTTTGAAATTTTTTACACAAAAACCTCGATAACTCGAGAACGGTTAGGACTAGCGGCATGAACGACCCCATATTTGAAATCGCCGCGTCGAGATCTATAAGATTGGATCAGTTCCGAAAGAATTCGAGAAAATGTTTTTTTTCGAGAAATTTCCGACCAAATCGTCGGAAAAAAATTTTGAAATTTTTTACACAAAAACCTCGATAACTCGAGAACGGTTAGGACTAGCGGCATGAACGACCCCATATTTGAAATCGCCGCGTCGAGATCTATAAGTTAGGATCAGTTCCGAAAGAATTCGAGAAAATGTTTTTTTTCGAGAAATTTCCGACCAAATCGTCGGAAAAAAATTTTGAAATTTTTTACACAAAAACCTCGATAACTCGAGAACGGTTAGGACTAGCGGCATGAACGACCCCATATTTGAAATCGCCGCGTCGAGATCTATAAGATTGGATCAGTTCCGAAAGAATTCGAGAAAATGTTTTTTTTCGAAAAATTTCCGACCAAATCGTCGGAAAAAATTTTTGAAATTTTTACACAAAAACCTCGATAACTCGAGAACGGTTAGGACTAGCGGCATGAACGACCCCATATTTGAAATCGCCGCGTCGAGATCTATAATGTAGGATCAGTTCCGAAAGAATTCGAGAAAATGTTTTTTCTCGAGAAATTTCCGACCAAATCGTCGGAAAAAATTTTGAAATTTTTACACAAAAACCTCGATAACTCGAGAACGGTTAGGACTAGCGGCATGAACGACCCCATATTTGAAATCGCCGCGTCGAGATCTATAAGATTGGATCAGTTCCGAAAGAATTCGAGAAAATGTTTTTTTTCGAGAAATTTCCGACCAAATCGTCGGAAAAAAATTTTGAAATTTTTTACACAAAAACCTCGATAACTCGAGAACGGTTAGGACTAGCGGCATGAACGACCCCATATTTGAAATCGCCGCGTCGAGATCTATAAAATTGGATCAGTTCCGAAAGAATTCGAGAAAATGTTTTTTTTCGAGAAATTTCCGACCAAATCGTCGGAAAAAAATTTTGAAATTTTTTACACAAAAACCTCGATAACTCGAGAACGGTTAGGACTAGCGGCATGAACGACCCCATATTTGAAATCGCCGCGTCGAGATCTATAAGATTGGATCAGTTCCGAAAGAATTCGAGAAAATGTATTTTTTCTAAAAAATTCAGACCAAATCGTCGCAACAACAATCTGAAATTATTTACACAAAAACCTCGATAACTCGAGAACGGTTAGGACTAGCGGCATGAACGACCCCATATTTGAAATCGCCGCGTCGAGATCTATAATGTAGGATCAGTTCCGAAAGAATTCGAGAAAATGTTTTTTTTCGAGAAATTTCCTACCAAATCGTCGGAAAAAAATTTTGCAAATTTTTACACAAAAACCTCGATAACTCGAGAACGGTTAGGACTAGCGGCATGAACGACCCCATATTTGAAATCGCCGCGTCGAGATCTATAAGATTGGATCAGTTCCGAAAGAATTCGAGAAAATGAATTTTTTAGAAAAATTTCCGACCAAATCGTCGGAATAAATTTTTGTAATTTTTTACACAAAAACCTCGATAACTCGAGAACGGTTAGGACTAGCGGCATGAACGACCCCATATTTGAAATCGCCGCGTCGAGATCTATAATGTAGGATCAGTTCCGAAAGAATTCGAGAAAATGTTTTTTTTCGAGAAATTTCCGACCATATCGTAGGAAAATAATTTCTAAATTTTTACACAAAAACCTCGATAACTCGAGAACGGTTAGGACTAGCGGCATGAACGACCCCATATTTGAAATCGCCGCGTCGAGATCTATAAGATTGGATCAGTTCCGAAAGAATTCGAGAAAATGTTTATTTTCGAGAAATTTCCGACCAAATCGTCGGAAAAAAATTTTGAAATTTTTTACACAAAAACCTCGATAACTCGAGAACGGTTAGGACTAGCGGCATGAACGACCCCATATTTGAAATCGCCGCGTCGAGATCTATAAAATTGGATCAGTTCCGAAAGAATTCGAGAAAATGTTTTTTTTCGAGAAATTTCCGACCAAATCGTCGGAAAAAAATTTTGAAATTTTTTACACAAAAACCTCGATAACTCGAGAACGGTTAGGACTAGCGGCATGAACGACCCCATATTTGAAATCGCCGCGTCGAGATCTATAATGTAGGATCAGTTCCGAAAGAATTCGAGAAAATGTTTTTTTTCGAGAAATTTCCGACCAAATCGTCGGAAAAAAATTTTGAAATTTTTTACACAAAAACCTCGATAACTCGAGAACGGTTAGGACTAGCGGCATGAACGACCCCATATTTGAAATCGCCGCGTCGAGATCTATAAGATTGGATCAGTTCCGAAAGAATTCGAGAAAATGTTTTTTTTCGAGAAATTTCCGACCAAATCGTCGGAAAAAAATTTTGAAATTTTTTACACAAAAACCTCGATAACTCGAGAACGGTTAGGACTAGCGGCATGAACGACCCCATATTTGAAATCGCCGCGTCGAGATCTATAAGATTGGATCAGTTCCGAAAGAATTCGAGAAAATGTTTTTTTTCGAAAAATTTCCGACCAAATCGTCGGAAAAAAATTTTGAAATTTTTTACACAAAAACCTCGATAACTCGAGAACGGTTAGGACTAGCGGCATGAACGACCCCATATTTGAAATCGCCGCGTCGAGATCTATAATGTAGGATCAGTTCCGAAAGAATTCGAGAAAATGTTTTTTTTCGAGAAATTTCCGACCAAATCGTCGGAAAAAATTTTGAAATTTTTTACACAAAAACCTCGATAACTCGAGAACGGTTAGGACTAGCGGCATGAACGACCCCATATTTGAAATCGCCGCGTCGAGATCTATAATGTAGGATCAGTTCCGAAAGAATTCGAGAAAATGTTTTTTTTCGAGAAATTTCCGACCAAATCGTCGGAAAAAAATTTTGAAATTTTTTACACAAAAACCTCGATAACTCGAGAACGGTTAGGACTAGCGGCATGAACGACCCCATATTTGAAATCGCCGCGTCGAGATCTATAATGTAGGATCAGTTCCGAAAGAATTCGAGAAAATGTTTTTTTTCGAGAAATTTCCGACCAAATCGTCGGAAAAAAATTTTGAAATTTTTTACACAAAAACCTCGATAACTCGAGAACGGTTAGGACTAGCGGCATGAACGACCCCATATTTGAAATCGCCGCGTCGAGATCTATAAGATTGGATCAGTTCCGAAAGAATTCGAGAAAATGTTTTTTTTCGAGAAATTTCCGACCAAATCGTCGGAAAAAAATTTTGAAATTTTTTACACCAAAACCTCGATAACTCGAGAACGGTTAGGACTAGCGGCATGAACGACCCCATATTTGAAATCGCCGCGTCGAGATCTATAATGTAGGATCAGTTCCGAAAGAATTCGAGAAAATGTTTTTTTCGAGAAATTTCCGACCAAATCGTCGGAAAAAAATTTTGAAATTTTTTACACAAAAACCTCGATAACTCGAGAACGGTTAGGACTAGCGGCATGAACGACCCCATATTTGAAATCGCCGCGTCGAGATCTATAATGTAGGATCAGTTCCGAAAGAATTCGAGAAAATGTTTTTATTCGAGAAATTTCCGACCAAATCGTCGGAAAAAAATTTTGAAATTTTTTACACAAAAACCTCGATAACTCGAGAACGGTTAGGACTAGCGGCATGAACGACCCCATATTTGAAATCGCCGCGTCGAGATCTATAATGTAGGATCAGTTCCGAAAGAATTCGAGAAAATGTTTTTTTTCGAGAAATTTCCGACCAAATCGTCGGAAAAAAATTTTGAAATTTTTTACACAAAAACCTCGATAACTCGAGAACGGTTAGGACTAGCGGCATGAACGACCCCATATTTGAAATCGCCGCGTCGAGATCTATAATGTAGGATCAGTTCCGAAAGAATTCGAGAAAATGTTTTTTTCGAGAAATTTCCGACCAAATCGTCGGAAAAAAATTTTGAAATTTTTTACACAAAAACCTCGATAACTCGAGAACGGTTAGGACTAGCGGCATGAACGACCCCATATTTGAAATCGCCGCGTCGAGATCTATAATGTAGGATCAGTTCCGAAAGAATTCGAGAAAATGTTTTTTTTCGAGAAATTTCCGACCAAATCGTCGGAAAAAAATTTTGAAATTTATTACACAAAAACCTCGATAACTCGAGAACGGTTAGGACTAGCGGCATGAACGACCCCATATTTGAAATCGCCGCGTCGAGATCTATAATGTAGGATCAGTTCCGAAAGAATTCGAGAAAATGTTTTTTTCGAGAAATTTCCGACCAAATCGTCGGAAAAAAATTTTGAAATTTTTTACACAAAAACCTCGATAACTCGAGAACGGTTAGGACTAGCGGCATGAACGACCCCATATTTGAAATCGCCGCGTCGAGATCTATAAGATTGGATCAGTTCCGAAAGAATTCGAGAAAATGTTTTTTCGAGAAATTTCCGACCAAATCGTCGGAAAAAATTTTGAAATTTTTACACAAAACCTCGATAACTCGAGAACGGTTAGGACTAGCGGCATGAACGACCCCATATTTGAAATCGCCGCGTCGAGATCTATAATGTAGGATCAGTTCCGAAAGAATTCGAGAAAATGTTTTTTTTCGAGAAATTTCCGACCAAATCGTCGGAAAAAAATTTTGAAATTTTTTACACAAAACCTCGATAACTCGAGAACGGTTAGGACTAGCGGCATGAACGACCCCATATTTGAAATCGCCGCGTCGAGATCTATAAGATTGGATCAGTTCCGAAAGAATTCGAGAAAATGTTTTTTTTCGAGAAATTTCCGACCAAATCGTCGGAAAAAAATTTTGAAATTTTTTACACAAAAACCTCGATAACTCGAGAACGGTTAGGACTAGCGGCATGAACGACCCCATATTTGAAATCGCCGCGTCGAGATCTATAATGTAGGATCAGTTCCGAAAGAATTCGAGAAAATGTTTTTTTTCGAAAAATTTCCGATCAAATCGTCGGAAAAAAATTTTGAAATTTTTTACACAAAAACCTCGATAACTCGAGAACGGTTAGGACTAGCGACATGAACGACCCCATATTTGAAATCGCCGCGTCGAGGTCGACACCACCCTGGCAAATAAAACAAACTCTGTGGACGGTGCGATTAAAATTAACGAACGTGCACAGTTGGAGTCTTTGGATTGGTTTGAAACGAACGAGCTAAGCTTGAATGTGAACAAATCTGTAAGCAGTATATTTACGTTAAAAAAAATTATTCAACCTGAAAATTTTAAATCATCCTGCAAATTCCTGGGAAATAAAGACTGTTACAATTAAATGTAACTATGCAGGGTGATTCATGGTTTTGCATGCGGAAGTTGTCTAGCATGAATGACCGACCTCTGCTTAGCTTACAGGTCAGATTCTTTCTCGGTCGACGGAACTTATGCAAAATTAACGTTTTAACAGAGGCAGTTCCCTGCTGATAAATGAAAACGAAGTTGTTTGAACTTACTTAAGAATGCTACACAAGAGTTCGTATTTTATTCAAAACAATTAAAGTCCTGGGGCTGATTAATTGTGACGCTGACAATTTTGGAACATCTATCTTTCGACCCCAATCTTCGGGAAACGCACTTTGCGGCAAGATATTATGACAAAGTCATAATGAGAAGGGCCAACTTAATTGTAATTCCTCCCCCCCCCCTCCCCATATGTATAGGTTTGGCAAAACTCTTTTATAAACTTTTTGCACTGTTATGATGTTTTTAACATTTACGAAAAAAATTAATTCACGTACTTATTTAATTTTGCTTTTGTATTCTGTTCAGGATTGTTAACAATCTCTACTGAAATAAAGACTGTTACAATTAAAAGTAACTATACAGGGTGATTCATGGTTTTGCATGCGGAAGTTGTCTAGCATGAACGACCGACCTCTGCTTAGCTTGCAGGTCAGATTCTTTCTCGGTCGACGGAACTTGTGCAAAATTAACGTTTTAACAGAGGCAATTCCATGCTGACAAATGAAAACCAAGTTGTTTGAACTTACTTAAGAATGCTACACAAGAGTTCGAATTTCATTCAAAACAATTAAAGTGCTGACTGATTAAATGTAACGCTTACAATTTTGGAACATCGACTTTTAGACCCGAACCATTGGAAACGCAATTTGTGGCATCCGGCACGGGTGGTATAAAAAGGGAAATTTGTAAATCAAATGTAGAGTAGTTGATTAGTTGTTAATTAATGAGTTGTATAGTCGGAAACAGTCGACAGGCAGTTTCCAGAGTATTCATCAATATAATTAGTTTAATGTATTTGATGAATTTTATTTGTGACTTCTGAATCGGTCCTTGGGGGCGGCGTTTGGTCGGGTGTGGTGCAAAGAGACGAAGTAGTGTAAAATTTAAATTAATTATTATGTTTCGTTCGCCAATATCCTGCCCTGCAAGCGAGTGCTCGATATAAGGGAAAACGTAACGTCGCGTCTTGGCGACCCCCTTATAACATAACTACGTTGACTATTTTTTCTTGCAACGTAATGTGATGGAGGCGCGCTTAAAAGAGGACAATTCATTTAGTTTTGGGAACCAATGTTTTCTATAATGTAACAAGGCGGAGTACATCCCTTCCGTTCTTGACATGGTCTGGTAAAGGCTTGAGAGTATCTTATCGTGACAGTATATATTTCTTAAGAACACTGAAAGTGAAAATGCAATTATTATTTTGGACCCCCTTTAATACAAATCAGAAAAAATCTCCAAAAAGTCAAATAAGTGCATTAAAAAAATTTCTGAAGTAATCTTCAATCAGTTACAAATAATAATTTAATTTTTAAATTGTATATTATAACAGCATAACATTCCATCATCAGACATAATTAAACCCTCAGAGTAGTTAACTTCAGAACTGTTTTAAATTAAATTTATGTCCCTCCATAAAGATAAATAGCATGAAACTTCCGTGAAGTTTCCGAAACGTCGCGTCGTCGTGGAGTTGACAATTCGGGCCCGCTCGTAACAGCTAAATTCGTTAGTTAACGGAGACGTAATTGTGAAACAACAATTATTACAAAGGCAAATGAAATGCCCGCCCTATAAATAGCTGGTGCCAGGAACGCTGGTGTTCTTTAAATGTTGTGCAACACTTGGAGGCATTATAAAACTTGGGAGCGACATGAATTGCCATCGCGTGTTCGGGCCTTCAGCGAAACGATGTCAGACTCTTCTTGGGTTCGGCTCGCAATCAGTCACATGTGATATTCACACGTCGTCGGCCGAACCTGAAGGAGTTGACGCGTTAACTGGCAACTCCCTTCCAAGTCGAGAAAAAGTTTTCCCCTCGGGAAATTAAACATGTTTGTGTTTGGGCCGCACGCTTACGTCGAGTCTTCCGAAAGTGACGTCGATTCTGAAGATGATCCGGAAGTTGTACTTAGGGTAACATTAACACTCATTTTTTTCTTGGCCTAAATTTGTTGTCTTTTTGCTTCTGCTTAAAGTAAAAACTTCATCTTTTGGAGATGCTTTGAGAATCATTAATTAAATAATTAAATATTTCTAAGGTGCAATTGTACAATGTCAGTTGTACAACTGGGCCTTAATCTGACGTAACAAAACCATTGTTAGGGTTGTAATTCATGTAAAACATTGTTGTTTCAGAGGCGCCGCGAAGAATGCGAACGCAAAGCCAGACGTGGCGAAATGGACCCACGTCTGGAGTTTGCGTTCCAACTCCTCATCGACGCCACCGGCTTGACCAGACATGAGCTCATGGATTACGTATTTGAAGCGAACATGGTAAACCATCTAATATCATCAATAATATTTTGGTGATTTACTGGACTTACTCAACAGCTTGACGACATCAACCAGATTTTTCTGCCGCACATGCGATCGAAACTGATGTGGTTCTACCAGGACATGGAAGACGTCGACCAGACGGTCCAGGACCCCAAACCGAGCACCAGTAGGTCGATTCAAAACACGGCGGGCAGGGCGCAAACTTCGTCGACGAAGGTGATGAAGAAGAAGCTTTTCCTCACCGACGGATGGGACGTTCCACTTACCGGGATTTGCATCTACATTTACAGGACCAACACCGTGAAGCAGCTTCCAGAAGAAGGCTTCCAAAAGGTGAGAGATCCAAATCGAAATTATCCAGAGTTTAGATAAAGAAGTGGTTAAGCAAAATTTGCAGCAGCTTGCTTAGTAGAGATAATTTTTAAAAAAATCGGGTAAAGATGTCTGTCTATTTGCTAACCAGATGCTTCAGAAGAAGTTTGGTTTTCGTCTGAACATCTTCTTAGTAACTAATAAGTCCAAATTAAAAATGTCTATCTTTTTGAAGGCTGATTGGACCAGATGGGTTATTTGGTATTAAGGTTTAAAGTACAATTTCCCCCCCAGTTTTGGGAGACATTGCGCGCCATACACGGAATTGTAGTGTTCTTGGGAAATAATTAATAAAATGTCCTCGGAAATTATAGTGTATTTATTTACTAACATGTGGATCATTTAAGGAGGGGCAGCAAAAGTCCAAAGGGTATCGAATTAAATAAACAAAAATCGACAACATGGCCTAGGTGCTCCAGAAGAGTTTGAAACGGTCGCGGAATTTGTTTCAAAACAAAATCGGGTATTGCGTGTTTAATTTCAAATAACAAACACGTAGCCAGACAACAGTAAAAATTCGGCCGGATGCTTCGGGCTCCGCGTTGTCCCTCTCAAGAGACTATATACCACCCAGCGAGTCTTTAGAATTCTATAACTTCGAATTGCACTACGGCTTAACAGACATCGTAAACCTGTCAGAGTAACCTTTTAGCTTGGTGTTCGTTTAGATTTGTATGAAATTGGTCGCGCTAACTTGCAGATGCATGTCAGTTATGAGAAAGAGATCAAATTACGTTGCAAGTTAAAGTGTTTCGCTTTAGTCTGTTTTGTTTCAACAAAATTTCAGCCGGGCACTCGTAGAGTCAAGCGGTTGCAGATGTTGAGAGACCACCGCGAAGCTGTGGGACAGCTGATTGGGGTTGCGTAATTTATGAATGTGTACAAGAAAATGCGTGCAGGGCGTGAGTTAAAATTAGAAGCGGCGAGTATCATTGGCCGGAGGTTGTTCAAAATTTATCTTGCGAAGCCCGAGCGGGTTCGGTCAGTTTTTACTTGGAAAGGACGGAGCGCGAAAACAAACAGACAGGATTCGATCTCTCGCACGAACGGTCGAATTCATTTTAATTTTGACTTAGCGGGGTCTTTAGCGCTTATTTTCTAGCTAAATCATTTATTTCGGTACGGTTAAATACAGTGTGTTAATAGAAAGGGCACTTAAACAAAAACACGGATACGTACGCGTTCGCGTCGCGAGTGTGTATGAAACAGAAGTGGGGTGCGTGTGTGTTCCACGGGATGCGCGGTTAGGTAATTTGCATTTGTTTGTTTTCTTCCGTCACACATTTGGTGGTATAAATTGATCAAGAATAATTTAATTTGCATTAATCAGTGGCTAAAGAGTGTGTAAAGTTCAGTATTACTATTGCATTTAGATAATTTTAATTAAAGTATTTTATTTACATTTCAATCGAGTATTAGAACTCCACTAGTGGCATTCACCTTAGTGAAATTTGTTTAATTATTAGGCCAGTTCTGTGATTTTACCAACCAGCGTCAATTAACTGTTGCCTCAAATCTATTTGGAAATTCAAATACAGTGTACCCTTAGGAATAGGCTACCTTTGGAGATATTCTCTGGCAAGTTGGAACCACGCTAACGGCTGTTTTCGATTTGTACAGGGAAGTCGCCAATCTAAGCTAGCGATAGGGTTTTCCATCACCTCCGAAAGGAGTCCCTGAAAAACTGGCGATTGCTATTGATTGTCTTGCAAATTGATCGCCGATTAAGTACACTGTAGAGCCACTGTGTCACACTGCGTTGGTTGATTGAGCAGAACGAGTCTTATGGTGGATTTCACCAACGCGGATTGACACTAGCACTCGGATTAAGTGTTTATAATGTGACATCTGAGGTTAGACAACGTAGTGGTAAGTCATATTCTAAGTGTTGACACTAGATTTAATCCGCAATCCGCGTTGGTGAAATCGGGCATTAGAGTACGATCTGAAGTGGCAAACACTAGTACCAAGACCAATGAATGAATTGAACTTAAATTAATTGTCAATCTAATGTACTTCCTGATAACCGTAATTTTGTTCCTTTGTATTAATTTCAAATGCAAGGGTTTTTACGCTCACTATATCAGACCCCTCAGTGGCTGATACAAGGAGCTTTTACCTTTTTTTTTGCAATAAATTATTAAATCTAACTTCCGTCTTCTTATTTAACGTAATTAGTTCCTTCGACCTCTCAAGTTATTTACCGACGCACCAAAAGAACTGAGTTACCACAACGCAAGTCCAGATTTGCAGCGACGATACGAGCCGTATTAGAAATATTATTATTTATTGTGGATTCCCCGCAAGGGTCGTTCAACCGAAACACGATAAGTAGGTTAACAGAATAGTCCTCGCGCCGGCCATAAATCTTAAGTAGCAGACCTAGCCGTAGACAGATAGGGAATGCATGACTAATTGAAATAATAAACAGTTTGTGTGACCCTTCTTGGGAATTCAGGTAAACGGCCGGTTCCGTTCGGTCCAGTTATTTAATTTGGTAATAAATTTAATTGGTTTTGTTTCGACAGTTTTATTGGGTATTTAGTTGTCCGTAAAAGTCAACAAACTAGGTGACACGTCGGCGTGTTACAAGTTTCAGAGTTTTTATGTTTTCATTGGTCTTGTCTTCATGGATTTTATTTTGGTGCTTTCTTCTTGACGAAAAAAAAAGAGCAAAGGAAATCGAAGGAAAGACCAAAACACCAAATTTAACTTTTTCAGAATAAGTTTTAGAACAGATTCTATTATTTCAGGTAATAAATTACGTATCGTTTCAGTCTCATCCTAAATGCGGAATTTATGCAAAAATGTCCTTCGCCATAAATAACGCGCACGAATAAATAAAAACCGATCCAATTCGTCAGGGGGAAGGAAAAATGTTTAAAATGCGACGTATCGGCAAAATTATAAATTATTATTGTTTCGTACTATTTTAGGAAGCGCCCCACAAATCAAGCGAAGAATTGCCGAAATTTTTTTGCCCGATATCGAACTGCTCGTGTATAAATCTGTCTGCTCCTAGGAATCGCGATTATTTTTAAACAACGACCTGTTCCGTTTGTGTGGGATTTTTGACACGTTGCGTATATGTTAGGTCGATATCATTCCGGGCACGTATCACTCCACGTGAGTGTGCTACTGCAAAATTCAAACATCTGCAAAAAATCAGTACGCGAATTGAAATATTAATTTATTTATTACTCTTATATGTATACATAAAAAAAAACATTAGAGTTCAAATAATTAAAAAAAAAAAAATATTTGCTGTACATACAGATTCGGTAAATGTTTAACTTGACATCCTGTTATAATTCATGCGACAGGGAATGCACTAGAAAAATAAAGAGAGAAATTTGACTAATCACGCCCACTTGTTTTCGACGCCAGCCGAGCCGTTGGTAATTAGTTCTCCGCAAACCGAGTGTAAGTAACCTTGCTATGCCCAGTACCCAAATTTCCGATTCTGTAAATCCTTTGGCTCAGGAGACTTTGACGAATTTGCCAGGATGATGATGATATCAATAAGCAAGCAAAAGTTTATGATTTACTTAAGATAACTAACAATGATTTTAAAACATCTAACTGACTCGTTTCAGTCAGACAACGGATACTTTAAAAATGTCAACTTCCACACTTGAATAGTAAAATTTATAGGGGTTTCATTTAAGACATACGAACAGCGAACATTCCGATGAGTTAATAGAGTATCTCTCATTTTGGCATCTGTGAGAGGCGGGCGTGTGATCTTAAGGCCAACGTTGCCATTGGTCGAATGGATTCCAGAATTTTGCTGCAATTACGAGGGGGTGTGTTGTAATTGTTTTCTTGGTAAGCTGGAACGGGATTATACAGAAAATCAGATTGAAGTTCTAGCGAGAACGGTCGAGTTGAATTCCAAGGTGTCTTGATTGTGTTTATCCATAGGCGCTTGTAGTCTTTATTCAAATTTGTATTTTTATATTTCCTTTGTTCGTTTGTTAAATCATTTATGCCGGTCCGGTTTAAATTTAGTGATGAGAAAGCCAATTAAAACCATACACGTGGGGGCCGCGACGCGACGCGAGTGTTATTAAATCCAGTGTACAGTGTGAGTGAAAGGATTATACGCTCGGGGTAATTAACATTTATTTGCTTCCTTCAACGCACCTTTGGTGGTAATAACTGCGCAGAGATAATTTGATTGGCATTAATCAGACTAAGAGTCAGTACGTTTCATAGTAAGTATTGAGATAAATTTAATCAACTATTTTGAGTTACTTTACAGCGAGTATTAAAACACACTAGTGACTTTCATCTTGTAAAAATTGATTGGTCAGCGTTCGTAATCAATAGTCTAATTCGGTAATTTAATCAATCAATAGCAATTTACTATTTCCTACATCTACCTGGACTTTCAATACAGTGTACTTTAGAAATCATTCTACCCTAGGGGAATTCTCTCAGGCAAATTGTAAACCAAACAATTTGGAATACATTCCTGGCCATTTTCTTGACAAAGGTTTTCACACCCTGTATATGTGGGAGGGTCAAACTGTGGTCTGGGCCGAGAGATTTGTCGGTTAATTAGAAGCGATTGCCTAGAGACTGTTAAACGCCATAACCACCCATAGTGGAGTGCGAATAAGGCGGATTCCTTGCGCTTTAAATTATTTAGCTAGGTTAGCCGGCGGAAGAGCGATATACAGAGGGTCCTCCAAAGTGAAGGCAAAGGGTTCAAACACCGCTCTCAAAATCATTAATTCGCTCAGGTGACGGAGCAGAAGATAGTTTTGGCTCACTGCACGCATCTATTAATCAGGTTAGATATAGGTAGGATTAAAACAACTCCTCCTCCAGGAGACCCCTGAAAAAACAGGTGATTCCTACTGATTTACTTGCAAATTGATCGCTGAAGGCGGCATTTGTATCACATACTTCGCCCAAAACATCTGATCAATTCATTAATTAACTCCATTAATCAAGTACACTGTAGTCCCACTGAAACACTTTGTGCGTTGGTTTATTAAAATCGAACAAGTCTTTGAATACAATCAGAGTGGCGAACACTGTACCAAGACTCGAACTCGTTTGAAACTCAATTCATTATTAATCTAAGTGAGGAGCAGAGCTCTCCAACCAACATCTCTGTAACATTATACCACCAACGGTGTGCATCGAAAGAAAATAGATCGCATCGAAATCCGAAAGTGACATCTGTTAAACGATTTATAGTGTACATTCTGAAAATCGTAATTTTTGATTAATTGTATTGATTTTAAACGCCAGGGTTTTTACACTCAAGTTCTCTGATCCCACAGAGGTGGAGAACAGTGGATTTTCCCATTTTTTTTTCTTTTTCAATAAATTATTAATCCCAGTTAATTGTTGCGTTTGATTTAAAGTGTCACGTTCCTTGTTATAAAAATTTACACTCTGCTCGCACCAAAAGAAGAACCAGGTTTTCACGGCATAGTGTCCTATTTAACAAGATCACGTAAGCTAATTAAAGATATCATTCTCTATATCGGGCCATCCGCAAGTTCGTTCAACTGTAAACAGAACAATTAGGCAAGTAGGAGTAACCTTTGGTCGGCCGCAGTAGAAATAGCAGGTAACAAGCAAACGCTTAGTATAGATAAGAGTAACCGCCCGCTGGGCGAACTCTCGGAAGCCTGAGACAGTTATTTTAAAACGGTCATAAATCTTAAGTGGGGTTTTGTTGATACATATTTATTATTGTTTACTGGTCAATAATTGTCAATCATTACGTCTAATTGGGGCGGCGCATTACAGATGTAACCAAGGATTTTTAATCTATGTGCTTGCTCTATCGTTGGTCCCACGTGATTGCGTGACGTAAACATCGGACCGTACAAAATGAAATTAAGAGAGGCGTACACTTTAGAGTAATTACCCGTAATTAAATACTTACTTTAAAAATTGTATTCTTTTACATTAAAGAAATAAATAATGTTAGTTTCATCAAAAAAATTAAACGTTAGAAATTAGATTTAAATGAGGCCTGCTGTTGACGTCACATCACATACTGACATTACGGAATAGGGAATGAGCAATCCTGTAACGTTAATAATACATAATAAGTTTATTCGTCTCTGAACTATTACGTGATATTACATAATTGTGTGAGACATGTCAAAGTGAAAAAAATAAAAAATAAATAGTTGGCTCTTGAGTGTGTTGAATCGTTGTGGACCTCTTTCCAATATAGATGACGACATGTGTGTAGTTCTTTTGAAGTTTCATTATAGAATTTGATTTAAAAAAAATTAGTTCCGGGCACCTTTTCACTAATGTAAGTACTCCTGTAATGTATAAAACGGATTTTACTGTCAATTTGTCTATTGAACGGGTAAAATTGTAGCATTTGAGTTTTGTGTCCGTTCAAGGTAATCCCGTTGTTAGCACACCAAGTTTCGAGTTCAGCAATAGCTAAGTGACTCTTCTTAATAAAGGCTTCGATGTTGGGCTTGTAACGCGCCCAGTTAAAATCCTTGTTTGTTTACTTTTACGAACAACTAAATACTCCAAACAAACAAAATGTCCAAACAAACACAACTGAAATTTATTGGCAAATTAGATAACTGGACCGGCAATGTTTACTACGGAGAAATTCCGAAAGATCATACAACTACGGTTTACTACGACAATTAATCGCTAGCCTTTCCCTATTCTACAATTACCTGCTACTGGGCTACCTAATTACTTTACGGCCACACCAAGGGTTATTCTACTACTGATCTATATTCCGTTTCGGTTGAACGACCCTTCGGAATCAGCGAGAAACTTTACCGTAATATTACTGATAATAATTATAATCTCATGACTGCTGTGAATCTGGACCTACGTTGTGGTGTAACCTGGTTCTTTTGGTGCGTCGATGAATAAGTCGAGAGAACAAAGGAGCTAATTACGTTAAATTAAATACGAAGTTAGATTTAATTAATTATTTATTGAAAAAAAAAAGATAAAAACTCCTTGTACCAACCACTGCGAGGTCTGATATAATGAGCGCAAAAACCTTGCGTTGAAATCAATATAAAAAAACAAAATTTACGGTTATCAGAAAGTACAGTAGAACTCGCGAAACTGCTTTCAAATCACACCGTTGGTGGTCACAAATACACAGGTATTTGTTCGAGAGCTCTGCTCCTTAATTAGGTCAACAATTAATTGAATTTCAACTTAGATTAAGTCTTGGTACTAGTGTTTGTCACCTTCGTACTCTAAGACTCGTTCTGTTCAATCAACCAACGCAAAGTGTGACACAGTGGGCCTACAGTGGAATTAATTAATTAATCAGATGTTCTGGAGAAGTATGTGATATAAACTGCCGCCCTCGGCGATCAATTTGCAGGACAAATAAAATAGTTTGATTAAAATTATCTAAATGCAATGGTAATACTGAACTTTACTGACTCTTTGCCGCGTATTCCGTGGAACACTCACGCACTTCGCGCACTTTAATTTAAAACACTCGCGTCGCGACGCGCACGTGTTTGGTTTTAATTGCCCTTTCTTAACACACTGTATTTTAACCGTAAATCTAGAAAAATGAGTAAATGACTGCAAGTCAAAATTAATTAGTCAACCACTCGTTAGCGAGATTCGAACGTTTCTGTCTGTTTTCCGTGCCCCGTCCTTTCCAAGTAAAAATTAAACACACCCCCCGGACTTTGCAAGCTAAATTTTGAAATCACCTCGACCCCCATTAGCTTATCAGATACAACTCGCGGGTGGTCTGTCAACATCTGCAATCTGCCTGGACCTTCCTGCAGTACAAGTGCCCACTTGACATTTTAATATATCCGGCGCCCCTTCAAAACAAAACAGACTAACCCGAACCACTCTAACTGGCGACGTAATTTGATCCCGTTTCCATAACAGACCTGTATCTGCCATTTAGCGCGGCAAATTCTATACAAAATCTAAAAGTTTACTCTGACAGATTTAGGATGTCTGTGAAGTTATAGTGCAATTTGAATGGTGCCCGCAATTATAGAATTCTAAAGACTCCCTGTGTGTTCCATCCTCTTGAAAGGGACGCGGCGCCTCCCCGGTCGCATTTTGTTTGTTATTTGAAATTAAACATGCAATAACCGATTTTGTTTTGAAAACAAATCCCGCGTCCGTTTTAGGCTCTATAAGCGGCATTGTTGTAACATCGGCGTACAGATCAATGTATGAAGCAGATGGACAAGCAAGAGGTAAATCGTTAATCATTACACAAAATAATAACGGTCCAAGAATTGTTCCTTGTAGGACTCCTTTTGTACAATTTCTAAGATCTGACTTTTCGTCTTCTATAGTCACTAACTTAACTGTCTATTCTGTAGGTATGATGACAACCACATATGGGCTGGACTTCGTATGCCAGCGCAGTATAATGTATTCAGTAAAAGGACGTGATCTACTGTATCGAATGTGCGGCTCATGTCAAAAAAGAGGCCTACTACTTTGTTCTTATTATTTAATGCTTTATATACTTCTGATAATTGGGAAATTGCCGATGTTGTAAATTTTTTCTTTCTATATCCATGTATTTAATATATTATATTTCTCAAAGAAATTGTATACTCTTATATGGTAGCAATATGATTGTGTTTCGGTTGAATGACCCTTACGGGGAATCCACGATAAATAATAATACATACTTTTAATTACGGCTCGTGATCGCTGCTAACAGGAATCTACGTCGTGATAACCCGTTCTTCTTCGTGCATCCGGTAAAATAAAATCGAAAGAACAAAGGAGCTGATTACGTTAAATATACCACACGAAATTAGATTTAATTAATTATTTATTGCAAAAAAAAGGTAAAAACTCCTTGTAATGAGCGCAAAAAACCTTGCGTTGAAATCAAATGCAAAGAAACAAATATTACGTTTCTCAGAAAGTACAATGTGATCGAAAATGATTGAGCGTCCTTCAAAAATATGTACTAATTTCGATATGAAAAACTCGTAGAAAACTCAATTAATAAACAAACCATGCACAACATAGGAACGCTATTGATTGTCACCTGACCATGAGTATTCAAAAACGCTAAAATTCTCTAGGCCGAAGGTAGTTTTGATCACCTTTGGGTATTTATTTTCTCAAGGACGCTCAATCATTTTCGATCGCATTGTACAGTATAACCCGCTTAACAGATTTCACTTTCGAATATCGGCGAGGTCTACTTTCTTTCGATTCACACCGTTGGTGGTTTAATGTCTACACAGATATTTGTTGGAGAGCTCTGCTCCTTAATTAGATTAACAATTAATTGAATTTCAACTTAGATCTGGTTTTGGTACTATTGTTTGTCACTTCAGGTCGTACAAATAAATGTCAATTACCTAGAACTGTGTAACACCCGCGCACTTCTCACTCTGATTTAAGCACTCGCGTCACGACGTTCACGTGTTGGGTTTTTTAATTGCCCTTTCTTAACACACTGTATTTTAACCGTACCGAAATGAATGATTTATCGAGAAAAATGAGTAAATGACTGCAAGCGCTAAAGAAAACCGCTAAGTCAGAATTTAAAATCCAACCGCCCCTTCGAGAGCTTCGAACGTGTCTGTCCGTTTTTCGCCCCCCGTCCTTTCCAAGTAAAAATTATTAAAACACACCCCACGGACTTATTAAGATCAATTTTGAAATCACTTCGACCAATGACCTTCGAATCTCAAAATACGCCTATTCCAGATGCCAGCATGCATCAAGAAATACCCCATTAGCTTATCAGGACACTCTCTGTTGTCTGTCGCAAATGAACCCTTCATAATTTTAACTTTACAAGTGTCCAAGCTGACATTTTAAAAGTATATGGTGCCTGCTTGAAAGAAACCAGACTAAAGCGAATGCTTCAACTCGCAATGTAATTTGATATCTTTACCCAAATTGAACATCTATCTGCAATTTTAACGCGACAAAATGTATACAAAATCTAAGCAAAACAATCCAAAATGTCAAGTAGATTTGTTTTATGATGTCTGTGCAGCTATAGTGCATCTGAATGACGCCAGACGTTATAGGATTTTAAAGCCTGGGTGGTATATCCTCTTGAAACGGGACAGTGCGTCACACTTAATTAAGTGCGACCGGGTCGCATTTTTACAGCGTGCAGTTTTCGAACACGTGTTTGTTATTTGAAATCAAACATGCTACAATCGATTTTGTTTTGAAAACAAATTCCGCGTACATTTCACGGTGTTTAAGACCATATTGTAACGGTGATGGATTCTTCTTAACTTGTTCTAGAAAATAGTTATTAAACAAATTTGCAGTTTTTTTTGCATTTAATTTGGTATTTTCATTCATTCATTCATTCATTAATAATGTTCCAACCAGCTTTATTTATTTACATTGTCCGCATTTTGATTTTTTTTCTCATCGTAAATACATTTTTCTTTTAAATAGATTATCCAGGGCTTTATATACCTTTTATTATAGAATTGGCTTTGTATCGTATTCTTCACTCTGCACATTTCTTTGAGGAATTCTTTAAGTTCTTTTGTTATCCATGGTTTTTTTGTTATTAATTTTATTATTAACTGGTACAACAGGGAAGGCTTTGTCAAAGTGTTTTCCAAATTTATTAAAATTCTCGTTAACATCGTCACTATTAATGTCCCAGAATTCTTCTTTTAAATATTCAATAAATCTTTTCTTGTTAACTTGTGCGTATTTTCGACCATGCCGTTATTGTTTGTTCTTATCTTCAACTTGAAAACGAATCTCTACAATTTGCAAAGTACGATCGGAGAGATGGTTATCCAAAACTTGTGCGCTTACTATCTGTAGGTTAGTGAAAAACAAGTCAATACACGATTGTGATGTTTTTGAATACCTTGTGGGTTGTTGTATTTGTTGAATCAAGTTATATTCTTTATTTATATTTATTAGAGCTCTTTGCAGATGTCCTTCTGTTAAAAAATTTATGTTCATGTCGCCACATATGATTAAAGATTTATTTTTTCCTCCATTTTTGCCCAATAAAAAATTATTAAACAATCTAATCAATGCGTGTGAAATTAAATTGAAGAAATTTTTTTATTAAAAAAAATCACTTGATAAAAATTTGCCTGCGCGCTTAGATATTTAAAATAACCGCCACGCCAATATTTAGTGTCTGCGCAGGGGTGCGTTCGGAAACTATACCTTCCAGTACATCTTGGACGTGTAATCGCATCTTTCTCACTCACGATCTTTAACCTATTTTGCATCTCGCTCGTCTATTTCAAGAAGTCTTGTGTTTATATTATTTCCGTCACTACGGGCGAACTTTTCACATCATACTTAAAAGTTGGGATGTGAAAAGTTCTTCGGATACTTTTACTCTTTTTAATACATACCTTTTTTAAATTATGTAATTTATACTAGATATTCAAGTTTATAAAAAAAGTTTTCTTCTTTAGGATTTGTACTGCGGTATAATAGACGCGCAGCGCATAGGCCTAGTAACTACAATCGAAAGGGTCATCGAGCACGTCTTCATGGAAGCCCTGGCACACCCAAGCCCAGATTCGGAAGATGACGCAGTCAACTGCCCCATAGTAAAAAATCAACTTCTACCGGCTTTGAGATCATTTTGCAGCGCTCTGAGAGGTAATCGCCTCTTTTCAAGTTTCAACGAAACAATCGGTATGCATTATATTTTTCAACTACGAACAGTTTGCGAAGAAGTATGCAACCAGCCGGACCTGTTCGAAGACGGTGAAAACTACGTGAGCGCCTTGAGCGTGGAGGAGATGAAAGAGATGGCCAAGAAACCGGACCACGTGAAGAAACTAGAGCTGAGGGTGAAGGCCTGGATGAAGAAACTATCCGAGATCCTGAAGGAGAGCGAGCAGATCAGAAAGGAGAGCGACTCATCCGGCCCCCAAGATGAACTCGAGTATTGGAAAAAGCGCGGTGCTCGTTTTTCCCAAATTATCAACCAGGTCCAATCCAAGGAAGTGCAAACCACAGTCGCCTGCTTGCAGTACGCGCGCTCAAAAATACTCAAGGAGTGGAAGGAGACCGACTATAAAATCACCTACTGTTACAACGAGGCCAAGGATAACGCTAAGTATATTCAGGCGATGGAAAAAAATTGCCACTCCTTATATTTAGATGATCCAGTGAGTTACAGCACGAATTTTTCCATTCAGGCACCCCCACCCCTGTTTTTGTTTAGGTGAAGATGCAAGATTCCCTGTTAGGTCTTCTTCAGACCGTGCGTTTGATCCACAGCGTTTCGCAGTTTTACAACACGTCGGAGCGCACGTCGGCGCTCATGGTGAAAGTAAGTGTCCTGCGTCCCGGGAGGGAAAAAAGGTGGATTGATTTTTTTTAGATCACCAATCAAATGATAGAGACCTGCAAGGAGTACATCAACTGTCGCGGCAACGAGACCATTTGGTCGCAGGATCGAGAAGAAATCAAGGAGAAGCTGACCCAGTGCATAGTGTTGAACAAGGTGTACCAGAAGACCTACGCGACCCTGAAAAACCAGCCGTTTCTGGAGAACCACGAGCCGTTCAACTTCTCGGAGAATTACGTCTTTGGGAAATTCAATTCGTTTTGCGGGAGGTTGGGGAAAATAATAGCGATGTTCGATCTGATCGATGACTATGACTACCTCTTTAAGAGAAGAATGGAAGGGTTACTATTAGGCGAAGGTAAAAAGGACGATAGATGGGGGTTCTGAGCCACTTTCTTACATGGAAGTATACATCGTGATTTTTGCCACGGACCTTGCCCTCCCTTACGATACGCCGACGCCTAGGCGATAGGCAACCATACATGCAAGTTTGCACCTTCATGTAAAATGTTCATAAGTAAGTGGGCCAGAACGTCCATAGTATATCTACTGACGATTTTGTTTAGCCAATAAACTTTAGACTTGCAGCTACTAGTTTGCCCCAAAGGATTTTTTAAAAAAATTTGAAATGGTGACGTATTACAGCTTTGGAGGAATCCATGCAGAGATTTCAAGAGATAAAGGCGATGGTGATGAACAAGCAGTACGATTACTTGGACCAAAGGAATTCCGAGTACGACGCCGACTTTGAAACGTTCATGTGGCAAATAGACGAGATGAAGGGCAACATTGCGGGCATCATCGAGAAGAATTTCGATAGCGTTTGGGAAACTCCACAGGGCATAACGTTTTTGACAAGATTTGAAAAGGTAGGGTTTTTGAAAAACGCGCCAAGCGACCCCATTTAAAGTCCTCCTCAGAAGACCATGAATTTACCGGTCACTGTGACCTACCTGGTTACGAATGTTGAGATGCGCAAATTAAGTTCATCTCGCGACCGGCTGACTCGTGGAGATGGGCTGGATCATACACGTAATCCCAATACAAAGGTTTGAATTTAATTTCAAAAGAAATGAACAATCAACTGCTCAAATCAAAAATGCAAACTTCCCATGCGGTCTGTTTGCAAAGCGAGCGGTCACAAGACTGACGGAATCTCAATCGGGTCGACGTGCGACGCGAACGGTCCATTGGCCAATGACAAGCGTTTAGTATATCCCACCTTCAACATGGAATACTCTCATTACAAAAGTAAAGGGGTCGTCCGGGGTTGTTTACCGTCCTAAGCGTCGTTTATGGAGCAGTCCAAGATCCAAAGGTCAAGCTGCGACGAAATTACAGTTTCGCCAAGACACAGGGTGACCCGAAAGCTAAAAACTATTTGCAATGAATTTTCTCACCGTAAGATCATGTCTTAGCTAGATTCAGGAAATGAAATCCTGACACGAAATGTTGGAATTTCACATTCTCTGAATGTGGCTAAGTAAGACATAAAACAGCTAAACAGACAAAACACAGAAAACAATAATATTAAAATTAAGTTAGAAGTCATCACAAATACTTAATAGAAATTTAAGAAATGTACAAAACGTAACCAGAAATGTATTAACCAGGAGTTCCCAAACATTCTTGGAGAAGAAATGTTTCTGGAAACAGCCGTTTTATACTGTACTGCCTTCGTATAACAAATTACCATCATATTTATTTTTATCGTCATAAATTGAAGGAAAAACAAAGAGAATTAATCCTTACCTACTAATAGTATAAAACAACAAAGAGAATAAAACTCTTCATAATTAGAAAATAAGGAAAAGATCAATTGCATAAAGCGAAATTCTCAAACAGTTTTAAATTAATGTTTTCTCCCCAAACCATGGTATTACATACAGAGAGACGGACGGACTTTTGAAGTTTGGTCACACTATGACATTTGGTGAATACTACTTTCGGCCAGGCGCGGTTAAGATTAAAAGTAAGAAGATATCTAAAACAATGAACGAATTTGGAAAACACGAAAACGGTTGAAGACAGTTTGAATTTCTCGCGTGTTCCTATCTAGTGATTTTTATTCTTTGTGTGTGGCCTGTGCGAAAAATAGATAACCGAAATGTTTTTTTTTTTTTATTAAAGTAACCAATATTACACATTACCTTATTAATCACATAACTATTCGTACTTAATTGAATTATTGTGACATTAATCCCTTTACCTCACATTTCGTCCGTATTAGACGACAATGCACAGTGCTACCAACCGACGAAGTCAGTGTTGCCAGTCGATCAAAATTTAAATCACCTTTAACTGACAAAAAGGTCACCAGTTAGAAAAGCACCAGTTTAAATTTTTGTGTTTTTTTAAAATTAAATTTACATATTTAGATACAAATTGTCACCAAATTTAATTTAAATTGACTTGCCTCTCACTTACCTTTGACAGATGACAAGCTTCTGCTAACTAAACGTATCAGCTGCACCCCGGACTAGCAACAGTGAAGAATGGGGTGAGTCAATTAAGATGGTAAAAATTATTAAAGGGCGCCAGAAGACTGCTTTACAGCCAAAACGTAATCGGCTAGTCGACGTCTCCAATCGACCAAATCGAGCAGAAATAAATCAAAAATAAAGAGGCTTTACACTCACTTGTACGTCAAGGTGGTAAATATAAACACAACAGTGAAGATTTACTTGAATTTAATTAACACACTTAAACAAGTCGTACAACGATTCAAAGTACTGAAAGGTTTCACGAGGCCAAAGCTATGGCTTGCGTTACATGAACTTATTTAAGACTAGGGCGGTTGGTTCTTTTTTATTACAACTTACAACACGCAACACAAAGGAAAAGGCCGAATTTCGCTCTTAAAAATGCATGCGCAAATTGGATTAAATAATAAACTTACGACTACGACCGAGCTGTCAAGACACTGCGTCAAGTACGCTGTGAAATTGGCGGTTGTCATGCCACCTGGTGATGCTGGCCAAGCCGACAACTAGTTCATACCGGACAGGATCCGGTTACAAGATGGCTGACTTACGCTACTCGCCGCTAGAGGGTCGACACGGTCACAGCCTATATCGAACGGCACGGTGAACCACAGAGGAAGTTCGAGGTGGCACCAAAACCCAATTCACATCAAACGGAAAACCTCGCGTGAAAGCTTGCGGGGTTAAGAAAGAACCTGAGTATAAAAGGAAACGGTTTCGTCAGCTGCCGTTTTGGTACACGCCATTGCACATTTTTACTTTACCTGGGGCTAATAAGTTCCCAGGCTTGGAATCGGAGTTAAAATATCCCCAAATGCGTTCGATGGTGTCACTAAATCTTCCGGCACAGCCGCAAATGAATTACTTCTCCCAAAGAGCAAAAATTCGGATAATTACGTGTTTTACGTGCATTGTAAATTATAATTTATAATGCACGTAAAACACGTCTGGCTTGTAACACACTCCGAACAAGAGAGAATCTCATCGAGGCGAAATTGTGGCAGGTGATGGTTGCTGTGATACGAAGCCGAAGATAGTCACGTGGTGTGTCACCCACCAATAAACTTCGAGGAAGCAAAGAAGGGGTACAGGCTTGCCAACTATCGAAAGCGGGTCAGATATCGTCTAGATTCCGCGTTTTCTTTGGCGGGAAATTTGAAACGTAACAAAATTTAAATTAACGGCGCGACACAGAAGATTAATAACCAATTAAAAAAAAAACACACACAATTTTAAAAGAATAGTAACTAAAGAAAGAAAACAAAATAATAAAAATTGAACAATAATCAAATTAAAAAAAGATAAATAAATAAAAACAAACGACAATCGATTTTACAACACAATTTAATAGATCAATAAATGTAAAAAAAAAGTTTGAAAAGAATGGTGACAAAACAAAGAAGACAAAATAACAAAAATTCGAAAATAATAAAAAAAATAAAAACGAAAGGCTTTACAATACAATATTAATACATAGATTAATAAATTCAAATAAATAAATAATATATGAATTTATACATATAAAACAGTTTTAGAATTTACGAGATAAAAGTAAAGAAAAGTTACTAAATGTTATAAAGTTTTTCGCACTCTATTCTATTCGGTAAAATCGACTGTCTTTTGTTTTTCTTGTTTTTTAAATATATTTCGATTTTTTTTTTAATTTCTATTATTTTATTCCTTTGCTTTTTCATCGTTCTTTTCATTTTAAAACAAAAATAGTAATCTATTAAACTATCTTGTAAAATCTATTACAAAGGCATTCAACAGCGCCATCTGTTGAAACTTGCCGAAAGTTATTTTTCGTTTGTTTTAATTTCTACTGAATTCTGCTTCGTCGTGTCTTTTATTTTTTTTTAAGATGTACATATAAACGTTGGTGTATTTTAAATTTTCTTTTTGTTTTCTGTTTTCTTTCCAGTTTTTTTTTTTTAATTGAATAGTGCTCGACTTTTGTTTTTATTGTTTTTAGAATTTTATTGTTTCATATTTTTTGAAATTCTACTACGTATTTATTTATTTGTTCATTGTTCTTCTTATTTTTTACAAAAATTTATTAATCTATGCAATTAGTTGTTTCGGTCCAAATCGAGAGATGGCGCTTTAGCACTTGATAACTGTGTGATAATTTTAAGCAACAATTAACAATTAATTTAACTGCTGAAATTTTTATTATTAATTAATGATTATTATTTGTTGCTCTGAAAATTCGACCGTACGAGTGCTAAAGCGACATCTATCGGTTTGGGCAGGAACAATTTTATTTTTCTCTTTCAATTTTCCCTGGACTTTTACTATGGATTTAAAAATTTCTGTTTTCTGTCCACAATTCCTCGTGTTTTGTGTCGATACATTTTTTTCTTAATTTTACAAATTTATAATAATTATTGCTGAAAATTCGATTGCATGATTTGAAACTCTATGTTTTTATTATTCTTAGTAAGCGTTTATTAATGCGCCATCTATCGGTTTGGGTTGGAACAATTTTACTGATTTCGCTGTACATTTTCCTTTGAATTTCAAAATTTCTTTTTTGAGAAGATATGCTCACAATTTCTTGTGTTTTATGTCGATGCAATTTGTTTTCTTTTTTTTGTTAATTTTACAAATTTATAAAAATTATTGCAGGAAACTCCATTGCATGATTAAAACTCCAATCGTACATTTTTTTCTTAATTTTACAAATTTATAATAATTATTGCTGAAAATTCGATTGCATGATTTGAAACTCTAGGTTTTTATTATTCTTAGTAAGCGTTTATTAATGCGCCATCTATCGGTTTGGGCTGGAACAATTTTACTGATTTCACTGTGCTCTGTTCTTTGAATTTCAAAATTTCTTCTCTGAGAAGAATGTCCATAATTCCTTGGGTTTTGTGTCGATACATTTTCTTTGTTAATTTTACAGATTGATAATAATTTATGATTGAAATTCCATTTTATTTTATTTTTCAGTTTTCCTGCTTTTACTGAGGGTTTCTACATTTCTGCGTTTTGAGAAGAAACGTCCACAATTCTTTGTGTTTTGTTGCAAATTATATCTTTCAACATTGTTATAATTGATAATAATATCTAATTATTTCTGAAAATTAGACGGCAAGACAGAATTTTTTTATAATGCATAATAGTGCCACCTATCGGTTCGGGGAGCAACGGTTTTATTTTCTCCTTCAATTTTCCTGGTTTTGTTATAGATTACAAAATTTGAGAAGTTTGTTTGTTTTTTAAATAACATAATTTCGTATTTTTTTAAATTTTATTATATGTTTTTCAGCGTTCTTTTGATTTTAAAACGAAAATTGTTAATCTACTAAATTAAGTCGTAAAATCGATTGTGAAGGCATTAATTGTAGTAAGAAAATCAAAAAGCGTACGAAAACATAACCTCTAAACACTTATATGTATACAGGGTCATTCACGTAACATGTAACAGTTAATCTCAGTAAGTACAGTGGCGGACAATAAAATGCGAGCAAGAATTTGACATGTCCTGCGTATTTCGACAAATTTGGTAAATTAGGCTTTTATTGAGGTTATATTTCTGTCAAAATACATAAATAAAATTTGAATTAAACGTCAGAATTACATGCATTAAATGTCAAAAATATTAAAGTGAGGTTTACACTGTGCAAATGACGTGCCCGGATTTTATTGTCCGCTACTGTACAAGCGTAATCTGTTCGATTGATATATATTTTTTATACGGAATCAAAAGCTCTATTAAGTCACGGTATCAAATATGTTTTTTCACTTCTGCTTTAACAGGAAGTACATATCGGCAACTTTTGTTTTTCAAATGTAGTACATTCTTTAAATTTCTATTTAAAAGGAATATCTCTCGTGAATTTGGATATGTGACACATGTGGGGGATCCATTGGAGAAAAGTCAAAATATTAAAAATGTTAAAATCTGACCCCGTATATTTACAGGGTCAGTCAAAAGTGTACACGAAATATTTTTTCTAGGCTTTAAATATTAATTTTATGGAAACTTTGTGTGGGGGTTTGGTTTATAGATTTTTTCATCGACTTTTCGACCATACAATTTTCACTTAACTACCAAAATAAGAGCGCAGTGACAATTTTTTCTTTACACATATTTTATTTTTATGTAGGTATGGTTGATACATTAAATTTCGGTAGCATTAATTTGAATTCGACAGATCGTTAGATTGAATTCAAAATCGGTAGAGTTGGCAGCACTGGGCTGCGTTCACAAACATTGCTCCGAGAGCGTCTTGTAGAGCGTCATATTTTGCGTCTCGCTCGTCCTTTGTTTACGTTATTTCCATGACAACGGACGAACTTTTCACATCCCACTTTTAAGTAGGAAGCTTAGAGTGCGCTCGTTGTCATGGAAATAATGTAAACACAAGTCGTTTTAAAACGGATGAGTGAGACGCAAAATATGTTAAAAATCGTGAGTGAGAAAGACGCGGCCAAGACGCTCACGGAGCTATGATCGTGAACGCAGCCTCGCCTATGCACCAACAAAAGAAATGAAAGGCGGGAAATTTAAATTGTCTTCGTCCAGATCTTGTAAATTACGATGAAAACAATGCAAATTATAAGTCGTCACGTAAAGAAACGTAAAAATATTTTAAAAGGAGTCATATCTAAGGCCTGTGTGACACCAGGCAAGGTTTGTTAACATTCTTGTTACAACCACAGTGAATTCTGATTGGTTGAATTGGCTCACTTCGTAACAAATCTTGTACAAGAAATATCATAGTATCACACGGGCCTAAGACAAAAGAATTATCGTTAATTTTTTCCTTCGCGGTTTTTTTTGTACATTACCTTATTACGTTTAAAAAAAAAAAAACTGGCAAAAATTTAAGTAACAAATTACTTGCCTTCTTTTCTTCCATAGATAAACATTCTAAAAATATTGTAATTCAACTTTCGCCTAAATTAACAGGTGAGCGAGAAAATTCCGCTAACCAAAATGGACGACAAATACGACCGCATTTTGAAATACTGCGAGAAAGAGGTCGACCGCATAATAAAACTCTACAAGAAGCAAAAGGACGACCCCCCAGTCCCCCGGATGTTTCCACCGATAGCAGGTGAGTCCCCCACATTCGCTCCCATCTTCAGTCTCAACTCCCCCCCTCCCCCCTTCCAGGGCGAATAAAATGGGCCAGGTCTTTAGTGAGCCATTTAGCAGAGCTCCTGGAGAGCGTAACGAACCATCCGGTGTTGAAGACGCTCCAAGCGACCGTGGACCTATCAAAGCGACACAAGGCCGCTGAAAACATGCTCAAGAACTACGAAACTGATATGGTCGCGGTTTGGATGAACCAACACGTCAGTTTTACCCCTCCCCCCACCCAAATGAAGATCATTTCTTTATTGATTAATTCCATAGGTTACTGACGTTGACAGGTGTTTAACAAGACACCTCATGGTCATCTGCCCGGAGCAACAGAAGCTCCGGGTTAATTTACACCCGACCATTCCGCTCTTGATCAGGGAGTCCGATTTGATGATCAAGATGGACCTTCCGGTCCCCATAGTGGCCCTGACTTTGTACGTCAAGCAGGATCACTTCAACCTGGTGAAGGACTCCTTGCAAGTCAGTATTTCCCCCGCCCCGTGCTTTTACTTGGCTTGATTTTGACTGCCCCCCTCCCGCAGTTTTTGATAAACGACTTCATTGCGATCGTCAAATCCGTGAAGCTCGAAGTCCGCCCCCTGTTTCTACCCCACCTGGTCTGCCTGACCAAAATGATCGAGCCGGGCTTGAAGGAGCTGACGTGGGTGTCTTCCGAATGGAAGGTGTACGTGGAGCGCGTGAAAGAGACGACCCAGAATTTTAAAGTTTTGGTAAGTCCGAGCGTGCGCAGTCGCCCGGTGTTATTGGTCGTTTTAAGGTGGAGCGCGTGCACGATATCTACACCAATAGGGTTTTGGAGGTGCTTACGAGCATGCAAACCACGACCTTGCACGCCCTACCCGAGGAGGGGGAAGAACCGTGGCTGGTTGAGTATTTCTGCGAACGCACGGAGACCGTGTGTAGGACGGCGGCTATGGAATTGCACAGGAAAAGCTTGATGGTGGAGGAGGCCGTCGAGGAGCTTTTGCTCCTGGTTAGAAAAGCGCGGGTCGATGGTTCCGAGGATGAGGAGGAACTATTCCCGGAAGGTAATTCCTCCCCCAACCCCCCCACCTCAAAAAAAAAGAAATACACATTCAATTCCAGAGGATGCTTCCGATGGACAGACGGAAGTGGAAAGTACTTCAAGCCAACAACAGTCGGATTGGAGTTTGGTATGGGAGTGCTTCGAGAAACCGCACTTGCTCCTCAGTGGGGGCATGTCCAAAGCAATGCAGGATATGGTTAAGGGGGCGGTGAGCGAAATGAGGCGGTATTACAGTCGTAAAGTCGTAGACGTCCTCGTTAAAGTGACGAGGCAGGCGCTGGATGCGCTCCGAAAGAGATTCAGTATCGAAGGTGATTTCCCCCCAAAAAAAAAATGGAGGAAGGCTTTCATTCGATTGTTTCAGAGCCTAAAATCGAGGGGCCCGTTTTTATTTTGAACGCGATTTTATTGATCCCGAAAGTCAGCGTCCAGCCTGCGTTGGAGGACGTGCAAGAGGTGTTGATCTACGCGGGGAAGAACATTACTTCGGTTGCTAAAGGCGTGGGGCAGTGGACGGGTGGGAAACCTAAGGTATGCTTTTGAGGTTTAATCAGGGACGTCGGGCAATGTCAATATCTCGTAAATCACGTGGTTCCCGTTTTCTCGACGCCCCTGTACATCTCGTCTTTGTTTTGTTGACATTAAAAAAAAAAGAAAAAATTGTGGAACGTCAACGTCCAGTTGTAAGAATGTAAAAATATTCAAACTGGATGAGTTGATGATATGAAGCAGCATGTGATATATTATACAGTGTGATCAAGAAAAAAACTACTTTCCAAGAAAGTTTATATCAATATTTAGGTCCGAGTATTAACCTGAAGGGGAATTCAGGGGAAATTTGGTGAATTCTGTTTGTCTTAATTCGCTTTCTGATATTTTGTTTATATTTGTTTATTTACGTCGGTGCTGTTTTAAACCAATCAGACGTTCTAAAGAAAGCTTCACACTCTATAAATGAAAGTAGTCATTATTGATCACGTTGTATATTTACGAGTACGTTTCATGCACATATAATAATACTTATAAAAATAAATTGGCCACAGTGAATGATCGGGGGGGGGGGGGGCGAGAAAAAGTTAATGGGTTTCCTCTCAATTAAACAAGAATTGAAGTGGAACAAAATGTTAAAAATATCCTACCGTGTGTTCAACAATTTCAGAGTCCCATGTGACCTTTCTTAGCAAATTTGTTGCTCGCAAGTTGGCGATACTGTAAAGGCAGCTTTACAGTTCGCAATTATTTATTGCCGGCAATGAAAATTGCAGCGATTTGTATTGCATACATGCGCGGTATTTGCACTTTGTATAAAAATACAACGCATGCGCATGCGTGCAATACAAATTGCTGCAATTTTCATTGCCGGCAATAAATAATTGCGAACTGCAAAGCGGCCTTAAGATATTTATACTTAAAGTGAACGTAGGCGTGCGTGGTTCGTTCATTATTTTATAATCACGACGTTTTGGATTTATTCTGACTAAATTCTTTCATGTCTGTGAAGCATTTGTTTCAATTATTGTACATTACGTTAAAACTACAGCGTGTTCAGCAAAAGATTGAAAGGCGTTCGAATTTCCCGCTCGCTGGACTACATCTTTTTAAAGAGGTTGGTACTACATTCTCTACTGTTTTACTAATTTTAATTTTAGTTTAATTTTAATAATTCATTTATTATTTTTATCAATTCTACATGTTTTTTCGTTTACCAATGAAAAATATCCGGCGCTAAAAGTGATACGATACGAAAAACTTTTTTTTTAATTTGATAAATATAATAGTAAAATAAAGAAATCAAAATGTAAACAACTCAGCAGGAACACTAACGTTGTACGGTGAAAATTACTAACACGACAGCGCGGTAAATTCAAACGCACTTCAATCATTTCTGAACACGGTGTACATTTTGTATCTTATTATTGAAAAGTGTTTAAAAAAACTGTTATCAAGTAGGCTTATGTCAAATGCAAATTTTGCAAAGTTACGTCTTAACCATACGACGATTCTTATAAACATAACCTAACTTTTCATATCCATTTAATTACTATTTTCTACAAAATGGACAATAAAACGCAGTTAATGAAATGAAACATTTACTTTATTACAAATACCTCGAAGATGTAAACAAAACCTTTTGTAAAGGGCCGGAAATCCAAATTCAAAATTATTAAATTAAAATCACTTTTACTTCAACCATATCCGCAAAGGAATTTCATTTTTTTTTTAATCTGGTGGTTGCCCAACGGGGTCCTAAGTCAAAGACCTGTCAGGACCTCAGGAGCGGGAGTGTATTTGAGTGTGTGTAAAGTGTTCCATGGCTTTGTTACTTCCAATCTTCTCGCCGTTTAAGGGGAAGCAGTGTCGAATTTTATCCCCAACACTGAAGGGTGTCTGAAGTCGATACCGACCACACCCGAGAAAAATCCCGAGTGCAGTTCGAACCGACGACCATGCGATTGCAAGGCCGGTCCTCTTACCACTGGACCGTTCAGGCGATAAACTTTCTCAAGTCCTGGAAATGAATTAGTCTCAACATAAGAGACTACTTTCAGATAAGAGTTATTAAGATTACCATAAGATAAATAAATTGGCGGTAGGGCGTGAGACTGGAGTTGATTCCCACACGCGCCGATGAGTGCTGGTCAAAAGTAGACCGAATAACACCCTAACGTTAGGCAACTTGAGTCACTTCGGTGCTCAAAATTTGCTCATTGGACAAAAGTTGAACGACTAGCCGCAAGAGCGCAGCATCTCTCAGGAGAAATATTAAAGAGTGGGAAGATTTTGAATTTGTGAACAATGGCCCAGGGGAGAGAAAAGTTTCAAAAAAAATTAATTAATGTTCGCCTAACGATCGTCTTGAACGAACGTCCCCGTTTGTTTTTCTCTCCTAAAATTATTCATTGAATGTTACCTTCATTACGATTCTTCGTTATTATTTTCTTTTTAATGTGAAATAAATACGCGACCCTCCTCGCGAGAGTAAAATTTTGAACCGGTGTCGGGGTGAGTGTGGGTGCCGAGTCCATCCCAAAAAGGGACCAGCGAGCCCCATCCCAGAAAAGGGAGAACAACTAATGTCCGTATTCATAGTGTATCCTCGAGGCTTCCTTCAGTAAGGAATCCCTTGGAATGTGAATTGTTATAATGCAACTGCCGTACTGCAATAATATTCTAAGGGTTCCTCATCCAAGGAAGCCTCGAGGAAGCACTATGAATACAGACATAAGAGGTCTGTTGCTGCTGAATTCCACCTTCTCACCACCCTATTCGGTAGGTAGTTTTGTCAGTATATATTTTTATTTTTTCCTTTGTTTGTGTACATAATTGCACCCTCCGGGGTAATCCAAGTTCTGTTAATATACCCTATTTTGAGCTCAAGTTTGACTTTTATTCCTAGTAGGGTAGGTTGCGGATATAATGCCCCGTTGCACAGTTCCAGCCGGAAAGAACCTACTTCCGAAGGGATATTAATCGGCCATGTGATTTTAGCAAGCATTATAGGGTCCGGAATTCCCTTAAACTCCGGTGGTGGCAGCGAACTCCGTTACTTCAGTTTTTCTAAATTTTCTCAATTTTATTTTGGTTAACATGCTTAGTTAAATTTCTTACTGATATTACGCTACCAAAGTAAGAAGGGTTAAAAACGGGGAAAGTCTTCAACTTTCACCCTAGACCCTTCCTACACTTTGACAGTTGACGGTCTTGGCAGTTCGCAGTCATTCAAGGTTACAATGTACGTACCAAGCTACGACATGCCGTCATAAAATAAAGGCAAACTCAGAGCCTTCTCGGTAACAGTTTTTTTTAACGTAGGGGAGAGTCGGCTATATTGGACCGCTTTTCAATAAATGATAATAAACTAGATAGTTCTAGTTGGTTCAAGATCAACTTTTGCCGAAATTTCTTCCGTTGACAACAGCATATTGTCTTTAAATAGTGACGTAGAGGTTAGGTAGAGGATTTTACATTTTAGTGCTTTTAAATTAATTTTGATCGTAAATCATATTATTGTATTCATTTGATTGCAATTTTTTATTATATTATATACCATCATATTAGTAAATTTAGAAGTTTTGTCTTTAGACAAAAAGTAGACGCAGTAATGCACCTATTGAACATGTCAACTACAAAACGCCGTCAAGCCAACTGTCAAATTTATCCGCATACGCATAGCAATGAACGCTTCAAAAATGAAACATCCGTTGACGGACGAACGCACACCGTATAAACGGATAGCTGCGAACCTAGCTTAAGTATGAGTGTGTTGCCTTACCTAGGTGATCACGTGGGTCTCGGGAATAGTTGAAAGCACGGTATAAATATAGAGGTAATAATTTTAAACAGCCCCTACACTTACCTACAGGTTATGTCAAAATAGACTACGCACAGCTATTCCCGTTCAATATTATTCTTATTTTGTCAAATACATTAACATTACAAAAGCACTGACAATTTATTTGTGCTCTCTCTCTCTCTCTTTAGAACAGTTAAATGGAAAGCACTGTATTTAGAAATGTAAAATATATCCAAACGATATCCAATGTTTCAAAAACAAAATAAAAAGTTTGAAAAAAGAATATAACTACGTATTATAAAATGTGAGTGTAACTGTTTTTAGTAGAAATTAGAAAAAAAATATTGGAAATAAAATACAAACACGAGCAACCTTAAAAAAAAGAAAGATTGTTGCAAAGCATTTTTTTAACCAATTCTTAAAAATTCACCCAAATAGCGATAAATTGTCAAATCGGGTAACTCTGCTTGAAGGTATAGTTTCTGAACGCAGCCCAGCGTTGGATGCCGGTGTTGCCAACGGGAGGGAATTTGAAGCGGTCGGTCGGATAGAGAAAAAAATGCGCCAAAGGCCCAAACCATGGCCAGCTCCGTTAACATTCACTGACGTGTATGTATAGCCGTTTCAATTCGCCTAAAATTCGGTTCCGAGAAAGCATGCCAAGGAGTACTCCCCTCAGCGCTCCCTATTAAAGATACTACAAAACTACTCATATGGCGGATTTCACAAACGTTACTTAAATTTAATCATCCGTTAAAAGTAAACGTTGCCATGGTTACATGTGTTGAAGGTATAGAAATGATTATTCTTAATCGATGATTAAAGTTAAGTGGCGTTTGTGAAATCCAGCGATAGTAACGTAATGACAAATGCAATTACTTATAAACTCACAAGAGGCGCTGAGGGGAGTACCCGTCAAAATTTTTAAAAGTCGAATTGAAACGGCCATACATACACGTCAGTGAATGTTAATGTAGCTGGCCATGCCCAAACCCAAAGCGTAATAACTTTTTTGTTACGATCGCATACGTTATTTATAATAATTGAAGGATTGTACCAAGAAGGGATTAGCTCTATTTTTGTCCACTTTTTTTTATTAAAAAAAAAATATTTCCTTCAAATATTTTCGTTTGGTGCAAGAAGTAGCTCCGGCATTTCACAACAGATGGACCTGTTCCGTTTAATTTTAAATTTGCGCATTTAGTTTGACTCAAAATGGCGGTAATTGCGGTACTTTATCTATCTAGGGATTTTACGTTGCATTGGGGCAAGGAAGGGGTATTTTTTAAATGTTTTTTTTTTATTTTAGTTTCAAAAAATGGGCCAAAAATAAAGTCAACTACTACTTTTTGTGGCAAGCCCACATTTTCAAATAAAATTCAGCTTCTCTTTCTAATTTTTTCGTCTTAAATTTCCACTCCTCCTAACTTCCATTTTTTTAAGGAATGTCGAGTAGCTTTTTAAACAGTTGAATCTGAATCCCTGGCAAAATGAATTTCCTAACAGCATATTAATATCGGAATATAACCTACTTATTCACTATTTGTAATCGTAGTAGGCCGTGATTTAAGCTAGTAGAGTGGCTATCATGTTAAATTAGACGAATTTAGTGCCGGTACTTTAATCACTGGTTAACTTTAACATTTGGTATATTCCCATGGAAACAATTTATTGTCTTTACAGTTGTAGGCATGGATAAACCAAAGATTTGTTGTCCTTATAATCAGACTTCGGACATTTCGGAGCGTTGTCATAGTTACGCAATACGAGGACAATGAAAAGTGCCCATCCAGTGCCTTGCCATGGCAACGTTCTGAACTGTCCGAAGACTGATTATAACGTACATCAAATTGTGACAAATTCAACTTAGGATTAACCGATGTTGTCAATTTTCAACTTTATGTAAATTTGGCTGTGAATACACCTCGCCACGAAAAGAAAATTGCCTAACTCGGAGTAACCTTAAAACAGTGTTGCCAATTCGTGGGAAATATCCCATTGCGCGGGAAAAAAATTTGAAAATTTACACAAAGAGAAAAAAGAGAGAAATTTTTTTAAAAATGCTTTTTGCGAGGAAAAAA
This sequence comes from Dorcus hopei, assembly GCA_033060865.1. Taxonomy (NCBI): domain Eukaryota; kingdom Metazoa; phylum Arthropoda; class Insecta; order Coleoptera; family Lucanidae; genus Dorcus; species Dorcus hopei. Next base: position 70,637,015 of record CM065425.1, on the reverse strand, counting down.
TTATGTATTTAAAAAATGTTCTCTGGTCTGGTTCAATTCGATTGTTCATTTGGGCATTAAACACAAAACGTTTTATAATTTTTTTTATTCAGATTTGGAAAGAAAAGGGAGATTTTCTTGAACGTAGTGGGAAATTTACTTGGAAAGGGTTGGCAACACTGCCTTAAAAACTCATTCAAAATATAAGCTTTCTTCCTGGGTCGCTGAGTGGCTTAGCGGTCTAGCCTAGCCGACTTGGGAAATCGTGTCGCTCGGCGGCGTGGGTTCGAATCCCACCAGTTGCCATGGATGTTTGTGCTGTTTAAAGGTTAAGACCCAGCTTAAACATAACTTCGTAATTATCTGGAATGGCTCACGGCCATAAGACAAGCAGCATTGCTGCGCAAAGCAAAAAGAAAGGAAAAGCTTTGTTTCTACACAGTTCTAAATCAGTTCGGAACTGTACTGCTCATGCGCTCTTGCTACAGGTCATGCGCTCTTACTAAAAATGCTGTGTATTAAGCAAGAGCGCATGAGCAGTACAGTTCCGAACTGATTTAGAACTGTGTAGGAACAAAGCTGTAGTTACATACACGGGTACCACATTCTCATTAGATTTTCACGGTATACTGCGATGACAAACAGTGAACGAACAGAATATAGTTGGAGCACGTTCAGCCGGAACAGCGCTGAGACAGCGATCGTTTTGTATGCCTTGGTGACTTATAGCGATGTGGCTTTGCGGTCGCCATTTTCCTCAGCGAAATTGTTTGCGCACACTCAGCGAATTGGTGATTTTGAAATCGTAAACTATGTCGTAAACAAAAGCCAGAAAGTGCGAATTTTTTCACTAGCTATGAATATTGAAACCACCATGCTGATTTCTTTGTCTCCTGCGTCCAAATTAACAACTCCAAAATGTCTTCGTTATTTTTGTTAGTGGAAATACATCTATTACTGGATGAATTTCCATTACATCTTGCACAATCTCCAGTACTAAGCGATTAATAATTTGTTCCATCATGTTAGAAAAATCACAAAAATACAAATTGTTAAAGACAACACATTTTTGTCGCTTTTGTTTGTAAACACAGCCAGCACACGATGTCGTTCCCGACGCTACATCTGTCAAACTGTCAATTAGAGAGACTAGGTCGTTTTCAGACGCTCACAGCTGCTGTAACTTAGCAAAAAGCAATTGCTGGCTGAACGCGCCCTTTGTCTTTTACTTTGTTGGCGGGATATTTAAAATCGGGGAAAATAGGATCGAAAGGAAATATAATTAAATTTTTAGGGTGCTTATTTATTCCTTCTAGTTTTTTTGAGGTGACTGAAAATGATAAATTCTGGATCTTTTCAAAGTAATTTTTAAATCTTATTCAATGAATTAAACAGTTTTGCATTGAAGCACCCAGTTCCCGAGACCTAGAAATTTACATTTCGTGTACCGCACTACCGCTTATGTACTTACGTTTTCATCATAACGAAACATCCGGTATGTAAAATTAAAAAATTAAATAAGCTTAAAAGACATCGGCTGAGGTAAACCATATTTTTATCATTGTATGTAAGTATTTCTTACAAAAAAAATATATACTGAGCGGGGAAATAAATATTTGTAATTATTATGTGTGCATAATTGAAACGACGTACTATGTACAGAAGAACAAAATTTGTAAATATGTAAATATTTAAAGCCTACAAGAATTACAGTTGTGGTAAGTAAACCCAATAATCAAAATTTAACAAAAAAAATTGCAATGCAAAACTAACATCAACTGTAATTAATTGTATGGCAACTGTATTAATATCATGCGTTCAAAAACTCTCACGTTTAGAGTTAGGCCAGGAGATGATTACGACTTAACCACCGACATACGTTTACCGAACAACGCCAACTCCAAACGTGGGAGTTTTTGAACGCATTAGTATACTAAAAAAATGTACATACATAACTGTGCAAGATAATTAATTTGTTTCTTTTCTTTTTGACACTCACCCACTAATATGTACACTATCAAATCAAACCATCGAAATAAAATCACAAACTGCACATACCCGAAATATCACCAAAAAAACGTCATCCACTCACAAACCCACCTACACGACCAACCACCACGAATAAACCGAACGCACCCCGCTTTGTACATACACGGCTAAATTAGACACCACCGCCGCCAAAGACAAGCGCAGCCTCTGCCTGGAAAAAATTGGCCGGCCAATCCCACGCTTTGCTGGACATTCTGTCTCGTTCTTGCCTGGTCCAGAGCGGGGGCCAAGGCCTCGCCAAGATCAAGGAGGAGGATTTCAGGACGAGGAGGAGGAAGCTCTACCGCTTGATCACCGAAGAAAAGCCCGCCTTTCCCTTCCAGTACAGGAATTTTTACAACTACGTCATGGAGAACAAAGAGGTGGTCAAAACCCTATCGTTATTGTCCACGTGCACTCAAGACATGAAACAGGTATGACGACGGACGGAGAGCGTTGTCCTTGGACTCAAAAGGTGTTGACCTTGCAGGAAATGACGGCGTTCCTGGCGAGATGGAGACCTTACAACGTCCTCTGGCGCAACGAGAAATCCCCGCGTGAGTTACTCAACAACTGCCTCAACGAGTTTGAGGCTTCCCTGAGAAAACACGGCGAGCTCGATGCTAGGCTTGCGACGGAACCCGACGTGCAAGTCATCGGTGCTTGCCTGGCGATTTCCACGGAGAAATTGAAGTACGGACTCCTCACGGAGATTCGCTCTTGCACCCACAGGTAACGCCCCCACTCACTTCCCCCTACCTTCAAACCCATTCTGGATTCCGTCTAGGATTGGGCAAGCGATGAAGAAGAAGTACAAAAGGGAAATGGATTACGTCTGCGCGGTGATCGGGGAAATGGAGCGCAAGCTGGAGAAGCCAATTCGCGACCTCGATGACGTTCGCATGATCATGGACACCCTGAAGAAAATACGCGAGCAAGAAGTCGACATGGAGTTAAAAATCGAACCAATCGAGGTGAGTTTTTTCTGCCTACGAAGACACTGAGAGGGCAACGCTTATTTCAGGAAGCTTTCAACGTGCTTAATCGCTACGAAGTATCAGTGGAGCAAGAAATCCTGGAGCAAGTGGACAACCTACCATACACTTGGACCAAATTACTAAATAAAGCGCAACGCGTCCAGTGTAATCTCCTGGACATGCAACCCCAATTCCAAAGTGAACTCCGAAGCAACTTGGACAAGTTCAAACAAGACAAAATCGATTATTGCAATCAATATCGAAACGCTGGTCCCATGGAGTCCGGTCTAGCACCGAGAGACGCCTCAGATCGACTGATTTTGTTCCAGGTTGAGTCCACCCTACTTTTTGCCTTCAAATCTCCTAAAGCCCCTTACTTTTAGAACCGCTTCGATGGTATGTGGAGGAAGCTCCAGACCTTCCAAAGCGGCGAGGAGCTTTTCGGCTTGCCCCAAACCGACTACCCCGAATTTGGGCAGATCAGGAAAGAACTCAACTTGCTGCAGAAGCTTTACAAGCTCTACAACGACGTAATCGACCGCGTCAATAGCTACTACGACATTCCCTGGGGCGAGGTCAACATAGAAGAAATCAACAACGAACTGATGGAGTTTCAGAACAGGTGCAGGAAGTTGCCCAAGGGCCTCAAGGAGTGGCCGGCGTTTTTCGCCCTCAAGAAGACCATCGACGACTTTAACGACATGTGCCCCCTGCTGGAGCTAATGGCGAACAAGGCGATGAAACCTCGGCACTGGCAGAGGATCATGGACTCGCTCAATCACATTTTCGAGTTGGAGAGCGACGGTTTCTGCCTCAAAAATATCCTGGAGGCGCCCCTGTTGCAGCACAAAGAAGACATCGAGGTAAAAAGCTTGTGCCCCAAAAGGTACCTTCTTGGCATGTGTTGTTTTAGGACATTTGCATTTCGGCCATGAAAGAGAGGGACATCGAGGCCAAATTGAGGCAGGTGGTTAACGAATGGTCCATGCACGAGCTGACGTTTTTGACGTTCAATAATAGGGGTGAACTGCTTTTGCGCGGTGACACGACGGCCGAAACCATTGGGCAATTAGAAGACAGTCTTATGATACTTGGGTCTTTACTATCCAATAGGTACAACCTAATAGATTTAGCTGAGACTCTTGCTTTAAAAAGTTTTGACCAACTCTTCCTCTTCTGCTCCTTTTCCTCTTTCTTCCTTTCTGTCCCCTCTTCGCTCTTGTTAATCCAGGTCCAAACTTTTTACTTTGATGGTAACACCGAACCAAATTCTTGCCCTTTTATTTACTAGGTATAACGCACCATTCAAAAAGCAAATCCAACAATGGGTTCATGATCTATCCAACACAAACGAAATTCTAGAGCGTTGGCTGCTTGTCCAAAACATGTGGGTGTACCTGGAAGCGGTGTTCGTGGGCGGCGACATCGCCAAACAGTTGCCCAAAGAGGCCAAACGTTTTTCCAAGATCGACAAATCCTGGCAGAAGATCATGCAACGCGCGCACGAGACCCCCGGCGTGGTCGGCTGCTGCGTAGGCAAGTATTTAACCCCCTTACATCAACAATTGCGTTCAACCCGGCCCTAGGGGATGACCTACTGAAGAATCTCCTGCCCCATCTGCAAGAGCAACTGGAGATCTGCCAGCGCTCTCTGAGCGGGTACCTGGAGAAAAAGCGCATGATGTTCCCGAGATTTTTCTTCGTGTCAGATCCGGCCCTGCTGGAAATTTTGGGGCAGGCTTCCGACTCGCACACCATCCAAAACCACTTGCTGTCGATCTTCGATAATACGAGGTGGGTGAAGTTCCACGACGTCGAGTACAACAAAATGACCGCCATAGTCTCGTCGGAGCGCGAAACCGTTCAGCTGGAAAAGGCCGTTAGGGCGGAGGGGAGTGTCGAAACGTGGCTGACGATGTTGCTGACGACGGCGCAGGCTTCGCTCCACGCCGTCATCAGGCAAGCCTATTCGGCCCTCAACGACGCGAATTTTAACCTGCTCCAGTTTTTGGACAAGATGCCAGCGCAGGTGGGGATTTTCCGCCCCAATCATGTCGGAGGTTTACTGTTTTGTTGTAATAGATCGGCCTGCTAGGGTTGCAAATGATTTGGACTAGAGACGCAGAGCTGGCCTTGATTCAGGCGAGAATGGACAAGAAGATGATGCCCGAAACTAACAACAAGTTCCTGGAACTACTCAACACGTTGATCGACCAAACCACCAGGGACCTCACCAAAATCGAAAGGACTAAGTTCGAGACTTTAATCACCATACACGTGCACCAGCGAGATATTTTTGACATCCTGGTGAGTTTTGGCCCGCCACGCACCGACTATTTTAAAAATATTTAATTGGTTGCAGTGTCGATTGAATGTGAGGCACGTCAACGATTTCGAGTGGCTCAAACAATGTCGGTTCTACTTCAAGGAAGACCTAGATAAGACGCTCATTATAATAACCGATGTTATATTTTCTTACCAGAATGAATACTTGGGGTGTACAGACCGGCTGGTGATCACACCTTTAACGGACAGGTACCTCAAGAAAAAAAATTGAAGGCGTTGGTGATGGCTAAAGTATTTTAGGTGCTACATCACGCTCGCCCAAGCACTTGCCATGAGCATGGGCGGGGCACCGTGTGGCCCAGCTGGCACCGGAAAGACGGAGACGGTCAAAGACATGGGAAAAACCTTGGCCAAGTACGTGGTGGTCTTCAACTGCTCAGACCAAATGGATTACAGGGGGCTGGGCCGTATTTATAAGGGACTGGCCCAGTCGGGAGCGTGGGGGTGCTTTGACGAATTCAACCGCATCGAACTGCCCGTTTTGTCCGTGGCCGCGCAGCAAGTGGCAGTTGTTTTGTCTGCCAAGAAAGAAAAGAAGAAGAACTTCGTCTTCACCGACGGCGACGTCATCGACATGTGCCCGGAGTTCGGAATTTTCATCACCATGGTCAGCCAACGGATTTAAACAAGGTCATCAACTGAACACCCTCATTTTTTAGAATCCGGGGTACGCTGGCAGGAAGGAACTTCCGGAAAACCTGAAGATCCAGTTCCGGACCGTGGCCATGATGGTACCCGATCGGCAGATCATCATTAGGGTGAAGTTGGCCAGTTGTGGTTTCCTTGAGAATATTACTTTGGCGAGGAAGTTTTACACTTTATACAAATTATGCGAAGAGCAGCTCACCAAACAGGTACACTTGATGGTTCCCCAAGTTTCGAATTTTACGTCCACTATTTCGGCAAAGAGGGTTCATAGGTACCCCTAATCTTTTTTGTAGGTGCACTATGATTTTGGTCTCAGGAATATTTTATCCGTCCTGAGAAGTCTAGGGGCGGTTAAGAGGGTGAACTGCAAAGACTCCGAAAGCACCATCGTAATGCGAGTGCTACGCGACATGAACCTGTCCAAACTCATCGACGAAGACGAACCCCTTTTCATATCATTGGTCGCGGATCTTTTCCCCAATCAAACGCTCGAGAAGACGTCCTACCCCGAACTGGAGGAGGCGATCGCCGCGCAAGTGGAAGAAGCCGGTTTGATCAACCATCCCTCTTGGCAGCTGAAACTGATTCAGGTTCCCCCTACTTTCACCTTTCGACCTTATTTCTATTGACTGCGCCCCCTTTTTTCCTTAGTTATACGAAACCCAATTGGTGAGGCATGGCATCATGACTTTGGGGCCTTCGGGTGCTGGCAAAACGACCTGTATACAAACGCTGATGCGGGCGTTAACCGAAATGGGAAATATACACAAGTTAGTGACGTGCATTCATATCACCATCACGCCACCCTCACCTTGAAACTTATGCTTCCAGGGAAATGCGCATGAATCCGAAGGCCATAACCGCCGCCCAAATGTTTGGTAGATTAGACGTTGCGACCAACGATTGGACGGACGGGATATTTTCGGCGCTGTGGAGGAAGACCCTCAAAATGAAACCTGGTACATAAAAAAATTGACAATCAACAGTGGGATGGGTGTAAGTAGCGGGTTTCAGGTGAATACGTCTGGATGATTTTGGACGGCCCCGTGGATAGCATCTGGATTGAAAACCTGAACTCGGTTCTGGACGACAATAAACTTTTGACTTTAGCCAACGGCGATCGCCTGTCCATGGCGCCGACGTGCAAGATCATTTTTGAACCGCACAACATCGACAACGCATCCCCGGCGACGGTTAGCCGAAATGGCATGGTGTACATGAGCTCCTCGGGTTTGACATGGAAGCCAGTCATAAAGAGTTGGCTGAAGAAAAGAAGCCCCAGGGAGCAAACCATCTTCGAAAAGCTATTCGACGATTGCTATGCCCAGTTGTACACGTGGGAGACCCAAAATCTTTCTCTGGTGATGGAAGTCTTGGAATGCAATATTACTCTTCAAATCTTGCACTTATTAGAAGGTTAGACCTAACCTAATCAGTACTTCTTCTACCCTGGTCTTCCTACTTGAGTCTTCCCTGGTATTCCAGCTGGTGTCCCCTAAACCCCTAAAGATTAGGTCTTATTTTCTAGGATTAGTACCAGTGCAAATTTTGCCCGAACCAGAAATATCAGCCTCAAAATCCGATCACGGAGACGACGATGATTTCGTCGATGACGCCCCCAAACAGGAGGAGTTCGTTTTGTTTACCGACGAACACTTGGGGAAACTATTTGTATTTGCTTTGGTTTGGGGAATGGGTGCGTTTCTGGACACCGACGATAGAGTAAAGTACGACGTGTACTTGAAGGAGAATATCCAGGACCTCGACTTACCAGTTAACACCTACAAATCCCGCGGTGTAAGTCCTCACGTTAAAAAAAAATTGCACTTCAGCGCCATTTCTAGGCGACGGTCTTCGACTACGTCGTCACCAACACCGGCGAATGGGAGCTCTGGAGTAACCGCGTCACCAACTACGTCTATCCAGAGGTCAGCACCCCCGATTATAACTCAATCCTCATTCCAATCCAGGAAAACGTCCGCATCGACTTCTTGATTAACACCGTGGTGAAGCAGCAGAAGGCGATTCTCCTCATCGGCGAGCAAGGTTCCGCAAAGACTGTCATGATGAAGGCCTACATGAAAAAGTTGAACCCCGAGCAGTACCTCAACCGGTCCTTCAACTTTTCCAGCGCCACGAGCCCCTTCCAATTCCAGAAGACCATCGAAAGCTACGTGGAGAAACGCATGGGGAACACCTTCGGCCCACCGAGTGGCAAAAAAATGTTGGTCTTCATCGACGACATAAACCTACCGGAAATCAACTGCTGGGGCGACCAGGTAACCCCCAACCTCAAGCCAAAGAAATTTCATTCATAATCATTTTGGGCCACAGATCACCAATGAAATCGTCAGGCAGACCATGGACATGTCCGGCTTTTACAGTTTGGAAAAACCCGGCGAGTTCACGACGATAGTCGACATGCAATTCGTCGGTGCGATGGGCCAACCAGGTAACAACAACCGCTCCGAAGTTGCCCCGAAACTGTTGGGGATGTTTCAGGTGGTGGCCGCAACGACATCCCGAGTCGTTTCAAAAAGCAATTCTGCATCTTCAACTGTCCCCTCCCGACGGACGCCTCCATCGATAAGATCTTCGGTGTGATCGGGCAAGGCCACTACAACGTGAAACGAGGTTTCACCCTGGAAGTTAGAAACTTGATCAAGAAACTTGTGCCCCTGACACGTGTGCTGTGGAGAAACACCAGAAGCAGGCTGCTACCAACGCCGGCCAAGTTTCACTACGTTTTTTCCTTGAGGGACCTCTCCCGAATATGGCAGGGAATGGTCAGGTGACTCCCAAATTCCAAAGTTGTTCTTTAATAGTAAGTTTCAGGTTGGCACTTTATCTAACGTGATCGAATCTGAAGCGTGCCTGCTGATTTTATGGAAGCACGAGTGCACGCGGGTATTCGCCGATCGATTCACGTCAATGGAAGACAAGAACTGGTTCGATGAAGAGGTGCTGCGACTGATCGAAGAAGAGCTGAGCCCTGAGTATAGGAAGAAGAGCGAACCGAACCCTGTCTTCGTAGATTTCATGAGGCACGCATAAACCAAATCTCGCGTGGCTTTACATTTTCTGCTTTTAGGGATGCCCCAGAACCAACTGGTGAAGAAGGGGAGGACGCGGACATGGAGCTTCCGAAGGTGTACGAACCCGTCAGCGATGACCAAGAGCTCAGGGAACGTTTGGACATGTTTTTGGCCCAGTTCAACGAAATGGTGCGCGGTGCAGGGATGGATTTGGTATTTTTCCCCGACGCAATGCTTCATTTGGTGAAGATATCGCGCATCATACGTTTCCCAAGGGGCAACGTCATGCTCGTTGGTAAGCCCCACAACGAATTCGCGCGAAGCCGCTGATTCGTTCGTTTCAGGTGTTGGGGGCAGTGGGAAACAATCGCTGACTAAACTTTCCTCGTTCATCGCTGGCTACAAGGCATTTCAAATCACCATGACCAGATCTTATAACATAGCGAACTTTTTGGAAGACGTTAAAGCCCTTTACAGGTCTTGCGGTGGCCAAGGGAAAGGCACCACGTTCATCTTTACGGACCTAGACATAAAAGAGGAGGGGTTTTTGGAGTACCTCAATAACATCCTGTCTTCCGGTGTTATCTCCAATTTGTTTACGAAGGACGACCAGTCAGAAATCGTGCAGGAATTAACGCCGATCATGAAACGCGAGAATCCAAAACGCACGCTTAACCAAGAAGTGGTCATGGAGTACTTCCTCCAAAGGACTTTGCAGAATCTTCACGTCGTCTTCTGTTTCTCGCCTGTAAGTTTTTGCCCCCCACCCAAGCTTCCACCACCAGGTACATCTCTTTCCGTTAGGTTGGGGAAAAATTCCGAAGTAGAGCCATGCGTTTTCCGGCCTTAATCTCGGGGTGCACCATCGATTGGTTCCAACCCTGGCCGAAAGATGCGTTGGTATCGGTCGCCCAGCATTTCCTAAGCGAGTTCCAAATCGAATGCACCGGCGAGGTCAAGGCGGAACTGGTCCAAGCGCTGGGTTCAATTCAGGACGTCGTCGCACAAACGTCCAGCGAGTACTTCCAAAGGTAAGCAAGTAGGTACACCAACTTGAACCACCGCACCGTCGACTTACTAACGCGTGCAGATTCCGCCGTTCCACCCACGTAACCCCAAAATCGTACCTGAACTTCATCGCCGGCTACAAAAGCATATACAGAATGAAACAGAAGGAGCTCAACGACGGCGCAAAACGGATGGATACTGGCCTGGAAAAATTAGCAGAGGCCTCCGGCTCGGTGGAAATCCTCAAGCAGGACTTGGCCATGATGGAGAGAGAACTAGCAGAAGCAAGCGAGAGGGCCGAAAGAGTCCTCACTGAAGTAACACTTCGTGTCTCTTTCTCTCTCTTAAAAAAGCTACATCCACAAATTTTAGGTGACAGAAAGAGCGAGTCAGGCGGAAATAGTCAAAAACCAGGTGCAAAAGGTGAAGGAAAAGGCTGAGGCTTTGGTTGCACAGATCGCCAAGGAGAAGGCCGTGGCAGAAGCAAAATTGGAGGCGGCCAAACCAGCTTTGGAAGAAGCGGAAGCCGCGCTAAACACGATAAAACCGGCTCATATCGGTATTATTAACACGTCCAGTCGAGGTTTGAGGAATGAATTTGGTTTTTGCAGCGACCGTTCGTAAATTGGGGAGACCCCCCCACTTGATCATGCGCATCATGGACTGCGTCCTGATTTTATTCCAAAGGAAACTCGTCCCGGTCATCGCCGATCCAACCGCCGCAAGCCCAAAGCCCTCCTGGCCCGAATCCCTAAAGCTCATGGCTTCGGCTACCTTCCTACTTCAACTCCAGAATTACCCCAAGGACATGATCAACAATGAGATGGTGGATTTGATGGAGCCCTACTTCGAAATGGAGGACTACAACATGGATATGGCCAAGAGGGTGTGCGGAGACGTTGCTGGCTTGCTGTCTTGGACCAAGGCCATGGGTTTTTTCCACAGCGTCAACAGGGAAGTGTTACCTCTAAAGGCGAATCTGACTTTGCAAGAGGCCCGATTAAAGGTTAACCCCCAAAGGAGTTATTTGGGCGAGTTCATGGCAAAAGTGACTTGCAGGTCGCCATGGACGATCTTGCGAATGCCGAGATGCAACTGGAGGAACGGGAGCAATCCCTCAGGCAGGTTAAGGAGCAGTACGATTCGGCCGTGATGGAAAAGCAGACGCTGACGGATGCTGCCAACACGTGCATTCGAAAAATGAATACCGCCACCACGTTAATAAACGGATTGGGAGGGGAAAAGGTCAGGTGGACCCAACAAAGCAAAGAATTCAAAGCGCAATTAGGTGATCTGGGAATCTTTTTTGGAACAAAAATTTGCAGCGTTTTTGTTTCTTTTAGGCCGTCTTGTGGGTGATGTGCTGTTGGCGACGGGCTTTTTGTCTTACTGTGGTCCGTACAACCAGCAGTTCAGGGCAAACTTGATCAACACTTGGATGAACATCTTGCAAACGCGCGAGATCCCCTACACGGTCAAACTTAACATAACCAACATGCTCATCGATAGCTCCAAGATATCCGAGTGGACCCTGCAGGGCCTACCCAACGACGAGTTGTCAGTGCAAAACGCCCTCATCGTAACCAAATCCAGGTCATACCCGTTGCTGATAGACCCACAGACCCAGGGCAAAATGTGGATCAAAAACAAGGAGGCCAACAACAACTTGCAGATCACGTCCTTGAATCACAAATACTTTAGGACGCACCTGGAAGATAGCTTATCCCTAGGTGAGAGTCTACGCAAGGTCAACCCCACCCCCCAAAAAACAAAGGTGTTGCAGGAAAACCGTTATTAATTGAAGACATCGACGTGGAATTAGATCCGGTTTTGGACAACGTCTTGGAAAAGAACTTCATCAAATCAGGCTCGATCGAGAAAGTGATCGTTGGTGATAAGGAATGCGACGTCCTCACCGGCTTCATGCTGTACATCACCACGAAACTACCCAACCCCCCTTATTCCCCGGAGATAAGCGCGAAGACGTCCATCATTGATTTCACAGTGACCATGCAAGGTCACTCGCCACCCACAACTAAAGTTGTAAGTCTCTAACGCTAGCACTTTCTGTAGGCCTTGAAGATCAACTCCTGGGACGGGTCATCCTAATGGAGAAAACTGATCTGGAAGCGGAAAGGGTTGCCCTTTTTGAGTCGGTGATGCAAAACCAAAGGCGCATGAAAGACCTTGAGGCGAATCTACTGGGGCGCCTAAATTCCACGCAAGGTTCGCTGGTGGACGACGAGGAACTGGTGAACGTCCTCCAAGTAACGAAAGTAACGGCGGAAGAAGTCAACCAGAAGCTGTCCGTCTCGGTGCACACGGAAAAGAAGATCAACATAGCGCGCGAGGAATTCAGGGCCGTCGCAGCGCGAGGCTCCATCTTGTACTTCTTGATTGTGGAAATGAGCAACGTCAACGTGATGTACCAGAATTCCCTGAAGCAGTTCCTGAACATCTTCGACAACTCCATCACCAAGTCAGAGAAGAATTCCGAAACGCGCGAACGCATCGACATCATCTTGAAATACCTAACCTTTGAGGTCGGTGGCTTCACTGAACCACCCCCAGGTGATTTGATCATAATAAGTGTGTTTTAGGTTTGGAAGTTTACGCAAAGGAGCCTGTACGAAAAACATAAGGCGTTGTTCACGCTGATGCTTGCGATTAAAGTCGACATGCAAACCGGGCGTGTCAGTCACGAGGAGTTCATGGTTTTCATCAAAGGGGGAGCTTCTCTCGACTTGAACGCGGTGCAACCGAAACCGTTCCGTTGGATTTTGGACATCACTTGGTTGAATTTAGTGGAAATTAATAAGCTCGAGGTTTTTTCTGGTGTTCTTGAAAAGGTAATTGATGGGGGGATAACCCAAAGAGGGCTTATACGATGCAGTTTGAAACGTTTCATTAAAGTTCTAAATGGGTTCGTTGTTTTGCCTAAGTGATTTCCTTCGCGCCCGCTTATCGCGTGGGAATGTTTATTTTAAAACTTTCACACGCTCTGGCTTTTACTATACTATTCAAAGAATAGGTTCCCCAGTGATTATCTGCTTCTAGATTGAAGAAAACGAAAGGGAATGGAGGGTTTGGTACGAAAAAGAAAAACCCGAAGAAGAAGACATTCCCTGCGGATACCAAAAGTCACTCGACGTTTTCCGGAAACTGCTCCTCATTAGGTCTTGGAGTCCGGATCGTACGTTGTCGCAAGCGCGCAAGTACATCATGGGTAAGACTCCGCAAAGCACACGCAAAGGTTTCGTTGAAAACGAAAGGGTTTCCAGATTCCTTGGGCAATGAGTACGGCGAAGCCTGCATACTAGATTTAGAGGTCACGTGGGCCGAGTCAGAGCCCGACATGCCTTTAATATGCATCCTATCCATCGGCTCCGATCCATCCCCGCAAATTACGGCGTTGGCAAAGGCGAAAGAAATACGTAAGTTTAATCCTTGTGGTGGAATTTTTCGAATTTGGGTTTTTTTTTAGCCCTCAAGGCCGTCTCGATGGGGCAAGGGCAAGAAATCGTCGCGAGGGATATGATAGAAACGTCGATGAAGAACGGGGGGTGGGTCCTACTCCAAAACATCCACCTGTCCTTGCCGTTCGCAACGGAGGCGATGACCATGATGATAGACGCAGACTCCAAGCACGATATGTACAGGCTTTGGTTGACGACGGAGGTGCACGAGCAATTTCCGATAGGCCTTCTTCAGATGGCGATTAAGTTCACGAATGAACCCCCCCAAGGGATTAGGGCCAGCATGAAGCGCACCTATCAGAATATAACTCAAGATTACTTGGACTATTCGGCCCAACCACAATGGCCACCTTTGCTTTACGCAGTCGCATTTCTGCACACCGTTGTCCAAGAAAGAAGAAAATTCGGACCCTTGGGGTGGAACGTACCTTACGAATTTAACCAAGCAGATTTCGCAGCTTGCGTGCAATTCGTCCAAAACCACCTGGACGATATGGACCCGAAAAAGGGAGTGTCGTGGCCCACCATGTGCTACATGCTGGGAGAAGTGCAATATGGCGGGCGTGTTACAGACGACTTTGACAAGCGTCTATTAACAACGTTCACACAGGTACTTCCCCTTCCAACCAGTAGTCTCATTCAGAGGTCAACATTTTTTATTACCCAACCCAACCCAACCAGTAGTTTCATTCAAAGGTCAATTTCTTTTCTGATAGGTGTGGTTTTGCGATGTACTACTTCGGCCAGGCTTCGAATTCTACAAGGGTTACAAGGTGCCCCAAACCAGAAACCTTCAGGGCTACGTCGATTACATAAACAGTCTGCCACTGAGCGACACGCCCGAGGTCTTTGGGCTTCACGGAAACGCGGACATCACTTACCAAATCAACACGGCCAAAGGTTTGCACGTCATGGGGGGGGGGGGTAGCGTTGAATCTTACTGACGTTACATTGTTAGGTATTTTGGACACGGTGTTGTCCGTCCAGCCGAAAGAAGGGGGCGGAGGTGGAGGTGAAACGCGAGAGAGCATCGTCTACAATTTGGCCGAAGACATGCTGGAGAAACTGCCGCAGCTTTACGTCAGTTTCGAGGTGAGGGAGTCTCTGCAGAGGATGGGCGCCTTGTTGCCCATGAACATTTTCTTGAGGCAGGAAATTGACAGGATTCAGAAGGTCATCAAGGAGGTACGAGGGGTTCTGCGCAAAATGACGCCAGAGTACAATCGACGTGTTTGCAGGTGAAAACGACCCTTTGTGACTTGAAACTGGCGATAGATGGCACTATTGTGATGAGTCAGGGATTGAGGGCTGCACTGGATTCCATGTATGATGCCAAGATACCAGAGAGATGGTTGAAGGTAAGTTATGGATATACGCTAACAAATATCATAACAAAGTTCTTTACTTAACCCATCAAGTATTTGATTTGATGAAGTAAAAAGAGAAAATACAAAAAGGGTTGAAAGGTCAGTTTCTTCAAAACTCGGCCCAAATCTGCGATTTTGCAAAATAGAATAAATTAATAAAAGTTTAGGAATCCAAAGTCCAAAATAAGAAACCTAAATCCACAATCTTCAGTTTTCTCCCTAAGACAAAACAATTGGAAAACGCTAGGTAAAGAGAAAAGGATTCAAAACATGGGTTAGTTCCTTGACGAATCCCATCAGAAAGAAACGTGCTACCTACCTGAAGGACAGCAAATTGTGCGAGTAACTTCAATGATCTCTCCAGCACCGCCGGCTAAATTCCTAGAGAAGGGAGGGTTCAACGAAACCCCAAGAGCAAAGGGAGGTCAAGTTAAAGAAAATAAAAGTCACCAGCCGAGCACACTTGTTTTTATTTGAAACGCTCAAAAATGTAAGAAGATAAATAAATAACAAGTAACGAGTACGATTCAAAAGGGGTCACAATGAGTTGAGCAAGAAATAAATAAACTTGTTATCACTCTAATGATTATTTAAACTTTGACCGAGAAACAGATCTGCTCTTCGTTTACAGGAAAAAGCTTAACGTAAATATCTAAAGTCACTTCTTTAGAATTGAATTAACGTTTAGACGACGCAAACGAATAAATAAATAAAATATTTCCGACCTTATAACCAAAATCCACGTTTAGACAATCAGTTGTCAATAGTGGGATGGAAGAATCCGAGTGAACCGTTCTTTAGAAGAGAGACAAGCTTATGAAGAGCTTGAATTTTACTTGGCGTGCACTAAAAGATTCACATGAAAAGAAGCACGAAAATCATGAACACACACAAACAATAGATGTGCACGCCGAGAAATCTTTCACAACAATGAGAGCGTCGCGGAGAGAACGCGTTCTACCCAACTACGCTGGGACGGGGCTTGTTACGAGATGAACTCAGCTTTAACCGAGCGAAAGAGTGAAATGGAGTAATACCGTAGGGATAGGTCAGGAAAAGGAAAAGTTGACGAAAAAGAAGTCCAACCAGAAACCAACAATCTCAATTTCTAAATTAAAAACAAAAAAACTGGGAAGGATTCGTGATTCAGATGAGGAAAAGGAAAGGTTGACGAAAAAGAAGAAAGGAGAAACCTAGAAAGAATTCAAAACATGGACGAATCCGAGTAGAAGCAATTCAAAATTTCTAATAGAATTTTAAAAAAATAGGAAAGATTCATGATGCAGACGAGGGAAAGAAAAGATTCGCGAAAAAGAAGAAAGGAGAAAACGAAACACAATCCAAAACATGGACAAACTCCTCGACGAATCCAAGCAGAAAGAAACAATCCAAAATTTCCAAAAGAATTTAAAAAAAAAGAAAGGACTCATGGTGCAAATGAAGAAAGGGTTTGCAGAAGAAAATTAAGAATAATTCAAAAACGTGGACTGCAAATCCATCAGATGTTAAAATAAATTAATTATCTGCATGCCTACCAACAGAATAAAAAAGACAAGAAGACGTGCGAACAAAGTCAACGAAATTAAAATTGTATTAAGAGAAAGCAAAGACAAAATTATGAAAAAACGGAAAAGAGGAAAAGCAAGGTAGAAACAATCAGAAAAAAGTTCCAAAACTTTGAAACCAAAAAGAGTAAGGAAGAAAAAAAGGAAGACAAGAAAGCGAAGTGAAATTAACAGGGACAATAAACTAACTTATACTCTTTTTTAATTTTTTAAATAATGACCTAAAAAAGCAAAGACAAATAAACTAAAAACGGAGAAAAGCGAAAAGGAGGTGACGGAGGTGCACATAATGTAGAAACAAACTCAGAGAAAAGGGGAAAGAGAGATGACAGAGGTGAAAATAATGTAGAAACAAGCTGTCAGTTTTAGAGATAGATGACTCTTCAGTGTCCCAAGAGAAAGCAAAGATAAATTGTCAAGAAAAAGAGAAAAAAGAAAGCCGAGAAAGAACCATTAGAATAAAAGCTTTATTGTGTGCAAGGAAAAGAAAAAAAGAAAAAGTTTGTTTCTGACAGTTTTGCAAATTTAGAATTAATTACAAAAACGTGCAAACATTTATTAATTTGTTTCTTGTTAACTAATTATTTCACAGGTATCATGGGAATCGGCCACGCTGGGTTTCTGGTACACAGAACTGTTGGAGAGAGACCACCAATTTCGAACGTGGATAACTCAAGGACGGCCGAACGTTTTCTGGATGACAGGATTCTTTAATCCTCAAGGATTCTTAACAGCTATGAGACAGGTGAGAGAAGTTACGTTCGTTTAGAATCGTTTCCGTAAATAAAAAAAAATTAAACATGATTTTGATTAATTTATACTCAGCAGCCCTTAAGCAAATTATTTCCCAATATTTGCATTTGAATCCAGTGTTTAATACTTGAGGTAACTATTTCTTTTATTATTTCACGTACAAATTCAAATTAATTAAAATCTTGTAAGTCACAGATACTCTTAAGAGTGTGAATTATAAAAACGAAAGACGTATAGAAACGAAGGGGGCAAGTCTAAAGGGTGGAAGGATATGAAACAGCTCAGTAAGTACGTTGGGCGCCAATGTTCTTTTTGGCGCCCAACGTTGCTTAGGTTAGAACTTGGACTGGTAGCAAATGCACTAACCACTGAGTCACAGATACCCTTAAGAGTGTGTATTACAAAAATGAAGAATGTATAGAAACGAAGGGGGCAAGTCAGAAGGGTGAAGGGATATGAAACAACTCAGTACATTGAACTCCAAAATTTTTTTTTGGCGCCCAACGCTGCACAGAAAGGCCCTTTTTTGAATTTAGTTTCAAATTTAAATAAATTAAAGCTATTGGATGTCTTCCAATTTAAAATTTTGAAAATACTTTTTCTTTCAGGATGTAACGAGAGCTCACAAAGGTTGGGCACTGGACTCGGTGGTCCTCCAGAACCTCATCACGCGTTACAACAAGGAAGACCTAAAAGAAGGCCCGGCCGAAGGAGTTTACGTGCACGGCCTCTTCTTAGAAGGGGCGAGCCTGGACCGCAAGTCGGGCAAGTTGATCGAGAGCAAGGCAAAGGTCCTTTACGAGCAAATGCCCGTCATTTACATTTTTGCGATCAACACGACGGCCGGAAAAGACCCGAAGCTCTACGAATGTCCGATCTACAGGAAACCGCAAAGGACAGACCTGAAGTACGTGGGGTCTATAGATTTCGAGACCGATCACAATCCCAGGCATTGGACGCTTCGCGGGGTCGCCCTTTTGTGTGATATAAAATAAATTCGCGCACTCTTAGAATGTTAAAAGTTGTAACCGTCACTTACTTTTAATTTAAACAACCAATAATAATAATAAAATGCAAAAAAGAAGGCCTCTTCTTAAAAGGGGCAAGCCTAGATTGGAAATCCGGCAAGTTGATTGAGAGCAAGGCCTTAACGAGCAGATGCTCAGCCGGAATGGCCTCAAATTATGTAATGTAAAATAAATTCTCGCACACTTAAGTTTAAATAAAGAACTAATATGCAAAAAAAATACTCACTTTCTTTAACTAATAATAGAAATCCCAAGCAACTTCCTTTAGGTACAAAGTTTTAAAAATCCCACCAAATCCAGGTCAATACATCGATGATTGTCACTCGTGGCAAAATTTTATTAAATGTTAAAGCGGCTACAAATAAATATACAAACAATTAATAGAAAGAATTAATAATGTATTCGATTAGATAGTGAAAATGTAATGTATAATTTAAGCTTTCATCGCGGCTTTGACCTGCGCTTGCTGGAACTGATGCTGCAGCTTCTGTAGGGTATCCCTGTGCATGTCCTGTTTCTTCTCGATGCTCAGAATCTGGTCATCGATGCGCTTCATCTCTTTACTAATGTAATCCATATGCTTGGCGATGTTCTGCTTCGCTTCGACCAGCTCCATCTTGATCAGGATGGGCCCCACGGATTTATAAACGGCCGCGTCTTCTCTGAGTACGTTCAGTTCGTCCTTGACTACTGATTTTCGTTCAACTGACCGTCCAACTGCTGCCTCGTCGCTATGGCTTTCTGGTACTCTAAAAAAAAAAATAAAAAAAGTGAGGTTAGGTTAGAATATTTCGGCGAATTACCTTCCTGAAGGCCCTTGTAAATGTCTAATTCGGCGGCGAGCTTTCTTTGGATGTCCTCTGCCATTTTTGGAGCAATTTTAAACACGTATTTTCACAGCGTAGTATTTAATTAGAAGAAGCAAAATTAACCTCACTTTAACACACGTGAAATGAGTTGCATTCAGTGTTGCCAACGTAACGTGTATAAAGCAGAAATCCCACGAGTTTCCAAGCATGGAAAACTCCTAAATTTATTACTAAATTCAGCAATAATTTAAAAAAAAATTAAAAATTCGTTAAAAATATCGAGTATTCAACAAAAACCTACCTCGAGTCAGCCTTGGAAACGTACGTATTCTAAGATTGAACTGTAAAGGTTTTGTGATTATCGCAATTCGCAAGTACTGTGAGAAGTGAGAATATAAAATTTAGGTTATGCGAAGGGGCTGAATTCAGACAATTTATTTTAATTATATTCCTTTAAGAACAAAGATATTACTTTCAATACCATCGTGAAAACAAACAAAAAACAAAGAAATATCGGCGATCTTCCTGTGTCAAATGTTACCAAAATTAACAAAAACAAAAGAATTAAGATAAACAAATCAAAGGGCAAGCTGAAAAAAAAAGATGAGAGAGAGAATGCCTCAAAATCAAAAAACTATGAATGAACAAAAATAAAACTATACCTGTACGAGATAGATTTGAAAAATCAAAAACAAAAGGAAATCGAAACACACAACATCGAAATATTCAGAATAGAATGAATGAAAAAAAAAACAAGTGAATGTAATTTTTTTGGTCTTTCTTTTCAGACTGAGAACGATTTAAAACAAAAGACTGAACAAATGATCATTTGTTAGGTTTCCCACCGTCATTTGTTCTTTTTAAATCTCAATGGTGAAGACCGCATTTTGATATCTTGTGTCGTTTCCGAGCTACAAGGTGTTTTTCGAAATTCTGCAATTTTTTTTTATTTATTTGCTGTATTAATTTTGGCTTAAATGGTTTTACCCTTGAGTACGCTGGCGGTTTCCTTTTCCCAAACGACATCGTCCTTTTGCGCCTCTGAATCCGGACTGCGATCGGTGAACAGTCTAAAAACCATCGTAGCTCTTTTATTTATGAAAATTTCTGATTTCTGTAAAAACTTTCTTAAGGCGCACTTTTTGGCGTAGAATTCTTTGCTCTTAATTACAATTTTCTGAAGTGCATAGTTTTCGAGATATAAGCAAAACTTTCGAATTTTTATATGGAACACCCTGTATATTTTTACATTTTTATAAAGAGCATTAAGTTACCTTTACAAAAATATAATACTCTTGATATATTAATTAAAGCATTAGTAAGATAGTCAAAAATAATTATATTTTATTGATACTTCTTAATATATTAATTAATTAATAATAATTAGTATAACTATTGGAGATCTGGTGAAGGTGATGATGATAATTGTGGTGATGGTGTTGATGGGGTTGATTGTGGTGATGGTGTTGATGGGGTTGATTGTGGTGATGGTGTAGATTGTAGCGACAGTGTTGATTGTGGCGACAGAGGTGGAGCCAATGTTCCCAGGTCTACATCCCTACAAAATAATATATAACGGTGTTAGGCCGATATGCTTGATACAACGAACGAGGATAAGTTCTATGGCCGAGGCGCCAGCCGAGAGCATAAATTATCTGAGTTTGTTATTATGCATATTGCATATCGGCCGTATGTTGTCTTATAGTTTTCGTAATACTGAATGACAAAATAAATCTTTATTTTGGCAAAAACAATCATAATAATAAACTTCGATAAGTGGGCAGAATTATGAGTGTGATTTAGTTGTAACTATAGGAACATGTGAGGTACAGAACAAATAGTAATAACAGCCGTGGCTGTTAAGTTATAACGGCCACGGCCATTGCCATCTTGAATTTTTGACATTTAGTCCAGGCCTATAGGCAGAAATTGTGACGTCACGATAAAGGGGTTTTGATGTTTCTCAAAATGCAAAATTTTTATCAGTGCTTGTGAAGAAAAAGTAAATAAAGTTATCCCGTAAAGAATGGGATAAATCTATTTAATAGGTTTTTGCCACAGAACGAAGTCGTAGAAGATTAATAATTAACCGAATTCAAAATCACTACCAGAATTGACAGGTATTTGAATTTTAAAGTCTTATGCGGTCTCATATTGTTCAAATTATATTATAAAACATCACTAAACTTATTGTTAAAGCGTTTTAAAGCGAAAATCAGCAAAACAACGTAAAGCTCGTTGGTTTAAGTAGTTGGAGCCAAGCATTAAGATGACGGAATGGTTCCGTGAAAATAATGAGAAGAGTTTATATTTGGACAAATTAATACCAATACAAAGCAGAATCATTGCTTCAATAAAGCGTTTTTTGCCCGATGGAAAGTATGATACAGATCTGTAATGATTTTCCTCGGAAATTTTCAACGCTTAACCTTATTTTTAAAACTCATATAAACACATTTTCTTAACATTAACGCAGGGATATGTGTAAACTACAGACGCGTAGTGTTAAGAAAAGTAATATAAATTAAAGAAAACTTACATTTTTATTAAATAAGCTTGAAATTTTTAAGTGAAATAAATATGTGCTTGACAGTTACCCCTTTACTGTGACGTCACAGCTGAAAACATTTGCTGCCTAAAGGCCTGGACTAGTATTAACCCTTTCGCTCCTAAAGGGTTACATATGTCCCAGCAAGGGACAGTACTCCTGAAATACGACTTTTATTATTTTATGATTTCTTTAATATCTTCATATATTTTAACAGTGGTTTATTATTAAATCATTTCTATTGGAAATAATTAAAGTTTGCTTCTGTTTTTATAGGGCTATTTCCTGGGACATATGTGTCCCGTCCGCATTGATCTAAGGGACGTATATGTCCCAGTCGGGATTTGACACACAGTACAAAAACTTATGAATGTTTTATTTTATGAATGGCGACACAAAAATAAATGTAAGAAAGTACATCTGATAAATTCTCTGCGAGATGCTGGAGCTCTTCTTCCCTTAGAACCCGTTTTCTGAAAAGTTTGTACATTCTATACTGTTGGGATGACCCGTCAAAATACTAATGGGACACATAACTCAAAATTATCGGTTATTATTTTACAAAAGGAAATAAATGATTCTAAAATATATGTATACCCGCTTACCTAGCCATAATACAAACAAACATGTAAGCCTAGCACAAAATCGACTTCAAAAACAATAAAAAAACACTAATTCAATTTCATAACGTCAGCTCATGAACAGGACTTAACAGGATTTGGCAACTCGTATTAAAATCAATGTAATTTCAACTTTATGATCGTGAAGCCAGGATTCCAGATACGGTTGGGACAGAAAACTAGCGCAGGTGCCATGTATTTTGTTACCAATAGGATTTTTTGAAACTTTGCTGGGACAAATATAGCCCAATAGTGTATTTGGGACAAAAAATTCTGAAATAAAGTCGTAGCGAAAGGGTTAAGATGGCAATGCCACGGCAGTTATGGATAGCATAACAACCATGGAAACAATGCAATTATAATGAAATAACATTCAAATATTACGAAAAAATATAGCAGTTTGTTTTTTATAAAATTATTTAAATTATAATCAGTAATCACACACAAATTTGATGAAAAAATGTAGATCACTTAACATTTAATGACAACAGTGTTTATCAAACAGACATAGATATTTAGAATGGATATCGTGTGGCAAGGCAAGTGCTTAAGAAACGAATGACTCCTACATTAAAAAGAGACTGCTTAATACAATTACCCAGAGAAAGCAAAGAAAGGAAAATATAACCACGTGGCTTCAGGAAAAAAGTCGAATAACTTGCATGGCTGAGATAAAAATGATTAATTTTTTTATTAATTCAATAGAATCTCTTCGTTATAATGTAGAACTAATATTTGTCGTGTTCATGTAGAAAATTAGTTGCAGCACAGCGTAAAGTTGTAGCGCTTCAAATTACCGGAATTAGTTATTAGAAATTTACAGCATATCGGCGCGAGCCGTGAATAATATACAACTGGTCGGGCAAATGGATCTTTCTATTGGAGACAGTTGCACTTTTTTAACAACAAAGAATCTTGAAAATATACTTTTGAAGTGACATTTAAATCATAGTCATGCAGTCATGGTCGGTCGTCATGGATAGTTGTTGATATTGCATTATAAATGCACTCAAAACCAACGTAAAAAACACCTAAAAAGTGCAACTGTTGGACAAAAATAGTTAATAGACACTTAGGACAGATAGTTTATCCGTATCTGTACGACATATACCTAACATATACATACTTGTTGCAATACGTTTAGCTCCTCCCACTTTCCATATCTTTATTCGGATACGTTAATCTTGACAAATTCACCAACGTAAGAATTGTAACATTACTTTTGACTTAATGTGCGCGTTCAGTGAACAGCAGCTGTCGAGTTGCTGATTCAGCAATCGTTTGTGATTGGCTATTACCTTAATGTGAACCAATCACAATCGATTGCTTGAGTACGCAACTCAGCAGCTGCTGTCCGTTGAACGCGCACAATGCAACTTGGTATATATCAGACAGTCGGGTTATGTCAATATTTTATACCTTTGATGAAACGTGTTAACTTGATATCTTGTTATTTCGTTCGTTTCGACATTCACGTATTAATTTCCAGTTGTTTAGGGTTGTTATAATTCCAAGCACACATAATTTTCTCAAATCTCAATTGGTGCAAAGAAGTGTAAATCGGCATAATTATACCCGTACTTACCTTTAAACTTTCTCATTTTTATACTGTATTTTTTTGTGAGGATGTTTTAGCAATTATACGAACCTGTTAAAGGTCCGACGTAAAACATTAACCAAATTCCATGGCCCTAACTAAACAACTTAAAGCCGATCGTATCCGTAAACCTGCTACTGACAGATTTATGTACACATAATACGAATACGTACACGTAGTGTTTGTCCTAAGTGTCTATTACATATTTGTTTTTACCTATCAGGGAAAGCAGCTTCAGAGAAGGCAATTTTATTTTCGCTTGATCCAAAGCGAATTTGTAAATATGTGCCGTCATCAGTTATGATCCTGCATATATCGCTGATTCCCGTAAATACTGGTCTGCAATTTCCTTTTTGTAGAGAATAGCTTATATTGCTACCATGATATATTAAATGTATCATGGTTGGTGTCACCTCAATCTCGCACTCGGTCTCTTGATTATCATTTATTTTCACGGATAGATTCTTAAACCACAACATCGTTGATTGACGTACTGTCTTAAGTCTGACCATGATTAAAAAGTGACTAAATACCTATAAAAAAAATTACGTTTTTGCACTAATTTACTAAAACATCAACAACAACAAAAAAGAACATACCTTCACGAACTAGCCTGACACAGATTTATCAAGTAACCAGATTCCCTGTAGAGAAAGAGGAATTGACATTAACTTAAGAATGAGAGGGTAAATACACCCGTTTAAAAAGCATTGGTCATCCTAAGTCACGTGACATAGGCTTCGAGTGACATCCTTGTCGGGTACATGAGCCAAAATTACTCATAGATATTCGCTATTTCACTCAATCGAGAATGCAGCAAACATAAGGCACTGTTCATCTACCCTTTACCAGATCATTGTAGCCTGAAGTTACAAGTGTGACCACTGTGACCACAGTGCAGCAGCCAGCAGGGTTGCCAGACTGAAAATTGCATTGTCACCACGTGATCTTAAAAATCGACCACAGCGAAGTGAAATCGACACTTCCATTTTTCAAAAAATTTAGTTGTGTAACATTAGGTTTGACACCATTTGTCATGTATTTGTCAACCTATAAAATCTCATCCATCTCATTCGATTCCAAAGAAATAAATATTCTCTAGGATTACTAAAAGCAAATTTTTGCGTGATACCGGTATCTTTGTGTATGTATTCATAAGCATACCACTCCATTTTTGCGAGAAAAGGTATCATAGGGGAATCTCAGATGACGTCATTATTGAGCGTCAAATAACATACCGAATGTAACACGTCGCGAGGTGTGTTGCGGTATGAGTATAAAGTGAGGTTAGTTGTTAAGAACAGTGGGATACCGCTCACCTCTATAGTTTTGCTTAATAAGGCAATGCATTTTATTTGTGAAAATAACGTGGGGAATAATTAAATGTGTTTTTCTTTACGCGAAAGAACTTATAATAAAATAAAATTCCATTTTGATGTACTTACTTAACCGCTGGTTATGGTATAG
Organism: Dorcus hopei; assembly: GCA_033060865.1. Classification (NCBI taxonomy): domain Eukaryota; kingdom Metazoa; phylum Arthropoda; class Insecta; order Coleoptera; family Lucanidae; genus Dorcus; species Dorcus hopei. The sequence continues at coordinate 70,611,764 of CM065425.1, read as the reverse complement.
TTCATTTTTAAGTGATTTTATGTATTATAGACACAATTTTTAAAATAAACTACTTCAAATTGTTACACGCACCTGAAATATACCATACCAATACATACTTTTTTCATTTTCTCGAATCAAGCGGTAACACAAGAACTTAGTAGTGGGCGTAGTGGGGGCACAGTATAAGAATCACACAGTAGCGTCACTCGAGTATAACTGTCACATTTGTTCTTTTGTTTAAGTCATGCATCGGCAGGCGGATGACTGGTTTTGTCTGAGCTGTTTTTGTTACATGCGTATACATAAAATGTGCGCCTGTCTAGAATTAAAAGGACTAAAAAATGACTGTCATGTATATTTAAATGACCAAAATGACGTCACGTTTTTAAATGACCGTCATTTTACATCACTATTCACAGGTATCATGGGAATCGGCCACGCTGGGTTTCTGATACACAGAACTGTTGGAGAGAGACCACCAATTTCGAACGTGGATAACTCAAGGACGGCCAAACCACAGAATAACAGAAGGGACAATAGCTTGTCTTAGTTTTCGTGCGCAAACTCAAATCAGCCATGTTCTAAAGCTGTTGTTTATGTTTTGATTTGAGGTTATGAGCGTTGGTTAAGGGTTTCTAAGATTATTGCTGTTTGTTATTAAATTGTCTCTTTTGTAAACATAGTAAAAACAAAAAAGAAAAGAACATCGGCTTCACGTTATTGTGCTGAACCAAGGTTACAGCTTCTTTTTCCTTTCCAAAAGATAAAGATCGGTAAGTATTAACTGCTGTATATTTAAACTAATTTAATATAATAATGTATTATTGTACATACAGAGCCTTGAAATGGATTTATAGTTGTAAACGAGAAGATCTTTTAAATAGAGATTTGTCAAAACTTACAAATACAACTTATGTATGTGGAAAACACTTTAAAAAACATAAATGTTTATTAATATTTGGCAAAATCGTATTCACTCACATGCTATTCCAACAGTATTTGAAGAAACTGCATCGAAATCAGGACATTCACTTGAAATGGAAGGTAAGAGCAACACATGGAATTAAATGAAGCACAACAAACGAAAGAATACATGAACGCCATCAGTTTGTTGTCAGGGTTTCGACGCACGTTGTTTATTTTATATTTACTTAGGGCCAGTTGTACAAAGTAGGTTTAAACTGACGCTCAACTGAACCAGGTTCAAAGTAAACAAATTCGCATAGGATCTTAATGACATATGGCAATTAATGCATTCATAAATAAAATTTGATGCGATTTTGTTCACTTTGAACCTGGTTCAGTTGAGCAACAGTTTAAACCTCCTTTGTACAACTGGCCCATAGAGTTATGTTCAGGTAACCACAGTGCTACAGTGCTTTAGTAAAGCGTAAACCTGATCGAGTCATTGCCTGCAGCGCTTTCTTCAAGCGGCCACAATAATCAAGCATGGTGTGTATATGTTACTTTACAGCGTAATGAATTTATAACCCCTATGACAGAAAGCCAGTACAGGTAATTTAGAGCGCTACAAGCTACAACTTTATGCTATGCTGTAACGCTGCAAACATCTTTTCTGCCTGAACGTGACCATTTAGAAAATAAACAACGTAAATTGAAACCCTGACAACAAACTGATTATGTGCATGAGTTTGTATCTTTGATTTTTTCCGTCTGAAACACATTAAAACTTTCAAGCCAAGTAATAAATCGTAAGTTTGACTTCACAAACATTCGTATAAAGACGTTCCTCTTTCAATCTGAACGAGTGATTCTGTAGTGAAACTACATTTCAATAATTTTTGATTTTAGCTTCTCAACGCATTGGAGAGAAAAGTTCCTCAAGTGATAAAGAAAATATACAAACATCAGCAAGTAAGTTTTGTTTTTGTAATGTTATTGTTTATTTATATGTAGTAAATAAAATTTGTTTCTTAGATCTGCGTTTTCTTTCTAAATATTTTCATTTATTTCTTATTTTTTCATACAACTTAGTGTGTAGATAAATTATCACCAAAAATAACATTAACGTACTTTCGGATATTGTTTTACATATACCCTACCATTTTCCTTCTGTGAATCTCAAGTAAGAAAGATAAACAAAAAAAAAAGATTTTTTTTTATTATAATGCAAAAGTTAACAATTTTTTTACAATTTAGAAATTTTGATTAGTCAGAAAGTATTACTTACATTATTTGTGTATTGATTGAACATTCAAAATTTACCGCTGAACAGCTTTACAAAATGGCGCAAGGTCATCAAAACTGGGTACAAGAAGATCAAAGGTGCCGACGGCTTTTGTCCTTTCTGTTATTCTGTGGCCAAACGTTTTCTGGATGACGGAATTCTTTAATCCTCAAGGATTCCTAACAGCTATAAGACAGGTGAAAGAAATTACATACATTTGTTTAGAATCGTTTCCATAATAAAAAAATTAAACATAATTTTGCAAATTACAGTGCCTTGGGCGCCAAAAAAGAAATAAAAAATTTGCCGTCCGACGTTGCTTAGGTCCAGACTGTCAGCAAATGCACTAACTACTGAGTCACAGATATTCTTAAGAGTGTGAATTATAAAAATAAAAAACGTATAGAAACGAAGGGGGCAAGTCTAAAGGGTGAAAGAACATGACACAACTCAGTACGTTGGACCCAAAAACATTTTTTTTTGGCGCCCAACGTTGCTTAGATTAGAACTCGGACTGGTAGCAAATGCAATAACCACTGAGTCACAAATATTCTTAAGAGTGTGAATTATAAAAATGAAAAACGTACAAAAACGAAGGGGGCAAGTCTAAAGGGTGGAAGGACATGAAACAACTCAGTACATTGGACGCCAAATTTTTTTTTTTGGCGCCCAACGCTGCTTATGTTCTTTTACAGAAAGGCCCCTCTTTGAATTTAGCTTCAAATTGAAATAAATTCGTGCTATTGGAAGCTTTCAATTGAAATTTTTTTTCTTTCAGGATGTAACAAGGGCTCACAAGGGTTGGGCACTGGACTCGGTGGTCCTCCAGAACCTCATCACGCATTACAACAAGGAAGACCTAAAAGAAGGCCCGGCCGAAGGAGTTTACGTGCACGGCCTCTTCTTAGAAGGGGCGAGCCTGGACCGCAAGTCGGGCAAGTTGATCGAGAGCAAGGCGAAAGTCCTTTACGAGCAAATGCCCGTCATTTACATTTTTGCGATCAACACGACGGCCGGAAAAGACCCGAAGCTCCACGAATGTCCGATCTACAGGAAACCGCAAAGGACAGACCTGAAGTACGTGGGGTCCATAGATTTCGAGACCGATCACAATCCCAGGCATTGGACGCTTCGCGGGGTCGCCCTGTTATGTGATATAAAATAAATTCGCGCACTCTTAGAATGTTAGAAGTTGTAACCGTCACTTACTTTTAATTTAAACAACTAACAGTAATGATAAAATGCAAAAAAGAAGGCCTCTTCTTAAAAGGGGCAAGCTTAGATTGGAAATCCGGCAAGTTGATTGAGAGCAAGGCCTTAACGAGCAGATGCTCAGCCGGAATGGTCTCATATTAAGTAATGTAAAATTCTCGCACACTTAACCGACACTTAAGTTTAAATAAAGAACTAATATGCAAAAAAAAATACTCACTTTCTTTAACTAATAATAGAAATCCCAAGCAACTTCCTTTAGGTACAAAGTTTTAAAAATCTCACCAATTTCAGGTCAATACATCGATGATTGTCACTCGTGGCAAAATTTTATTAAATGTTAAAGCGGCTACAAATAAATATACAAACGATTAATAGAAAGAATTAATAACGCATTCGATTAGATAGTGAAAATGTATATGTACAATTTAAGCTTTCATCGCGGCCTTGACCTGCGCCTGCTGGAACTGATGCTGCAGCTTCTGTAGGGTATCCCTGTGCATGTCCTGTTTCTTCTCGATGCTCATAATCTGGTCATCGATGCGCTTCATCTCTTTGCTAATGTAATCCATGCGCTTGGCGACGTTTTGCTTTGCTTCGACCAGCTCCGTCTTGATCAGGATGGGCCCCACGGATTTATAAACGGCCGCGTCTTCTCTGAGTATGTTCAGCTCGTCCTTGACTATCTGATTTTCGTTCAACTGACCGTCTAACTGCTGCCTCGTCGCTATGGCTTTCTGATACTCTAAAAAAAAATCAAAAAAGTGAGGTTAGGTTAGATTATTTCGGCGAATTACCTTTCTGAAGGCCCTTGTAAATGTCTAATTCGGCGGCGAGCTTTCTTTGGATGTCCTCTGCCATTTTTGGAGCAATTTTAAACACGTATTTTCACAACGCAGTATTTAATTAGAAGAAGCGAAATTAACCTCACTTTGACACACGCGAAATGAGTTGCACTCAGTGTTGCCAACGTAACGTGTATAAAGCAGAAATCCCACAAGAGTTTCCAAGCATGGAAAATTCCTAAATTTGTTACTAGATTCAGCAATGATTAAAAAGAAAAGTAAAAATTCGTTAAAAATATCGAGTGTTCAACAAAATCCTACTTCGAGTCGGCCTTGGAAACGTACGTATCCTAGATTGGACTGTAAAGGTTTTGTGATTATCGCAAGTACTGTGAGAATATAAAATTTAGGTTATTCGAAGGGGCTGAATTCAGACAATTTATTTTATAACGTTTTCGTTTCACTTGCACCAGAAAAGTTCGGGTCACACTGATATTACGTCATGCACTCAATAAGTTTTGCCAGAAAACGAAACTAGTGCGTGTTTCAATCGAATACCGACGTGATCTGGGAGTATAATTATTGGGCGGGAAATTTACTGAACCGTAACCTCAAAATTATCATTTGTTGCCAGAAATATAAAAATGCAATATTTATTTGTTATAATAAATTAAAAATCCTAAATACACTAATTATTCATATTCGCTTCTTAAGGAATTCACCCCGGACGAAGATTTTTTGCACTAGACAAACTGTGTTTAGCAAATAACTTAATTATTAACAATTTCTTGATACAATAAATTATTTTTGTTATCTGTCAATAAATCATCTGTAATATGTTTCTCCTGAAATGACAGAAAAGTTGCACTGAAACGCTTGCACCGCCTTTGAAGTCAGTTCCAAAATTCTTGCACTGAGTGCAAAACTGGTGCATATTTCACCCGAAAATTTAAAAAAATGTACTAAAATTTTTGACAGGTACTACTGTATGGCTGCGTTTTTTTTTTTTTAATTGAGTACTCGTATTATAACATGTATCCAACAATTATTGTAGTCCTGGGTGGCTGTGGAGTCAAACATTTTTAACTAATTATTGTTTTAAATGGCAACAAAACATTAAATTCGTAAAGAGACATTTATTTGTTGTTTAACAGTGAATATTTGAGACGTCAATTCAACGATACGAAGTAAAAATCAACATTTATGCTTGTTTGATTCCACACCCACCCAGAATATAATTGTTGGACACATGTTAGAATTAAAAATACTAGAATTTTTTTAACTTAATTAATGATAAATAAATAAATTTATTACACCCCATGCACGTGGTTCATAATAATTGTAATAAAGATAACTTTAAGTGAAAAATCATACAAAGTCTCCACATGTTTCCATATTTGTTGAAAAATAAATGAAACTTCTAAATCTAACAGAAAAAAGAACAATTAGGTAAAATATATGTATGTAATAGTAAATTTCTTCGTTCACTTTGGAAGTTTTGTTAATACATATTTATTATTAATTTCAAATTTTTTACATTCATTAACATACAAATTATTGACTAAATACAGAAGTGACTGTCTTTATAAAAAAAAAAAAACAACTAGGGCGTTTACATTTTTAAAACACCCCAAATTATCCTGATTTAAATCCGGAAAAATAAAAAAGAAAACAATTAAGCATTAAGGAATACAAAACACTTCAAATTACTTTATATTTGAATGAAATCGGCTTCCAATATCCACCTATTTTTAAAACATACGCAACAGTGTAAAAATAATTAAATTATTCTGGCTCCTTCCATCTCTAGAACTTTCCGGCTGATAAAGCATCGAATAGAATTGTTCGACGACCTGTCTACCCTTCGAGAAACTTCTGGAGCGTTCGTGCTTATTCGAGTCGGCCGAAGCGATTCATATATAAGCCGACGGATTTTGCGGCAAACGCAGTTATTTGAAAGATAAGAGTGAGTAAAGAACTTTCAATTCGAAAGCGCTACAGCTTTTACAAATAAAAATAAATAGTGAAAAAGCGTTGCGTGTAATAGTCGAAGAACTAAACAACAAAATGGTTAAAGCACCAGCGATTGGTATCGACTTGGGAACAACCTACTCCTGCGTCGGAGTATGGCAGCAAGGCAAAGTGGAAATCATCGCCAACGACCAAGGTAACCGCACGACACCCAGTTATGTCGCCTTCACGGACACGGAGAGGCTCATCGGCGATGCTGCCAAAAACCAGGTCGCTATGAACCCCAGCAATACAGTCTTCGATGCGAAGAGATTGATCGGGCGTCGGTACGACGATCCGAAAATCGCGGAGGATATGAAACACTGGCCCTTCAAAGTTACCAGCGAAGGCGGTAAGCCCAAAATACAAGTCGAGTATAAGGGGGAAACCAAGAAGTTCTCGCCCGAAGAAATCAGCTCGATGGTGTTGACGAAGATGAAAGAAACGGCCGAGGCGTACCTTGGGTGTCAAGTCAAAGATGCGGTAATCACAGTCCCGGCATACTTCAACGATTCACAGCGCCAGGCCACGAAGGACGCCGGAGTAATAGCCGGCCTCAACGTAATGAGAATAATAAACGAACCGACTGCGGCTGCCCTAGCTTATGGCCTTGACAAAAAACTAAAGGGTGAAAGAAATGTATTGATATTTGATCTTGGTGGTGGTACCTTCGATGTTTCCATCTTGACCATCGACGAAGGCTCCTTGTTTGAGGTTAGAGCCACAGCAGGTGACACCCACCTTGGAGGTGAAGACTTCGATAATAGATTAGTAAACCACCTGTGTGATGAATTCAAACGTAAATATAAGAAAGACCTGCGCTCAAATCCCAGGGCACTGCGTCGCCTGAGAACGGCAGCAGAAAGAGCTAAGCGTACGCTGTCATCAAGTACAGAAGCCACAATTGAAATAGACGCTCTCTTTGAAGGCATCGACTTCTACACCAAAGTATCCAGAGCGAGATTTGAAGAACTGAACTCCGATTTATTTAGAGGCACTCTACAGCCGGTCGAAAAGGCTCTCGCCGATGCGAAAATGGACAAGGGAATGATTCACGATGTAGTTCTGGTTGGTGGATCTACTAGAATTCCGAAGATTCAGTCGTTACTGCAAAATTACTTCTGTGGTAAATCCTTGAATCTTTCAATCAATCCTGACGAGGCCGTTGCTTATGGTGCTGCAGTGCAAGCCGCCGTCCTCAGCGGTGATACTGACAGCAAAATTCAAGATGTTCTCCTAGTGGACGTTGCACCTCTATCTCTGGGCATTGAAACCGCGGGTGGTGTGATGACGAAGATTATCGAGCGTAATTCAAGAATACCTTGCAAGCAAACTCAAACATTCACTACTTATGCCGATAACCAACCAGCTGTTACCATACAAGTTTTCGAAGGTGAAAGAGCAATGACGAAAAACAACAATCTCCTGGGTACCTTCGACCTCACTGGAATACCCCCAGCACCAAGAGGAGTCCCGAAGATAGAAGTGACGTTCGATATGGATGCCAATGGCATTCTAAACGTTTCTGCCAAAGACACCAGTTCAGGCAACTCAAGAAACATCACCATCAAAAACGACAAAGGCAGACTGTCACAGAAAGACATCGATAAAATGGTAGCCGATGCGGAGAAATATCGTGAAGAAGATGAAAAGCAGAGGGAACGCATCACAGTTCGCAATCAATTAGAGGGACTGGTGTTCAACATGAAACAAGCTGTGAATGATGCTGGTGACAAATTATCCACCGAAGACAAGAAGAAAGTGGAACAGGAATGTGAGAGTTGTTTAAAATGGCTCGACGCCAACACTTTGGCAGAGAAGGAGGAATACGAGGACCGGCAAAAGCAGTTAACTTTGGCGTGCTCTCCTATAATGACGAAGTTACACAGAGGAAGCTCCGGTGGTGCTTCGCAAGGTTATGGAATGCCTGGATCTTGTGGTCAAGAAGCCAGAGGTTTCGGAGGTCAGCAGCAATCAGGTCCAACCATCGAGGAAGTAGACTGAATTTAAGTTCCTTGTAGAATTAAATTTTTTGCTTTATAAATACCTTTTACACTCTAGTAATAAGTTATGTAATATTGTGATACTTTTTTATATATGATGTAAATACAGAGATTTTTTTTATAATGAATGCTTTTATTTCTCCCTTAATAACATTAAATTAAAATAAATGTAAAATTCATATGGAGAAAAAAATCGAAATTGCCAAGTTGTGCAAGGCTTAAAAATAAATTTATTTACTATGCACATTATTTTGAAATTTAAATTAAATTAGATTTCTGGTCAAAAAATGATTAATGTAGGTAGGTATTTACGTAAATATTAGAACTGCATAACTGAGAGCATTGTTGATTCTGATCATATTTAAACAGGATGTTGTTAATATTAAAAATGACTTAGATATTTTTTGGCGTTGCAATATTTTCGAATACAATATTGTCAAAGGCTTGTCAAGTTTTATCTATCGTATGATTGTAAATTAAAACCCTGTTGGACAATTCCAGTTTAACTTTAAGCCGAAGCTTAAATCCTTGACAACAATAATTCTCGAAATAACGTTTTTAAGGTTCAGCTTAAGTTTAAACTGGCATCGTACAACTGGTCTTAAGGCCCAACTGTACAATTCGAGCTTAACTTTAAGCCAAAGCTTAGCAATAATTGTTGAAATAATCGTTGTTATGGATTTAAGCTTCAATTTAATTTTAAACCAGCTTAAGCTTTCTCTTAAAGTTAAGCTGGAATTGTACAACTGGGCCGGTTAGGGTACAATTCCAGTTTAACTTTAAGCAAAAGCTTAAACCCTTAACTGTAATTGTTGAAATAAACGTTGATATGGGTTTAAGCTTCAGCTTCAATTTAAACTGGTATAGTACAACTGGGCCCTAATATATATTCTAAATCTAATTTTTACAACAGGCATTTGTCCTGATTTGTATTTGTTACTGTTATGTAACCTGGTCTGAAAAATAAAAAAAATATATATATAAAAATAAATAGAAAAGTTACTTCTTACATCGAGAGTATGTCTAGTCCTAATTTTCTTTATTTTGTATATTGAAATATTTCCGGCCACAACTTTAATAGTAAAAGTTGCTTAATTATTTGCCCTCTACTACTTCTGAAAATTAGGAACAGATTTTCTGAGACGCCCTGTACAAACAAATTACAAATAGTCTCAAATATTTCTACACAGAGGAAGCTTCTGTCGTGCTTCGCAAGGTCATGGAATGCCCGGATCTTGCGGTCAAGAAGCCGGAGGTTTCGGGGATAGCCTGGGGCCCTACTCGCGACTTATGGCCGATTTCTTCACCGTCTTATCTTAAGGTTAAATTTATCTGTCAGTTAGAATGTGACACACAGAATGTATAGAGCCATTTGTATGTCACAATCTAAGTGACAGATAAATTTAACCTTAAGATAAGGCGGTGAAGAAATCGGCCACTAATTGTCAACGCGAGAGGTCTCTGTTAATTGTAAAATGTCCGATAAGAGGGGCTAAACAACAATGCATTTGCGTTAAATATGAAAGTTTGATTGGTGCACGTTTTCTGATGTTTTCAATATTAAACCAATGCGTGAAATGTTCTTCACCCTTTTGATGGTATCAATTCTCACCACCAGAGGTCGCCTACTTTGTTTGATTTCGTGAATTCTCGAAACGAGGGAAAGGGTTCGTTTTGTCACAGTATACTTATCAATCAGTAGGGACAGCTCGTGTTGGCACCTTTGATGTTCATACTACCGTTTTCAGGGCCAATATGGCCGTTACTGGCGGGCTTTCGTTTTCTTGCTACTAGATGTCACTGGTTGAAAAAAATGGCACGATAGAAATGATTGCAAGCAAACCATAGAATGCGATGTTGTTTTACACAACTTCAGACTTTCTACACGACATAAATTCATTATAAACTAACAAAGATGGTTTTCTGTTCAATCTTTCTCATCTCTCCGCATCCATCACACAAAATGCTGAATTAAAAAATGCTCGCTTCAAAGCAATTGATGAATTCACCGGTGCGCCACACGCGGCCGTTTGTGGAAAGTCCGCCAGTTTTCGCGTGGTTTTCGCACATGCGCACTCAGAAACTGTAGTGCCAGAAACCCTTAGCTGTCCCTACTGATTGTTGAATATACTGTGGTATTGTGGAAGTGACGTCAAAATGACGTAGGCTCTCGTATAAACCTACACAAACTATGTACACAAACCTTTCGAGAAATACGTCATTTTGACGTCATTTTCGGGAGCAATCACTTCTCTCCGGGGCTACTCGGGGAGTTATTCTCGAAATGGGTTCGTGATCACTTTTCTCCAGTTCGAGAATAACCCCTCGGTTCGAGAATAACCCCCCCAGTTCGAGTATAACCCCCTTGAGGTCTTCAGTTGTACTGAAAATAGTACACTGAGAAAACAAGATGTGTTAATCCAACCAAAAAACTGTTTGTCCAACAAAAGATTTCGTTTCAATACGTTCAAACAATTTTTTTTTATAATTTAACATTTATATAAATGTCATTAATTTTATTTTGTACTAATCAGATTACCATGTCAAAACAAATAAATCAAATAGCTTACTGTTATGTTACACAAATACTTTGTTTACAATAAACCAAATATTTAGTTGTAAATTTCTGTAATAATAAATTTTATTTAAAGTAACCACACAAAATTAAAATGATATTTTTGTTACAGTAACATGTGTATGTATACCTATTTAACAAAAATTTTAGTGTAATCAACATTTTTATTCACAACAAAAAGAAAACTGTTATATCAATGCATTTTGTTTTCTCAGTGTACCAAAAGTACCTTCATCGCAACCCCGGTTTCCTAATACGTAAGGAAGCAACGTTGAGCGTGGTTGAGCTGACTAGGAGCTTTCAGCCCTCAGTTCTCTTTTCTGCGCGTCAAAATTTTTAAAAGTCAAATTGAAACGGCCATACATACACGTCAGTGAATGTTAATGTAGCTGGCCATGATTTTCATACCACTAATGCAGAATATGGTCACTGGTGGAGTACTAAATCAACACTCCGTACAGGTAACGCAATCCCATTCCTCTCGTGAGGAGATTGAGAAACAAAGATAACAAATACAATTGTCGCAAGTGCAATAAGGAAGACAACAGTCTTAGGGAATTCTGTTTACCGCAAAGTCACTGGTTTCAATTTAAAAGTGTATTAGGTTATGTCTAGTTAGTTATTTACCAATCAAGAAGTTGTTATTTTGAGTAGTGCAGCATGTTTCTTTTACGAAAAAGGCGGAATCATTAAATGTCATGCGATAAAAGTTTGGGATGCGATATTTAAACTCAATTTTCTTAACCACTGACAGTAACTTTGACAAACGTCACTTCAAATAATATTTCCAACTGTTTTTTTATCCCTAGATGAGAGGAATGTGCGACAAGGATAGATATAAAAAAATCACTAAATGCGTTACCTCTATACGAAGTATGTTGATTTATATAGTACCTTAATGTGCATGGTCCCTATTGAAATTTAAAAAGATTAATGGGTCGATTCTGTTCATACGTGTAAGGACCGTAAGATCTGTAAGCCTGTAACTCAGTTATTAAAATAAGGAACTTTGAAGTTCTCTGGAAGTTATGATTTCTCCTAGGTGCCTAGGATTACTCGTAAATCTCTGTATTATCACATTATTTCTTATTCTGTGGTATTATCTTAGAGACTTACAAGAAATCGTATCATACTGAGAACTTCGGAAATCCACTTTTTAATAAGAGAGTTACAGGCTTACAGATCTTACGGTCCTTACAGATACGAGCAGAATCGACCCATAATTTGGTTTTATTCTCCACAAAATCGGTTAAATTTTAAAAGTATATAGTCAAAAAATTAGTACAGTTCGATTTTGTTAAGTTGGCACGACATTCAAACGAATGAAATGACGCAGTGACAGTTGGGAATGGAGGCAAATTGTGAGTTAAATTTCGTAATGTCGCTTGAGTTTTTTCTATTTACGTCTTACATTACAAGACATCAAAAACGTTTACATCTCTAAATTCTTACAATAAAATTGCAATTGAGGTTAAGTTCGTACTGCTTCATTAGCAACAACAATACAAGCCATCCTTTGAAGCAAGACATCGTTTAATGCATGCATACAAAACACAGGAATGAAGGAACCTTGATGCGTCTGTTACAGGTTAAAGGCCCCCATCGCTTCTATGTATTTACAGTAGCATTTATGATCGCTTGAAGGAAATGTCTGCACAGAAGCATGGCAAGCGTAAACACTCGGATGTTGAAGACAGTGACAAGGACGAAGGTGAAGCTTTGAATTACTCCGACGAAGAAGGTGGGATTAGAGTCGACGATATTTACGTACCTCCACCTCCTCGAGTACTATGCTCTACGACCGATACAGGTCCTAGGCTTATAATAACGAAGATCTCCAATGAGTGGTTTAAAAGTTATGCCAATCTGCAAGTAGTGGGGCCCTTCCACAAGGTTCGTAAACTAAATACACATTCATCATGAAGAACAATATTTAGGTAATCTAATTAATTTAATTTTAGTGTTTCAATGCGATCGTCGGGCCTAACGGAAGCGGAAAGAGCAATGTGATCGATTCCCTGCTGTTCGTGTTCGGATACAGGGCTAGCAAAATACGTTCGAAGAAACTATCAGCTCTCCTGCACAATTCGGAAAGTTACCAAAGCATACTGAGTTGCACGGTGTCGGTATATTTTGCAGAAATACTAGATAAGGTATTCACATTCACAACTTGAAGTAAAAAGTAAAAAAAAAAAGTGAGCTGCATTTTTTCTAGGAAGGCGACGCTTATGACATTATCCCGAACAGCGAGTTTGTGATCTCACGCACGGCCAACAAAGACAACTCTTCGTTTTACCAACTCGATGGGCGTCGAGTGCAATTCAAGGAAGTGGCAGTTTTGTTGAGGAAACACGGCGTCGATTTGGATCACAATCGGTTCCTTATTTTGCAGGTGAACTCGGCTAGACGTGATTAGAATTCGTTAATAAAAATTGGGGGGTTTCAGGGAGAAGTCGAACAAATTGCTCTGATGAAGTGCAAAGCTGCGAACGAACATGAAACTGGAATGCTGGAGTACTTGGAAGACATAATAGGGACGACTAGGTACAAAGTAAGTCATTCAAACAGTGTATGTCAAATTACATTTTTGTAATATTTCTTGTTGAATTGAACAATTTGCTATTTGCTACTGCTATAAATTTTACACAGCCAAAGTCACTGGTGGATAATGAGAGCAACTTAAATAATGAGTGCAACAATGATGTCTCATATAAAAAGATAATTGAGTAGAGAAAAGCAAAGTGCCTTGTGTCATTCAAAATAAGTTGTTTTCTTCTTCAGGAACCCTTGCTGAAATTATACGACCGTGTGGAAATCTTAACGGAACAAAGATCCGAAAAAATAAACCGCCTGAAAATGGTGGAAAACGAACTGGAGGAACTGAAAGGCCCCATGGAAGAAGCGGTGGGATTTTTGGAGCTGGAAAACACCATCACCAAGAACAAGAACGTCTTGTACCAAAAAAACATGTACGTTTTCTCTTTCGCTTTAAACACTCAAATTAAATGAACGTCTTTAGTTACGACCTAGAGGAAGAAACCAAGTCGGTCGATGCGAGGAAAGCCAAGGTCGAAGAGGAGCAGAAGAGGCTCGTCGATGAACTGCACGCTCTGGGAGAGCAGAAGAAGGAGAAGCAAACCATTTTAGAGAAGGACATGCAGTAAGTACTTCGATTTTTAATCGATTAAAAAAGAAAAAAGTGAATCGCATTTTAACAACCCAGAAAGTACCAGAGCTTAGAAAAAAGGAAGGAGATGTTGAAGGAAGCTTTTAATAAGGCCAACAACAAAGACATCGAGTTGCAAGCAAGCATGCAACAGCTAAATAAAACACGTAAGAAGACCAAAGAATTACTAGCCGAAGAACGACAGAAGCTAGCCGGGTATGAAGCGGTGCCACAAAAAAATGCCGAGGTAATCTTTTTCTTCAATCATTTCCGTAATTCATTCTTTTTTTTTTTGTAAATATAAACAGAGCATCGCAGAGTGTGAAACGAAAGAAAAAGAACTGCTAAAGAAGAAGGAAAAACTAGAAGAAGAAAAAACCAAGTTGTTGTCTACACTGCGAAGGGAAACTCAAGAGCTTCAGCAACAGAAAGAGTCATTGCAGACGGAATTGGTAGGCCTGAAGAAACTGCAAGACGAAGCCAAATCTGCCGTAAGTCTAAATTTACCTCGAATGAGGCTCATTGTAAACGTCCTCAATTCCACCTTCAGTACCAACTTGCTGAATCCGAGTTGAACATTTTCGTGAGCAACGAGGAGAAAGAACGGGAGAAATTGAACGTGCTTCGGGAAAAACACGAGGCGGCTCAAAAGACAATTCAGGAATACACTGCGGAAATCCAACAATTACAGAAGAAGATACCGGCCACGGAAAAGTCACTGAGGGAAGCTAACGCCGAGCTGAATGCGGTGAAGCTCGAAGAAGCTCAAGTAATCACTCAGATTAGAAGCAAACGCATGTCGGTTGAGGAAAGTAAAGCAGCGATGCAAGCGTCTCGTTCACGTGGAAGAATATTAGATTCGCTCATGCAACAGAAACGTGAAGAAAACTGTCCTGGTCTTTTCGGTAGATTGGTAAGTTCCTCTATTTTATTTATTTAGCATGATACACAACAATGAATATCTAATAAAATATAAAATACAAAAGAGAACAAAACCAATCTGTTAACTAGAATATTTCTTCATTCTTTAGTTCTCTTATAATTTCTAAGATTTAAGCCAAAAAAAAAAAAAATAATAGCAATAATATTAAAATGAAAAAAGAGCTAACTAAAGAATGGAGATTGGCATTTACAATTACAATTCTTACGAAGTTTATCATAATGAATAAATAAACATAAACAATTCAATTAGCTTGCCACAAAAGTTGAACCAAAGATTCAACTTGCACGTGGCGAGCATTAAAAAAAATCAATTAA
Source organism: Dorcus hopei (assembly GCA_033060865.1). Lineage (NCBI taxonomy): Eukaryota > Metazoa > Arthropoda > Insecta > Coleoptera > Lucanidae > Dorcus > Dorcus hopei. Next base: position 70,596,586 of record CM065425.1, on the reverse strand, counting down.
TTGAAATTAAATTGTTTTAATTTAAGGGTGATCTGGGAGCCATAGATCAAAAGTATGACGTTGCAATATCAACCGCATGCGGGCCACTAGATAACATCGTGGTAGACACGGTGAAAACAGCTCAATGGTGCATCGAATTCCTCAAACAGCACGACATCGGAAGAGCCACGTTCATAGCCCTCGACAAGCAGGAGCACCTCCGTGCACGAGCGAACTCCCAAATCCAAACGTAACCACGAAACGAACTCGTTTTCCTAACCTTCTCAAATTCATCACGATTTCAGACCCGAGAACGTTCCGAGGCTCTTCAATTTGATTCGCATACAAGACGAGCGAGTCAAAACCGCCTTCTACTTCGCACTGCGTGACACTTTAGTCGCTGACCATTTAGATCAAGCATCGAGGATTGCTTACGGTGCTAGACGTTATCGTGTGGTGACTCTGGGAGGGGACTTGATAGAAACGACAGGTTTTGATTGTGACAATTATAAGTAACGTTTGAAGTAACGAGGTGCTTCCAGGAACTATGAGCGGGGGTGGCAGAACGGTCAGCAGAGGCAGGATGGGGCAGGCAGTTGCCGTGACTACGACTCAACCTCAAGACGTGCAAAAGCTGGAGGATGATTTGGAGCAACTCGAACAGCACGTGCGTGAGCTACGCGGAAGGCAGATGAAACTCGAAGGGCAAGTTAACGTTCTACAGCCTGAGCTACGCCAAATGAAGATTAATTTTGAAAAATTTACGTTGGAAGTGCAGGTATGTGTCTGTATTAAAAAAAATGACAAAATTATCAATTAAGTCCTACGTCAGCGCCATCTCATCAGTTTTTAAATAACAACTGCACTCTTTATGGACGACTTCATTCATATCCTCTGATGCCGACTTTATTTCATTTTAAAAATATTTGACAAAAGTGTGAAAAGGCGCGGCGGTGCCCTCTGAAATATTTTTTTGTCCCTTTGATGATCCTTCCATGAAAGACGATGGAACAAGTATTTCTTCCAAAAAAAAATAATAAATACCTGCTAGTATGACAAACTTTCAATAGATGGCGTCACATCATAATGATTTTTTCATCTCGCCACAAAATGACAAAATTAAATGAATCGATTATTTCCAAATAAAGTCACAAGGTTTAGCATTAAATCGGTGACGAAATCTTCGCCTGAAAATTCATCAGAAAGTCGCCAGAACTAGTGACAAAATCACTTAACTGGCAACGTCGAAAGCTTTGTCCTTTCGACACTTTGAACGTTGATAAACAAGACACAAGTTTCTGTATTTAGTTTCTTCCTAAAATCTCGATGGAAACGCCCGTTATTTATTATTTAGGGCCATCTATTGATGTCTACGTATAACAAGTCGTGCAGGTAAAAAATATCAAAAAGTGAATTATGTTGCATTACTGCAAAGTCACACAAAATTCCAAAGTTGATTACATCGTCCGCTCCCTACACGTCAGCTGTCGAGTCGACGACGTCCAACGAGTATCGAATTCGGCGGAGGGTCACTGAAGCAAAGAAGGCGTTTCGCTATTCCCAGCGACCCGACAGCTGTTGGGCGATTTCAAGTCCGGACAGGCAGGGGAGTATGGCGGCGAAGTAACCGTCGTTGACGAAACTGACCTTTCGATAATTCCAAGTTGGTTGGCCTCAGATATCACCATTAGACTTCGAAAAACGTTAACAAATGCTTATAAATGCAGGGGGTGACGTTTTCAAAATCCGGTATCTTGATTACCGTTCAACATCCAACTATTGTAGGCAATTTCGGCCTGTTGACTTTTATCGAAACACACTCCGACATCACAGCCGTTGCGTTCTACAGTTCTTGTAAAATTCCAGCGAACTTTCGTCATTAATGACGTTAAACCAGTACCAACTGAACTCAAGATGTAACGTACGGTGTATTCGTTGAAATTTAGTAACATTTTGTTACTACAAGTTTTTGAAAATGACAATGTTGCCACCGCTTCAATTGCCACTGACGTCAGACGTGTTTACTGGTAATATACAACACGTACATAACCTACACACCATCAACTACCGATCATATGTAAACATTTCAATACTTGGCAATATTGTTATAGCATTATTTAATATTGAAGTATTTGCCTTATCACTAAATTAAATAAATTTTATATTATCACTAACATCATGGAGAACCCTTTACAAGTTATAGCATTACGTCATATATATGAATGACGAAAGTTGGCTGGCAGAAATTACAAGAAATGTATCTAAGAACTGGCGGCCGTGCAGAATTTTCGTCGTGTTTAAAGATCGACGGGCCAATTAAAGAAGGGGGTTAGTAAAAGAAGAGAGTTGACTCACAAGGGAAATGAGGGAGACAATACACTTGCGTGATTCGTAGTTTGTTTAATGACGCTTCATGTTAAAACGCGCGTAGGCAAATAACGGTCTTTTCGTGTTCCTACGCAATACAGGGTGACTTGAAAGACTGAAAAGGATTTTAACGAAATTCCCTCCGTAACATCCTTTCTTATTATTAAATTAAAAGAGCGCCAATTTTTATTTTAGTCCAATTCTAATAGCTTAGCTTCGTTTATAAATTTAATTAAATTAAAAAAATTACTTCAGAGATTAAAGGAACAAGTGCCGATGTTAGCGCAGCAGTTAAAAGCCCAGGAGGCCAAGGCCAAGTCTACGAAAGCCGATCCCGCGAAAGTAAAAGCAATGTCGGCCGTAGTCGCGAAGAAGAGGGAAGCTTTCGAAGAAACGTCAGCGACCGTCGCGAGCTTCCAAGTGGAAGTCGACGCGGTAACGAAGGAAATCAACGACAAAACGTCCGGGAAGATGAAGATAATGGACAAGAACATAAACGACGTGAATAAAACGATAGATAAATGCAAGACTGAAATTACCCGGTTAAACGTGGCAATTAAAACTGCGGAGAGGTAAGTTGGAATAAAGATGCCACTCCATTTGAGAGTAATTATTGCCGAGTACACATTCCAGTAACTACTCTCGAATGGAGTGGCATTTTTAAAAAGCAAGCATCGGGACTGACTTTATTGTTTATAGTAACGCAAAAAAGTCGGCGGAAAAGATTGCTACGATGGAGCAGGACATTGAGAACGCCGAAAACAACTTGCGCAAAATGAAGGAGCAACGCGAAGAGATTGAAGAAGACGGGAAACAACTGTTGGCTTGCACGAAGGAAGTGGAAGAGCAACTCGCTGCTGGAGGAGATCAATTTGACGGTACGTCGCTTGCATGCGCTAACAAATTCGAAGCCGATTCATAATGCCCCGTTTTAGAGCTTAAAGAGGCCGTCAAGGAACTAACGAAGGCGGAAAATAAATTAAAGGGAGAAAAGATCGATGTCGATCAACGTTTGAGCGCCTTCAAGAAAAATGTAAATGATCTGAAAGCACAAATTCATGGCTGGAGAGTCAAGGTACTGTATAATTTATTTATTAAACTTTTTTTTTAATATTTAGGGCCATTTTCATAATAGAACTTTAAATTTAAAGTGACTTTAACCTATAAAAACACATTAGTTTTCCTATGCTTAAAGTGACTTTAAATTAAAGTCTCCTTTAGCACTATTATGAAAACGGCCCTTAGATATACACAAGTTTATTTAAAATATTGAGTGCAAAGTAAGATCCAATAGATGGCGTGATTTTTTCTTTATTGATAGTACGTACATTTATTGCCTCTAGATGTCAGCAGCTACTTCATGAAACTACACTACCGTCACTAAATAATTACAGTACCGCAATCAGCCGCCATTTTAATGCAAAATATTGGCGGGAAATTTAAACATCTAACTCTAACAACGACACATACGGCCATTTTAAACTTTTATCTGACAGCCGTTAAATTTGATTAAACTTACCAGAAAGAAAATCACTAGAAAAGTCGGCAATTTAAACTTGCCGGAAAGAAATCACTAGAAATTTCGACCATTTAAGCTTGCCGGGATGAAAATAACTTTTTAGTACAAAAACGTTTTCTTTATTTTACACATTGAGCGAAAATGGTCATTAAAGTTGACCAAAGTGGTTACTAAAGTTGACCAAAGTGGTCACTAAAGTTGACCAAAGTGGTCACTGAATTGGAATTGATGAAAGTGGTCACTGAACGTGGTCATTGAAGTTGACCAAAGTGGTCACTGAATTGACGAAAGTGGTCACTGAAGTTGACCAACGTGGTCATTGAAGTTGACCAAAGTGGTCACTGAATTGACGAAAGTGATCACTAAGTTGACGAAAGTGGAAAGTCGGCCATTTTAACTGTATTTTACTGTATTTATTTAGTTACTGTACAGTATGAGCATAAATGATTGAGGACAAGTTGAATTTCCCGCGTATCTATCTAGTAATTTTTACTCTTTGTGTGTGGCCGTCCTGAGAAATTAATTTTTGTTCAGTGTCGCCTGTGTAAATTTTGCAGCCGGCTCCAAGAATTCATAAGACAAAATGGGGCGCGTTTGCCTAATGGACCTGTCAGTAGTTATTGCTGCTTCTTGTATTTAAAATAAACAAATTACTTGCCTATTTTTTTTGTAACCTATGCATTTGACCAACTTAATAAAAATATTGAAAGGCGGGAAATTTAACTTGTCCTCAAACATTTATGCTCATACTGTACATGAAACAATTACTATATATGTTAAAGTAAGTTTTTTTTATGGACAAACCATTATTAGTTAGTAATTTTTTTTGACTGTTGTTAGGCAAAAATTTCTTTCGTTGGTAACGATGCTAAATGAAGATTGAACAGAAGAACACCAACAAAATATGACGCTGTTATGTTGTATTTGACTCTGGTGGAGAAACTGCTACAAATGTGATGATAACAAGTACAAATAATGAGCACTTCTTAATTCAAATGGTTACCACGCTATTTAGACTGTTTTTTTAGTTTGTTTAGAATGACAAGGCAAACTGAATTGTACAGAAAACAATATGTTGGTGGAGAAGAACCAATTTCAAGTAGATAAGGCTCTTTTAATGACACTGTCATGGTTGGGGCACGGTGAATCCCTGCTTAAAATTCATGAACGCTTCAATATGGCCATCTTGAGTGTCTTTTCTTGCACAGAATATATCATAACAAAATTATTGTGGTTAAAAAAGAAGGTTATAGCATGGCCTGGCCAATATGAAGTGGTCAAAATTATTATCAATGACTTCAAAGATAAAAGTGGCTTCCCAGGCTGTTATAGGCGCAGTTGAAGTATATAATATTCAATTCAAGACTCCAGTAAACCAACAGGAAAGTTATTGTGGCAAAAATAAAAACCACTAAATAAAACTTCAGGGTATTGCAACAAGTCACACGATGTTCACTAATATCTTGGTAGGTTATCCAAGCTCTGTTTAAAAACTCAAAAATATATTTCTGTACCTCATAGGTAAACTGTACTAAGTCCAAAAACAACATTTTTAAGGAGGGCAACTTTACTCATAACTATGCAGAAATAAACGATCTCGGCAAGGGCACTTTTAATGTTCTTTCCATAGATAGGTGCATTAATCACCTTTCAAATCACAATATTTAAGAAACAGGACTTTGATGTAACTTGTGTGTAGTGTTTCACAAAAATGTGACTTAATGCACTTTACCTCTGAGGTATAGATTTAGGTATTGAGGAGATTGGTCACATTAGAAATAATTTCAAGAATGAGGTTCATCATTTACTGGGAGACAAGGTCTACCATATAACTCAATTAAAATCGTCTTAAGGCCGTTTTACAATAACCTATTTCTTGTACAAAATTTGGTTCAATTTTCATGAACAATTTAAATTTTATACTAAATTGTATCAGAAATTAAACTGAATCAATAACTATCTGTAAAAATAGAACGTGTTCTATGTCCAAACCATATCTGCAGACCAGAAATTTCTTGCTCTAAATATAGAAATTGAACCTAATCATGTACAAAAAATTATCATGACTAAATTCGCTTTACTGAAATTACTGGTTATGTCCATTTTTTATGTCCAATTTCTTCACTGCTGTTTCTTGTCCTTTTCTTGTTGCGTCTGTTTCTTAAATTCCCCATTAAAGTCATCATTTGCTGATGACGTTGCACACTTTGGTTTTCAAATAAAGTCATCATTCTATTAAATTCTTCTTTTCTGAGAGCTTGATTCTCCTTCTGAATGTTAACCAATTCTTTTGAGACTCTGATTTCGAGAAAACTCGGGTTTTCATTTTTTTTATGTGAGAGAAACGGTGGTTGCTTATTGATGGCTGTTCTAAACCTTGTAGTGAATTGGGTTCACCTTGTGTTTATCCCCTAATATTACTTCTATCTCATCGTAGTAAGTAGGGTGGAGTTTTCAATTTATCTTCTCCAGCCAGTTTTCGTTTTTCAATGCATTTAATATATGCAGTTTGCAGATTTGCGAATTCAAATTCCATACATACATAAAGTAGGTATTGCAACTCATTAAGCCACTGTTAAGTTTAAATTTGTGTGTCTAGGGATTTTAAAACAATAAATTTCAAAGACATCTGGTGGTGACTAAAACATAATAAATTTCAGAGACATCTGGTGGTGACAAAATGAACTCTCTAACATCAAATACCTTTTACGTTCAATTTTAAATTGTGCCTTTAGTTTGACTCAAAATGGCGATAATTGCGGTAACATTCAAAAGTAAAGGCAAAATTACGCCATCTATCGGACGTAATTTTCGCTAATAGCAGAATTCAATTAAAAAAAAATGTTGTGGACAACAGGTTTGGTAATTATTATTTTTTCATGCAACTTTGACAGTTAAACAGCACTTGGTTGCAAGCATAATAAATAAATAACGGGTTATCCATGATATTAGTGAGTAGTGACTAATAAAAATAAATTTCAGTGACATCTGGTGGTGACAAAATGAACTGTCTCTAAAGTGAAAATACACAAGAAGAAATACAGTCACTACAATACCGCAATCCGTATGCTTAATGTGTAAGATAAAGAAACCACTTTTTTGCACTAAAATGGTTGACTTTCCACTTTCGTCAATTTCGGTGACCACTTTCGTCAATTTCGGTGACCACTTTCGTCAATTCAGTGACCACTTTCGTCAATTCAGTGACCACTTTCGTCAATTCAGTGACCACTTTCGTCAATTCAGTGACCACTTTCGTCAACTCTAGTGACCACTTTCGTCAACTCTAGTGACCACTTTCGTCAACTCTAGTGACCACTTTCGTCAACTCTAGTGACCACTTTCGTCAACTTTAGTGAGCATTTTCGTTTACAGTCACTAAATGAATACAGTACCGCAATCTTTTCTTAGTCTTTTCTTTCTCTTAGTCTTTTCTAGTTATTTTCTTTCCGGCAAGCTTAAATGATCGACATTTCTAGTGATTTTCTTTCCGACAAGGTTAAATTGTCGACTTTTCTAGTGATTTTCTTTCTGGTAAGTTTAATCAAATTTAACGCCTGTCAAATAAAAGTTTTAGATGCCCCAGTGTGTGGTTGTTGGGATTAGATGTTTAAATTTCCTGCCAATATTTTGTACTAAAATGGCGACTGATTGCGGTACTGTAATTATTTAGTGACGGTAAGAAGACAGGGAAAATTGCGCCATCTATCGGATGTAATTTTCCCTAATCGTTGAATTCAACTTAAAAAAATGCAAAAAATCCTCGATCACATCTTAAAAAAATCATAATCTTTATCTCTTGGCTGGAAAAAGAATAAATTTTAGTGTCATCTGGTGGTGACAAAACGAACTGTCTGTCTCTAAAGCATGGCCTGCTCCATTAACATTCACTGACGTGTATGTATGGCCGTTTCATTTCGCCTAAAATTCGGTTCCAGAAAGCATGCCGTGGAGTACTCCCCTCAGCGCGCTCTATTAAAGATACTACAGAACTACTGATAGTAACGTAATGGCAACTGCAATTACTTAAAAACTCACAAGAGGCGCTGAGAGGAGTACCGTCAAAATTTTTAAAAGTCAAATTGAAACGGCCATACATACACGTCAGTGAATGTTAATGGAGTTGGCCATGCTCTAAAGTTGAAAACATTCAAAAAGGAAGAGAAAATTGCGCCATCTATCGGATGTAATTTTCCCTAATTGATAAATTCAGTTTAAAAAAAAAATTGGTAGGTAATTATTATTTGTTCGTGTAGCTCTCACAGTTAAAAATGCAAAAAATCCTCGACGCCACCTTGGAAGAACTCACAACCTATCCACCCGAAGAATTGGAAAACCAAGTGTTGCAGCAACTCCAACGGGAACTCCAAGCGAACCAGGAGATCCTGAAGACGGTGAAGCCGAACTTGAGTGCGATCGACGCGTACCGAAAGAAGCAGGACCAGTACGTGCAGAGATCCAAGGAGCTCGACGAGCTCTCCGAGAAGAGGAACAAAATGCACGAGTTGCACGAAATGCTGCGCGTCAAACGCAAGGAGGAGTTCCTGACCGGATACAACATCATCAGGAAGAAGCTGAAGGAGATATATCAGATGATAACGTTGGGAGGGGACGCTGACTTTGAATTGGTCGACACGTACGATCCGTTCACGGAGGGGATTCAATTCAAGTAAATTACAGAGTATTTTAAACATCATTTACAGTTAGCCTTTGCCACAGTTAAATCATTTATATATTAAGGCCCGGTCTTTTCATCTCCAATTAACTTTATCTGGCGATTAATCATGTGAAAATAAATTAGTTAAATAATTTGTTCAATTATTACAATCTGAAGTTGATTTGAGAAACACAAAGAATGATGCCATTCATTTTAATTTTAGTGTAAGGCCACCCAAAAAATCCTGGAAGAACATCTGCAATTTATCCGGCGGTGAGAAAACCCTTTCCTCGTTGGCTCTAGTTTTTGCAATCCACTATTACAAGCCCTCGCCGCTTTACGTTATGGATGAAATCGATGCCGCATTGGATTTCAAGAACGTTTCAATCATTGGCAATTACATAAAGGTGATCACTTCGACTTTTCGTTTGCTATATTTTTTTTGCATTTTGTTTATAATTACAGGAGCGAACTAAAAACGCCCAGTTCATCATAATTTCGCTGCGCTCCAACATGTTCGAACTGTGCAATTACCTAATCGGGATTTACAAAACGTTCAACTGCACCAAATCTGTCACAATCGACCCGTGTGCCATTGGCAGTTCTGAAAACGACGAGGAAATCAACAATGAAAACCAGAACCCGAACGTCAACGCGAACACAAATCCAGTTGTCGAGGCAGACACGAATTCCAATGTGAATAATGTCGTTGCAAACTACAATTCGGGGACTGATTCGAGCAGCGTCGGAGATACCCCAAAGACGATCTTAGTTACTGCGAATGTCCATCAAAGTGCACCAGAAAATCCGGAAGATGACAATGTGTCTTCGTTAGAGACAAGAATTGAAGATAGCTTGCACGATGTGGTAGTTGACGATTCGTTTCATTCTTCATCTAATTCTATGGACGTGGACTAACAAGTGTGTACAGTTATGGCGCAATTAGATTCCTTTAAACTTAAGCAAACTTTTTACTAGTAATCATAGGAAATGTCCGCCAAATTTATGTCGACTACTTCTCTTTTTAAACTGTCTTTTATAATAAAACAATTTGGAATTAATTAAACAAGACGATTGAAAAAAATAATCGCTTTTAATTAAAAAAAAAAAATCCTCAAGTTGGCTACTTTCAATCTCATGGTAAACTAGATAACATTTCACTTTCATTAATGATAAAATAAATTTAAAATAATTCACAAGCGTTATTTTATATTTTTAAGTAACAGAAGATACAAGGTAATTAATTTTGCTACTTACATCTACGCATTGCTGAAAATACAGATCAATCACTGCTTGCAATTTAAATCCATTACCACCGAGACTGCGTGAGCCCGCTAACAAGTAAATCACCTTGGAAAGCTTCCTTCCACAAGCTGCCGCAGCGTCCGTCAAACTAGCAGAAAGAAACGCGGGTTGGATCGAATTGTAAGAGCCGGAATCCAACTCAACGTACGAATCGAAGCCGTTTAGTATTATGAGTTCCGGTATCTTATACCAAATGTGTATCCCGTTGACGTGTTTCAGTAATTCTCTACGGTCTTTTATGTACCTGCAAAATTACGTCGGGTTACTGATGGTGCCTACTGCAAAAGTTGGTGGTCACTTACAAAAATGTTATTAATTTCAAGGCTTCTTTCTCTGGCTTGTCTATTCCCTGGGGTATCTGTTTTATGGGTTCCTGAGAGATGAACCAGACATTTCGGCCCTCTTCGACGAAGTTGAACGCGTTCTGAAATCAGGTTATAATTTATTATCGTCTTGCATAAAACGGGGCGGTTGTGTGTACCTGAAATAGGACGAATTCTACGTTCTTTCCGTATAAAAACGTGCTTTTTACATTTTTGGGTTGCATTTCACATTCAAAAATTTTTTGACAGACAACCTTAAATACCAACTTAAATTTCAAACTTTTCTCGGACGGTGTTGCCAACTATAGCGTCCGCAATGTTTATAAGAAACCAAATTATTATTATGTAGCTGAATCTAAGGCATTAAACAACACAAACATCCATGGCCAATGGTGAGATTCGAACTCATGCCAACCGAGCGGCACGACTTCCAAGTCGGCTAGGCTGATCGCTGCGCTGAGCTACTCGGCGGTGTTGCCAACTTGTTACGATTGATATGTAGCAAGCATAACAGTTCTATTCAATTGATTGTTACGATATATTGAAGCGTCATTAGTGAATTGCTGTGGTTGCTATAATTACGTATCAATTTATTTCTCTTCGATTCTTGTTAGACGTCAATTGAAAAGAGTTGGTGCTTACGGATTACATTTGAAGAAGAAGAAGAAGCAGAATATGATGATGATGAAGTAGAAATTTGTTGCTACAAAACCTAATATGACTTGGTTTAAGGGTTACTCGACAAATTAAGATAAGATAATGAAGTAGAAGAAATAGGACGCAACTAGGATGCAAGGACAGGAAATTTCTGGCTATAAAACCTAATATGACTTGGTTTAAGGGTCATTCGACAAATCAGAATAAGACATTGACAGAAGAAGAAAAATAAGAAATAGGATGCAACTGTTTCTTCTTTTTCTTCTTCTGTCATTGTCTTATCCTAATTTGTCGAATAACCCTTAAACCAAATCATTAGGTTTTGTAGCCACAAATTTCCTTTTCTTCTTCTTCTTTTTCTTCTTGCTTCTAGGGCTCCCCCGTCATTCAGTTTTTTCGCAGAATGAATTGTCGGTGTTGTACGTGCTTGTAGATGGCCAAAATATTCTGGAAAATTGAAAATATTTCCGAAGAAAATGAAGAAAACAAGAACTGGGAAAAAATTACTTCTAGATGAAGAAGAAACGAACTAAGACGAAAACATCAAAAATACTATTACAGGTAAGTCGGAAAAGGACGAAACAAAAAATCCTGTCCAAAGGAAGAACCAGAAGGTGAAGAATGAAGAAAGTAACAGGTGCGAAAAATCAAGAAACTGAGAATAATAACTTCTTGGGTCTGGCTCAAAAATAAAAAAATAAAAAATTAGAAAATTTAGCACACGAAATAAATACAAAGAACTTAAAAATCGAGAGTAAGGCGAAAATATAAATCTGCAGAATTAAAAGTAAAAAAAAATACGAGAAAATAAAAGTACAATAGACAAATGAAAAATGAAGGAAGCTGAAAATGTAAATCCTCAAATTAAAGATCAAGACAAGAGAAAAAATAAAATAAAACCAAATCATAACTACTGCGGAAGACGAAGAAACCAAAATTGACAAGAAGCGGATAGATCTCCCACAAAAAAAGTTAAAGCAACACTTAATTAATAATAATAATAATAATATTAGGAAGAAGAAGAATTAAACATAACTGACGATATTATAAAGACAAAGATGAATTAAGTATCACCTTATTCCTTGAAGCATCAGTAATTTATATGTGTAGTATCATGCCGCATTTACTTTCCCTGAACGAGAGAACCGGTTTGGAGCATCCTGTATATTCGATACTTTTCATTTGTTTTACATTTGAAACGACGCGACGAAATGAAAGTAGTTCTTGTCGTTCACATAAAACAAACTATAGTAAACTATGAAACAAATGATGGTTAAAGAACCACCCAGTTTGTGGGAACCTGTATATACTTTCAATTTTTTTTATTTTGTGACAAAATCCATGTCGTTCTTATCGTTCACAAGTCCAGACGAAATACATCATTTGATTATAAGAGCCAGCCGATTTGGGGGGCCCTGTATATACTTTTTATCCCTTTCAAAAATTTTATGACCAAACTATAATGTCGTTTTTGTCGTTCGTTCATACTTGAAGGTCAACATCAAAGATTAGAAAGATAGAAGATGGGAAACGTCGGTAAGAACGCATAATAAATACCGACCAAAAACTGAGGGGGTTATAAATATCTGAGACACCAGAGGGCGCACCCGATTCATAGCGCAATAGGAACCATTGGTATCATAACAAACACGTACTACTAGCACGTATTCATTTAAAATGACCCTAGATAAACAGTTAATTAATAATTGGATAATTGTGGCCATATATTCTGAGCGGTCTTGGTGATTCCAACAGTTTTCAATGGGTTTCTGTAATTTGTGGTTATCAACTAGGTTAAGCGATTACATCTGACGCGATAGATGACACCACTTTCACACTAGTCAATTCGTTTCCCATCTTCTATCTTTCTAATCTTTGGTCAAGATGAAATACATCATTCGATTCTAAAACAAAAATAATGTAATTTAATTATGAAGCAAATGATTAAAGAACCGTCCCTGTATATCCATTCTTCAAAACGTTATATGTATTTAAATTGCTCAGTTAAAATTTTCTTCTCCCTAAATTTGTCACTAGTAGCAATGATTATAGGAATATATTCCTATATTCTTATAATCACTGCTAATAGGTGCATGCGACAACGTTGCCAGTTGTATCTACGAAGTAAATTGCTAGGTTGGTGGTTTCTTGATTTTGAGGCAGACAATAAGCAAAGGTGTTTCCTCTTCCTACTGTTTGCACAACGAATTCACAACCTCAAAAAATTATTTAAAGTTGGTTCTTGTCCGATGAAAACTGTATCACAAAATCTTTAAGTAAAAATTTTTTCACTTCTGACGAAGCTGTCGAACGACGGCGAAACGTTAATAGCGTTTTCGATTGACTGCACTAGTGTGCACTGAGAATATCTTCATCTCGTTTTATTACATGAGGTTAAAGCAAGATACAAATACCCTGAGTGCAACCAGTGCAGGTGAATCGAAAACACTATAAGTGTTTTATGCGCTATTTAGTGTCCGGTTTAAATATTTTGTGATACACTTAAAAAATTACTTTAATAGTGAAATTAATCCAATTACAGCTGCTGCAGTTGTTTCTAATTGCGTTTTCCACTGGCTGCACTAGTGCACACTCAGTGTATCTTCATCTCTTATTATTACATGAGGTTAAAATGAGATGAAAATATACCGAGTGTGCATTAGTGCAGCCAGTGGCAAACGCTATAAACTTGTTTAAAACCTGCATTATCTTTACCTGGCTTGTATCAGCTGATCTCCTCATACGTTCCGTTTGGAACATAAATAGTAACCGGTACATTTTTTTTAATGAAGCTAAAAAATCCGCTAACCGCTAAATTGGTTTCTAGTTCGCTGAACAAAATTTGATGCCGCCAAATCTAACGACAAAACCGTTAAGTTGGCAACACTTTATTGTTAGAAAAAATGGGCGTCTTTTGTCAACAAGTTGGCGACAGTGCCCATAATAAATCTGACAACCCCCATGAAAGTTAGGTTATTTACTAACCTATCGAGCCTAAAATGTACGCAGACAAAATAGAATACTTCCAGAGTTACTTCAAATCCCACAACAAATCCAAAGAGTACTCCGGCCACTCATCTAAAGTACATTCGGTCGGCTGGAGTTGCGACGGGAAGAGGTTAGCGTCGGGCTCCTTCGATAAATCCGTCTGCATTTACACCCTGGAGCGAGACAGGCTGGTGCGTAGCAAATCATCGTCAAATTTTAATACATTACGGAGCGTCTTTTTTCAGAATAAAGAGACCACATTCAAAGGACACGGCGGCTCAGTTGATCAATTGTGCTGGCATCAATCGCACCCCGACTTATTGAGCACGGCCAGTGGTGACAAGTCGGTGAGGATTTGGGACACCCGAGTGCAAAAGTGCGTCGCAACGATAGCCACGAAAGGGGAGAATATTAATATAACGTGGGCTCCGAACGGGGAGACGATCGCGGTGGGAAATAAAGAAGATTTGGTTACGTTTATTGACGCACGCACTCACAAGATCAAGACTGAGGAGCAGTATAATTTCGAAGTGAACGAGATTTCTTGGAATAACACTAGCGATTTGTTTTTCTTGACGAATGGACAGGGATGTATTCATATTTTGAGGTAAGTTAATTTATTTAATGTAAGCCTAAGGGCATGATTTACATTTTGACAAGAGGAGAGTTAAACGCCTTGTAAAATCGATATTGTTTTATAGTTACCCTGATTTAGAATTGCAACACATATTAAATGCACACCCTGGTACTTGTATATGCATCGAATTTGACCCGACAGGCAAATACTTCGCCACAGGCAGTGCAGACGCCCTAGTTTCACTTTGGGATGTCGACGAATTGGCCTGCAAGAAAGTCTTCACCAGGTGAAACAACGTCCCCCTTCGCGAAATAAACTCTCAACCGAATTTTCCTTTCAGAATGGATTGGCCCGTAAGAACGATATCGTTCAGTTACGACGGGCAGCTTTTGGCGTCCGCCTCCGAGGATTTAATCATCGACATCGGTTTTACGGAGACCGGCGATAAAATCGCTGACATCTCGGTCGATGCTGCCACGTTCACTGTCGCGTGGCACCCTTCGCAGTACTTGCTGGCTTATGCTTGCGATGATAAGGACACTTACGACCGGAAGAGGGATGCGGGGAGCTTGAAAGTTTGGGGGTTTCAATCTGATTAAATAAATGTTGTTTTATAATAAAAAAATTGATTTATTTTGTTGCCGAGCTTTAGAAAATTAAATTATGATCGGTATAGGAAGGTCTGGGGCTTAGGGTTTCAAGAATACTTAAGTCTTGAAATAAATAATTAAAAATTCGTTTTTAATAATACTTGAATGTATACAGAATATTAATAAAATATATAAATAGAAAATTATATACATTAGTAGGTAGGTAAAATGGGACACGACAGAAATATAAATAGATTCACAAGTTAATAATTATTTAATACCTATATATTATTATGTGAGAGCTTATTATTGTTACTTTAGGTTTGCTTCCTATAAAGGAAGGTTAGTTTAAAATTGACCAGCAGTGAAGAATTTATAGTCAATTAATACACTCCACAATTCGCAATTATTAATCTATATCCTTCAAATTTATTATTAAATAAGTATTATGTTGATTAATATAAAAATATTTCAGAGCAGTGAATTTTTCAAACTCAAGTTGCAATAAAATCACGTTTCGAAATTTGAAGTTATTTTTGATAGAGCGCTGCCAACTACGCAGCAAAGCAGAGAAGTCTTTCGTATTTTTAGAAGTTCAACGATGGGTGTTCAATAACATGAGTTATCCAGTAACAGGGTTGCGATTTCAAATCAAATTACACTAAAATCACTAACATTGTACTATGGCACTCACAATTATGACCACAGCCTAGCCCCAATCAGTCTAAAGGCCCGATTTATTTACTTCCAAGTAAATTTATCTGGTGATTTATTCCCATAGTAACAATTGTGATCACAATAGTTACTATGGGAATTAATCACCAGATAAATTTAATTGGAGGTGAATAAATCGGGCCTAAGGGCCGGTCTTTCCACCTCTTGATAAACTAACTGACGGATAACTACCATGGAAACCATTCATAAAAATCAATCAACCATTCATAAAAATGAAGTTATTTGTTAGATAACTTTAACGGGAAGATGGAAAGACCGGCCCTAAAAGCAAAAAATCTACATCTTTAATAGTGTCGCCAATAAGCGAAAATTCTGAACATTTAGCTTAAATGGTACGAGAGAGGGTTTGTCTTTGACAAGGTCGGACGTGCTTTCATTTGGGCCCTTTTAAAAATAGTTAAGTTGTGCTCCTGAGTGCTGGTCTTTGCTTAAAGTATCTCGTAGGTGATTATAATCACGTGAGTAAATTGCTTGTAGCTAATTGCCTGCTTGCCTGCTTGTTTGTGAATTTAACCTAACGTTGAGCACGTGTTTTCCCACTTAGTAGTGAATGATTCATCACCGGGGGATTGTTCCCCCGGTGGTAGTTCTCAAAGATGTTTCCTACATAACTCGCTATATTTGTTTCTCCAGAAAATACAGAATGCGATCGATAAAGCTTCTCAAGAAAATAATATGGATATAGCGGAAAGTTCTCTTCCTGCAATTAATGTAGTTAATAATAATCGTAATAACGACCCCCCGGCTTCTTTGGTGCAAAGGAATAAAGTTAATTCGTATGACCCTAAAGCCATTGGCCCCTTTGTAGTATACGTTCAATACAAGGAAGATTCGTCAAAGAATATTGGTTCTGTCCATCCCATGACAATTGGAAAGATATTATCTGAAGGCCACGTGATTGGAATTAAATGTATTACAAGTAAAGGTAGGAATTGCATTGGTATTAAGTTTAGTTGTGGAAAGAGTGCTAATAATTTCCTTTGTAATCCAATCTTGGTCAAAGACAATTTACATGCTTTTATTCCCATTTATTCGTAAGGCAGTTGCATTACAACAATCCCATTCTAAGGGGTTCCTCGAGGAGGCACTATGAATACGGACATTAGTCTCTTGCCAAGGAATTATAAGATACACAAATCCCTCCTGGAGGAAACCATACTTAACAACCTTCAGTCTCCTTTTAAAGTGTTGGGAGTTAGACGATTAATGAACACAGTAGTTAATGACCAATCTGGGGAAATGTTGGAGAATAATGGTAGATCTGTTGAATTTGTAGCTACTAACTCAGTCGTAGTTACTTTTGAGGGGACTAACCTTCCAAAGAGTTTTTTTGTTCTACACACCACTTGAGGTACATATGTACGAATTCCCAGCTACTCAATGTTTCCATCGTCTAAATTTTGGTCACACTTCAAAGCAGTGCAAGAGTAAGGAAAATTGCCGTAACTGTAGAGGTCCACATAAACATACAGATTGTAATATTACCAGGATATCATGTGCTAACTGCAAGGGTGATCCTAGAGCCACAGATCGTGCATGCCCTCAATATGTCAGACAAAAGAAAATTAAAGAATAAATGGTTTACCAAAATATGATGCTTAATAAAGGACCATAATGGTAGTACAAACATTAACAGATCTCAAGACTTCCCTGTTTTGAATAAAAATTTAACTGACATAGATCCCTCACCTTCAGGTTTTACGAAGGAAGGTAGACAACTTGCCCAAGTTGTGGCTAGGACTGCTTCGATGCCCAGAACAGTTGGATCTAATCATACCACTCGCCTGGAAGTGTCGCCGAAACGGAAGAAAACAAGTACACCTGCTGGGTTTAATATGGAGGAACACAAGAAGAATTTGCTGTACCAAAATGGTAACCCCCAGCAACATTCAACTTTATGGATCCAAAACTTCCTCTAAAAGTGATGTATCTGATGAGTTAAATTCTCTAAAAGCTAACCTAAACGAAGTTATGAAAGACGATCTTTTTCTGGCTCCAATAATGCAAATAATTGATAGTTTGACCCGGCTTTTGTACATTGCAACTCAAAAATTGATCCTACGGATGCTATTAAAGAAAGAAGAAATATTGTTAAAGTCTTTAAGGATAACCCTTCCATAGAAAATTTTGTGGCTACTAAAAGGAAATTAGCAGAAGTTAAGAAACTTTTAAAGAAAAACAAAGTTTTAAGGAATTCTGTAACTCTTTGACTAGTGATACTCCCTTGTCTGATATCTGGAAAAAAATCAGATTGTTCAAAGGCATTTATTCTAACACCATAAAACAGAACGCTCTGTCAAATGACTGGCTTGAAACCACGGTACATCCATCTCTTTATCTTGGAAACAATCCCGGATTATCCCCATTTTATTCAAGCGCTTAGAAGAACCTTGGTGGGGTGCAGATCCGAACATATTGACTTTGTATCGATCTTTAATCTGCTCTCGCATAGATTACTCTGGGATTTTAATTTTTCCCATTCGCAAAACTTGAGTAAAACTTGATAGGATTCAATATCAAGCAATTAGATTGTGTATTGGAGCCATGAGATCTACACCTACGCAAGCTCTTTTGGTTGAAGCAGCTGAGTTCCCGCTTAATCTTTGATATAAATGGTTTAGTTGTAAATTAACGTTTTATTGGAAAGATTGGGAGCATTACGCAATATCGCTAGATAAAGGAAGAGCTCTATATGGAATTCATTTCCGCCCCCAATCATGATCCAATCATATAATGAGGTAATCAATTTACAAATGAACATTCGTTCCTTTTTGAAGGTACCTCTAGATTTTACTGAAAATAGTACCAAAAGTACCCTTTCCGCAAACCCTGTCCGGCAAAATTTGTTTTTATAACAAAATAACAATTTGAAGCCCAAACCACATCCATTATTTGATACTTTGGGCCCAAAGACTAAGAAGCAAAACAAGTGTTATGTTTAAAAAAAAAAAATATGTGAAATAATTAATTGAGTTAAAAATAAATGATCAGACTGGAATTTACATTTTTATAAGCTCATGTCTTGGACACACTCCAGAATAAAGTAAAAGAAACAAACCTATTATAAGAGTTTACCATCAGCCAAGTGAATCTGTCAGGCATGGTAGAATACATAAATTTATACAGGGTACTACTAATGCATAGTGCAGTAACACCCTGTATACAGACTAAAAGGCAGCATCAGGCACGCACAGGTTTCCAGTTTAGAATGGCACTTACAATATATCTTTGTACCTGGAAAATAATTGGTACAGAACTCTCAGTGTCGATTTCAGATCCATATTCACAATATCTAAAACAATTAAAAAAAAAAAAAACACATATTAAAAGTAGATAAATAAATAAGTAAAGTAAATACCTTCAGGTCGTGCTTTTAATTTCGAAATCCCAACTTCCTCCATAAGCTCGAATGCAAAGGCAACGTTATGCACTTTTTGGTCAAAATCTTTCGGTGTCAAATGGAAACAATACAGGGGCACGAAAAACCCTTCGAGTAGCCCCATGAGCAGAGTCAAATACACCCCGTCGTGGAACTGCGTTTCCAACTCGGTGACTTCCAAGTTAATCTTGTTCAGGTGCTTGTTGACGAAAGTCACCATGCTCTAAATAAGAAATTTGCTGAATAAAACCGGACCCGTTCCGCATATTCCAACAAGATTTCTTACCTTCTTCACCACCTGCAGTTTATCGGGGGCGTGATCGAAGAGAGTATCGAACGCATCTCTCTCACACCGCATGCCCACGTCATCGTACGCCGACGTGATGTTCTCGTGCACGAATCTGTGGGATAATTGTCCGCTGGTCTTTTGGACTACGACCGTTTTAATCGAGACGTGCTCGGGAAGGCGGATTGGAGCTCTAAAGTGCCTCGCCAAGGCCACCAGTAAGTATAGAATTGCGACGATGTTTTTCGTGTGGATCGCTTCGACACCCCATTTCTTCGGGGACGATCGATGGACACCCAGTACATTATTACAGTGTGCCAGGACAACCGCCAGTTTCTGTTTCTGCCCCTCTTCCGACTGAGTTACTTCCGGCACGTCCATTTTGTAACTAGTCAATTTCTCCAGTAGCTTCTGGAGCACCTGCCCGTCGTATAAATCTTCGGCCAGGTCTTGCACTATGATGCGCTGGGAGGCCAATTCGTCGTTAATCCATTCGATCAAAATTTGCGTCAGTTCTTGAACTTTTGGGTCTTCCAGTGCGCCGGGGTCCACCATAGAACGCTCCTCGTTCTCATCTGCGAAGATCACATCGAAGATTCTAATCAATTTAGTTAGAAAAATTGGGAAAACTTACCCAATTCGTATTCTTCTGGCGGTACGGCAGGAAATACAGGATTGCTAGGTGAATCGATGGCGTATTTTCCTTCGGCTTGCACTTCTTGAACTACAAATTAAAAAAAACATTGTGCATTTCATTATCAAATCAAATGTGTGTATAATCCACTTAAAGTTGTGACGCTCTGGGGCATAATGCCCGGAGTTATTCATTCAACGCTCTTTGTCTTGTGAAAAGGGAGACAACGCAGTTCGGAGCCGCTCCTTTATGTAACAGGATGTTAGATTTTAATGTATTTTATGAAATTATTACCGAGAAAACCACGCCTCTTGCCATCAACGTTTTAACAACATAACCATATATGGCCGTGGTGTTGGTTGTGAAAGAAATTGCTTCGGCAAAGTGTACCCACCTTCCTTTATGCGCTTCTTGCGCCCCAGAGTCCCGAGCTTGTCCCATATTGACTCCTCTTTTTCGGTTCTTGGTGGCACAGCAGGACGAGGAGATTTCGGACGTAACGTGGCCATCTTGTTTTTGCTGTCAATCTTTTTTATATCTGGAAATTACGTCATTATGTAAATAAATGCCTGTAAAAAATATCTCAAAAGCACAAATTACATAGATGTTCATGTAATTCTATGCCTAATTATGTCAGTAAAAGTTTATTTATACTGAAATGAAAAGTAAATGTGAAGATTGGCAACTCTGCGTAGGTGCGCCTTCTATTGACAAGCACTTCAAATTAAAAAAAAAAATACTTTATTTTGTACCTATTTGCAAGTATTTCCGTTTTTCTGTTTTTAATTAATAATTCCAATATTGTTGCAAAGTAATGTCCTTTAACTTTTTGAAAGCTTATTTTAAACTAAACCTCGCCAGTAATTTTTATAGCGCGTAATACGATTACAGAAAACTGTACGAATGGAAACTTTTTCAGGAAATAAAAATTCTTTCTAATGCGGGATATGTAATGTTTGCATGAAATTATTACGTAGATTTAGTATAAATTTCTCAAATTACGACTGTACGGGTCCTAGATTGATTTCAATCTTCCGCCAATTTTGGACAAAAGACCCGCCAAATTTAAAATACGAACTAATTGTCATTTCACAAGACACAATCCGGATAGACGCGTTTTGTTGTTGGAAAAGTCACAACTTTTATTAAATTATTGTTTATTTATTAAAATAATTGTGATGTCTTAGCTACAGGAATTAGGTATATTTGCATCTCGTTTTCTTTTCTTTTTTGTTTTCAGCAAATTTTGATACGGTATTGGAGTAGGTACTATAATTTTTGCTACCTTTTTCTATAGTTTAAAATCGACTGTGAGAGAAGTACATACCTTAAAAATTTTAAATTCGTCGCTAAATCAAGACTTTGTCAATCTGGGAACTTTAATGACCTGAAGTTTGCAGTGCTATCACAGAATACCAAAAGCGACACTGTGTCGGCACCTTTGATGTTTTTGGGTCCCGATTTTGTGTCCTTGACGCCTTATTTCAGTGGATTAGACATCAAAAGGAAGCGCGAAATATGAATTTGCAAACATAGAATGAAAGAATCTAAAACGTGATTATTTGAGAAAGTTATCAAAAGCAGGTGGGAATTGCAAAATGATTGTAAATACTAAACAAATTAAAAACAAAGCTTTAAACTTTTTAAACCGTACACTACTTGCATTAAGCAATGACATTAATCACATAAGAAGTTTTGAGGTCGACAGAAGATTCACCAAAACCTGCACATGCGCAATGCGCAAAGAAAATAGGTTCCGCGCGGGAAGACGAGTGTCGCTTCTGGTATTCTGTGGTGCTATCTGTTGATGGCAGAGAAAAAGCTTTGAAAAACAAAAACAAATGGTTTATGATTCCATTCTTTCAGTTCAAATTTAGTCGCGTCTGTCAAATTTAATTTTATATTCGTTGACGAACTTAATCTTTGTCTTCATTACGCGACCTAATTGTCAACGCGAGAGGTCGCTGTTAATTGCAACATGGCTACAACGTGGCCGATAAAAGGGTGAATAACACTGCAGGGTTGTGTTCCTAAACTATACCTTCGAGCGCACCTTGGGCACATCTTGGGTGTATAATCGCATCTTTCTCACTCACAATTTTTCATTTATTTTGCGTCTCGCTGATTAGTTTTAAGAAGTCTAGGGTGGGTTTACAGAAAGGAAATCAAATATTTAATTACGATTAACTATTTGATTGAGCTTAAAATTCGTGTTGCCATAGAAATCAAATTGTTAAACTAAGGCAACGCTAATTTTAATCTCAATCAAATAGTTAATCGTAATTAAATATTTGATTTGCTTTCTGTAAACCCACCCCTAGTGTTTACATGATTTCCATGACAACGAGCGAACTTTTCACGCTCCACTTTTAAGTAGAGTGTAGAAAATGTGTTTGTTGCTATGGAAACACATGCCTGATTTAGTTTTTTATGATTCTTGTGTGAGAAACAAAATATATAAACTCATTTATGCGAGAGAGACCACAATATTAGCCGAGAGTGACCCTAGAGTGTAATTTATGAACACAACCCAGCTGTGTTAAGTATGAAGTTTGATTGGTGAACGTTCTCACGGATAAACCAATCCGTGTAATATTGTCCACCCTTTTGATGGTATCACTATTGACCACCAGAGGCCGCCTACTTTGTTTGATTTCGCGAATACACTAGTAAAGAAAGTAAAGTTCTTAAAGCCGTTTTACATGGTCTTATATTTTGTCTAAAATTTGTTAACAAATCTGATAGATTTGAAACAAGATTTCTGCATATCATATCCTAACTATAGTCCATTCATTTTAAGAACGTAGTAGGTGGCGCCAGCGCCACGAGCTAAGGGAGAATTACGCGGGAGCAATTGTAAAAGGGCTTGCAATTTTAAAGCTCTGACAAGAACTTATTTTATTGGAATATAATTGTTGCTCTATGTTATAAAAACTCCGTCAACAAAACACGAATACGAATACGAAATAACCTAACCTCAATGTCAAGACTCAAGGCGTCAACTGCTGTTTATACAATTTTCGTGCTCTTTGTTCCTGTGTAACCGTGCAATGTGTTTCCACCAATCACAAGCGTAGAAAGTTATGTCCCATCCTTTCCAACGCTATGTTCTTATCGTGAATGGAGTATAGTGTATTACACGATAACAATATTTTGAAATGTGAGCATGCGTACTAGTATATTTTTGACAGTTGTCAGATTGTGTTACCTTGAATAATGGGAAGATTATAAACAAACAAACGAAGCAAAAGAAGTTGAAATTTTCCAGCTAGTTACACTGCTGCAGCAGCAGTGCTGCTAACCACCTGGTAATCGTACTAGGCTGCTAACTTCAGTGACGTTGTGGGCGCAAGCGCACTCATAGTTGTGATGAAAATAAAACATGTTCCATTTTCTATCACAGATTTGGTAACATCTGTCAAATTTAAGTATCACACGGTCACAAATTTCTTTATTAAGAAATCTTGTACCAAACATGTTACCGTGTAAAACGGCCTTTAGATTTAAAATGTACCGTGAACTGTAGCCATTTTGTCTCCAAATTTAGGCGGCAATTTTAAAACTAACGGTACTTAAGGTATACTTTTAAAAGCCAGTCTTTAATGAAGAATTTTTATTCAAGTTTATTTGCGCTTGTTTTTGAAACTTCTTTTTGTACGAAAACCTGTTGCATTTCAAAATAATTGTGAAACCACGATAACGAGTGAATATAGAACGCCAAAAGCTAAAACTATACCGCCATTTTGACTCCAAAACGCCGATATATTAAGTTTACCTGTCGCAGTACTTTGGGACTACTGATTCCCTCAAAATTTATAAAAAAATATCAGCTGTAGATCTTGTGTTAAATATAAAATGCGATTCTAGGCAGGTCATGGAATTTGAACGTACACGGTGAATTGCCTAATCCGCTGGCTGTCATTTTATATCTACGAATAATTTAGATACGTACAGTAGCGGACAATAAAATCCGGGCAAGCCATTTGCACAATGTAAACCTCACCTTAATATTTTTGACGTTTAATGCATGTCACTAGTAATTGTGACGTTTAATTCAAATTTTATTTATTTATTTTGACAGAAATATAACCTCAATAAAAGCCTGATTTACCAAATTTGTGGAAATATGCACAACATGTCAAATTCTTGCCCGGATTTTATTGTCCGCTACTGTACATATTATAATCAAGGACATGACCCTTTTTTCACAACCAACCTAGAATGGAAATTTATTGAATCGCCTGATATTTTCAGCATTGATTTGGTATTTATTGAAAAAAGAAAACGAACAAATTCATTTTAGATTACCTACTGGCTTACGTAAAACAAATTCGACTTTTACTTTTACAGCTCCATCTGTTGACAACAAATTACAACGCGGATTCTCTTGTATAGCCACGCAGAATATAATTTTAATCCGCATTTGGAGTCAATTTGCAATATATTTTGGAACATATTGTACAGAGAAAGCCTCTAAATATATCAGAGTAGCAAAATAGGCAAGGATCATAATATGTCGGGGAGAGAGAAAAACGTTTTGGAATCAAAATGGCGGAATGACATTTCCTGACAGTTATCGTTTTTAATATCACATTTACAAATACATATTTGTGGGCTTACTATCTCATAAAAGGCAATAGCAATTGTCGACGAGGTGAAAGAAGAGAACGGCTGTTACGTTTAGATATGGAATTTAAAAGTGATTTTGATGTGGCGACCTCTGGCGATCGCTTCAGCAGTCATTTAGAATTGACGTCTGAGTAAGTAAGCATTCGAATTAAATAATTTGACACACAACTTGTTTATTTACAAAAGTAAATTTAGTAGTTTCAATTTAATTTATTTTTCTCTTAGTATTGGAGATTTTGGCATTTTTTAGAAGCTTCTAAATATTACCGCTAGATGAAAAAACGCGGTAAATAAAAAAAAATAAAAAGCAATACCTTTCATGGTGGGTATAACACGCATCACATCGTCCTCTTCAGCTGGCTTAATCGAACACTGCGCCACAGGACGAGGACTACAAGACCTCGCTTCGTTTGGCAATATCTTCCCCACGGATTGCCTATTTTCAATCAACGACGTCCTAGGAGTCGCGGTTTTCTTGCGTTGTTGCGTCGCCAAAGTGATCTGCATTTCGTCCTGCAACATTTCCGACTGGGTCTTGTCAGTACGCGACACTTTTCTCTCCGGGTGTTTCCTGATAACATCTTCCAGTTTGCTCTTGATGTCTTTCTTGTCGAGTTTCTTGCCGATGTCCGCGTCCAATTGCGCTTGGGGCGTCTTCAAAACCGTGTTGACCACCCTGGGCATGGTGATGTTCTTGATTTCTTCGTCGCTCGACTCGTCTTCTTCGTCGGATTCTCTCGGGGGAACCTCCGGCGTGAGCCTCGTCTCCAGCGAAGATTGGCGGTACAAGCATCTTTGCAGGGGCATTTCGATGACGTCGTCCATTTTTTGGAGTTCGTTCTTCTGCGTCTTATCGCACTTGCGACTTGTGCATGAGTGTGAATGTACTGTTCTGTTCGGGTTAAATCCTGCCGGTTTGGTGTAACTTTTAGGAAGTAAAATTTAGATAAGATAAGGAATTTCCCTGGAGCCCGAAACCGCACTTACAGTAGAAAATGCTTTATCTTCTAGCTTGCGGTTGTTTCATTTACTTTAGTTATTAGCGCGAGTAAATATTTATTTTATCGAAGTAGGTAATACCTATTTGTTGATGTTCGTTGAGAAACACGAGTTTTCTTTTATTTTATACATAATTATTAAATACTTATTATGCATGTTTGTTAAATTTAAAAAAAAGTACCTACTCGCAGGACATGCAGTTTAAAAATGAATGCATTGAAATCTTAATTAATTTTTTTTGTTTAGGTGGTTCTCAACCAATAGTTGACACTGAAATTATTTAAATTATATGGCATCTGTTAGTATTATTTTTATTAGGCTTATCACTTTTTTTTACTTTGCTGCGAAATTCAAAAGAAAAGACGTAATTTTTGGGAAGAGAAAACTGGTTAAAACTGTTAATTAAAATTGTTATTTGCTAAAAAGTTTTCGCCGCTTATGCTGTCTTAATTTAACATTTTTTTTATTTATTCTTTTATCTTAAAACATTTTTTTTAAATTTTAATTTCATCGTCCAGTTGTCAAAATGTAAACAATTTCTAAAACAATGTCCTTCTCTTCGAATTAATTTGTGTGAAAATCATTAATTTTTTAAAAACAAAAATAAAACACGTCTAAGAAAACAAGGGAAAAATCTGTTGATATTCATTTGTTTGTTTCTACCCTCTTCCCTCCACCCCTTCATGATTCGCAGTCAAATCACTGACAATCATTTCGGCAATTTCGGAAACGAAAAAGTAAAGTTATTGTGCACGAGTTTTTTTTTATCTATTGATTGTCTTTTGCTTTTTTTTTCTTTAATTCTTCAAATCTTTTTATTTGGATTGTTGAAACAGCTTTTCTTATTATTTCCCATAACATACATACTTTTCAAAATAAAAAAAAAACTTTATTAATTTTATTTAAAGAAT
The DNA here is from genome assembly GCA_033060865.1 of Dorcus hopei. NCBI lineage: Eukaryota > Metazoa > Arthropoda > Insecta > Coleoptera > Lucanidae > Dorcus > Dorcus hopei. The sequence continues at coordinate 70,570,051 of CM065425.1, read as the reverse complement.
TTTTGTTTTTGTTTTAATTTCATCATCATTCATCCCACTGTTAAAATTTTAAGCAATTTTTAAAACAATTTTCCTTTCTTTCAATTAATATGTTCGAAAATATCCAAAACAAAACACTGCAGAAAAAAAAATAAGAAAAATCTGTCGAGTTCCTTTGTTGGTCTTCAATCTCTCGCCCCTTGAAGATTCACATTTTTACGTAAGCACAATAAAAGCAGAACGACAAAGAAGACTGACGATTTTTTTTAAACACCCTCCCCCTTCACGAACAAACTTTGAAACTGTTTAAATCTGTAGTCGTCTTTCACAATAATAATAAATTTCACAATAATAATAAATAATAAACAACATTTAGGTGGCGACATCTTGCGGCTGATTTCTGACCTAAACACAACAAATTTCTGAATAATTAACAAAAAGCGAAGTAACTTGTGACGTGTGTTCTCGACTATTCACGATCATTTGGCGGGGATTTTAAAACAATTTTCATAGTAATAATAAAAAACAACATTTTAAGTGGAGACATCTTGCAGCCGACTGACCTATGCACGAGAAATTTTTGAATATTTAACAAAAAGCGAAGTTACTTGTGACGTTTATTTTCAATTATTCACGATCATTTGGCGGCAATTTTAAATCAGTTTTCATATTAATAAGAAATAATGAACAATATTTACATAGCTGGCGACATCTTGCGGCCGATTTTTGTGACCTAATCACAACAAATTATTGAATAAGTAATAAAGCAAAGTAACTTGTGCCGATTATTTCCGATAATAATTGACAATCATTCGGCGAGAATTTTAAGTCAATTTTCATAGTGTAATGTCGTTTAGATGGCGACATCTTGCGGCCGATATTGACCTAAACCAGTCTTTCTCAAAGTGGGCGATAACGCCCCCTTGTGAGCGCTAGAGGTCTACAGGGGGGCGGTAAAGGGCACAGAGAAAATTGCGGGAAACAGATAAGACTCATATATGGCAGCCTATAATTTAACTAAAGTTATTAAAGTAATGATTGCGATTGTGATTTTTAAGATGTGGTAAAGTTAAAAAGTTTAGGGGGCGCTAGAAAATATTCGATTCTCAAAGTGGGCGGTAGACGAAATTAGTTTGAGAACCTATGACCTAAACGGAACAAATTTCTGAATAAATAACAACGCAAAGTAACTTGTGACGTTTATTCTCAATTGTTCGCGATCATTCGGCGGGAATTTTAAATATCATAATAATAATCATGGTAATCAATAATAAACAACAATTTAAGTGGCGACATCTTGCGGTCGATTTTTTAGCTAAGCACTACAAATTTCTAAATTAATAATAAGATAAAGTAATTTGTGATGATTATTCTCGATAATTCACGATTATATGGCGGGAATTTTAAATTAATGTTCATGGTAATAGTAAATAATAAACAACATTTAGGTGGCGACATCTTGCGGCCGATTTTTGACCTTAACGCAACAAATTTCTGAATAATTAACAAAAAGTGAAGTAACTTGTGACGTGTGTTCTGAGGGTTGCGTTCAAAAATGAACACCCCGGTGTGAGGTGTGACCCGGCGAGGTGTTATGACGTTTCATAGTGGAGTGCACACCGTATATGAACGCTTGGTGTGCATGTGGTGTGTCATGTTAGGATAAGTTACGTATTATCAGTCATCACTGTCAGTGGTTTTAGTAGTTTTTAGTATTTAGTTAATAAAATATTTTGATTACTTAACAGAATTTACAGCGGATTTAATAATAAGAAATTAAGTAATCGAAACTGATTTTCGCACGCTTGCTTCACATTGCGCATGACGGTAAATTTTTCCCCTGTCGCGACCGAGGCACAAAGTGTGCGCCCGAATCTTTATTTGAACGCTCAGGGAGTTTCCTTTAATTCATTTTTGAACGCTTGAGGTTCGCCTAGGGCCTACGTATCACTCTTACCCCGGGGTGTGCCATTTTTGAACGCACTCCAATTATTCACGATCATTTGGCGGGAATTTTAAATCAATTTTCATAGTATGTAATAATAAAAAACAACATTTAAGTGGCGACATCTCGCAGCCGATTTTTGACCTAAGCACAAGAAATTTTTGAATAATTAAGTAATAAAGCAAAGTAACTTGCGCCGATTATTTCCACAAATTCACGATTATTCGGCGGGAATTTTAAATCAATTTTCATAGTGTAATGATAAATGATACATAACCTTTAGATGGCGACATCTTGTCGCCGATTTTTGATCTAAACGGAACAAATTTCTGAATAAATAACAACTCAAAGCAACTTGTGTCGTTTATTCTCAATTGTTCGCGATCATGCGGCGGGAATTTTAAATCAATTTTCACGGTAATAATAAATAATAAACAACAGTTTAGGTGGCGACATCTTGCGACCGATTTTTTTACCTGAGCACTACAAATTTTTAAATTAATAATAAGTGAAGTAACTTGAGACGATTATTCTCGATAATTCACGATCATATTTTGGCGGGAATTTTAAATCAATTTTCATGGTAGTAATAAATAATAAACAACAGTTTAGGTGGCGACATCTTGCTGCCGATTTTTTACCTGAGCATTACAAATTTCTAAATAAGATAAAGTAACTTGCGTCACGATTATTCTCGATAATTCACGATCAGTTAGCGGGAATTTTAAATGAATTTTCATGCTAACAATAATTAATAAACAACATTTAGGTGGCGGCATCTTGCGGCCGATTTTTGACCTTAACGCAACAAATTTCTGAATAAATAATAAAGTCAAGTAACTTGTCCCGGTTATTCCCGATCATTTGGCGGGAATTTTAAATCAATTTTCGTAGTAATAATAAACAACAGTTTAGGTCGCGACATCTTGTGGCCGGTTTTTGACCTAACTACAACAAGTTTTTAAATAAATGATAAAGTCAAGTAATTTGTGACGACGATTTTCGATAATTCATGCGATCATTCGGCGGGAACTTTAAGTCAGTTGTCATAGCAACAATAAATAATAAAGTAAAACTAACTTGTGCCGATTAGTCTCGATAATTCACGATCATTCGGCGGGAATTTTAAATCAATTTTCGTAGTAATATTAACAGCTTAGGTTGCGACATCTTGCGGCCGGTTTTTGACCTAACTACAACAAGTTTCTAAATAAATAATAAAGTATGTAATTTGTGACGACTATTCTCAATAATTCACGCGATAATAAATAATCAAGTAAAGCAACTTATGCCGATTATTCTCGATAATTCATGATCACTCGGCGGGAATTTTAAATCAACTGTCATAGCGATAATAAATAACAGTTTGGGTCGCGACATCTTGTGCCCGAAAAACAAGTAAGTGACAAGTTTTCAAAAATACCGCCATTTTTTGCTTCGCCTAGGCTGTCACAAGCACGTCACGACTAAAACAATGATCAGTAGAAAATTTTGTAACGGCGTTGTAATTTGAAAACAAAAGAAAATCGCATAACAACGTTTGAGGTTTTTTTTTTACTTATTTTTACGTGCACAAAGCGTTCCTGAAGTTTGGCCCGTTCCTCCCCGCTCACCCTGTATATCAGCTATTTTCGAAAATAAAGGAAAAAGAACAGGGGTGATCGGTTTTTAACATTTTAATTTAATTTAATTTATTTTATTTGAATTTAATTTTTAAAAAAGCAAAAAAAGACCGAGGTGTTTATTAGTGTATTCTTAAGTTGAGCCAATTATTTAAAATACAGGGTGTATGATATTGTATTCAATAATTTCGAAGCAGTCAGACGCGAGTTTGTGAATTTTTAAAGCACCCCCAGACCTTTCGGAAGGTAGACGGGTAGTATCATTAACGTGTCGGTGACGTAGGCGATCGAACGTGCTAAGGTCGCGCGAAGAAAAAGGGGCCCTCCTTTTCGATGATCGCGACGCGGCGAGAAGTGGCGGCATCTGTAGGGCAATCCCGCAGGAATGGAAGGGCGCGACTCGCCTAGCAGGAGCCCTCAGTGTGTCCCGGCCGGCTATTGATTGTAGGAGCGCGCAGTGCCGAGCCACAGCCCGCCGTACCTGTGCCCCGTGTGTTAGTTGGGGCGTCACCACATATACACAAGTGACATTGGCACATTGTGGTGTAAATGAGTGGTGCACTGGTGCATGTGGTGCGAAATGTGACCAGGAAGAGGCTGCAGGAGTGGCAGGGACCCCACGAAAAAGACCCCTGCAGGTAAATTCTATTCGCCCTTTTGGGTTTCCTTTGCGCCTTCGACTAGAAAAAAATCTATTTAATTAAATCCCACCTAACGCTTTTACGGATTATAATTTCTAATCAAACACTTTATTCGCTCGTATTAAGAATAGATTCCATTTAAAGGTGCTTCACCGACGCCTCCACCAATTTTGGATAACGCAAAAAACGCGACGATTGACAAGATGGCATTTATTTATATATTAAAAAAATATAATCTACAGCTTTATATTTGTTTGTAAATTGTTGTTAACAAAGTGAGCTTTTTTACCCTATAGTATCCCATTCTTATTTTTTGTGTCCTGGGTGGAGTTTCCATCGAATTGTGATGAAAAAAATGTGCATTGACGAATTGAGCGCTTTCGGCTAAGGGGGTCACCGTGTCACCGTGATATTTTAAGGGTTTGCATAATTAAATTCTTCCATTAACATTAAATCAGTGGATTATAATACATGAACCAGTTACAGATAAACCGTCAATCATGTTCCTAATGATTCGATTTAAAAAAAATTAATTGTTATTCTACTTTTAACAGAAAGATAAATTGTTCCTTAAAATTTAAACCAAGTATGAACGTGTAGGAAGAATTTAATGAAAATTGAAAAATCAACGTTCAAAAGAAGATTAATTCATCAAGTAAAAGAGACAGAGCTTTAAGCACAAAAAGTAAATAAATTAGCCAAAGTTTAAACTTTATTAAATGAATAATGATTGTTGTTAATAAATTTATTTAGTAATAAAGGCAACTAGTTACTTTAGTGTGAGAATCACTAACACATAATATGATTTCATTCCAACAATGTTATTTCAACATAATTTAAATCTTTATTTATATCAATTAAATAAATAAATGATTTTATTCAAGGAATTTCGCGTTAGAAGTGGTTTCGATGGATTATTTAAATAAATGTGTGTGTGTACATTTGATTTAAAGCTTAGTAAGAAAGTCAAAAATGAATAAAATTGTCAAATTAATCATGATTCTCGGCATCAAAAAAAATTACGTTTTATTTAAATTATCAAAACAGTTTTTGATGTGATTTTATTCATTTATTCTTTTTTACAAAAATTTAATTGCAATCAATAACATTTTTCGTGTTCTTTTTCTGCATTTTTTTATTTACTTGCATTTTGTCTGAAAGTATGTTTTTTAAACTTTAAATTCATCATTTTCAATTTTCGAATTAGTTTGTCGAAAAATTATAATTTTTGAAAATTAAGGAAAATCTTTGTGTGTCCTTCTGATTTACTACTTGTCAAAAATAGCTCTTTTTTCTAAATTTTTAAAGAAAAGAGTATCTATCCACTGTCTTGCTTCTTTTCCTACCTTTTTAAAAAAGAACAGTAAGAAAAGGAAGAAAAATGGTGCTGATAGTCAATTGTTTGCAATTAATCCCTTCTTAATTTTAATTCTGTATCTCTATCCACTGTTTTTTTTTCTTGGTTTCTTTTCTACCCGTTAAAAATAAGGTAGTCAATTGTTTGCATTAACTTCCCCCTCTCCCTCGCCCCCCAACTCATTCACTGTTTTTTTTTTGATTTATTTGTCGTCTGCATATTGTCTTCATTTATTTTATTTTTTTTTAAATTTCATCGACCAATTGTCAAAATTGTAAGCAGTTTGTAAACGATTTTTGACTTCTGTTTTTTTTTACTTTAATTTTAATTCTGTATCTATCCACTGGCTTTTATTTCTTTTCTACCAGTTAAAAATAACCTTCTAAAAGGTGCTGATAGTCAGTTGTTTGCATTACTCATTACTCCCCCCTCCTCCCCCTCCAACTCGTTCACTGTTGTTTGATTTATTTGACGTCTGCATATTGCCTTACATTTTTTTTCTAATTTCGTCGACCATTTGTCAAAATCCTAAGCATTTTTTTTTTAAAACAATTTTTGAATTAATTTGTGCAGAAATTAATTCTATTTTATATCAAAGGAAAATTTTTGTGTGTTCTTTTTTTTGATTTAATTTTAATTCTGTCTTCTATTTCTTCTTTTCTACCAGTTAAAAATAACCTACTAGGGCTGTGTTTCCCAGTCCTAGTTTAACTTTAAACTCCTGTTTATTTCCACAGGAACAATTGTTGATAAGAATAAACAGGAGCTTAAAGTTAAACTAGGACTGGGAAATTCAGCCTAAAAGAAGGTACTGGTAGTCAATTGTTCGCATTAACCCCCCCCGCCACCCAACTCATTGGTTTATCTGACGTCTGTATATTGTCGTCATTTATTAATCTTTTTAATTTCTAATTTCATCGTCCAATTGTCAAAATTCCAAGCAATTTCTTCAAAACAATTTTCGAATTTTTGTGTGTCCTTTCTTGATTTACTACTTTTCAAAAACAGTTACTTTTAATTACAGTATAACTCAGATATAACGAGGGCTCAAGAGACCACAGTTACTGCTCGCTTTAAACGAAACAATTACGAATATGAGAAACGGCAGTTTTCAGGTTCCTCGCTATATCCGAGTTCTCGTTATAACTAGTGCTGGCAAAAACCGGAAAAAATTGATTTCTTTAAAAACCGGTTTTGGATAGAACCTGTTATCCCCAATAATGGTAAAAATCGACTATTCGAATATCCAAAAACCGATTATCCGGATAACCGGTTTTCGGTTTTCTTCAAAACTGCGAATATCCAAAACCGGTTAACCGATTGTCCAAAAAACCGGTTTCGGTTACCAGCACTAATTTATACGCGTCTATGACGAAACGCTTTGTGAAAAGGCAGCCTTAGGCTCGATGCACACGTGCGGCACTGCAGCGGCGCCAGAGTTGCGGTCTGTGTAACCATAGATTAAATGAGGCACTGCACACGCACGCTGCGGTACCGCTGCTGTGCCGTACGTGAGTTTATGACTTTTGCGGTACTTGGGTACATACGTATTTATTGACTAATGCACACGTGCGACATTTTACCGCTCCGGTGCCGCACGGCCAAAAACCGCACGTGTGCATCGAGCCTTACTCTCATTAAATTTAAACGTGTTCGCTATAGGTTTTAGACGCATTAAATTTTGCTAAACCTACATAATCTCAACTGCTGGGCACATTCCTGTTGCGAGACGACATATTTAGGAAATGCAGAAAATATCTAGGTACTGCAAGTATTGTAATTAACAGGTGATCAATACCTTTTTTAATCAAGTGACCCTATGGAAATAAAATCATGTGTCTTTGATTAGTTCATTATATCAAATGCCACTTGAATTACATATTTATATTGCATTCCTATACAAAACGATAGGAATGCAATAAAAATAATTCAAATGGCATTTGAAATAATGCACCATTCAGAGACATAGGTCACTTGGTTAGAAAAGATATTGATCAGGCGTTATAAAATTCGTAAATACGCAAATACGTTATAATAAAAGCAATTACATAACTAATAAATACGTAATTATGTACACGTATTTTTTTCCTAATAGGTACTAGATCATTAAATTTAAAAAAAACTCATTCTGACATCTGGTTATTCGAATTTCCAGTTATTCGGATACCTGAATGTCCGTTATCCGAATAACCGGATAATATTCAAATATCCGGTTATCCGAATAACCGGTTTTCGGTTTTCTTCAAAACCGCGAATGTCCAAAACCGGTTAACCGATTATCCAAAAAACCGGTTTCGGTTTGATGTCACTATCCAATCTCAAAATTCTAAGCAAGTTTTTAAACAATTGTCGATTGAATTTGCCCAAAAATTATTTGTTATTTATTATTTATTTGGATATGACACATCAAAAATTAATTATTTTAGAATTTTTTTTTTTTAGCGAATAAAGATTTTATTGTTACCGTCACTTAAAACTTAAATTGCATTTTCATTTGTTTTTTCGTTAAAAAACAAACAATTTTTGGGCAAATTATATCGAAAATTGAATTGTATGTTGAAGGTAAAGGGCTTTTAAATAAAAAAACTTCTCTAGCATGCCATGGATGGATATGATGTGGCACAAGTAATAGGGAAACATACTCAACTCAACTCAACTTTATTCTTACATAGCCAGCATAAATAATATCTATTCACTCTTTATCGAATCGAATTTTAAAAACTTGAATTTTCGGATTTTGAACAATTCTGGGGTTATTTGCGATTTTGGGCGATTTCTGTTCAGTTCTAGTGCGACATCTAACTTCTAACATCTGGCAACCCTGATTCATTATTGTCGGTTGCCATGGTAACAAAACAAATTGTTTTTTTGTATCTAGGGAGCCAGTGTGAGGTTATGTGTTTGGCAAACCTTTTCAAGTGTGTTTTTTTTGTCACTAATTACCTATATTGAATATTTTCAATAATTGATCGATTATACTTTCATTTCGCGTTTAATTATCTTTCGTTGTCTTTCTAAAGACAAAAAAAATCGACGATTTCCAATGGAAAGCTTTCGAACTTTCATTTCTTTCTTTGTAGGAAATAAAAAAATCTATTCACTCTTTATCCTCGTCTCAGTAGGCCGTGTTTTCGTTTCGTTAAGTTGCTGCCCTGAAGTTTGATAGATGCCAGAATCTGACATGAAAAATATTAATGACAATTCCACACCACTAATCTGACTATGTTGCCAAATATTATACGAAGGAGCACCGACTATGGCACCGTGAAATATGCACTACAGTCGAGCTGGCAACAACGTCTCCGTCAGTGGACTCAAATTATAACCATGAAATTAAAAATAAACATAACCGTCTCATCTCACATCTATGTTTCATTGTGATACCAACAAAAATGTCACCCTAACTCGCCTACTGGGACGAGGAAAAAGAGTGAATAGATTATACATGGATGTACTTCAATACGTCAAAAACATAGTCAAAAAACACTGGGATCAATATCATCCTCCAGAAATTTCTTGATCGAGTAATAACATTTACTAATAAGCAACCGTTTAACCTTTACCTTAAACACATCATATTTGACTAGAGAGACAGTTCGCGGTAGTTTGTTAAATAGCTTAATCCGTAATAGCCAAATTGTGTTTCCAAATTTGCTGGTGTTGTGCCTAAATATTGATAACGAATTCCTTGTACGAGTATCGTTCCCATGATAACCTTATTTTTGAAGAAAGAAGACTCTTCAGATCTTTCAAATGTTGTATTTATAAAAGGCGTGAAAATGTTCATTACGAAAATAGGATTTAAACAAAAACGATTTCTGCTTTAACATGAAAACCATTTCACAGGAAAGTAAATTTTAACAACGCCAAAATGAATCTGTCAGTTGACAATGCAAACGTGTAATAAGCTAAGACATGCCTTTTTCGGTCTTTGTTATTTCATGGTACACTGCGAGAAGTTTTTTTAATTGAAAACCCGTTACTATTACATATTATTATCAAAATCACGAGAGATGAGCCCTGCGTCATCAATCACCGAAGTTATAACCGACAAATATTTCAGTATTACTTCCTCGTCAACGGTGAATAAGAAAAGGGTGTACATATAATACATATATGACGCAGGGTTCATCTCTTATGATTTCGATAATACCAATCAAAACTTAAATTGAAATTTTGTTAGATAAAATAGTGGCTATCCGCTCCCATTTGTTTTTTTTTTCGACCAGTTAAAAAAAGCCGAAGAAGTGTGCAAATTAGTCATTTCCCCCCCTTCATATTCGCTGTTTTTTGATTTATTTGACGGCCGCATATAGTTTTCATTTATTTCTTTTTTAATTTAATTTCATCGTCAAATTGTCAACATTATAAGCATTTTTTTAAAACGATTTTCGAATTCACTTATCCAAAATTTAATTATTTTTGAAAATTAAGGGTAATCTTTGAAGTGTTATTTTGATTAACTATTTTCAGAACCAGTTTATATTTAATTTTTTCTTAAATAAAAGAGTATCTATCCACTATCTTTTGTTTCGTTTCCACCATTAAAAAAAAACCTAAAAAAATGGTGCAGATTAGTCATTTGTTTAAACCCCCTCCACCTTTTATTCGCGATTTTTTGTTTTATGTATTTGATTTCCGCAAGTTGTTTTCATTTAATTCTTTTTAATTTTATCGCCCGATTGTCAAAATTCTAAGCATTTTTTAAAAACAACTTTCTGATCCATTTGTCCAAAAATAAATTACATATTTTTGAAAATTAAGGGGAATCTTTGAGTCTTATTTTGATTCGCTATTTTCAAAACCAATTTATATTTAATTTTTTCTTAAATAAAAGAGTAACTATCCACTCTCTTGTGTTTCTTTTCCACCATTAAAAAAGAAATCTAAAAAATGGTGCGGATTAGTCATTTGTTTACTCCCCCTGCTCCTCGTATTCAACTTTTTTGTTTTATTCGATGTCCGCATATTGTTTTTCTTTTTAATTTTAATTGTCAAAATTCTAAGGATTTTATTAAATAAATTTCGAATTAAGTTGCTCAAAAATTAAGGAAAATCCTTGCGTGTTCTTTTCATTTACTATTTGTCAAAAAGAATTTCTAAATTTTCTTTTTAAATAAAAGAGTATTTATCCACTGTCTTTTGTTTCTTTTCCACTATTAAAAAAAAATTGAGCTAATAAATAATAATCGAGCAAGGATAATTCAATTCAAATAAATGACAAGAAAAAATCAGTTTCAAATAAAGAGTTTCGATTTCTCATCGAAAATGCACTCACTATATATTTCGAAATGTCATGTTTAAATGTAGTTTTCACGAATAAACAATTTTTCAATCCGAACGTTTTCCTGCACCTCAAACTATTTACAAGATATTCCACGTTTCAATAGAGCTGTTGGGATACTTGCAGTTAAATAAATAATAAGAAGAATATCTATTATTTGTACACACGGACTGCGGCTAAAATAAACCAATACTTTGATAATATTTACACGGACCGTGGCTGAAACAAACCGATACTTTAATCACACTTACACGGACCGCGCCTGAAAGAAACGGGTACTTTGATAATATTTACACGGACTGCGGCCGAAACAAACCGATTCTTTGATTATACTTATTCGAAGTCACTAAAGTGACCAATAGGAAGTTTGCTAACAGATTCTAAAACACCTGCGGCCAATGAAAGCTGACGAGCAAAGCTAAACAAAAGAAATATTTTGTGGTATAACTAAAATTCCGAATTTTCGTCCAATATTGAAAATTTTGTCTGGGAACCAGTACTTAAACTTAATTAAAAATTATGCTTGAGCACTTCATATAAATTAAATAATGGCGGACGTAAATTTAAACCGAATTTAAAATTACAATTCAATCTATATTTTTTTTTAAATATATACAATGTAAAAAAAGTACCACACCTCTTAATAAAGATCATTTATGGTGTCAAAATAAATTAATAGATGATTCCTCGAGTATAAATAACAGCGTTAAAATCATGACTTTCCAAAAAAAATTTACTTGCTCACTGCATGTCGTTCATCTTCTGGGCCTCCATGATGGGCGCCGTGACGAGCATCGCCTGCTTCTTAATTTCCGCAAACATGTTCCTTATATTCGCGTGAGTATCCGAGTGTGCCATGAAAGCGGACGCCACATTCGACGTTAAATGTTCCGCGGAGACGTTTTCCTGAAAGAAAACGGCGATCAAGATTTTGGAAGGGCAAATAAAAAAAAAGGGGGGGGCTCCACCTTGTAAGGTGATGGCTTCCTTTTGTATGTGCGTTCTTTTTTCCCTCGTTTCTTGTGGCTTTCGGAGGAGGTCCCGCTGCTGTCGCCTTGCATTTCCCTGCTCGATGATAGCTTGTCTTTCATAAATAGCTGTCGTAGGGTACCATCGTCTCCTTTCACCGGCACAGTTTCTATTGCTTCATGCGTGCCCTTTTTCTCATTCTTAGGCTTGATCAGTAACCATGATGGTTGCTCATCTGAAAGAAAAAAAATCATTGTTTTTAATAATATCAATAAATATCTTATTTTCGTCACTGAACTGTGTATAAGTGCTTGTTAATTGCAAGTGTAATAATAATAAATATAATTGTACGTGCAAATACCGTGCGACCAAATAAAAAGTGATTCTGAAGTTCTTTCTTTATTGTCATGCTGTCAACTGCAGATTCCAAATGTGTAAAAAGTAAAAATATATAGGGTGTTCCATTTAAAATAAAAAAGTTGACATGACTTGTCCTACCGTGCTCGACAGTAAGTCGGAAAATTGATTCTTTTGTTTAATTTACCCTTTGAAGTAAATCGATTAAAAAATAAAAATTTTAGAAGGGCGAATACATGGCGCGGGACATCCGGTATATCAAAATCTGTCATTTTGTTGGTTACGAACGTCAAACACATGCCAAATATCACATAATAATTCAAAATTTTCTTTGGACACGAATGTCACCTCTCGACGCCATCTTGGAATCAAAGATGGCCGACTCATGAAAATGGTAAATTTTAAAACTTCTATACAAGACAATTCTCCAGTATGTTAATAGATGGCGCTTCACTGACTTCTGGTAATCCAGCTGGAGTTTATTTCATCTTTGTATTTCTTTGCATCAAGTCGCGATTATGCATTATGTCGCGATTTCAAATTTGTAACGACAGTCCCCGGATTCGTTGACAGATGGCGTTGAGTTTTTTCTTCCGTCAGCTGTTCTCATCTTTAAAATGTACTATCTTCCAAATTTCAAAAAAATTGAGATTAACTTTTGTGTTTTCATTTTTTTTTGTTAGATATTCAACAACCTTGACACTGACGGCACTCTCAAGATTAAATGATAAATTTCATCAGTGAAAACTAACAAGTAGAGAAAGGTCGATTTTAAAACAGCTGCACTAGACAGTTCTCCAATACGTCGATAGATGGCGCTTCTTTCGTTGAAATCTTAAAATCCGTTAATTAAGCTTGAAGCTTGACTCTGTTTCATCTTAAATAATAAATAAGTAATTTAAGTCGCGATTTCAAATTTGTAATTATGATCCTTCGATTCGCTGATAGATGGCGCTACGCCAGTTTTTCTTCCTTCAGATTAACTTATAGCGTTTTTCACTGGGACTAAATTGTGCACTGAGTGCGCACTCAGAATATCTCCATCCCGTTTCAGTACATGAGGTTAAAATAAGATGAGAATATTCTGAGTGCGCACTCAGTGCACAATTTAGTCCCAGTGAAAAACGCTATTAATTTATGTGCTTTCATTTTTTGGTTAGATATTCAACTTTGACAATGACTGCGACCTCAAGATTAAGTGATAATTTTTTTTATCAGTGTACGGCGGCAGGTCGATTTTCAATTGTAGTTCCCCAGCTGGGCGATAGATGTCGTCGGTTTTCAATTCCTTTTTTTTTTCTTCAAATCAAAATCCTCAAATCAGACGACGCTCAAGCTTGAATTCGTTTAATCTTTGAAAATATAAAAAATTCTGTATTAAAAATTTTTTTGTACTGACAGTTCCTCATTTCATTAATAGATGGACGCTCCCTTAATTTTCATTAAGTACCTACTTATTATTTTTATTTCAAAATCCGATCGATAGTCGAGTTTCATCATTTTACTTCTTTGTTTTAAAAAAAATGCATCAATTATATCAATATAAAATAATTTAAGTTGCAAGTTTAAATTTGATAATGATAGTTCCTCATGTCGCCAATAGATGGCGCCCGGTTGATCGTCCGATTTTGTTTCATTCGTTATTTTAAAAGATCCACCTTAAAAAATTTCACTTGCAATTTCAAATCTCGTAATGATAGTTCCTTATATCGTTGATAGATGGCGTCCGGTTGATTGCCGTTACTTATTCTCTCTTAATTTCAAAATCTTAAGACCCGGTAGCCATACACGATTTTGTTTCATTTCTGTATAAAAAAAAAACATCCTGAAATAATTTCAAATTTTATAAAGATAGTTCCTCATGTCACTGATAGATGGCGCACCTTTGATTTCTGTTAGTTATTATAATTTTCAATTTCAATATCTTAATAGCGCAGTTCGAATTTCAAATTTTGTAATGACAGTTCCTCATTTCATTAACAGATGACGCTCCGTTAATTTTCATCACCTACTTATTTTTATTTCAAAATGCGGTCGATGGTCAAGTTTCATCATTTTACTTCTATGTTTAAAAAAAATGTATCAATTATGTCAAGATAAAATAATTTAAGTTGCAAGTTTAAATTTGACAATGATAGTTCTTCATGTCGCCAGTAGATGGCGCCCGGTTGATTGTCCGATTTTGTTTCATTCGTTTTTTTTAAATCCATCTTAAAAAATTTCAGTTGCAATTTCAAATCTCATAATGATAGTTCCTTACATCGTTGATAGATGGCGTCCGGTTGATTGCCGTTACTTATTCTTTCTTAATTTCAAAATCTTAGGACCTGGTAGCCATGCACGATTTTGTTTCATTTCTGTATTAAAAAAAAATCCTGAAATAATTTCAAATTTTATAAAGTTAGTTCCTCATGTCATTGATAGATGGCGCACCTTTGATTTCCGTTACTTATTATAATTTTCATTTTCAATACCTTAATAGCGCAGTTCCGAATAGATTAGAATTAGAATCGATTTTAGAAGTGATAGTTCCCTAACTCGTCGACAGATGCCGCTCGAATAATTTTCAATTTCTCTTTTTATTTCGAAATCTTTAAAGCCGACGGTCGACCTTGATTTTGTTTAACCTTTTGTTTCTGTATATAAAATTGCAGTACAAGATAATTTAAGTCCCAATTAAAAAAAAATTGTCACGTTAATTCCTCGTGTCGTTGATAGATGGCGCTCCGCTGATTATCATTTTTTCCCTAATTTCAAAATCTTAATAGCTGACGTTTTTTAACATCACTTTTCAATACCTCGGTTTCTTTATTATTATTTCTTAAAAAAGTTTTTTTTCTTTCACATGAAAGTTTTGTTTTTCTTTAAAAAAACAAGCCAAAAACCACATGATAATTGAAATTTTTGATAAGGGGGTTGGCCATGGAAAACAGTCTTTTGATTGGCTGGTGCAAGCATTACTGTGCAAATTATTAAATGTACTGTCAGTTTGACAGCTGTCAAGTAAAGTACTGCACTGGCACAAAAATTACATACACCTTTGCTTTGTGTTTAAAAAAATGTATCAATTATATCAATATAAAATAATTTAAGTTGCAAGTTTAACTTTGATAATGACAGTTCCTCGTGTCGCTAATAGATGGCGCCCGGTTGATGGTCCGATTTTGTTTCATTTTTTTTAAATCCATCTCAAAAATTTCAGTTGCAATTTCAAATTTCATAATGATAGTTCCTCATGTCGTTGATAGATGGCGTCCGGTTGATTGCCGTTGCTCATTCTTTCTTAATTTCAAAATCTTAAGACCTGGTAGCCATGTTCGATTTTGTTTCATTTCTGTATTAAAAAAGAAAAACATCCCGAAAATTTCAAATTTTATAAAGATAATTCCTCGTGTCATTGATAGATGGCGCACCTTTGATTTCCGTTACTTATTATAATTTTCAATGTCAATATCTTAATAACGCAGTTCGTTTTTTTAATTTGATTCTTCCTTTTTCTTACCGATCGAAAACATTCATTCTTATTAAAAAAAAAAAAAAAATGCACAAATAGAATCGATTTTAGAAGTGATAGTTCCCCAACTCGTCGACAGATGCTGCTCGAATAATTTTCAATTTCGACCTTACTTTTGTTTAACCTTTTGTTTCTGTATAGAAAATTGCAGTACAAGATAATTTAAGTCCCAATTAAAAAAAAATTGTCACGTTAATTCCTCGTGTCGTTGACAGATGGCGCTCCGCTGATTATCATTTTTTTCCCTAATTTCAAAATCTTAATAGCTGACGACTTTTCAATACATCAGTTTCTTTATTATTATTTCTTAAAAAAGTTTTTTTTTCTTTCACATGAAAGTTTTTTTTTCTTTTAAAAAACAAGCCAAATACCACATGAAATTTTTGATAAGGGGCATGGCCATGGAAAACAGTCTTTTGATTGGCTGGTGCAAGCATTACTTGTTGCGTTCGAAAATTATACGTCGGATGTATCTGGAGCGTATGATTTCATCTTTCTCAATCACGATTTGTAAACTATTTTGTATCTCGCTCATCCGTTTAAAAAAATCTCGTGTTTATGTTATTTCCATGACGAACAGGCGATCTCTCACATCCCACATTTAAGGGTGAGTTCGCGTTTACGCTCAGATCAATCGAAGTGTTTCTTTTTCTCACTCTTACATGCAGTGAAACGCAGTCGCTCTCCCTCACACTTTTTATCAGATCGCTCGGCGAGCGTAATCGCGAACTCACCCCAAGTAGGGTGTGAAAAGATCGCTTGTTGTCATGGAAATAATATAAACACAAGATTTTTTTAAACGGATGAGCAAGATACGAAATAGATTAAAAGTCGTGAGTGAGAAGGATGAGATCATACGCTCCGAATACATCCGACGCGACGTATAATTTTCGAACGCAACTACTGTGCAAATTATTAAATGAACTGTCAGTTTGACACCTGTCAAGTTGTCCCGGATTTCCACAAAAATGACTTTTATATTTGTTCTCCATTTCTGGAATCAATGAAGTTCGAGAAGGTTATGTTAAGAAATACTGCCGTTTTCAGTCTAAGATAAACAGTTTAATTTACACAGCCACCTTTATTTTCAGATCTTATTTCTTTAAAAAGTTCGTTTTTCCTTTTACACACGAAAGTTTTATTTTCTTTCAAAAAAGAAGAACATGTCAAATAACACGTGATAATCGAAATTTTTTATAAGAGTTGACTATGGAAAGAAAACAAATGCAATGGCTCATGCAAGCTTTACTGTGCAAATTATTAAATGAACTGTCAGTTTGACAGCTGTCAAGCAAAGTACTGCACTGGCACAAAAATGACATACCTTTGCTTTTCTCGTTAAGCTTTTAGGCCCAGTTTCATAAAACGTAGTTAACGCCTCGATCAAGTTGATCGTGTGATTAAGCAATATCATTGGAGGAAAGTTTAAATTTCCACCAATGATATTGCTTAATCACATGATTAACTTGATCGAGGCGTTACCTACGTTTTATGAAACTGGGCCTTAGCTTTTTTTTAAATCATGTATTGGATCTTTACAGTCAAATTGTTCAAGTTAATTAATTAATCTCCAGTGTGTTACTAATGATGATGAGAAAACTTCCCCTCTTGTTTAAAAGAGTGTCTGTCGGTAATTAACAACAAAAGTAAATACAGGGCGTAGAAAATATGTATGTCGGATATCGAATTTCCTACGAACAACAAAAGGCAAGGCTCAAAATAAAAAAAAAAAAAAATTAAACAAAGTTGGTGTTCGGGTTTCAAAAAATAAACCAGTGATTTAATTATTATTTATTTAGTAGTATTAAAATATTGCTACATCTACATACACTGTTCCATTTAACTTGCTGTGCAGAATGACTGTTGGAAGCGACTGTTGATGACTTGTGTGTGTAAGAACAAAACGCTCTTACTGTGTGCTATTCGTCGTTATAAGCGACGCGTCAAGAGAAATTCTATTCTTCTAAGCAGTTCATTTCCTGCATCTTATAAAATTAGAACGTCAGTACACAGCTAAATGGCAATAAAATAAAAGTAAGTGTGAAGTCTCATTTACATTTCTTTAAAAAAAAATTGACCGGTTCATTTAATTTAAGAATTTCTACACGATTTGCGTAATTTCGTTTTTGTATTTAAAACTTCGCAGAGGAAATTATTATTAATCATAGCACATAGTTACTTCTACTTTGTTTGATGAGTTGTCTTTCCTAAAACCTTTAGGGATGACGATTTAAAATGGGCACCCTGTATAATACGAGTTTCTCAAAATGTCTATTAAAATGACCCTTGTTTACTTTATCTTTTTTTTATCATTTATTGCGTTACAGTAGACATTCAACAACGGCATTTGTTGAAATTTGGTAAAAAAAATAAATAACTTGACTAACTTCGGTAGCGTCATCTGTTGAGACATGCCGAAAGTTTTTCTTTTTCGTTTGTTTTGATTTATGAATCTACTGAATTGTGTTTTGTCGTGTTTTTCTTTTCTTTGCTTTGTCACTTAAATTTATTAATCACTGAATTGTGCTGTAAAATCGTTTTTATTGTTTTTTTAAATTTTATCATTTCGTAATTTTTTAAAATTCTATTCAGGGCTTCGAACCGGAGCTGAACCGAAAACCGAAAAAACAGTTATTTTTGTCGGAACGAAAACCGGAGTTGAACCGAAAAAAATATCGGTTCATTTCGGTTCGATACATGCTCAGACACGCACATTGACACATTCTCATTTGCGGAGTCTCATAGTGTAGTCGTACTCGTCTTAACACGAAAGAGAATTTAATGTGGTAATACATTTTAATATAAATAAAAATATTAAAAAATTTAAAAATTAATCATTCGCAACGGAACCATAAACCGAAAAAAACCGCTATTTTTGCCGGAACGAAAACCGGAACCGAACTGATATATGTTTTTTTATTGAACCGGAACGAAAACCGGAACAAAAAAAATGTCGGTTCGAAGCCCTGATTCTATTATTTCATTTTAATTTATTTTATTTTATTTGTAAAGTTACCTATTAGTTTATGTATAAAATTGTGTGAATTTTTTAAAATTTTATTATTTCTATTCTGTTAAATATTTATTTTTTTTTGCTTTCTCATCGTTCTTTTCATTAAAAAAAATACTACGCCGTCATTTAAGTTTATAATTAGAATAGGCCCCTAGCAAGCTACCTGGTGGCGCCGCCTGGTGGAGGTTGCGACATAAATTGTAGGACGTGACTTGAAACGTTATATCCATTTATATCATTTCGAAGAAGATTTGAATGTGCTTGCTAGTATTTTCTCGATTTGTTTTAAAGTATGGAAGGTAAAGATCGTCCTCGTAACGTGCTTGTAACTCCAGTATTAGTACTGAGAGTCAGCTGACAGCAGTGTTGCCAACCCTGATACGACCGTTTTCCCTACCTTTTCCTACATAAACTTACAGCTAGTGGCGCTCGTGACGCCGTTTGCTACCCGCCTATAGGCTATGAATTTTGAATTAGATTGGCAACACTCACTGTTGACAGCACAGTATACGAATCTACACAGTAGCGACACTCGAATATAACTGTCACATTTGCCATTTTGTTTGATACCTAACGATTTGCAAATTACATTACATTTCATCAAATAGGGTATCAAACAGTATGGCCGTATGAGATGGGGAAGTTAGGAGCACCCGTGGGTGAATCAGCGGGACTTTCTGAACAATTAAGGTGAAATACTGCGGATAACATTTTGTAGTTTATGAACGACCGTGGATAACTTTTCTTACCTAGGTACTGTTCCTGAACGCACTCCTGGGTTGCGTTCAAGAACTGTAACGGGAGAGCACTCTGGGCGTTTAAAATGAAAAGCAAAATGTACAAAATCACTTACACGAGAGAGAAAAAATATTACCCAGAACGCGTTCTTTTTAGTTCCTGAATGAGCTCCTGTGGTTGAACGGTTGAACCACAGGTTGAACCTTAATTTGAGTTTGAATTTTTTTAAAGTGACGCTTCAAAATGTTTGATTTAGAACATACATTTTTTTTAAGAATGCCGAATGGCAACAAAATGGTGAATAGACGTATTCCATACAGCGCTGCATAGATGATTTTCGAAATGCATTTCCTGTTTATCCTGTTGAATACCCAAAGTTGGTTCAACAAATTTAGCACTGTGTGGGGTAATGTAGGGACTGTTGTCAAAAAAAACTGGTAGTGGACCCCCCCCCAAAAAAAAAGAACACCTGAAGTTGTTGCGGATGTTGCTGCAAGAATGGAGCAGTCTCCTAAAAAATGTCTCCGCAGGGTTGCACAGGAGACTGAACTTTCATATGGAACTTGCCAGAAAATATTGAAAAAAGATTTAAATCCTCATCCATATAAAATAATGGCTGTTCAAGAGCTTCTTCCGCGAGATTCTGATATTAGGATGGAATATTGTCGTTGGTTTTTAAATCACTTGAATAATAACAACACTTTGGATTTAACATCTTTCACGGACGAGGCATGGTTCCGTTCTTCTGGTTATAAAGGGTCTACCAATAAGAACTATGTTTTAAATTTTAGAAGAAACACACATTTTGTATGAAAATTCTGTAATTCTTTATTGAAATATGTTCTAGAAACTTTACCATTTATGAATAAAAAACAATATCAGACAAATGTCCATCACGATTACGTTTGCAGACGCCGATCCTTTTAACAAAATTTTCGAACATATTTCTGCATAATTGTGGCTCTATTTCACGTATGACGTTTTCGATATTGGTTTTGAGCTCTTGAATTGTTTGCGGATTATTCTCGTAAACATTATCTTTCACGTAGATGCACAAGAAGAAGTCCAAAGGCGTTAAATCACAGAATCGTTGTGGCGAGTTGACATCTCCTCTTCGCGAAATTAGGCGTCCATTAAATTTAATTTTCAATAAATCGATTGTTTCTTGGGCTGTGTGGCATGTAACTTTTCGGTTGAACGGCCTACACGAGTATGTGTTGTTGTGGTTATGTTTGCTACTGAACCAGTGGACTCAAATTTTCGCAATTGCCATTTTCATAATGGATTAGAATTATTTTAATACGATTTTAGAGCGAAATTGAAGACATTATAACAAATGTGTATATGTCAAAAACTGAATAACAGAACTCTCAACATAACCTATTTCAACCCAAATGAAAAACAAAGTTCTTATTGGTAGACCCTTTATAAACAAGCAAAATATGCGTACATATTTGATCTGCAGAGAATACCCATGAATTTATTCAACTGCCTCTTCACCCGGGGATCGAAATAATTTACTCGAACCTTTCTTCCAAAATCTTCACGATGATGAACTTTTGCATGGGTACTTTCAACAAGATAATATGCTATAGCTCACGAAACACGGCAACCCATGGAACGAATTCACGATATTATGTTGATCGAGTCGTGCCATTTCCACCTAGAAGTCCAGACCTGTTCATTCTAGATTTCTTTCATTTTTCCTTACCTCAAAAACACCGTCTTTAAAAATAATCCCCAAAACCTTGAAGAACTGCAAGAGGCAATTGTTAATGCATGCAATGGTGTAGGTAACTGTTCAGATGTTCGAAAATGCATTTGAAAAATGCATTTGAAAATATGAAAAGGCGAGTTAACAGTTGTATGGAAGCTGGGGGGCGAACATTTTGAACATTTGCTGTGATTATCAATAAAATTGCATTATTTTCTAGTGCTTCATTTCCTTTAAATTAGAACGATTGTAATTGACCTGTTTTTGCGTTTTTTTAAACAAAAAATTTCTTGGAAGATATTCAGTCTGTTTTGTTTTCGTTGGGCCACCCTGTATGTTTGGTTGCCTATTTATGTTATGTAAGTGGCTGTCCGTTTTATGTGAAGGCTCTGTATAAAGTTACGTCCAAGTCTCTATTTAAGTTAGTAAAATAAATAAAATTTATAGCGCAAACTCTAGAATAAATCTGGAACATAATACAATGAATTATGAACCTCTGTCCACTTTGGTTATTTTTTTAGTGACATGCAGCGTCGCCAATCTGGGCGAAACAAATTTTCTAAGATAATTAATTTGATCACGAGGCACTCGGAAATTGTTGAAAGTACGGTATAATATACTTTTTTTTAATTTCAATTTAATATTTAACTGAATTTAAATGTATAGTCCATCTAGAAAGTATTGAATTTATGGACGAAACAATTACAATAGAGGTAAACAACTCTAGTTATTTGTTTATGTAATTTCAGTTTAATCCTAAAAATCATATGAAACGTTCAGGGAACCTAAAATCATATCAACTGCAACCTGAGTAGATTTAGTGTTTCATGCCTGTGAAATTTATGCTGTTGTTTTATTCTTTCTTACATTTTTTTGGTAGAAACAATTTTTCAAGTCCTTTTTCGTTAATTGTGAACCCCTTTGTTGAAAATATGTTCTATCAATTTTTGCTTTTCTCAAATTTGACACAATTACTCAAATTTTTCAGTACATTTAAAAGTGTTAACATTCAGCATTCGTGGTCACTTTTTTTTTGTTAGATTCTTTGGAAAATATGATTTTGACAAAATATTGTGCTAATATAATATTTATAATAAGCAATATATTTATAGAAAGTTCAAAATTCCGGATACTATCTAGATGGTCTATATAATTTGCACAGTAAACCAACTTCAATTTAATCATACGTTTTATATTAAAAATTTTTGTTTAGTCTTTCATTCTGTGATATTATTTAACACTTACTTGTCATGTTTGTAATACTGGAGGGCACCGAAGAGCACTGTCCGTTTTGCAGCTCGGCTAACTGCTCGTTGACGACCTCCTGCAATTGGTTCATTTCGGATCGTATCTCCTTAATCTGGCGGTCCCTCGCAGACAAGATCGCCACGTACTTCTCCTTCTCCATGTTCAGCAGCGTGACCTGGTGATTCAGCAGTTGGACCTGTTCATCAGCATCCGACTTCTGCGTCCTGAGCTCCTGTATGAGGGACCTCAGTTCATGCGAAGACGGTCCCTGCTGCATTTCGATCTGACTCTTCAATCTTTTAATCTGCGACTGCAAGTTCTCTTTTTCCGTCTGCAGGGTTTCAATCATAGCGTTTGCGTTTTCAGCCTGTAATCCATCGCCTTAAAGACCGCCTCATTTTAGAAGGACTACGATAAACCCACCTTTTCACTTTCAAAGTCCTCCATTTGCTTCCTCAGAAATTTGACGGTCTCCCGCTCGGCCGTCAGCATGATCTCGAGCTCTTCCTTTTCTGATTTCAAGCGAGTGCAGACCGTCTCCATTTGCTTGCAGGCGTTCTCGATTTTCGCAGAGCTCTCCTCCAGGTGTCTCTGAAGCTTCTCGGCTTCTGCATAGTTGGAGCGGATGGTCTGGCACGCTTTCTCGCAAGTCACAGGCTTGACGACCTGCACTAGTTTATCTAGGCCCTACACAAATTCACACTTATTTATTAAGCTATTTCATAAGCTGTACTAACCACAAGAACGTTTTCTTTGGAGTGACTTCGAAGTCTTGTCGGCTTGAGGTCGGAATTCGAAGTTTTTTTTGAGCAAGCTTCTATGGGGTGCAGCAGCTGAACGGTCGAAGCGACTTCCGGCGGTATGCGTTGCAGGGCGTGCTGCATGTCCTGCACCATTTGTAATATATTCGTATCATCTACGAGTGTGTGGAAAGCGTTGTTAGATTTGTTGCTGTGTTTAGTCTGAAACGAGTGCGACTTACTTGGTAGAGATTCTAATAATTTATTGTGTAGCTCTTTCGCCAAAAAATGTAAAGTACGTAATGGGTCGAAATAGTGAAAAGAGGAAGCGTTTTCGTGACTTGGCTTTCGCTTTAGCAACTTGTCCCACGGTTCCCTATTACTGGTCCTGCTATTAGATCTCGACCTGTGCTTGGCTTTATTGTGAGTTTTAACGGTCACCTCGACTAAAGCGTTGTTATCCGAGTATACCTCCTTGTGGATAACACTCGTTGCTGTCGGATCGCTTTTCAAATTGGCACTTCGAGCAGGTGCGTTCCTGTTATTTTTCAAGGCGACATTATTTTGCTGTTGTTGCTGTTGCATCGGGGGCACTAGTATGGTGGGGTTGATCCTAGTCGCGGAGCGTTCACGTTTATTCAAAAACCCGCTCCTCTGGGGCTCGACCTTCCCTCCTCGACGTAATCTACTCGCAAACGGATCGTTGTGAAGCGAGTCCACGTGACTGCCGTTCATACAACCGTGTAATCGTTGAGACATTCTTCACGCATAATTTAAGGCTTTTTTTTCCAGGCGGCGAGTGTAAATTCCTATTCGGGACGTGTAAAAATCGTTCGAGGTTATGTCAGTTATTTTGTTGACATTTTCGTACTGCGCGGACGACTCGATCGCGCACGCGCCGATAAATCGGTCGCTTCTCGGGGGGCATGTTCGCCGCGTTATTTCTGGAACTGGGGCGCATTCGCCCTTTATTTGTGCTATCTTACGTGAATTTTATTGTGCATCGCTTCTATTTATAGTTTGATTCGGTTTAATGAAGATTGCCCGAGCGTTAATTCTGCGACTGAAGCGACCGTCTTTTGTTCTAATGATTTGTCTGCCATCTGTGTTTTATGCTTGTTATCAGTATCACGAATTTAATTTAAAAAAAACAATTATATAGCTTTTAGGCTAAAGAAATTATTATTATTATTACTGTGGAATTAATTAGAGTGATTTGCTTGTTTGGCCATTCTCAGCAAAGAACGTATTTAAAAATTTATGAATTTAAACATTCAAATTCAAATGGACCAATAGCAACAAGGCAACAAGCGTGCTAGTAGAACGGTATTGGCTCATTTAAATTTGAAAAGGAATCTGGAAATTAGGAGGCAACGCGCACTTTCTCGATGAATGTTGTTCCATCTTAATTTTTTTCAACTAAATTACGTGTAAAAATATTTATAATTAAATGTCGTTTGAGTGCTATGGTTTCGCGTCGTGCAGGAAGAAGTTACGTCATTGTAAAGTATGACGTCAAACTAAAGTACGAGTGGTACGACGTCAAACACATACATGGTTGCCAGGTGTTGAATTGAAACATTTCATTCTATTCATCTAATGCAAATTTCTTCAATAATTTATGGAAAAATGAAACACAACAGATATTATAAAGTTTCTATTTAAGTAAATCACAGTTAATGAAACTAAAATACTGCCATAGGTAATATACAAGGTGAGTCATTAGTCGCCCTTTCTTCGATAGTTCCTTTAAGAAACGAGACAGATTTCTTTCTTTCACAGAAAGTTTCTACTTATCATGTCACCTGTAACCTAAAATTATTTTGACACATACAGAACGTTCCGTAAAGTAGTGACAGCATTGTAAATAACGACTTCAAATATAAGTAATATAACGAGTGTTCAGTTGGAACGTTCACCTCCCGAAGGGTGTATGTTCTATGACCCTGTGGCAAGAGCAACATTGTTTGCTTTGTTTTATCACCGTTCTTTTGAAATTGTTTTGTTTTAAAATTGATTGTGTATTAATCTATACTGAAATGCGTTGTAAAATCGATCGTCTTTTGTTTTTATTGTTTTTTAAATTTTATTATTTCGTATTTTTTAAAATTTTATTATGTACTTGTTCCATTTTTCTGCAATCATCGTTATTTTTTTAATTAATCTATTAAATTGTGCTGTAAAGTCGATTGTCTTTTGTTTTTATTGTTCCAAAAAAAGTTGATTGTTTTTGAATTTTTATTATGTATTTTGTTTTCTTTTGTTTTGAAATAGATCGTCTTTTGTTTTCATTGTTTTTTAAATTTTATTATTTCGTATTTTTTTTTAATTCTATTACTTATTTCATTTTTCTGCAACCATCGTTATTTTTTCAATTTTTTAAAATTTTCTTTTAAATTTTATTTCATATTTCAAATTTTTTAAAGTTCTATTACAAATTTCATTTTTTGCTTTCTCGTCGTCCTTTTTATTTTATTTTATTAATTATGAATCTATTAATCTAATCTATCTAAACTGCGTTGTAAAATCGACAGTCTTTTGTTTCTGTTCTCTTTAACTTGATGTATTTTTAAAGTTTTTCTTTTATATTATTATTCATAAGAGAAGACCTCTGCGTCATTGTCTGGTGTTGCATCATCGGACTTATGAATCATAACTCCGCCCTTAAATAATACTGAAATAATTGTCGGTTCTTGCTTCGGCGATTGATTACGCAGCGCTCAAGTTCCGTGATTTTCATTATACGTTTCATTTTTAAATTTATTTCTGAATCTAGTAACAAATTTTAGGGATTTTCTATCTTGAAAAGAGATTTCTGCTCTTTACACGTTGATAACACTGCTGGGTATGTTTGGTTGCCTATTTATGTAAGTTGTCTCGGTGCTCTCGCGTTTAATGTAACGAGATAGTATACAGGGTGTTTACGGTCTTCTCTGTATCCTTTTAGGGGGCGATAGTATACCTCAGAAGAAGTCGATAAACTTTAAAACGCCTTAGTAAAGGTCGTCTCATAAGCGAGATAATAGCTAATTCTTTTTTACATTAAACGATTAATTTATCTTAAACACTGGTAATCTACTACTTAATCAGTATAACAAAAAACATAAAAAGTAATTTCGCGTTGATCTAATTTAATACCGACTGACGTTTGGAGACGACAGCTGTCAAATACTTGCTTATGCTTATGCTTACAATCTAACGTGACGTATAATTTAAAGTGACGTTTCGCGTTGGTCTAATTTAATACCGACTGACGTTTGGCGATGATAGCTGTCAAGCACTTGCTTATGCTTATAATCCCAAGAGACATACAACTTAAAGAGACACTTCGCGTTGATCTAATTTAATACCGACTGAAGTTTGGGAATGACAGCTGTCAAGTACTTGTTTTTGCTTATAGTCCAACATGACATATAATTTAAAGTGACATTTCGCGTTCATCTAATTTAATACATTATGAAAAACGACGAGGCTGCTTAATGAACCTTTCAAATGGAACACGTGGTAGTACCAATATGTTCAAATAGGCCGTTAAGAACAAATAATTACGGCATTTTTCTTTCTTAGTTGTCAACTTGACGGCTTAACATATATTATTGAAGAATTCTGCCGACGTGGCCATTTAGGGTGCATTCGACATCACGTTCGGAGCGCTCGGGGTCTTCCTTTGTCTCACTCTTACATACACTGAAACTCATTTGCTCTCCCTCACACTTTTGCTCAGAGCGTGCCCCAAGCGTAATATCATACGCACCTTTAAATGTATGTGTACTGATGTAGCGCTTTAATCATATCATAAAACATAACCTACAATTCGTATTTGACAGTGTGTGCATATAGTGCAAGAAGTTCTACTAAATTGGCGACACTGCACTCATGCAAGCGAAGTTGGTCATGAATGATCAAAATACGGGAGTTACGAGTTACTTCAAACGTTTCAATGTAAAATTGACAGTGTGGTGTATATGTAGTACAAAAAATTCTACTAAATTGGTAACACTGCACTCATGCAAGCGAAGTTGGACACGAATAATTAAACATGGGAGTTACGAGTTGTTTCAAATGCTTCGATGTAAAATTCAAAACACATCAGCTGACTTTTTTTTAGTAATTAAAAAATTTGAATAATATTCAACGTACCTACATAATTAAAAAAAAAAAAAAAAACTGTGGAACCTACTGAATTCATCCTACTTAGTTGTTAATAAATAAAGTAGAGCTTTTAAAGATGCACGGATTTAATTACGATTTTTTTTCCAAACAAATGAACTCTACTGGTATATATTTAACAGTTAAAAATAAAACTGGGGGGGGGAAGCGGAGTTAAATTTAACGGCGCATCGTAAACGGAATGCATTTGTTCAATATGCGCGTTTAGTGAGCGTCGGAGCCTGGCTGTTGCTGCCGACGCCCATCGCCGTCGGCAACTGACGTCACGTCTCCATGGCAACCACTATCCAAGAAGTGACGTCATGACCGGGCGCGGGAGCATTTAATGGTCCAGATTTAGCCTGGTTACCCCACATCCGGGGCCGTTATGGCTTTAGTTTACACCCTGCTGGATATCTCACAAAAGGATGCAGCTCAACTTTTTATTATCCGCGCACTATTGTTTTAGTTACGTACTTCGGCGATTCGAGGGGGCCCTCCTTTATTAAAAAGAAGAAAAAAAAAAAAGATATTAGCGGAATTGTGCGAACTCCTGCACAGATATTTATGTGCCACATAAACCGGGCAACCATTATCAATAAAATACATAAGATAAAGTAAATTGCCTCGCGTCGTAAAGCAAGCTTTAAAATTTCAAGATACATTAGGGGGCGCTTCGCCCTAATGGTTGACCGGTTGCCGCATATAAAGACTTTTATTTCGCTTATGAAGGACATTACTTGCGAAAAAGTCAAAGGCGGACGGATTTATGTCGACCTGTTTACAATTTCGCCTTTTTTTTTATCGTGTGCCGTACGTGACCCGCTATTCTTTGAGTTTAAATCGAACTGGTACGACTATAAAATATAGTACCTACTAATTTATTGATCAAATTAAACTTGAATTACCAACTTGTAGTTAGAAAAGTGAGGGGTTACTCCGAGTTTAAATCGAAGTGGTACGACTATAAAATACCTATAGACGTACCGTATCAATAAATTCGTCAATAGAAAGTCACCAAATTTAGTTGGTTTTTGACGTTATCAATAAATTCGTGACATTTGAACTTTGTGTTGATCAGATCTAGTCAGTGTATGTAATCAAGAAATAATTACGTAAGAACACTTGAAAATTTCGTCGATATCACCGCGGTAAAAACTTTAAATGGAAAGGCGCACGTACAAAGGCCGAACAATTCCGGCAATTTCCTCCGACTGCAACCCCCTGACATTTTCCGCATTCGTTTCGAGGAAATGTTACGTGCAAGGAAAACTCCGGTGCGCTCGGTGCTTTCTCCTCGTTCGCACGAAGTTCGGACCGAAGTGGATTCCTGCGGTGAGTGGTGCTCACGAAGTGGTGTTTGCTTATTTATGAACTCGCTTCCACGAAACACGCCGTGTGCAGTTGAAGGACGTAATGAGATGTACATAATAAAATGAAGGAAATAATCTTCCGCGTTTGGGAATTCATGGATTTTACATAATTGAGACGATTTTTACAGAACAAATTCTTTAACACTTACTTAAAGTTAAAGATTGAATAATATTCTACATATTATGTATCTAACTTCAATTTGGACCACTTATTATGCAGAGTGTACTCACATTAACTTGT
Source organism: Dorcus hopei (assembly GCA_033060865.1). Classification (NCBI taxonomy): domain Eukaryota; kingdom Metazoa; phylum Arthropoda; class Insecta; order Coleoptera; family Lucanidae; genus Dorcus; species Dorcus hopei. The sequence goes on along the minus strand of CM065425.1, from coordinate 70,541,167 downwards.
CCTCTGGAAACTATTACATACTCTATGTATACATATAAAAAATAAGTGTTTAAAATGTTAAGGAAAAATATATTAGAGTAAAGTCGAAGACTGCAACAAAAAGTGAAACACATCATTGAATCACGCCACGGTTATATTCAGTGCTATTCTGTAGCATGGTGGTTTACATTGGCTACTGACGTCAGTGGTTAAATTCGTATTGACTGAATACATTGGCTACTGACGTCAGTGGTTAAATTCGTATTCAGTCAATACGAATTTAACCACTGACGTCAGTAACCAATGTAAACCACCACGCTACAGAATAGCACTGATTATCTAGCTTCAATTTAGACCACTTATTATGCATAGTGTCCTCACATTAACATGTCCTCTGGAAACTATTACATACTCTATTTATATAAAAAAGTAAATTCTTAAAATGTCAAGGAAAACTATATTGGAGTAAAGTCGAAGACTGCAACAGAAAGTGAAACACATCATTGAACCACGCCACGGTTCAATTATTATGGTGAAAATTGTAAACGTATGTGTTGCCGTAGTAATGGAACCAAGTTCAAAGTTGAACTGGCCTTTAATACGTCGTATTCCTTCCTTTGTTCTGAGCCTCATGGCCTCATGTATCACAAATCGGTTTCCAAATGGTATATCACAATAAAATTTTCCCTGAACAGTTGTTTTCCAAATCTAAATAAATACAAAAGTTTGGTGACGTTACATGATTCTTCAACTTGTTTATCTAGGCTAATACGACCAATTTTATTATTTTTCTAACGCAACGAGTTAAGAATAAACAGGAGGGAATCATAGTAACAGTAGTTTCTTGTCGAAAGTGGTAACTAAATATGGCCGCTGTATGTCATAGGCGCAGACAAGCGTTTCACAAGATTCTGGAATGTCCGCAAACCAACTGTTCACCGTTGTTTATACCTAACACACTTAGGCCCAGTTTTACAATCGTGGAATAAGAACGGAATAACTGTTCGCCAAATATCCTTTAATGTTCCTCCATATCTACGTCACACCTACGTCACGTTATACCAATAATAATGCTTATCCGACGATTGCAAAATCGGGCCTTACTACACCAAATTTAACTAAGAACGTCAAAACCGCCATATTGCAAAAACTGACCTAGCACGTAACTTCCGTCAAATGTAATTGCACTCTCTCACTCCCTTCCTGTTATTCACTCCTCGTTGTTCAAACGCAATTTTTTTTAAAAGTAATACGAAAAGTTAAGAAATACTTAAAATGAGGTTTTTGTGTAAAAATATCAAAAAAGTCTTGATTTTTTCATTGAAATCAAATTTTTATCAACACTGGTGCTTGCATAGAATAAGACAAGTAACAATTCGCGGTGTCCATCCACGACCAATTTTATTATTCTTCTAACGCAACGAGTTAAGAATAAACAGGAAGGAATCATAGTAACAGTAGTCCAAAGTGGTAACTAATTATGGACGCTGTATGTTACAGGCGCAGACAAGCGTTTCACAAAATTCTGAAATGTACGCAAGTCAACTTTTCACCGTTGTTTATACCTAACACACTTAGACCCAGTTTTACAATCGTGGAATAAGAACGGAATAACTGTTCGCCAAATATCCATTAATGTTCCTGCGTATCTACGTCACACCTACGTCACGTTATACCAATAATAATGCTTATCCGACGATTGTAAAATCGGGACTTACTACACCAAATTTAACTAAGAATCGTCAAAACCGCCATATTGCAAAAACTGACCTACCACAAAGTGGTAACTTCCGTCAAATGTAATTGCATTCTCTCACTCCCTTCCTGTTGTTCTCTCCTCGTTGTTCAAACGCAATTTTTTTAAAAGTAATACGAAAAGTTAAGAAATACTTAAAATGAGGTTCTTGTGTAAAAATATCAAAAATGTCTTGATTTTTTCATTTAAATCAAATTTTTATCAACACTGGTGCTTGCATACAATAAGACAAAGTAACAATTCGCGGTGATCCATCCACGTGGGCGTGGAAACTCGTCCGGGGATTCGTCGGTATTCCCGTCACGCTCCTCGAATTTATAAGAAAGGTCGAGAAACGAAACGAGGTATTTTTATTTATATCATTTTCGATATTTCTCTCCATCCAGAATTCAAGTGGCACTTGATAATTCGAAGCTCTGAATTATTTATGTGGGATCCGCGTCTCTTCCTTTTCGACGCGGAGTTTTCTTATTCCGGACTCTGTTTATTTCATTGCAATCAAACTCCTTTTCTTTCTTCAAATACATACATATTCCTATTTATTTATAAATCACGAAGCTATTTTCGTAATACATTAATTTGAGACTCCCTAATAAATGAAATTTTTCCTGACGAGGATGTGAACGGTGGACCTGAGAAAAAGGAATTTCTTTATGACTAGTCTATACAACCAATAATTCTATTATTCTATATAATATTCCTATATAATATTATTCTTCTAACGCAACAAGTTAAGAATAAACAGGAGGGAGTCATACTAACAGTAGTTTTTTTTTTGTCCAAGGTGGAAACTAAATATGGCCGCTGTATGACGCATGCGTTTCACAAAATTCTGGAACGTCAACACAATAACTACCTTAAATTTAAGTAAAGAATGTCAAAACCGTCATATTGCAGAATCTGACCTACTGCAACGTGGTAACTTCCGTCACATGTAATTGCATTCTTCCACTGTCCTAGGCTTCGCTCCTGTTATTCTTTCCTCGTCGTTCTAAGGTAATTAAAAAAAATAATCATTTGCATTTTAAAATTTTAGAAGAAATTAATGATTTGAAATGTGCTCTCGTCGCGAAGCTCCTTTTTTTTTGCAATAGTCCTCCTACACTTCGCGTCGCCATCCAGAAAAATAAAGCAGTTTTTGTCGCTGCGACGACGGTTTTTATCGACCAAATACGGAGCGTCCTGGGATCCCGGCTTTGTCGATATCACAAATTGATCGCCATCAATCTTGAGGAGGCGACACCCGGAACGCGACGACTACAAGAGAGCCCTCTCGGTAGTAAATTTCATCTAGCCACTCGAAGAGTTGCTTCGACGGCGACCCTTTAAACGTGGACGAACTTCCAGATATATTGTCGGGAAGCGCTTTTTTTTTTTTGTTTACACTTTTAAGTAACACGTAACAATATCGAATCGATAAAAAAATTTAATATATTGTCACGACCCCCGAAAATTAAAGGGTTGCTTTGATATTTCATAATAAAAGAAAGTACAAACAAAAGAAGCGTTAATTTAACAACAAAAACTAACTATAAACCTCTTTCTGCAACTAGAAAAATGTTAACTTTTTTGATGAACAGATAAGTTACAAATGGCTTCTACCTAATATGAAATAATTTCGTGTATTGACAGTACAAGTAAACGTAATTTTATTCACACTGAAAGCACTAAAACGTCACTTTTGTTATCTACATCTAGTTAAATTTATTGTAGTAAGTGTGTTCTAAACAATGGTGAACAATTGGACGTTCCAGAATTTTGTGAAATACATGTCTGCGCCTATGACATGCAGTGGCCGTATTTAGTTACCACTTTGGACAAGGAATTACTGTTACTATGACTCCGTCCTGTTTATTCTTAACTCGTTGGTGAAAATTAAATGTATGATATTTCTCGATTTAGGTATGCCCAGAGATATTTATGACTAGATAAAGGGATTGTATATAAATTTGGACATACGTTTGGGCAAACATCCTAGAAATACGTTTGTGATTCTATCTCTGTTAGTTAGGTAAACATAACATTTAAAGTATATGTTTTCCTTTTCTAAAAGCCGGCGCATGCGAATATTACTAAAATAACACAAACGTAAGTTGGCACTTGGCATCATTGCTCATAACTTTTAACCTACAAGAGACAACTAAACGGTAAATGCGAAGTGGAATACAGATAATTTCAAAGGGAGGTATTTTTTCGACAATGTGATCCGATCCGGGAGTGATTCCCCTCGGACAACAATCAAAGGAACGTCAGCGATCCGTTATAAACATGGGACGCCGAAATACGGCTCGGAGCTCGATAAGTCGACGTGACCTGGATATTTTATTACGTACGTACAAATCCATTATAGACACGTTAGGGCTTTTATTAACAATTACGTAGATTTAATTTTCCCCTCCTTTTTGTTACTGTATACCTGTTTTTTTCCTTTTTATATTGACTTCTCTGTTTGGCGCTAAATTTACCACCAATCCGATCATTTTCAGCTTCTAGACGAAGAAAGATACACATTGATGCCAGGACGCTTGTATGCTAAACAAAGTAAACCGACTTGCAATCAGTCGAGGATTTCTTCATACATGTTAACCTACAGTTGATGCTGTATCCCTTTATCTAGTTATAAATATCTTTGGGTATGCCTTAACGAATTATGCCCCCTTGAACCTTGAAAGTGTACTGTCAAAACCGCTTTTTATTTTAAATTTCAAGATAAGTTTACATCTAAATCAAAAAGTCACCCTCGAAATTTTTATGTGGAAATTATTTCCTTAATTAAAGTATGCATGTAGGTTTTCGTCAGTTATGTGATAAATTTGTAATTTATTTTTCCGCCTATTGACAGCTGTCAACTGATGAGGTGAAACGTCGATAAGAGAGCAATTTGAAGACGTACAACAGCTCAAGTCGGAAATTAAAATTCGTATCCGTGTTTTCATGACGTCGTTAAATTAATAAATTGCTAAAGATTTATAAATAAGTAGTAGGCTAACTGTCAAATGAGTAGTAGGCCAACTGTCAAATGTGATAGGCGGAGTTGCCAACCGGAGGAAAATATCTCATCTGGAAGCAAAATAATAAAGAAATGCAAAAAAAGAAATGAAAGCTTGATTCTTTGTGGTCACAAAAAAAATTGAAACATAAAGAAACAAATTAAAGATCTATTGTCAAAAAAATTATCTTTGATTTTTTATTATTTGCTTAAAAAAATATATGTATACGAGAAGTCAGGAAATACTTAAAACAAGGCTTTCATTTAAAAATATCAAAAAATTTTGATTTTTTCGTATGAATCAATGATCCTTCAACTTCTTTATCTAGTTTGTATGACCAATTATTCTTCTAACGCAATGAGTTAAGAATAAACAGGAGGGAGTCATAGTAACAGGAGTTTCTTGTCCAAAGTGGTAACTAAATATGGCCGCTGTATGTCATAGGCGTAGACGAGCATTTCACAAAATTCTGGAACGTCTACAAACATACTGTTCATCACTGTTTATAACATACTTAGCACACTAAATTTAACTAAGCAATGTCAAATCCGCCATATTGCAAAAACTGACCTACCACAAAGTGGTAACTTCCGTCAAATGTAACTGCATTCTCTCACTGCCTTCCTATTATCCTTTCCTCGTTGTTCCAACGCAATTTTTTTTAAAGTTTGTACGAAATGTGAGGAAATACTTAAAACGAGGTTTTTATTTAAAAATATCTAAAAGATTTTGATTTTTTCATATAAATCAATGATCCTTCAACTTCTTTATCTAGTCTATATGACCAATTATTCTTCTGACGCAACGAGTTAAGAATAAACAGGAGGTATTCATAGTAACAGTAGTTTCTTGTCCAAAGTGGTAACTAAAATGGTCGCTGTATGTCATAGGCGTTGTTTGTAACATACTTACCACACTAAATTTAACTAAGCAATGTCAAATCCGCCATACTTCAAAAACTGACCCACCACAAAGTGGTAACTTCCGTCATTCTCCCACTGCCTCCCTGTTATTCTTTCCTCGTTGATCCAACGCAATTTTTTTAAAAGTATATCGTATTGGCCTGGTCACCACTGGCTATGTATTTATCATGAGTAAATGAAGGATAGAATAGTAGAAAGCGCATGAGTAAACGAAATAGCTACATCAATCGACGTTGCCTATTTCATTTCCACACAAGTTTCAATGAGCCTCTCCTTCATTTACTCACAATAAACCGTATACCTAGTCTTGGTCAGACCAACTGGGTATACGAAAAGTCAAGAAATACTTAAAATGAGGTTTTTATTAAAAAATATCAAAAGAATCTTGATTTTTTTAAATCATGAGTTTTGAAGGAAATTTAACGTCATGAAATCGCTGTATTCATAAATGAGTAATAGGTTAATTGTCAAATATGATAAGCAGAGTTGCCAACCTGTGGGAAATTTCTCATTTTGCAGGAAAAATAAGCTCTTTTAGTACGTACTATACAAAGTGTTCCAAAATACTTTTCCAACATGGATACTTCGCGAAAAGAATTTTGCCAATCGATAATTAGTAATTATTATTACATTCATGGACTGTCAAATTTATTGACTCTTTATTTTATCAGAGACATACATTTTCTTTGTACCGCCTACTCTAATCTGATTTTTATTTTCTCACCATTTCTTTGTTCTTTCATAAGGCACTTCTTTATACAGAATTAAAATTTCTTTTAGATTCTTCCTTTCTCTTTTTCCCTCATTGAATCTTCACTCCTAACCTCAATTTTTTAATGGAACAGATCTGGAAACAATTGAATCTATTTTGAACAGCTCTAAATAAAATATTTTACAAAACTTATTCTAAGTTTGCTGTGAGTTTCGTAACAATAAACTAATATCTTGAAAAAAAAAAAACTGTTTTTTACTTGGTGCAAAATCAATGATGAAAACTAAAGGAAAAATAACATTCAGATGGTTGGCAACATTGATGACACGTACAATTTCTCGGACTGTCAATGGGCAGATTCAGCAGAACATATCAGTAACAGATCCCGCTCCAACAGTTGAGACTGAGCACTTATTTCTGCTGAATGAAGTTCACTCATCATAACATGTTCCAGTCAGATAGCGGAGAAGTTACGCTACAAAAAATGGCGACCGCTCCAACTTATCAACTTGTGAGAGGTCGCATTCAGCAGAAATTTGGTCAACAGTTGCACAACTTTCGGGTCTGATGAATGCGCCCAATTTTTAACTAACGTTTTCTTTCTCGTTGGTACACTGTTGCCAATTCGTGGGAATTTTCCCGATTCGAGAGAATTTATTTGTCATAAAATTGCAAAAAGGGAAATTTCTTGAGAAAAAGGGAATTTTTAAAGACAAAATTACTTAAATCTTAGGCAAATCTTGACAAAAATACACAAAACTAGCTTTGAGGGGAAAAACAAGCATAAAAGGCAATTTCTGTCCCAACGTGAGGGGAAAATGACCATCAGTAGTTGGCGACATTGCGTTTGTAATAAAATGTCAGGTGCGGCAGTAAATCTAATGCTTCTTTGCCTAGTTAAGTTAAATGACTATTCGAATGACGTAAACATACGTTTAACGTCAGTTACAAAACGTTATTTGTAAAATCAGTGCGACCATCACGATTTACCCGATAGCAGCGTTTGTTTTTTAAGTGTTATCGCGGTTAATTTTTAATTTACGTTCGAATGTAATGAAACGCGCTGGCCGTTGTTAATTCAATTTGCTCCGCGTGTTCACTTTTCACGGAAACTATTCGCGTCGAGTTTACAATTTAAATGCCGCCCGAAATTAATTCTGATCGCGAAAACTAATTTCAATTTCGAAATTTGCACTTCCAATTTTTAATTTTTTAATTTCATCCCAATATAACCTAACCTAACAAAATATTGTACGAAAAATATAGATTTTATAAGTCTATTTATTATCCTTATGCCCGGTTGCACCAACTTTTTAAGCAGAACTTAAATTTAAGTGGTGTTTAGACTATGACATTATTTATAGATTTAACAAAATGTTAGTCACATTCTAATTGATACATAAGTTGAAGTTTAAATGTCAATCAGAATGTATTTGACATTATACTGATCATACGTAAATGTCACATTCTAAACATAACTTAAATTTAAGGTCTGCTTAAAAAGTTGGTGCAACCGGGCATTAAACGTCGACTTTTACAATTGTCCGATTATATATAACTGACATTTCTAGGATCTTAATTGGTTAAATTTAGTTAAATAAGTGTATTATAAACAATGGTGAACTGTGTGGTTTGTGGTCGTTCCAGAATTTTACAAAACATTTCTGATATATGGCGACCATATTTAGATACCACTTTGGACAAGAAACTACAGACAGTGTGGCTCTATCCCTACTTATTCTTAACTCGTTGGCCCGTGAAAATATTTAAAGAAATGTCAAGAGTGAGTTTTCACGTGAAAAGTCGAGTACAAGGTCGAGTGTGAGGCCGGTGAGACACGTGCGCACTCAACTTCGGGGCGAAACTTTGTTTATTGCCTGATTGACATTTCAAGTGACATTTTTCTAAATCAGTTTCCTCGCCGCCATCGCGCCGGCTGAAACGAGATTACGCAGGGCACGGCGCGGCGGAAAAAAAAAAGGTTAAATTGTGAGTGAAAACGTCAATAATTCAATACACCAATTACGGGGCCGAAGTCGGGGGCGATATAAAACTTATAAATCGTTTACGGGAACTTTGTTCTGCGGCGCGCTCTCGCAAGTTTGCGCCCGTTGAGGAGAGAAGAAAAAAAAACTTCGCCGATATATTAAATTTTCCGCAAGTTTATTTCGCCCTGCGAGAGAGCCACCGGAGGGCGAAATATCGAATTAGGGTTGCGCTTTTTCGCCGCTCTGACAACCGCACTGCAACTGTGGCAACTTGCAATTTTTAATCACGAAGAACAAGGATAAATTGAACTTCTTTTTTTTTTAATAGCGCAAGTTACAATTAAAACAGACGATGGCGAACAAATAAAAATAATTGATTTTACTCTAGCATTTCTATCCCTTCGAGTTTTCTTTGGTTTTTTTGCAATCCAATTAATTTTTCAAATTACATTCGTCACACCATACGGATTACTCTTTTGTTTTGTTTTTTCTCTCTGTTAGCGATTTGATTATGTCACACTTTACCAGTGAATTGTCTGTCTTCTTTTGATTTAGAAATTAAAACGTTTAGCGTCTGCGCAGTGCTCGCAACCATCTGGAGGTTTTAACTTCTCGTATCCATTCAGTTTATATTGTAACGATTTTAATTTTTATTTTAAAACAAAACACGAAATAGTTAATAAACTAATTTATTTAAAAGCAACCTAATTAACACTAAATTAAACACTAAATAATTTACAAGCTTATACCTAATTTATTTTAACAGCCGAGCGAAAGTATAACAGGAATTTCTTGCCGAACTGTGGCCCACTCCCGGCCGCGTGCATTTTATATACCGAAGCTGTTGCTCTCGTATTTTCTGGAAGGCGACAGGCTGTCTGATCTAGTTTATTCTGCCGCCAGCGCTTTCTCGGCTGTCGCCTAAGGTGCGTCGACTAGACGGCTGTGACGCAAGAGACAGTCTGACGCCGGCTGGTGTCGACGAATCATTACAATATTGTTACAACCTGACAAATAGGCCACCAATCAAGCAATGTGACTTGTTCATATTTGTCGCCAGAGTTTGCTACCACAAAATTCTAAAATGGAATAATCCTGTTTACTTACTCTGATCGGTAACAAGACTGCGCCATTTCTTGCACCAGCTTTCCCCTTGACTAGCAACAGTGAAGAATGAGGGTGGGTAATTTAATGTTAATAAAGGTGCCAGGGTGAACCTGGGTTTTAATGAAAAGCCAAGCTTGGACATGGTAAAAGAAGCCTTCCCTAAACGTTGGCGATGCGTCTTGTGAATTTCCGAGACAATGTCGATTTAAGTTTTCCTGAAGTTTCCCAGCAAAACCTCGATAATTCACACATGCGATGTACGCACCAGCACAATTAGGCGAAAAGTAACGCCGTACAGCAAAACGAAGCGGGTTGACTCTGGGTACTCGCAAACGAGGTCAGCGCCGACCAATAGCAATCGTTAATTTTCCCACGTGTCCATATAATGAGTCGATGGACGGATCGATTCTAGCGATGAATAATTTCAAGCTTGCGCCGCACTGCTTGGGAAGTCAGGGTTGCCACGATGAACTTTAAATTGGCCGAAATTCCCAAGTGTTGCCAACTTATTTCGTGCGAGATTTTGAAACGTAACAGAACTCTCGACGCTTGAGAAAGATAAACTTTCTCATATGATAGCACAATATTAAGACAATATTAATTCGAAATTCACAAAAAAAAGGAAAACAAATGACATATTTACGAATGGAAAAGACACACAAAAATATGATATAAAATTTCTTTATTTCGGAAAGAATGGCAATCAAAAACAAGAAAAATGAAGAATGAAATGAAATAGAAACGAAAAAAGTGAAAATTTCCAAAGAAAGTAAGAAAACAAGTGAAGATCGCAATATTTAAGAATCACAGGTAGCAAATAAAAACGAAAAAAGAAGAACATTTTTGACGCTTGGCAAAATGCAATCGGGATAGAAAAGAAAGAAAACTTCGAAGGGAAAAGAAGAAAAAGAAAAACAAATAATGGTCGTAACGTTTACGAAAGAAAAATGTACAATTTCGGAAAATATAAACTCCCGACGCATGAGAAATATACCCGCGTATTGAAGATAAAGTTCCTCAGATGATAAGGGGCGCAAGGGTAATCGTTTAATCGAAACACCGGGTCCCCATGAGTCAGGTGGTCATTTGGATATGTCAAATAAAGAACTCTCGACGCGTGAGCAATACACCCACGTATTGAAGATGAATTTTCTCAGATGATAACGGGCGCAAAGGAAATCGTTTAGTCAAAACACCTTGGCGTATATATCGCGACTTTTGTTTTGGGGTCTGTGGATTTTTCACGTTTCAAAAAATTAAATACAAAATAGAAGATGTGCAGGGGGCATTTAGACCTGGCAGACAAACAAATAATAATATATATATACGGTATGCGCCAAAATATATAGTACTGAAATGCGCGCCACTGTTATGCGCATGTCTGCTGTTTGACATATGACTGTAGCAGCGTTATGTGTTCTTAGTAGTGCAAAGAATGTTGTTGTGTGATGTTATGTTGAGAATGGGTCCCATGACTGAGGAAAAAGTGTTTATTGCTGGGCATTATTTTCGATCGTACGGAAATGGCAAACAAGGTGGACCGAGTTTGAAGTTAGTGACGGAACAACATCGCGAACAATTTCATAAAGAAGAGAAAGTCTTCAGCGGTACAGATCCACCCGGAACTGTTAATGAATTACGTGAGAAGATCTTCTCGTTTTTTAGGAATTTGCAGCAACCTGTGTTCTCGAATATGTTTGCAAATCTGCGTGACCGTTATGAACTGTGCCTACAGCGCAATGGCGCACATTTTGAACATGTATTCTATAAAAATAAGAATGTATAAGTAATAAGTAATAAATAATATATTTCAGCACTGTATATTTTGGCTCATACTAAGGATTATAATGTTAAAAAAAATACAAGATGATGAGTTAATAGAAAGAAGTTCCTTATGGAAAATTAGTAATATCAAACGGGGTACTTACAAGCATATAGCAAAAGCACATATCGTTGGAAGGATATCAAGAGAATTTAGAATGGCCAGCGGAATTAGGCAAGGGAACAATTTGCATTCCTTATAAAAAAATAGAAGGGACTAGAGACACCCCTTCTCTTTTTTAAGGGGTGTTTTTAAGGAATTGAAATTATCCCCTTGTCCGCTATAATTGAATACAAGAGTCTGCTACCACAAAACTCTTAATATGATTTACCCCTGAATTATTTACCTTGATCGGTAACAAGTTTGAGCTGTATCTTTCATCTGCTTTTCCTCGTCTAACAATAGGGAAGATTGGGTGCGGGTAAATAGATCTTAATGTAGGCGCCAGGGTGAACAAAATACCCAGCGAATCCAATGTAGACCCCAATGTGTCGGCTTTGCAGTTCATCGTTCGCAACAATGACAGGAGATTTAATTAAAAGTCGCTCGTACGTTTAGGGTAGTGGCACAAATACACGAGGAGCTAAAAATAATATTTACTTTAATGCACAGAATAAATACAATTCCACCAATGTCACCAACAGGTTAATCCAATGCGACAGAATGTCGCCGAAACACTAAGTCTAAAGTGACTCAAGAATGTTGTACCCAAGCGTACACCTTTATTTACTTTACTCGACATTTCAGATCTAATTCGCTTTAATTCCACTACAATTTACATAAAATAATTAAAGGCGCAAGATCTGTCGAAAATTCACCCTTTAACAACGCAACGTCACGAAGCAGTTGATCAAAATATACTGAGCAAATCCACGCAACCAAAAATGTATCCTGAAGGACTGTAGGTTAAGGTCGTTTGCGCCGGCCACCTTTCCTTCAGCCGGACACGTTCTCCGATTCTTTCCATATGGGAGCGTAGCGTATCATAGTTACGCTAGTGCCAGCAAAAATCTCGATAATTCACACACGCGATATACGCACCAGCACAATTAGGCGAGAGGTAACGCCGTGCAACAAAACGAAACGGGTTGACGCGGGGTAATCGCAAACTAGATCAGCGCCGACCAATAGCAATCGTTAATTTTTCCACATGCCCACATAAGGAATTGACGGACGATCGATAATTTCGAGCTTGCGTCGCAGTGCTTGGGAAATCAGGGTTGCCACAATTAACTTTAAATTGGCCGAAATTCCCAAATGTTACGTTTGAATTTGCGTTAGGGAAACGTGGCAACAAAGCTTCGTCTGTCGCGTCTCGAGTACACTGCGTGTTCCTTGCTTTCCGCGATTTTCATTTGTTGAAAACGACGCATGATCATGGCCTTGAAAGTCATTGGCTATCGCTTATGGCGTGCATGCATCTTCGGCGGCACTTTCGCGCTTGGATTAATTTCTCATCGGGAATTTGTGCAGTGCTGACGTATTTTACCGCTTAGAGAAACTATCGAAGCCCTTGCTTAAAGGATTAAGAAGTGCTTATCTACGGCTTTGCCGGAATTCCCCTAGTGCACCACCGGTCGAGTTTTGGGGCATTTTAACCCCATACCAAGCTTGAGAAACTACAAATCTCAGGTAAAAATTGTGCGAATTGTCTGACGCCATTTTGGACGCTAACGAATCTGTTTCTTCCTTCTATTTAGGCTTTTGGTTCTACTTCAAGTTTTAGTTCTACGTCTAACTTTCGCTTTAGTATTATCATGCTGTCTTGGGTTCGACTCGATCTTCTTTCTACGCCTAACCTGGAGACGTAGTCCCGCCATATTTGCGGCCTTTATCCACCGGTTCAATCCAGTTTACCGACGTTGGACACGATCAGCAGATGGCGTCGTATACAAGTAAACTAACATTACCGACTGTGTTTGACAGAAAAGTCGTGAGTTTGATTATTTAATTTATTATAAATTTCGTATCGTTGAACAACTATTGCGTGCCTTTTGGAGAGCGAATTTCAGCTGAATGCAGAGATTGCATATACCGTTTGTTCATCTGACAAGTACATATATATGAAATATATATGAAATTCTGGGTTATAATCGGAAAGATTATTGCATTCAAAGTGTTTTGATACTAAATTTGTGCAATTTTAGTTCTTAATTATTTAGAAATTAATAAAAAAATTATTATTTTTTTCCTGACAAGATTAGTAAGTATTTAACGTAGAGTTTACAAACGGATGTCGTGGTCAAGTTAGTTTGTTCATGTTTCACAACCGTAAGGTCACGAGTTCAAATCCGAATGAGGACACTTTTTTTTCTTTTTTTTAAATATTTTTTCAGATTTGAAATCACTTAAACTCTTAAACTACTGTATTATTTTATTTATAAGTTTCCTTTTAATATTAATTATGTAACATAATAAATAAAGTTGTAACTTTAACATAATGAAATTTTGCAAACGAGAAAATACACATAAATGGAACATAATTAATATTAAAATGAAACTTATAAATACAATAATAAACTAGTTTAAAAGTGATTTCAAATCTGAAAAAAATATTTAAAAAAAAGAAAAAAAAGTGTCTTAATTCGGATTTGAACTCGTGACCTTACGGTTGTGAAACATGAACAAACTAACTTGACCACGACATCCGTTTGGAAAGCCTTCGTTAAATACCTACTAATCTTGTCCAGAAAAAAATTATAACTTTTTTTCTTAATTTCTAAATAATTAACAACTAAAATTGTACAAATTTAGTATCAAAACACTTTGAATGCAATAATCTTTCCGATTATAATCCAGAATTTCATATATATGTACTCAGGTAGATAATATAAGGCAATTTCTGTTTTCCCATGTTAAATCCCTATGTCTCATTGTCAGATGGACATACGGTATAGTTTTATGTATATAGATTATTCGTAACTTAGCTTTGAGTGAATTTGCTTGTTGTGAACGAGCACCTGTCTAACCCGGTGTAATTGGCATCCTGCATTTGCTCGAACTTTTGTTTATCAATAAAGCTGAAATTTGTTAATTTGAAGTGCGTGTTTACGTTACCCTTCCTTCACGTACCAGTGAGTCAAGTGTAGTCTCGAGTTGTAATTTTTGGCCTGGTACGGGGACACCGACGGCGACGAGGTCTTTGTCTATCAGCTGGGTACCGTTCGTCCTGGCGCCCTTTAATAGTTTAACATCGCATTAGACCCACCCCTATCTCACTGCTGCTAGCCGAGGGGAAAAGCTGGTGAAAGATACGGCGCAGATTTGTCACCTGGTCAAAGTAAGGCTGAGGCTGTCAAGTAAATTCGGTGACAAATTTATTTCGTGCGAGATTTTGACACGTACATAACAAGTACTCGAAGATTCGTTTCGCCAGTATTTCAAACCAAGGAATACTCGAAAACTCGAAGCTTAAACATTTTTTTTTCATCCGACTGTGAATGTGCGGATAGTGTGAACAGAGAACAGTGTGCAGTAAGCTCGTTTGTTGGGTGCTTGGATGTGTTGAATCCGATTGAATAGGACGAAGTAAAATGTGAAGCAGATTCTGGGTTGGGAGAAAAGTGAGGGTTACGGTAAATATGATGGGGAGAGACATTATTTTAAGATGTAAGTGTACATACATCAGCGGGAGCGAGATAAAGCCGAAATTGTTCGGATGTAACGACGTGTGAACGTAGGCAAATGTCGAAAACGGCACGCACGCCAGTCGTAATGAAGGCGGCGAAATATACGGGGGGGTACATTATCAGTGCACTCCATCGGCGTTGGCATATCCCCTGACCCAATTATAACCTGCTTTGATTGATGATTAAACTGCCGCTGAAAATGTTAACTACGATCTATATTTTACCGTGAACACACATTACACGTTTGTTTTAGCCCCGCAATAATGGCTTTTATCGGCGGCTTTTCATTATTTTCGCGCTTCAAAATTTAATCAATCAATTTTCGGCCCTTTATCATCCGGAGGCATTGAAAGCGCCGCCGCCGCACCGCCGCGACAATACATACATGTATGTGTGTACCGCGCAGCCGGCGGTCCGAAACTTCGTTATTATCCGACCAAGAATTGGAATTAACTTGTACAATTCACTGAAATTTTTTTTTGGATATTATATAGGGTGATACACGAACGTAATCAATACATAAGTTGAATAGATACTCATAAGGAACGTAAACCGAAACCGAACCGACGCGACGCAACAGTTTGAAAATGAAAATTTAGATATTGGGAGTGTATTTTTTTAAAGACTATACAGGGTGATACGCGGTCATAAGTATAAGTAGTTTCAATAAATTGGCGAACGTGCTCACAAACGTATAGGTAGGTAAGTTGCGAATCACCCTAAATTATTTAGCAGCCATTACTGTGCTAAGCTCATTTTGACATTTTTCGGATGACACCTGTCAAACCTGTGTTGATGTAACTAACGAACTCATGTTAGCATTAGCGTCGTTTATTTATTTTCTTCAAAGTTGCGAGTTCCTCGCTGTTTTAAACTTAGCCCGGCTCCTCGCGGCAAATTATGCATCAGGTTCTGAATTTAAAAGGTTTCTTCCGTCACGGTAACTTTTTATAATAGTCGCAGCGAGCGGAACAAGTTTAAATTAGTTTATTAAACATTGAGCACATCCACGGGCATAAATGTAGGTACGTAACGCCCGCCTGCCAGCAGTATTGCGCTTTAATAAATATTAAATCGCATTAACGCGCTGCCAACAGCGGCGGCACGGGAGCAAGGAGTTAGGGCGGCGGCGGCGGCGGCGGTGCACAAGTGCACCCAACAAATAACACCTACTTATCATGCAGTAACGGTTGTGTCACAGCACCGCCGGAACAACACATTCGTTACAGAACACGTCAATTATTCAACAAGAGCCGGTCCTAAATTATTCAAGCAAGCGTTCTCAAATTCAAGCGCTTCGATAATAATGTATGCGCGCATACGTTCGTCTTTGAAGTGTCACAGCTCTCATACCTACTACCCCCTAGACCTATCCACTCTTTCTGAACTTATTTCACCCTCTTCTTCTTACCCTGCCAGAAAAATTTCACATTTTTGACAAAAATCGATCCGGTGTTTTGACTAAACCATTTCCTTTGCGCCCATTATCACACGGGAAAGTTTATCTATTACGAAGTTTATGTGGAAAAACGCTCGTTGCTTTTTTTGCGTCCAATAAACCCGTGCTTCCGTTGACTACCGCGAAACGAGCTCTTCGTTTTATTTTCGCCCCGTCTCCCAAAATCGATTATCAATCTGCTGCACGCACGTAAATAACTCCTGCTTTTAACGATGCGCCTTATTTACGTCGACAGTCAAACCGTCAAACGCGGAAGAAGGGGTTGCGTGTGCACGCCGCCGGAAGGGAACGATGGACGAGCCAAGGTAATAGCTTGCAGAGAATTACGTACCTACACATTCGCCCTCGTTAATTACACTGTGTTAATTATTGGCAAAAGACCTGTATATTCAAACTGCTATATGTACCTTCAAAAGAATATGGCGCCTAAGAAGGAACGACCCCGAAACCCAAGGTTATTAAAGAGAGAAGGTGGCCTGGTAACTCGTGGAGTGACGCGTCATCCAGTAGGCCATCTATTTGTGTACATGCATTAAATGGGCCTACTGAGTGACGTTGTGGTGACGTTGAAAGTTACCAGGCAACCTTGTAACATTGCCCGAAACCTACTAGCTCGAGCTTCAACTAGACTCAGTGAAGAAAAGGGTGAATTCCCACATGTTAAAATCTGTTGTTCTGATATTTTTCTTTACTTAAGTAATCACCCCGATCCCCCTTGCTTGTCGCACAAAATTGTCCATAGGCCCAGTGGGGGTATTTGTCGGAGGAGTTAGGTTCCTGACTCTAAAGCTTTCGAACGTGATGTAATAGTTGCAAAAACCAAAATAAAAAAAAAAGAACTAATAAACATTTTATAGGGGCCTAATAATCGGGGGTACAAATTACTCCTATCCTTAGGAGAAGTGCAGAGGACTTCTTAGATATAACTCGCTCCCTCAGGCACTCGCTTCCCTAGGGATGTTCTCGAGAGTGGCACAGTAGTCGCACAAAAACCAAAAGAAAAATCACGACGGTCACGTCAGGACCCACAACACCTGCTCCCTCTCTTTAGGTAATTCTTCCCGCGAACTGACGCCCGCCATCTATTCAAATCCATCATTATAAAACTTCGGTCATTAGACCCTTCGGGCTAGTTGCCACCAACCTGAAGACTGCATATTTTGGGAGGGCAAACTAGGTTCGTCCCAATTGCCCGGCTATCTTGATGGGCCAGCTCGAGGTCATGCGTAACCCCAAAGTAAAAGAGGACAGTAAATAAAAATAAATAAATAAAGTTATTGCACACTTGCCTTTACTTATAGCACGTTTAAGTGAAGTTAAAACACGAAGCACGGATCCGCTTTTCGCCTGTTACGTTTGAATTTCCGTTACGAAATTTGGAGTGGTATCGTCTGCTGCGTCTCGAGTTCATCTGGCAACCCCGCGTGTTCTTTGCTTTCCGCGATTTTCATTTGTTGAAAGCGCCGCATGAGCATAGCCTTGAAAGTCACTGGCTATCGCTTATGGCGTACTTGCATTTTCGGCAATTCTTCCACCTCAGTTTCGCGCCTCGAATATCTTAGTTCTCGTCGGACCCTGGTGCCATGTTGATGCGCTATACCGCTTAGAGAAACTATCGAGGCTCTTGCTTAAAGAATTGAGAAGTGCTTATCTACGGCTCTGCCGGAATTTCCCTAGCGCACCACCGATTGAGTTTTGGGGTATTTTAGCCCCATTCCAAGCTTGAGAAAACTACAAATCTCAGGTAAAAATTGTGCGAATTGTCTGACGGCATTTTGGACGCTAACGAGTCTGTTCTTTCCTTTCTACTCAGGTTTTTACGTTTAGCTCTACTTCACGTGTTAGTTCTACTTCTGTCTTACGCTTTAGTATTACCGTGCTGCCTTAGGGCTTGACTCAGGCCGAGTCGACTCGATTCAATCTTCGCTGCCGAGCGTATTTCCTCTACGCCTAACCTGGAAACGCAGTCCCGCCATATTCGCGGCCTTTGTCCACCGATTCAATCCAGATTAGCGACGTTGGACACAAACGTCGTACCTATACACGTTGTATACAAGGGAACTGATACTACCGACTGGGTTTGACAGAAAAGTCGTCAGTTCGATTATTTGATTTATTATGAATTTATAAATTGCACAACTATTGCATGCCTTTTGGAGAGCGAATTTTCTGCTGAATGCAGAGAGTGCACATATAGTTTTTTTTCATTGAGTAAATAAGTTGATAACTTTAGAGTTTACGCAGTTTATCTTTATTTGAATTTTGCTTGTTGTGGGCAAGCACCTGTATAACCTGGTGCAATTTGAACCTGCATTTGCCCGAACTTTTGTTTATCAATAAAGTTTAAATTTGTTAATTTTAAGCGCGTGTTTACGTTACCCTTCCTTCACGTACCAGTGAGTCAAGTGTAGCGTCGTGTTATAAATTTTGGCCTTCTGCACGATTAAATCGGTACACCGGGGACACCGACGAGGTCGTTTGTCGATCAGCTAGGTATAGTCCGTCCTGGCGCCCTTAATAATTTAACATCGTATTAGGCCCACCCTTATCTCACTGTTGCTAGCGGAGGGGAAAGCTGGTGGAAGATACAGCGCAGTATTTGTCACCTGGTCAAGGTAAGGCTGAGGCTGACAAATTTAAAGTAAATTCGGTGACACGCTAATTACAAAGAAATATCAAATTTAAATAAATCTAACTTCGCGCGTCGCTAGATCCTTCAGGTCAGTTGCTACCTACCTGAAGGCTGCAAATTTTGGGAGGGCAAACTCAATCGTCCCAATTGCCGGTTATCTCAATGAGACAGGTCGTGGTGGTACGTAACTCCAAAGTAAAAAGGGGCAGTAAATAAAAATAAATAAATAGTCGCAAGTTATTGCACACGATTACGACGATTAAGCTTGTAACAAAATAAATCTACCGCAGGACTAGATTAAATGAACGATAAACGTAAACAACGTAACGCATTAAGTGAAGTTAAAACACGAAGCACGGATCCGCTTTTCGCTCACAAAGAAAACGTCAAATTTAATTAAATCTAACTCCGCGCGTCACTAGACCCTTCAGGTCGCTTCCTACTTACCTGAAGGCTGAAAATTTTGAGAGGGTAAACTGGATTCGTCCCAGTTGCCGGCTATTTCAATGGGACAGGTCGAGGGCGTACGTAACCCCCAAAGTAAAAGGGGGCAGTAAATAAAAATAAATACATAGTCACAAGGTACTGCACACTTGCCTTTATTTGTGCGACGATTAAGCTCGTAACACAACAAATCCAGCGCAGGACTAAATTAAATGAACAATAAACGCAAACAACGTAACTCGTTAAGTGAAGTTAAAACACGAAGCACGGATCCGCTTTTCGCTCACAAAGAATAATTATCAAATCTAAATAAATCTAACTCCGCGCGTCAAAAGTTGCTTGTTTGATTCAACACGTTAATATTACTGCGAATAAATCAAGAGAATCCAAATCTTCCAAAGTATCTTCGCACCAGCTGTACTAAAGTCGAAGAAGTCGTCCGAATATCAACGTTTGGGAGGGCAGCGCCAGTACGTCATCCCGCGTCCCTGAGAATAGACCCCCTCTTGCGGTAACGATGCCAAGCAGCAGGATTATCGGACTCTAGTTCGATCGACCGGAGATGGATCTCAATGAGGCCAGCAGAGTTTTCTTTTTTACCAAATAAGAGCCTTATTAAAAGAATACAGAACAACTTGAGCTGCGCACAGAACTCGTTTGCATAAATATCTGATTGAAGTGTCGAAATCAGGCTGTGATAAGCATAAGCAAAATGCTTGTCTAACACGTGGAGTGCTTCCTTTCAAATTACGTACAAAACTCCCTTCACAAGCACAACACTTAAGGGTCCAACCACAAAATGGTTCCAGATCAGGACCAACTCGACTGGTAACACCAAGGCGCCTACCGATTTGGCAGCCATAGTGAAACAAAATGCGTTTTAACGGAAATATTCTTATATTTAAGCTGTAACACGGTAGCTAGGTGTTTCAACCTAGGACATCATCCTCTTGTCTTGTAAGCTCTTTCCTAATCCATCCATCCATTTTTTATTGCCTTTTCCTCTTACAGTTTCGTTTGGTACTCTATCTCACTTAACCTTATTTGGTACTGTATCCCACTTAGTCTTATTTGCCATTTTTCCTAGAAGTTAAATTGCATTTTTAATGGTTTGTTACATTCCTAAATTGCATAAGGAATAGGTTGAAAATATTTGGGAACTTTCAGTCAATTTAGAATTTATTGTGGGAACCCTGTTAACGAATAATAAGCTCTCGGTCGCAACGTGAGATGTCCTAATATGGGGCACTTCGATACTAATGGTTTCCGATTGGTTGAGGTTGGCGGCATTTGAGACCATCTCACGTCATCGGATTTAGCTTCGCTTCTCGTTTTAACTTTGGTGATGCCCGTATCGTTGTGATTAAAGTTATCGGAGTTCACGCTAAGAAAGACCAGGACAACTCGATTTCGACGTGGTCGGAATTTCTTAGTGCATCGTCAAACGAGTTCGGGGTGATTTTCACAACCCTGCCTGGACCTGGTTCTTCTAAAATCCAGGTAATTTCTTTTAACTCAGATTTTTCTTTTGGATACTCTTTTTGGTACTCGGTTATTTAATCGATATTTTGGTTGTTGTCGCTATCGAAACTCACAGTTTTCATCTTTGTCGAATCGAAGAACGTGTCCGGTTGTAGGGGAAGTGACCGCTTTTGACATCGTGCAGAATAGACGCAACGAAGCGTAAACGACCTTGACCTACAGGACACATTTTTGTCCATTTTTGTTGCTTGAGTTTGTCCAGTATATTTATATTTTGATTAACTGCTTCGTGACGCTGCGTTGTTAAAGAGTGAATTTTCGACAGACCTTTTCTATCCCGACTGCATTTTTCCAAGCGTCAAAAAGTTTTCCCTATTTGTTTTTATTTGTTATCTACATATGTTCCTCGAATATTGCGATCGTCATTTGTTTTCTTACTTTCTTCGGAAATTTTAATTTTTTTAAAATTTCTATTGGGTTCTTCGAGTCGTCGTTTTTGATTGTTTACCATTCTTTCAGAAATGAAGAAATTTTATATGAGATTTCTGTGTGTCTTTTCCTTTCGTGTGTGACGGTGAGAAATTTCATTGCAAATAACTTCTAGTTTTCGAGTCACCCTGTATGTTGACGAAAGAGTACTTACGCAGAAGTTTGACCTTTGGAACTTGGACTATTCCAAAAAGTCCGCTTTAAAACGCTAAACAAGCCCGGGCAACCCTATTCTTTGATAATGAGACTGTTCCATGTCGAAAGTGGGATATATTAAAGGCCTGTCATTGGCCAATAGACCTCTCCTCCTGCCCGTATACCGTTCGCGACGAACGTCGCCCCGTTGCGAAATTCCGCCAGTGAGAGTTATTCTCGTTTTGTATACATTTTTCATTAAACGGTGATTGTTTTGGAGTGAAAAACGAAACGGGTATGAAACCCGGATTTTAATTTGGTTGCGGCGAGTCCGGGCCTACTTCGAGGCTTTTCCAAGCTTGTTCCGTCGCATTAAATGGCAGGTATGTTTTAGAGTCACATTGGTCGCTGATTGGTTCGTAATTCGTATTTTCTTTCATCTAGGCTTTCTTTTTTTTGATATTATTATTTTGTTCCCCCCCCACCCCCATTAATTCCGGACGTTCACCGGAGTTCCGTTAACTGGTAGTTGCCTGACGATCTTCTTCGTGGTGTGTCCTTGCTGAAAGCTTGAATGGCGTTGATAAAACAATATCGACCTTGGCCTTCCATTTTGGTGTTTGGTAACACCACGGTTCATCACGCCGCACATCGTGAGAGGGCGAACTCTTTGGGACGAAAGTGGTCACTGAAGTTGACGCAAGTGGTCACTTAAAGTTCACGAAAGTGGTAACTGGAGCATTTCTCCTAGCATATTCCTATCTCGTGGGGCTGAAGCCATGTTGTCAATTGGAATGACGCGGCACTCCTGTTACGCCTAACCTCGGCGGACGACAATTTGACAAATTGTCAGTTTACATTTTTTTTATTTTAAACTTAAATAAAAACAAGTGTACATTACCGGTGGCTTTATTTCTTTCGGATTTAAATTCATGCCTTTGTATTGGGATTACGTTTGATCCACCCCCATCTCCACGAGTTAGCCGGACGTTAGATGAACTTAATTTGCACATTTCAACATTTATCATACGAAAAAGATTATCTTCAATACGCGAGTGTATTTCTCAAGCGTCGAGAGTTCTGTTACATCTCAAAATCTCGCACAAAACAAGTTGGCAACATTTCGGCCAATTTAAAGTTCATTGTGGTAACCCTGACTTCCCAAGCACTGCGGCGCGAGCTCGAAATTATTGATCGCCAGAATCGACCCGTCCGTAGACTCATTGTATGAGGCATGTGGGAAAATTAGCGATTGCTATTGGTCGGCGCTGACCTCATCTGCGATTATCCCGCGTCAGCTCGTTTCGTTATGTTGCACGGCGTTATTTCTCGCCTAATTGTGCTGGTTCGTATATCGCCTGTGTGAATTATCGAGGTTTTTGCTGGAAAACTTCAGGAAAACTAATTTCATTGAAAGTTTTTTTTTTTAATTAAAGTATTTGTTAATTTATAATAAATAAATTTATAATTTATAAGTAAGATAAAATCTCCGGTTTGGGAACGCTGCCAAGGTTATTACCGATCAGCCGAATGCCTTGTTCACCCTGGCGCCTTTATTTACATTAAATTACCCACCCCCATTCTTCCCTGTTGCTAGTCGAGTGGAAAGCTAGTGCAAGAAACAGCGCAAGTTTGTTACCAACCAGAGTAAATAAACAGGGGTCTTTCATTTTAGAGTTTTGTGGTAACAGTTCTTTATCGCGTGAATGTTTATTTTGACATAACCAGACGACCACTTGATTCCAAGGGATTCGGTGTTTTGACTAAACGGTTTCCTTCGAGCCCCTTATCACATCATCTTTGCGCTGCATCTTACACATTTCAACGAATCTATCGGTGGCCTTCACTTTGAACAGTGGATTTTATTTAAGGTATGGCGTACATTTTTTCTCTTCATATTAAAAGGTCCACGAGCAGGCCGAATTCAGGCAGAAACCCCTAATTACATGTACGAAGCCTCGCAAAGTCGATTGCAAAACTTGTACGCGGCGCAAACTTTTTAATACTAATTTTCGACGACTTCGGCCGCCCGCCCCTCCGCCGCGCCGGCCGCAGAGATTCAATCCCGCCCTCATTATTCATCCCGCCCCGCTCCGCCTGCCGGACTTTCTCATCTGATAACTCAATAAAAATTGAAAATAATTACTTTCAAGAACTGTAATTACGTCGACGCCGCCGCGATGAAAAAGAGCGGGACTTGTTTTTTCTTTTTCCTTCGTTTGGTCTCTCCCCCATCTCGCCGCTTTGTTCCGAAGCTATTATTCAAAATGATGGGTACTTTTTTTTGGGGGGGAATTTAAATTAATAATAATTATTAGGGCTTACGATGGGAGCATTTTCAGAAATTTGTATTTTTTTAAATGCCATGAACTGTTCATGAAGGCTACCCTTACTTCGATTGATACAAAGTACGACTACGTTGTGCTCATACTTTTGGCTTGCAGTGTACGTTTCGTTCAGCCTACGGTGTGTACACTGCAAGCCAAAAATATGAGACCCCTTCTTTCGTGTTTTGACTAAACGATTTCCTTCGCGTCCGTTATCATACGAGAGTGATCAACGTGGGACTCACACAAGAGCACCGTAACCAGACGTTTCCGAGAGTTATTAACGTCGAATACCGAAACGCGAATTGCACAGATGTAATAATGAGCAGCCCGATTGTTCCGTGCTTGCGTATTGTTTGACGACCGGAATTTATGCCCTGTTGACGCTACAAAAACGGCACGGGTCGGAAAATGTTAAGTGCCCATTGTTCGGCACAATACGTCCCCGCACGGCAAACAAGTGACCGGATCAATAGCCCCCGTGTGGGGGGGGGGATGCAATAAATCCGCCCGAAAAATGGGGCCGGTTTGAGGACCGCAGATTTAGATTGCGGAAACAAGGAAATGAACTCGGACGGAGATTTGGTTCGGTCCGAAAGAAAGCGTACGATTTTTTATTTAAAAATAAATTTTTATTTTGGTGCGTTTGCCTGCAAGATGGGCTGTTTTTTTTTGATTGCGGACCGCGGATATTCAATTTGCATGTTGTAAAAAAAGTTGCGTATTGGGGATTGCAGATTTACATTTTGCATGTAAAATCGGCTAGGTTTGAGGACTGCAGGTTTAGACAGTGGAAGCAAGGAAGTGATTCATCTCCACGACGTCAATTTCTTTGACTGTGGGCTGTAAGTTCTATCTACGACAACAAATAGTCTCTATATATGTAAATACTGCATATGCGTAACCTTGATCTTGTTCACTAATACCATATTACAGGTGTTCCTAATTTGCAGGTGCGCAACCTTGATTTTGTTTACTAATATCTTACTTCATGTGTATATTACTATAACAGTAATGGTCTCACTCTTGTGATGTTCACTTGCATAAAATGAATCTAAATAGAGATTGTACTTATCAATTAATGAAGTTATACATATCGAGGGCGTCATATTAGAAGGGCGTATCAGCATCGGATTATAATGGCGCTTACGCCCTTCTGATATTATATTATTGAAATGCTGTTGTGTCTCGTGAATAAATAAAATTGTTTTAAAAACCGAACCACTCGGTTGCGAAATATAGCTTGTTTTTTTTTTTTTGAAGAAAAAAGTCGAAATTCGATTGGAGTTCGCTATGTCTTTTGTTGTCGCTTTTAATTAATTTTTTAACGCAAAAGTTGGGTTCTCGTCGGCCAATTTTTGTTTGCTTCTCGTATTGGTTAAACAATCGATCGTCTTTTGTTTATGTTTTCGATAGAAACTATCGTCTCTAGTTTTAATTTTTAATACTGAGATCAGTGTTGCCAAACCTAATATCTACGACATCTAAGAATCTCTTTATGTAAAAAGTGCAGCTGTGTGACCTCGATCTTGTTCACTAACTTCATATTTTGGGTGTTCATAAACTTGCAGGTGCGTAACCTTGATCTTGTTTACTAATATCATACCTCACGTGTATAGAACAGTAATTGTCATCTTCCTAAAGCAGTCTTGGAGTCTTGGTAGAACTCTTGTGATATTTACTTGTATAAAATAAATCTAGATAAAGCTTGTACAGGTGGATCAATTTCAATGTCTTTTATAGGCATCTTATAGTATATATGTAGTTATAAGAAGTAGAAAAAAAATTGGAGCCAAGTCTCAATTTCTTTTTTCGAGATAAAGTCAATAGTGTAAACAAAAATTAGCTATCTTTTTTTATGTTTTCGAGTTATAAGCAAATTGTTTTAAAAACCGAACCGCTGTTGCCAAACCTAATAGCTTGATTTTTCAGCATTTGTTGTTAGTGAATTATTATCTGCATTCTGGTGACTTTTTTGCAAAAGTCTATTGACAAGAGCCGTCCTCCGTTTACATTCACTTCACCGAAAATCAAATCAATTTGATTTTGAACTGAACTGATTTTAAAGTGAACAGAGAGACTCTTAAAGGAATGACGTTTTGGAACTAAAATTAACATAACCTCAAAATACGTATGAAATCACATGAAACTGTTAACTGATTTAGAAAACCAGCTTGATCAGTACGGGGGGCGTCATCATCACTGATCGCCAAATGAATAACTGCAAATGGAATGCAATCAGTGATTTTTAAGTGAATTTGAATCGTTCAAATAAGTTGTAAATGGAGGACGGCTAATAATAGCTGCAGCGCTGCAGGGGTTGCAGGGATTTCAAAGCAATACGACCAGTGTTGCCACAGCTAACACAATTGTACTAAATTTAATACAATTTAAAAGGATTTAGTGGATTTCGGAAAAAAAATCTAGTACACATTTATTTTTGATCCAACTGTCACTTAGAATATGTAATTTATATCAAAATGACGATAAACTATTATAGAAATTCGAACTCGGGAACTTCTGGTACTTAGCAGGTATATGATAGTTGGTAGTGTTGGTACTATGCTGAGTTCGGTAATTCCTCTGCGCTCACTCTATTCACTTTTGTCTCACTTTGACGTACATATCAAAACAGCTGCGCTCTCACTCTACTTTTCACTACGAGCTTGCATGGCATGAATTTCCGAACTCAACATATGTTTGGTACTAAGGAGGGAGTTATCCCCCTATTCTGTAACGTATAACGACATTGTTATATACCGATAATCGTTAAGTAACATATTTTGACCAATCAGTAAATAGAAATGAGTTGTATCTCAGCACTGATTGGCCAAAATATCTCACTTAACGATTATCGGTATTTAGCGATGTCATTAGAGAGATATCGGTAAAGCGAATAACGTTATGCAGTATTTACGCTGTGCTAATTTGACATTTGAGACATGCGCGATTCGATTCTTAACGACGAAAACGTTAATACCGTTACCGCATGGAGTAATTTACGAGCAAATAATTCCGTGCGTTACTTGCATAACGTACAAGTCCCGCATGCGCACTGTTGTAACTTTTGACGGCAGGCCTTTGTTTACATTTGTTTACCACTTAGTTTTAGACAAAAAGGCTTCTGTTTTTGAGAATTTAATTAAATTTTTATTTCGCACAAATATAAAAAGTTAAGTTAAAACTTATAAGATATATTTGTGTATCGCGGTATTCAATGTTCCGATAACTGTAAATTAGGAAGTAAATACTGCAATACGTTTACACAATACTGCTTTGCGTAATTTACGAACGTAAGCGTTATACGCTTTACCGATATCTCTCTATTATGAGTTACAGAATAGGGGGGTTAGTCGAGTTCGGAAATTGAGGCGTTGCAAGTATGGAGAAAAAAGAAGTAGAGTGAGAGCACAACTGTTTTGATATTTGTCAAAGTGGGACAAAATTACGTCGAGTGAATAGAGTGAGCGCGTAGGAATTGACAATAAATAAAATTAAACAACTTAAAAACTCAACAAATTAAAAACTCGAATGTTAGTACAGTTTTTAGCAGTGTTGCGGCAACACTGAATACGACGTCAAAGCGTCTGTTATCATCTTAAGGCGCTTGAAATCCAAAACATTAAATTTTTGTTAACAGGGTTATTCCTAAATTAATAAGTGACAAGAATTGTCAAAATTTTAGGTACAGGTTTTGTTTCTTGTATGTATTTGTTAAACAGTCTTTTGTTTATGTTTTCTACAATATGTTTTCTTTTGTAATTTTGAGGTGTTTTAATGCTGAAACCAGTGTTGCCAAACCTAATAGCTTGATTTTCAATATTTGTTTTTAGCTAATTATTGTCTAGTGACATTTTAGTGATTATTTAGAGCAAATATTCAGACTTTTTATAAAAGTCTGTTGGCAACACTGGCTACAGGAGTTGCAGGGATTTCAATGCAATAGAACGTTAAAGCGTCTATGTCCTACAATTTCAAAATATTACATTTTTTGTTAACTAGCAAATATGCAGGGTTATTCTTAAGTCGATAAATGACAAAAACTGTCAAAATGTTAGGTTAAGAAAGCGCTCCATGTATTTGTTAAAAAATCAATCGTCTTTTGTTTATATTTTTGACAAAAACTATCGACACTAGTTTTCCTTTAATACTGAGACCAGTGTTGCTAAACCTAATAACTTGATTTTTCGGTATTTGTTTTCAGTAAATTGTTGTCTGCTTCTTGTGACATTTCAGTAATTATTTAAGCTTAATGATCAGATTTTTTTGTAATAGTTATTGGCATCACTGGCTGCGGGAGTCAGGGTTGGCAGCTCTTTAAAGCTAAAGTATAGAAGATTCTATTTAAAAAATAGGAGAATATAGGAGAACATGGATATGAGAAAATAAAAATATAATTTATATAATATATTTATAATAAAATTTTAATAACAAGTACTATTACATTAATTGCTGCTACTGTTCCCGCTTTCGTCATCGGCACTTTCATCAATTTTCTTATTGTCATCATGATAAATGCAATTCATATCAAATTATACTCCCAACAGTGAAACAGTAAAATTTCAGTTTTTAACCGATCAGCCGATGTGAATGTGATGCAGATGCAGCCATATTGCAGGTAACAATAGAAAACAAACAACACTGTCTGTAGTCAGTGTTGTTTGTTTTCTACAATGATCTGGTAAAGAGTAGATGAACAGTGCCTTACGTTTGCTGCATTCTCGATTGATATCAGCATGTGAGTGAAATAGCGAATATCTGTGAGTAATTTTGGCTCATGTATCCGACAAGGATGTCACTCGAAGCCTATGTCACGTGACTTAGGATGAGCAATGCTTTTTAAACGGGTGTATTTACCATCTCACTCTTAAGTTAATATCAATTACTCTTTCTCTACAGGGAATCTGGCTACTTGATAAATCTGTGGTTTTCTATTGTTACCTGTAGCACAGTATAAGAATCACACAGTAGCGTCACTCGAGTATAACTGTCACATTTGTTCTTTTGTTTGATACCTACCCAGCTGTAAATTATATTGCATTTCCATAAGGGTATCAAACAGAATGGCCATTTTTTTTGACACTGACGTTTAAGTGACGCTACTGGGTAATAACTTATACTGTGCCTGTAGCCACATAAAATGGCACCATGACTTAAATTTCCCTAACTAAGAATTAAAAAAAAAACGGTTTCTTTTTGGAAGAAAAACGTAACAATTTATGACGACCATAAGAAAGTTTGTTCCGTAAAAATATAGGAGATTTTCTCCTGTATCTAATGCTTCATAGAAGGTAGGAGATTTTTAAAAAATAGGAAACTCGTATTAAAAATAGGAGAACTGGCAACCCTGACAGAAGTTGCAGCGATTTCAATGCAACACTGCGTCAAAGCGTCTATTGTCCTGTTTCAAATTCAAAAATTAAAATTTCTTGTTAACTAGCAAATATTCAAGGTATTCCTAAGTTGCTAAGTGACAAGAACTGTCAAAATTTTAGGTTAAGAAAGCGCTCGATGTCTAGCGCATGTTTGCTTCTTGTATTTGTTAAACAATCGATCGACTTTTGTTTATGTTTTCGACAAAAACTATTTATCCTAGTTTTGTTTTGTAATTTTAAAACAGAGACCAGTGTTGCCAAACCTAATAGTTTGATTTTTTGCATTTGTTTTTAGTGAATTATGTATTATCTGCTTCTAGTGACATGTAGCATTATTCTAGTGACTTTTTTGCAGAAGTATGTTGGCAATAGTGGCTACAGGAGTGGCAAGGATTTCAAAGCAATACGGCGTCAAACCGTTTGTTGTCTTAAAGTGCTTCAGATAAAAAAAAATAATTTTTTTTTTAATGGGCAAATTACAGGGTGATTTCTAAGTAGATAAGTGACAAGAACTGTCAAAATTCTAGGTTAGGAAAGCGCGCTCGATGACCAGCATATGTTTGTTTCTTGTATTTGAAAAAAGAAAAAATAGATCATCTTGCGTTGATGTTTTTGATAAAAACTATCGATTTCAGTTTTCTTTTGTTATTTTAACGGTCTTTTAGTACTGAGACCAGTGTTGCCAAACCTAATAGCTTGATTTTTCGACATTTGTTTTTAGTAAATTATTTCCCTCTTTTAGTGTCATTTTAGTGATTACTATTTAGGCTACATGTTCAGATTTTCGCAAAAGTCTATTTGCAACACTGTGGCTGCAAGGATTTCAATGCCTCAAAGCGTCTATTGTCCTGGTTCAAATTCAAGAAATAAATTTTTTTGTTTACTGGCAAATGTACAGGACTATTCCTGAGTTGATAAGTGACGAGAGCTGTCAAAATTTTAGGTTAGGAAAGCTCTCGATGGCTAGCGCATGTTTGTTTCTTGTATTTGTTAAACAATCGATCGTCTTTTGTTTATGTTTTTAACAAAAACTATCTATTACCTGCAACACATGTAACCATGGCAACGTTTACTTTTAACGGATGATTAAATTTAAGTAACGTTTGAGAAATCCGCCATTAGTGAATTATTATCTGCTTCTAGTGACATTTCAGTGATTATTTAAGCTGAATGATTTTTTGCAAAAGTCTGTTGGCAACACTGGTTACAGAGACACAACAGAGATTGCAGAGATTTCAATGCTACACTGTCCCATAGTGCTTCAAATTCGAAAAAGTAAAAATTTTTGTTAACGGGCAAATAAATATGTAAGTTGATTAGTGGCAAGAAGTAAGAACTGTCAAAATTTTAGGTTAAGATAGCGCTGGATGACCTGCGTTTGTTTGTTTCTTGTGTTTGTCAAACAATCGATCGTTTTCGACAAAAACTCTCGCCTCTAGTTTTCTTTTGTAATTTTGACGGTCTTTTAACGCTGAAACCAGTGTTGCCAAACCTAATAGTTTAAGATTTTTAGTGAATTATTATCTGCTTCTAGTGACATTTGATTAATGATTAAGGTTTGAGGATTGCAGATTTTGCATGTAAAATGGGTTACAGGTTTAGATTGCGGGGATAAGGAAGTTCGGATCGGTCCGAAAGTGTGCGTTTTTTTTTTTTAAAAAGAAGAGAGAAAATAAAAAGGTTTTTTAATGCGTCCGGTATAAATTTAGTTAGGTACCCCACTTCTCGGGGTCGCAATTTACAGCGTCACGGTCAGTGGAGCGTCAAAGCCGTCTTCGATTGAAATATGTGATACCGAAATCGCGAGCGCCCCACACCGTCGCGACGCGTCGCCAAACGGAAAAATAACTCCCGCCATTAATCACCGATATTAGCTTTCAGAAAATAACAGTCGGGCGAAATTTTTCATTTCTGCCGGCCCTTTTTTTGCCGAAAACTTTTCGGGTCGGTCGGGCATAATTGGGGGCACTCTGCGAGACATGTATCGAGCGAGCTCGTTCTAAAAGGAAACTCTTCGTTTTCGTTTCAGATTCGGTCGGAGGCACGGGGACGTTTCGTCTGAAGGTGAGTGACTGAGTGATATTTGAATTTATATTTTGACTATAGCGAAACTTAATTAGTTAATTAGACGGAAACTTGTGTTGACGTGCAGGTGTACAACTTAACTAATTATCTAAGTGCGCGCTGATATTCTGCAGGAACTTTCTTGACGGTAAATACGAAGTCATTAACGAAATTTAAGTTGATAATATCGTCTGACATTGTGAGACGAAGTTTGCTGCGCACAGAAGGGTACAAATAACAGATACCTATTACATGGACTAGGCAACCATACCTACACATTTGGAACGTCCATCGAAAAACTACATGGGAAATTGACTCGGCATTTTAATTTAAAGAAAAAGTATTAGTAGACAGTCAATTAAATTGATTGAAAAATTATGAAACTAGGGGAAGTCGCTAATAGCCATTGTTGGAAGTAACAACAAAAATGCGTCGCATAAAAGAGAATTAATCGTGAAATTCCAGACGTTAGCTTTTGTACGTGTGACGCGTCAAACACGCTACAATCCCTAAGCCGGTCAAAAGAGCGTAACAACACCCCTCCCCCCCTTTTGCTCGTTGACCACGATAAATCCACGTCCTGGCAGGACTCGTCCTGTCCGCCCGAGATTACGGGCACCGCCCGGTCAAACTTCGCTCTTTCATTGTCTTCTTTGTCTAAAAATTGTTCGACCTCTCGACGTGCGTTTAACGTACGGCGGCCGCCGCCGGATATTTTTAGCTGATGCTCCTTTCTGTTGTTTGTTTCTCCGCGGGTTTGCCATCGGGCGAGTTCTTGTTTGAATGGGAGGGCGGGCGGCGGAAAATATTAATTAAAAAGCATCCCGCAAACAAAACAGGACCTAATTAAAAATTACGTTGTACGGAAAATTGCATGCGTTGGATTAGGTATGTAAATTAAAAATAATTAAAAAGAAGAAAATAATTTAATTTTTTTTTTGAGGATTATTGTGCACAGGTAGAAATTGTCTTTTGTTAAAGAAAAAATCGTTTCGGAATAAGTACAGTGCAAAGTCGATTAAATCAAAACATTAAAAAGAAAACAACACAAGGAAACAACGAAATGAAATTAAAAAGACGA
This sequence comes from Dorcus hopei, assembly GCA_033060865.1. Lineage (NCBI taxonomy): Eukaryota > Metazoa > Arthropoda > Insecta > Coleoptera > Lucanidae > Dorcus > Dorcus hopei. The sequence continues at coordinate 70,508,773 of CM065425.1, read as the reverse complement.
ACGGTTCCACTGAAACAACAGCAACAAGCAAAAACAGAAGACGATCGACTTGAAAACGAAGTCAGAGTAAAAATTTGTTCAGAAATAATGGAAAATAGTACCAGTGAATAAGAAACCAAAACGAAAATGCAAAAGACAAATTATTTTACAACAGAAATTAAAATAATAAAATAATTACAATGAAAATAAATTAAAAAAGGCTTCCCAGCATAACTGAAACAAAAGCTGCCATAAAAACGAACGACTTCGTAACAAAATCTAACTTAAAATTTATTTATAAATCAAAGAAAATGAAAACAAGCATATGTAAATACCTAATTGAAATGAAAAAGAAAAATAAAGGTAAATAACGAAACTGAACGGAAACTGTCAAGCAAAACAAAAGACGATCGATTAACAACAACAAAACTGAACGTCAAATTTTCTTAGAAAGAAAAGGAAACGCCAAACACGAAACAGTAACTAATTAACTGTCGCCCACACTCTTACCTAATGAACCGAAGACCAAAACAAAAACAAAGTAATACAAAACACAAAACAAAAATAGGACTAAACGCAAACTAGTTCCACGGTCGAATGTGTACGTCAGCTTACCTGATAGCGAATAAAAGAATGTCGAAGCGGATACCAACGAACCTACCTGGATCGCCCGATGTCTGGGGCTAATGCTGCGACCAAAATTCCCAGTCAGTGGAGATGGCCGTGGGCAGACAGTTTCGCACTGGTAACTGTGGATCTAAAAGGGCGTCACCTGTTGACGATCGCAACAACTTGCAACCAAAGGAATCTCCCCAACAGGAGAGAAATTCCCACTTATCAGTCGGTTCAGCGCCGAGGTAATCCGTTCCGAGGGGAGGAGGGGTAGTCTCCAATTAAATACGGTACGCAAGGAGAGAAATCCAAATATAAATATAAAAAAATAATGGAAGTAAAAACAGTGGACAGTAAAAACGTCCCGTCAAGCCACGAAAGTGAATAATTGAAAGATCGCGGCGACAGAAAATATCACAAAAGGCATAAGGCCGCGACACACTTTTCTTTCTTAAAGTTGACCAACAAAAAAAAAAAGATATTAACATCCACGCTTAACGCGCAAATTGAATTTCCGTCCGGTAGGGATCCCACACGTTCGTTTACGAAATGACTGAAAAGCAATCTCGTACAATATAAAACAAAACTACAATAACAAAATGAAATGTTAAACGCCGGGAAAACCCGGCCGACGTAAGAGCGGCGACCGCACAAGTAAAACAATTATCACAACGCGTACATAATCGCAACAAAAAGGTGCGAGACCAGACAAAAAAATTCTGACGAGAAACGGAGTAGTACCCCTAAACATGTGACCAAGAGCGTAAAGATTAACACCCCGAAGTTGGTACAATACCGTGAACCTTCCGAGCTCGTCGATTCCGCTCCGACCTCAGCGTCCTGGGGGGAAGACAGCAGGCTCGCTCAACACTCTCGCGAAGCTGTAGGTATTTTCCACCGACGAAACGGCAAGATGCGCCCAAAGTAGAGCGATGAAGATCGTAAAAAAATCGCATGCGGAGCTCCAAAAGACCCTCTTACGATAGCGTAATTGCTTAGAACGAGGGGGGTGACTACCCGCTACGTTAACAAAAACAAATCACTCCAATTAAAACCAACTTGAATAAACCAAAATTAAATGGTTAACTTACCTCGGCTTAAACAAGCCGAGCATCTCGGGGTAGTAATGAAACGTGCAGCTACCGTTGAACCAAACAGATCCACCAAAAAAAAAGGCGTCGGAAAATAAGGTCGTAGAACCTTCCAAATTTCACAGCGTTTTGAGTAAATTCAAGAAAATCCCAAACCGGGCGCGGTACAGCCAAAATTTCCAAACCAAGACCGCAGAATCACTCAAGGGATCAACGGAAAATCTTACACGTGAAACAAAAATGCCTCTCAGCTCACCGCCACACGACGAATGGTGCAAAAATTTTAATGCGCCGGCCCACGATCAGAATCCACACGCTTCCGGCTGGAGTCTCAACACGGAAACAAACGCACGGCGCGAACTTCAAATCCACCGTAAAAGAAAGTAGAACGAATAAGAAACAGAAACAAAATCGAATAATTTCACAACAATACTAAAACAAAACAGCAACTTCACGACAAAATCGAACTTAAAATTAAAAAAAAATCACTGGAAATTTTGTTCTGCTTTTGTGGGGCATACAAGGAACAAAGGAGCTTTGAGTTGTAGTAGTAAGTTAAATATTTTTAATGCTATTTACACAAGAGAACCGATTTTTTCGTAGTTGTAAATCGCTTTAGAATAAGAAGAGAATGGTTAAAACAAAAACTAATAGGAAAGAAGCGAACAGTTTCATAGCTAAATTGAAACAAGAAAGAACAAACTAGAATACAATTGTTGACTTCACAGTATTAAAAAATTGACATAAATAATTTACTTATGTGTTTAATTTTAATAACTTTAAACTACGATAACTCAGGCATCCGGTAATGCGAAAACACAAACTTTTGTTAAGCAAAACAAATATGAGGGTAACGATTCAAAGATGCAATCGTCACCACCAGATTGACACGAACACCGGTCTCTGGACGATTTGCAGTTCTTGAAGGCACCTCCGAGGCCAAACCAGGAGCAAGTCCAACTTGGTCGATTTAAAGACATGTACGGTTTAATGTGTTTAACATCTAAAATCAGAATTGCATGGGGATTCATCTAAGACCAAGCACGAATGTGTAGGGAAAAAGAATTAGAAAGTTATTTTTTTGTATCAGAATTTAATTCGCGTTTTCACAAAAAAATTGTTGTCCCATTTTCATCATTGTATGACGCGTTTCAGTTTTTTTAACGCAACGTTAAATTGGGGCATAGTTTAATGAAATACGCAGCTAGATAGATTATTAAATACATCAATGTGCAATCATCGAATCAGTTAAATTACGAGGTGAAATGAGAATAAACATTAGTTGATGTATAAAATCGCAAGAATTTGAACAGATTATTGATTTAATTTTGTAAATAAACAAGATTAGAACTCGCTTTTAAATTACAATAACAATAATAATGCCTTCACCTGTTACTAACTATTTTGTGATGTACATGATTAAATAAATGGCCATTGTAGGAACATAATTTTTGTTGCTTTTTTTTAAATTTATTTTTTACTTTCTTCCTCCCCCCCCTTTTTATTTTTCCGAAACTTTAATTTCTTCCTTTTTTCCTCTTTCTTTTGATGATGACCAATTTTCTTTCTTTTGCTTCGTGGTCTTATATAGGCTGTCCGTTTTAAATCGTGAGCCCCGAAGACTTCAGAATAGGCAACCCATCGATCAAATCAGAAATAACTGCGCGTGTTCGTAAGCACCGACGTAGAATGGATTGCCTAGTTTCGATTTTTAAGGCGTCACCACTTAAAACGGGCGCCCCCGTATATTATTTGGATTTTCTTTAATTTTAATTTAATTTTCGTTACACTTCTCTTCCTTCTTTTCGTCATTTTCTCTTTCGTTTTATTTGATGGTGTATTCAACTTTCTTCTTCTCTTGCTTCTTGGACTTACATATACGCGGTGCCCATTTTAAATCGTGACCGCCGAAGACGCCGGAATAGGCAACCCAACAATCAAATCAGAAATAACTTCGTGCGCATATAACGTACTAAAAGCACGGAAGTAGAATGGGTTGCCTACTTTCAATTTTTAAGGCGCCTGGAGGGCATGTATGGAGGATACCATTGAGTCTTAATAATCTACTGCTACTACTGCATCGATTAGTTACGAAAAGGTGTGCAAGCCCGAGCGGTTGGAAGATGCACACGTTTTTCATGAAACGGACGCAGGTGTCTTCCTGCACTTGAAGGTAAGGCGCGCTGGCGCTGCGTCGATTGCTTTACGACGACGTTATATGTAATTATAATTTCTTTTCTTTTTTTTGTGATTATATCTCCATGTTGCTCTCACTTGCTTGATATGATCCTGGTGAGGTCTACTTTTTTTTGGAAAAATTTATACTTATTGCAATTTATAGTCACGCAAACACAACCCTCCACTTATACCGCGTACCGAAGGTTGCGCTTCTTATTATTCTTTCGCGTTGCCTTTTCGACAAACACACAAACAAACAGACAAACAAAATTGAGTCCTCGATATTTCATAATATACGGTGAAGACGTCATCAGCCGTAACAATATACCTACCGTACCGACGAATACGCGGGAGTACCTACTTGAGCAGAAAACTTTATCTCTCTCCGTACTAACCCAATTTCAAAAAAGAGGGCAGACGACGACAAACACGAACAGCAAGCAAGTGGAAAGAGGCAACCGGCGGAAGCACCACCAACAGTAACGGCGAATAAATTCGACCGGGGGCAATTTATCGGCCTGAATTATGAATACATTTGCGCCGAGTTCGCGGAAGCGTAAAGGGCCACTCACTTCGAATATTTTCGGTTTTTTATTGCCCCCGTGCGGGCGGGGGCTGGGGGCGCGTTCTGCGATTGCGGCGGCGGTCGTCCCCTTTGGCTCTAATTTATAAAAGAAAAATAAACGACGCGCGTAATTGTGCGCGACTGAAATTTTACGCCGTGGAACTTTATTGTGATTTAAAACGACTTCTTTTTTTTTTGCTCCCCCATCCCCCGTCCCCCCCGCAGGGAACGCCGACTTTATATTTTTATCGCACTCCTTTCCGTGTATTTAACGATAGGAAAAACGTTGGGAAATAAACTCGTAATACGAATTAACTAAAGTAGTGAAATCGCCTTAAGTGCGATTAATTATTTTGTGCTTGTCAGTGAGCTTAAATTTTACGAGTGTTCTGCGCTAAGTAATTAAACGATTCCTTAAGCATACTAATTGAATTATTTTGGAACAAGAATTAAGATAAACTGCTAGTCATACTAGAGACCGTAGGGATATTTGGAAATCGCCATAGAAAGCGATTAACACGTCGGTTTCTTCCGAAAATGTAAAACGCTTCATTTTACCTGCGATCCATCGCTGAATTTTTTTTTAACTTTAATCAACGGGTTAGACAATCGGGTGAACCGATGTGAAGGTCGCATCCTGAAAGTATTGGGAACCCCCAAAGTGAAAGTTATTATTATATTTTATAATAAAATCACAATATTATTTGCACACACTTTATAAGCGACATAAGTAGAACTTACAAACATAACAAATAAAACACTAAAGGCGAGTCAACTCATTGCACCTTAAATTCTACACTGCACCCTCTTGCCTTCGCGTTCTCCCTTCATCGGTTTCCTCCCTGCAATCTTTTTGGGCTTTAAGGCATCCTCCACAACACATCGTCGATACGGCTCGTACTTCAACCCAGGCTTCACCTTCACGCTCTTCACTATGTTACTCCCATATGCACTTGAAGGCCCCATCCTTGCCACCACCACACCTTGATTTGGCCTGGTCAAAATCTCCACGTTTCGCTTCTTCCTCCCTTGGATCTCAGTCCTCAGTCGCCGACGAAGTACTTGGTCGCCCAGGCAAACGTCCAACCACTTCCGGCTCACCTTCGCGGCATTGTACAGCGCTTCAGGTTCCAAACGCCTGCGAAATACAACAAAATCCACAATTAAAAACAAAAATAAAAATAGAAAATAAAATAAAGCTTACCTTAGGATCAGGACGGCCAATTCCACTGGAAGATCGGCGATGTCGAAGCTCCTCTCGTAGACTGCTCTCGGAAACACCTCGAAGATCATCTTGCTTCAGCTTCAGGTCACTAGACTGATTTCGGAAGGGAAGAAGGGCCTCTTTTATACCCCCAAGAGGTCAGTGGTGCGTTACGTTACGGCTCGCTAAACCATGACCGTAACGATCCACGGGTTTTGGAGAAATTGGCTCCTATTGGCCCATTTTTATTCCTCTAGAATTCAATCCCCTTCTAGATTCTTCTATTAGAAGTTTTTGATGAAGGCAAAGCATCCACCCTCTCCCCATATCTCTTTCTTTTCTATCCTCGGCAGTGAAGACAAAAAACTTTCACAGTAGTTTCCTTAAATAGTTACTGGAATCCGTTGCATATTTCTTTAATTACATCGTCCAGGACAATATCAAATAATAAGGGACTCAAAACACCCCCTTGCCGTAGACTATTCGTTGGTTTTAAGTTTCTTCTGAATTTATGGCCGAGGTCTCTCTGTATTGAAGTCCTTTTCTAGATTGAGGAAAGCCAGGCATGTCTAGTCTATGGAATTTTTTCTTGTTTGTTGTAATTTCTCAAACAAAAAAAAATGTGGTTCTATGGTTCTTCGAAATGCGCTACGAATACAATACGTTTTATTTATTTATTTACTCAGATGTTGAAATATTTTTTCATGGACTTTGATTTCTCTGTTTAATAGGACGGGGCGATGCCAAAATAATTCCAAAACCTCTTTTGTCTTTTTCTTTTATAAATTGGTACTCACTTTCCTTGGCTTATTTTTTTTCTTCTCGTCTCTCTTTATTAAAAAAATTTCTTAACATTTGCCACCGAATTTGCTTTAAACTTGACAGCCTCAGCCTTACTTTGATCAGGTGACAAATCTGCGTTGTATCTTTCATCAGCTTTTCCCCTCGGCTAGCAACAGTGAGATAGGAGTGGGTCTAATACGATGTTATATGTACTAATAATGACGCCAGGGCGGACGGTACTCAGCTGATAGACAAAGACCTCGTCGGTGTCCCCGTACCGATTTAGTCGTGCACATGGCCAAAATTACAACTCGAGTCTACACTTGACTCACTGGTACGTGAAGGAAGAGTAACGTAAACACACACTTAAAATATCAAAAGCGTAAAGTAAAATTTTTCTAAGAATTACAGCTGAAATCAATAATAACGAGATATGTCCAAAAAATGGCATATTTTTTCAATATTTTCATAGTGTGAAAATGAATTTATTAGAAATAGGTTAGAATTATTTGACGCTGTGACAGTTTATAAATGAATAAGTTAAGAGTACATTTTTTTGTATCACGTTATTTGCAGCGTGCGATTTTATTCTGGTTTTTGAAATTTGTTTTTGATGCAAAATACTGTGGGGATTCGCACGTTACGCAGCGACCAACGAAACAAGTCATGACGCCAAATAACAACAAAACGGCAAAATGACAGATGCCAGAAACATCAAAACGACAATTAACACAAACGTCAGATTGACAATGTCAAATAAACAAATACGGGCGAAGTGTCACGTTGACATTTGCGTTGACATTTGCCCCGCAAGTAAGATCGTATTCTCAAATTTGGTCGCTGAGACAATCCTCCGGAGTAAACACGACAAGACTGCCCCTTGCCGAATGAGATACAGCTCTGATCATCGGTGATTGGTTAACACCCTCAGACCAATAAAGTAGAATTACTTCACCCCCGCTTGTCACCAAATTCATAATTTAATTGACTAGCCTCGTACCTACCTTGATGGTGTACAAGTTCTGCTGACTAAACGTATCAGCTGTTTCCCTCGACCAGCAAACAGTGGAGATAAGGGTGGGTTTAATTTAAGATAGTAAAAATTATTAAAGGGCGCCAGGAGACATTGATTAACAAGCCGAACGTAAACGATCAGTCCAATTCGACTAAATCGGCAGAAAAATCAAAAGTAAACGGAGGCTTATTTAACTCACTGGTACATGAAGGAGGTGAGCACAAACACGCACTTAAAGTTAATAAGAATTCAACTTTATTAAAATTCAAAGGTAAATAATCCGAGCGAATGCAGTTTAACAAACACATCCGGTGAATACAGGTGCCTGATTACATTAAACAAGATTCAAACACAAATACAATGCGGCAAATTTCAGTTGTCGATTTATATATTTAGGGACAACAAAACTACTATTTTAAATTATATCGACCGCATTCGGCCGAAAATTCGCTCTCTATTCGATTATGCAAGAGAAATAAATTAAATTGCCAGTACCTTAACCTTAATGACAGCGTAATGTCGGTAACGTCAAGTCAGAATTACCAACCGAAGTGCTGTGGGTAGTCACGACGCCCTCTGCCGATCGCGTTCAGCGTCGACAATCCGGTTCAAACTGGATTCGCAGGGGTCGTCAAGATGGCTGGTCAAGTTTCTCTTATAGGGCCGGTAGGTTCGAAAAATGATACGAGTTGACTCGGTTTGAGCCCAACTCACTTCGGTACAACTTACAAAGGCTGAAACGCAGCAGAAGCTCTGTGCCTACAGCTAGAACCAGAACTAGAAGTCGAACCAAAAGTAGAAGCCTGTATGAAAAGAAACGACGACATTAGCGACCATTTTGGCATCCACCATTAGTCGATATACATATTTTACCTGAGATTTTCAAAGCTCCCAGGCTTGGAATGGGGATTAAAATTACCCCAAACCGTTCGGTGGTGTAGTCAGGAGTGCCGGCAGCGCCGTTAATGAATTCTCCTTACACAAAGAGCAAGAACTCCGAGATCACATTAAGACACGTCTTCACCTTACAAAAGCCCAACCACAAGTGAAACAGGAACGTGAATCCAAGATGGTGGTCGATAAATATCACGCGGAAGTTGCAGACGGTATCCAATGATGGACCATAATATAGTCACGTGGTGCCCCATAACCAATGAATGTTCCGCTTCCACATAACGCGAGTTTTTCCTCCTTGCGAGGTATGGGGAAGGTGTACAAAGTTGCCAACTGTACCGAAACGCGGCTGCTGTGTTGCCACGATTTCCTAGCGGCAAATTCAAACGTAACACGCTGCGAAAAGGCCCTGTAAAAGCGAGAGCAAAGATCGCTCTAGCGTTTACCTGGGGGCTAATAAGTTCCCAGGCTTGGAATTGGAGTTAAAATTATCCCCAAATATGTTCGAGGGTGTCACTAAATCTTCCGGCACACCCGCAAATGAATTACTTCTCCCAAAGAGCAAGAACTGCGATAATTTTACAATGCACGTAAAACACGTCTGGCTTGTAACACACTTCGAACAAGAGAGAATCTCATCGAGGCGAAATTGTGGCAGGTGATGGTTGCTAGGATACGAAGCCGAAGACAGTCACGTGGTGTATCACCCACCAATAAACTTCGAGGGAGTAAAGAAGGGGTACAGGCTTGCCAACTATCGAAAGCGGGTCAGATATCGTCTAGATTCCGCGTTTTCTTTGGCGGGAAATTTGAAACGTAACATAATTTCTTGCAGTTGATAGTCAATTTCTTCTATTTCATTTGATTTTTTCGTTCTAATTTTTTCCTTGTCAGTAAAAACAATGACATACATCAGGGAGAGAAATTGAAAGAGCCACTTGTTTTTCACTTGTCTCTCCTTTTTATTTGCTTCCTCCTTGTTTCCCATTTATTTCTTTTTCACTTGCTTTTCGTTTTTCTTCTCTACTCATCATTATTTATTTTCATTTATTTTCATCTTCCATTTGTTTTATTTTCTATTTTAATTTTTTTCCTTTTGTTTTTCATTTTTCATTTCATTTAACATTTGCTTTTTGGTTTTCATTTAATTTTTGGTTTTTGTTTCTCATTCTTTTTTTAAAAATTTTTTCTTCACTTTTAGTTTTAATTTTCTTTCAGTCTCTCGTTTGATTTTTTTTCATTTTAATTTTTTCTTTGTTTTTCACTTGCCTCGTTTCATTCTTTAGTTGCTTTCTGTTTTGGTTTTCGATTTTTTTTCTTCAATTTTGTTTTGCCTTGTTTTTTTGGTTATTTCATTTTCATGTTTTATTTGCCTTTTGCTTTTCATTTTTCATTTCTGTTTCTGTTTTTTCCTTTCCATTCAGTTTTCCGTTTGTTTTTGGTCTTTCATTTGATTTTTCATTTAGATTTTTCATTTAACATAGTTTGTTTTTTGGTTTTCATTTCATTTTTGGTTTTTGTTTTTCGTTTGTTTTAATTTTTCCTTTACTTTTAGTTTTTCGTTTCCCTTTTTATTTTTTTTTCTTCAATTTTGTTTTTCTTCATTTTCATTTTTTATTTGCTTTTTGCTTTTCATTTTTCATTTCATTTTTGGTTTTTGTTTTTCATTTGTTTTTTTCTTTCCTAACTTTTACGTGTAGAATAGTTTTTTTTTTTGGGTTAAACATTCTCGACTAATAATAATGTCAGAGGACCGAGTTACAATAAACATTCACTCACCCTTTGGTTGGATCTCTCTTTCCCTGCTTTCTTTCTCTCTTTCTCGCTTCCTCGACCACTGCGGAGCTGAGGGTAAACGTCTTAACATTCGTCCCCTCCAGCGGCGAATCTAGATGCGGAAGCTCCCTGCTAGGACGCGAACTCAAGGAGAAGGTAGCCGCGAATGTCCATCTTCGTACTTCGCATGCATAAGGACGAACCCTAGGTGGATATTAGCATACCTTGCCTTCTGAACGTACGTTCTCAGAATCATTGGTGCCACTGACTTCCACAGTGTTTGCCAGTGATCACTTGCCACAACCCTGTTAACACCAAGTCATGACCGTTCTTGGAAAGTACTATGCAATTCACCAGGTCAGGTATACAGCTAGCTGTGTCTCCGGCATTTACTACTCACGCCTCTGCAGCCGGCGGATATGCTCAAATGCCGTGTGCAGGTGGAGTGATCCCCTACTTCTCCGAATACAGGCGAATAAAGAGCGATCACCCTTATGATAGAATGCCCAATCTCTCGTCCTATGTCCGAGCCATCGGCGGACACCGCGAGATTGGCACGTTACTCTACCTCAGAGTATAATCTATCATCAGCAAGCCTCAATACATGCACAACTCCTTCATCAAATGTCATTGCAATTCATTACAACGCTCGCGAGCGCGTCTGCGTAATTAGCGCAACATGACCAACACGTTTACCACTCAAAGCCCGCCCGGAGACTAACTGCTCGCATCTTTTTTCCTTCCATCCCTCTGCCTGACACGTACCCCCGTATCATATCACCAAACCATAGACAAAATAAACAACCTCCTCGTGATTTTCGGATATATTGAGAATGCGTAAACTTTCCTAAATTCTAAACTTGATAAAATATACATCGACAACATTATAATATCGAGAATTAGGTTAAGTTAATGACGTAACTTGAAAAAAACTTTTCAAACAAATGAATACCGCGTGATGCATCATTAGGATAATAAAAGTTCTAAAAGATCGATACCTGATTGCATTACGGGCCATTAATACGGAGATTTACGACGTGAATTGTACATGCCGAAATATAATTTAAAGCGGCCCGGAGGACCGTAAATCATCTTTCCCGCCCCCCCGCCCCCCTGCCCCCTTCCCGAAAGATGCTTCAATTACGGCCGCGATTTCTTCTGCATGGTAAACAAACGTGCCGCACGCGATATCGCATTTACGGCGGGGCTCGGATCTTGCGGGTCGCCTCATTAAAGGCCGGCCCTGACGAATGCGTTTCCTCAACTTGGTCGTTTAAAAGTTATTCGAAACGTTATTGCTTCATCTGGCGTAATTTCTTTGATTAAATCGGAGTTTCGGACTGAAATTGCTTTCGTTGTGGAACGAAAAGTTTCCTCGACGACCGGAATTAATGCTTGCACAACACACACACACACTCAGCGGGCAGGAAAATCGTGTGACATAAACCTGGTCGGGTGTTGAAATAATTTCTTTGATTATATCAAAGTTACAGACATTGTGAAATTGAAAGAAAATTTTTATACGTCATTTACACATAATTGTTTTTTTTTCTTTTTATTTCAAGAAGTATAATATGTTCGTATTGTTATTATTATCACAATTTAGGAGGGCGCCATTCAAGTACGAGCACGTCAAGTGAGCACTGTTAGTGATAGTGCGAACGTTTTTCTCTGAGATACGTAAGTGATACGCTAAGTAAGATTTTCCATATCTCATTGTTAACCACTTTATTGTATTATTCGATAAAAATGTAAAGACTTTGAATCGGGTCCATCCGGCTTGAAGGACCGAATTCGTAGATCTCCACGTTCCCCCTTTTTTCAGTCCGAAGCGACGCCTGCTCTTTTTCCAGGAATATATGCGTCCGAGTCCCGTTCATAGAGTCGTTATATTTCTTGTTTCATTTGTTATCCAGAGACGCGTGTAAAATCTAAACACGATCGACTTTACTCGTTGTTGGCCACTTTATTTAACAATGAACCAGTTCTATCCGGCTGGAAGGACCAAATTCGTAGATTCCATTTTACGTTTCTTTTTCAATATTTCTTATTTTTCTTTAACGATCTGTGGTAGCATTGACTAATATAATAATATGTTTGTTTTCGTCGTCTGTAAGTATTTAACATTTGCGAAATTCGACCTTTAAAATTAGTTATATCCGGTTTGAAGGACCAAACTCGTAGACTCACTCCATGTTTTATTTTTATTAACTTTGAAGAGTCGCTTATTTGTTTATGTCTCTCTCGGTTTATGAAGCCGCAAGTGAAACGCAAAACCGAACTTGAGCAAAAACAAAACACGCTCGACGGCGACGCTGACCCAAACATATTTTCGTTTTAAATCACTTTATGTAAGAATTGCGTGATGTAACGTTTAAAATGAATCGACGTTATCCGGCTCGTAGGGCCAAATTCTTCTCCACAATTCTATTTTTCCTCGAGGAATATATGTTAATGTCGCCGTTATTGACCACTATATTCAACAATGGCTATTGTTCTATCCGGTTCGCAGGACGAAATTCATAGAGTTGTTTGTTTAATATTATTCGTACTGAAAAATCGCCAGTATTTCTTGTTTGTTTTTATTTCGAAACAGGGCAACGCAAATCCGAACTTGTGTAAAGACAAAACACGATCGATGATAGCGTTGGCTCAAACAATATTTTCGTTTTTCTCATCTGTAAGTATTTAACAGTTGCTCGATTTAATATTTAAAATTTTCTGAAATTTAGAATCCGATTCGTAGGACCAAATTCACTTACTATTTTTTCTTCAAGGAATATTTGTTTATGTCCCGGGTTCATATAGTCGCCAACATTCTTCGTTTGATTTGTCGTTTTGACTTACCAGCGAAACGCAAAACCGAACTTGAGTAAAAACAAAACACGATCGACGGCGATGCTGACTCAAAAACATATTTCCGTTTTAATCCACTTTATTTAACACTTGCGTGATTCAACGTTTAAAATATCCCGCTTTAGATGCTCCATAAAACTGTTAACCACATTATTGTATCATTCGATAAAAAATGAATCGGTTCTATCCGGCTTGAAGGACCGAATTCGTAGATCTCCACGTCCCCCTTCTTTTCAGTCTGAAGAGTCGCCTGATCTCTTTTAAGGAATATCTGCGTCTGTGTCCCGTTTATAGAGCCGCTAATATTTCTTGTTTCATTTGTTATCCAAAGAGACGCGAGTAAAAACTAAACACGATCGATGGTAATGCCGGCTTTCCTCGTCGTTAACCGGAGCAATTAACAATTGCGTAATTCGGCCTTTAAAAAATTGGTTATATCCGGTTTGAAGGACCAAACTCGTAGACTCACTCCATGTTTTTTTTTATTTACTCTGAAGAGACGCCTGTATTTTTTAAAAGAAATATCGGTTCATAGAGATGGAAATTATTCTTGTTTTATTTGTCGCTTTGTTTATCCAATGAAACGCGAAACCAAACTTGATTAATAAGTAAACACAATTCGACTTTCCTCGTCGTTAGCCACTTGACATAACAATCTCGTAATTCGACGTTTGACACGTAAATACTTTGAATCGGTCCTATCCGGCTTGAAGGACCGAATTCGTAAATATCCACGTTTCCCCTTTCTTCAGTCTGAAGAGTCGCCTGCTCTTTCTTTAAGGAATACCTGGGTCCGCGTCCGGTTCATAGACCCGCTAGTTTTTCTTGTTTCATTTGTTATCCAAAGACACGCAAAACCAAACTCGAGTAAAAACTGAATACGATCGATGGTAACGTCGACTTTCCTCGCCGTTAACCGCAGTAATTAACAATTGCGTAATTCGACCTTTAAAATTAGTTATATCCGGTTTGAAGGACCGAATCGGCAGACTCAATCCACTTTTTTTTAAATTTACTCTGAAGAGCCGCCTGCATTTTTTTTTAAATACCTGTTCGTGTCTGGTTCGTAGAGATGCCAGTCATTCTTGTTTCATTTGTCGTTTTGGTTATCCAATGAAACGCGAAGCCAAACTTGATTAATTAATAAGTAAACGCAATTCGACTTTCCCCGTCGTTAACCACTTGACTTAACAATCTCGTAAATCGACGTTTAAAACGTAAATACTTTGAGTCGGTTCTATCCGGCTTGAAGGACCGAATTCGTAGACTCACTCCATGTTTTTTTAATTACTCTGCCTGCTACATTTTAAAGGAATATCTGTCCGCGCCTGGTTCATAGAGCCCCCAATTGTTCTTGTTTCGTTTGTCGCTTGTTGGTTAACCCAATGAAACGCAAAACCGAACTTGATCAAAAACTAGACACGTCGACTTTATTCGTCGTTGACCACTTTAACAATTGCGTAATCCGACGTTTAAAATGTGAATATTTTGAATCAGGTTCTATCCAGCTTGAAGGACCGAATTCGTAAACTCCACTCCACGTTTTCTTTTCTACTTTGAATAGTCGCCTGCTTTTTGCTTTAAGGAATACCTGTCTAGGTCCTGTTCATAGAGCAGCCAATTTTACTTGTTTTTTTTTGTCATTTTGATTATCCATTAAAGCTTGAGTGAAACCAAAACACGATCAACGATAGAGTCGACTTTACTCGTTGATGACCACTTTTTTTTAACAACTGCATAATTCGATGTTTAAATATGAAGACTTTGAATCAGTTCTATCCGGCTTGAAGGACCGAATTTGTAAATTCCACTCCACGTCTCTGTTTCTTCAGTTTGGAAAGTCGTCTGCACTTTTTTTAATGTCCGGTTCATAGGGCTGTGCCAATTATTCTCGTTTCATTTGTCGTTTTGAATTTTTCTTTTCTTAGTTAAATGTCGTTTTGGTTATCCGATGAAACGCAAAACTGAAATTGAGTAAAAACTAAACACGATCGACTATACATAGAGTCGACTTTATTCGTTGTTGACCGCTTTATTTAACAATGAATTAGCTCTATCCGGCTTGAAGGACCGAATTTGTACATTCCATTCCACGTTCCTTTTTCTTCAGCCTGAAAATTCATAAAGTAGTCATAAGTTCATAGAGCTGCCAATTATTTTTGTTTCAAACTCGATTAGAAAGTTTATTTAACAAAAAATATTTCTTGTTTTTTTTTTGACGTAGATAAAGACGACACGATCTGTGGTAGTGTTGACTCAAACAATATTTTCGTTTTACTCGTGTGTAACTACTGCATGATTTAACATATCAAGTTTTTAGAAATTTTCAATCAATTCTATTCGGCTCGTAGGACAAGTGTCGCACTCTTCTTTTTATTTACTTTACTCTTCTTTTTATTACTTACGCTTTATTTGTTTAAGTCTCTCTCGGTTTATGAAGACGCCAATATATTTTGATCTGTCGTTTTAACTTACCAGTGAAATATAAAACCGATAAAGCAAAAATAAAACACGCTCGACGGCGACGCTGATCCAAACATATTTTCCTTTTAAAGCACTTTACTTAACAATTACGGGATTTAACTTTAAAAATGAGTTTATCCGGCTCGTAGGACCAAATTACATACATTCTTCTCTACAATTCTATTTTTTCCAAGGAAAATTTATTTATGTCTCTCTCGGTTTATCAAAACACCAACATTTGTTGTCGTTTTGACTTACCGGTGAAACCGAACTTGAGCAAAAACAAACACGTTCGACAGCAATGTTGACCCAAACATATTTTCGTTTTACGTCATTTTATTTAATAATTGTGATTTAACGTTTAAAATGAATCGATGTTATCCGGCCCGTAGGACCAAATTAAATACACAATTCTATTTTTTTCAAGGATTATTTGTTTATGCCTCTCTCAGTTTATGAAGTCGTCAACATTTGATCTGTCGTCTTGACTTACCAGTGAAACGCAAAACCGAACTTAAGCGAAAACAAAACACGCTCGACGGCGGTGCTGACCCAAATATATTTTCATTTTAAAGCACGTTATTTAACAATTGCGCGATTTAATGTTTAAAATGAATCGATGTTATCCGGCTCGTAGGACCAAATTATGTACATACATTATTCTCCGCAATGCTACTTTTTTTTCTCAAGGAGTATTTGTTCATGTCGCCGTTATTGACCACTATATGCAATAATAGCGGTTTTATCCGGTTCGCAGGATAAAATTCACAGAGTCGTTTCGAAAATCGCAACAATGGCGTAATTTGGTTCTATTCGGTTCGCAGGATTAAATTCATAGTGCCATTTGCTCTTATTCGTACAAAAAAAAGTCGCAACAATGGCTTAATTCGGGTTCCATCCGGTTCGCAGGACGAAAGCCGTTTGTTCTCATTCATACTGAAAAATCGCAGCAATGGCGTAATTCGGTTCTATCCGGTTCGCAGGACGAAATTCACAGAATCGTTTGTTTTTATTCATACTGAAAAATCGCCGGTATTTCTTGTTTTCTTTTTTAATTTCGAAACAGTGCAACGCAAAACCGAATTTGGGTAAAGACAAAACACGATCGATGGTAGTGTTGACTCAAACAATAATTTCGTTTTCCTCGTCCGTAACCATTTAAGAATTGCATGATTTATGTAATATTTAAAAATTTCTGATATTTTGAATCCGGCTCGCAGGACCAAATTCGTAGATTCTTCACCAACTAATGTTTTTTTCGAGGAATATTTGTTTATGTCCCAATTCATACAAAAAAAATCGCAACAATGGCTTAATTCGGGTTCCATCCGGTTCGCAGGACGAAAGCCGTTTGTTCTCATTCATACTGAAAAATCGCAGCAATGGCGTAATTCGGTTCTATCCGGTTCGCAGGACGAAATTCACAGAATCGTTTGTTTTTATTCATACTGAAAAATCGCCGGTATTTCTTGTTTTCTTTTTTAATTTCGAGACAGTGCAACGCAAAACCGAATTTGGGTAAAGACAAAACACGATCGATGGTGGTGTTGACTCAAACAATTATTTCGTTTTCCTCGTCTCTAACCATTTAAGAATTGCATGATTTATGTAATATTAAAAAATCTCTGATATTTTGAATCCGGCTCGCAGGACCAAATTCGTAGATTCTTCACCAATTAATGTTTTTTTCGAGGAATATTTGTTTATGTCCCAATTCATACAAAAAAATCACAACAATGGCTTAATTCGGGTTCCATCCGGTTCGCAGGACGAAAGCCGTTTGTTCTCATTCATACTGAAAAGTCGCAGCAATGGCGTAATTCGGTTCTATCCGGTTCGCAGGACGAAATTCACAGAATCGTTTGTTTTTATTCATACTGAAAAATCGCCGGTATTTCTTGTTTTCCTTTTTAATTTCGAAACAGTGCAACGCAAAACCGAATTTGGGTAAAGACGAAACACGTTCGATGGTAGTGTTAACTCAAACAATAATTTCGTTCTCCTCGTCTGTAACCATTTAAGAACTGCATGATTTATGTAATATTTAAAAATTTCTGATATTTTGAATCCGGCTCGCAGGACCAAATTCGTAGATTCTTCACCAACTAATGTTTTTTTTTCGAGGAATATTTGTTTATGTCCCAATTCATACAAAAAAATCGCAACAATGGCTTAATTCGGGTTCCATCCGGTTCGCAGGACGAAAGCCGTTTGTTCTCATTCATACTGAAAAATCGCAGCAATGGCGTAATTCGGTTCTATCCGGTTCGCAGGACGAAATTCACAGAATCGTCTGTTTTTATTCATACTGAAAAATCGCCGGTATTTCTTGTTTTCTTTTTTAATTTCGAAACAGTGCAACGCAAAACCGAATTTGGGTAAAGACGAAACACGATCGATGGTAGTGTTGACTCAAACAATAATTTCGTTTTCCTCGTCCGTAACCATTTAAGAATTGCATGATTTATGTAATATTTAAAAATTTCTGATATTTTGAATCCGGTTCGCAGGACCAAATTCGTAGATTCTTCACCGACTAATGTTTTTTTTTTTCGAGAAATATTTGTTTATGTCCCAATTCATACAGTCGCCAACGTTCCTTGTTTGATTTGTCGTGTTGCGAAACGCAGAACCGAACTTGAGTAAAAACAAAACACGATCGACGGCGATGCTGACTCAAAAGCATTTCTTCGTTTTAAGGTTTTAACCTTAACCTTTAACCAAGTTCGACTTTATTTAACAATTGTGCGAATCAACGTTCCTGGATGCCTATGAATCGATGTTATCCGGCTCGCAGGACCAAATTCTCCACATTTTTTTTTATTTACGTTGAAGGATCGGCTCAAGAACTTGTGTTTTCGTTTTGTTGCAATTCTTCTAAACAGAGTTTATAAGCAGAGTTTGTCAACATCAACGCCTTCTCTTCTTCACTTGTCACCGGCAGGCAGCAAATTAAAACTCCGAAAGCTCGAAACGAAACAGCCGGCCACATATTTCGCAGTGGACTTGAAGGGTTGCGCGAGAGACGTTCAATTAAAATGTATTTATTCCCTCCGGAGTCCATCTCGAGTGTATAAATTGGAAGGAAGTCCGCCGGGCCCATCGATCTACTTTCGGCTCTTGAACTCCGCCAAGGAAATGTACCGGGAACTTCGACGAGGAGGGGGGGGGGGCGGGGGAAGGGGAGATCCGAGAAGGGCGCGGGAGCTATTGACACAGCTTCCGTCACTATCGAGTGTTTTATGTGGATGTGGATGTGGACCAACCCGCCACTCTATTTTTAGTGTTTGTTTTCGGCGCGTGTTTGTTTTCCGCGGAGCGTAATCGGCTTTATACTAAAATTAGTTTCCGCGCGCTCCGGACTCCCGGAAGAGATTTAACTCTTCAAAGTAAATAACGTCGAGGACGTGGGGCGCGCGCGGATTCTCGCCAGGAACGTCTGTAAATGCAAAATATTTAGATTGCGCAAAAATTTTATTCGAACTTTTATGTAGTCTTTATAACCGAAGAATTCCGATTGGTTACGAAAGAGGTGTGCTGCAAGTCCGAAACAGTTTTGAGATGCAACGTTTTTCATGAAACGGATGCAGGTGTCTTCCTGTGTTTGAAGGTCAGGCGCGCTGGCGCGGCGTCGATCGCTTTCTGTTCAAAAGAAACGAACAGTATTTGGATTACTGAATTTTGAGGTTAGGTACAATGCAAAACAAGGTACAACTTCATTGCACATGTTTTTCATGAAACGGTTGCGGGTGCCTTCCTGTGCTTGAAGGTCAGGCGAGCTGGCGCTGCGTCGATCAACAACTAAGCAAAAACAGATCCCTTTGTTCGTGCACTTTCTATCGCGTATGCAAGTCGAATGTTGCCAGTAATAAAGAAACGAACTAAAAAAATTTATTAGTAGGTACCTACAATTGACGTGCAACAGCAAACGAAGTCGTATTTTTTTTTCCCTCCCCCATTCGAGTCCGACCGAAATCAGCCCCCGCCATAATTGCGTGTTCGTGTGCAACATTATGCAAGCCAGTTTCAGAGTTCTAATCAAATAACAACAACCCCCGAAACGACGGTGGCGGTGGTGAACGGCCGGCGGGGCGGGGGGGGGCTTTCGCCGTTATTACGCGGATTTTTTGTTTGTTTTCGCGATTTCCAGCGGAAATGCGAACGTCTGGAATTCTTTGGCCGGTCGCCTTTCATCGACCTAAGCCCGAGAACTTTCAATGGGGGCGGACGGGGCGGGGGGGGGGAGGACGACATACCTACACGTCGGGTGTATAGATGTTATGAAAGCTTCGATTTTTCTTTCGTTTAGCTCTGATGATATTGAACTTTATTCTTTCGATAAATATTAAATAATTACTCGTACATGGAAAGTGGATAACCATGGGGTCGAAGCTAGAATTCCTAAAGAAATAGCTATAGGGTTCGAAGCCTAAATTCCAGAAGCAATAGCCATGAGGTTCGAAGCCCAAATTACTGTGAGAAATCGGAATCTGTATAAGAAAAAATTTTTTTTTTGTTTAATCAGAAAATAAATTAAAGTTCCGACGCGAAGAATTGAAACGCAGTCATTTGTTTTAATGATTAAAACGAATGTATGTCACCAAATTTATAATTTAATTGACTTGCCTCTCACTTACCTTGACAGATGACAAGTTTTGCTGACTAAACGTATCAGCTGTTCCCCTCGACTAGCAAACAGTGGAGATGGGGGTGAGTTTAATTACGATGGTAAAAATTATTAAAGGGCGCCAGGAGACTGTACTTTACAGCCAAACGTAATCGATCAGTCGACGTCTCCAATCGACCAAATCGGGCAGAGAAATCAAAAGCAAACAGAGGCGAGACTTTACTCACTGGTGCGTTAAAGTAAAAACACAAACACAATAAAAGTTACTCAGATTTAATTCATCAAACAAATATTACAATAATTACAACAGGGTAGTTAGTTAACCCTAAATGTCTAAGTTAACATAAATGAGAGTGGTCTAATTCGGTACGTAAGTTCGATTAAAACACACCGCAACCGGTAAATAAAATTTACAATGGTGCGCAAAAGCAGTAGTTCTAAAGCCGCATGATCAGCCGGAATTCGCTCTCTTTGTTTATGCAAACACTAATTCACGAATTGCCAAAAGGAAAGAAATTAAAATTATAGCATGATATGAAGTGTCATCGCAGGTTATGACGCCACCTGGTGGTCACGTCCGTTGTTGGTAAAACACCGTCCAAAGTGGTCTCACAGGGAGTCGGTAAAACACCGTACAAAATGGCTACTCGGGAAACGCCAGGATGGTTTGATCAAAGGCTGTTTCCAACAGGCACGGCAACGCTCCAATAAAATTCCACCAAGACTTCGGCTAAATAACCGACTAAAAGTCCCGCTGAAAGCTTCGACTAAAACTTCAACCCAAAAGCCTACATAGAAGAAACGATTTTTGTTAGTGGCCATGTTAGCTTGTTCGTCGGCGTTCGTCGTCATATTTTGACCTGAGAAAACTGGGATCCCAGGCTTGGTACGGGGGTTAAAACTATCCCCAAGTGTGTTCGATGGTGTCACTAAATGTTCCGGCACGGCCGCTGATGAATTCCTTCTCCCAAAGAGCAAGAATTCCGATAACTTACAATGCACGTAAGACACGTCTGGCTTGCACCACGCTTCGAACAAGAAAGGTCGCGACGAAATTGAAGACGGTGGAGGTCGTTAAGACGACGCGCGAAAATTGCCGACGATAACCAATGATGAGCTATAACATAGTCACATGGTGCCCCCATAGCCTACGAATGTTGAGCGTTCGCACCACGCAAGTTTCCCCTCTTGCGATGTAAATGAGGGGAAACAGTGTAGCCAACTGCGCTAAAACGCAGCTGGATGATACCGTATCGCCACGATGTCTTGGCGGCAAATTTGAAACGTAACACGTGGCTTAAGACCGTGTGAAGCCTTGTTTGAAGCGTAGAATTTCGCAGAAAATTTCCGCTCTTATCACGACCGGCGCCGCTATGAAACCGCTTAGTTCGACGACTTAGGACCGTACCTAGAGTCGTTACTTTGCTCAATCTCAGTCTCACGTACTCATGGAGATACCTACAATCACTACTTCGCAATCAAACAATGCTTCGCCCGTGCTTCGATACTGCTTTGCTCGAGTATGGTCGTTTCCAATCTTGAGCAATACTTCGGTCCATTTTGGTGGTCCTTTTTGTCAGCAGATGATATAAAAAAGTTTTTCGGAAAAAATAGACATTGCAATTTAAAAATGTTACTTTAATGATAATCTTGAAATTGAAAACAAAAACAAGGAAAAATTAACGAAAGTATTATAAAGCTGTTCCCCAGGAACCAATTGTTCGGATTTTCATTGCAGCATAACATAAATTCTTCAAAAAAATTCCAGACGGTGCGATGGTACAAATTGAAACTTTAAAGGCAAGCTGCACTTATTGACGGTAACTTTGTTAACTTTGTCACTTCAAGTGATAACAAACTTTCGACTGCGTTTTTTTATCCCTAGATGAGAATAATGCGTGACAAGGATCACTAATTGCGTTACCTGCTACCAAACGTTGTCATTGAAAAATTAAAAACAAAAAACAAATTCAAGGAGTTGGAACGAGTTGAGTGGAAGAAAATTGAAAAAATATACAAATCGCAAGAAACGAATGATCATATTAGATGTGATTTTGAAATGAATTCATGGAAATAGACCGTGAAAACAGACAGATGGCGTTGATAATAAGTCCAGAAATTCGTCCACAAAACAACGATGATACACTCAAGAGACAAGGAGGATGTTGGGTTGAAAAAGGCCACGAAATCGAAAGAAAGAAATTGCAAAATTCTGATCGGTTAAAATTTCAATGAGAATTCAGAAAATTAATTCATGAACAACCACACCAAATTTATAATTTAATTTGACTTGCCTCTCACTTACCATTGACAGATGACAAGCTTCTGCTGACTAAACATATCAGCTGTAGTCCGGACTAGCAACAGTGAAGATGGGGGTGGATCAATTAAGATGGTAAAAATTATGAAAGGGCGCCAGGAGACTGCTTTACAGCCAAAACGTAATCGACCAGTCGACGTCTCCAATCAATCAAAAGCAAACAGAGGCGAGACTTTACTCACTGGTGTGTGAACGTGGAAATCAAACTCGAAATTAAAGTTAACAATATTACAATTTATTTGCGGCTCCAACTTCGTACAAATGCAGGTTACTACATGAGTTCACCTAACTAGGCTATGTTCGTCTAAAGTTGTCAATCTCAAATTTACTTAAATCAACAACAATAATTTAATAATGCACTGTCTGCATTCGGCCGAAGATTCGCTCTCTACATTAACTAATAAGCATGCGGTATTATCGCAGCGATATATATCTTATGATTCGGTATTAAATGCAACAATAAAACTCACGAATTTGTTTCTATCAGTCAGGGAAACGTCAAACGAATTTGCTGATCACCACGCCATCTATGGTCCCTGTCCCGCGTTGCTGATCCGGGATGAACCGGCGGTTTCCAACAGCTAATATGGCCGGTCAAACGGCCGCAGCCGAGAACGATTCCTAGGAAGCACAGTGAGTTGGGAGTAGGGCTACCACACGAGATTATAACCCAGTCGCAGAGTCAATTGCGAATGCACTCGTAAGATCCAATTACAGGAGAAAGAAAAGCCTGAATGTAAAGGAAACGGTTTGGTTAGCATCCAGCATGGCATCCGCCATTAGACTCAATATACATTACCTGAGAGCTAATAAGTTCCCAGGCTTGGAATTGGAGTTAAAATTATCCCCAAATATGTAAGATGGTGTCACTAAATCTTCCGGCACGGCCGCTGATGAATTACTTCTCCCAAAGAGCAAGAATTCCGATAATTTACAATGCACGTAAAACACGTCTGGCTTGCAACACACTTCGAACAAGAGAGAGCCTCATCAAGGCGAAATTGTAGATGGTGATAGTTGCTAGGATACGGAGCTGATACGTAATTAATTTGTGTTCCATGGAGAGTAGCTAATCAACTAAAAATTTTAATTCCTGTGGGAACTGCAATAGTCACGTAGTGGGTCACCCACCAATGAACTTCGAGAAAGCAAAGAAGGGATGCAGGCTAGCCAACTATATCGAAAGCGGGTCAGATATCGTTTCGATTCCGCGTTTTCTGTGGCGGGAAAATTGAAACGTAACAGCAGGTAGATTACGTTGACCAAAAATGGGGTGATCAAAAACGCAAGAAAGGAACGAAAAATACCAGAAATCCAATCAGAGGGTAATTTAAAACTGAATTGTGCGAGTCTGTTCGTGAAAACGTAAAGAGATGGCGCTGATAGTGAAAATAACCGCAAGATAACAAATTCAAGAACAAACAAAGACTGACGTCGAAGAAAATCGCAAAATTCGTAGTTACCAGATGAGAATTTGAGCTAGATTAGAGAGTTGATGTACATTAACACCGACAGATGACACTAGTTGAGAGAAAAAAAAATAACAACAGCTTTAAGGATATTGAGTTGGAAGAAAGCCGAAAAAACCACAAGGAACGAAAATTCGTGACAGTTGTGTTTTTAAAGTGATTTCAAAGAACACTAGATAGATGGCGCTGAAAAAATAGCAAGGAAAACGAAAACAAAATCAATACCAAATAGAATTTTAAAACATGTAAATCCACGGAGTTATGACGTGAAAATTTTGAGTAATATGACTTTTCCTCGTCCTCTTCAGAAGGAAAAAAATGAAGAAGCCGCTTCGTGTAAATTAATTAGCTTAAAATCTTATTCGATTTATAACGCCAGCGCCATCTCTTTGCGTTTCTAGGAACTAACTCTGAATGCCGTTTCCTTTTCACTCTCTTTTTAAGAACTAATTCAATTTTCATCGATAATTCTCGGAACATGTCATCTACCTGCCATTCTTTACGTTTACACGAATTAACAAATTCCGTTTTAAATTCCCATCTGATTGGAATTTTGCCAATTTCTTGAATTTTCTTGATGAATTTTCGTTTCTTGCAATTTTTCCGATTTTCTTGCAATTCAACGCTCCCGACTGGGTCATCTGGATCAGGGGTGGACAACCTTTTGTAAATAAGGGGCCAGAATGAATTCCATGTCTCGTCCGCGGGTCTGTTACGTTTTAAATTTGCCGCCAAAACATCGTGGCGATACGGTATCATTCAACTGCGTTTTAGCACAGTTGGCTACACTGTTCCCCCTCATTTACATCGCTATAGGGAAAACCTGCGTGATGCGAACGCTCAACATCCATAGGCTATGAAGGCACCATGCGACTACTTGGTAGCTCATCATTGGTTATCGTCGGTAATTTCGCGCGTCTTAGCGATCTTCAATCTCGTCGTGTTCTTTCTCGTTCGGATCGTGTTTTACGTGCATTGTAAAATTACCGGAATTCTTGTTATTTGGGAGAAGTAATTCATTTGCGGCTGTGCCGGAAGATTTAGTGACACCGCCGAACATCCTTGGGGATAGTTTTTGACCTCCTTACCAAGCCTGAGACCCCAGTTCTCTCAAGTAAAATATGACGACATACGGCGACGAACAAGCTAACATGACCGCTAACAAAAATCGTTTCTTCTATGTAGGCTTTTAGGTTTGGGCGCAGTTTCTGGCGCCGGCTTTTAGCCCAGGCTTCTAGGCCTAGTTCTCCGGTGGCGCTTCTGCTCTGTGAATGTACCGTGGCTCGATCGTGGAAACCTGATCCGCCATCTTGACGATCCCAGCGGATCCAGTTTGAACCAGATTGTCGACGCTACCCGCGAACGACCCACCAGCCACCGCGCTTCGGTTGGTAACGAGAAAAAAAAGAAAAGGAAAGAAAAAATATATATCACCGGAGGTATCAGAATGCAGACATGGTTTCTCTGACGTCATAAGGTTTTGATGTAAACATCATTGCTCGAAAGCATTTGGAGCTTTTGTATATCGTATGTTACGTTTTATTTTTGACTTAGATAATACCGTTAGGTATACTTCCCTTTCGTCCTACCTGTAGGGAGGATTGCATATTTTTGATTTCCACTGTGTTACGCGTCTGGAAAATTTCCCAGCGTTCCTTGCGGTAAAGAGACGCTTGATCCATCATTGATTGACTGGTTGTTCGTCGAGCCGTACGTGCGAGTTTTGTTTTCCGTCTCCCAACGGTGGCCATTTTTGAAGCTTTCTGAATTTCGTGTTACCCGAATTTGCGATGTAACGACAGGCCATCCTTCGGGGTTTTGAAGTTGTTGGAGACATTGTTTACTTCTTCGAAGCAAGAATTATCTAGGCTGAAGCCGGATTTTGTGCCCTTACGGGCATCTCGCACTCGAACGACTGTATCGCATTTCGACGAGAAAACCCCTCTCCGTTTTAACGCCTATTACACTTCTGCTTTTCGTATTTGTGACTGCCTTGTTCCACGCTGAACGTATCGAAGGACGGGCAAAAGTAACTTTACCGGCCTAAGAGGACTTCGCGCCTAGCAGGCATTGCAATCACGGATTTTTAAGGTCGGAACCAACTAAATTATTTCTTTATTTTGTTTTATCAAGGACGCTTTTTCTTTGTTTTGAATGCGGTAATATTCAAATAATTACTGTAATTTTCGTTGACTTAATATCCATTTAATTACTGTCACTTTCGTTGAATTATGTTCACATATTTAATGTTATTTTTTTTACTGAATTATTAGTCACGTCTTTGCTGAAATTGTTACTGAATTAAGTTCACGTATTTAATGTTATTTTCAATGAAACAATATTCACGGACTTTGTCTCTAAACGCTAGCGAAGAGGCCTAATCGCGAAAGGACGGACAAAAGTAACTTCACCGGCCTAAGAGGACTTCGCGCCTAGCCAGGCATCACAATCACGGATTTTTAAGGTCGGAACCAACTAAATTATTTCTTTATTTTGTTTTATTAAGGACACTTTTTCTTTGTTTTGAATGCGGTAATATTCAAATAATTACTGTCATTTTCCTTGACTTAATATCCATATAATTACTGTCACTTTCGTTGAATTAATGTTCACATATTTACTGTTATTTTTTTTTTACTGAATTATTAGTCACGGACTTATCGCCTAATCGCGAACGGTAAATTTTCATCACAAAATCTTTTAAGCGGACACTAAATCGCGCACTATACACTTAACGTTTCGCAGTCGTTCGACAGCTGTCGACTTTCAACTCTTTTATCTTCGCTCCCCTCATAGCGATTGCTCTCTTAACTGTGGAACGACGTTTCGACAGTCCCTTCCAGCGTGGAACTGCAACTATTTCGATACCGCATTTCGCCCTGGGTGTAGCTTGGGTCACCTTCAATCGCCGATGGCGCCCCTTTTCGAAAACGACGGTTTGTGGTCACGGCTATTTGGTCCCCATTTTGGCCCACGACCGTCTCCACTGAGCTCGGGTACAAAAGACTTAACCCAGGTAATGTTAACTCTACGGTGTGTAACAACTGAATGTCTGATATGTATCAACTGACTAAGATACTCTGACAAAATAAACGACCAAAGTGTGACACGTAAAGTTGTCAGAATTAAAGAAGGAGGGAAATATCGTTACGATATAATTTACAGAACAAAAATGAGGGACGTAGCCAGCTTATAAAATACACTTATTAAAAGTAAAAGACTAAAACGTACATGATTTACACTAAACTAAGTTACAAGAGGAGGAAACTATCCTCTGACTAGAAGAACACTTGAATGTTTTACAAATGAAACTGCCAAGTATTTATAGGGTTCAGTTTAGGAAACTCGAATAGGAGAAGTACCAAATATTTATAGGGCTCGGTTTAGAAAGCTCGAACAGGAGAGCTTATGCAATCTGCGGATGATTCATCGCGTAGCTGTAATTTTCGGTGACTCATGCTAGCGATTCCTTTGAGGGTTAAACCGCATTATGTAATTTGTTTATATTAATTCTATTTTTCTTGAATTTTTGCCAAGGAAAGGCGGACTGTTTGATAGCAGGTGTTATATTCGAGATCGCGCGTTGGCGACGTTCTAATTTCCTTGTCACAATATCGATCACTGTTGGTCGTTAGAAGGTACCGTCCTTGGAGGTAGGTCAGAGATCTGCAGAACCGTCAGTAACCGGGGTGTGATATGACCTTCAGAAGAAAATTCGAATGGCCCTGGCGGTTACCCTACCGCTAGTAACCGTTCGGATTCGCTCATTGTTGCGAGTTAAGGTATTGGTCGGTATAGTAGAGCGCGCGCGGCGAGTTGAAGAAGACCGAAAAGGAGGCGAGACGTCTGAAGAAATGCGAAGAAGGACGACAGGTAGTTATCCTAAAGGTTGATGAGGGTGTACGGCGACAGTTACCCTACTGCTAGTAACCGTTTGGATTCGCTTATTGTTGCGAGTTAAGGTATTGGTCGGTATCAAGGTTACTAAAGAGACAAGGTTGCCTGATAACTTTCAACGTCACCACAGCGTCGCGTCACTCAGTAGGCCCATTTAATGCATTTACACAAATAGATGGCCTACTGGATGACGCGTCACTCCACGAGTTACCAGGCAACCTTCTCTCTATAGTAACCTTGGGTCGGTATAGTAGAGCGCGCGCGGCGAGTTGCAAAAGACCAAAAAGGAGGCGAGGCGTTTTAATAAATTTGAAGAAGGGCGACAGGTCGTTATGCTAAACGTTGATGAGGGTGTACATTTTCACTACCCCATTTATGTTGGTATGACACACATCTGAAGGTGTTCCAAACCAAAATACCGTAAGAAATAACACGAGGGGCTCTCAGAAGGCAATCGCATTTCGAGCTAGGTGGCCGCGAGTAGGTCAGTAGGTGATTCTAAGGGGGTCAAGGATATGCGGGGGTTACGGCAAAGTTGTGACCAGAAGGAAAGGGTTGACCATGGCTACTCTACTTAAAGATTGGGCTAGATTAGTCAATTATATCGATCGAACCAGTCGTCCGCTTGACGGGTAGAATCCAATACGATCCAAAACATGAGAATTCGGTCCGTATCTATAGTTGCTAACCAATTAAGCTACGCAACCCCAATTTCGTGACCGAATCGTTTTAGATTGTTGCTCCTTTAAAATTCGACCCAGGAAACGAATTCCGACCAAATTCCCCCAAACAGGTTGACGAGGATTTTGATGGGTAACACCTATTCGTTTTGCAATAAATAAATTTCACAAACCCATTGAGTGTTGACTGACTGGAAAAGGGGAAATCGTGAAAGTAAAAAGGCGAACTCGAGCCATAAGAAACAGAAAGAGAAACTCGGAATTATTGCCAAAAAAAAAAAGGGAAAAGAAAGGGAAGTTTACTGTCTCATCAAAGGATTCCCGGCAACACGCAGTATCTCATTAAAACGGCCCCAATCGAGAGATACAGATCGACAAACTTCCACAAAGAAGGGGCTGCCGCCGGAAGGGGGGCGACGCGGCCTCCCCTTAATTGAAATTGGAAAACTACGCATCCGATGATACGAGTCACGCGGGCTCAGACATAACATTCGATAATGTGGGACGTCGCACGGGCGAACTTTAAATAAAGGGATGTAAAGTTGGCGGGCGTTCGGGACGACTTTGGCCCCGACCGAGGCCAAGTCTGTGTCGCGGGGTGTGTGTGCTGCTGCTGCTGCTGGTGCGCGGACTATTGATCTGCGGGCCTCGGCAGCCAGCTCGGCCCCGCCCGTCTTAAACATATGACACATGCCCGGCTTGTTAACACCGGCCCGCACGTGCCGCGGATTCCCGATACGCTATAGCTTCGAACCTCTTTGAAATAAGGGTAACACCTACAATGTTATGCTATTTTCAACTACACTCCGGCTTCTGCAATAACTCTAAGCATCTAGACTCAGAATATAAAAGAAAAATATTTGCTTCCAAATTGCTTTCGGTTTTGGGGGGCGATGTTAATGAGATTCGTCTAGATTACGGAAGAGGTGGCGAATCAAGCACGACCTTTACCGAACGTAGTCGCCATATGAATTTCAAGACCTAACTTCTAGGTGTCACAAGGCTTTCCATCGGCTCTTCGAAAGGGCCACGTCGGGTGGACGTACCTGAGTGGGTGGGCCAATGCTTCGCTTGCTCGGAAGCCTATCTAGAGCGAGGTAAGCCCAAACGTCGGCTGCCGCGAATCAGGAGGGTCCCTCCAGTCGTTTGGGTTGAATTCTTGGAGGCGGTGGTTGAAAGCCCTTATGTTAGGTTAGGAGTGGTGAATTCATCCCGACGGATATCTACTCAGGCACCAACCTGCAGGACTAATAGGCCTAGGACAGGATACGTTTTACCAGAGTGCGATGCACCTCAGATCACCCGACGCGACGCGACGGATGAGCTACGGACATCAGCTCACGTGCTAACTTACAGAAATAGTAGAGATAGGATAGGTATTGTCTTAACAGTAACTCATGCACCCCAAATCAACCGAGGGATACCTGCTCAGGCGTTAACCTGCAAGACTAATAGACCTAGGATAGGTTTCGTTTTACCCCCATGGTTTGGGGTACTTGCCACTGGGTGTACGTTGATTGGGCACACTTACCTTTCCGAATGTACCCCAATCGACTGTCTCGCACACTATTTAAAGCTCAAACGTCGGCTGCCTGTGGTCCCACCTTTCGCGAATCAGGAGGGCCCCTCCAGTCGTTTAGGTTGAATTCTTGGAGGCGGTGGTTGTAAGCCCTTATGTTAGGTTAGGAGTGGTGAATTCATCCCTACGGATATCTACTCAGGCACCAACCTGCAGGACTAATAGGCCTAGGACAGGATACGTTTTACCAGAGTGCGATGCACCTCAGATCACCCGACGCGACGCGACGGATGAGCTACGGACATCAGCTCACGTGCTAACCTGCAGAAATAGTAGAGATAGGATAGGTACTGTCTTAACAGTAACTCGTGCACCCCAAATCAACCGAGGGATACCTGCTCAGGCGCTAACCTGCAGGACTAATAGACCTAGGATAGGTTTCGTTTTACCCCCATGGTTTGGGGTGCTTGCCACTGGGTGTACGTTGATTGGGCACACTTACCTTTCCGATTATACCCCAATCGACTGTCTCGCACACTATTTAAAGCTCAAACGTTGGCTCTCTGTGGTCCCACCTTTCGCGAATCAGGAGGGCCCCTCCAGTCGTTTAGGTTGAATTCTTGGAGGCGGTGGTTGAAAGCCCTTATGTTAGGTTAGGAGTGGTGAATTCATCCCGACGGATATCTACTCAGGCACCAACCTGCAGGACTAATAGGCCTAGGATAGGATACGTTTTACCAGAGTGCGATGCACCTCAGATCACCCGACGCGACGGATGAGCTACGGACATCAGCTCACGTGCTAACCTGCAGAAATAGTAGAGATAGGATAGGTATTGTCTTAACAGTAACTCATGCACCCCAAATCAACCGAGGGATACCTGCTCAGGCGCTAACCTGCCGGACTAATAGACCTAGGATAGGTTTCGTTTTACCCATCTTTTTACCCACGTTTTACCACCTTTCCGAATGTACCCCAATCGACTGTCGCGCACACTATTTAAAGCTCAAAGGAGTGACCTCAATCCGGTGACGCTGGTATGGGCGGAAGCCCCATGTGGAAACTTGCCCCGTTTTTTTTTCGAGTTGCTGCATATGAAGAGCACTGATTAAATCTCAATTGAAGCTAATAATGTCCACAAACATACAGAGCATACATTACCTTAATCAAAGCCGATAATCCATAAGTAATTAGGGACACGAACACGCTTATGTATGTACGTGTTTTGCGAGTAGTGAGTTCCGCCGCTCATATTTATGAATTATTTATGGGCGATGTGACAAAGAATTCGAAAGCACCTCCGCATCCAGGTCGGCGGCGATATTTTTTCTAATATAAATGGATCGCGAGGCAAATGATAGGGAGAGCCTTTGTACGTCAAAAAGGCGCGACAAATTGCAGCTGATGGAGTTCGATATATCTTCGGGCCGCGTGACTCTAATGCATCCGGTGAACCATCCACCTCCCCCTCATAACACCTAGTCCCCATTTCTGCGGGCAAGTTATACAACTTGATGTTGTTGGTATTTACGTGGTTCCTATTTACCGACCGTAGGCGAAAAGTAAACAATATGGCATTTTTTTTTATAAATTGGACCTCATGAAAAAAGGGAAATAGTATTTGCTAATGGTAGGTAGGTTGGTCCAAAAATTATACCTTCTTGCTAATGATCAAAGCTGTGTAAGTGGAAGGTGGTACCTCTTAAATGATAAAAACGATTAATTTATACAAACGGAAAGAGTTCGGAATTTTTTTTTTTAAACTTGAAATTATCCTTTACGACGTCGTTAGGGCAGCATCAAGTTTCCGTGTTACGGCCGCACCGCCATCAAAATAAAGCGGCCGACAAAACGAAGCCGAACCAATAAACATGGCGGCAAAACAACCTCGTTACGTATAAATCTCCCGTTATTTGTCAAACTGCGGGACGAAACGAAGACGACTCGACGAGAATCGCTCCCAAGCCGGGCGTCCCGGGCTCCCGATAGGAAGCTCCCAACTTTATGCCCACTAAGTAGGAGCGTTTGCATTAGGCCGTATTGCAGCCAAAATGAAAATCCCGCCGTAAATATTTTTTTCTCGCCGGCATCAGGTGCTCGCCTCGCTTTAACTCCCTCGCGTCATCTACTGTATAAATAATAAAGCGAGAGAGATGATATTGTTTAATAAAATATGAGAGGAGAGCCTCTCTTATAAGTTCGCATTGGAGTGAAGAAGAAACATAAATAATCAGAAAATGATCTCGTTTAACTAGCGGTTACGAATTTCACAGGAATCGGAAACAAAATTGCATAATATTTAGTATTCGTAGTTAAATTAAACAATTTATCTTTCCTGCCGAATATAAACTGGAACTGAACACACGGGAACTAGCTCTTTTTTGTGACGACAAGAGGTATTCAAATTTTGATATGTGCATCTCGAGTTTGGGAAGATGCGGGAATTTCTATGAAGAATAAATTTTTCCGAGAAATCAGTAATAAAGAAGTTTCTGCCAGTTACTGCATATCGCACCGCTGCCACCAAAATTTATGTTTCTTCATCGTAGGGGGGGCAAAGCTTCATATTTGAGATCTTCAAGCAATTCTCAATGATTTTTCCAAATAATATTTCCGCATATTTTGAAGAATAAAGGTACTTTACTCTTATGTTGATTTCAAATAATTTGATTTCCTGGGTATATGACAAGAGGTATTCAAATTTTGATGTGTGCATTTTGAGTCTGGGAAAATTCAAGAACTATTATGAAGAATAAATTTGTCACCAATTTAATTTTAAATGACTTGCCTCGTACCTACCTCGACAGATGACAAGCTCTGCTGACTAACGTATCAGCTGTTCCCCTCGACTAGCAATCAGTGAAGATGGGGGTGAGTTAATTACGATGGTAAAACAACAAAAGGGCGCCAGGTCAGACTTGAATAAACAAACTGAACGTAAACGATCTTGCCGACGTCTCCGAATCTACTAAATCGGCAGAAAATCAAAAGTAAACACGGGCTTATTTAACTCACTGGTACGTTAAGGAGTAAACACAAACGCAATAACAAAAGTTAACTTAGACTTTAATTAAATACCGATGTAAGGACCCGAAAAATGCGTAGGGAAAATTTCCAAATTATCATTATAAATTCTTTCTTAAAAATTTCACTTGATCTCACGAAATCGGAACGCAGGAAAAACATATTATATTCAGTAGTCTAGAACGTGCTCTCCAACTAGAGAAAATATTAAGTTACGGAGATAAGATCGTTTTCAATTTTAAGGGATCAGCAAGAAACCGTGCGACCAGCTTCTCTGGCACTGACCGCGCGACACGTGGCTAAAAATGGTAAAAGCAACACGCGTACGCCACCTAGTGGAAAGCGGCTCGCCGCTAAAAACCCGAATCAACCACGGACTTTTTCAAAAACTTGCTGAATTTGAAAAAGATCCCACTTCAGGATTCGAGGGCGGTGGCGAGGGCTTAAGTAGAGAAGCCGCGCGCAGGAGAGTTAGTTCCCGGTTGCCCTTAGTTTTGCGTGTTAAATTCTCGTCGAAATTTTAGTTTAATTAATTAATTTTTGTTCTAAGTTCGGTTGTATTTTTGGATTTAATTTTTCAGAGTTTGATATTGGTTTTCGTGTAGTTTTTTTTTTTGTGTCAGTTATTATAAAATAAATTCGCTCGCTAACGAATCAATATTCGTAAATCTAAATCGTTAGTGTTTTTCCTGAGTTACGAATACGAGAAAAATCCTTCAAGTTTCGTCCCCGGTAAATTCCATGTTTTTTCGGCTTAAAAGTTTGTCAATTACTAACGAAACGCATTTTTCTAAATGTACCGCACCATCTTTCCTCCTGGACGAGTTTCGGGTTATTTTTTGTAATCTTTGTTTTTTTTTTCACTATTATTATCTATTAATGTGTAATTATACAAATTTACTTCCAATATAATTTTATTTGATAAACTTTCCGAATTTTATTCATTATTCACAGTAGAATTTAGAGAACCTTTTATTAAATAAGTACCTAACCAGGAGAGGAGGAAAATCCAACAATTCCAAAGTAGTAAGTCCGAAGATCAAAAGGGCTAAAACTCATACCGAGTCCAAGGAGAGCGACGGAACGACTCCTGGCTACTTTTCCACTAATTCCAGGAACGCTACTCACAAAGGAGTCGCCCTTAGCGTCTCGATTCGGCCTGTAAAAGTTTTGGGTAACAAAGGGTAAGAAAAGTCCAAGAGGGATAAATTGTAATATTTTGGTTATTTGTTGAAAGCCATTTTTATCAAAATTTAAATCACCCTTTCCCGTATCTCGGGTCTTACACCATTAACTATGTTGAACAAAGGTACAATACATAAAAGTGTACACGATAATTTGACTTCTTTACAATAATGTGGTTTACCCACAAATTCAAGGGCCGTAATTCGCTCTCACCACTCGGTCAAGCAAGAGAAATAAACAAACCGATTCACGATATGTCAAAATAAATTAAATTGGAAATACCTTAACCTTATTGAGAGCGTACAGTCGGTAACGTCAGCTCAAAATTACCAACCGAAGTGCAGCTGGTAGTTACGACGCCCTCCGTCGATCGCGTTCAGCGTCGACAATCCGGTTCAAACTGGATTCACAGGGCCCGTCAAGATGGCTGGTCAGGTTTCCTCATGGGACAGGAAAGCCCTAGAAATACTACGAGTTGACTCGGTTTGAGCCCAACTCACGACGGTACAATATAACAAGGCTGAAGCGCAGCAGAAGATCTGTGCATACAACTAAAAGCCTGTATAGAAGGAACGTTAGCGTCCAACATGGCGTTCAGACAAAGCGCTGGGGTTTACCTAGGTTTTTGAAGTATTCCAGGCTTGGTATGGGGCTTAAAATACCCCAAACTCGTTCGGTGGTGTAGTCAGGAATTCCGGCAGCGCCGTAGATCAATTCTCCTCACATAAAGAGCAAGAACCCAGAGCTTACACTAAGACACGTCTGCCACCAAAAATTATATCACGATCCATCGACGTAAGGAACCATTAGGCATAAATTTTGGTGGCAGTGGTGCGATATATCATGAAAATAGTTGCGACGTTCACACTCATGCATAAAACTTAAAGAAATAACGGAAACTATACGTTAACGTTCAAGTCTACTGTTTGCGTCTGCGACTACGTGCATACTACGACCTGCATGCACATTGTTTACCGCACAAATGCCGTGCCATTAAAGTGTTATCTGTCTAGTTTTTTTTTACAGTCACTAAGTGTATATTTTTTCGCTGGGTCAAAGTCGTTTAACAACACAAACATCCACGGCTACTGGTGGGATTCGAACCCACGGCTACGCCGCCGCTCTCTCTCTAGTTGTAAGTTATTTGTAACCAGAGCACTTTGTCATAATTTTAACGAGACGTTTCGAACTCGAATCTTCAAATTACACCACATTTGAATACACCGTGTTGTAAACCTCGGCGATAAGGCCGTAATAGCAATCATGAACGTAATTAAAAGGCGGGCGCATGACTGCGAATTCAAGTCCGCTTATTTTCAACAGGTAATTCATTGCGCGCGAGTATTATTTAAAGACGGGGGTGTGAGGGGCGAGGGGGGGAAGCCAAATTAGTGCCTCGCCTATCCCATAAAACAAACGACTCACGAACTTGTGTTTTGGGAGGCGAGCTTTGCCGCCACACGTAATTTCGCCTATTTATGCGAGCCTCTTCCTTTCTGAAAATTAATTAATGCGTAATTGCATCGCACCTTGTTAGATGAATCTGCTGTAATTCGGCGCGCCGTTGTTTCTTTCTGCTTTTGTTTGCTAAAACCTGCTCATTAGGTGGCGGGGGAGAGAAAGGAGATTTATCAATCGTGGTGAAATGCAGTGGGGCACGAAAAGAATTCGATTCGTATCTACTTTGCGCGCCGCCACCGCAATGCCGCAGTAACATGCACCGAACAGCTCGTTATTACGACGAATAAAACACATGCACGCCGGGCTCAGACGTTGCCACCGATAAATTAGTAGGTACCATTTTCAGGGAATGATTTACGTCGAGCCGGCGAAAGACACGCACGGGAATTGTCGAGCGGGGTTCCACTGTACGTACGTACGACGGGGGGGTTGAAACGAAACGCGGCGTTACTGCATTCTATAAAGTGGCGGCGCGGCGGCGGCGTGCAATCCCCCCGATGGATGGCGATGATGAAAACGGCCGGCCATTCGTTTCCATTGTTTACTTTTTAGCAGACAAAACACATCTCGTATCGATCGCCCGATATTAATAATAGTTCGCTATTGACTCGAGTTATCGGGAAGTGCGGCTTTGTTTCTGTTTTTATACACAACCCCGGCGAAACTGATTATTTTACAGCGATACGACGACAACTCGTCGATTTTCGTTTAAAATATTTTGATTTCCATTGAAAAATATATACATACATATACACGGTAGGTATGTATATCTGAGTTGATTCTGATTCATCTTAATTGTCGACGCATTCAAGTTCACAAGCAAATTGGATAAAAACTATTTAAAAATTTGCGCTCATTCGAAGATGCTACATGATGAATCGGAATAGTCCGAATTGTTTCGCCACAATTAAAACGTGCTATCTGGGTGACTTTCCTGGAATCCGCAATAAACCTATTAATGTTAGAATATAGCTCGCAATCGTCACTGCAACACCTGGCCTTACGTTGTTGTAACCCAGTTCTTTTGGTGCGTCGGTGAATAAACTTGAGGGATTAAGGAACTAAATACGTTTGAATAAAATGCGGAAGTTAGATTTAATTAATTATTTATTGAAAAAAAAAAGGTAAAAAATGAGAGAATGACTGCAAGCACTAAAAGAAACCTCGCTAAGTCAAAATTAAAGAGAATTCAACCGTTCGCTCGAGAGATTGCAACCTGTCTGTTTGTTTCCGTAGCTGCTTTCTTTCCAACTAAAAAATTAGTCTCTTCCTTCAGACTCCGCAAGCGATTTTGAAACAACCCGGACCAGTAATCGCTGCTCTAGCACAAAATCACGCCCACCGCCCATTTCCTGTCCCCATATCCATAAATTAAGAAAACCCCAATTAGCTTGTCATTGTCAGCCACGGATCGGCGTGTGGTCCTTTGCAATTTGAAACCTTCCTGACTCTCTCCTCGCCCAAAACCTTACAAGTGTCTGGGTTGACATTTTAATGCATCCGGTACTTGCTTGAACGCTAAGCAGACAACTAAGCAGCTTGAACCCGGCGGGGGGGGGGTATCCTGCTAACTAAACCGTGGATCCAACGGCCTAGGCCGTAGGTGACCATTATAGACATTTGATAGAGTCCCTATGGGTGTGACGAGCCCACTGTCCCAAGTTGGCGTACCAGCGTCTGGGTTGCACGTAACCTAATCTGCAGGGCTCCTCTTAGGACGTGCCCGAACTTCCAACCAGTGAAGTTAATCGGTACCGTGGGGACCGGTTAGTCCGGAGGACACCCTCCCCTGGAGTGGAGTGTGTAGAGGGAGACCTCCGCCGGTCGACTAGGTTGGACTCATGGGGGCAGTGATTGCAAGCCCGCATGCTTGGGCTAGGGATGATGTCCATAAATCCCGACGAGTGAAATGCGGATCTCAGTTCCGGCACTAGCCTAGTTAGATTAGATAGGTCTCCCTTGACCAGAAGGGGCGAGGGGCATGCACTCCGGACCACTCTGGTAGCAGTGAGTTGGAAGTCACTTTAAAGTGCCAGCCACCGAAAGGTGGGCCAGCCCTGCGCTGTGATTGGGCGTATCCCAAGCCGGAGCCCAAGCGGATAAGGGCTACTCTGCCCAGGAGCCACTTGATGAGGGAGAGGTGCGATTAGGGAATAGGTCTGGTACTTGCTTGAAACACTAAGCAGACAAAACTTCCCACTTGCAATGCAAAGGATCCCTTTTCTATAACTGACATGTTCTAAAATTTAGTGTGACCAATTCGTACAAAAATCTGAGCCAACACAAGCTGAAATGTTATGCTGACTTGTTTATGATGGCAGAGAACCAGGCCTAACGTTAGAAATTTTTATGACTCGCGCTGGGCGGTTTCACTCTTCTGAAAAGGACCCCGGCGCCCATCCGGTCGCAATTTCTACTGCGTAAAGTCCTAAGGATCTGAACATATGTTTGTTATTTACAATTAATCAAGCAATAACCGATTTTGTTTTGAAAAACAAATCCGCGACAGTTTCAACCTTTTGCTTAGAGTAAACAATTCTAAGAAAATGTTTGGTCTTATCAGGACTGACTTCATTCGAAAAGTAATCGTACAGTCAGAATCAAATGAACACCATAACAACATAGATAATTTGCTGGCAGTGGCAGAGAAGTGAAGTGGTACGTCTGTACCCCCTGCTTTTCATTTCTGCCGTTTTCCACTGTTCCCCAATATTTACATTAGAAATTTACTATACGAATAAAAAATTTATTTTGGTGGTAGTGGTGGGATATACAGTGACCGGCAGAACGTTATAGGAAACTTCTTTATTATTGATTTGTCAGGAAAAATTCTTGTACCTTCTGACACTCAAGATGCACTTTGAATGCCTCTTGTCATGTACCGAGGAGATCAAAATATTTGAAATCGACGTAAGAGTAAAGTACCTTTATTTTTCAGGATGTGCGGGCATATTATTTGGAAAAGTTATTCAGAATTGTTTCAAGATCTTGAATATAAAGTTATGGTCTCCTACGATGAAAAGAAATTTTTGGACACCAAAAAAAGTGAAATTTTTACGGTATCAATGTTATTGATCATATCCTCTAGTTAGTAGAAGAATAAAATAAAGTCGAATAAAATAAAGTCGACTTTTATTTCATTACGTTGTGAAACGCTACAAAGATTCTAGCAGAAAGTTGTAACGGTTGGTCAACTTTCGGGGTCGTCTGTAGTTGCTTGATCGTTGCTCTGCTCGACGTAGATCCGGCGGCTCGGGCTTGCTCGTCGGTGTCCGGGTTCAGCGGAAATAAAAGCGTCGATCAACAAGCAACACAACTTTATTTACAAACTAGTCTATATTTGCAGGTGTTTACAAATTGTGTCTTGTGGACACTAATTACAGGACGGTAGTTTCGGATACGGTGTGTCTTACGGACACTAATCGCAGGACGATAGTTTCGGAAACGGTAATATACGGTGTGTCTCAAGGACACTAATCACAGGACGGTAGTTTCGGAAACGGTGATGTACGGTGTGTCGCACTAATGTCAAACAAAATGACAACGCACTGTGCATACGTTCCGGTACAGGCTCCGGGGATCGGATCCGTGGTATGGTTGTGAGTGAAACTCCCACTCAGGATTAGGATGTGCGAAACGCCCGCACCAGGTAAGAAAGAGTGAAACTCCCACTCTAGGATCAAGATGTGCGAAACGCCCGCGCCAGGTAAGAAAGAGTGAAACTCCTACTCTAGGATCAGGATGTGCGAAACGCCCGCACCAGGTAAGAAAGAGTGAAACTCCCACGCTTCGTAAACTATAACTGTTACCTCATGCCGGGAGTGTTGGACGAGGGACGGATGGAATGCGGGGTAGCGTTTGTGACGTCAGCCATAGACCAGTCAAGGCTTGCTTGTTGAAGTTAAATGAAGTTTTGATCGGTTGTAAAAATTTGAAAAGGAAAATGACACTAAAATAATACGGGTTGAAGTACTTGATATGCAGATTAATCGCTTGTTGCATCAAACTCTTAAGCTGAGCATAAATTTAAGCGGTGTTAACAGTGTGACATTTCAGATACTCAACATTATGTAAGTTATGCTTTGTTCCTACACAGTTCCTGACTACATAGTTCGAAACTGTCAAATATATTCGCCCGTCGAATTAATTATCGCTTTCAAGAGCTGCGTTAAATGTTAAACATTGATCGGCGCATGCTTTTGACAGTTTCGGACTAGTTAGATGCTGGCCTAGTATTGTGACGCTTAAAGTTAAATTGAGCTTAAATATTTGATGCAACTGACCATAACGGACCTTATCTTATTGTTATCGTTATCGTACGCGTTCCCATTCCCGGGCAATTGTAGCTTTTACTTTAATTGATAAAAGTTAAATAATATCCATTACAACTTAAAAATTCAATTTAGTACGAATTTTCCGATAGTTAAATAAAATGTCCAAGTGACGTTTTACCGCACTCACTCTCACTGACTGAAATTTACCAGTTACCAGGCATCCTACGAGTAAGGCCTAGCGATGACGTTGTATGTAGCTATATGTTGGTTCGCGGATGAGGCAACCGTTGTAGTTTATGGACCGTGTGAAACTCCTACTCTAGGATAAAGACGTGCGAAACGCCCGCGCCAGGTAAGAAAGGGTGAGACGCCCACTCAGGGTCGGAATAAGAACAGGAGGAGCGGTTGTAGGTAACGCGAACGTAGCACAGGTTGTTAAACGCGTTTGAGTCAAAACATCGACGACGAATGACTCCCCGGAAAACTGCATTCGCGCCACGGCCGGCGGCTCGGAATGCCCGGCGAGTCACTGTCCTCAAGCCACGTCCGCGTCAGCGCGGCGGATGACTCCCATCCCGCTTATAAAGGTTTGTGCGTGGTCGGGAGCCTTACTTTTTAGGAACTAAATATACGGGCTAATTAATACATACAACTCCTAACTAAATATGTACAAATACGGCAAATGAAAAGTATTTTTGGCAACGGAGTGGTCACTTCGTCACAAAGTTATCACAAAAAATAGATTTTCTGAGAAATCAATAATAAAATAGTTTCCGTATATGTCAGACTTTCAGCTGGTCATCGTATCCCATCGCTGCCACCAAAATATATGCCGCATGCCATCGTAACGTAACGAAAGAAAAAACTTTCATTTCACAAAATAAAAAAAAAACTTATTTCGTTCATCCACCAACTAGAAATTTCACTTTTTGTGTCCAAAACATTTTTTTCATCCTAGGGGGGGTATTATTTTTTATTTAGGTTCTGATATAAATTCTGAATAACTTTATCAAATTAATTTTGTATTTTGAGTATGGGAAGATGCGGGAGTTTTCATAAAGAATAATTTTTTCTGAAAAATCGATAATAAAAAAGTTTCCGGTCACTGTGTATCACACCGCTGCCACCAAAATCTAACGAAATAAAAATCGTTTGACTTTTATTTCGTTACGTCGATGGAATGTGACTTAAACTTTCTATTCGTATAGGTATTAAATTTCTAATATAAATATTTGGAACAGTGAAAAACGGCAAGTCAGCAAAAATTATTTACATTCTGACTTTCCTCGGGTAATTAGGTATTTCGTATTCCTCATAGTTTAATTCACACCACTACAAAAACTTTCTTGCAAAACAGTTTAAGCCGCGCCGGATCTACACGAGTACGGAGCGTAAATCGCGGCCGAGATTCCGGCAAATCCGTTAAGTGCGGCCGCGGCTCGGCGCGGGGCGGACGAATTAATTACTCCAAAATTGAAATGAAAGTGTAAAAGCTCGGGATTTGCGGCGGGGCGGGCTCGTGTGATTAAATCCGGCCAAGTTGGCCTGCCTGACAGAAGTTCGTCTTCGGGCCCCCGGAACAACGAGCGCGCTGACTCCGGGCGGAAACCTGGATTAGTTTCGGAGGTAATTTTCGGGCGAACACAATCGAGCCCGGCTGAATAAATATTTGCTTCCTACCTCCTCCTCCTCCCCGACGGATCTATGACGGACGAATAAATATTATGCGAATGTTCAAATAGGTCAATCACATCATTATTATTATTATTATTTACTTTACCAAATTCAACATTGTAATTATTTTCGTAATATATCCCACCGCTGCCACCAAACTTTAGCATCACTCTTTTATGGCTTTGTAACCGTGGAAGAGTATCTCCATTTAATTGAGGGGGTAGCTTCGAGTTAAGGGGCCTCGACATGTACGTACGTACGTATTCAGAAGCGAGCGAACCGAGTGAATTATTCAAGAATTGATGGAATAAAATAACATGTAGAAATGTGCGGTGCAGATAATGCAGCTGGCGAAAAAGTATCCAGCCAGCGGCGGAATTTTGCGGGAAATAAAATTTGTATAACGACCACTCGACCCGCTCGCTCCAGTAATGCATTCTCTTAATTCTATTCAGTTCGAGTGGATCGTGTGCGAGTGGACCGGAATAAAAATAGCAGAACAAGAAGAGCGGGAGAGTCCGGGACGTCGATATCTGGCGCTGCGGTCGCCGTCGCGTACGGGAAATCGCGTTAACGTCCGCGTCGCGACGCCCTCCCGCACCTGCCCGCACGGAAACACCGTCGGGGATTATTTGCAAACAAACAAACCAAAAAAAAGCGCTCAGATATTTTCGAATAATTCGCGCGGTTTATAATTTCCGACGTCGAGAAAAAAGGAAACCCGAGGACGCGACGCCGCGCGTCGTCGCCGTCGTCGATGTTACATACATGCGAGGCGGTAGTTTTTATTGGGTCGTTAAAGTTTTATTCTTTTCGATTCGGTGGCGGTTGTTTTGTTCGGTTTTATTAGGGGCTCATTAAAAAAGAAAGTAAGTATCTTAAGAAGGGCTGGCGAATGAAAGGAAAAAAATTCGTTTAATTTATCGATGGGACTTAAGTTTTGGCATTTATTATACTTAAGAAAGTTGACCGTTAAAGATGAAAATAAAATTTTAGTGTGTTCACTGAGAGTGTTTAAAATGACAAAATATTCCATCATGCAAAAATATTTTGCGGAAGACCCAGCAGGTACAGCCTCAATCAAAAGTAATGAAACATTCAAAACCGAAACGCTGTAGTCAGAGAGAGAAGATACCGAGTGAGATGAAGCCATATAGCGAACGAATGTTTCCGAAGTCCTTCGGAACCCCACAACACGTTGCGCTCTCTCTGACTCGGCACCGTTGCACTCTGACTACGGCGTTTCAATTTTGAACGTTTCATTATTTTTGATTGAAAATAATCTCAGGTTATAACACTTAATAATCAAAAACTCTCTATCTCGTTCTATAAATGAGCTATCGAAATAGGGGGGCGCCTAGAGACTTACCCTGTATATGCAAAACAAGACCTATTATTATTACTCTTTGCGAAATTAGTCGTCTTTTGTTTTGTGGACGCGTTCGTAGTAGTTATTCAACAAAACATAAACTTTATTTGATTAACGTAAACCTAACATGTACGGCTTGTCGGACTATGCAGCACCAGCGCGTAAGGCGTATGGTTTGCTGGACTATACAGTATCACCGAGAAAAAACTTCGAAAACAAATCACCGTCATTTATATTTTCGAATTTTTCGTAATGCTTTGGTGTGTGAAGAAAAATAAGAAAATGAGAAACAACTGCATAAATGGCAGCGAAAATGCGAAGAAATTGAAACATGTTAAAAATACGAGAAGAAAAATCGTGAACGTGGAAACACTGCTTTCATGTACGGCTTGCCGGACTATGCAGCACCAGCGGGTGAGGCGTACGGTTTGCTGGACTATACAGCACCACCAGAAAAGAACGTTAATTACTTATCAAAGTCGATGGAAAACAAATTATCGTCGTTTCTTTTGTCGAACTAATTTTTCGTATTATGTACTTTGGTGTGTGAAGAAAAATGAGAAAATGAGAAACAATAACTGAATAAATGGGAAAGAAAATGCAAGGAAATTGAAACATGTTATAAATACGAAAAAAAAAACTTGTAAACATGTAAAAACAAAAGCAGATCGATCAGAAACGATTGAATAAATTTGGAAAAAAATGCAAGAAAATTGAAGCCACGTTAAAGGTGCAAAAGAATTATGTGAAAACAAAAGACGATCGAGTTATGTGGCTGAAAAACATGGATGAAAAACGAAAGGTTGTTACGGTTGAAAAATCCATTTAATTTGTTTCATAATATTTGCCAAACGCCCTGTATTAGCATGAGATTTTAAGGCCCACGTGACTTGTCTCGTATTTCTCAATGTTACGCAATATTGCGTTAGAAAAACCACACGCTGTTATTTAGTCTTACAGTATATCTCCATTTCACTCTGTCGTCCGGTTAAAAACTGAGTTCATTCGTAACGACTGTCACCAAATTTATAATTTAAATTGACTTGCCTCTCACTTACCTCGACAGATGACAAGTTTCCTGCTGTCTCTTTCACCAGCTGATCCCCTCGGCTAGCTGCAGTGTGAGGGAGTGAGTAACTTGGATGTTAATATAACTAAAGGGCGCCAGTTCGGACTTAAATAAATCAACTGAGCAATGACAACCTTGTCGACGTCCCCGAATCGACCGAATTGGCAGAAATAAATCAAAAGTAAAACAGAGGCTTAACACTCACTTGTACGTCACAACCGCGAAAGTTTACTTAAATTTAATTAACACAATTAAACAGGTCGTACAACGATCAAAGTACTAACAGGTTTTACAAGGCCAATGCAATAGCTTACGTTACATGAACTTACTTAAAAATAGGGCGGTTGGTTCTTTATTACAACACACAAAACAAAGAAAAGGCCGTAT
The DNA here is from genome assembly GCA_033060865.1 of Dorcus hopei. Taxonomy (NCBI): domain Eukaryota; kingdom Metazoa; phylum Arthropoda; class Insecta; order Coleoptera; family Lucanidae; genus Dorcus; species Dorcus hopei. Next base: position 70,464,402 of record CM065425.1, on the reverse strand, counting down.
TTCGCTCTTAAAAATGCATGCGCAAATTGGATTAAATAATAAACTTACGTTTACGACCGAGTTGTCAAGTCACTGTGTCAACTACGCTGCGAAGTTGGCGGTCGTCACGCCACTTGGTGGTACTGGCCAAGCCGACAACTAGTTTATACCGGACGGGATCTGGTTACAAGATGGCTGACTTACGCTACTCGTCGCTACGAGGTCGTCACGGTCGTAGCCTATCTCGAACAGCACGATGAACCACAGAGGGAGTTCGATGTGGCACCAAAACCCAATTTAAATCAAACGGAAAACTTCGCGTAAAAGCTTGTGGGGGTATAAAAGGAAACGGTTTCGTTAGCAGCCATTTTGGTACACGTCCTTGCACATTTTTACATTACCTGGGGTTTTGTAGATTCCCAGGTTTAGTATGGAGCTTAAAATTATCCCCAAATGTGTTCGACGTTGTCACTAAATTTTCCGGCACAGCCGCAAATGAATTACTTATCCCAAAGAGCAAGAATTCCGATAATTTACAATGCACGTAAAACACGTCTGGCTTGTTGACACACTTCGAACAAGAGAGAGCCTCAAGGCGACATTGTAGATGGTGATGGTTGCTAGATCACGGAGCTGAAGACAGTCACGTGGTGTATCATCCACCAATAAACTTCGAGAAAGCAAAGAAGGGATGCAGGCTCGCCAACTATATCGAAAGCGGGTCTGATATCGTTTCGATTCCGCGTTTTCTTTGGCGGGAAATTTGAAACGCAGTTTTGTGATTGAAACCTGAAACGGAATCTTCGAGATCTGTTAAAGCGCGCCGAGTGATTTTCAAGGTTGTTAGAGAGTTTTTCGATGGCATGTCGTTGAATTGAAACAAGGAACAGGCTTTTAGTGGTAGTTTTACCTTGGTTGGTTGGGGGTGAAAGAAAAGGCCGAAAGCGTAGTTTGAAACGTATAAAACCCCCGGAATCACGGCTTCCCCCCCGTCTGTCTCGAGCTGTACCTGCTTCACCGACTTACGGCGCTGACTACCGTGAGAAAGCGCTCCGACACTGTTGACAGTACAGTCACTAAATAATTACGGTACCGCAATCAGCCGCCGTCTTAGGGCAAAATATTGGCGGGAAATTTAAATGTCTAACGCTAACAACGGCACACTTGGGCATTTTAACCTTTTATTTGACATGTGTTAAGTTTGATTAAACTTGCCGGAAAGAAAATCACTAGAAAAGTCGGCCGTTTTAGTCGTCTACTTCGTTTTACACATACGGACAATATACACAAATCGGACCTATGTTACATTATATTACATTATATCTCCTTTCATTTGTCAAAGTTTGTAAAGATGCTAACGAATCACCCTGTGATACTTTAGGCCTTTTCGGAAACTACGGTCGGGTTACAGGTCGGACTTAAATAGTTACCTGATGAGGTTAACTTGTTCTATAACCGAACCGCTCGGGTTTGACAGGGTTTGCGAATGCGCGAACGTTTCTTTGAATGACCTTGCAAGTGTCAGAAAATAATATAAACTAAACTAATAATATAAATAAGTCAAAATATGTAAATATTCACCTTGCATAGGAGACCGTACGATAAAGCAGCTTCAAACAAGCCATGTGTTACGTTTGAATTTGCTGCTAAGAAAACGTGGCAACGAAGCAACGTTTAAGCCGCGTTTCGGTACGTTTGGCAATCACGAAGCTCATTCGATGTAGGACACCACGTGACTATATAATAGTTCATCATTGGTTACCGCTTGCGACTTTCGCGCGTTATTCAGCGTCCACCATCTTAGATTCGCGTTCTCGTTCGGCCATCGTAAGGTGCTGTCGTATATTAGTGTAATCTCGGGGTTCTTGCTCTTTATGTGAGGAGAATTTATCCACGGCCTTGCCGGAATTCCTGACTGCACCACCGAACGAGTTTGGGGTATTTTAAGCCCCTGGAAACGCCATTTTAGGACGCTAACGCTTTTAATTTCTCTTCAGGCTTTTAGCGCAGGCTTTTAGTGCGACTTCCAATTATCAGTTCACGGACAATTCGAAGTACTATTTCGATTTATCGTATAGAGCCAACTCGTCTCCCCTGTGAAGAAATCAATTCCGGCGTTTCTACGAGATATCTTGCGAATCCGCTTTGAACCGGATCACCGACGTTAGAAACAACCCACAGGTGGCGTCGTGAGTGCCAACTTCACTCCGTGGCTCGACTCACAGATGAACGGTAGCCGCGTCCTGGCAGCGAGGCCGCGAGTTTGACGTTCAACCTTAGTTATTTATCTCTCTTTCGTGAACAATAATTGCATGCTTACCGGAGAGCGAATTTTCGGCTGAATGCGGTTGGTATAATTTAAAAGAGTAGTTTTCGTTGTCACTAAGTAAATAAATTGACAACCGTGGTTTGTTCGCATTTTACCTACGTTTGAATTTTGTTTATTGTAAGCAGGTATCTGTATCACCTGGTGTGTGTGATAACCTGCATTCGCTCGAATTTTTGAGTTTCAATAAAGCTTAACTTTTGCTATTGCGTTTGTGTTTACTCCTTAACGTACCAGTGAGTTAAATAAGCCTGTGTTTACTTTTGATTTTCTGCCGATTCGGAGACGTCGACAAGATTGTTTACGTTCAGTTTGTTTATTCAAGTCTGACCTGGCGCCCTTTTGTTATTTTACCATCGTAATTAACTCACCTCCAACTTCACTGATTGCCAGTCGAGGGGAACAGCTGATACGTTAGTCAGCAGAGCTTGTCATTTGTCAAGGTAGGTACGAGGCAAGCCATTTAAAATTAAATTTGGTGACAAAATAAACAAGTTTTTACTATTGCATTGCATTTAATTAATTCTTTGAAGTGTTTGAAGTGGTATGCCCGTTTTAGACGGTCACATTTCTTGTACAAATTTGTTACAAAATGAGAGAGATAAGCTATCACAGTGAATTTGATTGGTTGAATTTGTTACAAGAAATGTGACCGTTTAAAACGGGCTCTACATGACTTATCAGATTTCTTTTTCACGTACCTCTTACTTTTATTAACAGAGTGCGGATAATCAGGCAAAACAGATAGCGGATAATCAGGCAAAAATTGATGTATATTGTTACGGTAATAATTTAAGTAACATGAAATAAGGGACGTAGCTTAATATAAGGTAACCAGTATAAGAGAACCAGCAAAGATGTACAGCTGAAAATTAGTCGAGCGTAACATAAACACAAGACGATAACATAAACAAAAGAATGACTCCTTTGCAATTATGTAACGTATGACTCATCCGAGTTGGAAGATCCACCTGCGATGATTCATTAGCGGGCCGTGCGCAAAATCTTATGACTCATCTACGGGCACAGATCTAACGCAGGGCCGTGTGCATAAATGTCAAGGCAATAATTGACGTCACGAAACCCCTATAAAAGGTCGACAAAGCTAACGCTAGCAGATAATTAGAACAAATCTCTTCAGAGTGTCATCTAGTCTAGTTGTCCGCGAGTGCCTCAAAATACAATGTAAGTAATTGAACTTGTAATTACTTGTAATAAATGACTTGTTATATTAAGCTACGTCCCTTATTTCATGTTACTTAAATTATTACCGTAACAATATCGAAATTAGTGACGTTACACTTTCTAATCTCTTTATAGCTCATGTAGGTATATTATAATTATTTGTCAGATAAAAAAAAACTGAATTGCTGACTTTATAACATTAACAAAAAAAAAAACCTAGAAAGGCAACTGATTTAAAACAGAATCACCAGTTGCAACTGACATTTAGTGACATTAAGAAAGAGCAATGAGGTTTTATAAAAGGTTTAATTTACGGTGTCCGCGTTATTTAAATAAATCGCCCATAAACGTCAGCGAAGACCCGAACAGGAACTACCCCATAAAACGATCGCATTATAAAACGTTTCAAAGTCCGGAAAGCGAGAGGGGCGGGGGGCACGGCGTAATTAATCGACGACTTGAAATTCATTTTCATAAATAGCCACCACGGTAGATAAATTCGGGATTGTTTATCATCGCCATTAGGAGAGTGCGCGCATTTTTCACGAGGATTAAGTCCATAAAACGTAAACATGCGGCGTCGAATCATTAATCAGTGTTCATTACATCCATTTCTGATTGACGTCGTCGGTCTAATCCTTTTCCGCGCGCGCGTGTGTGCAAAATAAAACGGGCGACCGCCGCGGGGCGGCGCGGCGGTAGCGCCGTCGACGGCTCTCTGCTTTAATTAAAATATGGGTGGCAGCGCCACGTCAGCATTTTCACGCTAATTAATGTTGTTACTGAAATTCTAGAGAGCGGATTTTTTTTTCAAAGCACTTTAAAACCAACGATGAACTCGATGATTGAAAAATACAGGGCGACTCGGAAACGATTTCGTAACGAAAATACTATGATTGAATCACGAAACCTCTCTTTTGTTTTCAGTGAGGGTGGCCACGCACCCTCGCTCTTAATCTACCCGTGGTCCGCACTAAACCTCCAATTATCCCTCGTTCTTCATTTTTTTACGCGCCACCGCGATGATAAACGTACGCCCGCCCGCCTCAAATTGGCGCGATTAGCAAAGGCGAGCCCGCGGATAATGTGGCCGTTACTGCCCTGGAATTGAGCAGTAAGTTTTTTTTTACATGCGCGAAATTTACGATCGTCTGATTGCCGAAAATAAAATAACTTTTTTTTATTGCAATCATGTAACGAATTTGAGGTGCACTTTTAAAATCACTCATTTCCTGACGTTTCGCTTTATCGACTGAAAGCTTCCTCCTAGATTGAAACGTCACAACAAGGTTGGGAACACTGGGTATAGGGACGTGCCGCAGAAATACCAACGTTATAAGAGGGTAATTGCTATCACGAGTGCAACTTTCGAGCATTTATGAACGCTCTGTAAATACATTTTTTATTTTCGCGAATATCTCAAATTTTCAATATGAACCTCGTACATCATCCATTAAACTATATTAAAATAAAAAGTTCATACCTGACATAAGCCAGCCGTGAACACACCCTGCAGGAAATTATAAGCAAGCAGCCACCCCATTGTTCCTATGCACCGCCTTCATCAGACCTCGTTTCAACCGTCTCGCTGCGCTTTCATAAACTACCGCCTAATACATTAAAGGCCTTGCCAGCTTTTAATCAGGCGAAACGCCGCATAATAAGAACGTCGGCCGTTTCATCGGGTGTTACGTACCGGCGATGTCGCGATGACAACCAAAACGCGACCTAGTCATTTCAGTACGAAAGCACAAGGACTTACTTGCTTTGGGACGATGGTGACGCAAAACGTCGCCTCCTAATAACGTAGCCGTCGATTCATTCTGCGACGCCGCGCCGATCGCTTCTTCGGGTGTTACACACCGGCGATAGGCTTAGTAATTTCGGCTCCGCTAATCAAATTTCATCCAACCGGATCACTCGGCACGGGATCAGTGAGTTCATTTGCGTTAGCAAGTTGAAGAGAACGCGACTGCCGACATCATCGTGGCACAGGAAAATTTTTTGACGGATAATTTCACGCTTTCAAGTCGATTCAAACGGAAGATTTGGTCATGCGAAAATTTATCGGGTTCGGATTAGAAGCAGCGTACTATACAGGGTGCCCCAAATATCCTGTGGTTATAAAAATTAATTTGTATAGTAGCTCAAATGTTTTAATTTAAACGGTGCCAAAAACGTCTCATTTATTAACTTATCACTAAAAGGGAATTTTTAAAAGCGCTCTATATGCTGCTCTGTATGAGGTCACGGGTATTAAATCATAAACAAAAGAGGCACCGCAAGAGATCCCTAAGAAAAAAGCAAAACAAACTATGGGCGTCAGACGTTGCTTAGCGACCAGCAAAAACATGTCCCGATGACAAATCATAAGAAACGTTACAAAGACAAACGTCAAAATGACAAACGTTGTCACGTTGACATCTACGTGCATCTCGCCAACAAAGTCCGTGTATGACACTAGGCCAACATCTTCAAAGAATGAAGGAGAAGCCCCGGACATTCCGTATCTTATCGTACAAGTGAGTGGACGCGAAACAAAGAAGACCAACTGAAGCAGAAGAAGACCAACTATAAATAATTGGGCTCCCCAATTGAAAAATTGGAGACAGCCAGAAGTCGCCAGCTTCCTCCACAGATCTTCAATTCCCCTTCATTCAAAATCATCAATATCTTTATAACTCGGGAGAAGACAGTCATTGTCCATTGATAAAGCGATACCTACTTTGTTGATCTTCTAGTTTTCGACGTCATCATCCTTAGAGAATGGTCATACCAATTCGCCCGAAGTTCTCAAATACGATATCGCCACAGATTCTCTTGAATCGTACTTCTCTGACAGATACCAATATGTCGACATCGACAACTCAAAATCGGAAGTTACTGAAATAAGAAATGGAGTTTTCCAAGCTCCATCCTAGGACCTCTATTCTTTCTAATTTATATTAATGAACTAGAGATTCTAGAGTATCACGTGCATGACGCCAACTTAATCTTATACGCTGACGACACCCACGACCACCATTTCAGTATCTAGTGAAAATCTCTTACTCTGAAGAAAGTTAAATCCTCCTGTTAAAATTGGTTTCTTGCTAACAAGTGAAGCTTAAACGCAACTCATTATATTCTCAACTAGACCCATTAATGATTTCACAAACCCAACCTCAGCCAAACTGCTCGGGATGTATTATTTTGAAGCCTCTCTCCTATTCTAAGAACACTGTGATTATCTAGCTAACTAACTAACATCACTGTTGGTGCCTCTAACAATGGCACGAGTGCGAAGACGTGCAAATTTTCACCAACTTACACCCTTTGAAAGAGGGCGAATTATCGGGATGCTCGAAGCTGGCTTAAGCTTTCGGAAAATTGGTCGACCGCACGCCACTGTGAGACGAACTTGGAGAGATTGGCAGGAAGAGCGTCTAGAAGCTGGTCGTGAAGGTAGCGGACGTCCCAGAGCAACACAAGAACGGGAAGATCGCCCCTTAAGACGAGGTGCAATTCAGGAGCCTGCAGAACCATCACGAGCTGTTGGGATCAAGAGTTGGGTACGAGCAATTGATCGAAGAATCTCTATGAGCACGATTTATCGCCGAATACGTTCGTGGGGACTGCGCTCATATCGTCCTTATTTTCGTCTACCTATGACAATACTGTTGTTAATTAACTTGATGTATGGCAAACACTTATAACTTTGAAATACTTGTATTGGAACTTTAAATACAAAATAAATCTGATCGCGTACAAAAACGTATTGACATGTATATATTTTGTTTATAGTTATTAAATAACTCGTTGGTGTAATATGCCGTCTACGATATTTCAACACTCCTCCTCACCGACGAAGTTATTTCTTCCATGGACCTCTGGTTGTTTAATATAAATTTCTTCCTTAAGTTCATCATTTAAAAATGCAGTCCTTGCATCAATATGACGAATATGAAAACTTTTTCTCCTGCTTCAGTTAATAATGTTCTGAAAGTAGTTTGTTTTACTACAGGAGCAAAAACTTCAATATAGTCGCTTCCAAATTTTTGTGAAAAACCTTGAGCAACCAATCTAGCCTTATACCTTTGAATGTTTCCTTCCGAGTCTCGTTTTATTTTAAATATCCATTTGCATCCGACAGCTTTTTTGTTGTCTGGAATTTCTGTTAATTAATTTCGTCATCCATAGGAGCTTTCCACTCGTGAGCATCTGTTCTTGATAGCGTCTCTTTGACCGTCGTTGGGTCGTCGATATTTACAATATTTACTGTTTCGTCATATCTCTTTGGCGGAATACCTTTATTTGTTCTAGAAGATCGTCTTCTACAAGTGGTACCTTCAGTTTTCTGGTCTGCATCTTCAAAATTATTTTCGTTTTGATTTTCCTCGCGCTCCATTACGTTTTCGTGTGCATTTTGATACATTGAAAAATTCTTGCTGATTGTTACATCTCTGCTGATGATGATTCGGTCGGTCTTTTGGTTTAGTAATCGATATCCCTTTGATTCGCTCGCATATCCTACGAACTTAAGTTCTTGAGCCTTCGAATCTAGCTTTTTTCTAAGTTCCTTTGGGATGTGGACAAATGCTGTACTGCCAAATACAAGTAAATGTCTTATATCAGGTTTCTTTGAAAACCATAAGTGAAAAGGTGTCTTCTCAATCGGCTGTGTGGGTAAACGATTCTGTAAATAATTAGCAGTATGTACTGCTTCTCCCCAATATTTATTTGGTAAATTTGCGTCAATTAACAAACACCTCGCCATTTCCACCAAGGATCGATTTTTTCTTTCATTTTGTTGCGGTGAATATGCTACTGTATATTGTGACTGTATTCCTTCGTGCTTGAGATATTCCTTTAATTTTAAATTGGTATATTCTCCTCCTCGATCCGATCTTATAATCTTGGGCTTTTTACCAAAACTTGTTTTCATTTTTTCGACATATTCTTTAATACAATTTATGCTATCACTTTTCTTTTCTAAGAGAAAGAGTTTAGTATATCGACTGTAATCATCAATCATGGTCAAAATATATTGTTTCTTGCTCGGAGTAGGTGTTTGCATCGGACCGCATAAATCCGTATGTACCAGATCCAAAGGTAACTCCGTTCTGTTTTGTGACTTCTTCGGAAACGGTTTCCTTGTCATTTTTCCCTTTATACAGACATCGCATGTATTTCTTATTCCGCAATCTACAATCTTGATACCAGTTGCGAGGTCGTTATCCAATAACTGCTTTATTGCTTCAGGATGACGATGCCCAAAAACGCTTATAAATGTGTTGACAGTTTTCATTGTGACTTTGAGCTGTCATAAAAACTTGTTCGGAGAGTCGAAGCTTGTATAAATTTGAAAATTCATCTGCAATTGCTACAGTCTTGTTGTCTTTTATAATCTTACAACATTTATTCTCGAATTTAACCTGCAAATTCTTTTCTGTTAATTTTTTAACTGACAGTAAATTACTTTGTAAAGCAGGTACGAACAGAACATCTTTAATTTTTACCTTGATTTTCTCATTTGTATCATTAATACATGTCAACATACCCGTTACGATTCCTTGCGCTCTACATAACTCACCATCGGCCAAACGTACATTAACCTTTGCAGATGTATCCATTTCGCTGAAAAATTTGTCGTTGTTCGTCATGTGGCTTGTGGCTCCTGAATCAATGAACCAAGTATCTTTAGAGGTTTTCAATTGTGAACGTATGTAGAAGCAAATGTCACTTGCGGCATTTTCCCTTTTTCCCGAATCGTCGACAGCTTGATTTAATTTTTCTTTCTTCTTTTTCCAAGTTTTATACTTCCTGCATTCTTTTTTTATATGTCCTGAATTCTTACAGAAAAAACAGGTTAGATTTTCTTTAATACGAACATTTTCTTTATGTGACACCTTGAGAACAGAGTCAGCAGACTGACACAGAAGTCCTATAGATTTGCGACGTTTATATTCATCAATGAGTTTTCCTTTAACTAAATCTGAAGTTAAATCTGTTTCGGCTCTACTTTAATAAGCGTATTGTACGAATCTGGCAAACTACTTAAAAGCATCGATGCAACTAAATGATCCATTAACTGCTCACCCAATGCTGTGAACTTATTCACCAAATCAAGCATCGTATTTATATGATCTTCCATATCACCATCGTCATCTAATTTTAGATTACAAATACTTCTCAAGAGAAAAACTTTAATTAAAGCTGGTTCTTGTCCGATGAAAATTGTATCACAAACTCTTTTAAACGGACACTAAATGGCGCACAAACACTTTACGTTTCGCTATCGTTTGACAGCTTCCTCCGAAGAAGTGTTTGTGCGCCATAAAAGCTGCATTCGATTCACACGTCGAATCAATTCGTTTAGATCAGTTTGGATCAGTTCACAATCGTGAAATTAATGTGATCCTTGATAGCGAAACGAACAAGTTTATCTAAACTGTTTTGTTTATCTGTTGTCGCCACATAACCTTAGTTTATCGATCTAATGATCTAAATGATTCTTTAAATAAGCAGGATCACTTTGAAGTGATTTGGATCACTTGAAATTATGGTGGGGGTTAACTGATCTGGCAGGAAACGAACAGAGAAAAGCTGTTTGGATCGATTTAGATCGATCCAAATCGGTGAATCGAATGCAGCTTTAGTGTCCGTTTAAAAGAGTTTGTGATAGAAAAACTTTACTTGTCAAAGTTGCCTTTTGGTGATATGACTTAAGAGCATTCCATGTGTCTCGAGCAGTTGTCTTGTCACGTACATGTATAAGCTGATTATCCTCGACCAGTAAACCAATTGTAGCTCGTGCTCGTCCATCGTTCTTTATCCATTTTGCATTTGCCTGAGTTGGAGGCTTTTCATTCACGACGTCCCATAAATCTTCTTTTCGTAGTAGAAGCTCAACTTTATATTTCCAAACTTGATAGTTTTCATTATTTAACTTGGTAATTGTAACGCGCGTGTTGTCTGCCATAATCACATAATATTGCTTTTATTGGCGAAATCTGGGCCCATAACCTGTTGTTAATTAACTTGATATACGGCAAACACTTATAACTTTGAAATACTTGTATTGGAACTTTAAATACAAAATAAATCTGATCGCGTACAAAAACGTATTGACATGTATATATTTTGTTTATATTAAATAATTCATTGGTGTAATATGCCGTCTACGATATTTCAACAAATACAACATAAAGCTACCAGACTGCAGTGGAGTCAAGTCAGGCAGCAATGGGAAGAAATTTACAGTATGCTCAGCGTCGCCATATAGCTTTAACTCCTGGGGTAATGTTGTGGGGGGCAATACGCTACGGGCACACTAAACGCGAGGCGTTACATTGATATAGTTTCGGAGCCTGTTGTTCTTCCATTTCTTCAAAATCTTCCAGAGCTTGTCTTCCAGCATGATAACGCGCGCCCTCATATTGCCAACGTAACTTTAGACTTCCTAGCAGCAAACAATGTAAACATTTTGTCTTGGCCACCAAGATCACCGGAGACTGCGTCAGTTACCTCATCCTCCCAACACGCTAGACGAATTGCGTCAACAGCTGCAGGTAGCCTGGAATGAGCTCCCTTAAGAGGCAATCGACCACCTCAGTTCCAGCATGCCCAGAAGGGTTGCTGAATGGGAGCACGACATTTGAGTGAACGACAAATGGGTGAAGTCATTTGGGTGAACGACATTTGAGTGAACGACATTTGGGTGAACGACATTTGGATGAACGACAGTTGGGTGAATGCGACATTTGGATGAACGACATCTAGGTGAACGACATTTGTTGGTGAACGACAATTTTAGATAAACAATAAGTTTGTTTATATGAAATATAAAAGATCTGTTATTTCATTTAATTATAATTGCATATCACAAATCGATTTAATCGCGAATAAGTTCGACTGCTTCGTCAGAAGTGAAAATTATCACTTCTGACGAAGCAGTCGAACGACTGCGAAACGTAAAGTGTATATTTGCGCGATTTAGTGTCCGCTTAGAAGATTTTGTGATACAAATTTCATCGGACAAGAACCAACTGTAAATATAATTGCATACTTTCAACAAAGTAATAGATTTGTAGTTATTTATTATACTAGGGGCCGAGATATCAATCTGCTAATAAATTTTTTATTTGATGAATAACTTTACCAATCACCATGGATACCATTCATAAAAATCGAGTTATTTGCCAAATAAATAACCTTATTAGGTACAACCAACTCGAAAAGTAATGAACTAGTGTCGTTCACCCAAATGTCGTTCACCGAAATGTCGGTCACCCAAATGTCGCATTCACCCAATTGTCGTTCACGTAAATATCACATTCACCTATTTGTCGCTTGCACCCAAATGTCATGAGCTATAAAGAGATTAGAGCTATACATGAGCTATAAAGAGATTAGAAAATGTAACATCACTAATTTTGGAAGATTAACATTGATGTATCAAACTTGCATGTATGGTTGCCTACCTGCTAGGCGTTTCATGCGTCGACGTGTGCAGAAGTTGCATATGTGCAAGGCGCAGTAACTGCGTGTGTAACAGTTGCCTATGTGAAAGGCGTAGGAACGACGTGTGTAGAAATTGCATGTGTGTAAGGCGCAGGAATCAATTTCTTTTTCGATTGAAAATAATTTTTACCGAGGTTCGAACTCGGGACCTGTCGCTTAGGACTCGTCGACTGCGAAGCCAGTTGAGCTTGTATGTTTTAAACGTAGCAAAAAAATAAATAAAAATGAGAATACGTATTATCAAAACAGAATTTAAAACAGGTAGCAATTTATAAGTAACAGTTAAAAACAGGTAGCAGGCTATAATATTTGATTTTAAAATAATTTATTTGTTTGCATTATAACGGCTTCATTTACATACATTTTTGGCGCTCTATATATTATGACAATGTACAATTTTGGAGCTCTTCATACTTATGCGGCCGTATAAATAATCGGGGAAGTACCTCGAGGAAAGCGGGAGCACCTAAAATCACACGATAAACATGCGCATAAAATAAAATATTCACGCACGTTATTCAAGATAACGGAGTCGCGGGTGACGAATGGCCGGGGGTGCGACGCAAAAATTTCTGGAGCGGACGAATTTATTACATGGGGGTTGCACTTGGAAATCACCATTAAGTTCATCGTCGTTTAACTTTACATATTTTATTTTCCTCTATAAGGTTTACTTACTATCGAGCGAAACGTAATAAGTTTTAATTTAATATCTTTCTTCTTCCTTTGTTTACAGGCTAAGTCAGATTCGGTGAAGGAGTGAAGTGACGCCCGGAAGGAGAAAGGACCAGGTGTGTTAAGGAGACGCGATCGAGTATCCTACCGCATTATCCTGCAGGGAAGTCGTTATTGCATTGCACGTCCAACCAACTTGAGTTTACACAAACTTAACAGTTTCCGTTCAGGTAAGTAAATCACTAATTTATTTTATTATTTACTAGTATTAATTTATCGGGTGCAGGTGTCTTCCGGTGCTTGAAGGTCAGGCGCGCCGGCACCGCGTCGATCATCAATCATTCAATATTTACTCTGCGCATTATTTTTGTTTGTAAATTTATGCTTCGCAAGAAGCGCTACTTCTTGCTTTTGTCCGTTCATTATTCATGATTTCTTCGGCGGGTGGGGGCGGCGGCAAAAACAAACGTTCGCCGTCGCCGTTGAGTAAAGTAAAGCGGCGTGCATACCGTGTGATAAATTACCAGAGCGTGAAACTGCATTATATAAATTTTTGTCGAACACGGGCGCTTATTTAGCCCGGACAAGTGAACAGCCCTCGAGCTAATTGGGAGAGCGTTCCGGCAAACATGTCAAAATTGTTCGACAACGTCGAGTAATTATCGACGAGAGCATCGCCTATTGTATTTTAGTACTGGGCCAGTCTATGCTGAATATGGATATTATGTGTTTGGTTTTTTGTCTGTTTGTTCGATTCGAGCTGTAGTTAGTTTATACGCGTACGATTATTTGCAGATAATTTATAAAGCTCCGTTCGCAAAAAAAAATCATGATAAAACAGCATCTTTTTTTACAATATGTAATAGGTATGTTTTATTTATTCTGTGAGGGACGGGTGGTTAAAAATGATAAGAGCAGTTGTTAGTTTTTAATAACGTAACTAATTGGCAAATGAATCAATGTTTTCTCACCCAAACCATGGTACTGGATATAGAGAGACGGACGGATTTTCGGAGGACGCGTAGGCGACGTCGTTCAAATTCAACTTAATTGTTGATTTCTTACAATTCTTTTATTTACGTGAATGTGCAGACTAATACAGCGAATATAGAAATTTGTATTTTCTAATAATAATAATTAGGATAGTTGTCTTTTCTTCTCGTAATTAAAACGGTCTCTTCTCAATGGAAGAAGTCGACGAAAGACTTCAACAATGCAGAAAAAAAAAGTAGTCCTAAAGCACAGAAGGCATAATTATCCGGGACGATGTCCTCTCAAAGGCGTGTGCCTGATGGTCGTCGCAGTCAGTCGCACGTAATCTCGTTAGGCAAAAATATTCACTGTTGTCGGGAGGGGGCGGAGGGGGGGGCTTAATTCGGAAAAACCCGCGTCCCATAACTTTCGCAATCAAAGCGAACGGCGGAGGGGAGGGGGGGGGGCTTTAATAAAAAGCTCGGCGGACTCGTGTAAATCAAATACGGAAGCAGTTTTTGCGCCGGGATTTTAATGATATTAAATTAGTACGGCGCGGCGCGGCGGTGCGGCCCGAAACTTCTCAAGAAGTTAGTCGCATTAAAGATTATATCCCGAAGTCCTCGCGGCCGGATTTTAAACATTAAACAGGGCGGAGAGTGTTTCTCCCCAACTGGGCGATCGATGAAGTGCTCGACTTCGAAAAGCCTTCATCTTCTCTTTATATAATTCTCCATAAATTAAACGTCTACTTATAGGTATACAACTAACTAATCGTTGTTGTTTTTTTTTTACTGGAAAGTATAAAATGCCATGTTTAATTTTTATATTACATATTAAGGGTAAGTTAGTGCAAATTATAATTAATATGAAAAGTTTTCACCACTAACAAATATTGACAGAAAAATATTTCTGCTATCGGGGTTCGAAGTCGAGTCTTCTGGTTACGTGCCAGTTGCTTTACCGATTAAGCTATAGCGACCCCAAGTTCGAACATCATTGTCTAATATAAATTAGAATCGGAGGGTTAAAAGGCGCCAGGGTGAACAATTACCCAGCTGACGATTATAATGCGAGATAATGTTCCCAAAGTATCTCGAATTCAACAAATCCAGGAGCTCACTCATACGTCGAAAGTACAAGCACAAATCCACAGACAGCTACAATAAACAATTACTTTAATTGCACAAACAAAGTGATTACAAGAACAGTTGCCAAGTTACAAAGGGTTAAAACTTGATTAAAACTCTGCAACTAAAAAACGATTCAAAAATGTTACATCCGAGTGTACATTTTACTTAGTTACTCTCCTCGGTACTTCAGATCAAATGCGCATTATTTCTAACAGCAATTTAATGCAACCAATTGTCACGATGTCATTACCTGGGAGAATAAGTACATTTAAATTCGTTTCGTAATTATTGCAATTGTGTGCATTTCAAAATTATGCGGTATCAGCACTCATTGACGATTAGCAGGACAAGCCGCGTTACTCATGCTCGCATTCCACTTACGTATAAATGCAAGCTCTGCGGAATGTAAGCGTGTTGTTTACATGTGCCAATTAACATCGAGGCAATTAGAACGTTTTAAGAAAACAAATTTGGCAAGGGTCAATATTGATGCTGACACCTTTAGAACTTTGTACTTTGGACCGAACCCTCAGCCACCAGAGCGAAGGAACCAATTGTGACGTAGATTTAAGAAATGTATAAAAGATCGACCCGCAGGTATTAGAGAGCACTAAGTAATTAAGTAGTAGATGGAAGTTATTATTAGTCAGGTGATAGTCATGGATTAATTAGTGTGAGACCAAGTGCGCGTAAACAAAGCCAAGCGAGTGGACTCTACGAGCAGGGCTGGCCGGTCGGGCCAGGCCCTCCCCTAGTAACATAAAGTTAAAGTAAAGTTAAAATTAAGGTTAGATCAAATAAGTTCATAAGTTTAAAGTTAAGATTAAATTAAAATAATTTAAAAAGACTTAGAATAATATATAATTTAAAAGGACTAAGTTTAGATAGATTTAAATAAAATTAAATTAAGGACATTGCCGTATCTTATTCCTCGTAACTTTAATTCGTAATCTTAATTCGTAATTCGCAAATTAATTATAATATTAATTTTTCTTTTAACGCGACACAATTACAAAATGCAAGATCTGTCGAAAATTCGCTCTTAAATAATGCAGCGTCACCAACAGTTAATGAAAATGATTAAATTAAACTCACGTAACCCAATTATGTTCGTGGGTCAAGGTCGTTCTCGTCATCCTACGAGTCTTCTGCAGGAAGTACGAAGCGGCCAAGCAGCCTTCGGGCGCGTTCCCTAATCTCGGCGATACGAATCCGCAGAGCGAAAGGGAGTGATACCAAAACAGGTATCCAAACATAACATACTACAACTAATTACAAATGCAAAACCTGTCGGAAATTCGCTCTTAAATAATGCAGCGTCACGAACAGTTAATGAAAATTATTATATTAAACTCACATAACCCAGAAATGTTTGTGGGTCAAAGTCGTTCTTGTCATCCTACGAGTTTTCTGTACGAAGTACACAGCGATCAAGCAGCCTTTAACCGGGTGCGTTCCCTGTTCTCAGCGATACGAATCCGCAGAGCGAAGGGGGTGAGCCTCAGCGATACCAAAAAAGGCATCCAAACGTAAGATGCTACAACTATGTAATTACAAATGCAAGATGTGCCGAAAATTCGCTCTTAAATAATGCAACGTGGGGAACAGTTAATGAAATTTATTAAATTAAACTCACATAACTAAAAAATGTTCATGAGTCAAGGTCGTTCTTATCACCCTACGAGTCTCCTGTACGAAGTACGAAGCGGTCAAGCAGTCTTCAACCGGTCTCAGCGATATGAATTCGCAGAGCGAAGGGGGGTGAGCTTCGGTGATACGAAAACAGGTATCCAAATGTAAGATACTACAACTTATTACAAATGCAAAATCTGTCGAACATTCGCTCTTAAATAATGCAGCGTCGCGAACAGTTAACGAAAATTATTAAATTAAACTCACATAACCCAAGAATGTTCGTGGGTCTAGGTCGTTCTCGTCATCCTATGAGTTTTTTGTACGAAGTAGTCAAGCAGCGTTCTCTGTTCTCAGCCATACGAATCCGTAGAGCGAAGGGGGGGTGAGCTTCGGCGATACCGAAAGAGGTATCCAAACGTAGGATACTACAACTAACTACAAATGTAAAATCTGTCGAAAATTCACTCTTAAATAATGCAGCGTCACGAACAGTTAACGAAAATTATTAAATGAAATTTACATAACCCAAAAATGTTCGTGGGTCAAGGTCGTTTTTGTCATCCTACGAGTCTTCTGTAGCGATCCAGCAGCCTTCTACTGGGCGAGTTTCCTGATCTCAGAGATACGAATCCGCAGAGCGAGGAGGGGTGAGCTTCGGTAATATCAAAAGAGGTATCCAAACGTAAGACACTACAACTAATTACAAATGCAAAATCTGTCGAACATTCGCTCTTAAATAATACAGCGTCACGAAGTGTTAATGAACATTATTAAATTGTACACACAAAACCCAAAAATGTTCGTAGGTCAAGGTCGTTCTTGTCATCCTATAAGTCTTCTGTACAAAGCGGTCAAGCAGCCTTCAACCAAGTTCGCAGAGCGAAGGGGGTGAGCCTCAGTGATACTAAAAGAGGTATCCATACATAAGATACTACAACTAATTACAAAATGCAAAATCTGTCGAAAATTCGCTCTTAAATAATGCAGCGTTACGAACAGTTAATGAAAATTATTAAATTAAACTCGCATAACCCAATCGTGTTCGTAGGCCAAGGTCGTTCTTGTCACCCTACGAGTCTCTTATACGTACGAGGCGGTCAGGCAACGTTCAACCGGGTGCGTTCCCTGATCTCAGCGATACGAATCGCAGTAAAAGTATCCAGAAGTAAAAAATATCCTCCGATAAAAACCCGAGTTAAAAAGAAGAAACAAGGTAATCAACATGGCGTCAGCTCTTAGCCTAGATTACCTGGATTTTTAATAAAGCCAGGCCCTGACAAGGGTAATAGAAATCTTCCCTAATCGCTAGTGGTGCGCTTATGAAATTCTAACGACGATATATGTAAGTTTTCCAAGTTTTTTCTTTTCAGGAACACGATGTAAGCACCAGCAGAGTTAAACGGAAAGTGACGCCTCGCAACAAGGCGAAGTAAGATGACGCGGAGTGATCGCGGATGCAGTCAGCTTCGACCAATCAGAACCCACTATTATCGAAATGGCCGCGTGATAATCGCGGCGATCAATAATTCCACGCCTGCGTACGGGTACTATCAGGGTTGCCACAATAAATTTTAAGTTGACAAAGATCTGCAAATGTTGTCAACCTAGTCATTACGCGGTTTTGAACTGTAACATCTTATCAGTCTTGGAAGAGGTGGCTGTCATCACGTGACCCAATTAAATTTGAATATTTCTGTCCGGCGCGAAGCTCCTAAACTAAGAGTAGCTACCGCAAGATGGCAGATGGATGTGGTTTTCATTATTTTTCCCGTGCAATGCACGCAAGCTGCATTAATCTCGCCTCCAATTGTTGAAAAAATGAAAAATGTACTCAATAGTTGAATTAGCGGTTTCTTACGGCCTAGGTCGTGATAAGAACGGGTTGCTATAGCTTAATTAGTAAACCAATTGGTTCCATGCCAACCAGTTGCAGACTCTAGTTCGAATCTCGATTGCGACGGAAATACTTGTTAGTGTTGTTTACTTTAATTTGTGAGAGACGGGTGGTTAAAACTGAATGATAACAGAAGAAAGGGAATGAATTATCCTTTACTTTCAACTTTATCAATTTTAGTACAAGGCTTCTTTATATTTAGTTTTTCTAAGGTCAATTACGTAGCCTTCCTTAAGTGTGTGATTTAGCACGAGGTCGGCTATCAATGTCACTGCAGTTGCAAGTGCATTGTCTTAGAATTTGCAACGTCAGTCGTGTCTAATCTAGCGCAAGGTTCTTGATAAACGAGCCGCCGCCACGGTCACTTTATATTTATTTTTTTCTATGTGGGCGGATTCTCTCGCGGTCGCGTTGCATTCAATTCATTTCCGTACTATGCTTTTGATAATTGTAAGATGCTTGGATTCTTACAAATTTATTTCATATTAATCTTAATTTTTCTGAGCTGACAGTTTACTGTCAGAATTTCGACCACAGGAGTTTCGTGAATGTTCTAGGTGCACTCTCACGGAATGAATTACAATTTTCTTTTCGGCGTTCGGCGTTCGTTTCAAGTTCTGGAAAGAGTTCGCGAGCGCTCGCAAATTCGCACTTCTCCTTCATTTAAATGATAATATTGTTGGGGGCGCGGGGGCGATAAAACTTTTCATCTCCTGTTCGCCTAAATTACAATCTTATCGACGGCGCGGCGTGTTGCTCGTGATGACATACACAACGGCTTACATACATATCTTGAGCGTCACGAACGCGTCGGAATAATGTTATCGGCGCCGCCGCCGCGGTTGGTGGTGGTGGTGGTGGTGGTAGTAGTGGAATAGTTCCGCGCCGATCAAAGTCCGAGGCCCTTAGAACAATGCTCGTCCTGGAATTGCATGCAACCTTTGTTATTTTTACCCCTGGCACGACCTGTACGTGACGTGAAAATCCTCCCCCCCTCTCGCCCCGCCGGCTTGCAGAAGGAAGCGGCCCAATTACCGTTACTTTGACGAAATTTGAATTGTGCGCCTTCAGGTACCGTCACGGAAATATTCTCCATTTCTGTACTTGTCTTTGTCTCTGTACTTTCTTCGACCTTTTCTCTCTTTCATACTTTTTTGAAATATTCTTTCCAAGTTAAACCGATTTTCAATTAATCGAGCCCCGCGTTGGGCGCTAATTTATGCAGTCGTAAGGTGGCGCCCTCTTTACATCCAGGGTTAAGCTACCGTCTCCACTAAGCTCGGTCTATTTCCAAGTAGAGTTTTTAACATCGACGATTTTCCTTAGTGATTTGAAGTGGCGCAGCTGAAGAGAATTAAATCTATTGTGATTTCAGGTGGGCGGGGTGGCGGGGGGGGGGGTGTTGAATAACGGAACCTGCGTGTATACGGTTTCGTTTCCGTTGGAAATTCTGTTTACAACTGCGACTTGTAAAAGTTACGAGGCGTTCGTTCCATTGTGCCGCTTTACAATAATAACTAACTGGAAACTTAGTCCGCTTAACTGAATAATACCGGGATTACTGTACGGGGGGAGGGGGGGGGATGGCCCTTTCAATGCCAGATTCCGAAAGCTGTTGGGATTATTCCGCCGGCAATGTTCGCTTTCGTTGGTCGGATAATTGGAAAACGCCTCTAACAACAATCCGGTTTCATCTCATTCAAACGTACTTTAGTAAGTGTACAATTTAAACTCTACGTGCCCCCCCCCCCACCTCCCGCCTATTGTAATCAATAAAAAAATTAAATTATCTAAGTTTACGGAAGTTTCGTTTCGATCGACCTTGCTCCAGTAATAATAATAAAACGTACGAACTTAAAACCTCCAGATTAAGATAAACGTGGATTTGGCAAAGGAGGGTGGAGGGATTTATGTATTGGTGGTAGTTTCCCGATAGTAAATTCGGGCGATTTGTTGCGATTTGACGTGCGATCTCCGGCGAAGCGTTGGAAAGGGGGCGGGCGCCGTGCATCACCGCCGCGACGCCGGCAGCATGCTAATTCCGACCGTTTCGGAAAACTTCGATGCATTCTCAATGTAGCGTACATCCGACGTATTACTCGGAAGGGGATGAAATAGTAGCGAGTGTCGCACCCACACGCCCCCCCCCCCACCCACCCTCACCCACCGCTCGCTTTCCGAACACGACGACGACGAAGGCGCGATAAAATTACTACATGCGAAAATATCCTCTGCTTCGCGCGCATAATTTCTGTATACATCTTGCTTCTTTTGAATGCGGAATGGAACCTTGGAAATCACCTCCGACTCGAATACATAAATCCACAGGCGATTTTCTTCTTTTTTTTTTTGGTTCGCACACTATCAACTTTAGAGCGCGAACTATCAGCGAGCAAACATTCAAATACGTTTTCCTTTTGACGTTTTTATTGTCGCTCGACTAAAAATTACTAGACGGAAATAAAACTACAAATTCTCGTCGTCGGGTTTTAAGAGACACTTGTTCACTTCCTTTCTTCACCAACAAATGAATCAAACTTCGCGCTTAGGCTAATTTTATAACACGATTCTTTCATCTTCACTTCGCACTTCACAACTGATAGTGTTACGTAATAATTTACATAACGAATGACGTAATGAATTATAAATGAGTTCCTCAAGTATTTATAGGGTTCCTTTTCAGAAGGTTTTTCTAGGAGAGCCTGTCGTGACATATGAGTTGTCGGAAAATCTTTCTAAAAAAATGAATCGTGCTTTAATATTAACTACTACTCCTATATTTTTCTTTGAAGCATTGACGAACTGTTCACTTTCATCGTTCTTGTTTTCTAGACACTTTTATTCCAAATATTTCTTACTTGCCTCTTCTCTTCGGCTTCTTCGTGACTTTCCTTGAAACTGCTGATAGTGTTACGTAATTAATTTACATAACGAGAATAAGGGACGTAGATGGATTAAATAATACAAAATTATTATAAGTAATAACAGGTAACAGACTTACATGGTTCACACTACACTACATGGAGAGGAAGCTAGAATGACACTAAGTATAATGAATTACAAATGAGCTCCCCAAGTATTTATAGGGTTCCTTTTCGAAGGTTTTCCTAAGAGAGCTTATACAACTCTGTCGTAACATCCAGTAACTCATGCGGGTGATTCCTTCGAGGGTAAAAATCGCCTGAGGTAATTGTTAATATTAACTACTATATTTTTTCTTGAAGCATTGGCGAACTGTTTCTTGCAGCTGTGTTTTCCGAGGTGAAAGATTTCACCGTTCTTGTTTTCTAGACACGTTTAATCCAAATATTTCTTACTTGCCTCTTCTCTTCGGCTTCTTCGTGACTTTCCTTTATACTGCTGATAGTGTTACGCATTTTTTTTAATTATCTGTGGTGGTTACCCAACGTGGTCCTAAGTCAAAGACTTGTCAGGACCTCAGGAGCGGGAATGTATTTGAGTGTGTGTAAAGTGTTCCATGGCTTTGTTACTTCCAACCTTATCGCCGTTTAAGGGGAAGCAGTGTCGAATTTTATCCCCAACACTGAAGGGTGCCTGAAGTCGATACCGACCACCCCCGAGAAAAATCCCGAGTGCGGTTCGAACCGACAACCATGCGAATGCAAGGCCGGTCCTCTTACCACTGGACCGTTCAGGCGTTTATTCGTTATTAATTTACATAACGAGAGTAAGGGACGCAGTTGGATTAAATAATACATTTACTGTAAGTAATAACAGGTAGGTAATAGACTTACATGGTTCACACTACACTACATGGGGAGGAAACTAGAATGACACTAAGGCCCAGTTTTACAATCATGGAATAAGGACGGAATAACCGTTCGCTGAAAATCCTTTAATGTTCCTCCATATCTACGTCACACCTACGTCACGTTATTCTAAGAATAATGCTTATCTGACGATTGTAAAATCGGGCCTAAAATGAGTTACAAATGAGTTTCCCAAGTACTTATAGGGTTCCTTTTTCGAAGGTTTTCCTAGGAAAGCTAGTAATTTTGTAACATCCAGTGACTCATGCTGGTGATTCCGTCGAGGGTAAAACCGCCTGAGGTAATTGTTAATATTAACTACTATATTTTTCCTTGAAGCATTGGCGGACTGCCTCATGCAGCTGTGATTTCCGAGGTCTTCCATCGGCAGCGTTCCTTGTTATCTCCTCGTTTCAATAGTTACTATGTAAACGTTCCAATTGTTTCACTTTCTTTTTTTCTTCTTTGCCATCTTCCCATGAACTTGGATTTTAGAAAACGATGTCATACAGTGATTTACGCGTGACATAAGCAAACTATTCTCAGGGAGGTTATTAAAGTGTGGCCACTTGTAAAAGATGGATAAGGGTAGGATAATTAATTAATAAAGGATAGAGTCTTCATCGATACTCAACGTGGCAAAGAAGAAATTGAAGAAGAACCAACGATGGAAAGCCAAGACGAGCCGAGAAAGAAATTAAGGAGACGCCGAAAACTGTAATCGAGGAGCTACTTCAATAAAAGACACACATTGAAACCAGTTGAAGTTGACAAGGAGGAAGAAGTCGGGGTCGCCAATTTATTTTTTATTGACACGACATGAACATATAACAATTTAATAACAAATATTGAACTATACGTTTAACAACGTGCTCGATGAACCGCTCTCTTCGCTGTTGTCGTCTATGAACTTGAAGGGCGGTGCCATTGGCAGAGAAATAACTGCTATTAAAAGACGAATCTGAAGAAGGAATTTTTGCAATTCTTACTCCTTCTCTGCAACGGCTGGCCTTGAAAACGTTGATGAGTGCGTTTGGAGTGTGTGACAATGACTCCACGAGAAGCTTGTGGATGATCTTGACAATGAATGCACAAGAGGCTTGTGGATGGATGCTCTTGACGATGGCTGTACAAGAGGCTTGTGGATGTTTTTGACACTGGCCGCACAAGTGGCCTGTGAGTGTCTCTTGTTTAAAGCCAAAACAGAAGTAGAAAAAATTGGAAAGAAAATCTAGTTGACGCCAGATCAAAGACAGAAGTTAAAAAGGAAGTCTACAATATCGACTTCCTTTATTACTTTCTTTACGTTCTTTATTACTTTCGGTGTATCTTAGTGGAACTATTGAATAAGTTCAGGTTCAAATAATCACCTATATTTAATACATTGTACAATGTAAAATAAATAAACACTTAAATAACACATATATCAATACTGGCTCACTAACTCCTCCTTAAGGTGGTCTTGAGTTCTCGCGGACGCTGCGGGGAGGTGTAGACGGACGACTGCGGGGCGGTGTAAACGGACGATGTAGACCACCTTGGCTGAGACGGGCGGGAGACCGTCAAGAAACGGTAACGGTAGAGGCAGTTAGTAATATTCCGCGGAAGACCAGTAGAATAGGTTCCAACAGGAGAGAATAGCGGGTTGACCACGCTAGGTAACGGTATCGGTACTTGGTAATATTCCGCGGAAGACTGGCAGAATAATTCCCAACAGGAGAGAATAGCGGGTTGACCACGCTAGGTAACGGTATCGGTACTTGGTAATATTCCGTGGAAGACCGGCAGAATAATTCCCAACAGGAGAGAATAGCGGGTTGACCACGCTAGGTAACGGTATCGGTACTTGGTAATATTCCGCGGAAGACCGGCAGAATAATTCCCAACAGGAGAGAATAGCGGGTTGACCACGCTAGGGTAGATTTGGGTTGGCACTCCGCGGATGACCAGCAGAGCACCGCTTGAGTCTTGGATCGCTTGGTCTTTTATAGTGGGTAGCGCCTCCCATCTGGTGACGTATCCTGAGGTAGGGTAGCGCGAACAAACAGCGCGTTCGATGCAGCAGTTGACAGAACCGGTCCAAGCGGCCGATGAAAGGTCACGCGTGAAATCCACTTCATTACAATATAGGACAAGAAGTTATTGTAAAGCCTAACGAGAAAGAAAAATCAAAGAAGCAAAGATCAAAGGAAAAGTTGAAACAAAACAAGAACTCCCACAGAAGCAGAAAAACCAGAAAAGACAAGACAAGAAAATGCAGATTTAAAGAAAGTAGAAAGTAGAAACGGATGATGTAATTAAGATGGACGAAGCCATCAGAGCCAACATAAAAGGGAGAACAGAAAAACAAGTCCAAGTTGAAGTTGAAATTGATACAAAGGAAGTTAAAGAGGAACATGAAAGAAAAGAACTCAAAGAAAATGTTAAAACAGAAGATTCTAAGCCAGTTCTCGAAGGAAAAACTACAGAAGGACAAAAACCGGAAGTAGTAACGATTGCCGATGTAAAGACGTCTCGGATGGGACACCTACAATCGAAGACCTTGAAGATGAAACTAGAGCAATAATTAAAGAAGAGGTAAAATCACAAGATAAAGAAATTATATTCCGGAGGAGCCTAAGAAAGAGCTCTTAGTAGAGATCTTAACTCTTAAAGATGAAGAGGTTAAAAAGGTCGAAGATAGAACAGTAAAGAAACTCGAAGAGAAGAAAAAGAAACTTAAAGAAGAAGAAATCGACCTAAAACAAACTCTGGTCGAAGAAAATAAAACACCAGATATAGGCGAAGTAATTAAAAGAGTGAAGAAACAAGAAAAACATGCGGAGGAAAAATTGTATCGCATGGATGCAAACAGATGAAAAGAGAAAAAAGGGAATACCAAGAAGGAAATGGAGTGAGGCAGGTTTAGAAGACGAAAAAAAAAGAGAATGAAGCACTGGAAGGGAACTGCAAGAAAAAAAGACCACTGACCTATATACATATTCCACATTCCAGTAACTTCGCGGGCGTTCTGGAATATTCAAGACGAAGAGACCGAATCGCAAAGAGCAGACATTGAAAAGTATCCCTTGGAAGACCAAGAAGGAATTGATGCGAGGAGGATTTAGAAAAAAAATATAATCAAGAACTGGAAAGCAATTGTATGGAAGGCAGACGAATGGAGGACGATCACTGAGCTATGGGTCTAAATGGCCTGTCAAATCACACTTTCACTCTCCTCACCCCGGCGAATGGACCACCAGCAAAACAGGAAGCAGTAGCCCGCTTATAATTGGCGCTATATTCGAGTAGCTTCGCGTACATTCTAGAATATTCAAGATGGAGGAATCCAACTGTAAAAGATGGATAACAGTAGGACAGTTAAAAATATCGCATGAAGACAACCTGATATGGAAAGAGAAAAATGGAAAGACCAATTAAGAAATGTCTCGGGCGGACTTAAAAGAAAATAGAATCAAGAACTGGTAGGGATGACAGATGAATGGAGGAAGATCTCTAAGCTGGGATTTAAATAGAACTTCACGTGTATGCATGAATTTGTTTATTCTTTGATGAATAGACCGCCAGAAAAACAAGAAAGAGTTACCAAAGCCGCAGTTGATTTACTTCTCCAAACGAGCAAGAAATCCGTTAAATTTAACACACACGAAAAACACGTCACACCGGCACCAAGCTCGAACAAGGAAGAGAACGCGATCAGGTCGTGGATGGAGAAGATCGCTTCGACGCACAGGGATGACCGACGATGACCAATGACAGGCCGTGGGGCCTTCATAGCCTATGAAAGTTCGGCGATCACAGTACGCAGGTTTTTTCCCTAGCGATGTAAATCAGGGTCGCCACGGTGTTAAAACGAATGTATTTTAGCGCGAAATCTAAATGTAACATTTGTTATGGTCTTTTATAGACATTAAAGGCCACTTAGGGTAGATAGAGGTAGGCACGAGTCAAAAACGTCCTTTTCTATTTTCCTCATTAACCCATGAGATCGGTTTCGTCCGGCCGATATTGTAATTAATAAAGCTTCGGCTCTTCCTTCATGTAAGGCTATTGCCTTTCAAATTTGGGTAGAGGGGGGGGGGGGAGATTGCGTCGCAAAAACGGCTGGCGTCAGTTTAACCAACACATTAGAGCTCGGTCGGGCTACATGCATGTTAACGAGGCGCTCACAAAGGCCGATAGGACGATAGCTATGTTAATTTGACGTGGGACGGACGCACGGGTCATTTCATGCGCCATTACACAGGTCACTTGGCAAAAAGTGGTCAGTTTAATTTCCGCCGCGTGAATGCACCGCCAGAAATCTTCCAGGTGTTTAAACAATGGCGCCCGAAACTGAAACAAAAAAAGAAGCGCACGGCGATTTCGATTTTATGCTCTACCGTTTGGAATTGGATTTACAATTTTTCTTACATAACTAAACATTAAACAAATTAAATTGTTTGTGTACGCACTCAATAATTGTCAGACGTGAATTGCCTTCGATGACCAATTACTTCGACAGCTCTCGATCAAGTTGATGGTAATGAAATGATTAGGAACGAACAGAAACACGATTCTTTTTTTTTTGAATGACATGAAGTGGTATTGACCCTGACCGTGACAGAGGCTCACGAAACACCCCGTATTTTCCTCGATTATATTACATATTTCTTTTGATAACATTTTTATTTCCGAATTCTAATACAAACAACTAGGACAATCAAACTAAAACGAGCGCCCCTTTGTTTTTCTTCTCTAATCACGTGAGCTCAAAACTATCGTGATTCACACATTACTTCACCATCATCGGAGTTTATCTCGAACGTAAATCAACGAAATTGTGTGCAGTCTGTGATTACGAAATAGTAGTAATAAACATGATGATAGCATTGATTACTGTGGTTCGTTGGTCGATAGAGTACATACAATCCATACATTCACGTGGACAGTGATGTTACAACATAGATTGCACTTGATATTTGGACGACAAGCAAGGTTTATGATGTAAGTTGTACTTACAGGGTGATTGAAATCGTGGGAGAGTTCTGGTATATAATTTTTATTCCAACACAACTTAAACTTTAATAGTAAACAATAAAAAATCAATAAAATCAAATAAAATCGAACCATTAATGCACGGGAGGCTTTGGTTGTGCTTCCGACAATGGTTTGCACTGAACAGTGACAATTAATGCACGGGAGGCTTTGGATGTGCTCCTGACAGTTATTTGTACGGAAGGATTGTGTGTGTGTCTCCTAACAATGTGTCACCAAATTTAAATTTAATTTTCTTGCATCTTATTTACCACTGACAGATGACAAGCTTCTGCTGACGAAACGTATTAGCTGTTCCCCAGGCTAGCAACAGTGAAAAATGGGGCGGGTTAATCAAGTTGGTAAAATTATTAAAGGGCGCCAGAAGACAGTTCTTCACCTCAACGCAATCGACCAGTCGACGTCTTCAATCGACCAGATCGGGCAGAAATAAATCAACAATAAATATAGAGGTGAGACTTTACTCACTGGTGTGCGTGAACGCAGAAATTAAACTCGAAGTTAATGTTAACACAACTGAGGTTTTATTAAACAATTCAAAACACTTTACACAATTACAAGTGGCTCCTTAATTTATACTAAAATTAACTACGGTACACGCAGCGCAACTCGTAATTCGGAATTCTTCCTCGTGATTGGACTATTCGCGAGAAATGACTAAAATATAAACCGATCGTTGCGCAAAATTAAAGTTGAAATACCTAGGGTGGGTTTACAGAAAGGAAATCAAATATTTAATTACGATTAACTATTTGATTGAGCTTAAAATTCGTGTTGCCATAGAAATCAAATTGTTAAACTAAGGCAACGTTAATTTTAATCTCAATCAAATAGTTAATCGTAATTAAATATTTGATTTCCTTTCTGTAAACCCACCCCTAACCTTTTGACAGCGCGTCCAGTCGTGCGTTAGGGTCAAGTTACCAACCGAAGCGCGATAGGCGGTGGGTAGTTACGACGCCCTCTGTTGTCCGCGGGTAGCGTCGACAATCTGGATCAAACTGGATCAGCTGGGATCGTCAAGATGGCTGGTCAGGTTTCCACGATCGGATCACGGTACTTTCACAGGGCAGGAGCGCCACCGGAGAATTAGGCCTGGGCTAAAAGCCTGCGCCAGAAAACTGCGCCCAAACAGAGAAGCCTGGGGCTAATAAGTTCCCAGACCTGGAATTGGAGTTAAAATTATCGCCAAATGTGTTCGATGGTGTCACGAAATCTTCCGGCACAGCCACAAATGAGTTACTCCTCCAAAAGAGCAAGAGCTCCGATAATTTTATTATGCACGTAAAACACGTCTGACTTGTAACACACTTCAAACGAGAAAAGACCTCAACGAGGCGAAATTGTAGCAGGCGAAGGTTGCTAGGATACGAAACCGAAGACAGTCACGTGGTGCGTCATCCACCAATAGACTTTGAAGCAGCAAAGAAGGAATACAGGCTTGCCAACTATCGAAAGCGGGTCAGATATCGTCTAGATTCCGCGTTTTCTTTGGCGGGAGATTTGAAACGTAACAAATGAATGCACGGGAGGCTTTGGATGAGTGTACCTGACACTTGAGTGCAACTGAACCTAAAGCGGCCTCCGCTCTTGCTTTTATAGGGCTTTCTCCGTATCGGGGGTGAAGTAATTCTGCTTTATAGGTCCGAGGGTGTAAACGAATCACCGATGATCAGCGCTGTATCTCGTTCGTCGGGGGGTAGTCTCGGCGACAAAATTTGAGAATGCGATCTTATTTGCGGGCCAATCGTGATCGAATACGGTTTTACTTTAATTCGTCAAGGGGCGGCCTTACTTTTGTTTAGTAGCGACGACCGTCATCGTTGCTTTGTTACGCAAATGTCCACGTGATGAATTGCGTTCACAAACCATAGCTCTGAGAGCGTCTTGGGCATGTAATCGCGTCTTCCTCACTTACGATTTTTAACATACTTTGCGTCTCTCTCATTTATTTTAAGACGTCTTTTGTTTACATGATTTCCATGACAACGGACGCACTTTTTACGTCTCGCTTGTAAGTAGGGTGTGAAAAGTGCGACCGTTGTCATGGAAATAATGTAAACCGCCTTGAAACAGACGAGCGAAACGCAAAATATGTTAGAAATCGTGAATGAAAAGTTATTCTTTATAGTTCATGAACCCAACCCTGATATTTTGACGTTTCTGACAGCTGTCGTTTTGACGTTTCTGAATTTGACGTTCCTGACAGCCGTCACTTTGACGTTTCTCAATTTGACATTTCTGACATATGTCATTTTGTTGTCATCTGTCATCATGACGAAGAACGAAATAGCAGCGCCATCTGTTGAGGAGCTGAGGATGTACTTCAACAAAAAAATTAATTTTCATTTAATTGTTCGCCATTTTCGAAATTCGAATCGACTTTTTACGATCGACTTCACCGAGAGCTGAACTTAATTTTTTTTCCTCAAACATTGTCGTATCCAATGCAAACAAATGACAAGTGACAAAGTTGGCGCCATCTGTGGTACAATGGGAGAACGATTTCATTACGATTCAGCTTCTTCTCATCCTCTTCTGTTTTCTTTTTTTTTTTTAATTGCAAAATCGGTTTTTACGTTGAATTTAATCTTTCTTTATTTATTTATTAATTTTGTTTCCCTCTCGTTCTTCAGCCAATGATTAACTTGCGGTTGCGATGAGAAAGAGCAGCGCCATCTGTGGTGACTCAGGGGAACGATTTCGTCTCAATTTTCGCGACGTTTTGTAAATAAAACATTCAAGCTGCATTAAGTTTTACAATAATTAATCTCGTCCAGAGCAGCGTGACGCTAACCCTTTGCCGCCTTTTATTACGCGACGTATGTATCGGCTGGTCTGGAAGAATAGAATCGATATTTTTTGCGCGAATCAGTATTCGATAGGAGATCCAACGGGAACGGTGATATCAGAATTCACGACCAACCGCTAGATGTGCATCAGGTTGCGCATAAATTAACTGAAAGCAATGGGATCGCCTTAAGTGCGATTAATTATTTTGTGTTTATAATTTGTCGGTATTCGATGTTCGAGTGGGGGTCCATGATATAGATTAAGGGTTAAGAAGCTTTATTATCTTCGACTCCCTTTTACGTTTCCAATGGAAATATTTGTTTCTAAAATTTGGTTGCGATTATTATTTTTAGAAGCAATAATAATCATCATACATTCGTACATGTAGACCGTGATGTTGGTTGCACTGCAAGATAAAATTCCTGTCTCTCTCTCTAACACACCACGTTTATACAAATTATACGGGTGACTGAAATAAAACCTAACAAAATGAAACGAGTAAAAATGTTGAAAAATTCTAATTAATTAAATGTTACGACACTGAATAATACAATAATTAATCTCGTCCAGTGCAATGAGACCCTGGATTATAATTACGTGACGCAGGTATCCGCTGGTTCGGAAGAATAAAATCGATATTTTTTACGTAATCTAAGTCAGGATGAAAAAAGTCATAAAAACAATCAATTATGACTGTACGGGGAGTACACCCTGTGTAGAATATTTCAATTCTGCATTCACTTTATGTTGCCCTGAAAATGTCGCTTTAACTTTCGAATGTAAATTGTGTTATTGTTAAATTACGTTGTGCTTTAACAATATACTCCTATAGAATAAAATTAAAAAAAAAAACCTGTTTGGCATTTATTACGTCAGTCGGTTCGTTCTTGGTGCGTCGTTCACTGCGAAAGTATGTCATTTTCGCTTTTATTACGCGAGAAATCTAATTACCGGAGTTTTTCGCACCGCTCGAGGCCGCTCGTCCTTCCCTGCATTAACAATATTATTTATTAATTAGGCGCTCTCAATTACTTCCCTGCGAATTGACACTCGGGGAAAGGAAAGAATCGCGCGACCTAATTCCGCGCGGCCCTGGCTTCTATTTTCGTTCTCGTTTCATAATGAAACTTACTAATTCAATCAGGCCCCACCCATTTTCTTTTCCATCAATGAGAAGAAGAAAAAAATGCCCCGGGTGAGGATTTAAAATATTTTGCCAAAACGAGAGAAACAGTGAAATTTTATAATAATTATTTCATACAAAACCATTTCACTCAGGTATGGGTCTTATTAAGATAATGCACTACGTTAATAACAAACAAAAAAAAGATTAATCACACTTAAGGCGAATCCACTACTTATACGCATCTTGATGCACATCTACTGGTTGATAGACGCATCAGCAATCTCCTAGCGATTACTAGTTTGCGCAAAAAACTGAGTTGCCAATAGTCTTTCACAAGAAAAAAAAAATTAACCGCACTTAAGGCGATCCTGGCGATCCCACTACTCTATTTAACTTATACGCTTTTTGATTCTTGACGCGCATCTATCAGTTGTAAATTCTAATATCACAATTTTCCTAGCGAATACTAATTTACGTAAGAAACAGTGTTGCCAATAGTCTTTCGCGAGAAGTCTTGACAAATCTCTAAAAGCAAACAACAGTTCACCAAGAAAGAAAATGTAGAGAAACCTAAACTTTTAAACAATTTTCTTCTTTATTTAATAAGTGGTGTCCATTGGACTCCCCCCACAGAGAACCCCCACCACAGAGAAAAAAATTTGAAGAAAGCGCTTCGCGCATTAAGGACCGCTTGTCGTTGGGAGGGCTCGCGGCAGCTAGGATATTGCGTCTGTCGTGTTGTGCTCGTTGAGCGCTTACATATGGGTGGTCGCACGACGTACTTATCTCTTAAAGTAATATTTTTCGATCGTGTAGGCCATCGTTTCTCAACCTGGGGGTCGCGATGATATTAAAGGGGGGTCGCGAAAATAGCCTAAACAATAATGACATCATTTTATGACGTCATACATGTATGTTTATACCCGTCGCTATAAACGCAGCGACATAAAATTATAGTAGGGGGGTCGCGAAATATTAATTTTATTTATATTTACTATTTGGGGGTCGCGGAGCTAAAAAGGTTAAGAATCGCTGGTGTAGGCGGTCATCGTTGATTGCAAGATGGCGTCCGAGCGACGGTCGACTTGGTGTCGTCCGGACGTTTCTTTTGATATGCGACACGACGTGTTTATCTTTTCAATTAACATTTACAATCGTATAACGCGGCCATCTTTGATTCCAAGATATCGTCGGTATGTCAGTCCGGTTCGTCTCGCCGTCACGTTCCATTTGATATGCGACACGACGTGTTTATCTTTCACCATTTTTCACTTGCATGGTAAATTTTGAAAATATTTTTTCCCCATTTGTACCGAAATTTTTGTCTCTGCCTTGACCTTGACTTAAATTTTTAAATTAGTTTCGAAATTTTTTCTTCACCAAAAAAGAAAATGTAGAAAAACCTAAACTTTTAAACAATTTTCTTCTTTATTTAATAAGTGGTGTCCATTGGACTCCCCCCCACAGAGAACCCCCACCACAGAAAAAAATTTGAAGGACCCCTCGCCGTTGGGAGGGCTCGCGGCAGCTAGGAAATTGCGTCTGTCGTGTTGTGCTCGTTGAGCGCTTACATATGGGTGGTCGCACGACGTACTTATCTCTTAAAGTAATATTTTTCGATCGTGTGGGCGGTCATCGTTGATTGCAAGATGGCGTCCGAGCGACGGTCGACTTGGTGTCGTCCGGACGTTTCTTTTGATATGCGATACGACGTGTTTATCTTTTAAATTAACATTTACAATCGCATAACGCGGCCATCTTTGATTCCAAGATATCGTCGGTATGTCAGTCCGGTTCGTCTCGGTTCGTCTCGCCGTCTCGTTCCATTTGATATGCGACACGACGTGTTTATCTTTCACCATTTCCGTCTTCGTGCCTTGCAAATGGTAAATTTTGAAAATATTTTTTCCCATTTGTACCGAAATTTTCGTCTCTGCCTTGACCTTGACTTAAATTTTTAAATTAGTTTCGAAATTTTTTCTTCACCAAAAAAGAAAATGTAAAAAAACCTAAACTTTTAAACAATTTTCTTCTTCATTTAATAATAATTTATAGTATCGAACTGACAGTTGTTCTTTGGTCGCGCGCCATCTATTGTGCAGTTTGGAGAGAATTTGCTCGCGTAATGTTCTTTACCACTTCCTTTGCGGTCAGAATTCTCCTAGTTTTTCAATAAAAAAATAAATAATGTAGTAATCTCAAGTTTTGCGCCACGTCGCGTCGGTACACATCTTTGTTCTTCTAGGTTTTATAAAACCGGGTCACAATTTACTGGATTTCAAAAATGTCAAATTACCAGTTGCAATAAAGAACGGATTAGCAGCGCCATCTGTTGAGGAAGTACATTTATCCGCAGAATAATTGATTTTCTTTTAATTGTTTGCCATTTTCGAAATTCGAATCAACTTTTTTACGATCGAGTTGACCGAGAGTTGAATTTCATTTTCTTTTCCTCAGACAGTGTCGTATCAAGTGCAAGCAAAAATCACAAGTGACGAAATTGGCGCCATCTGTGATGGAGTGGGAGAACGATTTCATTACAATTGATTTTCGCCTCATTCTCTTCTTCCGATTTCTTTTTTTTTGCATTGCAAAATCGTTTTTTACGTTGATTTTCGTTTCTCCTTCATAATTTTATGAGTACGTTAAAAATAGTGTCGCCATTTGTCGAACAGCAACGAAATTGATTCTCCACATTCAATATTTATTTTGTTTTCCTCTCCTTTTTCAACCAACGGAGTACTTTGGGCGTTTTTCGGTTGCGGTGAGAAAGAGCAACGCCATCTGTGGTAGCGCAGGGGAACCATTTCATTACAATTAAGTTTCGCCTCAATTTTTGCTGTTTTCTTTTCTTTTAAGTTCAATTCAATTTTTACCGAGAATTGATTCTTATTTATTTTATTTGTTAAATTGTTATGAGTACCTACAGCAGAGCTGTGCGGTACTCGAGTACAAGTACACATTTACTCTACTGTGAGTACTTTTACTGTACTCGGTACTCAGTCCCGAATACATTATTTTAAATGTACTTGTACTTGATGAATTTTAAAATGCAATAATATACTCGAGTACTTTTCATTGTACTCGAGTACATTACCTTATGCAACGAGTACATTTTTATGCGAATCTCGACATGCGTGGAACGGTATTACTGTACATGTATGTACTCAGTACTTTGTACTTGTACTCGGTACTCAAGTACTTATCATATCATATGTACTTGAATACATTTTGGACAGAGTACTTATACTCAGTACTCGAGTACTTTTTACTTGTACTCGGAATAGCTCTGACCTACAGTCGAAAATAGTGACACTATTTGAATTCCATTTATCGAAAAGTAAAGAAATTAGCGTCATCTGTGAGAGAACGATTTCATTACGATTCATTTTCGTCTCATTTAGTGTTTTTTTTTTAATTACAAAATCGACTTTTACATTCGACTTCACCGATTTTCTTTTTTTTTTTTAATTTTTATGAGTACGGTCAAAAATAGTGTCGCCATTTGTCCAACAGCAACCGGTTGCGGAGAGGTAGAGTAGCGCCATCTGTGGTAGAATAGCGGAACGATTTTATTGCAATTAATTTTCGCTTCATTTTCTGCTGCTTTTTAAAAATTTTATATCGATTTTTGCGTTCGGCAACGAATTAGCGTCATCTGTGGGAGAACGATTTCATTACGAATTCATTTTCTTTTTTTTTTTAATTACAAAATCGATTTATACATTAGAGTTCGATTTTCATTTTTATTTTTATGAGTACAATCAAAAATAGTGTTGGCATTTGCTCAACAGCAACAAAATTAACGCCATCTATAGTAGAGTGGAAGAACGATTTCATTACAATTCATTTTCGTCTCATGTTCTGTTTTGTTTTTTTTTTATTATTACAAAATCGACTGTTACGTTCGATTTTAATTTTTTTAAATTTTTATATAAAGTCAAAAATTTGCCGAACGGTCTACGAACAGTTAGAGTAACGAATTAGCGCCATCTGTGGGAGAACGATTTCATTACATTTCATTTTCTTCTCATTTTCTACTACGTATTTTTATTTTTTAATTATAGAGTCGACTTTTACGTTCAACTTCACCGATTTTCTTTTTCATTTTTATTGTTATGTGTACAATCAAAAATAGTGTCGGCATTTGTCCAACAACACAAAATTAACGCCATTTGTGGTAAAGTGGAAGAACGATTTCATTACAATTCAATTTCGTCTCATTTTCTGCCCTTTTTTTTTCAATTACAAAATCGACTTTTATGTTTGACTTCACCGATTTTCTGCTGTTTTCTCTTTTTATTACAAAATTTACTATTACGTTCGACTTTACCGATTTTCGTTTTTGTTTTTTAATATTTATGAGTAGTCAAAAATAGTGTCGGCATTTGTCCAACAGCAACCGGTTGCGGAGAGGTAGAGTAGCGCCATCTGTGGTAGAATAGCGGAACGATTTTATTGCAATTAATTTTCGCTTCATTTTCTGCTGCTTTTTAAAAATTTTACATCGATTTTTGCGTTCCGCTTCACCGAAAATTGAATTTCATTTGCTTTTAATTTTTTAGAGTACAATAAAAAATGATGTTGCCACTTGTCAAACGGTAACGAATTAGCGCCATCTATGGAAGAACGATTTCATTACAATTCATTTTCTTCTCACTTTCTGATGTTTTTTTTTTTATTACAAAATCGACTTTTAAGTTCGATTTCACAGATTTTCATTTTTTGTTTATGAGTACAGTCAAAAATAGTATCGCCATTTGTCCAACGCCATCTGTAGTAGAGTAGAAGAACGATTTCAGTACAATTAATTTTCGTCTCATTTTCTGCTGTTTTTTTTTTTATTACACAATCGACTTGCGTTCAACTTTACCGATTTTCTTTTTCTTCTTAATTTTTATGAGTACAGTCAAAAATAGTGTCGCAGGGTAACGAAATTAAATCTCCACATTTATTAAATATTTATTTTCTTTTCTTTTTCTTCTTCATCCAATGACTTCATTTGAAACTTTCCTGTTGCGGTGAGATAGAGTAGCGCCATCTGTGATAGAATAGCGGAACGGTTTCATTACAATTAATTTTCGTTTCATTTCTCTTAAATTTCATATCGATTTTTACGTTAGATTTCACCGAAAACTGAATTTCATTTGTTTTTAATTTTTAAGAGTGTACAGTCAAAAGTAGTGTCACCATTTGTCGAACGGTAACGAATTAGCGCCATCTGTGGAAGAACGATTTCATTACAATTCATTTTCGTATCATTTTCTGCTGCTTCTTTTTTATTACAAAATCTACTTTCATGTTCGATGACTTAATCTGAAACTTTCCCGGTTGCGGTGAGGTAGAGCAGCGCCATCTGTGGTAGAATAGCGGAACGATTTCAGTACAAATAATTTTCGTTTCATTTTCTGCGTTTTTTTTTTTAATTACAAAGTCGATTTTTACGTACGATTTCACCGAAAATTGAATTTCATTTGTTCTTAATTTTTAAGAGTACAGTCAAAAATAGTTTCGCCATTTGTCGAAGAACAGTAACGAAATTAATTCTCCATATTTAGTATTTATTTTGTTTTGCGCTCCTTCTTCATCCAACGGTTTACTTTGAGCCTTTTCCGGTACCGGTGAGAAAGAGCAGCGCCATCTGTGGTAGAGTGGGGAAACGATTTTTTTTTTAATTACAAAGTCGATTTTCACGTTCGACTTCACCGAGTATTGATTTTAATTTTTTTTTTCAAATTTTTATGAGTGCAATCAAAAATAGTGTCGCCACTTGTCGAACCAGTCAAGAAATCAGCGCCATCTATGGTAGAGGGAGGGAACGATTTTAATACAGTTCCTTTGCGCTTCATTTTACGATTTACTTTGAGCCTTTTCCGGTACCGGTGAGAAAGAGCAGCGCCATCTGTGGTAGAGTGGGGAAACGATTTCTTTTATTACAAAGTCGATTTTCACGTTCGGCTTCACCGAGTATTGATTTTAATTCATTTTTTTCAAATTTTTATGAGTACAATCAGAAATAGTGTCGCCACTTGTCGAACCAGTTACGAAATCGGCGCCATCTATTGTAGAGTGAGGGAACGATTTAGTTACAATTAGTTTCCGCCTCATTTTCAGCAGTTTTTTTTTAAATTTCAAATAATTTCTTACGTTTGACTTCGCCGAGAATTGATTTTCATTTTTTCTTCAGAATTTTACGAGTACAGTCAGGAATAGTGTCGCCATTTGTGGAACGGTAACGAAATGAATTCTCCACAATTAAAATTTATTTTCTTTTCATCTTCTTCTTTACCCGACGAGTCATTTTGAAACTTTCCCGTTTGCGGCATGGCCAGCTACATCAACATTCACTGACGTGTATGTATGGCCGTTTCAATTCGACTTTTAAACATTTTGACGGTACTCCACTCAGCGCCCCTTGTGAGTTTTTAAGTAATTGCAGTTGTCATTAAGTTAGTGTCAGTAGTTTTGTAGTATCTTCAATAGGGAGCGCTGAGGGGAGTACTCCATGGCATGCTTTCTCGGAACCGAATTGAAACGGCCATACATACACGTCAGTGAATGTTAATGGAGCTGGCCATGTTTTCGGCGAGAATGAGCAGCGCCATCTGTTGCATAAAAGCGGAACGATTTCATTACAATTCATTTCTATCTCATTTTTTACTTTTAATTTACCGTCTCTTTTAATATGTGTGGTTTCTTTCGGTCATACTTGAAAATAACAATCTGTACTTAAAACCGATATACTCTGTGAAGTTTTGCAACTATTTTTACTTACCAGAGAATGATGCACTTAACTGAATTACTATTTCCTAATAAAGTCACCAGATTCGGCGTCAAGCCGGTCACGAAATCATTAAATTTTCGATGCGTCTGAGCTCACCAAAAACTCGTCTGAAATTGCAACAGAAAGTCATTAACTAGTGACAAAATCATTCTATTGGCAGCACTGGTAAAAAAATATCGATTTTATTCTTCCGGACCAGCTGATATCTTCGTCACGTAATAAGAACTATCAATGGGTCAGGGCAGTTTTTTAATTCATTCTAATTTATTATTTGAAATTTTTTAAGCAACCTATGACTTAGATTCTCCAGATGCATTTAATTTTGTCGGGTATTATTTCAGTCACCCTGTAAATAATTTAACTTAAACGCTTGATACGTTACTTGGTCAGCTTGGTCCATTCATTTAGATTTAGATTTAATAGATTTAGGAGAATAATTTGATAGCTGACATATAGACATATAAACATATAGACATATTGACATATTGACATAATGACATATAGACGCCTGTATGACGTGGTGAGTCGGCGTCGTAATAAAAGATTCGCTGCGCTTTTTTTATTGTTTACATGCAGTCCAATCGTATCAAATCGCATCGACGCGATCGTCCTTGAAATTCCTTCGTTTACCTGTTCGGCCTTCTCGTCACTCGTACTCTGTAAGTTTATTTCGCCGTCTCCACGCTTTCGTTTCTCTCCCGTCGCTTCGCCGAAAGAATTCTTCGGATCCGCGTCGGTTTCTCTCGCTTTGGGTTGGGAAAGTACTGCGAGCGACCGTAATTGCGATAATTACATCTTAAAATTATCCTAATCGCTGTTGTTAGAGTCGCGAGTGATGTCTACGTAAATAATAATGCGAGTCGTTTTCGCGTGTGCCAGTTAAGTTTCATCAACATTCAGTGGAAACGTGAAAAGTGTCATTGGATTAGGAAAACGACAAGGTTTGACATATTATAAAGTTTTTCCCTCCAAATTAGTTTGTTATAAGAGCGGCAATCAAAGTGATAAAATTTAGGTTTACAATATGGAATTGTTGAAATGGGAAAGCGGTCTCGATTTGCTTGGCGATCAAGTCAACGTGAAGTGCCAACAACCTGAAGCAAAAGCGGCCCGTTATTTTAAATGTCTGTTGTTTACTTACATACATTGAAAAATGTTTTAAACTTGGGTCATTTGATTATTGTGATCGATTAATTTCACTTTCACTAGACGTAAATAATATGATCTGACTCAGAATAAAAAATCACTTGGCGCAGTTGATTGCAACTGACAGCTGTCAAACTTAAAAAAAACCTGCATTCCAAATGAATTAGTTCGAAATCGTTGTTCATAATTCGTTTGTTCAACGGTCACTTTATTAACGTAAATTCAATTCAATTTCTTCAAAATTAATACTATTATAGATTGCAGGCGTTAGCTGTCAAACTTAGGAAATTTTGCTGCCTTTAAATCAATCGGTGTTCATAATTCGTTTGCCCGACGATAATCTTTTTACGTAAATTGAAGCTGTGGATATGAAGGCGCGCGTCCAATTTCTTCCAAATTACACTACCTGTAGATTGCGGTTGTCAGCTGTCAAACTTTTGCTGCATTTAAATCTACTTGTTCGTAATTCGTTTGTTCAGCAGTCACTTTCTTTACATATTCAATTCAATTTCTTCAAAATTAATACTACCTGTAGATTGCAGCTGTCAACTGCCTAAAATTTAACGTTTCGCTATCGTTTGACATCTGTCAATATGAAATATCAAAAATAAAGCTTCATTTCAATTAGATTCTTGACTCAATTTGAACATTTGTTTACGGTTTCTTTATAACTCATCCACGTACAACTTAAAAATAACGTTTCGCTCTCGTTTGACAGCTGTCATTATGAAGTATGAAAACTTCTTTCAATCAGATTCTTGTTCTATGAAAATTTGTGTGACAATTTATTTTTAATTCGCCACTTATAAGTAGCACAAAAGGCAACGTTTTGCTATCGTTTGACAGCTGTCATTATGAAATATGAACAATGAAACTTTATTTAAAATAGATGCTGACTGGATGAAAATTATTGTGAACAATATCTTCAAAACTCGCCAACGGGCAAAACTTAAAAATAGATCAAAATTCAGTGCTTTGCTATAGTTTGACAACTATCAATATGAAATATGGAAAATATTGGATGAAATTTATTTACAATTTTTTTATAACTTGTCAAACGGACAGTTTAAAAATAGCACCAAACTCGACGTTTTGCAATCGTTTGACAGCTGTCATTATGAAATAAACACTTTTCAATTAGATAGATTCTTGTTCTATGAAAATGTGTATAACAATTTCTTTAAAATTCGTCAACAGACAACTTAAACTCGACGTTTCGCTATTGTCTGACAGCTGTCAATGTGAAATATGAAAAATAAAACTTTATTTTAATTAGATTCTGGCCGGATAAAAATTATTGTAAGCAATTTCTTTACGACTCGTCAACGGACAACTTAAAATAGTTCAAAATTCAATGATTCGCTATAGTTTGACAGCTGTCAATATGAATTTTATAACTTGTCAAATGAACAATTTAAAAATAGCTCAAATCTCGACGTTTCGCTTTCATTTGACAGCTGTCAATGTGAAATATGGAAAATAAAACTTTATTTCGACTAGGTTGTCTGATGTTTACAATTTCTTTAAAACTTGTCAAACGGCAATTTAAAAATTGTCAATTGTTTCGCTATCGTTTGACAGCTGTCATTATGAAATATGAAAAATAAAACTAGATTAAAATGAAAATTGATTCTGGCTGAATGAAAATTATTCTGAACAATATCTTCAAAATTCGTCAACGGAAAATTTAAAAATAGCTCCAAATTCGTCGTTTGACAGCTGTCTAGTGGGATATGAAAAATAAAACTTTATTTAAACTAGACTTTGACCGGAAAATTACTGTAAGCAATTTCTTTATAATTCGTCAAAGGGCAACTTAGAAATAGCACAAAACTCAACGTTTTGCTAACGTTTGACAGGTGTCATTATAAAACATGAAAATTCAAACTTTATTTATACTAGATTCCGACCAGATGCAAGTTATTGTACACAGTATCTTTATAACTCGTCAAGGTACAACTTAGAAGTAGCACAAAATTCGCACAACATTTCGCTTTCGTTTGACAGCTGTCATTATGAAGTATGAAGAATAAAACTTCATTTCAATTAGATTCTTGACTCCATTTGAACGTTTGTTTCATTTTCTTTTATAGCTCATCAGTGTACAACTTAAGAATAACACAAAACTCGACGTTTCGCTATCATTTGACAGCTGTCAATATGAAAAATAAAACTGTTTTCAACTAGATTCTCGTTATATGAAAATTTGTATAACAATTTCTTTATAATTCGTCAACGGACAACTTAAAAATAACACAAAACTCAACGTTTCGCTTTCGTTTGACAGCTGTCATTATGAAATATGAAAAATGAAACTTTATTTAAAGTAGATGCTGACTGGATGACAATTATTGCGAACAGTATCTTCAAAATTCGTCGACGGGCCACTTGAAAATAGCTCAAAATTTAATGTTTCGCTATCGTTTGACAGCTGCCAATATGAAATATGAAAAATACAACTCCATTTCAACTAGGTTCTTGTCTGATGAAATTTGGTTACAATTTCTTTATAACTTGTCAAACGGACAACTTGAAAATAGCACAAAACTCAACGTTTTGCTTTCGTTTGACAGCTGTCATTATGAAATATGAAAAATGAAACTTTATTTAAAGTAGATGCTGACTGGATGACAATTATTGCGAACAGTAACTTCAAAACTCGTTGACGGGTAACTTGAAAATAGCTCAAAATTCAATGTTTCGCTATCGTTTGACAGTTGTCAATGTGAAATGTGGAAAATAAAACTTTATTTCAACTAGGTTCTTTTCAGATGACATTCGTTTACAATTTCTTTATAACTTGTCAAACGGACAATTTAAAACTGGACGTTCCGCTGTCGTTTGACAGCTGCTGATGTGGAATACGAAAAATAAAACTTTGTTTTTACTAGATTCTGGCCGCTGGCCGGATGAAAATTGTTGTAAACAATTTCTTTATAACTGAAAAATAGCTTAAAATTAAATGTTTCGATATCGCTTGACAGCTGTCAATAGGAAACATGGAAAATAAAACTTTATTTCAACTAGATTCTGTCCGGATGAAACTTAAAAATAGCTGAAAATTCAATGTTTCGCTTTAGTTTGA
Organism: Dorcus hopei; assembly: GCA_033060865.1. Classification (NCBI taxonomy): domain Eukaryota; kingdom Metazoa; phylum Arthropoda; class Insecta; order Coleoptera; family Lucanidae; genus Dorcus; species Dorcus hopei. Next base: position 70,422,360 of record CM065425.1, on the reverse strand, counting down.
CAGATGTCAATATGAAATATGAAAAATAAAACTTTGTTTCAACTAGGTTCTTGTCTGTTGGAATTTGTTTACAATTTCTTTATAATTTGTCAAACGGACAATTTAAAAATAGCACAAAACTTGACATTTCGCTTTCATTTGACAGCTGTCAATGTGAAATATAAAAAAAAACATTTGAACTAGATTCTGGCCGGATGAAAATTATTGTAAACAACTTCTTCATAACTCGTTAATTTAAAAAGTAGCACTAAACTCGACATTTCGCTATCGTTTGACAGCTGTCAATACGAAATGTGGAAAGTAAAATTTTATTTCAACTGGGTTCTTTTCTGGTGAAATGTGTTTACAATTTCTTTATAACTTATCAAACGCACAATATAAAAATAGCACAAAATTCGACGTCCCCCTATCGTTTGACAGCTGCCGATGTGAAAAATAAAACTTTATTTTAACTAGATTCTGGCCGGATGAAAATTATTGTAAACAATTTCTTTATAAATCGTCAACAGACAACTTAAAAGTAGGTCAAAATTCAGTATTTCGCTATCGTTTGACAGCTGTCAATACGAAATATGGAAAATAAAACTATATTTCAACTAGATTCTTGTCTGGTGCAATTTTGTTTATAACTTGTCAAACGGACAATTTAAAAATAGCACAAAACTCGACATTTCGCTGTCGTTTGACAGCTGTCATTATGAAATATGGAAAATGAAACTTTATTTCAACTAGGTTCTTTTCTGATGAAATGTGTTTATAATTTCTTTATTACTTGTCAAATGGACAATTTAAAAATAGCACAAAACTCGACATTTCGCTATCGCTTGACAGCTGTCAATAAAACTTTGTTTCAACAAAATTCTTGTCCAATGAGAATTTGTATCACAATTTCTTTATAACTCTTCGACGGACAATTTAAAAATAGCACTCAACGTTTCGATATCATTTGACAGCTGTCAGTATAAAATATGAGAAATAAAACTATTTTCTATCTTCTTCACAAAATTTATATGTATTTGTTTTTCTTAAGGAATTTTTTATTTTTTACTCTTCGTATTTCACTTTTTCTTTGCGTATTTTTATGGAACTGTTTTATTTGTTTAAAATAATCTTTTGTTTTATGTCAGTCTGTTATTTTCACTCGTTTTCTGTTGGATGAAAATTGTCGATCTTCTTTTGTTTCTTGTCTCCCCTCGTCGAATTCATTTTCGTATTACGTTAACGCTTTTTACAGTTTTCTGTTGGTCTTTTAATTTTCGAACAATTTTATGTTGTGTTGTTGGTTTTCTTTTATTTTTTTTTTGTTCATTTTATTCTTCCTTTTTTTGTTTGTCTTCGTTTTTTATCACTTTTTTTGTTTTTTATTAGATTTTTAATTTTCGATCACTCACCGTTGGATGAAAATTGTCGCACCTTCTTTTGAATTTGTAATTCCTTTCCTTTTGAGTTATTTTTTAAATGATTTCCAATTAATTCTCTTTTGTCTATTTTTGTTGAATTATTTTTCTATCGCAGTTGTTATAGATCGTCGATCTTCTTTTGTTTTCCATTCATCTGGTTTTGTATTTTCTTGTGGTTTGTTTGAGTTCCTTTTCTAATCTGTTCTTATAGAATGGTTTCCTTTTATTTATTATTATTATTATTATTTGGTCAACTTATTCTTCGTGATTCAGTTTTCTTTTCTTTATCTTTGTCTACTACAGTGTTAGCCGCACTGGCCTGAGCCCAGTCAACACCAAGTCATGACCGTTCTTGGAAAGCACAGTGCAATTCACCTGGTCAGGTATTGCAGTTAGTTGTTTCCCGACATCACCGGTCCCCTACCGGTGTTGCTGCACTGCGACCCTTTCCCGGTAATGTCGTACTGCTGGTGACAGTACAACACGTCAATCCGCGAGGTGCCCGGATCCGCCATCCCGACGGTCCCTACATTTCGCCGCGTCAAGGTCGAAGTACTGCGAAACTACCTCTGCCAAAATATCGCCATCTTCAGGTCGATATTATCTCTGGCTAATTATCGTCATCCCAAGGCCGATATTCCACAGAAAGCTGTTATCAAACATCCACTATATTTTATTAACAACACTCGCGAGCCCGTCTGCCTAATTTGAATGTCTTACCAACACGTTTACCACTTCAAGCTCACCCGGAGACTGTTCATCTTATTTTGCGTTTTCTGTTGGTTTAATGCTCGAGTTCTTCTTTTTTTTCTTATCGACTCTCTTCGCTGGGATTTAAATTTTTGCTTTCTCAACGATTGTAATTAATGTTGCGGAGTTCTAGGAAATGAAGTTTTTAATACAACAATGGCTTTCGTGATGCCAGTTCCGCATAATGTGTTTCTAAGAATAATTACTGTCAATACGCTCCCAGAATAAATTACTCGGATTCTTATTAGCTAAACAATGACGCGCGAAGTCCAATTAACTTCGTTCATAATTCGTAAAACGAAAACGGAATTTAGTCTACGCGTATAATAATAATAGATAAGGTAATATTTATACAAACAATGACTTTGACTCGTGTCTGAATAATAAAATATCTATGCCCATAGTACTAAACCTAATTGGGTCTTTATTTTTAGATTCGCGTTCGCATTCAGACATTGTGTTCCTGCGGAATCTAAATAATAATAAAACGATCGGGGCCGATAAGTTTCGGGAAATCCGTGTAGAAGAAAACCTTGACATGTTTAGATGATGACCGAGGAAGCGTTTCGCGAACGTCGTCGTAAATAAATATTCCGATAACCGGGGGCTTCATTAGTTTCGAGTTACGGCCAATCGGATATCAATTTCCGCTAGATTCGGCAACTTCGATTAAACGTTTTTCGGTCGTACGTTATATAAATCGTTCGGTAAACATTTCTGGCGTGTTTTCCACATTTCAGATTAATACTGTCAATATTTAATGTACCGGGTGCGTCGCGTCGCGTAAAACGCTCCGTCGCTCGCCACGCGATATGGAAACAGGAAGCGGCTTTGGGTTTGATCAGGAAATTCCAAGCGATTTTTTTTTAAATAAAAATAATTTGTAGGAATAGTTTACAAAATTACAAATAATCATTTATGAGTATCTACTCGAGAATATAGAAGATTTGACTCACCGGGGCCCTCTCCCGGCCCCGCCCACTCCAGCGGCGAATCTAGATGCGGAAGCTCCCTGCTGGGATGCGAACTCACGGAGAAGGTGTCCTCGAATGTCCATCTTCGTACTTCGCATGCATAAAGACAAACCCCAGGTGGATATTAGCATACCTTGCCTTCTGAGCGTACGTTCTCAGAATCATTGGTGCCACTGGCTTCCACAGTGTTTACTACACTGGCCACAGCCCAGTCAACACCAGTTCTTGGAAAGCACAATGCAATTCACCTGGTCAGGTATACAGCTAGCTGTGTCTCCGGCATTTACTACTCGCGCCTCTGGAGCCGGCGGATATGGTCAAATGCCGTGTGCAGGTGGAGTGATCTCCTACTCTTTCCGATTACCGGCGAATACAGAGCGAGCGATCACCCTTATGATAGAATGCCCAATCTGTTGCCCTATGTACTCTACCTCAGAGTATCATCTATCATCAGCAAGCCTCAATTCTTGCACAACTCCTTCATCACATGTCATTGCAAATCGTTACAACACTCGCGAGCCCGTCTGCGTATTTAGCGCAACATTACCAACCACTCAAAGCCCGCCCGGAGACTAACTGCCCGCATCTCTTTTTTTCCTTCCATCCCTCTGCCTGAGACGTATCCCGTATCATATTACCAGACCATAAGATAAAATAAACAAACGTGCTCGTGTTTTACGGATACATTGAGAATGCGTAAACTTTCTTAAATTCTAAACTTGATAAATTATACAACGACAACAAATATGACAAGAAGAAATAAAGGAGATCTTGAACCAAGCAACTATAAGACGAAAAAATAAAGATGACTTAAGAAAAAAAACCGAAGTTGTCACGGAAAAAGAACCACAACGAAATGCTAGGAATAAGATGATTAACAAACAATTAAGATTTCCCCCGGATTTCGTTCGTTTTTAACAAAATTTTTTTAACGTCAATTAGAGATTGCGATTTTGAAATCGAAGTATGTATAGTATCTACACCTATTTTGGCACGGATCTAAAAGGCAGCAGGATGATTGAAGTAATTATTTTTTCTTTATTCGTTATGAAACATCATCTCCGTTGTGATTTGATTAACCACAACAACAACGTGGTACGAATTCGCAAGGTCACATTGATTACCATTAAAAAAAAAACACGCAACGAAGTTCCGGCGAGTTACACAACTAAGAATAAACAATAATCATCATAACTTCATCACAAGTTCGTCCGTAATTCGTGTTTAATTGCGATAGTTTTATTTCGAAGTGGTAGTTTCGAGTGCGCCACGAAAAAGAGGAGGACGAGACGAGGGGGAGGAGGAGGAGGAGAAGCGTTCTTAGACGAGCGACGGCGAATTCAAGTTCTAAGTAAACAAACAGTTTTAATGAATAACTGCGCAAATTTAAATTTAAACAGAGTAATTAACGAAACTTTTAATGGAACCGCTGTAACTCGTTAGTATTAAACGCGATCGATGTTCCCTGCAGTACGCCGGTTTTTAATTAATTCTAATCATTCTAAAATACTTGCTGCTTCTTATTAACGTCATTTTTTATAACTATTAAAAAAAAAGACTTCGCGTGCACGGCTTAAATTACTTAAGCGTCTCTTCTTCGAAGTATAAAAGCTCATCGGAAAAGGGAACCGCAATGGCTCACCCTTAGGGCTCCCAATCCGCTGCATCGGGTCCCTAGGGGGTCACCATGGGACCGTTCACTCTCGGTAGCGCTTTTCACCTTATTAGTACGAGTTCCCTTACGAAGGGGTTCGAATTTAATAGTCATGTTTTTGTGAGAGATATGCAATGTTGATGATGGAATGGCCCCACGTTAGGCGCCAATTTAACTAACTATTGATGGTGGAATGGCCCCATGTTGAGCGTCATTTTATGTAGTGATGCTTCTCTACTATCACCACTACATATAATATATAAGTAAGTAAGTGTTCAATTCCGCTGTAATTAAAAACACATTTTCCGGCGTTCCGACAAAACGATATTTCACTGGGGGGCTTATGAAGTTCCGGGTGTAATCACCGATATAAATGTAATCTACTTATTGTCGCGTTAATTAGATGTAATATGGTGGCGGCGGTGCGTACCTACAAAAATAATCCCCCGAGCGGATTAGGCAATTCCGGGGGCCGGATTCGAGCACGCTCGCCGCCAAAAATCGCGTTCGTTCTTTCGGGCCGTGCTTGCGCTGTCGCCGCCGCCGCCGCTGCTGCATTAAAGCCTTTGAGGTCTGCAACGAACCGCCTTCCTTTGTGAGAGAGTACGTTCCTGTGAAGGAGAGCGGCCGCAACCAGCAAATGGCCCATTAATACACTCTGTGTACCTGCGGTCTTAATTGAACCCAGGCCAGAGTAATCATTGGTAATTCATAGGCGACTAACTAGGACCGATACTGCGGTCGTTCCCATCGATTGTTAACTAACCTCATTAAGGGGAGCCTTGATTAGAGGACTATATTCTGATTAAAACGCTTTTTTTTCTTTGAGGGAGGACACGGAGATGTTAATTTAATTTACGGTTTATCAAACAAAATCTAATGTGAGAGTGAGAGTATCTCATAAATAAGGGGCCATAATGCAAGGGGGCTAACACAATGGATACGCGAATGTCAACGCTTCGGTAATTTTTTTGTGAAAATCCGTTATTGGCACCCAAACGTGATGTAAAACGATAGTAAAACTGACCTGCTCAACATAATCACGCGTCTTTGAACGTTATGTCATTCTTACCGCGATGTTTACAGCAGGTGTTTGAAATGCCCGCCGTTGGCGTCCGTAGGGCGACGGAAATTTGCTTGCACCAAAGTTTGCTGCTGCCAATTCTTGTTGTTGCATCCACCGGCAAAAGACGCGTCGCTGATGGTAATCCTATCATATTGCAGTGATAATTACCTGCGTACAGTACGAAAAAAAAAACAATCATTGTAATTATAAAAGTCAGAAAAGCGCACCAAGTTGAACGTCAAGTGTACAAGACGATCCATGTCGAGCGAAGGACCACCATGAGCGGAGAAAGAACCTTTACGTTTACATGGAAGAGTGTTCCGCATACCAGAGTGAAAGAGATCATCGTGTATGCAGCAGTAAGTGTACATCGTAAGCAAAAACGTCACATCGAGCAAGTTTTCTTCATTCTACAAACAAAACCACATTAAACGAATTGGAATGCAACATTCAACACTCCAATACCACAACAAATAAAATCCACTTGATTTGGGTGAACAACGAGAGAGTGGTGCTGATTTCCATGAAAGCCATCGACGTAGGTTTCGGGTCCACGTATTCATAGGCACTTGGACGAGATCCTGAGGATGTAGTGAACCATCCGACGTTTGTTCATGAACATTTACGGTGAACCAGTGCTAGACGTTCCATTTTGTGTTATTTTTCATTTTATTTTGTTAATTATTTGAAGTTTCCCGAAAATAAGTTTTTGTCATTCGAGGTTAGGTTTCATGTTTATGTGTTGTATGTTTATAATTTGTAACTATCATTAACTGTTGAAAAGAAATGTTACTTACCAGACGCGAAATAATCCAAATATGTTGTAAATATCAATTTCAACCATTTTATTGTGTATATTAATGTAAAAATTATATATTTTCAAACGTTGTAAACAGACAAGTGTCACAGGCAAAAAGCATTTTGGGGTCGAGATTATTTACGAGATTAACGAGCCAGAGTGTTGATGGTTACCATGACAACGGTCACTGTCAACAAAACCAACATCTACAAAAAGGCGAGCGCGTCGTTTTCGAATGAATTCTGCGTATGTAGATCTTTGAACGAGTAACAACTAAATTAATTCCACGTGATTTATTTTTGACATATTTTTTTTTTAAACAATAAAGAAGGATTGTTAAGGAGAATTTTTATTGGAACCCTATCCCGAATAACATTCCGAACTTTCCTGTGGTCCTTAGAAATAAATGAATAAAAGAAATAAGGGGAAAATTGACAAAAATGGAAGAGGAAGCAAAGTAAGTCAGATTCCATACCATCATATACACACACACACGGACGCGCGCACGTACGCACGCACGCGCGCACGCACACACCATTTCATCCATTCCTTTTTGGTTTCTTCAATCTGACTGAAAGCGAAGTCCATTAAAATTCGTTTCGAATAATCCACCCTGAGCACTAGAGAAAGACAGAGATACACAAAAACAGTACGTACAACCAACACAGTACATTACATATTGGAACCACGTGGGGATCAAAAAAGGAAAATATTTCAATAAAAGGTAAAAAGCAACCCCCCCTCCCCATATCATTACAATATGTTGCACGTGATACGGATGTAACACATTTTTTTCTCAGAATACGGTGCGGAATACGGTCCTGTTTGCTTATATGTAAATTCTATGCGTCATTGGCACGCAGGTGCGATAGTAAAACTGACCTGCTCAACATAATGACACGTATTGCTGGGGTCTTTGGACTCAGATCGTTATGTCGTTACTTATCGCGATGTTTACAGCAAATGTTCGAAATGCCCACCGTTGATGTCCATACGGCGACGAACATTTGCCTGCACTAAAGTTTGCCGCTGTCAATTCTTGTTGTGGCATCCACTGGCAATAGACGCATCGCTGATGGTAATCCTCTTCTATCAAGTGTTGCGCATGATAAGGACGTAACAGGATACGGTGCGGAATTCGGTCCTGTTTGCTTATAAATTTTGTGCGTCTTTGGCGTGAAGATGTGATGCGAAAAGATAGTAAAATTAACCTGCTCAACATAACGACATGTATTGCTGGGGTCTTTGGACCCCGATCGTTGTCATTATTTTATTTTATTTTGAAAGTACGTATACTGAAATACAAGTTTCATAAGACAAGAACAAATGCATTAAACGTGTATTTTATATTAATTTTTTTTTTCTAATTTGGTTCTCAGATGTATTTCAAATATAGGAAAATTCCGTTTTGTTATGTGGCGGTTGGTGACATTGGCTGGCGCTTAAAATAATTTCAAACAAATGTCAGTTTACGATTTGAGATGACAACAATGTCAGACAAATGTCATTTTGAAGGTTATTTTTGTAATTTGAAGTGCACATTGAAGTGTTTACATGCGCTGTCGCCAACCTAATAAAATAAAAGTTCGGATGCTTTATGAAACCCAAATGACTTTATTGAAGCACCAAAATATGTAGAAAATAGTATATATTAAAAAAAAAACAAGCGCCATTAAGACATGATTTTGGGGCACTCGTTCAGGTTTAGAAAACGGAAAAGATTTCACTTCCTTCATCACAGAAACAAAAAGAAACAAAACTATCGTCATTTTCGCCTAGCGCTAACAGATGGCGCTGCGACATTTTTTCTTCCCGTTTTGGAAATTAATTCCGCTTTCTTCTTTCAATTCGAGCGAAAGTCGGTTTGAGTAAACATCAATTAAAATCAATTAAAAAAAGTTTGAATAGTCGCCAACAGATGAAGTTCTGGACCGTGCCCCCCCCCTCCGGTCCTTGTATGTTTGCTATTATTTATTCTTTTTTTTAAGGAAAAAGGAAAGTCGATCGTTTTTCACGTAAGTCGATTGTTTTTCACTTTCTTCTCACTTCGTCGAAAAGCAAACCAAAAACAAAAGACGATCGATTTCACTTTCTTTATCATAGCAAAAAAAAAAGACATTGCCTTCTGCTAAGAGATGGCGCTGAGTCATGTTTTTTTTTCTCTTTTGGAAATTAATTCAGCTTTCTTCTTTCATTTCGCTTTTGACTTTAACAAAAGTCGTTTTGAATAATAAACATCGACTTAAAACTATTACAAAAAAGAGTTTGATTAGTCGCCAACAGATGAAATCCTGAACGTGCGTCCCGCTCCTTGCACTGCGATGTTTACCGCAAGTGATCGAAATGCCTTTTTTTTCCTTGTTTTAAAGAAAAACGAAAGTCGATCGTTTTTCACGTTTCCTCTCGCTTCATCGAAACGAAACCAAAAACAAAAGACGAAAGATTTCACTTCCTTTATCGCATAAAAAAAGACACACGAGACATTGTCACTTTCCCCCTCTGCTAAGAGATGGAGCTGCGTCAATTTTTTTTCTGTTTCGGAAATTAATTCTGCGTTTTTTCTTTCATTTCGTTTTTAACTTGAACAAAAGTCGCTTTGAACAAACATTGACTTAAAACCAATTAAAAAAAAAGTACGATTAGTCGCCAACAGACGAAATTCTGGACCGAGCCTTCCCCTCCTTGCACCGCGATGTTTACCGCAAGTGTTCGAAATGCCCTCGACGTCCGTACAGCGACGGAAATTTGTTTGCACTAAAGTTTGCTGCTGCTAGTTCTTGTAGCATTCACTGACAAAAGATGCATCTCTGATGGCAGTCCTTTTCCATCAAGTGTTGCACACGTGATAAGGATGTAACAAATTTTCTCTCGGGATAAAGTACGTGGCACACCAATTTCACGTGTACTGCGCCCTGGATTATTATTATTATACATTAGAGACACATCCGCATATTCTACAGATTAACAGATTAACCTTTGTGCTCTCGCCTTGCGGCACAATAGGGGTCGAGTTGCACAGATGGGGAAAAAAACCACTGTTGCCATATGGCCACTTATTTATGGGACTATATGTATACAGGGTTAATTATGAAACGGTGATTTCAAAGTCAGTCATTATGCATCACGAGATCAAAACGGGTCCGCAAACGTCGCAAATTGAAATTAATGCACAAAACCCCCGGCTGTTGACGAAGTGTGCACGCCGAGAAATATGAGAGAAACGAGCAGGTGCAATTACAGGCGAGCTAGAAGGGATGCATATTCATAGGGCGGTGCGCGTCCGTGAACGTCAACATGAATCGCATGGCGAGTCGTCGCGTCGCCGCCGCCGCCGCCACACAATTACAACCTAATTACATTTAAGGTTAATTGCAGGTATTGTAATGCGGCCATTTATCACATCTCCGCTAAATTATACTCTGCCTCGATCACTCCCCCGCCCCCCTCACCTTGATAATCTAATTTCGTACGCCGCTGGTGATAGTTGGGGGTTTTTCTTTTTACGTGCGCGCACCACCGCGCAACTTAAAATTAATGATCGCGCGTGTAATAAATCACTTGAAAAAAAAATAGGGAAATTTTTGGCTAAGAAAAATTACGTAGCTACAATTTTTTATTCGCCATATTAATAGTAATGTAGTGTTTTCCAAACCCTTTCAGTTCAGAAGAAAAAATATTTTATACTCGGGACGTAACAATCACTTCACTTTATTTATAAAATTATATTTTATTAATACACTGAAAATAGTTTTTTTTTTGGGTTGACGATTTCATTTAATACATTGTTTAAGAAATTAAAATGCAAATTACCAATTTTCAGTTCAGGCGCAACCGACATACACAAGTACAACTTTGGTTGCCTACTTTCAAAGTATCTAGAAAAAAGTTTCTAATTGATTAAATTTTTTACTGCATTATTGTTTATACATAAATAAGTGAACATATTGCTCATTTTTTATAGTAAGTAGTACTTTATACATGTTTGTGCCATTATTTATAAAATTAAAAAGTAACCAACCAACTAACATGCGTCAGTACAACTTTGGTTGCCTACCCTCAAGGCATTTGGAAATAGAGTTTACGTTTGTTGCTGTATTATTGTTTTTACATAGTAAATACCCCTAGTATTTTAGTTTTATTTTGGAGCCATAATTTTGTTTATTAGCATTCAATTGCGGGCTTAATCTCGCCTTTATTGCCCAAGGGTTTTATAAAGTAAACAAACCAATAGTAATGCAAACAATCCACATAATTATTTTATGAAAGCAACGGTCACGTCACTCGCGTATGATATAAAAGTATGTTGCATGTACCACGGTCATAATTGTAGATAAAAGCCCTTGGGCGTTTAAAAGCTCTCACCCTTTAACTCTACATACTTGTGTGTACACACAAGCTCATTCATTTTTTGTTACTTATGCCTCTGAAGAAAGACAGAAAGATATTTTATATTATATGGGCGGTTAGCTCCTACAATTTTGGTCAATTGATTTAACACTAAAAAAAATGTTCTTTTTGTTTCAGAATAAAGAAACCCAACGTCAAGGGTTTCTCCTCTGAAAGCAGCAGAGAAAGGACCAACGCAACAGATTAAAAAATGGCACTCAAGGTAATTACACTTAATTGTCGGATCGTCCGTTAATTATCACACGAATCGATAAAATTGAGCTCTAGCTGGGCATTAAGAGCTACCACGGACCCGCCAGACAGGGGGAGGTCACATAAAACGTGCTCGCGATTACAAAGCAATCAGATAAGTGGTGTCATCAACGGGGACGTCACGTCTGCGAGCGAATAAGTAACACATTTTATTGGGACGGCTGTCAATAAAACGTTATTGATACTTAGTTTATTGTAAACGAGATTAGTTTCGTAAATTGCGTGCGGTGACAAGTTGAAGGGATCGCGGAACTCGCGGGGGATGATATCGTTGCCGCCGACGGTTTGAAGATGTCAGCTTTTCTTTTTCCAAAACATAATATTAGCCCCCGGGGTTTTCCTAAACTTGTCAAGAATATTACTTAATTCGCCCTTCTGCGGCTGCAACGAACTCGCTTAAAGGCCTCTCCTGACAATGCGTTTTGAACGCAAGTCGCAATGCGATCGTGGAAACTCGGCCCGCGAACACTCAACTTTTGGACGATGACTTGCTATTTTTTGTTACTTTTTTTATGTATTATTATTTGTTGGTTGTTATCTTTTGGGATTCGCCAACTTCAAAACTTTCCACTCTCCCAATGAACCTCCCTTAAGAAGGGGTATGTCCCCCAGGCTAGAAATGTGCTCTTCAATTTCGGCAAATAAGATCTAGTCCGGGGATGGCGAACCTATTCTTTACCAAAGAAATTTTATAGTAATTTTTTTCTCTAATTCTGATATGATTTGGTATGTCTTATACACACTTATGCTTTTACAGGGAATCGCTTAAATATATGGGTTTCTTCCGAAAATGTAAAACGCTTCATTTTACCTTCAATACAAGGGTCACTCTAAATATCCCATCGGGTCGCTCCGTGACCCGCGGGATCATACATACTTAATACCAGATTTTGATACTTAATCCATTTTACTTGTTTTTACGTAGCCCTTTCATTCAATTGCTATTTCCCCTTGTTAAACTAATTTACTAATAAATAAATCCATACGTGCAAATATTTTTGTTTTGTTGAACTTTGCGCCAGTTATTTTTTTTTATGTCTAAAGGTACGTAAGTAACTTTTTTTTTAATACATAATTCGATTTACTATTAACAACTTTAACCCCCTTTTTATTCAAACAAATTATTACTTCTGTTTCAGTTTTATTAATTGCTTTGTTTCAGGTATCGTTTTTCGACTGTTAGTTTTATCTCTTTTTGATTATTTTATTTTTATTTGCCTCTAAAATCACCCTTCAGCTCCCCCTTTTGTCGTGGACATCAAAATTTTAAACGTCGATTCGTGCTTATTAATTTCCGAGTCTGTCTTGGCGGGGAGGGGGGGTGTTCTTACGCCGGAAGCGATTTTTTTTGCCCCTCTAACCGTAAAATGGTGTCGCTCTTTTACTGCGTCGTTCGCACTTTGTTCGGGGGCTTAATATTTGAATCCGCCACCACTTTCAGCCGCCATTTTGCCCGCGCGCCATACGTATACATTAGGGGAGGCGGGGTGGTATCGGCGTAAAATTTTAATGTCGCTTTTAGTGTCGCACAGTATTAAAATAACTTTATGCTTTTATTTACATCCGAACCTCTCCTTTATATTGAAACGTTTTTTTACGCGCTTTCGTAATTTACGACGCGCGCCCGAAAAATTTGCATCTTCTTCTTCTTCCTCTTCAAGGTTGGCGCAGGAAGTAGGTCGGATAGCAACGCCCTCTCTGGAGATTTTTTTTTAGTTTTAATTTACAGGCACGACATCTACAGAAGTTTTCCTCAATCACTCTTTTAAATAACAAATAATAAAAATAATGTAGTCTTGACGGCTACATTATGAAACCCATTTGGGCGTCATAAAAAAGGTCATTAAAGCATCCAAAATTTTATTTTATTAGGTTGGCGACAGCAGACACCGCGACATTTGTTGACATTTCAAATTACAAAAATAACCTCCAAATTGACTTTTGTTTGACAATCAGGGTTGCCAATGTGCGGGCAATTACCAGAATTACGGGTAATTTAAGCAACCTTGCGGGTAAAAAAAATACGTGGGTAAAAATGGATATTTTCAAGGAAGAAAATTTTTGATTGACGACTTGTTGGTGATGTTTCAGGTTTACTATTGGCAACAAAGAAATCACCAAAGCCGGAAGCCGACAAAAACTAAAGTAACTAACTGACAGCTAAATCCACATTGTTGATCAGTGCTGCCAACTCTACCGATAATTCGGTAGACCTACCGATTTTGAACTCAACTTTTTTCAAATTTTTATTTTTTTTGTAATTTTATCAATTTTCTTTATTTCTAGATCGTCTTTTGTTTTGTTTTACGTAAAAAATTGCACAAATGTCAAATCTTAATTTTAGAAAGTCTTGTTTATTTAATAGGAATTTGTTAAATTTTCGTTAGTTTTCGTAATTTTATAAATTTGCTTTATTTCTCGATCGTCTCTTATTTTGTTTTTCATCAAAAAATGCACAATTGTAAAATTTTTATTTTAGAAAGTTTTGTTTATTTAATAATAATTTTTATTTTTTTTGTAATTTTATTTAATGTTTATTTTTATTTTTGATATTTTTTTGTAATTTTATGCAATGAGATTTTTTTTTATATTTATTTTTTTTAATTTTATGAATTTGTCGATCGTCTTTTGTTTTATTTTTCGTAAAAAATTGCACAAATATCAAATCTTAATTTTAGAGTTTTGTTTATTTAATGAGAATTTTTTAATTTTTATAATTTTTTGTAATTTTATAGAAAGATTTGTTTATTTAATGAGAATTTTTAAATTTAAATTTTTGTGTAATTTTATTTAACGAGATTTTTTTATTTTTTTATTTTTGTTATTTTTTTCTAATTTTATTCAGAGGTTTTTTAATTTTTATTTTTTTAAATTTTATAAATTTGTCGATCATCTCTTGTTTTACTTTACGTCAAAAATTGTCTAAAGTTCAAATCTTAATTTTAGAAACTTTTGTTTAATTAATGAGAATTTTTTAATTTTTATAATTTTTTGTAATTTTATAGAAAGTAGAAAGTATTGTTTATTTAATGAGTACTTTTTAATTTTTATTTTTTGTAATTTTATTTAATGAGATTTCTTTTATTTTTATTATTTTCTAATTTTATTCAATGAGATTTTTTTATTTTTATTTTTTTAAATTTTATAATAGGTAACAATAATAATCTTATAAATTTTCTTTATTTTTCGATCGCCTTTTGTTTTATTTTACGTTAAAAATTGCACAAATGTCAAATCTTAATTTTAGAAAGTTTTGTTTATTTAATGAATTTTTTTAAATTTTTATAATTTTTTGTAATTTTATAGAAAGTAGAAAGTATTGTTTATTTAATGAGAATTTTTTAATTTTTATTTTTTGTAATTTTATTTCATGAGATTTCTTTTATTTTTATTATTTTTTTCTAATTTTATTCAATGAGATTTTTTTATTTTTATTTTTTAAAATTTTATAATAATGATAATTTTATAAATTTTCTTTATTTTTCGATCGCCTTTTGTTTTATTTTACGTTAAAAATTGCACAAATGTCAAATCTTAATTTTAGAAAGTTTTATTTACTAAGAATTTTTTAATTTTTATTTTTTTGTAATTTTATAAATTTTCTTTATTTCTCGATCGTCTTTTGTTTTATTTAGCGTCAAAAATTTTCACAATAACTGTCAAATGTCTTAATTTTAGAAATTTGGACCCAGTTTTGTTTATTTCATGAGAATTAAAAAAAAAAATTTTAATGATTTTCAAAAATAAAAATCGCCTGAATAAAATCAGTGATTTTAATCAAGTGATTTAAATTAGCTCAACCGAAATTCAGAGACATCTATCGGAATTTTGCACAACTATCTTCCCAAATGCTTCGTTTGGTCGGTTGGCAGCACTGCACTGTTGCCGATTGCCGCCAATCCAATAATAATTATGTACTTAAATAAAATAAATTTTGTACCATTTAATTCATTCATTCCAATTTCATTATCATTACTCAGTGTGGGCAGATGTGGGTAAGAGCGGGTTTTTTTTAATTTGAAAAGGGTAATCGGCTTAGAGTGGATTGGCACCACTGTTGACAATACCTGTAACTGTCGCCATCTAAAATTGCAAAAATAACCTTCAAGTTGACGTTTGTTTGAAATTATATTAAACGACAACCAATGTCGCCAACCGCCACAATTTCAAACAGAATTTTCCTACATTTAAATTACAAAATAACGGAAATTTTTCACATTTAAGCAACCAAAATAGAAAAAATAGTATAAAATAATTTAGAACCATTACTATTAATTAATTAATCAATCAAAGAGGAGATGAATTTATTGCCTGTCATAAATACGGAGGTGAAGGGGTGGGGGGGGCTGTGCATATTATAATAAATTGATAAATTTCCTATTTATCTGGAGATGTACGTCGCGCGGCGTTTCTTGGTAAATGATGGAGGCATTCAAATTCTGGACGTATCCTATTATTTCGCCCGAGGATATATTGAAGTGGCTTAATATGAATATTAATGCGCGGCCATTACTTAGGAAATTTTACAACGCGGGTGACGTTTTCGAGCCAGATTTATGCCCGGCTGGGGGCCGCGCAATTTTTCACGGGACCTATTCAACGAACGCTTTGTATTTATTTACTCCTCGACTTTACGCGACCGAAATGCACAAACATTTTCCTGTTCGTAAAATGCACGTAATTTTTTTTATGTGAATAAAAACGAACACGTAAATGCAGGACCGTTGCGAGAGGTGTGCAAAAAAAAACGCCGCCCCAAAATAGACAAAATGGCACTTTTCTGAAATGTTACTGAGGCCCGGTCTTTTCATCTCCCGTTAACTTTATTTGACGGTTTATTCCCATAGTAACAATTGTGATCACAATCGTTACTATGACAATTAACCGCAAGACAAAATTAATTGGAGATGAAAAGACCGGGCCTATTAATTAATTTTTTTAAATTAATATTTTCTCTTTTGTATAAACCAGCGCTTCGCGTCGGCATTTGTTTCGACGTTGTTTTTTTTTGAGAGGGTGATGAGATAAATTTTTTTTTTGATGAACGCACTTCGCGCGTTGAGGGCCGCTCGCCGTCGGCAGCTAGAGAATTGCTTCTGTTGTATTACCCCCGTTCAGAGTTTTCATTTGAATGGTCGCACGGCCTACTTATCTTCGAAAGGAAAGTTTCTCGATCGTATAAGTCGGCCATCTTTGATTCCAAGATGGCGCCGATATGACAGTCGAGTTCGCCTTACCGGCACGTTTAATATGATATGCGACACGACGGGTTTATCTCTTACAGGGCGATCTTCGATCGCAGCGCCACCATCTTCGATTCCAAGATGGCGTCGCTACGATATTCGAGTTCGCCCCGTCGAGACCTTTCATTTGATATGCGACACGACGGGTTTATCTCTTACGGGGCGATTTTCAATCATAGCTCCGCCATGTTCGATTCCAAGATGGTGTCATTGGCCGCGTTCAGGTAACTGCAGCAGCTGAGTTGCTTGCTAAGTAATCGTTTGTGATTGGCAATTACTTTAATTTGAGCTAATTACAAACGATTGCTTAGTCAGCAACTCAGCTGCTGCAGTTACCTGAACGCGGCCATTAAGATATTCGAGTTAGTCCCGTCGAGACCTTTCATTTGATATGCGACACGACGGGTTTATCTTTTACGGGGCGATCTTCGATCTCAGCGCCGCCATCTTCGATTCCAAGATGGCATCGCTACGATATTCGAGTTTCTCTTGTCGAGACCTTTCATTTGATATGCGACGCGACGGGTTTATCTCCTCAAACACAGCGGGAAAGCCAGAACGCGAATCCGCCAGTGCGCGGACGGCTTAATTTCACCGAGAATGTTGCATTCAATTTTGACGGCCTGCGCCGTGGTCAAATTTCCAGCAAATGCCCCTAAAATGCACTGATTTAAAAAATTCGCCATTCGGTTATTTATGGTGCTATCGGATCGAAACCGGTGTCAACGCATAGAGGGATGATCGGGCTATCCTTTTATTAAAAAACATCGAAAATATTAATTTCGGTTGCGGAGAAATCAATTTTTTTTTTGTGCGGAGTGTTATTTAACAAATATACAGGTTGCAGACTTTCATTTTGACCAATATTTAGTAGTTTCGTGTAGAGCTAACAACAAAGAACATGTGTATGCGAATGGTTGAAAGAGACGGGGATAGTGTGCGTGACGTGTTTGCTTCGAAGTAGCGAGGGACGTGTTGATCAGACTGCACAACACCAGAGTTGCCAGGTCTAAGGAAATCTCCGAAATCTAGGGATAATCGTAAAAGGAGAAAATAACATAACCTTTGCCCTAGGGAAATTTAAGTAATAAAAAAAATGCTTAGTTGTTTCTTATTTGGGAAAGGCAAGCATTTTTTTCAGTAGATTTAACAATTCCAAAACCAATACATAAAAAATATTTTTTTATACAGGGTGACTGTCAATTTTTCCACAAAAGAAATGATAAACGCAAATAATTAATCAAAATTCAGATTGAAAACGACGATATGTACCTTGTTAAGAAAGAGTAGCCGATGGACATAATAAATATAGTCACTAAAGTGTTTATTTTAAATTATTTTATAGTAATGACACCAGAATTTAAAACGTCAGAGTTAGTAAACTCATTCAAGGACATATCAACAGCGACTGGTGCATTCTACAGTTGTATCTAATAAAGTTTTATTGTTTATTGTCTTCGCGCGACATTCACATCGGTGCGAAAGCGAAGTCATCAAGTCTGTGAATAAGCAAAAAAATTGTCGAGGAAAAAATTGTATTAAAAGATATTCGAGCTCAAAGTTGAGAATGGCGAGCAAATTGATTGCTTAAGCAATACATTGGAAGACGGATATAATGACGCTCTACTTTATTAATTTTTTCGATATACATACATATTCAGTATCCAAAAATGTTTTCCTTTATCGAAAATTTATCGAAAAAATATTAAAAAAAAATGTTGAGTGAGCCCATTGCCGGTATAATAAAGCGTTTCACATTTTCGGAAGAAGCCGATATTTTTAAGCGATTCCTTGCGAATGTGATCGTCGCGAATTCCTTATTAGTAATTTTATTTACATCAATTTCTAGTAATCCTGTCTGAGCTTCTGAGATTTCCAAACATCTCCATTTCATTAAAACGTGTAAAAGAAACATAACTCAAGCTTTCGTTCCCAGGTGTTAAGCACGTAATAATACGAAATTCAGATGTGTGTCAAAGTCACATTGTGCTGTATTTACATATAAAATGTAAATTTTTCATTAATTATAAGCTGTACCGTTGAAGTTTTTAATCATTTTCCCCATAATCTATAACGAAACGCTTAAATGGCGACACCCTATGATCGCTTTTTGACCTGACATTGCAACTAAATTTTTAATAATCTATAACGTTCATTTTCGTACTTTTTTTGCGGAACAATAGTCAGTTACCCTGTATAGTATTTGAGTTTGTATTACTACTACAGCAACATCAAGTATCCAACTGTATAGGAAGTTTCAAAAATGAATAGTCGAATTACTAGATTTTATTCCTTGCGAAAGATTTGAAAAAATACAGTAAGTAGAATTTTTTTGGTGGAATAATTGTCAGTCACCCTGTATAGTATTTCAGTTTGTACAATTTTACTAAAAAAAAATTGTATGCACCAACTGATACAACATCTGAACAGGAGGTTCCAGAAGAGATCAGCCAAGTTACTACTAGATTTTATTACCTGCAAAAAATTTTAGGAGAATCCAAAATGTAGAAATTTTTAAACATTTTCCCTTAATCTGTAACATTAATTTTCTTACACTTTCTTTTTGGCGGAACAATTGTTAGTCACCCGGTATAGTATTTAAATTTGTAGATCTTATTCTTTGGACTAATTAGAATCTTTTTTTTAGTGGAACTATTGTCAGTCACCCTGTGTAGTAGTTAAGTTTGTACTCTTTTACTAAGACAATTTGTCTACACCAAAGTGTACGACATCAAGTAGCCAACTGTACAGGATGTTTCAAAAATGAACATCCAAATTATTAGATTTTCTTTCTTGCAAAAAATTTAAAGGATGCAGAAAGATTTTTTTGTGGTCAGTCACCCTGTATAGTAATGAACAGCCAAATTACTAGATTTCATTTCTTGCAAAAAAATTTAGAAAATGCAGAATGTAGAATATTTTGAACATTTTCCCGTAATCTATAACGTTCATTTTCTTACACGTTTTGTTTTTCTTCTTGGCGGAACAATTGTTAGTTACCCTGTACAGCATTTAAGTATGTAGATTTTATTCCTTACAAAAAGTTTTCAAAAATGCACAGAATAGAATTTTTTTGGTGGAACTATTGTCAGTCACCCTGTATAATATTTAAGTTTGTAATGTTTTATTTAGATAATTTGTCTACACCAAGGTGTACGACAACAAGTAACCAACTGTACAGGATGTTTCAAAAATGAACAGACAAATTACTAGATTTTATTTCTTACAAAAAAAATTATAAAATGCATGATTTTTTTTGTGGTCAATCACCCTGTATAGTGTTTAAGCATGTAGATCTTATTCCTTGCAAAAAATTTTAAAAAATACAGAAAGTAGATTTTTTTTGGGTAGAACTATTGTCAGTCACCCTGTATAATATTTAAGTTTGTAATGTTTTACTTAGATAATTTGTCTACACCAAGGTGTACGACAACAAGTAACCAACTGTACAGGATGTTTCAAAAATGAACAGACAAATTACTAGATTTTATTCCTTGCAAAAAAATTTCAAAAATGCAGAAAGTAGAATTTTTTGGTGGAACTATTGTCAGTCACTCTGTATAATATATAACTTTGTACTATTTTACCAAGATAATTTGTCTACACCAAGGTGTACGACAACAAGTAACCAACTGTACAGGATGTTTCAAAAATGAACAGACAAATTACTAGATTTTATTTCTTACAAAAAAAATATAAAATGCATGATTTTTTTTGTGGTCAATCACCCTGTATAGTGTTTAAGCATGTAGATCTTATTCCTTACAAAAAGTTTTCAAAAATGCACAGAATATAATTTTTTTGGTGGAACTATTGTCAGTCACCCTGTATAATATTTAAGTTTGTAATGTTTTACTAAGATAATTTGTCTACACCAAGGTGTACGACAGCAGGTAACCAACTGTACAGGATGTTTCAAAAATGAACAGACAAATTACTAGATTTTATTTCTTACAAGAAAAAAATTATAAAATGCATGATTTTTCTTGTGGTCAGTCACCCTGTATAGTGTTTAAGCATCTAGATCTTATTCCTTGCAAAAAATTTAAGAAAATACAGAAAGTAGTTTTTTTTTTTGGTAGAACTATTGTCAGTCACCCTGTATAGTATTTAAGCTTGTACTATTTTACTAAAAAATTTTGTCTACACCAAGCTGTACAATATCTGGACAGGATGTTCCAGAAATGAACAACCAAATTACTAGATTTTATTTCCTGCAAAAAAATGTAAAAGAATCCAAAATGCAAAATTATTTTTCCTTAATCTGTAGCGTTAATTTTCTTATACTTACCTTTTTTGGCCGAACAGTTGTCAGTCACCCTGTATAGTATTTAAGTTTGTAGATCTTATTTCTTATAAAAAAAATTAAAAGGCCCAGAAAGTAGATTTTTTTTGGTGGAACAATGGTCAGTCACCCTGTATAGTATTTAAGTTTGTACTATTTTACTAAAAAAATTTGTCTACTTTTTATTTCCTGAATGTAGAATTTTTTAAACATTTTCCCCATAATCTGTAACGTTCATTTTCTTACACTTCGTTTGGCAATTTTTTTTTTAATGCAAAATGTAAAATTTTTTAAACACTTTTCCGAAAATTACAGGGTGACATTGAGAAAACTACAATGCACGCGATAGAGGACCATAAAATGTCCGATTGCCTTTTGTTTTCAAGATGCAGGATGTTAAAGTTTGAAAGAATTTTTTTTAGAAAATTTATTTCTCTTTATTATCTCATAACAAAAAAATCGCTACTTGGTCGACATGAGCTTTGAAAACAATAATAGTACATAACAAAGAAACACAACGGTACTTCGCTCTTATGTTATGTTGTGTTATTGTTTTTAAAGCTCATGTCGACCAAGTAGCGATTTTTTTGTTATGAGATAATGAAGTGAAATAAATTTTCTAAAAAAAAAAAAATTTCAAACTTTAACATCCTGTATCTTGAAAACAAAAGGCAATCAGACATTAGTGTATAAGACCTTTTATTATTATTTTATGGTCCTCTATCGCGTGGTATTATGCATGGGAATTTTTTCGATGTCACCCTGTATAGCGTTCATTTTCTTAAACTTTATTTTTGGCGTAACAATTGTCAGTCACCCTGTATAATATTTAAGTTTATACTACTTTATTATTATTATTATTATTGTGTTGTACACCCAGGTATACAACATCAAGTAGTCAACTGTGTACAGGATGTTTCAAAAATGAACAGCCGAATTACTAGATTTTATTACATACTCGCAAAAATTTTCAAAACTACAGAAAGAATTTTTTTATTAATTTATTTTTATTATTTATTAATTATTTATTGAAAAAATCACAGATGAATATTATTCGTTGGATTTTAAAGGGAACAACAGACCAAAAATTAATTTATTTTTTGCTGCTTTTGAAAATATTACAATCCTCTTAGTGCCATTCGCCGATAGGTGCAGTGTAATACGTACCCCTCCCTCTACATTGTGCCCATACATATTGCGAGTCGCATGCGCTTCGCGAAACCACTATTGGTTAAAGTCAAGGTCTTCAATCTGTATAAAGAATCTCTAGATGTAGGGGAAGATTCCTAAGATTGGTAATCTCTGAGTACCTACGTACTACTCCTGACATTAAATAAATAAAAATGTTTCGATTTACACCGCACGCACCGCGGTGGTGGCCCTGCCTAAAAAAGAAATACAGCCTTGACACTATTTTACGAGAACTGTAAATATTAGATTCCCTTGACCTACATGAATATGCAACGTTCACAGTAATAATTAAGTGAGTTCAGAGTGAGAATTTATTTTGTTTTTCTGTTGCTCGCACGAATCTCATTTCCGGCGCGCTAATTTAAACGCTTCCGCCCTCGGAGGGCCCTGCGCCGCTGTTGACCTTAATTCACTTAAATTTTCGGACGCGGCGACGTCCCGCACGTCTGATCTAGTATTCATAGGATGTATGTGGGTTATTGGTGTATGAATACGCGTGGTTGCATGACATTGCCTGCTTACTAACCGGTAGCGGTGCAGCTCCGTAGATCACGGGCGGAACTCCTGCAGGGTGCGGAGGATCTATGAGACAGGCGGCCGGCCCGCAACGACAGGACTATCCCGCAACTAGCGAGTCCGTCGACACCCTCACCACCACCACCACTACCGGCTCCCAGCATACAGGTAAATTAATTACGTACTGACCCTCGTATCATAGTCTCAATTTACACTTTTTTGTGAATGAAATCGAAATTTACCACATGAGGAACTTGCCATTGTTATTATCAATTATGCACTAATTTTTTTTGCGGACGATTTCCATTTACGACATCAAATTGTACCAAAAACATTGGCTGGCCCGTATTCTCATCTTATGATTGATTTAATAACGCGTTTCATTGCCATGGCAACGCTCGTCCGTCACTCTCTCACACATTAAATCGACATAAAATTGTATCGTTTCTTGTTTATTTTAATCGCGACTTTAGTTAAGTTCGACTTTTAAGCATAAGTTGAGAGTACGGGCCAATGAAACTAAGAGTCCTGACATTTTTCTTTATGTATAAAGAAAAAATGTCAGGGCACAACATAAACACTCAAATCGAAAGCACATCAGAATCTATCTTTACCCCCCCTCCCCCTCCAACACCTCTAGTTTTTATTAGAAAAAGCACATCAGTATAGCATTACCGCAAGGATCTATCTTGGGGCCAACACCATTTGTAGATAATATTCTTAATGACTTGGGAATTTCTTTTTTACGGGACACCAAATATGCATTAGTATGTTATGCGGATGATACCAATATAATGGTGATAGGTAATTGATAACTAAAGCACGGATTTAGGTATTTGGGAATTAAAATTGTTTTCACTTCAGAGGAACTGCTACTCCGTCGACGATTTTCTTTTCTGCAAAAATAGTATACGGTGGCAGACAATAAAATCTGAACACGTCGTTTCTGCAATATAAGGAAAACTTACTTTAACATTTTTTGACGTTTACCACACATGCAAAATGGCACTAGTAATTGAAGTGGCTCATTTAAGATCCCCGCAAAAATTAATTAAAGTACTGACTTTTCCGAGTGACATTTGGACAGGAAGAAGGTCGCTGCGAAATTTCAGTTTACTCAGTTTGACATTTCAAATATTTTTTTGCATTTTGGCAGAAACACTTCTCACTAAAAGCCTGTTTTACCAAATTTATCTAACAATAAATTTGCAAGATATGTCATATTCTTGCACGGATTTTATTGTACGCTACTGTACCTCATTTTACATAATTATGATGTTTATCGATGTCAAAGAGGCTGCTCGAGGAATCCTCCGCAATCAAAACCGACTTGCAACAAAATTCTTTAAAATATTTCATTATGCTTGACAGCACGCATGGCCGCCTTGCATGGGATGACTTATTATGTAGGAAATTGGCTTCAACACAGTATACAACTTATCAATCAGTAGGGACAGCTCGTGTCGGCACCTTTGATGTTCATACTACCGTTTTCACATCCAATATGGCCGTTATTGGCGGGCCTTCGTTTTATTGCGACTAGATGTCACTGGTTAAAAAAGTGGCACGGATAAAAATGGTTACAAGTAAATCATAGAATGCGATGTTGTTTTACACAACTTCAGGCTTTCTACACAACATAAATTCATTATAATCTGACAAATATGGTTTTCTGTTAAATCTTTCTCATCTCTCTGCATCCATCACACAAAATGCTGAATTAAAAAACGCCCACTTAAAAGTAATTGATGAATTCACCGATACGCCACACGCGGCCGTTTGTGGAAAGTCCGCCAGTTTTCGCACATGCGCACTCAGAAACTGTAGCAACGGAAACCCCAAGCTGTCCCTACTGATTGATGGATATACTGTGGCTTCAATTTGTCTATCCTACTGCAATGTTAGATCAAAAAGTGATCACAGGATGTCGTGATCTAAACTTTTCAGTATTATTATTTATTATCAATTACCGTCATCCAATATTTATCTCACAATGACTGCAAATGGCGATTCAAATTAATTATCCCCGGGGTCGGCAAAGTAGGAAGCTAACACCAACAAGTTATGAATATCAGGAGAGAACCAACTGTAAATAAAAATATCAGGAGAGAGTCATACTCATGTTAGTTTCTCGTCCAATTTGGTCACTAAATATGGTCGCGAAGAGTCGCAGGCGCACACAAGTATTTTACAAGACTGCAAAAACCACGTAGTTCACTATTGTTTATAATATTCTTACAGCACTAAAATTAGCAATTGTCAAAAGCGCCGTTGAGATCATCAACTCATATTTTTTACAAAGACCTTCAGTTTTTGTTCTGTTTTGTAATTTTAATAAACGGTCTGAGGGCAGTGTTGCCAATCCTAATTTGCTTAAACAGAATATTTAAATATTTAATATGTTCAATAAAGTTTGATTTTTTTCGATGAAATTTTTTAATTACATAATTAATTGATTTGTTGGTTATTTTCGGCTTCTCGTGACTTTTTAGTGATTATTTAAGTAAGCTTCAGACTTTTTGCGAATGCTTATCAGTAACAGTGGCGTTGGCTATGCTTTGACAGAGCGTTGCAAGATGTAGTGATTTTTGTTCTTGAATTATTACCTGGTGATTATTTAAAAAAAAAATCGGGGATTTCCTGGTGCGTTTTCGCAAGATCTAGACACTAAGAAAAATTTTAGTAACATTTTGTAACTTTTATTTATTTTTATCCTGTAAATTCTGAAACTGTTTTGTACATACATATAAATTCATATATTTTTTTATTCGTTTATTTTATTTATTTTTTTTAATGTTGATTGATATTTGCAATCTGTTCGATTTCAGAACATTCGGTAAATGTGTTGTAATAAATGTCATGTAGGGATTGACCTAACGATCCTTCCCTTTCTTCGATTATTAACTAATTATGCAATTAATTAATTATGTAACATAAATCAGAACTAGAGATATTATCCATTCACTCGGTTTCCTCGTCAGAATAGGCGAGTTAGGGTGACATTTTTGTTGGTATCGCAATGAAATATAGACGTCAGATGAAACGGTTATGTTTATTTTTAATTTCATGGTTATGATTTTAGTACACTGACGGAGACATTGTTGCCAGCTCGACTGTAATAAATAGGGGTAAAACTTTGGGTAAAACAAACAGATCGTATTTGGCAACATAGTCAGATCAGGGTGTGGAATTGTCATAATATTTTTTCGTGTCAGATTCTGGCATCTATCAAGGTTCATGGCAGCAACATATCCTAATCTTATAATAACCTTAAATCTTATTAACCGCCTCACTTCACCAGCAATATCTATTAATTTAGCGGCTAGTTCATTGGGGGTGCACGTCGAGTCTGTTTTGATATGTTACACAACATTTCCTGATTTCTTCGTGGATAGAAGAGACTTGCAGATCTTGCTCGATGACAAAGTTTGGTACATACCATGGCGCATTGGCAATAATTCTAAGGACCTTATTTTGATATCTTTGTAATATTTCGATATTAGATACGCTTGCAGTCCCCCAGAGTTGGATCCCGTATGTCTATATGGGTTTCAATATGGCTTTGTAGACTAAAAAGTTTGTTTCCTAATGAAAGTTGTGAGTTGCGTCCAATTATCCAATACCTCTGACGAAGTTTCAGACCTAGGTGTTTTCTTTTCGCGAATATGTGTTTTCGCCAAGTTAACCGTATAGGTAATCCTAGGTACTTCACATTATCTGCTTATGGTAGGGATGTCCCATTAAATGTCACTGGAGGACAAGTCTCTCTACGCAATGTAAAAGTTATGTGTGTTGATTTTGTTTCGTCGGCTTATATTTTCCAAGTTTTTATCCACTTTTGGATTTTATTTAAGTTTGTTTGTAGGTTTCGGGAAGCAGATTCTGGATTTAGATGTGAAGCAAGTACAGCTGCATCGTCTGCGAATGTAGCGACTGTAGTTACTCTGGTGGTCGGTAAGTCGGGCAGTATAATAGTAAATAACGTATGGGGCCCAATACACTCCCCTGAGGTACTCCAGCGTTTATAGCATGCAAATCCGTGTACTCGCTTTGGTGTTTCACAAGGAATTGTCTGTTATTTAGTTATGACTTTAGGATTTGGTAATGGTGATGTGGTAGGTTCATTTTTAGTTTATAACATAGGCCAGCGTGCCAGACTTTATCAAATGCCTCACTAATGTCAATAAAGGCAGCAGAACTATCACTATCCTATGCACAACAGGTGCAACCATTGAACACAATGGTACCATGCTTGTTTCTGAACCCAAACTGATGTTTGGGAATTAGCTGTTTTTCCTCTGTTATGGGTAGAAACTTTTTTAGTAGTAGTTTTTCTGGTACTTTGGACAGCAATGGTAAGAGGCTGATAGGCCTGTAAGAAGTTATTTCATTTAGACTTTTACCAGGTTTGAGTAAAAGGATGATCTGTGCAACCTTGCACTGATCAGGAAAATATGCTAGTCTCAAAATGGCGTTGAGTATCATTTGGATAAGCTTTAAGCATTTGTCAGTTATTTCTTGCAGTACTTTCCCTGTTGTAAGATCATAACCCGGAGCTTTCCTCGGATTAAGTTCTTTCATGGTGACCCTTTTCATTTCGTTACATTTGAAATTCCGAATAGGCAGATCCATTTGAAAAGGTGTTTCCAGAAATGCTAGTATTCCTTCTTCCTCACCAGCTCTTTGCTCCGTATGATGTTGCTTAAATACTTCAGAAAGATGTTCAGCGAAGGCTTTTGATTTTTGATGTTTTTAATCGGTGGTACAGATTGTTGAGGCCTCTTTATTTTCCTAGTTGCTTTCCAGAGTGTATAGTCATTAGCTTCTGTTGCTGATAAACCACTTAAATACTCTTGTATTGCTCGATTCTTGAGCTTGAGAAGTAATGTCTTTAATTCTTTGGTTGCCCTATTAAGTTTTCCTTTGTTCTCTCCCTTCTCCATTGTTCTCGCAGTTTCCGTTTATTTGCAATGATCTCTTTTACTACGAGTGGACAATTTTCTGTTATATGTGGTTCATTTTGATCAGGTCTGGCTTGCTGATGATTTTTAAAAAATCGGGATTTCCTGGTGCTTTTTCGCAAAATCTAGATACATAGTAAGGAAAGTTTTGTAACTTTTATTTTTATCCTGTAAATTCTAAAACTGTTTTTTACATCTAAATTCATATATTTTTTATTCATTTATAAAAATTTATTAATCTATTAGCATTGTGTTGTAAAATCGATTGTCTTTTGTTTTCTTTGCTTTGTCATCATTCTTTTATTTACTCATTTATTTTATTCAATAAAAACAGAGAATTTTTTTGACGGTTTGTAGTCTGCAAATACCAAACTGAAAATACGTATAATGCAGTATCAATAAAAACTACTCCCCGACAAGCTTGCCAAGATTGGGGGGAAATATGGTGGAGAAAAAAAATTACAAGTGGGTACTTTAACCTCAAAATTCAGTGCGTTTTTCGAACAAAATGGACGCGTTCATAAACGATACCTCCGAGTGCATCTTGGGCATATAATCGCATCTTTCTCACTCACGATTTTTAATATATTTTGCATCTCGCCCATTTCAAGAAGTCTTGTGTTTACATTAGGTATTTTTATGACAACGGGTGCTCTTTTCACACCCTACTTGCAAGTCGTTACCCTAATTCGCAAATGTCGTAAGTCCACCTTTTGTCAAAATTGAGATTTTGACACCATTTCGTTAACAAACAACTTACCTACCTACTAAAGAAATTGTAGCGCAGAGGCTTACAGTTTTCTATTATTAAAGGCCATTTTAGAAAACATCGTAACTCCGGCACTTGACAATTTGAATATGAAATTATCGCAAGTCCGTCAGTTTATATGGTCAAGTCATCAGCGTGTGAATCAGTTCAAAATAATAAAAAGTATTATTATATTACCTACCTAATTCAACAACGAAAAATTGTACAGTTAATAGGTAAACTGTCATTAAGGTTTTTATCGTCTCCTGTAAAATTAGTAAAAATGGACTTACGACATTTGCGAATTAGGGTAACGAAGTAAGATGTGAAAGTGAAAAGTACGTCCTTTGTCATGGCAATAATGTAAACAAAAGACGTTTTGAAAAAGATGAGCGAGACGCAAAATATGTTAGAAATCGTGAGTGAGAAAGCTGCGACTACACGCCCAATTTATGAACGCAGCCAGTCTATACGTCTTTATGTCCGTATTCAATAAGGGACCCCTTAGAATAGGATTTTGTAAGGCAATTGCATTATAACAATACCTATTCTAAGAGGTCCCTTATTGAAGGAAGCCTCAAGGAAGCACTATGAGTATGGGCATAAGATAAGGGAAGGCTATGAAAAATAAAAATCAAAGCCTGAGCTTAAATGGATGCGTTCAGCGGACAGCAGCTGCTGAATTGATGTGACAGCGATGCCACTGAACGACTTCGCTGAGTGATCAAAGAGTGGTAGCAGCTGAGCATTATAAGCAGCTGTCGTAGCAGCGGTTTGATATATTCGGAAATTCTAAGCTAATGCATATATTAGGCGACCTCTGGTGGTCAATATTGATACCACCAAAAAGGTGAACAACACTTCAGGGATTGGTTTAATATTGAAAACATCAGAAAACATGCACCAATCAAACTTTCCTATTTAATGCAACTGCAACGTTGTTCACCCTTTTATCGGCCATGTTGCAATTAACAGAGACCTCTCGCGTTGACAATTAGGTCGCGAATACGTTTCATAAATTACCTACCAGAATTTATGAAGTCTTCGAAGCATATTGATTTTTAATTACGATTGTTGACGCATTATGGAAAAAAGTTTTGTATAAGTAATTTATCCAGTGAACCTTCAATATGTAATTCTGATGGTAAGAAATTAAAAAATATTTATTAACATAGATTCTTGTCTGATGAAAATTGTTTAACAAATTCTTTGAAATCTTTCGACGGATAACGTTTTGATGGATGGTCAGGTGCACGTTCACTGGATTGACAGCTGCTACTATACAGCGCACTCATTAGTAGCATTCCTTTCAAGAGCTTCAAGCTCCGTACAGCACGTACAGTCGCAATCATAAGCTTATAGAACATCCTTCAAAACTGTGAATGTCGAATACATCCAAATCTTACTAATACTTAAAAGTGAATCCGGGATGTCGTAAATTATTTTTTGTTTGGAAACCACACAAATAAAATGAGTTTTTCTGTGAAGGTTATATCATGAATTATGATTGCGATTGTACATGGAACTGTTCTGTGCTGTTCAGAACTGTTCTAGCTTGTGAAAGGAATGATACTATTACGCTAATAGTTATCATACAGCAGCTGCTGTTAAGCTACGATTAACCTATTAACCATCTGTCAAAACTGAAACGTCAAGATACATTTGATGACGATTGCTTGCTGACCAATGACTATAATGTTCGAAAGCGTTCAAACAACCACAATATACTTATCAATCAGTAGGGACAGCTCGTGTCGGCACCTTTGATGTTCATACTACCGTTTTCAGAGCCAATATGGCCGTTACTGGCGGGCTTTCATTTTATTGCTACTAGATGTCACTGGTTGAAAAAATGGCATACCGTCACTAGATAATTACAGTAGCGCAAACAGCCGCCATTTTAGTGCAAAATATTGGCAGGAAATTTAAATCCTAATGCCCCGTTTCTATAACATTTATCAATATACCGTGATTTTACTTTAACATGAAACATTGCTGTTCATATTACTATGGAAACTAATTCCAATTTTTAAAAATGTCGTTGCATGATCGTCGTCGTTAAGGGTTTCGAATGTCATATCAAATAAAATTTGTCCATTTTGATTTGGAACATCCGTCAGGCGAAGAAAGTTGAAAATGTGAAAGCGAAAATGTATCAGGAAGAATTACCCTTGGACAAGTCACTAATGCAATTAACAATTTTTATAATCGTTTAGGATATTGCATGGAGGTAAATGAAGAAATTTTTAAAAACTTGTTGTGGTGTTTGTTTTCAATTAAAGAATTTCTTTTTTCCGTATGTTTTAAATTTACTTACTTACTGTTTTTACAAGTCAAAACGACACACCCGGGCATTTTAAATCATTTTTAAAGTTTTGTGTGACAGACGTTAAATGTGATTAAACTCGACGGAAAGAAAATCACTAAGAAAGTCGGCCATATTAGTGCAAAAACGTGTTTCTTCGTCTTACACATTAAGCATATGGGTTGCGCTACTGTAATTATCTACACCTTTTCCAGTTGTAATTAAGAAGTCGTCAATTGTAATTCAGAATTGTTAATTTAATTTCAGAATATATCGTTTGTAATTCAGATTTATCAATTTAATTTCAGAATATATCATTTGTAATTCAGATTTATCAATTTAGTTTCAGAATTTGTCAAATGTTATTCAGATTAGTCAGTTTAATTTCAGAAAGCATTAAATGAATTTAAGATTACATCAAATGTAATTAAGAAATCGTCACTTTTAATTGAGATATAAATTATGTACTTCAAAATTCGTCAAATAATTTAGATTTTTAGATTGTGCTATTCCAGAAAACATCAAATACTCCTATCATTTATATTTGAAAAAGGCCAACATTATTAACAACAGCTAAGTACATATCGTCGGCTTGGTATTACAAGGTTGAATGTTACATTTTGGCGATTTTAAGTTTGCACAATAACAAAGTTGCTTGTAATCGGAGGTTTCTTCAGCTACTTTCCGATACATGATAACTTGTTTCTAATCGGAACTGAGTTACTAATGATTTAGTTTCCGCAACCATCAAAAAAGTTAATTGCGTTTTTCTCAAAATGACAAAACCGCACATGGAACCTTGTAATACCAAGCCGACGATATATGTAAATCAGATAATATTACTTCTGCAAACATAATTCAGGTATAACACATTTTAAATAATAAATAAAATTTTGTAGAACTGCTGTGGTAGAAGGTAGAAGCGGAGTTGGTCGAGAGAAGGACCTACGAAAGACAAGGAAATCAAGATCGCGAAAGAATTGTAGCATTTGCAGTGCAGTCCAATTCTCTCCTTGATTTGCAAATGCTACAATTCTTTCGCGATCTTGATTTCCTTGCCTTTCGTAGGCCCTTCTCTCGACCAATTCTGCTTCTATCAAAGCAGTTCTACAAATGGGGCAAATAACATAATGTGCATCAATTTCTTCTATTGCCTTGATGCACTTCATATGATTACATGGTAAAAGCCGCTTCACAGCAGTTCTTGCCATGGATATTCGGCAAACAGCGCAATTATCTTTTAATTCCATAATACTGAATAAACTTGTTTATTTTTGGCAGACATTGAAGCATCTTAAACAAATGCGATTTTAAAGTTTACCGAGTTTCAATTACAATTAACATAGTCTGAAATTCATTTTATGCTTTCTGAATTACAATTGATGTTTTCTGAAATTAAACTGATTAATCTGAATTACAAATAACGAATTCTGAAATTAAATTGATAAATCTGATTTACAAGTGATACGATCTGAAATTGATTTGATAAATCTGAATTTCAAGTAACATATTCTGAAATTAAATTAACAATTCTGAATTACATTTGAAAATTTCTGAAATAAAGTTGATCTTTTCTGAATTACAGTTGGAAATGGTGTAGTGACGGTAAAATGGCACGGATAGAAATGATTGCAAGCAAATCATAGAATGCGATGTTGTTTTACACAACTTCAGACTTTCTACGCAACATAAATTCATTATAATCTAACAAAGATGGTTTTCTGTTCAATCTTTCTCATCTCTCCGCATCCCACACAAAATGCTGCGCCACACGCGGCCGTTTGTGCAAAGTCCGCCAGTTTTCGCACATGCGCACTCAGAAATTGTAGTGCCAGAAACCCCTAGCTGTCCCTACTGATTGATGAATATACTGTGAAAGAAACAACTAACAGATTTGACTGAAGTCAGAATGCAAATGTCAAGCTAAAACTATTATTCATTCACGTTCTTTTTACATTCAGAGTAGGCCGTGTTAGGGTGACATTTTTGTTGGTACCTTCAAGCGAATATGTTTCATTTTCATTTGATGGTTATATTTTAGAAAACTGACGCCAGAAAACATTGATGATTTTGAGCATTTTGACTTAGTATTGCAGTGACAAGTAATTATTTGTTTTAATGCTATTATTTTACTTTCTTCATGCCATCGTAGAGATATTTACATGGAGCGGTGAGCGCGTCAAAACGCCGGGCATATTGTACTCTCATTGGTTACTGGCTCTTTATGTAGCGACCACTAACCAATGGGAGGACAGTACGCCCGGCGTTTTGACGCGCTCAACGCTCCATGTAAATCCAGCTTAAGAAGCATTATAGTCGATGGGACTGACGTTAAAGTGTCAGAAATTTACATTTGTCACATTTTGAGTTCTATCCAATGATCTGGTACAGGGTAGATAGACAGTGCCTTATGTTTCCTGCATTCTCGATTGATATCAGCATGTGAGTGAAATAGCGAATATCTGTGAGTAATTTTGGCTCATGTATCCGACAAGGATGTCACTAGACGCCTATGTCACGTGACATAGGATGTGCAATGCTTTTTAAATGGGTGTATTTATCATCTCACTCTTAAGTTAATATCAATTCCTCTTTCTCTACAGGGAATCTGGCTACTTGATAAATCTGTGGTTCTATCAAAATACATGCACGTAACCTAACGAATAAAAAGCATGGCCTACTAGAAGGCAAAAAGAACGTGAACGGATAATATTGAATCAAGCTCTGATTTTATTTTATTTTTCATAGCCTCCCTTTATTTTTAAATAATTTTGCATCGCACAGTAGTAGGCAACATTGCTCACAGCGTTTTTCTAGAGTCACGCTTTCCTACATCAATTAAGTCGCCTCGCAATATTCTTTCATCGCTGGTTCATCGAATGTCAAAATCCTTTGTAACCATGGTAACCAAATTTGACGAGCGGGATGTTCTGAAGCAGGCCTTACACGATGCAATTTGTATTGCAGCAAGACGCAATTTTTCTTCTTCTTCTTCTTCTTCTTCTTCTTCTTCTTCTTCTTCTTCTTCTTCTTCTTCTTCTTTATCGACTCGTTTCTGTTTTGGTTTTTTTTTTGTGCTAGACGTGTCCTGAGATTGCTTTTAAAGTTCGCCTGCTTCCAACAATTTTGATGCACCATTCGAATACCCCCATTTAATTTAGGCGCGGGGTGGGGTCGTTCTTTCGCATGTAATTCTTGCATGATTCAGCTTTTCCCTGTGTTCTCTTGCTACGCAAGTTAATGTTTATCGGCCAGCAGATAACGTTATGCACCTGGGTTCGATCCCCGGCGGAGATCTGCCTGATTAATGTTGGCAACTTTCGTACGGCAGTCAATACCGATAATTAATACAGAAAGTTCGAAAGGGCGCAATCGGAGCCAATAAGTTCCTTGTGGTTGGTAAACGCCGGTTCCGCCGAAATCTGATGCCGCAGCGAAACGCACCGCCCGCGCCCGCCCGCCAGTAACGAGCTAAGGGAAAAAGTTCGACGCACTTTTCCCCTCCCTCAGTGAGTGACGCGTGGCGTGTCACTGATTTGGAAAGTTTATGTTGCAGCTAACGATGCGGAAGTTCTAGAATTTCAATTTGTAATTTGACGTGTCGTATGTAGGTATCAAATGTTTTGGACGCAAAAGAATCATTTTCGTTAGCCTCCCATTTTTAAGACCACTGCTTTAATACTTTTGGAAGGCAGTGTACAATAATTTGAGAACATTCTATAATAACTTTAAATTCTTGCACTAATGCCCGATTTGATTTCTTCATCGCCTTATCTTGAGGTTAAATTTATCTATCAGTTAGAATGTGACACATAGTATGTGTACGGCCAACTGTACGTCACATTCCAACTGTTAGATAAATTAACCTTGGGTTAAACA
The DNA here is from genome assembly GCA_033060865.1 of Dorcus hopei. NCBI lineage: Eukaryota > Metazoa > Arthropoda > Insecta > Coleoptera > Lucanidae > Dorcus > Dorcus hopei. The sequence goes on along the minus strand of CM065425.1, from coordinate 70,387,930 downwards.
TGGTGAAGAAATCGGCCATTAGAACAAGAAGAAGACGTACATACTTATAGCTACTTCTATTACTCTTGTTAGTTTTCCTTAATTTAAATTTTCAATTTTTTTTTAGTTAAAATGTGCACAGAACTAAAAATGTTGCTATGGTAACTACATTAATTGTTTTTTTTTTCACAACAAGTAGCTTACCATTTAATAAAACAATTGAAATACACTATAGTTATCAATAGTATAGTTGTGGGGGTTCTAAGCTACTTCCTTATGGAGAAATAATGTGTATGTATGGTTGCCTATCGGCGCTCTGATATGCACTTGGTGCGGGGGCGACGCGAGCACGATAGGCAACCATACATACGCACTTGGTGCACAATGTTATTTCTCCATAAGGAAGTGGCTTAGAACCCCCATAACTATACTACTGTAGTCGTAAATTTACGAGTAGTTTATTTATTAAAAACACCGAGGGGGTGGGGCATAAATCGCGCGCGCGTTAATGAATTGTTAAATGATGGCAAGTCCTCTTTGGTAGATTTAAGTACCATTAGGGTAGCCCCCGTCCAGAAGGCCTCCCGGTTTAATAATGAACGTGGTGATTTGCAGTCTACGCGGAGGTAGTCGAGGTGGAGGAATATGAATTGGGCTCCGATGTCGAGCCGGAAGCAGCGGCCACACTCAAGCTGACCTCCCGCGGCCGCCACGCGCACAGCCCCTCTGGATCGCGACGACGGTCGCGTGATGAGACGAAGAAAGAAATACAAGCGGATGATGAAGCCACTCTCAGAGAGCTGCTTATTAGGTACACCATCACCACACACTATTTTTTCTCTACTACACTTTTGCTGCGGCAGATGTCGCCATGACATTTTGATTTTCGACAATTTCCACAATCAGTTTTCCTTAGTTCTGTTTTGATTCTGACGTAGTTCTTGTGCGCACGCGTTGAAACATTTTCCAAATTTACCATGAATTATTATTTATTAACAAATTGGCAATTTCCCCGACCCCCCCTTCAAAAGCAGCTTCACGGATTCGTTCAATAAATTCTCTATCACTGTATGATCTTTACAATCATTCGTTATATCTTAAACCCAAAAATGTTCCTTTTGCTCAAGAACTTGAAACAGTCAAATTTTAAACGTGAACAACACGGTATTTAAATTGAAAACAATTGACAAATGACAATCTCTTATTAAAAATCGACAACTGAAACAAGTCAAGCGAGAAAAAGAAATAATCGAAAACAATCGATCAAAATTTAAAGTCAATTAAACAACTGCGAACAATCGTTCGTTTGTTCTTACAGAAAACATAGTCGATTTGGTCTTCAAGCATGTCTCATAAAATTGGAAGTTAAAAATCAATGAAACAACTCAGGATTGTTTTGACGGGAAGCAATTGACAATCGACATGTTTTCGCCAAGTATTTCTTGTAAAATCGAAGTTAGCATTATCAATAAAACAATTGAAAACCACTGTAGAATCAAGAACAAACGTTCGGGCATTCGAGTCGATTGACTACGATTAATTCAGTTGCCCCAATTTTTGAATACTTTTAAAAGAGCACTTGAATCGAAAACAATTACAAACGACGGCACGGCGTATAAATTGAAACAATTGAGAATGGACGGTTATTTGTTTACTTAAAAAAATAAAATTGAAACAAATCTATCAAATTGAAAGTGAATCAAAAATTTCGAACAGTCAAAAAAAAGGGGAACAAAATGATATTTAAATTGAAAACAATTGACATTCTTTTAGGTCAGTTAAAAATTGACAATTGAAACAAGTTTATCAAGAAATTTCAAATAATTAAGTGAGAGAAAAAAAAGAGATAATAACTGAATAACCGAAAACAATTGATCAAAATTTAATTGAACAACTGCGAGCAATCATTCAGTTATTCTGCCAGGATAACAGTTGACGCTCGATATGGTTTTCTCATAAAATCGGGATTTGAAAGTCAATCAGACAACTGTGGACAATTATTCAATTGTCTGAAAACAGTTGACCCTATGTCGTGGTTTTCAAGTATTTCTTGTAAAATCGAAATTAAGAAAGTGGATCTAAAAATTGAAAGCAATTGATTAATCAAACAACAGGCGTTAGCATTCGAGTAAATGAAAACAATTGACAACAATTCACAAGTGCTGAAACAGCGTATAAATTGAAACAAGTGACAATTGACAATTTATGTAATTAAAAAAAAATCAGCCGACTATTAAGATCGGTCAAGGAAGTGAAAACAATTGAAAATGAAACATGTAATTAAAAGCAATTGTTCAGAATTGAATTTTTTTTGAAAACTTTAAACGGTGAAAAGAAGATTGAAAACAGAAACAAAATTATATTTAAACTGAAAACAATTGACGAGAAATTTTTCCATTTTCTCAGGTCAATTAAAAATTGACAATTGAAACTTTGTCGATGAAGAACTTGCAAACAATTAAGTGAGCGAAAAAAAAAAGATAACTGATCAAAATTTAATCGAACAACTGCGAGCAATCATTCAATTATTCTGGCAGGATAACAGTTGACGGTCGATGTGGTTTTCTCATAAAATCGGGAATTGAAAGTCAGTCAAACAACTGCGGGCAATAATTCAATTATTCTGGCAGAAAACAGTTGACGGTCGATACAGTTTCCTTATAAAATCGGGAGTTGAAAGTCATTCAAACAACTGCGGGCAATTATTCAATTGTTTTAAGAGAAAACGGTCGACTCTAGGTCACGGCCTTTTTAACTTAAAAAAGTCGATCGAACAATTGAAAACAATTGAATAAACAAAAACAAACGATAGCATTCGAATAATTAATTGAAAACAATTGACTACAATTCAGTAGCCCAATTTTTGAATACTTTTGAAGGGCACTTGAATCGAAAACAATTGATAAATACTGAAACAGCGTTAGAAATTGCAAACAATTAAGTAGATGAAAAAAAGAGATAACTGAATAACCAAAGTTTAATCAGACAACTGCGAACAATCATTCAATTATTCTGGCAGGATAACAGTTGACGGTCAATATGGTTTTCTCATAAAATCGGGAGTTGAAAGTCGATAAAACAACTGCGGACAAGTTTTCAATTGTTTTAACAGAAAACAATTGACCCCAGGACTCTATGTTTTTCAAGTATTTCTCGTAAGTTAAGGAAAGTCGATTTCTAGCAATTGAAAACAATTGAATAATCAAAAACAAAAATGTTAGCATTCGAATTGAAAACAACTGACTTCGATTTTGAAGAGTAATTGAATCGAAAACAATTGACAAATGCGGAAACAGTTTATAAATTGGAACAATTGACAATGGAAATTTATTTGATTAAATTCAGCCAGCTATAAGATAGGCCAAAGAAAACAATTGAAAACGTAATTGAAAACAAGTGAAATTTGAAATTCGTTTAATGAATCACAATATCATCATTTATTTTCGTCATTCGTTACTTCTTAAACCCAAAAATGCTCAGTTTAGGTCGCGACATCGCGCGGCCGTTTTTTGATTTTTTTGGCGATGCCCCAAGTAGAGCCGAAACAGCTGTAGAGAGGATGTTCCGTTTTTTTTGTTTTATTAACCTTTCATAATTTTTTTTCATTTCATAATACGATATTTTAAAGAGATCGCCCTCGAACGCTCTGAGTATACATACATAGGTCAAGAGAGATGAATCTCGCTGATGAGAATCAACAGCTCGTAACAGTTGCTCTAGTCTTTGAACCGCATCGCCAATCCGGCTAATCTATCGTGCGTTCAATAAAAAAAAACGGTCAAGTAGGCTATAACAAGCTTTAATTTTTGTAAAATATTTTGTAAATTAGTAATAAACGTTTATTTTTGAATGTCTTCTTCTAACATCACTCCAACTCAAAAGAGACATTGCAAAAGTAAATGTTTGTTACTCATTTATTAAACTTTTTACAAAAATTACAGCCTACTTGACCGTTTTTTTTTTTATTGAACGCACGTTATTTTTCCTCAATTTATTGTAAATTGGTAAAAACAAAAACAAAATCGAGAAAATTGAAAAAATATGTCTCTGTGAGATTCTTAAAAAAAAAGTAAAAGTAAGATAAGTGGCGTTTCACGACATTTACGACTTCATGACGTCACTGTTGCCATACTGCATAATTTATCACGTCAACTATTTAACAGATTTAAGGTTATGTTGTGTTGTGCTCAAATGATTTAAGGTTATGTTGAGTATCACAATGAGTATCACGTTTCGCCGTCGTTCGACAGCTTCGTCGAAACGTTAAGTGTTTGTGCGCTATTTAGTGTCCGTTTAAAAGATTTTGTGAGACAATTTTTATCGGACAAGAACCCACGGTTCGTCTGAGTACAACTTTACCTTGAAAAAAATGTCCATGTTTAATTTTAATTTTTATCACCTTTCAACAGTTTTCTTTATTAAAAAAAACATTAACCTTTAAATCTTCCTATGACGAGTTTTCTTTTAATTAAGAGTTATTTCGGTATTTCACAAATTGTATACACAAAACAAAAGAAATTAATAAGCAAACAACATTATTTTTGTATTTGTATGCTAACTATACATTTCAGCTTACAAATGAATGCTGTTGTATCTAACGCAGTTCAAAAATTTTGACGGAAAATCAGGATGAATTCTCCCACACTTTCTTAAAATTTGCATGTGCTGCTTCAAAAGCCTGATCACTGAATTGTTCTAATTCTGGTTCTCATTTAGAATTGCAGAATTCTTGAACATACATGTTATACAAACATGTTATATCTAATTCAATGAAATTCTAACGGAATTGATCAAAATCAGATGCCAAGTTGTTACCAAAACGTAACTTAACAATCAGTTCTAAACTTGATAAACACTTGACATATTTGAAGCAGTTAATTGAAGAAATTGAACGTAAAAGGTCAATTTTCGAAAGCAATTAGTGGCAGGTGACGGTGTTACAGTGTTATTTAGAAATTATCTTAATACAAGTGTAAATAATGTACAGCTGGGGTGCGTTCAGGTACAGTGAGAGTACTTTGTGCGTTTGCTCCCAGAATGTTTACCCTTAACGTCAAGAATTACACTGCCTCTTCAAGTATTTATGAACGGTAAAAAGTGAATTGAAGTTGGTTGTGTCATTGATGACTGAAACAATAACCTATATAAAAAAATATCTATCAAAACTGAAAAATGAGCCGTGACCAAAGATATGCAGCTGTAATTGCAATTGCAAATTGTATTGTTGATAGTGTAAATAGTATAACGTTGTTGGAAAATGATGAATCAAATATAAATACAGATACAGAAGACGTAATCATAATAAGTAGTTTAAAGAAAAGTAAACAAACTTTGTACTCACATTGTTTGCATTCATTTTAAACTTGAATTCTGTCGTGATGATTACCTAAACATAACCTCAATTACGGTTTTGTCCACTTGTACCAAGTTTAGACCGAGTACAGAAGAACGCGCTCCAAGCATTTACTCTATCTATTTCTGAACTCATAAAGATGATTCTCTAGAGTGCGATTAAACTTTTTCTGAACGCTGTAAAAGTACATAGAGCGCGCTCTCTTTAGTCGGAGCGTTATTCCTGAACGTACCCCTGCGGAATTTAAAAAAGCATACAAGTCTTTAGGCTTTATTTTGCAATATTAGAATAGTAAGTCGATCTTTGTCTGATTGACATAAACATTGATAATTAAATTAGGTCACTTTCACTTTTAGGAGTCAAGAAAAAACTGTATGGTGCTTTTATTAATCCCAAATCTTTCGGGTAATCTTCTTACTGAACACCCTTCTTCAATAATGTATATAGTTATTTATGTTTTTTGGATAAACTTAAATGCGGCTTGTTAATGTCGATCTGCCACTTTGATAATGATTTTGACTTATAAAGCGAAAATAATTTCACAGTGACACGTTTTGAGTGTATGTATGGTTTTTTAAATTCCGCAACTGTACAACTGCGGATAGAAAATTTCGGACTGTCATTAAATACACTGACATAAAAATATAGAACAAATCTTTACTGTCATTGTGATTGATATGTGACGCAGATTTTAAGAAAGTGTGGTAGAGATATGAAGTTCCAAAGGCTCGTCCTGATTTTCCATCAAAATTTTTGAATCCCGTAAGATTCTACAACAACATTCATTTGTAAGCTGAAATGTTGTATAGTTAGCATACAAATACAAAATGATTGTTGTTTGCTTATTAATTTCTTTATACCGTGAATGTACCTATCTTATTCTGAAACATGCAAAACACACATATACCTTTGTTGCTAGAGTAACGTAATTATTAAATGACAGCAATGTATTAAAGCGTGTAAACATAGGATGAATTCGCGTTTACGCTCGGATCGATCGGAGTGTTTCTTTTTCTTGCTTTTATCTTACACGCAGTGAAACGCAGTAGCTCTCCCTCACACTTTTGATCAGAGCGTACTCCGAGCGTAAACGCGAACTTGCCCACAGGAGAAATAAAGTAACGGAACAAAATTTAAAAAAATTAATGAAGTACATAGAAAAAATTAATTTAATGTAATGAAACAAAATTTAAGGAATTAATTCCATACATAGAAAAAATACATTTAAGGTAATGGAACAAAATCAAAAACTAATTTAACAAATTTTCAAAAATGCCGCCGTTGACGGCCAAACAGTATCCTAAGCGACTGTAAAATTCAGTTTATCGTATTTCGTACATGCTCAGGAGGTATTTCTCTTGCAGCCATTCGTATTTTATTTTTTAAACAATATTGTTTATAGGTTCTCCATTTAAAACTTATTTTTGATACACGCCCAAAGAAAGAAATCGTTTGGAGACAGGTCGGGTGACCTTGCGGACGAATCTACTGCTCCTCCACGTCCTATCCAACCAAATATTTGGTTTAGAAAGGTTCGGACTATCTGAGAATTGTGCGCCGGCGCACCATGATGCTGGTACCAAACCTCACCATCAATATTTAATTTAAGGCGTTGAGGGCCGGCAGAACTCTGTGCTCAAGCAATTCTAAATATCTTTCTCCTGCCCATTCATTCAAAATTTAAACAAGTTGAAGTTAATAATTGTTTTGACAACCTATGTTTCAAAATAAAATACACGCTTTAATACATTGCTGTCATTTAATTATTACGTTACTCTAGCAACAAGCGGATATGTGTGTTCTGCATGTTTCAGAATAAAATATATTCACGGTATACAATTTGTGAAATACATAAAAGAGTATATCTTAAAAACTCTTAATTAAAAAAAAACTCGTCGTACAAAGATTTAAAGGTTAATGTTTTTTAATAAAGAAAACTGTCAAAAGTTGAATAAAACATAAATGAAACATGGACATTGTTTTCAAAGTAAAGTTGTATTCAGACGAACCGTGAACCAACTTTAGATTTAGTTATGTTGAGTGTTTTCAAATTTTCTTCTATAATAATTTTCTTACTCGTTTGTTGAAATGAGCGATTTTCGAATAACACTTTCTCAATCACTGCTTGCAGAATTTTCTTTTTTATTCGATTCGACAAAGAGGAAACAAACAAAAATCGAAAGCGTTTTTTTTTCTACCAGCGATCGTATTTTGTTGCTTTACTTATTCTTGTTTTTCTCGACGAAGTAAACGCGATTACTTTTATAAACACTCGCAAATTGATTGTGTTTTTTTATGAGGAAAATAAAGATGGAAATTCAACCAGTCGACCATTTCTTGTTTACTGCCTTTGCTACACAATCGATCGTCTTTTGTTCGTTATATTTTTTAACAAAAAGAAACGTATACAAATCGTCGATAATTTTTTTTTCTGGCATTTGTTACACAATCGATCGTCAGTTGTTTGTTATGTTTTTGACAAAAAATGCTGTCTGTATCCAAATCATCAAGTATTGTTTCCTACATTTTTCGTAGATCTTTTGTTTGTTGTGTTTTTGACAAAAAGAAACGCCTCGTCCAAATCGTCGACCAGTTTTTGTTTCCTGCATTTGCTACATACCTAATCGATGGTCATTTGTTCGTTACCTTTTTGACAAGAAGGCGACGTATCGAAATCGTCGATCGTTTTTTGATTCCTGCATTTGCCACATAATCGATCGTGTTTTGTTTGTCATGTTGTTGACTAGAAAAACGCTATATCCCAATCGTCGACCATTTTTGTTTCCCACATTTGCTACACAATCGATCGTCATTTGTTCGTTATTTTTTTTTTTCAAGAAAGCGATGTATCGAAATCATCGATTGTTTTTTGTTTCCTGCGTTTGCAACATAATCGATCGTCTTTTGTTCGTTATCTTTTTGACAAGGAAGCGATGTATGTATCTAAATCGACGACCGTTTTTTGTTTCTTGCATTTGCCACATAATTGATCGTGTTTTGTTTGTCATGTATTTGACTAGAAAAACGCTATATCTCAATCGTCGTCCATTTTTGTTTCCTACATTTGCTATACAATCGATCGTCATTTGTTCGTTTTTTTTTTTTCAAGAAAGCGAAATCATCGATTGTTTTTTGTTTCCTGCGTTTGCAACATAATCGATCGTCTTTTGTTCGTTATCTTTTTGACAAGGAAGCGATGTATGTATCTAAATCGACGACCGTTTTTTGTTTCTTGCATTTGCCACATAATCGATCGTCATTTGTTTGTCATGTTTTTGATTTAAAAAACGGTGTATCCAAATCATCAACTGTTTTTTTTATCTTAGATTTCCATAAAAACGATCGTCTTTTGTTTGTCATGTATTTGACTAGAAAAACGCTATATCCTAATCGTCGACCATTTTTCTTTCCTACATTTGCTACACAATCGATCGTCATTTGTTCGTTATTATTTTATTTTTTTTCAAGAAAGCGATGTATCGAAATCATAGATTGTTTTTTGTTTCCTGCGTTTGCAACATAATCGATCGTCTTTTGTTCCTTATCTTTTTGACAAGAAAGCGATGTATGTATCTAAATCGTCGACCGTTTTTTGTTTCTTGCATTTGCCACATAATCGATCGTCTTTTGTTTGTCATGTGATTTAAAAAACGGTGTATCCAAATCATCAACTGTTTTTTTTTATCTTAGATTTTTCATAAAACGATCGTCTTTTGTTTGTCATGTTTTTGACAAATGCGTCCAAATCGTTGACCATTTCTTGTTTCCTACATTTCTTATACATATGTACTTACAATCGGTAATATTTTTTGTTTGTTATGTTTTTTGAAGAAAAAATAACCGCTGTATCCAAAACTAACGTTATCGATCGTCTTTTGTTTCTTGCATTTGTTATAAAATCAACCGTCTTTTGTTTGTTTTTGATTAAAAAAAAAACCTGGAACGCCGAAGATCATCAACTCTCGTTTCTTTGTCATTTTTTTTTCGTTCGTGTTGAGACCAGTGTTGCCATTCTAGTGCGTTTGATAATACCGCGTTTAAACGAGGTTTTGCTGTACTTGAATCATCTTGAGGCAGCACTTTTAATAATTTTAAAGAAACAAACGAGGGCACTTTAAAGTACTCAACAACAGATTGAAGGTTATGTTGAATGTTTTCGTATCGCGTAACCATGGCAACACTCCGAAATGTCCGAGACGTCCGGTAATTAATGAAACACCTGACAACTGCTTTAACTTGTTTAGCTACATAAACACTTTGCAGCCTTCGCAATTCATTGGGTGGTTTTAATTTACAAAGAATAAAAAACTATTTTGGCGCATGAAACATTAAACGGCAACGACTATTGTTTCTTTTTTGTACCAACTCTTAAAACACATTTTGACAACTAATGATATTAACAATCGAGTACTATATTTGGCGTTCAATTTTTTTTTTATTTTTACGGAAAAAATACGTATCTTTATATTGCAACGTCAACACATTGCTAGTCATTCACTTGTTGTATTTTATTAGGTGACAGGACAGTCGACACGTGTGACGTCATGACATGACATGACTATACATCTAAAGATGAACTCATAAATATAAAATTGCTCGTTGACATTAAACAGCAACGACTAAGTATTGTTTCTATTGTATATCAACTCTCAACAGACAAATACTAGAATTTGACAACTAAAAACAATAACAATTGAATACATTTACATTGTATTTAGTGTTCAGATTTCTTATTATTATTTCACTTCTTTTTGTCTTGCAACGCCGACGATGCATTGTCAGTCAATCGCAATCATAATTTATTTTATTAGATGGCAGAACCGTCGACACGTGTGACGTCAGTGATGACGTGCGACGCTCCTTAACTTACCTCTACTATACATCGTAAGGGGGGAATACAGCCAAAACCATCAAAAAATATCTTTACTATTATTTTGACTTCGCACTTACAATCAGTTTTGTTGGTCTTTAAAAGACGGCGTGAGAATTATGTACATAGTTTGAAAATGAACAAAATAGAGAGGCCCCAAAAGTGATCCCTGCGGTACTCCAAAATCTCTTTCTCGTCACCTTCTCGTCCTTAACGCTTTTTGTGTGCCGAGTAAATTACATACAGGCCCAGTTTTACAATCGTGGAATAACTGTTCGCCGAATATCCTTTAACGTTCCTCCATAACTACGTCACACCTACGTCACGTTATCCTAAGAATAATGTTTATCCGACGAGTGTAAAATCGGGCCACAGTAATTTAAATATATTTGCATATTTTATTAGTTACTTGATTTGTTGTCATTAAGAAGTTGCTTCACGTTCGAAGATAAGCGAATTAAAAACGCCAATAAAATGATAAATAAAAATGAAACAAACCGTACAAGAACTACCATGAATTATGTTATTCTTTTACGGCCCGAGTTTTCAGTCACCAGTTAACTTTAACTTTCGGTTTTATTCCTACAGTGACGATTGTTCAATTGAACAATTGTTCTTGTGGCAATAAACTTAAAGTTAATTAAAGTTAATTCGTGATTTTGAAAGCCGGACCTAAGTTACATCACACATAACTTCGACTCATCGCCGCAAGCAATTAACTTAAGTATTTTGTTTTGCAGTTCTGTTTTCGTTCGACATTATACATACATCATAGTACTTAAGGCCAACAATCTCATTTCATACAATCATTTATACAATCATCTGCCATTGTTTGATGTTCCTAATTCGGATTTGGCCAATACTCTTATGACGTGTCAGGCCTTACTTTATTTATCTATTTGGCTGAGCGTAGAGGATCTGAAACAACAAAATGTTCAAAACAATAGCTACTCGTATTTACATATTTATTTAATATAAAAAAAAGTCATTGAAGTAATTACTTTTCAGCTTCGCCCTGAACTGTTAGTTTGAGTGTACCATACCAAATGCATATTAATTTTTTTTATATACAGGGTGTATTATAACTGCAGGCAAAGAATATATAAGTTGGCGAAAACCAAAATCTTACTTCTGTTGGTTTTCCTTGACGTTTCAGTTTCTCCAAAAATTAAAACTCAGATCCTCTACGCCCCGCAGCAATGTATTAGTGCACTTAATTGACAAACAAAAAAAAAACAAAAAAAAAATAAAGAGCACGCACCCTGATGGGCTGTGTTTCCAAACTATAGGTGGAAGATTCTCAATGGCCGTGGAGATGCCGCGCTGCTGTCAAGTGCTGCGCTTAGAATTGTAGTTTCGAGAAGAAGTGAAAGGGGAAATCGGAGGGTTACAGGATACCTGGGGAGGTGTCCACTGTAGTTTGGAACACAGCCATGGTATCCTTACCTCCCAGGTATTGAAGCTTTCGCAGTAGGTGCTTGTGTGTCGTTGTTGTCTTTATCGTAGTAGAATGCATGCCGTCGGATGTGCACGTTTCATGTAGAAGACATCAATCATTTCAGATACAATATTTTTTGTTTTATTTCTGAATGCATGCGTAGATGGTTCGTAGATGATGATGATGATGCATGGGTACAGCGTTCGGGGCTCGCACGTGATGCATTCGGGGCCCCGACCAAACCGCACCGGAAATGCGATAAACATAATAATATGTAAATCGGTGTACATAAATAAATGTATATTGTAAAAATGATTTACGTGAAATAATATTATTTCCGGCTGTTAAATAATAATCGAACGGAGCCTGTGTACATATACATACATACATACATAATGATGATGGTGATTTATTTTGTATTACTAGTGTTATGGAACTATCTCGTAAATAAATGAAGCACGATACAGATTATGCATGAGAACTGATTAATGTGTACAATTTTGATTCACTATATACGAAGTAGTATTTAAACGTCTAGGTATAACTCTTCTTAACGTTACGTTAATAGAAAATTAATAAAACGAGATTTTAAAGAACTAAAGAAACTGCCTATCTTAAATAGTTTTAGAGATAGTTTTGTTTAACTTCTTTTTCAGAAAGAAATTATCTTGAGTAATTGCAATGATAGGGTTTGTTTTACCAGAAACAGTTGACTCAATGATACAGTAGGTACATTTTGTATTGACAAAAAAAATTGACTTCACAGTTAAGAATTAAAAAAAAAGATACGGCTCATTTTGTTTAAATAAATTTGGCAACGTACGAAAAAGCACTTTTTACTGAAAAAAATTATCTTGGACAGTCTCTTCAGTAGTTGCAATGATCGAGTTTGTTTTACCAGAAAAAGTTGACTCAATGATAGTGTACATGTTGTTTTATAAAAATCAAAAGAAACTGAAAGGTGAGGCTAGTTCGTTTAAGTCAATTTGGCAGCGTATGAAAAAGGATTCATAAGCACTTTTATAAAAAAATTATCTAAAAAAAAACATGAATAGCCTCTTGCAATTATACAATACAATTTGTTTTACCAGAATAAGTTGGCCCAATGATAGAATGATAGTTTGTATTATCAAAAAATTGACTTCACAGTTAATTTAATCTGAGAAAAACATGGACAGACTCTTCAGTGGTTGTAATGATAGAATACAATTTGTTTTGCCAGAAATAGTTGACCCAATCATAGAGTACTTTTTGTATTATCGAAGAAAATGACTTCGCAGTTATTTTAATTTGAGAATTACAAGCAGAAGAAATTCAAAGATACGGCTAGTTTCGTTTAAATAAATTTGGCAACGTACGAAAAAGGAATGAGGCACTTTGTACAGAAAAACGTGGACAGTTTCTTCATAGTTACAATGATAGAATGCAATTTGTTTTACCAGAAAAAGTTGACCCAGCGATAGAGTACATTTTGTATTACCAAAAAAAAAAGAAAAATGACTTCACAGTTAAATATAATTTGAGAATTAAAAAAAAGGAAATCAAAGATACTGCTAGTTTTGTTTAAATAAATTTGGCAACATGCGAAAAAGGACTCGTAAGCATTTTACTGCTGTTTACCAAAAACTTTAAAATTAAATATTTTTGTAGGATAGTTTTTTTTTTAATGTATTAAACATCCTAGACTTACAATAAACATTCATTCACCCTTCGGTTAGATCTCTCTTTCCCTGCTTTCTTTCTCTCTTACTCGACCACTGCGGAGCTGAGGGTAAACGTCTTAACATCTGGGCTTCGCTTTCCGATTCGATAAGGATGTCATGCAAAATTACAAATAACCATTTACAAGCATTTACTCAACATTTTACTCACAGGGGCCTTTTCCCGGCCCCGCCAACTCCAGCGGCGAATCTAGATGTGGAAGCTCCCTGCTGGGATGCGAACTCACGGAGAAGGTGTCCTCGAACATCCATCTTCGTACTTCGCATGCCTAAAGACAAACCCCAGGTGGATATTAGCATACCTTGCCTTCTGAGCGTACGTTCTCAGAATCATTGGTGCCACTGGCTTCCACAGTGTTTGCTACACTGGCCACAGCCCAGTCAACATCAAGTCATGACCGTTCTTGGAAAGCACAATGCAATTCACCTAGTTTCCGGCATTTACTACTCACGCCTCTGCAGTTGGCGGATAAGGTCAAATGCCGTGTGCAGGTGGAGTGATCCCCTACTCTCTCCGACTATCGGCGAATACAGACCGATCACCCTTATGATAGAATGCCCAATCTCTTGCTCTCTGTCTGAGCCATCAGCGCACACCGCGAGATTGGCACCTTACTCTACCTCAAAGTATCATCTACCGTCAGCAAGGTTCAATTCTTGCACAAACTTCTTCATCACATGTCATTGCAATTCGCGAGCCCGTCTGCGTAATTAGCCCAGCACGTTTACCACTCAAAGCCCGCCCGGAAACTAACTGCCCGCATCTTTTTTTTTTCCTTCCATCCCTCTGCCTGACACGTACTCGTATCATATTACTAAATCATAAGATAAAATAAACAAACATGCTCGTGTTTTACGGATACATTAACAAGTTCTAAGTCTAATAAATTATGCAACGACAACAACATAATGATTACAATTTTTTATTATTATACTTTGTATGAGTCTTTAGACTTCTTCCTCTTCAGTGGTTACGATAGTAGAGTCAGTGTTGCCAGATTTCTCTAGGGGGTTATCGCCAAAATAACAAGCAGATGTCGCCAAAAAAAACTGGCTGTCAAAAAACAGCGCAAGAAACTTTTTTTGGAATTAGGAAAAAAATATCAATTAACTTTCTATTGTAAATAACACGCATGGTTCATCTTCCCATGTTTTTTTTTTATACTTTCTACTCATTGTGAGTAAATTCCAATTTTCAAAGAAATACACGACACCAATTTACTATTTTCGACGATACACAAGAACATCAAGACACCAGGGGCCTTATTCTCGAAACGAGGGAAAGGGTTCGTTTTCGGGAGTGACGTCAAAATGACGTAGACTCTCGTATAAAACTGTACGAACCTTTCGAGAAATGCGTCATTTTGACGTCATTTTCGGGAGCGATCGCTTCTCTCCAGTTCAAGAATAACCCCCTTGGGGTTTGTATAGTTTTATACGAGAGCATACGTCATTTTGACGTCACTCCCGCAAAACGAACCCTCTCCCTCGTTTCGAGAATAAGGCCCCAGGCTAGCACTATACTCATACTACCACTTGAGAAATGACAAGTTTGACATTTGACATGACGAAACCACATGAGACCCGAAAAAATAAATGCATATATGTACATAGTAGATTGACAAAACATAGAAAACAGACAAAACAGTCGTAAAGCTACAGAATATGAACTTGCGTCGCCAATAATCGCCTTAATTTTTTTAAAAATTCGCCAATTTGGTCGCCAGTCGCCAAATTAGAATTAATGTCTCCGAAAAACTAAAATCGTCGCCGTTTTGGCGATAAGTCGCCAAATCTGGCAACACTGAGTAGAGTACACTTTGCATTACTGAAACTCACTTTAATTACTGTCCGATCAATTAAATATGTAAAATAAATAATTTTCTGTGGGCTCCTTACTTCGGTGCGTACTTAATTATTTCGAAAGCTTTTCTTTAAATAAATTCTTAAAAGTTGAAGTCTTTCTTGTTCGTTGCAAATCAGAAAATATGCAACAGTCAACGATCCGTCAGTTGTAGAAATTAATTCAAAAAACGGTGTAGTTCGTTTAACAGCTCCTTCAGAATAAATAATAAATTTATTTACCATTTAAACAAATAAATTTTTATATTTATTATTTTTTAATGAACAGATCAATTGTGACATACATAGCTCATCCGGTATAATACAGAAAAATTAATCTTCTCTTTCTGTTTATCAAATTTACTACAAAGTGATTATAAACGATCGGGCAGTTGTTAAAATCAATATAAAATTCGACGTTTCATTTGACAGCTCCTTCAGAATAAATAATAAATTTATTTGTGGCATACGAGTAGATCGAAATGTCGCCTTACGAAATTGTAAAATTTAAATTTAAAGTCATATAAAGATGCGTACATTTTCATATTAACTAAAGTACAAGATCTTTCATGCAATAGCTTTATTCACAATTTAGTTTTATTTTTACACTTAAATGTTTTAAGTAATTATCACATCTTTTAATCTCCATTCATCCGGGGCCACACTGTACACATGAAAGCTCCGTAATCTTATAAGATTTAAAAATAATGTATTTTTGCTAACTCATAAATTAAGTCTCCTTCTTATTTTTTAAACATTTTGTAGAAGGTATTCATAAATAAACGTGTTAAGAAATGATAACTTTAAATTTTAATTAAAATGAATAA
This sequence comes from Dorcus hopei, assembly GCA_033060865.1. Taxonomy (NCBI): domain Eukaryota; kingdom Metazoa; phylum Arthropoda; class Insecta; order Coleoptera; family Lucanidae; genus Dorcus; species Dorcus hopei. The sequence continues at coordinate 70,371,900 of CM065425.1, read as the reverse complement.
ATAAATCAAAATCAATTACTTATGTACAGGGTGTTAAAAATAGATTGACTATTAAGTATGCTCTAGTTTACCACGTTTTTTTTTACAATTGTCCGATCGTTTATAATTAATTATATTTTGTGTAATTACTTATTTGATAAATAGAAAGAAAAAATTAATGTTCCTTCATTATACCGGATGAGCTACGTTATAAGCTGGTCTTTTTATTTTTAATTTACGAATCGACTTTATTGATATTTGGAAGTTAAAATTCAATCGAAAAATTGCGTACTTTGGTGTGGGGGGGCACATTAGAGTCTTGGAGTGTCATGAATATTTTAAATTTTAAATATAATAAGTGCAGTAATGTTCACTTATTACGAACCCGGTTAAAACGAACTTGCGGTTAAAACGAACCAATTTGAAAAGTACGAACTAAAGCATGGTAACCATAATAACCTTCACTTATGTATAACGAGCTTCGCTTATATCGAACCTATTTTGGCGATCCCTTGAGGTTCGTTATAAACGGACATGACTGTACTTCATTTTATTATCTCTTAAAAAACTATAAAAAAAATTTATAAGCAATTTTTCATAATTGTTCACTTCGATATTATACGAGGTGATTCAAAAATGATGTCTAAACTCTCCAATACGTTATTCAAGATTAGCGACATAGAAATACGGCATTTTAAAATATTTTGTTCAGCTCTACGTGTATTAAACTGTATTTTATCATAAAATATTCAATTAAATCACAGTATTACAAAAACTGTTCAAACTGTGCTCCTTGAGCTCTAATAAAAGCACGAGCTCTACGAAAAACTTTTTTACTTAAAAAAGTCTTTCCTACGTACTGGTAAAATTTGTTCCGCCCATTACACTGATAGACAAAAATGACCTTAATGAAAGTTAAATGAAACTGAATGGGTTATTTTGTATCTACAAGTAGCCTGCAACTAATTTGCATATTTAAAAAATATCAGTCACCCTCAATTTTTTTGCAACAGCAGTTCAGATTTTTTTTTAGTATGACATATGACGAAATCCTTTAGCCCATGATGTTAATAAACTAACACACTGTGCACAGTAAACACTAGGAGCCCAGGTTTTGTCCAAATTTTGCACCGGAAAGCCAAAATAATTAAAATAACAGTTTTTAACTAATGGTGTCAAACTACGAAATTGACTTTTAACAGTAAGTTGACACCAAATGTAGCAAAAGTTATCAGTACGGTTTACACACACTCTGGGCATCTTATTACGATGAATAGAAACACCAATCATAAAAAAAACCGTTTGAATTTCAATAAAAATGTTAATTTATCGGAAACATACTTCAGTAAGCGAAGTTCGCGTAATCAATAAGTCGATGTTTAATGACAACTGAGGGTGATTGAACAAAACTAAGTATGAGGTTTATATGCGGATAAGTAGTAGTGTTTAAAAAAAACGACTGGATTTTGTTTAACAAAATCACTGTTTATCAGTGTTATGACTCACTCAACTTTGACTTCTTATAGTTCCTCAACTGTGTGGATTGGGACATAGGTTTATATGAACTTTTTTACTTAAAAAACACTTTCCTACATACTGGTAACATTTGTTCCGTCCATTATGACTCACCCTGTATGTACGTACAAACTATGTAATAACAAAAAACTTACAGATTCAATGAACTTCGTAAATTATTGCCCGTTGCTTTTGTCGAATTATAAAATAAAAAAGTTTTTAAAAATAATCAAATAGAATTCTACAGAAATTAATTATAAAAAAATACAACGAAGTTCAACAAACTTCAAGAATTTCACAAATTCCTTTCTCCTTAAAATAAACTTAAATTTAAGTTTATATAAACTTTTAAAAAAATTTAAAAATATGATTTCAAGTTTACCTGACTTCAATAAAATTCTTTAAAAAATAGCAACCCAAAAAATGACAGGGTAAATTTTTGACCCCTCTCGAGGACAATTCAGTCAATAAATTCGTAAATTATTGCCCCCCCTCGAGGGGACTGATAGTGAGTGACGACAAAAAAGTAATTTACAGAAAAATCTTTCGAATATAAAAAAAATAAATAATGGTCTTATTTAAAAAAATCATAAAAAAAACTTTTCGATCTTCATTTGTTTCGAGCTTTCACAAAAAAAAAACATAAAAAAACTTTTCGATCTTCATTTGTTTCGAGCTTTGTGAACTTCATTCTCTAATTTTTTCGAAAAAAAAATGATAAAAAATTGAATTCATGATGTTTTCTTTTTTAAATTGCACCTTTCGATCGTCATTTGTTTCCAACTTTGTAAGTCCACTCCCCTCCCCGTCTCTTTTAAATTTTGGATATGCCACGACATCACAATCAGTTTTGTGCAGCGCTTTTATTTAGAAAAATAAATCATTAAAAATAAATGAATAAAAAAATATTTGCCTATCCTTTAATCTTCCGATCGTTTCCAACTTTGTAAAATCTACGTCTCCGTAGTTTTCAAAATCTAGGCACGACCCTGTATTAGAGACTGCTTTGGGTAATATTTTTTATTTAGAAAAAAGAAAATATAAAAAATTGAATTCGTGATGTTCTTACATTTTCGCGCAATTTTTCAAAAATGTATTTTATAGTGCACCTCCGATCATCATTTGTTTCCAACAACTTTATAAGCACACCCCCCTTCGCGCCGTAATATACAATCGGTTTTGTACAGTATCTCTATTTAAAAAAATGTTAATGTTAATGTTAAAATTTTGTCTTCATTTAATGGTCTATTTGATAACAAACTCTAAAATTCTGTTTTGACTTCACTGATCGCTCTATTCTGAATTCAAACTCTAAGGGCTACCTTTTCGTTTCCTTTCTCATGCGTGTAGATCGGTTAACTTCGGTTTTGGAACAAAAGGAAACGTGTTGGCGTTTGTTTGTTGATTCGAAAATAAAAATTAATATTAAAATTGCCACCTTGGTGTTCGTGACATTCCTGAGGGTAGGTCACTTTCGTTTGCCGTAGAAGCTAATTCATGTGATTCGTGTCGAATTCGACCATCTAGCAGTCAATAGGGATTTTATACACTCAAGAAAGTTGATTGGAATATCGCCAAGGCTTAAATAGCAGATAAAACTCACGTCAAGAACTCCAACTTCAATCACACAATCAAACGGATGTGTCACAAGTTTTAATAGGCCCTTATTTTTAAACAAGTGGTAAGTCTTCCGATTCAACTTTGAATTTGTCAAACTTATCGTCACGTTTCTTCCTTTAGCACGTTGTATGGGGCAGTTTCACGGTGTACGGGGCAGTTTCACGTTATACGGGGTAGTTTCACGTTGTACGGGGCAGTTTCACGTTGTACGAGACAGTTTCACGTCATACAGAGCAGTTTCACGTTATACGAGGCAAATTCACGTTGTGCGAGGCGAATTGTAGCAGGTGATAGGCAGTAAACAGAAAAGCTGTACGAGAATCATCCAGTTCTACTACCATCAAACACCGCGAAAGTTCGGACGTGCATGTAGGATCAAAGCCCTCTCTCGAGACTTCGATGTAAATGTCGTGATTTATGGCATCAGACGACCGGACTTAACGTCGAGCGGTATCGTACACTTTTCATTCCTTCCTTCGGTTAATCATCAATTACGCTGCATAATGAGTAGTTAAGGGCTTGAAAATTTTGTAATTGTATATTTCAAGCCACGGTTCCTTAAAAATATGTCATAATTTGCATAAAGAAAATTAATAACCGCCTCCTACTGTCAAACTGACAGGTGCTTGTAACTTATACGTCACCTTTGTAAACCAAATAGGATATCCTTTTTCATTTAAAACGATCAATAAACTTAATGTCGTGAATTGTCACACTTTTCTTTTAGATTTCGTTATATATAGGGTGACTGATAATTTCGATATATACAGTGTGTCCCAGATTGAGTAGGCTACCATGGGTAACTTATTACTAATCAAGTAAGCGGGTTGCCTTTACTTATTACTAATAAGTAAAGGCAACCCGCTTACTTGATTTAAAATAAAAATATTAAATTTTTTAAATAATTTTTTATTCAAATATGGGTTGTGATACACGGTTGAAACGAGAAAAGAAATGCTATTTAATCGTACAAAAATCCAATATGGCGTCCATTTAAAATAAGAAAGTTGCTATCAATATCTTGAATTTTATTTTGACTATATTTTCACAAATTTTCTCAACGGAATCTGAATTAGCACATAAAACTGCAAAATATTGCCCATTTAACCAAATCTCTATCTTCACTAATAAGAAAGTTACCCATGGTAGCCTACTCAATCTGGGACATACTGTATAGGGTGACTGATAAAAATGTTTTTTTTTAACGCGGAATTTCAAACTTGAGAGTTACTTTTCACGTGTATAGTTCTAGCGGTAACACGTATTACTTATACCTGGCATAAATATAACGCTAGGTGGCGCCCCTTTCTTAATTAGCAACTAGACAACGAGCTACCGACGATCCTATTGTGTAGCCCACTCCCATCTCCACTGAGCTGGGCATAATTTCAGGTAGGTTGTTCAGCAACGTAAAGGAGTTTCCTCCAATTTTCGCAATGTATTCAAGGTCGACTATTTTGATATAGTTAGTTAGGTAGCACGTATTTTGTCATTAAATACACGTAGGGTTGTACGAAATATTTTGATATATCGACTTTTTAAAACACTATTCTAGACACTTAAAAGAGTACCTGCCAGAAAAATGTTTGTCTCGAAATTTTACAAAACATAAGAAGCCAAAGTTTTATTTTACATCTTAGAATTCACAAGGAAGCTTGAATAAGTTATATTTAGAATTTTTTAAACATTCTTCTGGTACTCTCTTAAGTGAAAAGGAATAACGTACTGGAGAGTTTAGGCGTCGTTTTTAATCTTCCTGTATAATTCGCTTTTATGTAAAAGAAGACTAAAGAAAGAAAATAATGAATTTTAGACGTATTTATTATTATTGACGTTGTATGTTTCACAATACTTTATTTAAAAAAATTAACACTTTAGAAAAATAAATTAAAAATGCGCTAATTAAACATTTGCAATACGCTTTTGTTATCGTTCTTATGCGAATTTCCATCATCACGTAAAATTCGTTTAATATAAAAAATTTTGGGTTTTTGAATTTACATGGAATAAAAATTGTTCTTTTTTTGTTCGCATTTACCTATTGTCTACCTATACAGCGTGATTCATAATAGGTATCCGACTCGTTTGGAGTGTATTTACTTAAAAGATTTTGTGATACAAATTTCATCGGACAAGAACCAACTGTAAATATGTATTTACTACGGTTACGTGAGTACGAAATTACAAGAAATAAATTTATCAGAAGCATTTCAAAAATTTTACGCTTTTGAATCCCAAATTGAAACCCTTATGATGAATTTCACCAACGCGGATTGACACTAGCACTCGGATTAAGTGTTTATAATGTGACATTTGAGGTTAGACAACGTAGTGGTAAGTCATATTCTAAGTGTTGACACTAGATTTAATCCGCAATCCGCGTTGGTGAAATCGGGCATTAGAGTATCACTGACAACTATTTTTAGAATGTAATAGGTACGATGTTTATAAATACCAATATGCGTAGCTTGTCGCCGCCGCCACACATTTTTATAACGACAATAAATTTCATTGCCAAACACGTGTCTGCAATAATTGAATTGCCCGTCATAAATCTCTCGGAAAAGTTGTAAACACGGGCGTTTTAGAATTTTATTCAAGAGTAAATGATTTTGTGAGATAGTTAGTAGGTCAGTTATTCCAGTGCCAACGAGCCAATTTACATGTGCATCTTCAATTAATTTTAATCTTAAAAACTATGAACCTAAGACTTTTTGCTTTGTTTGTTCATGTACTACGTGGGGTTAACGGGTCGGTCACTTATTATGAATCACGCTGTATTTATAAAATGCATAAAATATCTGCATATTAATAACGGTCATTTTAGTAGTTATAGTAACATAATATTACACTAGCAATTATTATAGTAAAATTAAATTTAAAAAAAATTGTAGAAAGAACATCCTAGAAGTTAGACATTTTGGAAGAACATATGACAGTTGACCGTAACGTCTGGTACTTTGTCAAAAGCTCTCTCGAAATCGAAATAGAAAAAGAAATATATGCTTTTGCGTTTCGCTTACGTAAGTAATTTCTAATTTTAGGTTAGACCGAAAATAATCACTCAATATACTTTTGTTTAATACGTAAATAATAAATTTTGGTGGTACAGTAGCGGACAATAAAATCCGGTACGTCATGTGTACCTACAATGTAAACCACACTTTAATATTTTTGACGTTTAAAGCATATACAAAATGTCACTAGTAATTCTGACGTTTAATACAAATTTTATTTCTTTATTTTGACAGAAATATAACCTCAGTAAAAACCTGTTTTACCAAATTTGTCGAAATACGCACGACATGTCAAATTCTTGCCCGGATTTTGTTGTCCGCTACTGTACATGTACATATATGTGTAAAAATTTTGGGAATCGCTGATTTGCGTAAAACTTGGTGCAAAATTAGATTATTTAATTCGTTAATTTATTTTTATTATTCCTCGTTCTCAATTTTCTATCTCTTCATTTAAATTAAAATAAAATGATTTAGGGCCCATTTATCAATCACAAGTTAACTCTAACTTTCAGTTTGTTCCCATAGTAACCACTACGAGGACAATTGTTGTTATGGTAATTAACTGAAGTCAAGCTAACTTGTGTTTGATAAATCAGGCCTTAAACAGCTAAACATGTACAGGGTAAATGAAAATTAAAGAACATTGATAGTAGAGCCGTTATTCGAACAAAAGTTAAATGTTACACAAGCTGACGTCTTTCATTTTTTCTTCTGATGTCATAATCTCTGACCGTGATGTCATCTATCTTCATTTTTAAATTACGCTCTACATTTTTTTTTCTGACGAAATCAGCAGTATATTTTCTTTTTCTTTTTACGACCATGAAAAATTATTATTGGGTAGTATCAGTTTTATTTTCTGAGACCGCTATTTGGGGCACTTTTAATAATAATATGTAATTTAAGGACTGCCTTAATCTCATCGAATTATTGCAGATTGTTATGTAAATGTAAACGTATTTATTCTGTCGCGCATACTCTCACCAAAATATAACGAAACCCTACTTTTTAAACCGAAATCCAAAACAAACCACGAGGCGCAAACGGACAATTCGCAACGAATCCCGCAGTCGAGTGTGTACGGCAGGTTACCTCATGGCGAAAAATAAAAAAAGAAAACCGAAACGGATATAAACGAACCTACCTGGATCGCCCGTTTCCCGTGTCAGTGGAGAAGGCCGTGGGCAAACAGTTTCGCACAGGTAACTGTAATTTGAAAAGGGGCGCCACCTGTTGAAGATCGCAACAACTTGCAATCGCGGATTTCCCCCGACAGGAGAGAAATTCCCACTCACCAATCGGTTCAGTTCCGATATGATCCGTTCCGAAGGGGAACAGTAAAGGGGATAAAATCCGCAAGACATAGAAATTGAAGAAAAAAGACAAACGCCATGTAATACAGGCTTTAATGAGAGATAAACCGTCAAGGGGGGTACACAGCGTGCCGTCGAGCAGAATGCCACAACGACAGAAAAAAGCAATTCCGCGTTAATCTCTCATTACAAAAAAAAAAAAAATTATGTAATAGTACGTGATCGTGATAACAAAAAAAAAACAACAGTCACGCGATACGCGCAAAAAAAACTATGCCGTCCGTTAGGGATCCCACACGTCCGTTTACAAAACAGGACTGAAAAGCAGTCGTAAAACGAATTAAAGAAATTAAACTACGATAGTAAATTGTAAACAGCAGAAAAAACTTAAAATTAGGCGTCGAAACAAATCCGGTAATAAATTAACAAAATCGCTCGCCGCTGTACCTACATGCGGCGACTGCACAAATATGACAAAAATCAAAACACGTTGGTCATCCCTCATCCCACAAAAGGTGCAAGACCGGACAAAACCTCGGACAAAAACAAAATCGTGTCGATACGCCACAGAACGTGTTCAAGCGCGCAGTGGAAAACGCAAAACCAAATCAAAGTAGTCAATGGTATACGATACCACCCTGTAGCTCTACGATTACACTCCGACCTTCAGCACCTTGGGGAAAAGTTCGTGGGTTCACCCCGCGTCCTCGTGACTCTGCCATTGGTTTCGCCCTGTCAGGGAGAGTGGCGAAATGTACTTGAAGTCGTACGGCGAAAATCGAAAAAAAAAAAAGATCGCTTCCGAAAGTCTAGAAGTCGCTCCACACTAGTCTAAACGCCCAAAACGGGGGGGAGGGGGGTTATCTCCCTCTACAACTCGCTACCACCCGTAACTACTCGACACTACTTGCTACAATAACAGAATAGACACAAACGAATTAAAATCAGCCGAAATACCAGAAACTAAAATGCTGGCTTACCTCGGCCTGGAAACGCCGAGCGTCCGAGATGATTTGCAACCTGGTACGCGGGTTGACCCAAACAAAATCCAAAAAAGACGTCGGATAATAAGGTCTAAAACCTTTCCAAATCCGTGGCTTCTTGAGTAAATCTCACAGAACCCCAACAGGGCGCGGTATCACCAAAATTCGTAAGCCAAAACCGCAGAGATACTCAAGGGATCAACGATGAAACACGCACGCGAAATTAAAATGCCGTCTTCGGACACAACCTGCTGGCAAGTGCAAAAATTCCAACGCGCCGGTCCGTTACGCACAAATCCCCTGGCGCTACCTGACTCAAAATAAGTACGAATCACCGACTTAGCGCGCAATTTAAAACCGCCAAACTGGTCAACCGATGGACACAGCGTCGGGGGCCGTTTGTAAACAAAGTAACGGTGACTGAGAGGAATTGACTGTAACAATTTCTCTCAAAGACATTAACACAATGTATGAGATTTGTCAAGAAATAATTGTAAAGTAATAAATGCAAATGTGTATACTTCACGTATACACACAAACAATAAAACAGTAGGTACCCCCCTCTGTTTACACAAAAATTCTAAATTTTTAATTATTTTAGGCAGAACAGGTGAATAACTTATTTGTGTTAATATTCTATGTAACTGTTTTATTAAAGTAATTTGTTAACAATTATAGGTCTGTTCGTTTGTTCTGCACTTCTCTACACTTTGCATCAACCGCTCCCGAGAGAGTGAGATGTATATAATGCAAAGTAAATAGGAGTGAGAAAAGTAGCGTAAAGGAGCTAAAAGTGTAGCAAGTGCAGAACAAACGAATAGACCTACTGACATAAGCTTTTAAAATTCTTCAAATAGCAGACCCAGTTAATAAAGCTGATTTTTCTTGAAATTTTTCATATACAATCCTATGTAATTTTTACACGACCGTAAAGAAGAAGGACGTAACGGTACGTCATTTTTCGGGTCGTCTGGTGTTTTGTTGCTGATCGTTGCTCTGCTCGACGTCGGGCCGTCGGTTCGGGTTTGCTCGTCGGTGTCCGGGTTCAGCGGAAATAAAAGCGGCGATCACTTAGCAACACAACTTTATTTACAAACATAGTCTATATTTACAGGTGTTTACAATTGTTGTGTCTTAAGGACACTAATCACAGGAAACGGTGTGTCTTACGGACACTAATCGCAGGACGGTAGTTTCGGAAACGGTGTGTCTTACGGACACTAATGTCAAACAAATGACAACGCAGTGTGCATACGTTCCGGTACAGGCTCCGGGGATCGGATCGGTAGTATGGTTGTGAGTGAAACTCCCACTCAGGGTCAGGATGTGCGAGACACCCTCACCGGGTAAGAGAGAGTGAGACACCCACTCTAGGATATGCGAGATACCCGCACCGGGTAAAAGAGAGAGAGTGAGACACTCACTCTAGGATGTGCGAGACACCCGCACCGGGTAAGAGAGAGAGAGAGCGAGTGAGACACCCGCACCGGGTAAAAAAGAGTGAGATACCCACTCTAGGATATGCGAGACAACCGCACCGGATAAGAGAGCGTGAGACACCCACTCTAGGATGTGCGAAACACCCGCACCGGGTAAGAGAGAGAGTGAGACACCCACTCTAGGATCAGGATAAGAACAGGAAGAGCGGTTGCAGGTAACGCGAACGTAGCACAGATTGTTAAACGCGTTTAAGTCAAAACATCGACGGACGAATGACTCCGCGGAAAATTGCATTCGAGCTACGACCGGCGGCTCGGAATGCCCGGCGAGTCACTGTCTTCAAGCCACGTTCGGTCGAGCTAAGACCGACGGCTCAATGAGCCGGGGAATGACTGCCTGAAGCTGCTCCCAGCGCGCATATAAAGGCTTGCGCGTGGTGGGGAGCCCTACTCTTTTAGAACTCCCACCTAAATTATGCTTTATAACTCTGCGCAAGCACATCCTAAAAATACAGGCTAATTAATATACTGGGTGATCTATGACGTCGCGGAAAAACTTCACCTTTTGATTCCTATGAGTAATTCAAACAAAAAACTTCTAATAAACATGCTTTTTAACGGAAGTGTAACCCTTCAAAGTTTATTACACGTTGAATGTTTACAACTTCAAGACGATGTTAAGATACTAATTTCTGTTTTCATAGGTAACAAATGAAATACGAAATAAGCCTACTGCTATTGCTTTCATTGATTGACGTTATATGTTATAAACTTTGAAGGATTACACTTCCGTTAAAAAACATTATCGATCACATATTCATTAGAAGTTTTTTGTTTGAATTACTCGTAGGATCAACCGGTGAAGTTTTTCCCCGACGACAGATCACCCTGCATACAAAACTTAACTAAATATGTACAAAAATAGTAACGGAGTGGTCACTTCGTTACAAGGAAATTTGGCCAAAAAAAAATATAAGTTGTAATTTGAAAAAATCATCGTCGACGTCACAGGCTCAGATTACGGTGTCATAAGCAAAAATGAAAGACGAATAATTAGCCATTTAACTTTTGTTTGAAACTCTTTTGTGTGAAACTTAGAATAAAAACTCTACCATTGATTTCCTTACTTTCTGTTCACCCTGTATATCCATTTGTTATTCTTGTTGCACTTAATATTTTGCTTCTGTTCACCAATACTTCGATATTAGAAGGTTTTTATTTATAATTATATTTGGATTGACTTTCTTATAAAAAATTATGTTTTATTTTATTTAATTACAGATATACATTATACATTTTCTTTGCACCGCCTACTCTAATCTGATTTTTATTTGCTCACCGTTTACTAGTACAAGTTATTAACAGACTTCGGATATTTCCGAGCGTTGCCATGGTTACCCAATTCGTGGACCAATGAAAAATGTCCGTTCATTGCGTAACCACGGCAACGCTTGCAAATGTCCGAAGCCTGGTTATTAAATAAGAAGTGACTTCAGTTTAAAATTTTTTTAGAAACTCGACCAACATTTGACTATAACATCTGGATACTCACTCCACTCTGTGAAAAGCTCTCGAAATTGAAACATAAAAATATACCGGGTGTTTCGTTCGCACAAGTAGTTTATAGTTGGACCGGAAATAGTCACTCAGAATACTATTTGTTTAATAAGTAATATAAAATGTGTATGAGGAACCGCTGACGCTGGTTTAAACACTAAGCAAGGCTCAATGAATTTGTTTTTATTATTATTTATCCTCAAGGTATATGCGTTCAATTCCGAAACGATTAACAATTGAAAACATAGTTATTTTAAACAATTTAAACGTATACAGGGCGAGTCAAGAAAGGAAGAAATAGAGGGCGGTACTGACGGATAATTCTGTCGGTGTCCGCTGGTGGGTGTGAATTGGCGGACACCGATAGAACAATTGAATATGCAATAAATAGTCTTCTGCACGACGGCATGTTTGTTGTGATTAGCAACTTTTCTCTTGGTTAACCGTAAAAAACTGAAAGCCCCTTTTTTTCCTGTCACCCCCCCAGTCTACAGAAACAGGTGAGCGTGATGAGCATGAATCTAAGCGCGAAACTGGATGAGCTGCAACGCGGTGACAGACACCTAGAGACCACCGTAGCCCTGTGCGAGATCCGCACCCAGCTGCAGGAGTTGACCAAGTCCGTGGAATCGTGCCAGTCGGAGGTGTCGGAGGTGAAGCGCGACATGGTGGCCATCAAGCACGAGCTTGACACCGTGCAGCAGGTGAAGGAGGAGATCGAGGAGCTGAGGGAGTACGTGGACCGCCTCGAAGAACACACGCACCGCAGGAAATTACGTCTGCTCGAACAGGTTGGCAATCCACGTTTTTACTACGCACGTACAGGGCGTCTCTAAATTCATACTCATCATAATATCTACCTATAACCGAAAGTGCTTCAAAGTACTTGAGAAAAAAGAGTTAATTTTTCCTTATAGTAAAAGAACGCTCCAGGTATCCTTCAAATTGATGGAGGATATTTGGTATGAGGGTTCACCGAAACGTGGATGGTGTAAGTAATTTGCTAGTGTGAAATACAGGGTTGCCACGACACAGATCTTGCAATAACTTTTTTTAAGGTTAAAGAACACAGTATAAGAATCTCCAGTAGCGGCACTTAAACGTCAGTGTCAAATTCGACCACCATACTCTTTGATACCTACAGGCATGTGCAATGTAGTTACATATACGCAAGGATAGTATCAAACAAAATGGCGTTGGCGGTCGAATGTAACAGTTATACTTGACTGTCGCTACTGGGTGATTTTTATATTGTGGCTTAACGAAGCACTTTTGGTTATACTCGTAGATAGGTTGGGTTAAATCGTGTTATTTTGAGCCAACGATTCTGTGGTTAAACCGTGTCGACGCAATTTAGAGACAGCCTGTGTATTGTTTTTATTTTATTTTATTGTTACATTTACATTTTATATTTTACTTACTTTTTAATAAAATTTTTATTTTTATCAAACTTAATTTTGTGTTTATCTTTTTTTAAATTTATTTTACACTCCTCGTCTCCTTTCGACGTAATACAAAAGCAGTTCAATTTGTACGCCATTTTGGCTCCGAAGTACTTATCGCGGTACTTTTCAACCTAGGGACTTTCCCGAAGAGGTTAAAACAAATAGGGAACGGTATTGCCAATTTAGTGGTTTTGATCTGGGGAATTTCTGTCGACATTTCAAACAGCTTTCGGTGAGCTCAGACTTGCTGAAAATTTAGTGATTTCAGAACAAGTCTAGTGATTTCCAGATCGTCTTTTGTGTTTTATTTATTTTTTTGTGCGTTTCCAGCAAGAAAACGCGAGTATTTTTAATGAACACTTGTAAATTTGCTTCACAGTTGATTATTTTGTTTTTTTTTTTCTTTTAACCGTACACTAAACAGCGCATAAAACACTTAACGTTTCGCCGTCGTTCGACAGCTTCGAAGCTGTCATTGATAAAACCTATCGACAAGAAATAACAAAGGGCCCAATGTACTACCTTGAGGGACTCCTATATTGACTTTAACGAAATCAGAAAAGTAGGCTTTATTATCTTGTTTAACCAAGACGCGTTGGTAACTGTTTTGAAGATAAGTACACAACCAGTCAAGAGCAAGGCCTCTGACGCCATGCATTTGAAGTTTGTGCAATAATAAATTATGATCAACAACGAAAGCACGAGTAAGATCAAACAAAATACAAGCGACTTGATTTCTCTCTTCAAGATTTTTGATGATGAAGTTATGCAGCGAAAATATAGCATCTAAGGCTGGATTGTATAAAAGGTTTAAGCCAGGATTAACTTCAATCCTAAGTTAGAACGTGACACTTGTTATGAACGTATGTGCAACATTTTGGCTGGGTTTCTCAGTCCTAGTTTAACTTTAAACTCCTGTTTATTTCCACAGGAACAATTGTTTTTATAATTTCTACCATGGGAATAAACTGGAGTTTAAAGTTAAACTAGGACTGAGAAGCCTAGCCTTTGTGTGTCATATTCTAACTTAAGATTAACTTTAATTCTGGTTTAACCTTTTATACAACGCAGCCTAAGGTATTACAGCTTTTCCTAAAACCGAATTGTTGCTCTTTTAAAATGACTTTAATAGACAGATAGTAGATCTTGGCAAAAACTGATAATAAAGCAATGGGTCTGTAGTCAGATAAATTCAATTTGTTCTTACCTTTCGGAATGGGAACGATGGTCGCAATTTTTAATCTTTCTGGAAAATTTCCTTCAGCGAAAGAAGCATTAACTAATTCAAGTAATTCCGTTACTGAAATTGGATATAGAAACATTGAGGAGTTGCTTTGTCCATACAAATTGGGCTCGCATATAGTTTGCTTATTTTTAATCAGGTTACTTACCGAATTAACGAAATATCGATCGTCTTTTTTTTATGTGTTTGACAAAATGTAGTGACTACAGACCAATTGCTATCCTTCCGATATTTCAAAAATTTTTGAAAAAGTCATAGCAAAGCGAATAGCGTGTTTCTTTGAATGTAACAATTACGTTTTCGACGTAATTGCAATACTGTCGCGCACACTCTTTCCCAAAAAGGTAAACTAAACATCAAACAAAAAACAAGACGTCGATACGCCCCGAATCCCACAATCGAATGTGACGACAGGTTACCTGATAGCGAATAATAAGAAAATACAATCCCGAAACGGATACGAACGAACCTAGCTGGATTACCCGTTGGTTGGGCTCTTGTTGCGACCAAATTCCCGTGTCAGTGGAGAAGGTCGTGGGCAAACAGTTTCGCATAGGTAACTGTAGATCGAGAAAGGGCGCCACCTGTTGAAGATCGCAACAACTTTCAATCGCGGGATTCCCCAACAGGAGAGAAATCCCCACTCACCAAGTCGATTCAGCTCCGAAAATATTATCCGTTCCAGAAGGGAACAGCAAAAAAAAAGAAAAATTCGCAAAATATCATCAAGAATAAAACACAAACGTCACGTTAAAAAGGCTTTAATGAAGGTCAGTGCGACACAAAATAAGTCGTGCAGAAAAAAAACGATATAGTTCCGCAGTAAGCTCCCTCTGTGCCGAAATAAGGGAAAAAAAATATGCTTATATACAGTAAATCGTTAACATTAACATTAATCACGCAAAAAGCGAGATAAACAAACCCAAACGCTAGGGATCCCACACGTCCGTGTACAGGACAAGACTGTGAAGCAGTCAAAAATACGTATTTAGAAAAAGAAAACATTCAAAGTAAACTGACGTTACAAAAAGGCAATCAAAGCCAACACTTAAATCTAAACGCCGCGCCGAGACAAATCCGAAATCAAATTAACGTCAAACTTTCGCCACTACACAAAGGGCGTCCGCGCAATTACGGCAATGAGCGTGTCGAACGATGTACAGCACGAAAATGAGAGTTAAAAAAATGCGATACCCAGGAGACTTCCAAAGCACCCCGGCTCGCGGCACCTTGGTGGGCGGAGTCCGTAGGTCCATCTCACGCTTGCGAAATTTTCCGCTGCAGAAATTCGCCCCAACGAGGTTACGGTTAAATTGTTCTCAGTAGTAGGTGATGAGAGTTTCCGGGAGCAATCCGATGTCACACGCTCGTTCAACTTCCAGGCGGGGAGGAGGGGGGGATTAACTACCCTCAAAACCTGGATGCCGTCCGTAACTACACGCTACAATTTCAAAAATGACACAAACGAATTAAAATCAACGAAAAATGAAGAGGGGACATATAAGCGACTCACCCCGGCCTGTGAAAGCCGAGCGCCCGATGAAAGAAACGTCACGCGGCGTGCGTGCCGGTGAAAATCTGATCAAACACCTCTACCAAACCGTGATTTCTTGGGTGCAACTCACAAAACCCTAACAGGGCGCGAAAATACCAAAATTTCGTATACCAAAGTCCGCAGAGAGACCCAAGGGAACACACGCACGTACACGCCAAAAGCCAGACCAGAAATATGTCGGAGAGCCGCGCCCTTGCTGCTTGTGTGAAAATTTTTCAATGCGCCGGTCCCCTAGAATTCCAGACTTAAAATCCACCACCGACCGGAACAATCAAAGCATTCAACCACGAGGACGCTAGACCACAAAATCGCGAGGACGAAGCGGAAGCGACTGTAACAATACAACAGACGCAATAAAGTCTCTTATAAACTTTATTATGACGAACAAGGAGGATAACAAGACTGCAAAAGTAATATTCTACGATCTGACCAAGGCGTTTGACTGCGTTTCTCACTGAGTACTGTTGGAAAAATTAAAATATTAAGGAATACGAGGTACAGCACGTAAGTTAATAGCATCCTATTTAGACAACAGGAAGCAGTTTGTGCAATATGATAACAAAAATAGCAAAACAGGTTTGATGACCGAAGGCGTGCCACAGGGTTCGATTCTAGGGCCTTTACTTTTCATTATATTCGTCAATGATTTGCCAAATTGCCTAAATTGTCATGCTACATTATACGCGGCTGTTAAAGGTAAAACATCAGCTATTAACTCAGAGTTTCTGAAATAACAAGCAGAAGAATGGTTTATCGCAAATAAATTATCTTTAAATATAGAAAAAACGAATGAAACCATATTTAGGTCAGATAGGCTAGATTTCTCAGTCCTAGTTTAACTTTAAACTTCTCTTTATTCCTGTGCTAGCAATTATAAAAACAATTGTTCCTATGGAAATAAACGGGAGTTTAAAGTTAAACTAGGGCTGAGAAACCCAGTCATAGACAAACAGAAAAAAGCAGGTTAAATTTCTAGGTGTATACATTATTATTTTTTTTCGTGAACGTGGTGAGAAAGTCACTTTGAAAGAGTTGGCAACATTGCCTTACAGCGCAAATTAATGTAGCTGACCATGTTATTAGGTACAGCGTTGCCAGAGATGGTGATTTATCGCCAAATCGGGTGTTTTTTGTTGTCAAATTATTACCTGGCGATTATTTCCAAAAATCGGGAATTTTCGGTGCTTCTGGTGGCAACACTGGTACTTGGAGATGGCGTTGAATAAAGAACGGTCAAATAGACAGTCGCGGATATAAATCTAGTAGTAATATTAAACAAATACAATAAAAATGTTTGATTTTAACTGAATGTAAATAAGCCCAAACAGTAAAAAATATATAATATATATACAGGGTGATTCAGGCAACCCGTTCATTAAAAGTTTACGGACTTCCTATTTGAATTGCTTTTTCATATTTTGGATTTATTGATTACCGATAACGATCTATTTAACTGTAATATTTTCAACTTTCGGACACTTCCTGTTATACCGGAAGTTGCTGTCAACTTTCTTATTTTAAATGGAACACCCCATTTTTTATTGCTTTTTTGAATTCCTCTCGGAATTCTAAACCAATTTTATACCACATAACAAGAAAAATTAACTGTTTCCGAGTTATTTCAATTTTTTATTAAAAAAATTCAATTTGTAGTACCTCGTTTATGATAGTGCCATTTTTATAAAACAAAATCCATGAAGTTAATTTTTGGCCTACAGTAAGCCACATTAATAGGCTTCCGGATTATATTCAATTTTATACTTAATTATTTACAGGGTAGTTAAAAAGTAACTCCAATTCGGACCAAGTTCAACTATCCAAAAGTATTTTTTTTTAATAGAACACCCGGTATATTTTTATACCATGTGATTTAGAATTAAATGTTCTTTCGTTCTGTATTAGCATTCCCTATACCTATCTCTCACCGTTTACTTGCTATTGATGATTTTATCTTTGACATATCGTTTTTTTTCACTTTTCAGTATTATTCCTCAATAGTGTGCTATGAAAATAAAAGTAATTCTCATTTTTCAATTCATCAATCTAGTAACTGTCAAAAAATAGTTTAGCTATGGCTAACCACGACCGAGAATATTCAAACGCAGAGATCCTAAATGTATTTTTTATTTATGGCGAATGTGACATATTTGTTAGCAGAACTTGTCGTGTGTTTAATGAGAGATATCCCCACTTACAACCAATGACTAGCACAAAGTTTGGAAAACTTCAATCAAATTTTCTATAGTTTGGAATTCAAACAAAGAAAAGAAGCACCAAAATTGTTACTGACGATGAGAACAATAACGTAAATGTTTTAGCATATTTCCATGCAACACTGCATGCTTCAATAAGATCCGCTTCAGAAGACCTGGGACTGTTACTCGTCTATTCAGAGAATTCTTGAAAAACGTAAAATGCATGCCTATTCCACTTTAAATGTGCAAGCTTTTCGCCCTGGCGACGAAATACGACGTGTACAATTTTGCGAGCCAATGTTAATCAAAATTCAGGAGGATCAGAATTTTTTGAAGAACGTTATTTGGACAGACGAATCAAAATTCAGCAGGGAGGGAGTTACAAATAGAAGAAACTTACACATTTGGGCCCAACAAAATCCGAAATTGATACGTGACGCAAATTTTCAAGATAATTTTAGTTTCAATGTTTTTTCTTTAATTATGGATAACCGTATTTGTTTCGAAATTTATGATGAAAATTTGAATTCAAATAAATATCTGGAAATTATAAGGGGAATTGTATCAAATTTCTTAGATGATTTGCCACTTAATGTTTTAAATAAATGTTGGTATCAACTGGATGGAGCTTCGGCACATTCCAGCTATGAAGTACATCGCGAACTAAGTAACATATTTGAAGATCGCTGGTTTGGACGGTTCGGTCCAATTCCATGGCCCCCCAGGTCTCCCGATTTGTCACCACTTGACTTTTTCCTATGGGGAACCATTAAAAACAAAGTGTATTCAACTCCTTTGAATACCAAGGAACAACTGTTACATCGAGTTAGAGCTGCTTTTGCTGAGCTAGATGTACAGATGATTACAAAATCCACAACCGAAGAAGTTAATAAAGGAATTTTATTGTGTCTAGATGATAACGGAGGTCACATAGAACAACTGTTACAAATGAGACCAAATGTGTCGGTATTATAATTCGTTATTGATTTAGTTATGTTTTAAATTGAAATTGTTAAATATTTGATTGTATTTGTCTAAACATTATGATACATGCATTAAATGTAAACAAAAATACACTTGATACCGTATGGTACAGTTGTGTTCAAAAAGGTGTTGTACAGCTACGTTTTAAATATCCTTGCTTTCGAGCGGCAGTTGGTTTTTCTATTTTTGTGTTCAATGATATTATTATTGCCAGAAACCGTATATGTAACAAAACAACTTATACAACAATTTTTGACTTCATGAATGCACGTACAAGTTTACAGTACAAATTCTGTAACACTTTTTGAACACGATTGTACACTTAATAAATTTATGTTTAAATATTTTTCTTGGATTTTGAGAGTGAACCTAGCTTACTTGAAACTTAAGCTAGAAATTAATTAAGGAAAACACTTCTTTTTTTATTTTCATAGCACACTATTGAGGAATAATACTGAAAAGTGAAAAAATCGATATGTCAAAGATAAAATCATCAATAGCAAGAATGCTAATACAGAACGAAAGAACATTTAATTCTAAATCGCATGGCATAAGAATATACCGGGTGTTCTATTTAAAAAACATTACTTTTGGATAGTTGAACTTGGTCCGAATTGGAGTTACTTTTTAACTACCCTATAAATAATTAAGTATAAAATTGAATATAATCTGGAAGCCTATTAATGTGGCCTACTGTAGGCCAAAAATTAACTTCATGGATTTTGTTTTATAAAAATGGCACTATTATAAACGAGGTACTACAAATTGAATTTTTTAATAAAAAAATGAAATAACTCGGAAACAGTTAATTTTTCTTGTATCTTATGTGGTATAAAATTGGTTTAGAATTCCGAGAGGAATTCAAAAAAGCAATAAAAAATGGGGTGTTCCATTTAAAATAAGAAAGTTGACAGCAACTTCCGGTATAACCGGAAGTGTCCGAAAGTTGAAAATATTACAGTTAAGTAGATCGTTATCGGTAATCAATAAATCCAAAATATGAAAAAGCAATTCAAATAGGAAGTCCGTAAACTTTTAATGAACGGGTTGCCTGAATCACCCTGTATATATACATCCAATAATCCTTCTTCGGTCTTTTGTTTTCATTTTAAAATAGCCAGCGAAACGATTCCCTCAAGCCGGAAAGCGGAAAGACAAAAATAAAGCAGAAGAAACGCGCACATTAATTCCGGCATTTCATAAAACCCGAAATGCGCAGTTAATTCAAAGGACCGAGGAGCTTTCCAGAACCGCCAGTAATTAGTGACGTTCTTAATCCACGCCGAACTCCTTTGAAAAACTGCACCGACTGAATTAAAGCACTTCTTCGCCTCTTTATTATAATCATTTTTTTTATTTCCGGAGGAAATCTTTAAACCCCCGCCCCCGCACAAGTTTTTTTGTTTGGTTGATCCTGGACGTGGTTTTTTTGCAGGGGCTGACGTTCTTTTTGACGTATGCGATTCTTGCGGCGGTCCTCGGGATGCTACAGTTCGGCTACAACACGGGGGTGATCAACGCGCCCCAGGGAAACATAGAATATTTTATGAAGGACGTGTACAAATCGAGGTACGGCGAGGACCTGCAGGACGAAGCCGTCGAGAGGCTCTACTCGCTGGCGGTTTCGATTTTTGCCATCGGCGGTATGGTGGGTGGAATCAGCGGCGGGATCGTGGCGAACAGATTCGGAAGGTATGCACGCACACTACTAAATCGTTAAATAATTTATACCAAACACCCCTTGTATACAGGGGGGCAGATACACATTTCGATTGTGATTCAATCTTTTTCAGGAAAGGTGGTCTCTTACTCAACAATATACTAGGAATATGTGGGGCGTGTTTGATGTGGTTTACGAAAATGGCGAACGCTTACGAAATGCTGTTCGTCGGCAGGTTTATAATTGGCGTCAATTGCGGTGAGTCACCTCCCCTCCACCCTCAGCGCTTGCTAAAGCTTGTCTTCTTTTCAGGACTAAATACTTCTTTAGTACCTATGTATATATCGGAAATCGCGCCCCTGAACCTACGTGGTGGTTTGGGCACGGTGAATCAACTAGCTGTAACTATAGGTCTATTGTTGTCCCAAGTGCTTGGCATCAAGCAGATCCTCGGGACGAACGACGGCTGGCCGTTCCTTCTAGGACTCGCCGTCTGTCCCGCCGTACTGCAACTGCTGCTGTTACCGATCTGTCCCGAAAGCCCGAGATATCTGCTCATCACCAAGCAATGGGAAGAAGAAGCGAGGAAGGCGTTGAGGAGGTTACGCGCCAGCAACCAGGTCGAGGAGGACATCGAGGAAATGCGCGCCGAAGAAAGGGCGCAGCAATCCGAGTCTTCGATCAGCATGATGGAACTCATATGCTCACCCACGCTCAGGGCGCCCCTGATCATCGGCGTCGTGATGCAACTCTCGCAACAGTTGTCGGGTATTAATGCGGTAAGTCCCCTTCGCTTTCGAAAGCGACCGAGAGATCCACGGCTTTTCCTTGCGCAGGTATTTTACTACTCGACGAGCTTGTTCACCAGTTCGGGCTTAACAGACGAAAGTGCCAAGTTCTCAACAATCGGTATCGGTGCTATCATGGTATGCATGACGCTCATTTCCATCCCTCTAATGGACCGGACGGGACGACGGACGCTGCACCTCTACGGCCTTGGAGGAATGTTCATATTCTCCATTTTCATCACCATTTCTTTCTTAATAAAGGTTTGTTGATGACGCCGGTAGAAGGGGTAAGGGGTCATTTCATTATCCTCAGTATTTTCTTTTTTTTTACACGAGCCTTAGGTAGGTAAAGGTTTTGGGGCGACGTACGATTAGTACGCATACGAAATGGTATTTACCTACGAATTTCCAAAGGATATTTGTAAATCGTCTTTTCTTTATTGCCATTACGTATGCTATACAGACAGGGTTATTGTCAACTGAATGATATA
Source organism: Dorcus hopei (assembly GCA_033060865.1). Lineage (NCBI taxonomy): Eukaryota > Metazoa > Arthropoda > Insecta > Coleoptera > Lucanidae > Dorcus > Dorcus hopei. The sequence goes on along the minus strand of CM065425.1, from coordinate 70,350,113 downwards.
CAGGGTTACTGTCAATTGAACGATATACAGGGTTACTGACAAGTCAATGTTAAACCGCGAAGTAGAGAGAGATGGTTAAATTAAATGTGAGTTGCGCTATTTTATTACTTACAATGATAAGCAAGAAAAAATGCTTTTAATCTTAAACTATCTTGGTAAATTTGAGAATGATCGAAATTCAGCAACAAGTTTTGATGTCTTACAGTTTACAGTTGAGTTTAACGCCATTAATAGTAAAGTGACACGTCTTATTTTGGAGCAACATTGGATTTTTGTAAAATCTAGAAAAAAATTCATGGTTATTTTCATTCTAATCGCCATAACAAGCAGGCGACCAAGCAAACATCGACAAAAATTCCATGCGTGGCCGCCTACTCGTTAACTTTTTATTGGGGGGAGACATTACTTTTAATTCTGACTGTACATAAAATGCAAGGGGAGTGCTTTTACCTGGAGAAAAACTATATGCATCATTTTATCAAATTGGAGATCGTAATGGTTTTGATAACCATTGATATGTCATGTAGAGCTGCTTTCCATTTGAGTGAACAGTTTGTAAAAGTTACATGATAGGAAAAGTTGTCAGGTGTCAATTGTCATAATTTTGAGGTTAAGTTTATAAGCGATTTAGTTGATTGATTAGGAATATGAAATTTGTTGGATCAGGTTTACTTCGAAACTGAATGTAGGTGATTAAAGAAAAGCTCATCACATTGAAACGAGGACTTGATGCTTTTGTTTATTCTACAACTACTTGATGTACCATAGCTGACTCGTCCGCCTTTTCTTTAACAGCTGGCTTCGACGACGTTGATGAGTGTGTTTGGAGTGCGAGCGATCTCTTAACAATGGCTGCACAAGAGATATTGTGTAATGATGAATGGCTCTTGACAATGACTGCACAAGAGATATTGTATAATGGTGAATGCTCTTGACAATGACTGCACAAGAGGCTTCTGGATGCTCTTGACAAGGGCTGCACAAGTTGCTTGTGGACGATGGCTGCACAAGAGGCTCTTGACAATCACGTGTAATCTGTAAGCACCAACTCGTTTCAATTGATATCTAACAATAATTGATGGGTAACCGTAGCAACCACAGCGTTTCAGTATGCCGCGCCGTAACAATCAATTGAAGAGAATATTGGCCGCGTTCGTAAGAACCAAGCGCTCAACAAGTAGCATTCGTCTGTGATTGGCTTATTTCAAAGAAACTAAAAAAATCCACCAATCACAGATGAATGCTACTTGAGCGATGGTTCTTACGAACGCGGCCATTGATTACCTAAAAATCGTATTCTCTTTAACTATTGTTACGGCATATTGAAACGTCACTGGTGAATTGCTGCGGTTGCTATGGTTACCTACCAATTCGTGTCTCTTCAATTGAAATGAGTTGGTGCTTACAGAATACACGTGAACGGCTGCGCAAGAGGCTTGTGGATGTTCTTGACAGTGGCCGCACAAGAGACTTGTGACTATTCTTGACAATGGCTGCACAAGAGACACTTGAGTTGGAACGGCCAGCGTCCTCGCTTTGCTAGGGCTTTCCGTGGCGGGGATGAAGTAACTCTGCTTCATTGATCTGAATGTGTAATCGAATCACCGACGATTAGAGTCGTATCTTATTCATCAGTGGGCAGTCCATTTATGTTTCCTCTGCGGGTTGTCTTAGCGACCAAATTGAGTATGGGGGTCCTATTTGCGGGCCAACCACGAACGAATGCGGTTTCGCTTTAATTCGTCAAGGGGCGGCCGTAAGACGATCGACATCGTTGCTTCATTACGTAGATGTCAACGTGACGCCTCGTCTGTATTATTTTGTCTGTATGACATTCTTGCCTGACGTTTCTTGACGTCTGTCATTTTGACGTCTCTAACATCTTGTTACGGTTTTAAATTTCCGTTAAGTAAATTTGGATCAGGTGACCCCCTCCTTGCTTGTGTTTGCATTTCAGCGACGAGTCCTTTACGATTGCGCCAGTCTTTCTGCTCATCGCCCTGAGTGCACGTCGTCGTTTGTTAGGCTCTCTGGCCATTTTGCGTGTTCATCAAGCTGGAACGTTTGACTGAATAGTATACGGAAGCTATTAAACCGTGATTTGACAGGCAGTTCAAAGCATTTCTTTATGCTCTTCGAAGCCTGATTTCTGCACTAAAGTCAGTTATCTACGGCAAGCGAATTTTGTGCGCAATTCGTGTCGTAACGTGTGTTTTCTGTTGCCATTTAGGCTTTTGTTTGCGGTTTCATCGTTAGCATTTCTCCTTGGGACGAAATTGAGGATACGATACTATTTGCGGGCCAATCATGAACGAATGCGGTTTCGCTTTAATTCGTCAAAAGGCGGCGCGATCGCAATTTTGTTTATTTTTGCGACGATCGTCATCGTTGCTTTGTTACGTGACGCTCGGCCCGTATTATTTTCTCTGTATGACATTACCTGACGTTTCTTGACGTCTAACATCTTGTTACGGTTTTAAATTTCCGTTAAGTATTTTTCTATTAATTACAAAATTTCCGTTGAGACGTAGAAGGTCTTCAAGGTGGCCGCTAAAGACAGTCTTCTCATGTTTGCAACGTCCGTCGTTAGGCCAAGTCGTCCGTTATCATCAAGTCGCGCAGGAATTTTGATATTGGCCAGTTTAGATCAGGTGACCCCCTCCTTGCTTGTGTTTACATTTCAGCGACGAATCCTTTACGATCGCGCCAGTTTTTCTGGCGCCTAGAGTGCACGTCATCGTTTGTTAGTTCATATAGTTGTGTTCATCAAGCTGGAACGTTTGATTGAATAGTAAACGGAACATATTAACCCGTGATTTGACAGAGGGATCTAGACAGTTAAAGGCATTCCTCTATGCTCTTCGAAGCCTGATTTCTGCACTAAAGTCAAGTGTTTGCGGCAAGCAAATTTTGTGCGCAATTCGGGTCGTAACGTGTGTTTTCTGTTGCCATTCAGGCTTTTGTTTGCGGTTTTATTGTTGGCGTTTCTCCTTGGGATGTTTCGAGACCGTATCGCAACATAATACGTAAACGGACTGCAGGCCCCGTCCTTCGTAAATTAATTTCCTTGTTTATTGGGCGTTCTTTTGCTTCACATTGAGCTACCTCTACTTTGGAATTAAAAACAAGCGTGCAATAACTGCCTACTCTTATTTACATATTTAATTTTAATTACTGCCCTTTTACTTTGGAGTTACGTATGCTTTCGACCTGTCCCATTGGGTTTAGCCGGCAAATGGGGCGATCTTAGCTTGTCCTCCCAAGATCTGCAGCCTTCAGGTAGCTAGCAATCTGTCATTTTGACCTTTGTCAATTTGACGTTTGTTGCCACATGTCATCGTTAAACGATCGTTGGTCGCTAAGCACCGTATGAGCCCCCACAATACTTACCTGCAAATGTTGATTTGAGTCATTCATTTTTTAATACAACTGGAGTAACTTCCGGTTGCAGACGGTTCGACAATGACAGCCGTCACTTTACAAGCGTCACTTGACCTTTCAAATTGAAACGCTAATTTTATCGAATTTTATCCACATAGCCTTCATTCTTGCCGCTGTCAAATAAACTAACAAAACATACAAGTGGTCAAGAATCGCTGTTTGAGTTGGCAGTGCTGAATTTTATTTTTAAATGGCACAACTGGAGTAACTTCCGGTTGCTGACGGCTTCATACTGACAGCCGTCACTTTACAAGCACCACTTGACATTTCAAATGCAAATTAAAACGCTTACATAACCTACAATCATATCGCTGTTCAGGTTACGTCAAATAAACCAACAAAACATATATCCGATTGCAGTGTTGCAAATAGACGAATAAAAAAATGCTCTTAATTGTATTGCCAACTCAAACAGTTATTCTTGACCACTTTGTATATCCAGTTGCAGTGTTGCAAATAGGAGAATAAGAAAATGCTCTTAATTGTATTGCCAACTCAAACAGTTATTCTTGACCACTTTGAAGATTAATAATACTGATTTCACTAAAAAAGAACTTGAAGTGCTATAGGTACAAAGGTTTCAAGTATAATTTAAAACAAAACATAAATAGTTTTACATGAAACATTTCATATGAAGACTCTATATAAAATGAGCCTTCATATAAAACTGAGAGCCACGTGACAGGCAACTAAACATGCCCGTGTGGTAACACTGCTGAGACAAAAAATTCCCACCGTCACAATCAGTATAAGAATGAAATTATACACCACGAACGTCAACTAATTTTTGAACAAAACTATTAATGGCATAAAGCTTAACACAGAGTCATCAAAATTGGTTGTTCTATATAGAACAACATTTAATGATAAACTATAAATAAATAAAAGCATTTTTTGAAGTTTCAGTTTTTAAAAACGTTCTTAGAACTGAAAGTGCCAATAGTGGGTCCTGTTGGTTGCCTAACTATCAGGCAGAACTTGGTCACGTGGTATAGCGGGTATAAAAATCCCATTATTTGGTTGTAACCCTGTACATACATGTACATATTCATGATATTGTACATTAGTAGTCCTACTTACAAAAAGAAATAGTTTTTAGAAACAACTTCCGAACGCTTTAGCTATTCGCTAACAGCCCTTCGGCAGATGTGTCTCAAATGGAAAAAAAAATGAAAACTGGAGTATATGAATGAAAGTAGATGTCGAAATATCGCAAATGACATCAAACCCAAAAGTAAATGAAAGGGTACAATACCCCCAAGCATCCCAACTAATTTTTTTAACTGCTCTCTCATGTACAATGGCGAGCATTGTAAACGAGCCATGTCTTGAAGCTAAAACTCCCAAAATCTAGCTGTACAGCAGATCATTTATAAAATTATAAACAATTGCGGTCCTAACATCGATCCTTGAGGGATATTTCAAAATGCTACCGAAGTTTATGGTAAATTATTATGAAAAGTAAAATATACTCCAGTTTTCGTAACCCCCAATAACAACTGTACATTTCTATCCCTTGCATGTTTTCTAATATTATTTTGCCAACACCTCTTGCAAGCGAATTATTATTTTGGAATGAACGTAATAATAGAAAACGTGTAGTATTAGAAAAACCTGTAAGTATTCATTGTATTGACATAATAAGCAGACTTCGGACATTTCGGAATGGGTCCTCATATTGACAACGCTCTGAAATGTCCGAAGTCTGATAATAAGTATCGTAAAAAAGCCACATCCAAATAAGAAGATTCTCTATTCCATAACCAAAGAGCTAGCTCACTCGCGAATCCAAAATTTAGGTACACCTCTCACGTTCAGCTTCACGTTTTTGGTGCGCTTCCGCCTGCCTGCCTCTCGCTTTGTTTAACCCATCCCTCGGTGTGCGCGAAGACTTTCCTGACAAGGTGGAGGAGGGACGCTCTGTACATAGTTTTTTTTTTAGCTGAGTCTCACAGCCACACTGCACGCCGTGTATACCGCCGGAACCGTCACATTGCATGCCACACATTCATAGTGTAGTAGATACGATTGATTGCAGACGTATTTTATGAAAATATTTTTGTCTCCTTCTACAATAGAAAAAAAATCGGAAAAAACGGACCAAAAGGCCTTTTCACTATCTAAGAACGACTACAACTCTAAACAATAGAGCTGCAATAAACACCCCCTTCACAAATACTATCCGCTTGCATATAGACGTGTGGAGAGGGGTGTTTAGTACCGTCGCGTCGCGTGTAAACATGACACTTTTCTCTTTTGTTTTTTTATTTTTTTTGGCCTTTGGAGTATGAAATCTAAACTTGAGTTGTGCTTTAGTTTGGGGAATTTTATTATTTTTAAAATATTTTTTGGCTGTACCTACTTTTTCTTTAAATTTATTAAGAAACATAGGCGTTATTTTTTTGTGACAAACGCACTGGAATATCTCTATCAATTAAAAAAAAGAAAGAAAGAAAGAGAGACAAAAAAGGTGGTGAGAAGTGCATATTGGAAAAAAAAAGAAAAAGAAAGAAGAATATAAAGCAATTGGAAAAAATGACAGGAGAGAAGAGAATTTGTTAATAGAAAATAATAATGTCGGCCAGTGAGTGACAAAGATAGAAAAGAAAGCGACGAAAAGCTAGAAGATGAAAGAAAATCTCGGAAGCAATTTGGTCATAAGCTATATTTTCTTAAAAAGTAATTAGCTACAAAGATTATGAAAAGAAGAGGAAGGAATAAATAATAGAGAGAGAACTTCGAAAAGAAAGAAGCTAGGAAGACCAAATAGAGAAAAGAGAAGCAGTTAGGAGAAAATTGGTTGGGAAAATTAACCTTGTTTATAATTTATTACTTCTTGAAGTATTAAATTAAAAAAAAAGATAAGTAAAGAATGTTGAGTCAAAGGCAAATAAATTCAATGGCGTCGCGATAGGGGGTGCAACTGTACTAGCCTAAAGGGTGCTAAAAGCCTGCCTGGACCCAGTACTCGTTAAGTTTAGCATCACGTTGAGTCTGTACGGATAGAGGTGCCACATTTTAACAACATAAATAAAGAAATCGAATAAAAATTAATTCATTTGTTTAAAACCAGTTATATTATATCAATCCCTTTTCATGTCCTCTACTAATATCGTCTCAATCTCTTCTAACATCATGCATCGTCTCAGTCTCTACTAACATCCTCTCAATCTCTTCTAAAATCTCTCCTAACATCGTCTCAATCTTTTCAATGGTTTCAATTTGTTCTTTCATCATCTCAATGTCTTCTAACATACTCTTCTGACATCCTCTTAATCTGTTCTAACGTCGTCTCCATCTCTTCTAACATACTCTCAGCCTCTTCTAACATCCTATCAATCTCTTAGTCTGTTCTAATATCCTCTCGATCTCTTAGTCTATTCTAATATCGTCTCAATCTTTATAATAACATCCTTTCAGTCTTCTCTAACATCCTTTCAATTTGTTCTGCCATCATCTCAATGTCTTCTAACATTTTCTTGTGACATCCCCATAATCTGTTCTAACATCGTCTCCATCTCTTCTAGTATACTCTCAGCCTCTTCTAACATCCTATTAATCTCTTAGTCTATTCTAATATCCTATCAATCTCTTAATCTATTCTAATATCCTCTCAATCTCTTCTAATATTCTCTCACTCTTTTCTAAAATCCTTTCAATTTGTCCTACTTAGTCCTACTATCATCTCAATGCCTTTAACGTCCTCTTCTCACATCAATCAGTTCTAACATCGTCTCCATCTCTTCTAACACTCTCAGCCTCTTCTAACATCCTATTAATCTCTAAGGCCCAGTATTTCCGTTTCAGTTTAACTTTAATCTCCAGTGTATTTCCACAGGAACAATTGTTCTTATAATTGTTACTATGGGAATAAACAAAAGATTCTAACATCCTCTCAGTCTTTTCTAACATCCTTTAATTTGTTCTGCCATCATCTCAATGTCTTCTAGCATCCTCTTCTGACATCCTCTTAATCCGTCCTAACATCGTCACCATCTCTTCTAACATACTCTCAGCCTCTTCTAACATTCTATAAATCTCTAGGTCTATTCTAATATCCTATCAATCTGTTAATCTATTCTAATATCCTCTCAATTTCTTCTAACATTCTCTCAGTCTTTTTTAACATCCTTTCTAACATTCTCTTCTGGCATCCTCTTAATTTGTTCTAACATCGTCTCCATCTCTTCTAACATACTTTCAGCCTCTTCTATCCTCCTATCGATCTCTTAGTTTATTGTAATATCCTCTCAATCTCTTAGTCTATTTTAATATCTGCTCAGTCTCTTCTAAAATCGTCTCAATCTCTTCTAACATCCTCTCAATCCTTTCAATTTGTTCTGCCATCATCTCAATGTCTTCTAACATCTTCTTCTGACATCCCCTTAATCTGTTCTAATATCGTCTCAATCTCTTCTAACATCCATTCAATCTCTTCTAGCATTACATATTTTGGAAAAGTTCTCTGTTTATTTTACGTTTTGATTTGGTGCGCCCATCATTTAAACATAGGTTTCGGAAAAGAAGAAAAAGAAAAAATACCATCCGCTTGGACCACGTAGACAAAGCGCAATTAAGTAATCCAGAAATTCGGAAAAAAGGAAAGCGAATTAGTGCTCGCCCCCACGTATGTATGTGGCATTAAATTTGCGCAAAGAAAAAAGAGCAACTAATCCTACTCTCTATTAAAAGGAGTTAGACAAACAGGGCCACATAAAATTCAGGGGAAAGAAGAAAGAAAGAAAGAGTGGGCACTCTTTTCTCCTCTGCCAAAATCGAGATGGGGTAGTTTCTTGATGACCCACCCTGTTCAAGTGTTTTTGCAACTTAGAAAATGTGACTATGTTTTGATTTGATTGTTTTGATTGCTTATTTAATTACAAGTCATGATCGGAGGGGGGTATATTATTTTAAAGTGTGACGCCTTAAAAATTGAAAATAGGCAACCCATTCTACTTCCGTGCTTTCAGTACATTATAAAAACACGAAGTTATTTCTGATTTGATTGATGGGTTGCCTATTCTAAAGTGTCCCGGGGGCTTGATTTAAAACGGGCACGCTATCATGAAGGAAGATTAAAATATCGCTTGGAAACTGCGAAATATTTTAAATACGGTTAGTAAGTGTAAATAAATTGGAATTGGTAACAATATGTTAAAGTATGTCTGCAATCACGTGTGCATTTTCCTTTTGAGTAAAACACTTATTTGGTAAACGGGGTCACTCCTCCCTGTCGGGAAAGAACACCAATGCTACCGCCTGATAGGAGTTTTTTGGATACGTGCAGGAGATGATAGACTGGATGTCGTACCTATCCGTGGTGTCGACCTTGAGCTTCGTCGTGTTCTTCGCCGTCGGTCCCGGATCCATCCCGTGGATGATAACTGCCGAATTGTTCTCGCAAGGGCCGAGGCCGGCCGCCATGTCCATCGCCGTACTCGTCAACTGGATGGCCAACTTCCTGGTGGGCATCGGATTTCCCAGCATGAAGGTAAGCCGTATTTTCAGCAAGAACTTAACTTTTTTTTGTTTTACGTTAAATGCAAGGGAAGGAGCTTGTTAAGTTCTTCCACAAAATCAAATTTGTTGCATGACTTATGCCTGTCATTGTACCTTCGACGGGATTAAATTACTATGGGGCGGCGGGCGCGCACAAATCAAGCTTAAACAAGATTCGCAGGCATTAAGCGAATTTATCCGCTGCGTTGCGTTGCGTTACGTAATCTCGAGGGCCAATTAACCGTAACAAACGTGCTGCGTCCGCAGTTAATCTTCTAGTGATTCTATTTATGCACACCGCCATCGGATTTATGGTTTCATTCGGATTCACTTTTTTCTATAGGGTAGTCCTTCTCTGGAATAAACACTTTCCAATTCGCTTTATTTTCTAAAACACAGGATGTCCTGGAATTCTACAAAAAACGCGAATCCAGCAAACATCCAGTATTCGGAAAAAATAATTTTTAAAGATGAGGCCCTCAGCTTTTTACTCAGCATCATCTCATCAGCGTTTTACGTAACAATTGCATCTGTCGATGACGTCACAGTCAAAGATTATTACGTCATAAGAAAAAATGAAAAGCGTTAATTTAGCCAATGCTTGAAACTTTTTTTTTAAAGACTTAGGGCCGTTTTCATAATAGAACTTTAAATTTAAAGTGACTTTAACCTATAAAAATACATTAGTTTTCCTATGCTTAAAGTGACTTTAAATTAAAGTCTCCTTTAGCACTATTATGAAAACGGCCCTTATAATAACGACTCTATCGTCAATGTTCCTTATTTTTATTCACCCTGTATACTTATTTTTAGATGTTACTAATAGAATTGAATCAATTAATTGTAACTCTCGAGGAATTTATTTTCAAACACATGTTTATAGCTTTTATTCTTATAATAAGTTATAATAAGTTTCAGATGGTCAACCTTGTTTTGCTTTTCACTCGTAATATTCTTATTATTTTTATGTTTTATTCTTTGTTTTTCCTTTGTTTTCCGTTGATTATCATCTCATCGGTGATTTCAATGTAAATTTCATCGATTTGTTTAAGTCGCGACACCTCTCGGCCGATTTTTGACCTAAAATCCATTGCGATCAAAACCCACTGGCAACAAACTTTTTTAATTTCGAAAATTTCATCGACGATCATCATCTCATCGATGAATTCAATGAAAATTTCATGAATAGTTTAGGTTGCGACATCTCGCGGCCGATATTTGACCTAAAATCCATTCCGATTAAAACCAAGTAGCAACAAAATTTTTAAACATCGGACGATCATCATCTCATCGGTGAATTCAATGCAAATTTCATAAATAGTTTAGGTCGCGACATCTCGCGGCCGATTTGTAACATAAAACTCTACAGCGATCAAAACCAACTTGCAACAACGATTTTAAATATCATCGACGATTATCATCTCATTGGTGGATTAATCAGTGAATCATAAGATGAGCGATGACATCATCGATAAGTTTCGTCGATTTCATATTGCGAAGCTTTGAATCAACTTCGATGATCTCATTGGTGGATTAGTCAGTGCAAATTCATCGGTGAGACTACCGATGATATCACCGGATAATTTTCACAAAATTTCATATTGCGAATGACCAGAGCTTTGGATCGTCATCAGTTTTCTCATTGGTGGATTAATCAGTGAAACATCGATGAGATTAGCGGTGAAATCGTCGATTTCATGTTACGAAACTTTGAAACATCCTCGATTATCTCATTGATGGATAAATCAGTAGCAAATTTATCGATGAGACTACCGATGGAATCACCGATAAATTCCACTAGTTTCATATATTGATCGAACCTTGGATCGTCATCAATTCTCTCAATAATGGATTAATCAGTAAAACATCGCTGAGTTTATCGGTGAAATCATCGATTTCATGTTACGAAGCTTTGAAACATCATTGGTGAATAAATCAGTAGTAAATTCATCGATGAGACTACCGATGAAATCACCGATAAATTCCACTAGTTTCATAATATTGATCGAAGCTTTGGATCGTCATCAATTGTCTCATTGGTGGATTAATCAGTAAAACATCGCTGAGTTTATCGGTGAAATCATCGATTTCATGTTACGAAGCTTTGAATTGTCATCAATTTTCTCATTGGTGGATTAATCAGTAAAACATCGCTGAGTTTAGCGGTGAAATCATCGATTGCATATTGAGAAACATCGATTTCATGTTACGAAACTTTGAAACATCAACGATTATCTCATTGGTGAATAAATCAGTAGTAAATTCATCGATGAGACTACCGATGAAATCACCGATAAATGCCACTAGTTTCATAATATATTGATCGAAGCTTTGGATCGTCGTCAATTTACTCATTGGTGGATTAATCAGTGATGAGATTAGCGATGAAACCATCGATTGCATATTGAGAAACATCGATGATCTCATTGGTGGATTAATCAGTGAATTCCTCGATGAAACTACCGATGAAATCATCGATGAGTTGCGAATAATAAAAGCAATTCTTGGAGCGGTTCGGAACGTACTTTTTCTTTACGTCAAAGTTGCAATGTTTTCAAGTTTCGTCGCTTCATCAAATGTCAGCTGTCAATTGCACTGTTAGAAATTTCGAACAAGAAACGAAATGTCAGTGGTCTTGATTTCAACGCGAGCGAAAATGTAAATGTTTCAAAACAGTCTAATCCGCTTCAAAACGGTTGAAAGCTCCAACATCATCAATGATTTTATTGTTGGATTAATCATCGATGAAGCTACCGATGAAATCATCGATAAGATACATATTCCGATTTCATATTACAAATGATCAAAGCTGGTGGATTAATTGGCGAATTGATCGATGGGACTACCGATGCAATCATCGATAAGCTTTAATTATTACAAAGCCTTGAATCCTCATTGATGGATTAATCAGTGAATTGATCGATGATGCCATCGCAATGTTAAGTCTTTCGATTTTTGCTAGAGAATCAACGGTGCGATGTCCTTTTGTCTCGACAGTTTATTCTTTGCATTATTTTTTCCTTTGTTTTCCGTTAGTCTCTCGATTTTTACTGGAGATTCGACGATGTTTTTTTGTTTCGACGGTTTACACTTTGCATTATTTTTTGTTTCTTGATTGTCAAACAGTCCATGGGAGAATCGTCGGTTTCCTTTTTTTTGTTCAGTCTTTTTTCTTCTATCGTTTTTTTTTTATTATTTGAATTATAAAAAGTGAGCAAATAAAAATCAGATTAGAGTAGGCGGTGCAAAGAAAATGTATGTCTGTTGTGATTAACTGAATTAATGAATGTAATATGTTCATGGACTGTCAAATTTATTGACTTTTTATTTAATCACAGACATACATTTTCTTTGCACCGCCTGCTCTAATCTGATTTTTATTTGCTCACCGGTTATTTGATTACTTATTATCGAATTAACTTTATTCTTTGCACTTTTTTCTCGTTTATTTGCTACCTACCCGAAGGCCAGCAAATTGTGCGAGTGACTGACGTTTCTCCAGCACCGCTCGGCTAAGCTCTTGGAGATGGGAGGGTTCGACGAAACCCCAAGCAAAAGGTGGGGAAAGTGAACAAAATAAAAATCACCAGTTGAGCACACTTGTTTGTATTAAAAATGCTCAAAATTAAATAAGGAATAAGAAAAATAAATTTACAAGTATCGAGTTAGATTTAATCCGATCAACAGATCTGTTCTTCGTTTACAATGAACGCTTAAAGTGATTAAAGAAATTCGCTTGATTAACAAATAAAAATAAAAATAATAACGCCGCAGTAAAATGCGTCAACACAAAATAAGTCAATAAAAATAATTAAAGTTATTCCGACCTGGTAATCCCAAACATTCAGCGTCATGACAGTCAGCTGTCAACAGTGTCGGAGCGCCCTCTCACGGTGGTTAGCGCCGTAAGTTGGTAAAGCAGTTATGTCACCAAAGTAGCGTCGTCTTGCAGGTCGAGTCCACTTTCACAGACGGGGGGAAGCCGGGATGCCGGAGGTTTTATACGTTTCAAACTCCGATTTCGGCCTTTTCTTTTACCTCCAAGGGTTGACGGTATTCTCAACCAAGGTAAAACTACCACTAAAAGCCTAATAGAAGAGAAAGAGATACGCACAAACTCAAAATGGTCACAAGACATACCTGTTCCTTGTTTCAACGACAGGCCCTCGAAAAGCTTTTTAACAAGCTTGAAAATCACTCGGCGTGCTTTAACAAATCTCGGAGAAGATTCCGTTTCAGGTTTCAATCACAAAACTCCATGAAAGAAACACAAAGATTGAAGGCACAAATAAACGATACGCACGGCACGAGTGCTGATGCAAGTCTGACCGCGAGACGACGAGTGCGGCGTTCTTTCCATTATGCGCTGAGACGGAAGTCGTTACGAATGAACTCAGTTTTTAACCGGACTACAGAGTGAAATGGAGAGATACTATAGGACTAAATAACAACGTATGATCTCGCTGATGCAATATCGTGAAATGTGACGACCGCCACGTAAGCACACTGGACTCTTACCCTTTTATTTTGTAACTCATAACGACTTCGTTGTATAACGACAATTTCTACCAATCAGTACTTAGATACAACGCATTTCTATGTACTGATTGGTCACTGATGTCACTTAACGATTATCGTTATACAACGATGTCGTTATGAGTTACAAAATAAAGGGGTTACTGCCCTGTTAAATACAGGGCGTTCGGAAAATACTATGAATAACTTAATTGGATTTTTCAACCGTAACATATTTCAGTTCTCTTTGGTTTTTATTCGTCGAATTATTTTTTCGCGTTTCGTCAACGCAGTTTGACGAGTTTTCTTGGTATTTACAATATTCTCTATCATTCTGTTCATTTTTTATTTTTATTTTCAATGACTAGGCCGGAGGAAAACCACCGATTTTCTTTTGTTTTTACAATGTCTTCTTTGCATTGTTTTTAGTTTTTTGTTTTATATCGAATAGTCCGCCGGAAATCATTTGAGGTTCTCGCAGTCTTCCTTTGTTTTCCTGTTTTTGCTGGAGAACCGATGTTGTTTTTTTTTGTTTCTGTAGTTTATTCTTTACATTATTTTCTGTTTATCGATTATTTATCAAACAGTCCATGAGTTATGACGCACGAGATAGCGGCCGGTGCGGACAATAGCACGTCATCGCAAACTCGCAAAATTTTTGACTGCAAGTCGGCTGGATTGTTCTGCTGATGAGGCCCCAAGTAGGGCCGAAACAGCTGTACAGAATATGCTCCGGGGGAGGGGGGGGGGCAGCCAAAAATTTTGCGAATAAGACTTTTATTGGAGAGACATTACTTTTAATTCTGACTGTACTCTTTACAGATGTGATAGGTATTGAAAATTGACGGTAAAATAAATAAACAAACTGATACAGGTAGACAGACATAATTATACATGCAAACAAGCTAGTAAGCATTTAAAAATTAAAGCAATCTATGGATGATTCATCGTGTAGCTGGAATTTTCGATGAAGGCCCAGTTGTACAATTCCAGCTTAACTTTAAGCCAAAGCTTAAATCCTTAACAACCATTGTTGACATAATCGTTGTTAAGAGTTTAAGCTTCAGTGGCGTTGTACAACTAGGCCTAAATAATACTAGACTAGTACTTACATGGTTTACACTACCTTAACTTACAGGAGGAGGAAACTTTCCTCTGACAAGAAGAACACTTCAATGTCTTACAAATGAAGTTACCAAGTGTTTATAGGGTTCAGTTTAGAAAGCTCGAAAAGGAGAGCTTATGCAATCCGTGGATGATGATTCATCGTGTAGCTGGAATTTTCGATTAAATAATACTAGACTAGAACGTACATGGTTTACCTACCCTAGGTAGTAGTACCTCTAACAAGAGGAGAAAACTTTCCTCTGACAAGAAAAAGACTTCAATGTCTTACAAATGAAATTACCAAGTATTTATAGGGTTCAGTTTAGAAAGCTCGAACAGGATAGCTTCATCGTGTACCTGGAATTTTTCGGTGCCTCATGCTAGCGGTTCCTTTGAGAATTAAAGCGCCTTATGTAATTTGTTTATATTAACTCTCTATCTTTCTTGGATTTTTACCGAGTACAGGCAGGACTGTTTGATATTATATTCAAGGCCGCGCGTTGGCGACGTTCTAACTTCCTTGTTACCTTTTCATTTTTTAATAAATAATATAATTGTAGCAGGTTCTTGTCCGATGAAAATTGTATCACAAATTCTCTGAAACGGATACTGAATATGCGCACTAACACTAAACGTTTCGCCGTCGTTCCACAGCTGCGTCAAAAGTGAAAAATATAAATGAAGCTGTCGAACGACGGCGAAACGTTAAGTGTTAGTGTAAGTGTTTTTCCTTCATATCAAGAATATCTTTTGAACTGAAAACAGATTTCATTTTAATAAAAAAAAAATACAAGGGAACGTTATAAATTATGAAGGGAAGGAGTAGTTCTGAATAATAAAAAAAATCTATTATAAATATCAACATTTATGTAGAATACACAATAAAATAACACAGATATACATACATACGAACGAGACAGTGGCTCCTTAATCTACACGTGCGTGACGCCGATGAACTGTCAAAGTTTTGCTGCCCGTGAACACATCTCGTAGTATCTACAAGTTTTTTTTATTTTCTAGAGATTTCGTACTTACTTACAATTTTTTTTATTTATTTATTTTTAAAGAACTAATTCTGAGATCTGTTTCAAATGTAAAAACTTTCGATTTATGTTGTACGTAAATTTAAATTAGTAAGCGAAACAGGAACAAGTATTTCTAGTTACTTATTTTTTTTTGAATGAGAAATAAATAAAAATTAATTATAAAGTGCCTACTAAAATAGATAGGTACGCTTGAATAATAGTGATCGTTGTTATTTAAGGTAAGAAGCTAACGTCTGTCTATCTAGAGGGTGTGCTTAAACTAGTAGCCCGGTTTTACGTTTTTGACGACCGCGTTGAAACCGTTGTGTTTATCTGCGGTGTAGGAGACCACACGTTTTGAACCGTCGGGTTCCACCACGGTGTATTCTCCCTTGACTTTATCGCCGTCCCTCGTCTCCCATTGGGTTTTGATATCGTGGGTGTGGAGGTCGTGAACGGCGTAGTCGTAGTGATAGTTTGGATGTGCCTAGAAATTAAGAAAAAAAATCCATTGAGGCGTCAAGAAAATTTCACTGTGAACCCAGAGATGGCACTCCAGATAACTTAATGTTAAAAGCTTAAAGCTTCTTTGCAGTATATTTTAAATCACTTCCTTAAGTTGCCGACCAGAAGGCTTAAAGCCATACAAATTCGTAACACAAAGAATGCTGCGAAGTAGTACTTTAGTTATTTATTTATTAAGAATAAATTAGTAACATATTTACATTTATAGTATTTTTAATTCCATTGCTGTGATTGTGCATAACAACTTCTAGTCTGTTACATTGTTGTTGCTCATAAAATTAAAGTAGAATCAAGTTTATGTTACAGCATATCCGAATATAAATTTACTTGATCTCGCTACTAGTATGTATACTTGCGTGCAAAGAAATCGACCCACTTCACCGTTTCGACTCTGATGGTTTTTTTTTTGATCAATCTAGAAAAAAAACCGATGCTATTTGAAAGACCTTCAACATGAAGTCACATTTCTTTCGTCTTCTCAAGTAGATAGAAAAAAGAAACAGTTAAGTCAAAAGTGTGAAGTGGGTCGATTTCTTTGCACGCAAGTGTACTTAAAATATTTAAGAATTACTACTTTTTTAAGATTTTCTTTTATGGAATCTCGTTGCCGGTCTAAAAATGAAGAGCACGCGGAAACTGCACAGAAAACCGCACGTCCTGAAAGCTTTCTTTTTAGGCAACAGCAAATGCGCTTTCCCCATACCGAGAAAACACAAGGATGCGGTTTTAATTAACGGCGTGACGCTTAATTTGGGCGCCCACCTAATACGGCGCTCGATGAAAGTTAATTATTGCAAAAGAAAAACAAATCTGCAAAAACCTTTACCAGAACTGTAAAACACATACATATTTCAAAACTTATTATTAAAACACTTTCCTTCCAGTCCGTTGAAGACTATTACGATATTTACAAATTTCTCTGATATTCTGAAACAACGATCTATTGGCTATCCTGAGTGGTCGTTGTACCTAATTAATTTGTAATCAGACGTGATTGTTCCAGTACAGTTGGGAACACTGACTTGCAGGTTTGTATAACTGTTAAATTTCATTTGAAATATAAAATCTTTTACGCCGAGAATTTTTTTGAAAACGCTAAGAAACAAATAAAGGTTGTGCAGAATATTGAGGCAGAACTAGATCAACCCCTCAAAAAATCTACTCGTAGACTCGCCCAGCGAACAGAATTTTCATATCGTACATTCGTGTTGTATTCTGTCTCCCCCCCTTTTTTTTTCAAGTATCAAAGAAACGATCGGTATAAAGAATTCGTGATTTTTCAGTGTAACCAAAACTCTATTGAGAACATCATTAACCTACTCCAATTGTAATTTAAATTGATCTCGAGTACTGTTCCTTTTGATGTTATTTTGATGTTATTTTGTAATAACCTGTCTTGACCCAGTAATTTTATTTTTCAATAAACAAACAAGTAAAAACTCTCATGAGAGAGAAGCTTAAACAATGAGAAAAAGTGAAATATGAATTTAAGTCAAATAACTTTCTCGGTTTTGTTTCTTTTAGGGCCAGTTGTTCGAACATTTGAACTATGGTTCAGCTCTAAACTTGGTTCTATTACGATGACAACATTTGTAAAGGCATATGTTACCGTAATGGTAGAACCAAGTTCAGAGTTGAACGATGTTTGAGCAATTGGCCCTTAATGAAATATAATAACTATAAAAGAAGGAAATGGAGAGTGAAAAATCATTTTTCTTCTTAGATGTCAACAATCAACCAGGCACCAGTTAGGACCAGTTTTTTTCTTTGACACTTTTTGCCAGTTGTGATAGTGTTTTATAATTAAATAATTGTGATTGGACTGCTTTTAGAACACCTTTCGATCAAGGTTTATTATGCAGTCGACGGTTTTTAAAAAATGAAATGCAAGGCGACGTCACTGATAAACATTACAAAGTGAACAGGTTAAAAATGGGAACCATGTGGCACCCTTAAACTTTCAATTTTCAGGTTAGAAATGGGAACCATGTGGCACCCTTAAACTTTCAATTGAAATTTGAAGCTTCATATCTCAAAAACTATTTGAATAAAAAATCAAGTATTTCATATTCATGCTCTTTTCAAAAACGTAAAAATATATTGGGCGTTCCATATAAAAAATCAAAGTTCTTGCTTATATCTCAACTACTGAGCATTCTAGAAAAAATTAATTTGAAGCAATTCATTCTGCATGAAAAAGTGTCTTAAAGAAGTTTTTGCAGAAATCAAAAATTTTCATAAACAAGAAAGTTACAGAGGTTTTTAGAAATCGCAGAATTTTGAAAAACACCCTGTAGCTCCTAAACGGTTCAAGATATTGAAATGCGGTCTTCACTATTAATTTTGCCTTACAAATTGACCTCCAGAAGCCGAGGTCAGTTTTTGTCTAACTCTTCTAAAAACAGGAGTGCGTTCAGGAACAGTACCTATATAGGTAAGAAAAGTTACCCACGGTCGTTCATAAACTACAAAATGTTATCCGCAGTATTTCACCTTAAGGCTCGATGCACACGTGCGGTTTTTGGCCGTGCGGCACCGCAGCGGCGCCGGAGTTGCGGTCTGTGTAACCATAGATCAAATGAGGCACTGCACACGCACGCTGCGGTACCGCTGCTGTGCCATACGTGAGTTTATGACTTTTGAGGTACTTGGGTACATACGTATTTATTGACTAATGCA
The DNA here is from genome assembly GCA_033060865.1 of Dorcus hopei. NCBI lineage: Eukaryota > Metazoa > Arthropoda > Insecta > Coleoptera > Lucanidae > Dorcus > Dorcus hopei. The sequence continues at coordinate 70,331,322 of CM065425.1, read as the reverse complement.
CACGTGCGACATTTTACCACTCCGGTGCCGCACGGCCAAAAACCGCACGTGTGCATCGAGCCTAATCGTTCAGAGAGTCCCGCTGATTCACCCATGGGTGCTCCTAACTTCCCCATCTCATGAGATGGTTAAAAGTTACCCAAGATATTGTGAGCACGCGCAACGCGTGTTAATTCATTTTTCAAGTATATACTATACGTTAATACGTTTCTGTACGTGTTATTTGGTGGTTCTTTATTTTGCTGAAGACCTTACTGAAGAAGAATGGCAGAATATCAGTTTGTAATTGATAATAACGGCCATTTCATTCATAATGAGAAGGGAGAATTATTACATATTTACAAATTTAACCAGTAAGTAAATTCATCAGTAAAATATTATAAATAATAATCGCCCTACAAATTCTAATGTATAATTTATTAATATTATCATCATTTTGTATTAGTTTAATAATTTATCAATATTTTCTTTGACGTTGTACTAATACGTTCACCGTTATCGTTCAGAAACTTCGCTTAAATTTTCTACGTAATTACCCAAGTAGGTAACTCTTACCTGTTGGGTAGGGTATCTGAACGCACTCCAGGTGTTTCCTATTAATAGTGGCAAATTTGGCCCACCCTGTACAGCAAAGCTTCGTTAATCCAGATCAGTTAAACACTAATGGCCGTATGCACCGAACAAATTAACTCAGCTAAACTTTAAGTGTCATTTAGAATGTGACTTCCTACACAAGTTATGAAACTTCAAATGTCGCAATATAAACGTCATTGAAATTTAAGCTCGATTAAAGTATTTGGCGCATATGGCCACAAGCGATCCGAATTATCGCAAAAATCCAGATTAGTAAGTAAGTATTTATTCGTGTGTTTCTACATACTGTACTGTAATACACTTATCATAAAACACATTAAAATTCTGTAACTAATACATTTGTCATAAGTAGGCAGCGGACGGCCGTTGGGCAGGCAAGAGTGGGCTCGTGTCGAACGGGCGAAAAATACATTGCCTCTACTAGTTATGTATTTTTCGCCCGTTCGACACGTCCCTCACTCACGCCTGCCCAACGGCGATCCGCTGCCTAGTCATAAGACACATTAAAATTCTAAAATGCACAAAAAAACACATTAAAATTGAGTTACAAAGTACAACAAAGAGACGCTGTGCTAATAGACTCCTGTAATGAAATTTCAATTACATTCCAAGCTTTCATTAAGACTGTTGGACAGATTGGACTATTAGACAGATTATTGGAACGTCTTTAAAACTGGTACATGACACGCAGAAAAAATATTGTAACAATTTAAAACACGAACAAAAACATAGCATCCTTCAAATCAATGTTGTTCAAAGTTACGAAAAACATCAGAATTAAAATTTTTGCAGTCTCTTCTGCGCCATGTTTTTAACGGTCAGAGGTTTCCCTGCCTATTTAACGAACCGTGAATTGTACGATCCAGATTACGGATTTATTAGTTGGTCGGGATTAGATAATATGAAAACGTGTTATTTAATTTTTGTCCGGATTACTGGAAAATCCGGATTATTGGTAATCTGGATCATCGAAGCTTTACTGAACATTTAATCTACTTGTATATTAGATCGACCAAGCATGACTCAAAGCTGTTCAATAATATTAGAATATGGACGTCTCCACTCATTATATATTTCAGTTTATTAGTCTTCTCAGATTTTTCAAAAAAATTTAAATAACCCACCCTCTATACTACAATTCGAACTGTGTATATTCGGTAAGAAGGCTGAGGAATTAAACAAAGCAATATGCATAGAGCATCCTGTATAGATTTTTTTTTAAATTTTAGATATTAGTTTTTATTTTCTGAGGACTTAGTATTTTTAGACAGTCCGTCAGAATTAAAAGAATGAAGCCAAGATAACCAAGACACCAACTGTTTGGTACAGTCCGAGCCATAATGTGCGGAAAAGAAAGTTATTAAATTAGGTAAACTTTGTGAGGAGTTATTATAAAAATGCAAAAAGCGATCTTGAATTTTTTTTGTATAGAACAGCCTGTATCAAGTGTTTCTCTTAAAGTTTTTAGTCACTGTCAGTCCCTTTTGAAATTTGAAACTACGACATCGAAGGCCTTGTATCAAAACAGGAGGTGGTGTTATTGTAAAAGTGCAAAACTTTTTTTTTTGTATAGAACGCCCTGTATAGAGTGTTTCTCTTAAAGTTCTTAGACACTGTCAGTCCCTGTTGAAATTTGAAACGACGACATCGAAGGCTTCGTGTCAGAAAAAAACAACTATTTGCACTTTCTTATTTGGTCTTCAAATACTGTATAAGAGAAGATCTTAAAAAAAATCACTATCTACCTACAGTCATATCCAAATAAATCGGTATCCCTACGCGCTAATTGCACTCAAATTGATACTAGATAGACAGACGTATAATATACATAGAGCGATGTTGATTTATTTGGATGTGACTGTACATAAATTATTGTTCCCGCGGAAATTAAAACAAAACAATTTCTTGTTTTAAATAATTGTGAATTTAAAGTCCTATTATGAAAGCGGAAATTTAAAAAAGATTTCGCTGATTATATGATGTTTTTTTATTAAATCAATTTTCATCGGACGTATACAAAGGCGCGTACTCAGAGGAGGGCAGGGGGGAATTATTTTTGTTTTGTGCTCTGTGAGTCACTGGAAATCACAAGTCTCCCCCGGACCACAAACGCGTAAATAGTACAACAAATAAGCGCAATACTATTCAAAATTTACGCTTTAATTTAAAATTTACTTGCACGTGATTTAATTGGTAAACACAGCTCTGTGTCGATGGACGCAATTTTTTTCTGACCCCAAAAATCACTGTAAATCACAAGGCCCCCAAATACGTAAAAGAACAGTACTATTTTTTTTCAACTAATTCACTCGTAATTTCGTTGATAGAAGTAATCGTGCGTCTTTTTTATTTAGCACCCCAAATATCACTGCGGATTTCCTATCACCCCAAACACAAAATAAATAAATGCCACGTAAATAGACTTTTTTCTAATTCAGAAGTAATTTACTCGCGGCTCTGTTTGTTGGTGGACGCAATTTCTTTTTGAGACCCCAAAAATCACTGTAAATTACGAGACCCCCAAGTACGTAAAAGTGTAATACTATTCCTAAAATTATTCAAAATTTACGCTTTAATGTAAAATTTACTTACACGTGATTTAATTGGTAAACACAGCTCTGTATCGATGGACGCAATTTTTTTCTGACCCCAAAAATCACTGTAAATCAAAAGGCCTCCAAATACGTAAAAGAACAGTACTATTTTTTTTTTAACTAATTCACTCGTAATTCCGTTGATAGAAGTAATCGTGCGTCTTTTTTTATTCAGGACCCCAAATATCACTGTGGATTTCGTATCACCTCAAACACAAAACAAATAAATGCCACATAAATAGACTTTTTCTTAATTTTGAAATAATTTACTCGCGGCTCTGCTTGTTGGTGAACGCAATTTCTCTTTGAGACCCAAAAAATCACTGTAAATCACGAGACCCCCAAAATACGTAAAAGTGTAATACTATCTCTAAAATTATTTGCTTTTCAAGTGATTCACTCGTGATTCCGTTGGTAAATGTAACCGTACATCTTCTTTTTTGGACCCCAAACATCACTATAAATCACGAGTCCTCCGTGTCTGCTCCATTTATAATTTTTTTTTTAAGTTTGCAACAGTTTCTCTCATAGCTCTGCTAGAGAATGGAATTGTATTACTTTGTGCTTTGTGAGTCACTGGAAATCACAAGCCTCCCGCGGCCCCCAAATGCGCAAATGGTACAACAAATAAGCGCAATGCTATTCATAAATCATAATACACTTTAATTTGAAATTGACTTACACGTGATTTAATTGGTAAATGTAAGCGTGCGTTTTTTCTTTTGTTTTGTTGACCCCACGTAACCTGTTGACGGTCGTAGTCGCTGTTTTTGTTTTATACCCCAAGAAATTACCACAAATCGGGAGGTCCCCAAATTCGTAACTAGTCCAATCGTCAGAAACAAAACTATTTTAATTTACAACTAATTAACCCATCCTGCACGTCCACTTAATGGATGCATGTATACATCAATTTTGGACCCCATCACCTCGGACCCCAAAAATCACTGCGAATCACAAATTCCCCCAAACGTACGACTTTTGCAAATATCAAACAGAAAGCTGACTATATTTCTGTTTAGTTTACAAACTGTGTGAACTTTGTTGTTGACGTGCTTTTTGGTCTCCCGGACGCATTTTTTTTTGGGCCCCACGAGAACAAAATGGCGGACGAACGAGTATTTCTAAAAACAAAGGACGATCATCGTTTAAAACAAAGAAAGCAAGCTTTTCTTAGCTAGTGTGGATCTTGGTCGCTACTCGCTCCTTATCCAACCGTATGTGAATACGTCAGTCATTTTTTAATGATGTCGACAATAGAGGGCGCTTTCATCTACTTTCCATGGTAAACATATCGAATGACGATAGATGGATGTATCATGTATCAAGCTTTGAGCACTCCTCTAATATACAGAGTGTTTCCTAAGTACGATTCGTAACTTCACGGAGTAATTACTTACGATATTTTCATTAAAAAAAAGCTTTTATACAGGCTGTCCCAACATTGTGTTCTCGGGCCATATCTCCATAACTACTGAAGATACAAACAAATTTTCAACACAATTTCTTTTTTAATTGAAGAGATCTACAACACAGAATTATTTTCATCCATACAGAGTGAATCAAAACAGTGGTGCCGGACACAACTTTTTTATTCGAAATGGCACGCCCGTTATATGAAACCAAATTTGGATTGCCCATGAAATTCTACACATTTTCTGTATAGCATTGCCTATACCTAAACCTAACCGTTCATGAGACATTTAACATTTTGTCTAAAAACTGCCATTTGCAGCCACTATTTTATTTATTCATATTTTATTTATTTTGAACTCTAAGAAAAAAAAATTTGGTACAGACGTAGTTGATACATAAGTTTATCATAAGCCATTATTAAATGTACTTTTATCGCTACAGGCTGGTAATAAACAAAATCTCAGAAATTTCAAAATGACAGAACTCCATTTTCTTAAATAGCATGCCCTATATTTTTCTATCCTAAATTCTTCGTCTAATAAAGTACTTTCATTTTTGTTAAGTATGTCTTATACCTATCTGAGATATTTAGATTTATTTGTATCCTCACTAGTTATGAAGATATGGCCCGAGAAAACACCTGTACAATCATGTGTCCGGAAACGCTTATATTGCGAGATGCAGGGTGTAAAAGTAACACTTCAAAGAGTTTTCTTTAAATGTTTTTATTATTTTCTAACGTTCCTCGCATTTGCTCTGAAACTGAATATTTTTACGATTGTAATTCCGTGCCATTTTTCTAATAATAATTGTAATAAGCAGTTAGTATTAAGTAAAAAAAACAACGGACATTTTTTGTTGTGCATTGTTAGGAACGTTAGAAAATAATAAAAACAATAAAGAAACCTCAATGAAGTTTTTTTTACACCCTGTATCTAGGAATATAAGCGTTCCCGGATACATGTTTATATAAAAGCTTTTTATTAAAATATTGCAAGTAATTACACCCTGACCGTACGCCCGTACGTTACGCCCTTGCGTATACAGTCGCGTCCAACTAACTTGAAAACGCCAATACTGCTACCCGAAGAAAGCGCTTCTTCCAAGCGCTTTTGTTTTTAAATAAAACGTACAAATAAAAACCAGAACAATTATGTAAATTGCAATGTAAAATTAACCGTAGAAAGCGCCCAAGTAAAAACTGCAACGCGCTTTATTACATATCGCACTTAATCATCGTGATATGGTGACAACTCGGGTGATTTCCCTGAAAGTTACGAGCCACTTCTCTGCCAAACAAGTCCGTAAACGCGAGCACTTAAAATGCCATCCAGGATCGTGATATATGTATGCTCAAGAAAGAAAGAAAGAAAAAAAAATCGAGCGGAAAGCGCGTGGCATTCTTGATCGCACGCATGCAGATTTCTAAAACGTCCTTCCGCCGTCCATATGTGACATGTCAGGAGTGATAAAGTCTTTACGGGCAGAAACATCACGCGGTGAATACGGTTTTCACTTTTCGGGGTCGCACGGCGTCTATAACTAATTGTACAAATTGAAACAGGAAAGTCGCTCTGAGAAAGTCACCGTGCGTTATTATCATCGGTATAAATTAAACAAAAAAAAAAACGAGCATATTGAGAGCTTGGTTGGATTAATCTTCTGAAATTTTCAGAAGCAGACAAATCGAGAATTTTGCTTTAGCATTTGTAAGGACGAGGGGGTACCGATTTAGTTGGACATGATTGTACACTGATACGCAGCTTAAGTGCCCCAATTTGACAGTTCTGTGAGCCTTGTATCACAAGGTTTTAAGGGTGAATTTTTTAAAACTTTTTGTCTCTAAACTAACATTGTAACAATTGGGTGTGTATTGTATTATACCGAGTGTTCAGTTCTAACCATTCACCATTGCTAACTTTTTTACTTTTAAAGATAAGAATTCGGTTAAACTGATTTTCATTGCCCATTTGTTGAGAGAGAGTATTTCGTCATTTGCATTCGTTAACTGAAACTTCCAATTAAAAAGACAAAAAAAACCAATTTCAAAACAGTGTTCACACGTTTTGAAACTTCCCTTTCCTAAAAAATCAAATTCCTGCCCCTACTGTTATACCCAGTACGTGTTGGGCAATAAAGTCCGGCGCTCGTGATCGTGCGAAACGGAATAATTGTGCCACACGTTCCTTTTAAACAACAATAATAATTAAAGAGACATTCTTTCTTTTGTTGTGCAAACTAATTGAAGTACTCTAATTAAGTTGAAATCGGTGTTGGTTGCAACACGCGAGCAGGAAAATCGTTAAAAAAGAAAAAAAAAACAGACGGACAGTTTCCACTAATTTGCAGACACTTTACGTAACTCGAGAGTTTGTCGCGCGAGGTTTCTAATTAAAATGTTGCCTGTCTGCCTTTAATATCGAACGCAGAAAAAAAAATACGTTAATTAAAATAATTACTCGAAATGGTAACGAATCAATTAAATAAATTTGAGACCGCGTTTTCTTAATGAATTCCCAACAACCCGATTTTTTTTTAATTAAAAAAAAAATAGTTCTGGATAATTGCAAAGTTGCAATAACATTAATTTTGTGGCGATATGTTTTTAGAAACATTTCAGAAGAGTGATTCCAAATACTCTTGTGCTAGCTGTAGAAGAAATCCAATAAATTCTTCTCATTTTAGTTGAAACAAAAATATTTCATCGTCTAGAAACTGTACGGTACGGCCTCTGTTTGAGGCGTGTATATCGTCAAAAACATTTACAAGGAATAGAATAGAGCTCAACGTACTATCTTGCGGGACTCCATTGCAGTTACACACACCAAATCCTTTTTGGTGTTCCCTCGCGTCCATCCGTTTCTGGTGTTAAAATAAACGGAGTTAGAACGTTTAGCTTTAAAAAGTGTTAACGTTGTCTTCAAAAGTTTCATTTTAATCCTTGCGGTAGTTATTTCTATCTTTCAAGGAGTTAATATTATCCAGAAAAAGAGAGAGACTTCCCTCATACAACAGAATTTACCAATAGACGAAAAGTAAATAAGCGTGAACTAATATCCCTAGGATGTCACTTTTCCTTTTTTTTTCTTATTAAAAAATTGGTGATGACTTTCACCAATGCAGACAGAATATTTTACTATTTAGTGTAACTTATTTCCTAGTTTTTGAATTAACGAATTATGGATAATATCTTTTCTGTACGGTGTTAAACAGGAGTTGAGCTTATCCTTGTTGGAGTAAAATTATTACACCTTTTTTTAAACACTTATTTTTAGACGCATTTTAATCGGAAAAAGATATCAATATCACTAAATTTGATACAAGTTTTCAGGTAAAACTCTATCCATATTTTAACACCGATTAGAAGGATAACAATTTATCCCAAGAATTTTTATGCGTGTACCCGAATGGTTTTTGACACTTTCTTTTATGAAGCGGAGCTATTTTTAAGAAAAGCATCTGTATTGTCAAAATATTTGCAAGCAACATAATAGATCTCAACATAACACCTTGCGGAACTCCATTGTACTTATCTGATTGGTTTTTGTCACTTTCTTTTATGAACTGGAGCTATTGTTAAAAAATTTCTCTCAAATTACTATGTATTTAATGTTGGGTGTTCAAAATGCGTAATGTTTCAAATTTTTAGAGCGTCATCTGTTAGACAACAGCAGAAGTTTTAGCAATATTACAGGTTTCTGTACATTTCTGAAGTAAGTATTTGAAAATACATCATACAAATTTATAAAATCTAAGATTTCTATTTTCTGGGGGGAACTTTCCTCTAGAGCTGGCAACGGTTAACCGATTTTGGATATTTTGGATATTCGCGTTGTACAGCAAATAGAGTTGCATGAAAAAAATTTTTTTACGTAGATTCACATTCAAGTTATGCAACTCTATTTGCATGAGTGACATGCTGTACACCGCAAATATCCAAAATATCCAAAATCGGTTAACCGTTGCCAGCTCTACTTTCCTCCCCCAACATACTTTTAAAGAATATCAATCTTTTAAGATTTAAGTTTACTTTATGCAATTATTTCTTTTCTCATAGGGTTCAAAAATGTATGGTATAGCCACCGCTCTATATTTTCATTTTTAAATGCGTAAAATCTGCCACAATAATGGCCCTGGATAGCTAAAGTACTACAATTGCCGCCATTTTGAGTCAGAATGAATGCGCAAATTTAAAAGTGAACATAACAGGTAATGTAATTTGAAATTTGGCGCGCTTATTTTGGTTCAAAATGGCGGTAATTGCGGTACTTCATCTATCTAGGGACTATGCTACATATACAATGCGATCGAAAATGATTGAGCGTCCTTGAGAAAATAAATACCCAAAGGTGATCAAAACTACTTTCTGCCTAGAGAATTTTCGCGTTTTTGAATACTCAAGGTCAATTGACAAGCAATAGCGTTCGTATGTTGTGCATGGTTTGTTTATTATTTGAGTTTTCTACGAGTTTTTCATATCGAAACTAAGACGCTCAATCATTTTCGATCACATTGTATATGCTACATGCTACGATAAAGTCCCTAGATAGCTAAAGTACCGCTATTCCTTAAGCCAATCGTAAATCTAAATTTGACTGAAAATGGCGGATAAACGCGCCAAATTTTGACGCCGTGCCTCGTTTCTTAATTAACACTTTGAGGGATTCTAAATAATCGAACTCCTTTTTCGGATCGATTTTTATAACCTTTTTCCACAACTATTGAATAATATTGTCATTACTCAACAATTTTTAATTTGGTAATGACGTTCATTACTCAATGGCCCGTTGAGTAATAGTATCATAGCGACTACCAATGAAAACAATTAATCTACTGCACTGTCTATATTCGTTAGATTTGTTTTCGACTCCCGAGTAATGGCTATTAATCACGAGAATGAAAGTTTGCAATTCATTCTCGTGATTAATAGCCATCATTCCTCGGTCTATGAACACCATGTATGATACAAATGTGATACTAAAATCTGAATACGACGATATGACACACTTATGCTTTTGTTTTAAAACAAAATATGAAATGACTAAGAAATATTTTAGAAAATTTTTAATCTTAATTTAATTGAAAAATGAGAATGTTCTGTGTTGACATGCAAATGTCGTATACCAATTGTTGGCAATAAACACCCGCCTACCAGATTAAAAATTTTCTAAAATATTTCTTAGTAATTTCATATTTTGTTTTAAAAGAAAAGCATAAGTGTGTCATATCGTCGTATTCAGATTTTATTTTTGCATCATATGGTATGAAAATCTAAGATAGCGACCATAAGAAAAAAAGCAGTTGACAGTCGTATCTGCGTAACTGTTAATCCTAACCTATTTATTTTGACTGTATTAGATTGTCCATTGAATTTAGTGTAAAATTACAGAATTTTGTGACTCTATCTTGATAAATAAACAAGATATTCAAGATTTTCGAAATTGAGAGTTTTCAGTTATTTGAAGATATTTCGGAAATGAATAAAGATAGGAGAGATTTCTTTGCACATTTTTATAGACCCCAAAATAACGCAACTTTTTTGTAATTTAACCGTCTTTGTATCTCTTATAGTTTACGAGATCCCCATGGTGAGCCTTTAATTAGTTGTAACCCTTTGTTTTCGACTCCCCGAGTAATGGCTATTAATCACGAGAATGAAAGTTTGCAACTCATTCTCGTGATTAATAGCCATCATTACTCGGTCGTTGAATAATATACTACTAATGCTGCAGGTCGGCATTTTTAATTATTATAAGATAATTTTTTGATCCGTCAGTTTGACAGAACTTGTGAGGACGTTTATAATTGCGTTTCCAAGGTTTCGCGCGCTTATTTTGACTCAAAATGGCGTTTAATTGCGGTACTTTATCTATCTAGGGACTTTATGCTACAATAAAGTCACTAAATTACATAAAGTACCGCTATTCATGATTCAATGTAAATCTAAATTTGACTCGCAATAGGGCCTATTCTGTATGGAAGACGTTAAATTTCGTTACCATAGTAACAGCCAATCACAGGAGTCTATTTTGAATTTTAACGTACCCTTAAATTTTAAGAGCCTGTTAATAGGGAGTTTTTGCAACACATTACGATAAAAATATCGTTACGTTAAAGGCTACGTTGCTTAGCGACTTTATGGATCTAGCCAATCACAAACAGAGTTTTAACGTTTAACGTACGGGACCTATTACCAACAACTCCCTATTAAGTTACAGAATAGCCCCTACCCAGAATGGCGGATAAACATGCTAAATTTTAACGCCGTGCCAAGGTTTCGCGCGTTTATTTTGACTCAAAATGGCGTTTAATTGCGGTACTTTATCTGTCTAGGGACTTTATACTACAAAATCTTAGGGCGCCATCTGTCAGGCCATTATTACACTACAGGCGTTAGGCCAATATTACACTATAAAAGATCTTTGACAAAGATATTGTGCGCGCGATAAGTGCGCCTATTAAATTTGAAAGTACATAGGTACAGTAGCGGACAATAAAATCCGGGCACGTCATTTGTACAATGTAAACCTCACTTTAATATTTTTGACTTTTAATACATATACAAAATGTCATTAGTAATTCTGACGAAGCTGTCGAACGACGGTAAAACGTAAAGTGTTACAGTGCGCGATTTAGTGTCCGCTTAAAAGATTTTGTGATACAAATTTCATCGGACAAGAACCAACTGTAAATAAAAAAGTAACTCTGACGTTTAATTCAAATTTTATTTTCTTATTTTGACAGAAATATAACGTCAATGAAAGCCTGATTTACCAAATTTGTTGAAATACGCCAGATATGTCAAATTCGTGCCCGGATTTTATTGTCCGCTACTGTACAGGGTGTCCCATTTTCGATGGTATCTTCGTTAATAATGGAAATAGAAAAAAACCGAGCACGCAATATTGGGTCAACTTTTTATGCTAATTTGAATGGCCAACTTAAAACTTTGCTATTCCTTGCCATTTTCACGGTACAGTTGAAAAACGAAAAATTCATCAAATCTTCAAATAAGCATATTATTTTTATTTTTAAAGATATCGAAAAATGATACAGGCATTTTTTATTCGGCTTTTAACGTAGATCATGATTCTTTAATCAAATCGCACCAAAAGTTCATAATAACCGAGATATAACCACAACTAATATTTTTTTTTAATGGAAGCCCTAGTTGGCTTTGACATCATTAAAAAGGTTATTTTTTCTGCTTGAATCATGATCTATGTTAAAAGTCGAATAAAAAATGCCTTTATCATTTTTCGATATCTTTAAAAATAAAAAAAATATGCGCGTTTGAAAATTTGAGTAATTTTTCGTTTTTCAACTGTACCGCGAAAATGGCAGGGAACAGCAAATTTTTACGTTGGCCATTCAAATTAGCATAAAAAGTTGACCCAATATTGCGTGCTCGGTTTTTTTCTATTTTCATTATTAACGAAGATACCTATGGAATACCATCGAAAATGGGACACCCTGTACATCAATCATACAAATTTATAAAATCTAGCAGCGTTTTCGATTCATCTGCGTCGGTTGCACTCAGTGTATTTGCATCTTCTTTTAGCCTCGTGTAATAAAACGAGATGAAGATATTCTGAGTGTGCATTAGTGCCGTCAATCGAAAACGGTATTAGATTTTTATTTCCCCGGGGGAACTTCCCTCCCCCGAACAAACTATTAAACAACGCCAATCTGAAACTATATGCAGTTATTTATATTCCTCACGTGGGGTTCAAAATGCGTGAAATGTTAATTGAAACGAATTAAATTATTGAGAGGAATTAAATAGTTGAGAGAAATTTAAATTTAAAAAGAAACAAAAGACGATTTGCTAAAAAAAAGAAATTGTGCACGTAGGACGGATAATGTAAAATTAGAAGAACAAAGTGAAATTAAAAGAAAACTATAATCCATTGCAAATTAAAAGAAAATAAAATATTTAAAAGAAATAGCCGGTAATCGATTGAAGCTGATTGTGAGATCAAAACAATTCAATTAAAGCCCGTTCACAATGACTTAACGTAACAAAATTAATCACTTAATAAAAGTTGGAAACACTGTTGGAAATGTAAGCGTACTAATTGGCTAATTCTATTAATTTACTTTTCTTAAGTTGACAACTTCCATTTTTAGGTTAACTTCACGTTAACTCTGTTAAGTACATTCAATCAACAGCGTTCTAAAACAGTATAGTGAGTGTAGTCTTTGAATCCTCGAGTTGAGCAAAAGAATTTTATCCTTTCTTAACCTAGACAACCACTAACAATTTGCAAATACTTGCGCATGCAAAGGACAAAAAAGTTCTTCATTGTGAACACATAAATTGACACTCTAATTTCCTTAATTTAATTTTGTTACGTTAAGTCATTGTGAACGGGCTTTTAGAACAAATAGCGCAGAAAATTGAAGATCGAAATTTACGAAGTGCAAACGGGATGGCATTAGGTTGTAAGTAGATAACACGCTAGACTCCCATAAGGGGTTAGAACGTACTCCATTTCTTTTACATACCTATACCGGTCTTTGTCTGTTATATTGCCTATGTTCTCACTTTCAAACAACTATCTGTATACATACATATAAGAAATGTAATTGATGTTTGACTCACGTGATGGTATTCTTCTATAGCCTCATGTACCCCGTGGTCTTCTCCGCCTGCGATTTCGTTGGCCCCGGCGTACGCCCCCAGTCCTAAACCGGCATAACCCAAGTAGCCCCCTTCAATTGCGCCATCGTAGTGTCCGTAAATGCCTCCTTGGACGTTGCGGATGATCGCAAGGATTGCGACGGTACATACCTGACAATCAAAACAAACAAAAACATCAACAACAAAGAAAACATTAAAGCAAATAATTTTTTTTTTTAATTATTGAGGTAATACAGGGTGTCCCCCTCTCGATTGCACGGTATTTTACGAGCGTGTTCTTGAGTCAGAAACTAAACAAAATACCATATGCATCCGCAAATGATAATAACAAATATGTAATGTTAAAATATGAAAGAGACTCTCTGTAATAATTCTAAATGGGAATTCTCAAGAGTGAAAATCGCATTATCTCTCGATTCAAATCGGCGGCATAATAGCGCTCAATTAATTCGAATGAATGCAGTTATGAAACGGTGTTGGGGTAATTTAAATAATTGTTTTCGAGTGAGAACTGAAACACACGTGCATTAATAAATAATGAATACGTAACGCAACGGCACGAATGAGGAATTCCGGCGTTTTCTCGCCGACGAAAAAATCGCCCCTTTTAATAGTTTTCCCGCTGCCGCACGATTTTCCCCGACGACTCGAGTCATTAATAGAAAGTAAATCCTGTACATGCATTGTCGAGAAATAATAGGAGATTATGAATGATTATGGGAAATGATTAAGTATTCCGAATGACTGTTCGAAGTATTTCCCTAAACGAGGATGGAAGGTATTATTTCAATTCTAGAGTTGTAAATTATTTTTGTAAAGAAATATGTTTATTTTAAAAAAAATTAACATGCAAATAATTTTCAAAAAATTGTGATAGAAAAAGTTAATTTCATTTAATACTAGAGTTCTTACATACAATAGACTTAATAAAAAATTGCGTTGGCAGCGCCGATAGCACTTAACCTCTTCGATCACAATTGACATTGAACGATTTAAGGTTATTGTTATATTGAATACTTACGTTTGTAGATTTGTATATATATTTTTTGTAAGTAAAATTTATTGTTCGGCGCCAAATATATTTCATAATTTGGATAAAGTCTATTGCAACGACAATGTAACAACATAACCTCAACCGTAAGACACAAAACGTCGATAAAAGAGAAAACGAAAATCAATAATGCTACCAACACAACATTTTTAAAGTCGAGTGACAATGTACATGTCACCTTAAAAAAATCGTAAAGCAGGCTTTACACAATGCAAGAAACATTGCTGCAATAAACGGCAAGAAAAAATTGCATGTTCTCGTCACTTTATGTGATGGGACGTGATGGCATTATCTTATCAACATATCAAAAATTTAATATTTCAATCTGATACTGTGCACTTAAAACGTAACCTGCAAAACAAATTAGTGCTTTTTTTTGTTGTTGAAATTTCACATTGGCAGTATCAAAAATAACTTTAAAATCCCTGCAATGCAATAAAAATTGCAAGAAATCTTGCAACAGCTGATGATAAATTTTCGTTGTGCGTATGCGCACAATAAAAATTGCGTCTTCCTGCAATACTAATTGCATCCGCGTAAGGCAGCCTTAACTTCAATCGCAAGACAAAAAACGCCGATAAAAAAGAAATCACACAACACAACATTTTGAAAGTCTAGGAACGACAGATGTTGTCTAAAAAAAAAAACATAACCTCAATCGTAATACACAAAACGTCGGTAAAAAAGAAAACGATAATCAATAATAATTATTGTGTTACCGACATAATAACCTGTTAGATCTTGGAAGGGTGAATGCATGTCTTTTCTTAAAGTAATTGATTAATCAGAATGACATATCTATTTAATCAATCGACACATATTATCAAAACGCTACAGGCTAAAGAGACGTGTATATTAACGAAAAATTCCAATGTTAAAGCATATTCGAAAAAGTTGTTGAAAATGGTGGCCATTTTGCTGACGGCAAAGATTTACACGTCGCTTCATATTGTCGAATTCTAATTCTAATGTGATAGTGTGACACATAAAAATTATAAGCGTCATTCAATTTTCTAAGAAAAGACGTGACCTCACACATCCAAGGCCTACAGGGGCGACGGGACTTTACGATAACATGTTATTTTTTAAGGGGCAGAAATATCCATTCAATTCATAAAGTTAACTAATAGATAACTTTATGAAACGTTTCAGAAACCCGACCTAAAAGATGGATACTTCCGCCCTTTAAAAAATAACATTACATTTTAACTAATAGATAAAATAAAATATTCCTCTAGCTCTAACATGTGTAGCCATGGCAACGTTTACTTTTATCGGACCGTTAACTTTATGTAACGTTCCAGAAACCGGGCATTAATAAACTGGCTAATAGTTATTAGATGAATAACTACCATGGAAACAATTCATAAAAAAATCAATCAACAATTCAGAGAAATCAAGTTATTCGTCGAATTAATTTAATAGGAGATGGATATCTCGACCCAAAGTCTATTTTATTACAAACTAAATAACTTTTTTTACTGCATTGTACAGTAGCGGACAATAAAATCCGGGCAAGAATTTGACATGTGCGTATTTCGACAATTTGGTAAATCAGGTTTTTATTATGGTTATATTTGTCTCAAAATAAATAAATAAAATTACAATTAAATGTTAGAATTACTAGCTACGTGCATTAAACGTCAAAAATATTAAAGTGAGGTTTACATTGTGCAAATAACATGCCCGGATTTTATTGTTCGCTACTGTACCTACGTACATTAGAAAGTATGTAATCCTCCATATTAACTTAATTGAAGAGAAAACTGTTTTTTTGCATAAATAAAACTTGAGAAATAGATAAGTACAGTTCATATAGAAGAAAAGAAACTTAAAAAATAAACGAACTATATACATTAACGAAGAATGAAGTGAAAATGATACAAAAACACTGAAAAAACACAAAAAAATATTCAAGGAAAAAGGAACAATATTAAAAAATATAAACAAAGTATTTCATAATTGACATTTCTAAATTAAATGTAATGTAATGTAATTTTGCTTATACAGGCTGTCCGTTTTAAATCGTGACCCCGGAAGACTTCAGAACAGGCAACAATAATTTTTGTATATCTTCCTAATTAAACGGTTTTCGTTTCTGGATGTTTATAAAAATTGTAAATATAATATATAATATAATTTATCTAGTTTTTTGCGTATTAGTCAAGTCTCCCTTTATTGCAACTGTCAAAGCCGTTTTATTAATTATCGCGTCATAGCTTATACAGGGATATCCACATAAACCGTTCGTTAAAAGTTTTCAAGGTTGCAGTTCACGTAGATATTTGAAATTTAAGGAGCAAGGGTTTTCCGTAGAGATCTCTTTAAATAAAATAAAATTGTCTTTGTACCACTTCCGGTTGTACCGGAAGTCGCTATCAACTCGCTTATTTTAAATGGAATGCTATACTTTTTATCACGTTTTTGAATTATACATGTAAAAATATGTTAAGTTGCAATACATTTCCCTATCTCTAAAATGCATCATTTTTGAGATATTTTGAATTTTCTTAGAAATTTGGATTCTGCAATCTGATTTTCAAAAAATTATAACACAGCTATGATTGAAGCAATTTTATTTGTAATAGCTGATATTGTAGTTGAAGCTTTAAGGTTCTTAAAAATTCCATAAGCATAATCTATTAAGCTATAGGGTGTCTAAAACGCTCTGCTCCACTCGAAGATATTCAAACACAGAAAAATACTTTTTTTCAAATGGTACGACCAATATTTTAATACACCATCGTATGTGGAATTAAATGCTGTGTCGAACTATACTAGCATTCCCTATACCTAACTTTAATAGTTTTTCAGTTATAAGATATTTTTGATTTAATACATAAAAATTTACATTTATTAGGTTAAATATTTCTAATTTTGTTGATATAGTTATGAAAACAACAAACAATTGCATTTAACATTTCCTGTTACTACAAATTTTAAGCAAAAGCAAAAAAAAGTTGAGAATCAAAATCAAAATTATTCAAACGCTGATATTTTAAATCTATTTTTTAAATTCATGAAGAATGATCTAAAATTGTTCAGAGCAGAGAATGTGTGTTCAATAAAATGTACCCCTTTTGTCTCCTATGAATAAAACACAGTTTGGAAAGTTTGAACCTAACTTTATACAATTTGGAAAAATAAAATGTACGAAGATCAGTAACAAATAACGAAGATAATTAGACAATGGTTTTAAAATACTTTCACGCTAATCCAGAGAATTGAAAACTAGCAGCTATTTTATTCTTCAATTTAAAGTAATGAGATTCATACTTTTTCGTTTTATAAGATCACAAGCGTCCTAAGAGAAGGATGATTAAAGAACTATTAAAATTTGTGAATTTCCACTTGCCAAATTCTATTTTCTTTGGTTGACTACAAAATTTGTAGTAACAGTATATTATACTTTTTGTTATAATTTCCATGCTATCTTAATAAAATTAAAAATATTTGACTTATTAAAATTGTAATTTTCTATGAATTAAATCGAAAATGTTTCATAACTCAAAAACTGTTAAAGTTAGGTATAGGGAATGCTAGTACAGTTCGACGCAGCATTATATTCCACATACAATAGTGCATTAAAATATCGGTAATTCCATTTGAAAAAAAGTATTTTTCTGTGTTTGAATATCTTCGAGTGGAGCGGTGCGTTTTAGACACCCTGTAGTTTAATAGATTATGCTGATGGAATTTTTAAGAACCTTAAAGCTTCAACTACAATATTAGTTATTACAAATAAAATTACTTCAATAACAGCTGTGTTATAATCTTTTGAAAATCAGATTGCAGAATCCAAATTTCTAAGAAAATTCAAAATATTTCAAAAATGATGCATTTTAGAGATAGGGAAATGTATTGCAATTTAACATATTTTTACATGTAGAATTTAAAAACGTGATAAAAAGTATAGCATTCCGTTTAAAATAAGCCAGTTGATAGCGACTTCCGGTACAACCGGAAGTGATACAAAGACAATTTTATTTTATTTAAAGAGATCTCTACGGAAAACCCTTGCTCCTTAAGTTTCAAATATCTACGTGAACTGCAACCTTGAAAACTTTTAACGAACGGTTTATGTGGATATCCCTGTATTGCTTACTGATACCAGCAAGTCCTGTAATTTTCAACAAGGAGTCTGCTATATTTAGTTTTCTGATATTTTGTTTAAAAGATGCCTAATCAACGACTTACTGATGAATATATGTACCAGATTAGAGATGGGAACCTCTCAAAGAGAAATTTCCAGAAGACTTGGAAGTTCAAAAAGTGTGGTTAATCAAAGACTTCAACGTTATAATTCGCCGAGATATACATACACACGGAGGAGGTAGAATGCGCAAAACAACTGTCGCTCAAGATGCATTATTGGTAAGAAATGTTGTAATGAATAGGCATCTTAATGCAACAATGGGGCGAAATTATTTTTCTAATGAAGTTGGTGTGGACATTTCCACACAAAAACTGTCAGAAATAGACTGAAAGAAGTTGGAATGAATGCAAGAAGACCTGCAAAACATACCTCTATTCACTGCACAACATCGTAGGCGACGGCTTCATTGGGCGAGAGAACATGTTGAATGGCAACTGGATGAACTTTTTGCCCATGAATCAAAGTTTTTATTAAATCATCAAAATGGAAGGTCGAGATGGTGGAGGAGGGAAGGTGAAAGATATGATGAAAATTGTATGATCTCACAAGTCGCTTTTGGAGGAGGCTCCATTATGGTTTGGGGTGGTATCTTTTTAGGAGGGCGCGCAGAACTAAACATTTATCGGAATTGTTCAGTTAATGCGCAAAAATATCATGACGACATTACTTTGCCCATTGTACTTGTACTACCTTTGGCGGTCAGAAAAGGCCCAAAATTTGTATTTGTTGATGATAATGCTAGCCACTCTTGTAAACCAAGCTCTCGAAAGAGCGCGTATTACCAGAATGGACTGGCCAGTAAATTCGCCAGATATGAACCCATCTATGGGACCACCTTCAAAGACAGTTATCAAAGCGGGCACATCGGCCAAATACACTGAATGAATTGGATGGTACATTGAGAAAAGAATGGCTTGCAGTGCCACTAGAATCTTATTGATAGATATTCTCATCAGAAGTATGCCAAAAAGGTGTCAAGCTTTAATTCGGTCTCGAGGAGGTCCCACTAAATATTATTTTTGCCATCGTCGTCAAAATTTCGTTTCTTAGATAACTTCACAAAACATTTAAAATATATCAATTATATTAAGAAGTAAACAGAAACGTTTAAAAAGGTTCAAAAAATGTGACAAATCACTTAATGAAAAATAATCTTGAAAGTATCCTAATCGAGACAGCGAAACGTCGAAAACTAAACAAGTGTACAAACATAAAAGTATATTGTAAATTTATTACTATGTTTTAATTTCGAAAAATCACAACATTTTATTCGAGTCGAATATACAGGGTGTCCCAACAGTGTGTTCTCGGGCCATATCTCCATAACTACTGAAGATACAAAAAAATTTTCAACACAATTTCTTTTTTAATTTAAGAAATCTACAACACAAAATTATTTTCATCTATACAGAGTGAATCAAAACAGTGGTGCCGGACACAACTTTTTTATTTCAAATGGCATGCCCTATATATGAAACCAAATTTGGATTGCACATAAAATTCTACACATTTTCTGTATACCACTGCCTATACCTAAACCTAACCGTTCTTGAGATATTTAACATTTTGTCTAAAAACTGCCATTTGCAGCCACTATTTTATTTATTCATATTTTATTTATTATCAACTCTAAGAAAAAGATTTTTGGTACAGATGTAGTTGATACGTAAGCTTATCATAAGCCATTATTAAATGTACTTTTATCGCTACAGGGTGGTCATGGTAATAAACAAAATCTCAGAAATTTCAAAATGACAGAACTCCATTTTCTTAAATAGCATGCCCTATATTTTTCTATCCTAAATTCTTCGTTTAATAAAGTACTTTCATTTTTGTTAAGTATGTCTTATACCTATCTGAGATATTTTCTGAGATTTTTAGATTTATTTGAATTATTTCTTTTAAAACGAGTTATTGTGTTGTGTCCAGCACCACTGTTTTGATTCACTCTGTATAGATGAAAATAATTTTATGTTGTAGATCTCTTAAATTGAAAACGAAATTGTGTAGAAATTTTTTTTTGTATCTTCAGTAGTTAAGGAGATATGGCGCGAGAACACACTGTTGGGACACCCTATATAAACGAAAATATTTTTAAAATGTGCAAGAGAAGCGCACCTATTATAAAAAAAAAATTAAGTCGATGCCTGGAATAGGAAAAAAGTTATGGAACTTTTACGGTGCTCTGGGTCACCCTGTATGTACAGGGTGTCTTACAAAAAACGCCCCAAGCCATAACTCCTTTATTTATGGACTAATTTTAAAAACAAAGAGACAAATGAAATGAGACTAAAAACTCTATAAAGTGTGGTTAGTAAAACTTTTTTTTTAATTACCTTCATGGTCAAACGACTGTCAACTATTATTTTTTAAATGGCTCTGTATATTTTTTATTATTGCATCTCGTAGAGCTACTTTTTCTAAATTCAATAGTGTGCAACACTTTTGAGTTTTGACCAGCAAATATTGCAGAAAACATTAATGAAAGAATTGAGTGTGCAAATGTAAGTTGGCTGTGTGAAAAAAATTCACGTCATTTCTTTCTAAACCATTTACTTTCTGAGGAATGTAGGGATGAAGTTTGTGCTTTTTCAAAACACTCTGCACAGTAACTTTTGATATTCCAGTCAAACTACCAATTTCGATTATTAAAAACACCATAGTGTGTGTTTAGTTTCATTGTTTTTTAATTATCTTCATAGTCAAACGACTGTCAACTTTATTTTTTAACACTAGCAATTAACTAACACTAACAATTTGCAAATACTTGCGCATGCAAAGAACAAAAAAATTTCTTTTTCAAAAAATTGGGTCCTCTTGTATTTTGTTTAGAAAAACCTGTCTTCGCTCAGGATCATTTCTTTCTAAACCATATACTTTCCATAGAGTCGCACTGCTTGACTGCTGTTCTTATTGCATTCAAAATAAACTTGCTATAAGTCAATCAACTGATTATTATCCATTGTAACCAACAATTTTGTACAACTTTTAAACTCTAATAAACCAAACTTCCCGATAAATCTGTTTTTTTTTTTTTAAGGAAACAATAAAAGCCCGTTTACAATGACTTAACGTAACAAAATTAAATTAAGGAAATTAGAGTGTTAATTTATGTGTTCACAATGAAGGAATTTTTTGTTCTTTGCATGCGCAAGTATTTGCAAATTGTTAGTGGTTGTCTAAGTTAATAAAGGATAAAATTATTTTGCTCAACTCGAGGACTCAAAGACTACACTCACTATCCTGTTTTAGAACGCTGTTGATTGAATATACTTAACAGAGTTAACCTTAAAATGAAAGTTGTCAACTTAAGAAAAGTAAATTAGTAGAATTAGCCAATTAGTACGCTTACATTTCTAACAATGGTTCTAACTTTTGTTAAGTGATTAATTTTGTTACGTTAAGTCATTGTGAACGGGCTTTTAGTCATAAAGCAAGAAGAACTTGACAGTTTTAAACAATAACTGCAATAAACAATAACGCTCAATGATATCGTTTTCACGGCACACTTCTATATTTTTATAAAAAAACTCGTTTCGCGTAATAAGCTATTTTCTTTTACAAACGCCATTAAAAATTGAATTTTTAACTATGGCATACTTCAATTAAAAATGTAAAATTATGACAGACGCGTATTAAAAGTGATTTACTTTTAACGCTAGTGTTAAAAAATAAAGTTGACAGTCGTTTGACTATGAAGATAATTAAAAAACAATGAAACTAAACACACACTATGGTGTTTTTAATAATCGAAATTGGTAGTTTGACTGGAATATCAAAAGTTACTGTGCAGAATGTTTTGAAAAAGCACAAACTTCATCCCTACAGTCCTCAGAAAGTACATGGTTTAGAAAAAAATGACGTGAATTTTTTTCACACAGCCAACTTACATTTGCACACTCAATTCTTTCACTAATGTTTTCTGCAATATTTGCTGGTCAAAACTTAAAAGTATTGCACACTATCGAATTTAGAAAAAGTAGCTCTACGAGATGCAATAATAAAAAATATATAGAGCCATTTAAAAAATAAAAGTTGACAGTCGTTTGACCATGAAGGTAATTTTTAAAAAAAGTTTTACTAACCACACTTTATAGAGTTTTTAGTCTCATTTCATTTGCCTCTTTGTTTTTTAAAATTAGTCCATAAATAAAGGAGTTATGGCTTGGGGCGTTTTTTGTAAGACACCCTGTATATGTTAAGAAAATAGATATTAAATTTAACACACAATGTTATTATTATTAATTTATGTATTTTTTTCATTTTTCTTATTTTTTGACTTATGTTTTGTTTCTTTTTTATTTTCGTATGTAATACTTTTGTTTTATTTCTTCGTTATTATTATTTTTTACGTTTTGTTTTTACCTTTTGCTTAATTTTGTTTTCTTTGTTAATTTGATGCTGTTTAGGTCACTGTTAACAATCTGCACTGAAATAAATATTTAAATCCACTTAAAACGATTAAATTGTACCATGTTACCAGGTAAATATTTTTGATAAAATATTTTTAGATATTCCCTTAAAAATGAAGAAGAAAATATCTTTTAAACTAATTGAAGAAAAACAACTTAAAAGAAAATAAGAAAAACGCAAACAGAAACGTGATAAAAATGTTTGTACATAAATTAAAATGTATGAAAGTGTAAATTTAAATTAGAAAAAATATTCTCAATATTTTTAGAATTCAGAAAATAATTTAGCATAAATATGAACAATATCGAAAAATTAGGAAAGTGAATAAGGCCCAGTTGTACAATGCCAGTTTAAAGTTAAGCTGAAGCTTAAACTTACCTTATAATAACAATTATTTCAACAATTGTTAAGGGTTTAAGCTTTGGCTTAACTACAACTGGGCCAAAATTGAAAATTAAAAACGATGTAAAAAACGCGATGTAAAAAATATTATGAAAAATAAATTAAAAAAAAAAACTTATATTGTAAATCTAGAAGTGTTTTTGATTTGGACAAGAGAAATCTCGACATAATCGTAAGCAAACTAATAAATTTGTGCAACAATATAAGTTCTTGTTTAGAAGCACTTGACGACATTTTTCTATAATTTCTATAGGCCTTCGATTTTGCTTATTTTTGCCATCGTCGTCAACATTTCGTTTCTTAGATAACTTCACAAAACGTAGCAATTTATTGCATTGAAAATATATCAATTATATTAAGAAGTAAACAGAAATGTTTAAAAAGGTTCAAAAAATGTGACAAATCACTTAATAATAGATCATCTTGAAAATATCCTGATCGAGACAGCGAAACGTCGAAAACTAAGCAAGTGTACACACGTTTTAATTTTAAAAATCCTCAAATAATCCAAAACATCACAAAAATTTTATTTGAGTCGAATATATGTACACTACCTCAAATAGTATTCGATACTGGTAAGGAGCTTAAAATTGTTCAAAACGAAAATAAAATAAAATAAAATTGAACTGAATAAAGCAAACTATAGCCATGCAACGGGAAATAAGACGTGATATCAAGGGCTTCGTTTTAATTTAAAAAAAAATGAGTAACTTGTGGAATACCTATTTAAAAAAAAAGTACCCTTTCAGTTCTCTCTCTTTCTCTCTCCACACTGTATTTTAATTAGTTATACAAACAATGTTTTGATACTAAAAAATTAACATTCTTTCTTAATTTACTTAATTGCTCGTTCACTTAAGTTTTGAATTTCAAATAATTTTTTGGGACCACGTCACACATCTCACTGTCACAAGTTTTTTCTTTTTCTTTTTTAAACACAACTTTACTTACGATGTATAGCTGCATGATAAACAACGAGCGAGAGCACTGAGATTATCGGGCGTCAGAAGGATTTGGCTGGACTGATCCAACCGGCCGCCAAAATCCAATTATATAGCCGCCCCCTTGTGTGAAAGGAGCGTTCGTTCTTCGGGGGGTTCCCACTTTTACTGCGACGTGCGTGTGCATGCGTGCGTCCGGACGCGGGCACTTTCCCTTGATCTTGGGGACGACGCCGCGCCGCCTTTTCCGGTGCCCGTCCGTTTGGTAAACCGAGGCGACCTGTTCGTTTAGATTTATGGTAATTCTTTGGAAAGTGCGAGCAAACGGGTCATGCACGGATGACCTCCGAAGATCCATTTCAGCCGAAGCCAAGAATTTTCTTTACATGCATCAATATTACAGGTGCACTGATGACCAAATTTGTAAATTGTTATATGTAATTCGAAGGGCGACAATACCTATAAGGGCAAGGGGTAACAATAATTTAAATGGTACACGACATAATTATAAACGAACGAGTTTCATTCAATTTTCGCCTCACAATCAGTTCATTCCACGTAAAATCCGTACGACACGTGTGCGTACAAAATGAATATAGGAAACGAACAAAAAGCCGAGCTTGCAAACATGCAAATGCGACCGGTCTGTTTAACATCATTAACATTACATTTGCGTGCCACGTACGTGCACAAAAACGCTCCAATAAAAATTTCCGGCATTAAGAAAAGTGTGTTTGAATGCGCACGCCATTTCCATCTCGTTAACGTTACACAATTGGGGAATTTAATCGCAATGAGAATCAGGAATGGCACTTTCTGTTGCTAATTGTGTAGTAGTATTTTGACAGAAGTGGTTCACATATATTCTGCTAATTACTTGCACAACGGAAAAAATTGCAATAATAAGACAATGGCTCGCAAATTAAAAAAAAACGAGGCTGCTTTTTGGAAATTAGTTTAGTGCGATGTTCACCGAATATCGAAAAATAAAATAAACAATAAAGGTCCCAACGAAGGACCTTGCGGAACACATAAAATAGTTTAGAACTAAAAGATTTACTTAAAAAAAATTAATCACGTTACTTTTGCAATGGGATTACTGTTGTTAATTTCGTTTTCTTCACGGCCATAAACAATGCAGTTATGAAATTTGCTTTTATACGTATGTGTATCAAATCCAGGATATTGCGAAGTTTAACTACAGTTTCGTGTACCGAAGGACGACTTGCGAAGCGAACGGGACAATCAACGTCGGCGATTCTGCAGATCTACCGACAATGATTGCCACATTTGTCCTTAGCGCAGTCAAAACAAACAATGATAAAGTGAGTTTCGTCGTCGAGGCAACGTTATTAATTTAATTAAACAAAAAAAAAATTCCGAGCTCTTAAATTTAGGCCATTCAGAGATTCTTCCTTTCTTAAAAAAAAAAAAAAATTCAGCTACCAAAAACGATTCGAAATTGTAGTATCAGTTCATCTGTTATGTAGCGTTACTTGTGTAATTAAACGTAATGCGTATATTGGTGTTCGATAAAATTCGACGAATAGTGCCTGTAGCACCAGACGTGTCACTTTGTTTGTTGACTTTTACGGACAACTAAATACCCAATAAAAATGTCCAAACAAAAACAAAATTAAACTTATTGTCAAGTTAAATAATAGACCGAAACTGAACCGAAAGTTTACCTGCTAAGAATTTCCAAAAGGTCAACAAAGGTTTTATTAGACATGCGCTATCCTATCCGTCTAGACTCGGCTGCAGCTACCTGGTTAATTTACTGCCGGCGCTAAAGGGGCATTTACACGAAGCTAGTAGAGAGGCAAGTCAAGTCGGCAAGTTACTTGCCAATAAATAGTAGAAGGGGAAAGCAAGTTGGCCAGAAAATAGAACCGCACTCTATCCACTTGACTTTCTTACCAGCTTGCCTGGCAACTTGCACCGCACTTGACTTTCCTATATTATGCAGCAGCAAGTAAACGTTTACACAAAGCAAGTAACTTGTAGTAAGTAAATTGCTGACTTGACTTGCCTCTCTACTAGCTTCGTGTAAATGCGCCTTAAAGGAACTATACTACTGACCTACTTATTTTGTTTACGTTCTGAGGACCTTTCGGGACTATGCAGTAAACTTTACAATGTTATAATATGGCGCGTGATCGTCACTGCAACCCCTGGCCTTACGTTGTTGTAACTCACAATCAGTTCTTTTGGTGCGTCGGTGAATAAACTTGAGAGATTAAGGAACTAAATCCGTTTAAATAAAATGCGGAAGTTAGATTTAATTAATTATTTTTTCGGCTAAACCTATCTAACTAATTTATTGGCGCAATGGCTCCAAATGATTGTTTTCGGCACTCCGCTTCGTGCGGTTATGGTCTTTCAGTGGCCTAACATCTATACTCTGTTTATTCAAGAGATATAGTAATAAACACTCCCACAGTAACCCCCGCGACTTAAATAACGAATTGGTATTGGTTAATTTGACTTCGGGCGGAAAACGAGTGAGGCAGTATCACAATGGAGAAGGAAGAGAATCACGCCACGCCACTACGCGTCCGCTACGTGTCATTTACTTGATTTTATTATTATATCTGTTGAATAAATAGACTATAGAGTAATTTTAAATATGTACTGTACCTGCCAAAAACAATTGGGGCAACTCTATACATGTATTTTTGCTCTTTTTATTAGCTCTGTACAATTCATTTTGCTATACGGTAACGTAAAAAAGAACACAGAAATAATCAAACGGACGAATTCTTTTAATAATATTCAATTCGTCGTATTTACAATAGAACATTATTACATGTTCCAAATTTTTTTTTTTGGGGCATAGTACATAATATGAGGGACGGGTGGTTAAAAGTGACGATAACAGAAAAGGGATGACTTATCCTTTACTTTCAACTTTATCAATTTTTGCAAAGCTTCGTCGAAACACTATTGTAACACGCGGACGTGTCACCTTGTTTGTTGACTTTTACGGACAACTAAATAATCAATAAAACTGTCCAAGCAAAACAAATTAAGCTTGTTGCCAAATGAAATAACTGGACCGACAATGTTTACTTGCGGAGAAATTCCCAAGAAGGGTCGCCCAACGGTTTATCACTGCAATCAGTCATGCACTATCCCATCCGTCTGGATCGACTACAGCTACCTGCTACCTAAGATTTATGGCCGGGCTAAGAAACTATCAACTAGCCTACTTATTTGTCTACGTTTTGATGTGACCCTTGCGGAGAATCCGCAATAAAATAATAATATTATTTCTAATATGGCTCTTGATCGTCGCTGCAAATCTGGACTTACGTTGTCGTAACTCAGTTCTTTGGTGCGTCGGTGGATGAACTTGAGAGATCAAAGGAACTAATTACGTTTAAATAAAAATGCGGCAGTTAGATTTAATTAATTATTTATTGAAAAAAAAAAGGTAAAAAGTCCTTGTACCAGCCACTGAGGGATCTGATATAATTGGCGAAAAAACCCTTGCGTTAAACCAGTCTTTCTCAAAGTGGGCGATAACGCCCCCTTGTGGCCCCTAGAGGCCTACAGGGGGCGGTAAAGGGCACAGAGAAAATTGGGGGAAACAAGATAAGACTCATATATGGCAGGCTATAATTTAACTAAAGTTATTAAAGTAATGATTTTAAAATTTTAGGGGGCGCTAGAAAATAATTGATTCTTAAAATGGGCGGCAGACGAAATTAGTTTGAGAACCTAAGCGTTAAACTAATACAAAGAAAACAAATTACGGTTAACAGGAAGTACAGTAGAACTCGCTTAACAGATTTCATTTTCGAATATCGGAGCGACGTAACCGACTTCAAATCACACAGATGGTGATTTCGTGCACACGCAAATAGTTGTTGGAGAACTCTGCTCCTCAATTAGATTAACAATTAATTTAGGTTCAACTTAGATTGGTCTTGGTACTAGTGTTTGCCACTTAAGATCGTACTCTAAGGGCCGATATTTCAGTCATGGTTTAATTTTAAACTTCATTTTATTCCCATAGAAACAATAGTTAAGACAATTGTTTCTAAGGGAATAAAACGAAGCTTAAAGTTAATCCACAAGTGAAATATCGGCCCTAAGACTCGTTCGGCTCAATCAACCAACGCACAGTGTGACACAGTGGGTTTACAGTGTACTTAATCAATGGAAGTAATTAATTAATTAATTAGACGTTCTGG
This sequence comes from Dorcus hopei, assembly GCA_033060865.1. Classification (NCBI taxonomy): domain Eukaryota; kingdom Metazoa; phylum Arthropoda; class Insecta; order Coleoptera; family Lucanidae; genus Dorcus; species Dorcus hopei. Next base: position 70,302,909 of record CM065425.1, on the reverse strand, counting down.
AGAAGTAGGTGATACAAAATGCCGCCCTCGGCGATCAATTTGCAAGGTAATCAATAGCAATCACCAGCTTTTCAGGGACTCCTTTCGGAGGTGATGGGAAACCCTATCGCTAGCTAAACTAATTAATTGAGGTCGAATGGGTAGGATCTTTTCTCGCTACGTCCAATCGCCTTAAGAGGGTGGTACTATGTACGCCTTTTTTCAAATCCCTCTTCATCGTTTTTTCGTCGGCTAAACCTATCTATCTATCTATTATTAATAATACATCTGTGATTATTTTTATGTGTTTGTGTTTGTCCTCCTTTATATGTTTTCGCACTTACCCCTGATGATGACCTTTAAGTCGAAACTAGTTGGGTTTTGAAAATATCTGACCAGCATTTTTTGTGTAGAAATAAAAGGACTCTAACATTTTCCTTTTTTATTATTCTTAATCAATTTATACCACAAAATATGTGACGAAGAATACAAATAAATGTAAATTACCTATCCGCGTATCCGCGAGTTGCGCACACACGCACACACTCTTGTTTAATTGCCCTTTCTCTTAACACACTTTATTTTAACCGTACCGCAATAAATGATTTATCTAGAAATATGAGAAAATGACGGCAAGCACTAAAAAACTTGCTAAGTCAAAACTAAAACGAATTCGACCGTTCGCTCGAGAGATCGAATTCTGTCTGTTTTTCGCGCTCCGTCTTTTCCAAGTAAAAATTAACCACTCCCCTCGGACTTCGCAAGATAATTTTTTTTTGAAACCACCGGCCAATGATAATAATCGCTGCTTCTAGCTCCAAATCACGCCTATTCAACCCCAATTAGCTTGTCATATAGGGTGTGTTTTATTGCAAATGTCCTACTCGATCTAGAACAAGTAGAATCGTTTAACCAATAAAACGTTTTGCTGGATAAGAGTGGATATGACAAGTTGGCGTTGAAATTTAAATTTTGCAAAAGGACAGAAAAAAATACCCCTGCCCGTGACAACCTTTAACAGATTTATTGTAGCAGATATATCCTGGATGATGGGGAGGAGCTGGTACCAATTGATGACAATATTAAGAAACACTTTTCATTTCACCGGTATTTGTCACTTTTATAACTGTTTGAACCTAACCAAATATTTTTTGACTCTACTTTTCACTCCACCGTTAGGGAAGGAGTGGAAATCTGGAGTGAAGGGTGCAGAATTTCACAATAAAACCCATAGAATGATCATTCCGGAATCAGAATGGTGCCAATAAAACGCGCCCATAGTATCGCGGTGGTCTCTCGCAATCTGCAACTGCCCTGGCCCTCTCTTCATTACAAGCGCCCACTTGACATTTTAATACAACTGGCGCCTGTTTGAAACAAAGCAGACTAATGCGAAATACTTAAACTTGCAACGTATAACCGACATGTATCTACAATTTAGTGCAACCCACCCCATACAAATCCGAACGAACACAAAGCTAAAAGGTGACAGGTTTATGATGCCAGAAACCCGAAGTGTTATTTGCAAGGCTAACGTTACAAATTCTTAAAGACTCGCTGGGTGGTTTATGTTCTCTTGAAAAGAGACAGCGCGGCGCCCTGGAGCATCTGGCCGCAATTTTACTGCGTACAGTTCGAAGCGTCCGAACACGTGTTTGTTTTTGAAATTAAACACGCAATAACCAATTTTGTTTTGAAAACAAATTCCGCGACCGTTTCACTATGTCCTCCTAGATGTCTCGAGGAGAGTAAGAGAGAAGTTCTATTTTTATGTCCAAGGTATGTCTTAATTTCCAAAATTAATTACACCACAATAATCAACCGCTTCTTCTCCTCACTCTGTTACTGAAATTTTAATCAGACCATAGAGAACCCAAAACAGCATTTCGTAATTAAAATAAGCAGATGTTAGTTTTTAAAAACAGCCAAAATCAATTAATAAATTCCTCACCCTCAACCATCGTACCAGATAGAGAGACACGGACGGATTTTTGTTGAGATCAACCACAAACTATGACCTTCTGTAAATGCCGATTTCGCCCTCGGGCTTGTGGAGATGCACTGTACAAGACGGGCTTTGGCTGCCTGAACTGTCGTGCTATGCCATGGCTATTTATATGATTTACACCGGAAATTAAATTAAGTTCCAGTCTCTGGATCATTTGCTTTTAGCTATTTTTACACACTGCGTTTTTTTAATGAGTCAACTCGGCGCGGCGACTGCAATATGCAGCTGGAAATTCTGCGAACGCAGCCTCATTTCAAAGATCAGCCCTGATTCATATTGGCGAAGCTTTTGATGAAGCAAGGCGTTTGTTTAAATAATTTTTAGGAGAACGTATTTCCCGCGCTCGCTTATACAATTTTGTATCGAGTTTAATTTATGTGATGAGCTTAATCATTATGAAACGCTCGATTTCTTACAATAAAAATAATTTGTACAACCGTTTTATAGTAGTTATATAAGAGTTTAATAGGAAGCCTTATTGTAGCTAGCACTCGTTCCAATGGTACAATGTCTCTTATTAAACGAGTAAATTATTTCTTTTACTTTGCGTTATTTATTAATATAGTATCTCCATTTCATATTATTACATAATTATAATAAAATAAAAATGCTTTGAAAGTGTTCTAGGGCCAATCGATCGAAAACGCTTTTATGTTAAAACTGAGCTTGTAACATGTGATAGCACTGGTAAAGTAGGCACTTGGCAGCTGTGTCAATATTTGACGTTGGTTACTAATTGTAAATAATAGAAATTTGTTACAAGTCGGTTTTGATTGCAATGGATTCCTCGAGCATCCTCTGGGCAGCTGTTTCGGTCCTCATCGGCAGAAGAGTAACTCGAGAACTCCACTGCAATCAAACCAACCTGTCCGAGTTATCTCGCAATCGAGCACATTAAGCCCCGATTTTACAATCATCGGATAAGCATTATTCTTAGAATAACGTAGGTGTGACGTAGATATGGAGGAACATTAAAGGATATTCGGCGAACAGTTATTCCGTCCTTATTCTAACGTTTATAAAACTGGATCTAAGTCAAAAATTGCTCGCGGGATGTTGTGACATGGTTAGTATCTTGACGCGTGCAACAAATACTGCCACTCTTAGAAACCAAAATTTCCCCAAAAATAACTCGTTTTGATATCATAATAAGTTATTATAAACGCAAACTAGAAAAAAAAACTATTAATAGGCAATCAGCATTTCTTAAAAACTTTAAAAATACGATATGGTTCGAAAAATAATAATAATAATAATAATAACAGAAATGCAATTCTCACACACTATTATCATGAACCGTTTCTCAACATCTTGTATTAAATAATGAATGATTTTTAAATTCATTCTAATTGTACCTAATTAAAGCAAAGATGTTATTATATTTTACTTTGCTTTCTATAATAATAAGTTTCCTGCTCGAGAACACAGTCGTGAAGTATTGTAATATTATGACGTAAAACAATTCCGACAAACAAATAAAACCAGAAATGCGTACTTACTTACTTACGTTAAAACTCTTATACTTATTCATTTTAACCTTTGCAGTGTATGTAAATTCACATTTCCTTTTAATATTAGAAGAAAGTTTTATGTAATCGGTAGATATGACAGAGAGAGAAATTAAATTCCGAGGAAAGAAAACTGTTTTAGTTCGTTCTGCACAAAGAAAGTTTACTTACATTGATTTTTGAAAACGAAAAAAATGCAGCGCGGAGTTAAATAAACGTAGAATTTTGTATATTCTTTTGAAAAATTTCTGTCGATTCAAAATTTAGGGGAGAAAGGATCGTGCACATAATCGTGCCAAATAAATTTCATAATTTCCGAAAAGATTTTTCTAGATACAAATAAAACTTATAACTTATAAGTCTTATAACTCTACCAAACTTCAAAAGCAAGGTTGCTTTTTCGCACTCCCAAATTATGCAAAAAAGATTTAAAAAATCTAATTCATGCTGAAGTCATGATGATTTAATTTTAGGCCGCGACTTTAATCATTTTTTTTTACCTTTCAATAACTAGCAGTTGTACGTCAAAAGCCACAATCAGGTGTATTCCATAATGCAGTGGTTATTTTTCACTTTATTAACACTGTGCTTAACCACTGCTTTTAAATCACTGATTGAAGAGTATTTCATAAGCACCCCGTGGTTATTTTATAATTTTAAACATTAGTTAACTTCAATTTTTTTAATTAAGTACAAGTCAATATGTACAATGTAATTGTAAGTTAGGTAACTATTACAGAAAATAAAATAAAATGCATGTGTAGTAAACTGTAGTAAACTGTGGATTCGTTTCTGCTAAACATCTGGTTGTAGTAAGAATTCATCTATGGAGTAGAATGTCTTATCTATTAGGTATTGTTTGATTGTGTCCTTGAAGTGTTTTAGCGGCAATATTCTCCATTTCTTTGGTAGTTTATTAAATAGCCTTATTCCGTCGGAGTGAATATCGGATGAAATTAATCTATTAAATGGCACCCAGAGATTGTTGGCATCTCTTGTGTCATGAGTATGTAAGCTGCCTTGACTAGGAAAATTCATTATATTTTTCTTTGTCGTTACAAGTTGCTCATATACACTGCGTTCGTAAAGTATGGAATAAATTCATTTTCTATGAAATAAACGATTTTTATGTAAAATCCTAAAACAGGTCGATTTTTAATTAACAAATGACACTATTTTAGTGGAATTTTGTATCTCCCCCTCCAACCCCCTCCGAGTGACAGTTGCCCCTTTAAAATTTTTAAATGGAATGGGGGGTCATGTGATACCTCGTTTGGAAGAGCTTTTCATTCTCTATTCAGTAGTAGAAGAATTTTTTTTAAATTCCTATTTTTTCTAAAAAGAATAATACATTTTAAAATCAACAAACAAAATTTTAAAATGAAATAATTTAAATGAAATGTTCGAACTGGGGACAGTATGATTAATGACAATAGTACAAACGTTGCCGACGTTCATCTAAAACATTTCATTTCCAGGGTAATTTGATTAATTCCAATTTTTTTAAAATTCTTTATGAAAACGAATAGAAACTGTAGATACTAATGTAGGTAATCAACGTAGAAGTAAAAGTAATAACACCAATATCAAAGAAACTGTTCAAAATGTCCTCCTCCTACCTCTTGACAATAACCAAGACGAAATTCAAACTCATGCAAAACATTGTCGATTATTTCCGGACTGATTTCTCGTAGTTCATTTCTTATTCTGTCTTTTAGTTCTTCAAGACTAGTTCTGGAGACTTTACTTTTTAGAAATCCCATAAAAGAAATCGAGAGATGTTAGATCAGGAGATCTAGCCTGCTACTCAATTGCCCCCTTCGACCAATCCATCTATTGGGGAAAACGTCATCCAAATAATCCATTTTAAAATTTTGTGTGTTGATTTTAAAATGTATTATTCTTTTTAGAAAAAATAGGAATTAAAAAAAATTCTTATACTACTGAATAGAGAATGAAAAGCCCTTTCAAATGAGGTATCACATGTCCCCCCATTCCATTTAAAAATTTTAAAGGGGCAACTGTCACTCGGAGGGGGTTGGAGGGGGAGATGCAAAATTCCGCTAAAATGGTGTCATTTTTTAATTAAAAATCGACCTGTTTCAGGATTTTACATAAAAATCGTTTATTTCGTAGAAAATGAATTTATTCCATACTTTACGAACGCAGTGTATACCTATATACACCTGGTAGGGTCAGTATTTGGTATTTCCGAAATATTGGCTTGCAGTGAGTTTGTTGTGAGACTTGGTCTATTGCCCGTAGAGCTTTCTTCTGTAGTATGAATATCTCTGAGCTTCCCGCTGATTTCTCCCATAGTAAGATGCCATAGATCATTTTGGAGTAAAATAGAGCGTAGTATGCAGTTACAGCAGCCGTTGCATTCGCCACTTGAATTATCCTTCTGATGGCGTAAATGCTTCGCGCTAATTCCTTACCAAGCTTTTCGATGTGTTGTCTCCAGGTGAGGCGCGAGTCCAGATGTACTCCGAGATATTTTACTGATTTTAAATTTAAAGTCTTTTCATCGTTCAGATATAATTCATTTGCTGTGAACCACGTAGTTAATTTCGACATCGCTGCCTCCGATAGCTCCTTAAGCGAATCCAGGTTATTGCTTCTATTCAGTACTGTTGTATCGTCAGCATAGAGAATCATCCTACTTTTCATATACGATGGGAGATCATTTGTATACAGGATGAAAAGCAGAGGTCCCAATATGGATCCCTGTGCAATACCTCGTGTTGTTGTTCTTGTTGTACTTTTGTCTCCATTTTGCTCGACGAATTGTTGACGGTTTTCCAGGTAAGATTGTAACAGGCTTGAGTATGATATTACATGAGCAATTTCTTTGAGAATTTTGGTATTAAGGCCATAACAATCTTCGGTATTTTTGGGCTTTATCCGTGAGATGATTGATTCCACTTCTATTGGAGTTGTCGGTAAAAAAATAAGCTGTTTTTGTTATTTTATCCACAGCGGGTACTGAACGAAGTGTAGACTTGGGCAATTTTGAAGCAATTGAAGTAGCTACAGTTGTAAAGAATTTATTGAAGTCGTCATTAGTTGGACTGTTGTGTTGGTATTTTTTATTGTTATTTTGCTTGCCGGTTTCCTTATTTATCACATTCCACATAGCTTTTTGTTTGTTCTGTGCATTATTTATATACAAACAATTACTTTTTTTCTTATAGTATTCCATTGCAGATATATAAGATTTCTTATAATTCTCATAAATCCAGAAATATTCTTCATCGCCTGTTGCCTTAAACACTTCATACATAAAAGTTAAAGTTTCTTTCATTTATCGCACTTCCATACATTGGGTATTATTTGGTTTGTTTTTTCCTATTTTACTCAGTGGAAATGAATCATTAAAATGGAATAATAGAATGTTTACAAATTTGTCAAACATTTCGTTTGCACTATCCGTAGATAATATTTCATGCCATCGTTTCTCTGATAATGAGTTTACAAAGCGCTGCTTATTTTGATGTGAAAATTTTCTTATGTAGTCATTGTGTATTGTGTTTTGTAAATTCAGTTTAACATCTAGAATTTGGGCTTCGTGGTCTGAAATTGCTGTCCTTAAGTTGAAGGCTTGATAATTAATTACATTCGTAAACATATTGTCTATGCATATCTGGGAGGATCGGCCATATCTCGTTGGAGTGAATATTGTCTGCTTTAAACCGAATGCATCAAATACGTTTAATAATTTTTTTGTTGAAGGGTTATTACATTCTAAGTTTATATTAAAATCTCCTGCCACAATGATATTAACTGTAGCGTCGAAGTTTGTAAGTACATGTGTTAATACATCCTCCAGAATTTGTAAAAAACGGTCAATTTCACCACCTGGCGATCTATACGTGCAGATTACAATTAAAATATAATCACTGAACGTAATTCCATATCCTTCTTTTCAATGTCATTTGCGCTTGTGGGGAATAGCAAAATGTTTAAAAAGTGGTTAAAAGTGACAGCACATGCGCGTAATTCAGTGTTTATTAATCACTGATACAAAAAGTATGCTACAAGAAAGCACAAAGTTTCGGAACGCATTGAAATAATCACTCAGAACCAAATAAAATAATTGAGAAATAAGAATAAATTTCGTGTTTTCCTATTCATATTATTTTAGCGGACCCTTTAATCCCACCAATATTTCCTAATGCAGTGTGTATAAAGAGTGATTCACAATAAATTGCAATTTTTTTATTTTTGAGATAAAATATTGTAATTTTCTATTTAGCTATAACTTTTTATGGCATTTTCTTGTATCTTCTAAAATAAGGGCACTTTACTCTTAAACCGTCTTCATTTCTCGGTGTCCACGCAGTATACCATTCAAGATAAATTTCATCTGACATTTTGCAATTTGACTTTAAGGGATGCAAAAGCGTTCTGCGTCAATAAATTTTTATAAAAATCGATAATAAAAAGAAATTCCATTTGTAGCACACTTTTTGAAACACAGTGTATATGGAATACACCCGAATGTCAAAAGTGTGCTAAATCACAACTCATGACTAAAGCACGGATTTAGATGTGGTCATGAGACATCACTCCACAACGCGTGCATCCGACTAAAATATTGTTACGGTATAAATCGAAACAAGGGGCATAGCTTAAATATTATATTAGAAATATGACTAGACAAACATTAATTATACAAATATAACGTAAATACTCACATCCTTAATTCACAACACAAAACAAGGTAGAAGAAGTTACACGCTGTGCTGGCAGCTGATTATAATCTTATCTCTTTATGCAGATCGCGGGGTTTTTATAAGAAGTGTAACTCGAGCAATTCCGAGTTGTTACGAGACCGGAAAGATTCGACAAAATACGAGATAATTTAAATCCGTTTTAACTTGTTCAACGTTTACCAACTGCATCGGAGGCGCATGTCGAGGTCATTTCTGTTGGCGCCGCCGAGATGCATTTTCTCTTATCTTAACTTCGCTAAATGAATCTAATATTTTAATTTACTTATATCTTGTCACAATAAAACTCATGAACTAAAAATGCACCTAAATCCGTGCTTTAGTCATAACTTAATGTCAACATCAGTGTTTGGTGTTTTAATGAAAAGGTGGTCAAGTCAGAGGTGGCCTTAATGATTGCGACGCTCCGGACTAAACGTTTTTTGGGAGACCCTTTAAAATAAGGGAAAATAATTCTGTTTGCGTTATAACCACTGATCAAAATAAAAACTAATTACAGTAAGCGTTGGAATTTAAATGCATATCTTGGATCAATCAATTGTGACATAAATAACATGCCGGAAATGTTGCTTAACGTTAGCCACGCAGTTGTTCCTAGAGTTCAAAAGTATCTTGACGCAGGCGGTGTTCATTTGACGCATCTGCTTTAATTTTTTTCTAAATAAAACGTTTTTCTCATTTCGGAATTTTTCCATTTCAAATTAAGGTTGGGTTCTAATAGAAACGTCAAAAGTGACTGAAGGAACGTGCACACATGCACATTTGGTTGCATCGCCAACTCTAATTCGTTTTTCATTAGTCACTAATGGCTGACCTGAAACATATCCAACTCTATTTAAAAATAACAATAAAAGCTAAGTCAGCTCGACAATAGTTAGATATTTTTTACTTCAATCACCGCCGGTTTCGTCCATCTTTTGGACATTTTCAAGTGAGAAATACAGGTTTCGTTAAAGAAAAAAAAAACATTTCAAAATTAAATACATTAAAATAAGTTGGGTGCCATTCTTATTCATGAGATTGTAAAGGGTTTTCCAATAGGGTCGGGTCGTTGTTGACAGGCTGTGGCGGCCATGTTGTTTTAGCAGCGTCTGTCAAATCTGTTGTTTATTATTCAGTCACTGATGCCAAATCACGAATGAGCAGCACGTCCAAATGAGAAAACTTTATTATCAAAATGAGTGTTCGTTTGTGCAAACGTTGCGCCCATTTTACGGCAGACGCGGTGGCCCTTCAAAGTCCAACGTTCGGTGGCCAAATTCGAGACGACGGGTTCGGCCGGATCTATGCGGCAGAATCATTGAAAATTGGACCGCTCAGATCCGTGGCACCGTGCGAAGCTGCGGCGGACATTTGAATGATGTCATGTTCCATACATAATGGCATACATGGGCCTTTCAAATAAAAAAAGAATTTCGTTAATACCTCACACACTGCTTGTTTTATTCCATTTCATCACCGACCCACCCCTATTGGAAAACCCTTTATATGAAAAAAAAAGAGTTATTATTCTAGTTATATGTATATATTTAACTGTACTGTACTTAAAATAAGTGTTAAGTAAGGACTCATAAAATGTCTGATCTATCTGATCTACCTTTGATGAAATGGACACTTCGATGCACGCGGACATACGACAACACTTCCGGTTCGAAGGACCAAAAATCGAAACTCGAATTGCCCGTTCCTAGCGAGTTTCAAGCGACGTTATATTTTTATTGGCCCTAAAGTTGAAATACTTTCCAAGGCAATAACCCTCGAAGAATTTAGAATTTATGAAAGTGCAAGCGAGAACGCGTCCTGTGTGCGTCCGGTTTGTTCTGTTTTTATTTACTTCGAACCGCTTCTTGTTGATCCCATAGTTTCGATTCCATCTCTTCATCTTGACTGAATTTTCCCAACCTTAGTACATCTCTAGCATTCGATAACGCTTCTGACTCGAAGGATCAAAAATTGAAACTCGTTCTACCTTCATCCTAGCACATTGGTTTTCGTTGCTTTGAACATTGGAATTTTTGAAAGCGGAAGATGTTATTGATTTTGGATATTGTACGAAACGCTATCCTTGAAAGTTAACTTTCCGTTTTTGTTTTGTTTGCCGTTCACTTAGCTTGGAAACTCATTTGTTTATGTGTTTCTTCGTCTTGCTCAAGTTTCTTCTCTCTTTTTCTTGTAGTAAACTAAACGTCTTGAAACATCTCCATTTGTTCATAACTTCTCGCAGTTGTCACAACTGATTCCTCACACACATTCAAACAATTGCCTTAAGTGTCGTTTATATGATTTTTTTAATGTTTCGTGTCTTCAAAATCCCTTCAACAATCTTACTCTCGATTTGTGGCAAGACGCCTTGACATTTAAATACGCATTTCTGAGGAGAGCTTCAGTTAGCTTTTTAGTTTTAGTTGAGGGGCCCCACATTGGGCGTCAATTTAATGCGTTTTGATATTTTGATCTTAAAAAAAATTCAAAGGAGAGCTTGGACTAGTTTTTTAGTTTTAGTTGAGAGGCCCCACGTTGGGCGCCAATTTATTGCCGTGTTGCTGGCTAACTTTCAGGTTTTCATTTGTTTTTATTGTGTTGTTTTATTTCTGCGGACTCTCTCTATGCTTTCTTTAACAATTTCTTTCCCTACCACTGATATCTTCACCTTCGCTTTTGACTGCGTTTCTCAACCAATTACTCAAGTTTGTCTTTCATCTATTTTCTGAAAACTGCTCTGTGCATTAAACCGTTATCGATTTTAATCGAACCCGCCTAATTATTATTATTTCCGTCTAAAGCTGGAGTTATCCTTTTGTTTTTTGTTGAGGGCCTCACATTGGTTGCTAAGTTTTAAATTTATCGTGGTCTTTGTTGTTATTGTTTTCTTTTCTCAAGGTCAACGGTGTTCACCAAAATTCATGTAGACTTTTTTGTTTATTCGTTTTAAGTTTGGTTTCTCGTATTACCAGAAGCTTCTCTAAGTGACTCCCGTTCGTGTTCACACCTCGAGACGATACCACTAACTTCGTTTGCTTTTCATTTTATTTTTAAAAGGTTAACATGAGAATCAAATTTCGAAGTGTTCCATTTAACTTCCGCATCATCGCCTTGCCCTTTCTATCTGCCGATTTTTCTGATTGCCTAATTTGGCGAGCCCTTAACATTGCTCGCCAAATTATGTATTTCCGTATAGAGCCTGAGTTAGCCTTTTTGCTTTTGTTGAGAGGCCCCACGTTGCACGCCAATTTGTTGCTTAGGGTTGGAAGCCAAAAATTGTCTTAGCTTTGAATTTATTGTGGTTTACTGTTACTGTTTTCTTTTCTCAAGGTCGAAGGTGTTCACTGATTTTCACCTAAGGATTTGTTTATTTATTTATTTATTTTAAGTTTGATTTTCCGTATCACCAAGCTGCTGGTGATACCAGCAGCTTCTCGAAGTGACCCCCGCTCGTGTTCACACTTCGAGACGATGTCACCCCCGCCGCGCCGTTTACCACCCGAGTTCGACTTTTATTTTATTTTTAAAATCTAACATGAGTAAGTTCCGCGAAACGAAACCTTGTGACAAGGAGAATGAAAATGAAATCATTTTGGCAAGTTGAGATGAACAAACAAGCGTCCGAGCGTCGCCGTAACGCAAACAATGCACGACTTCGATTCGTCTGTACTTTTCACTTGAAAATGTCCAAAAGGTGGACGAAATACAATTAGCAATAGTCCTTTTCCAATTATTCAAATCTATCCAATTGTTCTAGGAATCCCCTAAAATTGACACAACTTTGCGCGGTTTTTTTGCTACCAGTGTTGCTGGCACAATAGTAAAATATTTTAATAAAAGGAAACAATAAATAAGAACAAACGGACCGGGATTCCATTCAGGAAAACCTCCACAAAGATAAATTAATCAACGACTTGGGGGTTCACAGAGTTAAGGCATCCCCTTATAACCCTGACCTAGCTCTGTTTATTGAAAAACTCAGGAGAAAGCGTTTTGCATCCGATCAACCACTTAAGCCTGGTCTATACGTAACGTTTTGTCGTCAGTCTTGCATGATCTGGAAAGACTGACCAACAAGACTGACACAAATCGTGGGGCTACACTGCTCAAACTTTCCGTCAAACTTTCGCTCAGTCAGTCGTTCCAAAATCGACATGAATGAAAAACTATTAGTGACGATAATTGCATCTGAGAGCAGAATGGCAGGTGAGCGAAGTTTGACCGATTAGAAGGACGCACGTCTACATGCACCGACTTGTCTGTCGTCTTGCTTGTACAGAAAGCTCCACCCCATCAGTCTTTTGCGAGTTTGTCAAACCTTATTCAGTTCATGCAAAACGTCTAACTTGCCGTCTACACGTAACGATATGTTTGACAAATCTGGCATGATCATGCAAGACTGACGACAAAACGTTACGTATAGACCAGGCTTTAGAGTTGAACAGTATTTTGCAGAATTGCCGAGGAAGTTATTTTCTGGGGATTAGGATTGGAAAACATGTGATGGCGTGGTTTATTTCATGGCAAAGTAGATTGGAAGGTGGAATTTCGGATTGCATGCATGAGAACGACCTCTCTTACACAAAAAATATTTTCAGCAACGAATTAATAAATTAAGGCAATTACCAAAGACAACCTTCGCGAGCACAGCTGAAATACGCGCCTGATTTCACACACCATTTGCATTAATAAAATTGATAATTATGGGGGCCCATTAAAATTGTTCGCATGCTCGTAAGTTGGCTTCGCTCGAAAGCCTTCGTTCGAATTGCGCAACAGTGATACACGAGCATTTTAACGATCCACGAATGTTCAACCGACTTTTACTAGCGCAGATTGCGCCGAGCTTTTTGATAAAGTTAATTAATACTTCAATAGTTAAGTCGACGATTTCATTAAGCGTTTTGTCTTACATAAAGCCAGACATTGTAACGTTTCTTTTTTCTTCTTTGTTTGCAACGACGAAACGTACCTCCTAAATAATCTATCGCACTTCTTGTTACGACGACGGCGTTCTGCTCTGGTTGCTTTGCAAAAATTATACGTTTAGTCTTATACCAGGAGTAATAGTGCAAGCGATGTTTGTGTTACCGTAAATTACTCAGTGACGTTTGCGTAACAGTTTCCCGGATACCTGCGCACCATGAAGAAATCCAACAAATCGAAAAATAATTTGAGGTGCAGTTTAAGGCAAGTGACCCATTATTTACAATTTTCAATATGACACTAAAAAAAAAACAAATTGAAAAGGAGGTTTAAGAAGCAGCCCTGCTTTTTGGGACACCCTGTATAATAAAAAATATGGGTAATAAACCTTACAAAAAAGAAAATTTCCGAGTTCGAGCGGTTCATTCTTTTTTAATTAGGCGTTTTTAAAATATGGAATTTGTTCCTTATGTTTCGACCTCACGGTGTAAGGAAAAAAAACACAATTTAAAAAATCAAGAGAAATATCGAGGAAGATTTTTACAAGATAAAACAAAAAGGTCCAGTCGTGATATCAAATTTTAATTATATACAGGGTCTCCCAAATAGAGTGGCCTATTAAAATATTATAGGGAAGGAAATGTACAAAAATTCTGAAAGTTGGTATACTGCCCTAAGACATAGTGATCTTTCCGCGTAAAATATTTTCACTCTTACGTTACTTCCGGTTATACCGGAAATCGCCATTAACTTTCTTATTTTAAATGGAATGTTACATTTTTTATTACAAATTCTCATTCTGCACATTATTCTAAATAAAAAATGTTACGTCTTCTCTATGCCTAAATGAAACAGATATTGAGATATCTTTAAATTTCTTTAAAAAAAAGTTTGGGTAATCTTCTCTTTAAAAAATTGTAGCTATGACACTTTCAAATTTCAAGAATCAAGTTGCAAATCGTTTGAAAGTACAATCTTCAGGCTTTCAAATCATATCGTAGTTATCCCAAAAAAGATCACAGGCTGGTTACAATATGGTGTCCAATGTCATAATGTTTAACTGGCCAAAACTCAATTTTCTTAAATGGAATCAAATTCTACATCGATTGGTATTAGCATTCCCTATACCTAGAATGTAGAATCAGAATTTGTAATAAAAAGTATTGCATTCCATTTAAAATAAGAAAGTTAATGGCGACTTCCGGTATAACCGAAAGTGATATAAAAGTGAAAATATTTTAATCTGAAAGATCGTTTTCTCTTAGGGCAGTGTACTAATTTTCAGAATTTTTGTATATTCCCTTCCCCGAGAACTTTTAATAGGCCACTCTATTTGGGAGACCCTGTATAATTGCGACCGCAGATATTTTCAAGAAGTCCTTGTGCTAACTGCAAAAGAAGGGTAAAATTTTTCATGTAAAAATAGATAAAATAGACCATATTTTTTGCAAAACAAAACTATACAGTAAACCAAAACAACTATTTTTATTATTAAAAACTGTGAAGAATGCACCTGGAAAGAGTGGATGGCAATAAATGTGACTCAAATTCCAGAAGGCAAAAATAGAAAGGGGTCTTCCCTTTCTTTCAAGAGGAAAAAAAAAGAACATAAAAGAGGAAAAAAATAGTAATGTATTAAAGTCTTCATTTCCACATTTTTCTTTTTTTTAAATTTTATGACCAAGCTGTTCAAATTTCAAATAATATTACCTTACTTGCTCTATTTTGTTTTTTAATTTTAAATTATACTGCCAACTGCTTCAGGTTATTATTCTCTTTGTTCATTTTTATTTGTTGTACAGGCTGTCTTACGAAAAACGCCCCAAGCCATAACTTCGTTATTTATGGACTTATCTTAACAAACAAAAAGGCAAATAAAATGAGACTAAAAGTACTATAAAGTGAGTCCAGTTTCAATTTTTTTAATAATTACCTTCAAGGTCAAACGACTGTCAACTTTTATTTTTCAAATGGCTCTGTATATTTTTTATTATTATATCTGGTAGAGATTTTTTTTCTAAGTCCAATAATGTGCAACACTTTGATATTTAGAAAACATTTTTCGTAAAAAAGAAATGAACTAGTCTATTACGCAAAACGTGCTTTTCATAAAAATGTTAAAGTTTGTCGTGAAAACAATGTCACTGAGGTTATTTTTCACAGATGTTTTAAACTATCAAGTTCTTCTACTTGTACGACTTATTGTTTCCTAAAAAAAAGCCGATTATAGATAACAATCACCTGACTGACTTATTGCAAGTACATTTTGAATGCAATAAAAACAGCAATCAAGCATTACAGAAAACATTAATGAAATAATTAAAATTAACTCTACAACTGTGTAAGTTGCTTTGGGAAAAAATCCCTGTCTATAGAGACGCACTGCTTGTGTTTTTGTTGCATTCAAAATATGCTTGGAGTAAGTCAATCAACGGAGTATTATCCATAATCGGCTTTTTTTTAGGAAACAATGAATCATACAAAGAGAATAACTTGACAACTCGAAACAACTGTGAAAAATAACGCTCAGTGACATTGTTTTCACGACAAACTTTAACATTTTTATGAAAAGCACATTTTGCGTAATAGACTAGTTCATTTTTCTTTTACGAAAAATATTTTTTAAATGTCAAAGTGTTGCACATCATTGGATTTAGAAAAAAAATCTCTACCAGATATAATAATAAAAAATATACAGAGCCATTTGAAAAATAAAAGTTGACAGTCATTTGACCTTGAAGGTAATTTTTAAAAAAATTGAAACTGGACTCACCTTATAGTACTTTTAGTCTCATTTCATTTGCCTTTTTGTTTGTTAGAATTAATCTATAAATAACGGAGTTACGGCTTGGGGCGTTTTTCGTAAGACAGCCTGTATATTGATTCAGTCATTGCAAATTTACGTTTCTTTAAACGATAAAATAAACGAATTTAATTTGCGAACATAGTATTTGCACTTTATTCAAATGCAAAAAAATAATGCATTACTCTGTTTTAACGTGTTCTGGTTTGTGAATAGAAAAATCTAAGCGAACATAAATAATAACTATCAAGAACAGTGCATATAGAACCACGGGGAATCAAATTTCTAAATTTTGTATATGCTGCTCGACCAAATTCGTTTTTAGTATGTTTATCACGGATATCGCATTGAGGTAACATGGCAGTGCAAGAAAATATTGACATTTTACATACCGGCGCAAAACTAATCGGACCATTTTCAACCAACGTGATACAAGTACAACTCATCACAGCATTAAATCATATTGTACATTTCTACAATTCTGCCAGACGCAACACACAATTATATTACAGGAACAGCAACGGAAACATCTCAGCTTTAACACTGTAGGTGTGTCACCAAATTTACTTTAAATTGACAGCCTCAATCTTGCCTTGACTAGGTGACAAATTCTGCACTGTATTAATATCAGCTATTCCCTCGGCTAGCAACAGTGAGAAGGGAGTGAGTCGATACGATGTTAAAATTCTTAAGGGCGCCAGGACGGAAAACCTCAGCCGATAGGCAAACAATCTCGTCAGTATCCCCGAACTGACTGGATTGGGCAAAAAAAGTCAAAAAAAAAATAGAGGCTATACTTGACTCACTGGTACGTGAATGCAGAAATCAAATACGTAACTAAAGTTAATAAATTTAGAACTTTATTGATCGACAAGATTCGAGCAAATAATGCAGATCACAATTTATATCAACTTGTATAAATATGCTTATTTACAACCAGTAAAATTACAAGCTTCGATAAACCACGAATAATCTACAGTTGTCGGTGTATTTATTCAAAGACAACAATAAAATGTTGCATTCGGCCGAAAATTCGCTCTCCAAAAAAAAACGTGCAATATTTGCGCAACGATATGTGATTTCTAAATCGATATTAAACCAAACAACTGAACTCACGAATCGTTCCTGTCATACACCGCGCCCTCTACTGTTCCTGTCCAGCATCGCTATTCCGGATTAAACCGGTGGACACAACGGCTAAGATGGCGGTTCAGCATACCAGATCAAGCGTAGAGAAACTTCGCTCGGCCGCCAGGGTTGAGTCGACTCGAACTCCAGAAAATACGGCAACGCGTAAAGCGTGAGCTAGAACACATGTAGTGGAACCCAAACGTAAAATCAAACGTAGAAGCCTGAGTAAAGAGAAAGGAAAACCGTTAGCGTCCCAAAATGGCGTTAGACAACTTGCTCAATATTTTACCTGAGATTTGTGGGAATCCCAAGCTTGGGATGGGGCTGAAAATACCCCAAAACTCGCTCGGTGGTGTGAATTCTATTCCTCACTTTCAGAGCAAGAATTTCGTTAACACAAAATACGCAACTGTACACCAAGGGAGCAGTTTCAAAACTGAACGAAACTACGAAACACCAACGTAAAGCGGAAGGACGGCATAAGCGGTAACCATTGGCATGAATATGACGTCAAGAGTTCTGAATAAAAGAACCAATACGAAAGCGGGACTTCAAATAGATATTTCCGGCACGGGTTAACAGTGTTGTCAGATGTTCAGACAACATATAGATACAGGAGATATTGCCAGCTCGCTCTAAAATGCGTCGCAAATTCTGTGCGATTGAAGTTGGCTGTAATAAATTCTTCTTCATTATCCGCAAAGATCGCTAGTCTCTTGTTTCTTATTTTTTGTTTGGGTTTTTGTTTTTCTCGTCGCACTAACTATAAAAAAACAGAAGAAGAAGTTGCGCTTGGCTTTTCTTCGATCAGTTCTCCTTCATGATCCACAAAAGTCGATGCTCTTTTGTCTCTTATTTTTCGTGTCCGTTTTTGTTTATTTCTTTTTTCGTCTTACCGAGTATAAAAAGAATTGCGCTTGGTTTCACATCGATCGATTTTTCTTCTTCAATGTCCGCAAGACGGCAAAGATCGATTTTCTTTTCTTTCTTTACTCCCATTCATACCTTTGTTGTTTTTTCCTTTGCTTTTGATTTTCTTTTGTTTCTTTTTCTTGTTATACCTGAGTAATGTAGTTTTTGCACTTTTTCTCGGGGGTTAATTTCTTTAATTAAACTAGACTCTTGTCCGATCAAAATTTGTTATGAGTATAAATGATACAAATGATTTTTCTTGAATTACATTAACAGCGGTTGATATATCTTCTTAACAACGATGATTTCGAACCTTAAGATCACGGCTTGTGACGACACCGCTCGAGAAATCCATTGCTGTCATTCACTGTCAAGTTACACTAGAACATAACCTAATTCTTGTTACGTCATTAACATCATTCTCATGTTTGTGTCGTCATCACTAAAGCGCTGTGTTCAAGGCCTACTATAGCCGTCCTCCATTTACATTCACTTCACCCAAAATCAAATCAATTTGATTTTGAACTGAACTGATTTCAAAGTGAACAGAGGGACTCTTAAAGGAATGATGTTTTGGTACCAGTGTTGCCAGTAATTGTGAAATTTATGTACTGCATTTATTGGTTAGATGGTACCATAATCGTCACAAACCACAAACGTATCACAGCGAGATTATGGGCGGGAAATTCAAAACCCAATTATGTGAATATGTTAATTGTATGATTTAATAAAACACTAATGACTTAGTATTTAATATTTTTATTTAATAATTTTTTACAGGGTTCAAATAAAAAACATTTGCCGCCATTATATTCCACGTACTCTTTGGCGATTAGCAAAGAATTACAAGTTTCTGAAAGTAACCTATTTCTAGTTTTACTTTTAATTAAATTCAATTGTGAGAACTTTCTTTCCGTTGCAGCATTACCATGTGCTAAACTCATGGAGAAAATTTCAAAAATTTCATATGAAAATGTACCATCATGAAAGACGTAGTATCACCGTACCTCAAGCGCAGTAATTGTATCACATTTAGTACATTTGTACCACCACTGGCAACACTGTTTGGAACTAAAATTAACATAACCTTAAAATACGTATGAAATCACATGAAACTGATAACTGATTTAGAAAATCAGCTTGATCAGTACGGGGTCCGGGAGGGGAAACTCAATCACTTCCTCATCACTAATCGTCAAATGAGTAACTGCAAATGGAATGCAATCAGTGATTTTTAAGTGAATTTGAATCGATTCGTGTTCAAATAAGTTGTAAATGGAGGGCGGCTCATGATATGCGGTATTTCTAAGATTATAGAAGTACATATAAGAATCTTTTTTTTTTGTTGGAAACGTGTAATAAAATTTAGTTTTATGTTAAATTTTAATTAACCTTATAACGAGCGTCTAAATAAAAACCTGGTCAAGTGGGTTGTGATCGAGAATTTATCCATTGCATTTACATAGCAGAATTACTAAATGTAGCCTACTTGACCAGGTTTTTATTTAGACACGAGTTATTTTTAATGCTGCTAAATTTCTATTAATAATTAATAAAAAAAATTTATGTTAGGAACGCATAATCAGTGCATAAATAATTTTTTTTTAGAACATTATACAGGGTGAACATGTTTACGTAAAATTATGACTGTAGTTTCAATATGTTTCTCTGTAATTTTGCATACGTCCATTCATACAGCTAAAAAATTTAATATAAATATAATTACCCACTAAACCTAATTACTTCTTACGAAAATCCAAGTTTCCTTATTTATTACTTATTACAATTGCATAATATGTTATGTGAACTGACCACGGCACGAAATAATAAAATTATTATAAAGACAACCTAAGCAAAATTAATTACCTATATAAACTGATACAGTTTCCTGTTGACGTTTTACTGCATCCACGCACATTAACTTAACTATAATAATGTTCCGCTGACTGACTTCGAAATATACATACCTACATATTTACCGCCTGATAAACATATATCATTGTCGGATATCAAGTGATAGGTACACACCCACACGCGAGTAAATGTTGTTGGATAACCCACCAAAAGATTTTTCTCGATTGGAGAAATAAAAGTGTTTCTCTATTTTGCAGAACGCCTTAGAGAACTACACATTCCTTCCGTTCAGCGTGTTCCTCGCCATCTTCTGGATTTTCACGTACAAGAAGGTGCCCGAAACGAAGAACAAGACATTCGAGGAGATCACTGCGCTTTTCCGACATGGCAACGGAAGGTAAATTTTGATCGACTTTGAAGACACCTCTGCACCCGCCGGTCATTGTTTTATTGTTAGCATAGACAGTACTTACTGATTGTTTTTTCTTTCTTGCCACTGCTTCACTTTAGATTTCATCATTCATCAACAATTTCGAGTTTCTTGTACACGTTTGTGTTTCTTTTATTAAATACACCAAATGGGCAAATCGTTTATTTACGTTTCTACCGTTGTTGTTACATCCTCAGAGGCAACGTTGTCGGTCCGCTTTTCCCTAGCAAAAGAAAAGCAAGAAAACCGAGGACGATATTGGTTGAACCCAGGAGACCGTTTCTAAATTAAATGCGGACGGTTTTAATTGTGAGTTGGTGTGAGCAAATCGAGTGAATTATTATTAATCGACTTTTTGCATGATGAAGGCTTTTTAGTGGTTGAGGGATGCGGAAACCCCAAAAATAAAATAGGCCGATTTTTGTTGAATTCATTTAAAGAGTTTGTTTAAATTACTTTTCACAAATTTATTTTATCTTTTGTATTTTACATCATTTAATTAAAAAAAAAAAAACTATAATTATTATTCTTTTTATTTAAAAGTGACGAGTTCTATGAAAAATGTATCTTAGACATGAGTTGGCAATTTTTTTTCTTTTCTTGTTTCAAAATTACAGAGGTTGGTTTGTTTGATTTTTTTTTCAATCATGTTGAAATTGTTTTTTTTCACAATTTTTTTGAGTGCGTGTCTCACTTGTGAGCTTCGATTTGGTGAAGTGTGTTTCAACGCTTACTTATTCCTGTGAGCAAAAAAAATTGACGATTCTAACGGAAAGCTTTTGAAAATCAAATCTAGTTTTCTTGCATTTTATTTTTTTGTCAACGACCGCGCGAGCAGCGCTGCCAGATGAGAAGAATAATCCCTGTTTGGAGGGATTTTTTAGTATCATGGCGCAGATAAGCAATTTGATGATTTGTTTAACAATCAAAGACAATCAGTAAGTAACTGTGACAAAAATCTTGCGCAAAAACTTTTTTTTTAATTTGCTGTGTGATGTTAGGGCTAGTTTTCGGGATAGCCGGCTGTACGGGTGAGTCCTTGCACGTTTGTGACAGCCATCATTTTTGCACGTGCACGTTTTCTCTTTTACATCTTAGCAAAAATATAGTATAGATAGATAGAGATCTCGCAACTTGAGAAGGACCTGTGGGCGGAGCTTATCTGCTTACATCGCTTACGTAGCACGGGTCACGTGACAGGTTCTTCTCAAGTTGCGGGAACTCTACATACCTATGTACATCAAAAAGCTGTATCGCACTGATTGATCGATTGATGATTGATTGATTGCATAATTGCGATTGGTATGGTAGCCAAAGCCCAGTGTCAGTTTTTTCTCTTTGATTTGTTTACACCTTGGCAGTGTGCGTGCGTCTGTCTGTTGTGCGTGTGGCGCTGGTAATAGTAGCTGTTACATAACAACACTTTCATTGTGGAAATCATATTTTTCTCATCGCGCGCGCGCGCAAAAAAACGACGCCGTACGTTCGTTACTAATGCAAATTTATTATAAGCGAAGTGTGATTTCTAGCGTACGTAAGTGTAGTGTGTGTGCATGAGTAATAATAATAACAGTTAATTCTTATGTAAAAGTTGTTTTTAATTTAGAAAATTCGACGAGACTAAAATAACTTTTCTTTTAATTCGGAAGTACACGGCATTCAAATGTCCGACCATTATCCTTTTTTCGTTATATTTTCTTTTCTGTGCAGTTACTTTATAATTTAAATAAATATGAAGAACCTCGGGCTTTCAAAGTCCACCAAAAAAAAGATCAATTTTGCTTCTATTTTTTTTTCGCTTTTATTCTTAATCATAATCAGTTCGTTTCTTTAATTTTTTTTATGAAAAAAATTACCGGTGGTATCCAAAATTTTTTCTCCAAAACGCCAGCGGTTTTCAAAATGTTTGATGGCTCATCTTTTTGTTAAATACCTAAGTCGCTTACTTTCAGTGTCCATTATTAGAGAAAGGTTATTTTAGTCTCGTGCTACCTTTTCGATTTCGACTTCAATTCACATTCCTCTCCGTGCGAGCGAGCACAGAAGGTCCTGAGCCTGAATTGAGGTCGGAAAGGCTCTCAGCTCGCGTTTGCCGGGCCGGGTCCGGATCCCGGGTTTTTACTTCGCGAGCCCTACGGGTGTAGTGCATGTATGGGTGCACGGTCTTTCAAAATACGAGGCAACAACCCAAACAAAAAGTGATTTAAAAAAAACATTAAAGATGGGGATCGAAGGGTCACTCGCGATGTCATTTACAGTTGGAAAAAATAACCCCTCTCCCGAAACCACTTTCTTTTAATTTTAATCTACCATACGAACAATAATGATTCGTTATGCTTCAAAAAAAAAAAAAGAATGATTGAGAAGCCACGTGACCTTCAACTGTTGTAGCAGGCTCGTTAAAAAACGTCATTGTTTAAAAAAGAAAGAAATTATTAAATTGTGTACAACTGTACTTTTCCTAATAAGAGATCTTATAAATTTTAAGATTTTATTACAACCATCGAGTTAATTTTATTATTTTTAACCGATTTTCTAATATCGTTAACTTCTTAGTTTTTCTTTCTTTTATTTAGATCTCACTACACAGATGAAGAATTAATTAACAAAATCTTACATAACACACCAAATAAAATTTAAATAACGCCTGAACGTTCCAGTGGTAAGAGGACCGGCCTTGCAATCGCATGGTCGTCGGTTCGAACTGCATTCGGGATTTTTCTAGGGGGTGGTCGGTATCGACTTCAGGCACCCCCCAGTGTTGGGGATAAAATTCGACACTGCTTCCCCTTAAACGGCGAGAAGGTTGGAAGTAACAAAGCCATGGAACACTTTACACACACTCAAATACACTCCCGCTCCTGAGGTCCTGACAAGACTTTGACTTAGGACCCCATTGGGCAACCACCACAGATAATTTAAAAAAAAGATATGTACTCCTAACAAATACAGAAAAAGGAAAGAAAATCAAATGAAAAAAAAATGAAAAATTATTCACAGACGAATATGAGACTATTTTCCTTTAATTCTACAGGACACACACACATAAAGCAAAAGGTAAACGAAAAAAGAAAAACAAATTAAGAAATAAAAGCAGTAATAAAAAAGTAAAGGGGCATGACACAAGTTTGAGGAACTGGCAAAAATTCAAATTGAAAATCAAAAAATTATGGAAATAAGTAGAGAAAAGGAAAGTGAAACGGACAAAAGAAACAAAAGACAAAGGGCAACTTTTTAGAGAAAATCAAAAAATAACGAAAACAAACAGACAGGATAACAAAAGACTAAGACCTTAGAAATTAAATGAAAAATATATATATAAAAATGACCGATGAAGAGAAAATAGGAAAACAAATCAGATACACATTATTTCTGATAGTTTTAAGAGCCCTACAATTCTTGTATTTAAGATTTTGTTCTAGCTCCTAAAATAAAGCCTCTAGATAGGATGCGAAACATTAAAAAAAACCTTTACGGTAAAGTTATACAGAGAGGACGAAAATGATCGATACGCGTGAAATTAGCCAATTTATTTCTTTCAACAGAAGAAAAGAAAATAAAACGAAGGAAAAAAAATGGTAACAATGACTTTGAAATAGCAGCAGAGAAAACTCAAATTAAAAACCAAATAAACAAAAAAGAAAGACAAACGATAAATATCCTTTAACGTTACTCCGTATCTACGTCAAACCTACGTCACGTTTTTCTAAGGATAATGCTTATCCGACGATTGTAAAATCGGACCTAAATGAATTTTGAACAAATACTTTTTTAAATAACAAATGATTATTAAACAAATAAATCTCATTGTTGTTTTTCGAACAAATATTTTATCTAAACAAATGAATTTCGAACAAATACTTGTCTGAACAAATGATTTTCGAACAAATACTTCATTCGAATAAATGAACTTCGAACAAAGACTTTAAATAACAAATGATTATTAAACAAATAAATCTGAAACCGTAGCTTTTCGAACAAATACTTTTTAAACAAGCTCTTTTTGAACAAATACTTTATTTAAACAAATTAATTCTGACGAATACTTTATTTAAACAAATTAATTCTGACAAATACTTTCTGAAGCAAATGAATTTTGAACAAATAAACCTCGAACCGTTGTTGTTCGAATAAATACTTTTACTTGAACAAGTACTTATTGAACAACTAACGGTTTTTGAACAAATAACTCTCGAGGAATAAATTGTTTTTCAATCAAATATTTTTTTAACAAATTATGCATTTCGAACAAACACTTTATTTAAGCCAATGACTGAATTTCGGACGAATACTTTGTTGAATAAACGAATTTCGAACAAGTACTTTTTACAAACGATTTTAGAAAAAATAAATTTCGAACAGTTGTTTCTCGGAGAAATACGTTTTTAGACAAACTATTTTTTAACAAAGGCCTCATTTAAGCAAGTGAATTTCTTGAACAAATAGTTTCGGACAAATACTTTTTTAAACAGATTATTTTAGAACAAATATTGCCTTTAAACAAATGTATTACCAACAAATACTGTTTGAACAACAAATTATTTTCGAACTAATAAATCTTGAACAAATACTCATATTTAAACAAATTAATTTCTTCAACAAATCGTCGGGTTACTGGCATTTTTGGAACTTTCGAGAAGTCGTCCTTTGATGGTTCAAAATTGCAGTTTAAAACGGAGTTAGATTATTTCGGTCACTTGTTTCTCCTGCCTTAACATTTTGTTTTGATTTATATGGTTTTAAACATTTTGTAAGTATGTTTTTTGAGCATTTTTTAATCTAATGGAGCACTTAACTCCGAATTGACAACAAATGGAGTTAGCTTGTTTTTGCAGGGACCCGACGAAATGAATTTCGAACAAATACTTTTTTGAATAACGAATTTAAACAAATTAATTTCGGACATACTTTCTTTAAACAACTGATTTTCGAACACATACTTTATTTGAACAAATGAACTTCGAATAAATGCTTTTTGAACATCAATGTATTTTCGAACCGTTGATTTTTGAACAGATACTTTTTTTTGAATAAATACTTTATTTAAACAAATGAATTTCGGACAAATACTTTTTTTGAACAAATCATTTTCAAGCAAATACTTCATTCGATGAAACACATTTCAAACAAATAAATCTCAGACCGTAGTTTTTCGAACAAATACTTTATATTTAAACAAATGAATTTCTGACAAATACTTTCTTGAGCAGATGATTTTTGGACAAAGAACCTCGAACCGCTGTTTTTCGAATAAATATTTTTTTGAAATATGTGCTTTTACTTAAACAAATGAATTTCGAACAAAAACTTTTTGAACAACTAATGATTTTTGAACAAATAAATATCTAAGATTAAATTGTGTTTAGAACAAATATCTTTTTAACAAATGATGTATTTCGAACAAACACTTTATTTAAGCCAATGAATTTCTTGAACAAGTGAATTTCGGACAATTACAGTAGAGTCTCTATGTAGTGAACGTACCATATAGTGAACTATCCACTGCAGTGAACACAAAAATATACATTAACCTCTAAACAGTCAACAAATTGTTCCTCGCTAGAGTGAATTGCACAAACAGTACATACAGAGGGATTTCCCCGAAAGCGTGATAACGCGCTTGCATCTGGAGAAGCAAACAAAATTAACAGTAATAACATAATAATAACATAGTAATAACTAATAAATAAAGTAATAACCACACTGTAAGAATCACTGTTATATGTTTTTATCTGCACTCTAAACAGTGAACAACCTCGGTGGAGTTACATAGCCGTATATAATTTTTTAAACAAATGAATTTCGAACAAGTACTTTTTGAACAATAAACGATTTTCGAAGAAACAAATTTCGAAGAAATACTTTTTTAGACAAACTATTTTTAAACAAAGATTTTGTTTACACAAGTGAATCTCTTGAACAAAGGATTTTCGAAGAAAAACTTTACATAGACGAATGAATTTCGAACAATTTTGAACAACAAATGATTTTCGAACAAATATGTAAATTTTGAACCGTTGTACAAATGAATTTCTTGAACAAATGGATTTGGGACAAATATTTCTTTAAACAGATTATTTTAGAACAAATACTGCCTTTAAGCAAATGAACAACGAACAAATATTTTTGAACAAATTGTTCTGTATTTAAACAAATTAATTTCGGACAAATACTTTTTTTGAATAACTGATTTTCGAACGAACACTTTATTTGAACAAATGCTTTGTGAACATCAAACTATTTTCGAGCAAATAAATTTTGAAACGTCATTTTCTGAACAAACTATTTTGAACAAATACTTTATTGAAACAAATAAATTTCGGACAAATATTTTTTCAACGCCTGAACGGTCCAGTGGTAAGGGACCGGCCTTGCAATCGCATGGTTGTCGGTTCGAACCGCACTCGGGGTTTTTCGCGGGGGTGGTCGGTATCGACTTCAGGCACCCTTCAGTGTTGGGGATAAAATTCGACACTGCTTTCCCTTAAACGGCGAGAAGGTTGGAAGTAACAAAGCCATGGAACACTTTACACACACCCAAATACACTCCCGCCCCTGAGGTCCTGACAAGTCTTTGACTTAGGACCCTGTTGGGCAACTACCACAGATAAAAAAAATACACATTTAACTTAAAAACTTAATTGCACACCTGCGTCACTACCCGTACACAAACCTACTTACTGCTACATTACTGCCAAGTTAAGAAGATATACACATCAGTGTTACCAACTACACTAAAACTAAGTTATTTTTTATTGATTTATTTTTAAGTTAAGATCTCTTGAGCCATCATTGAGAACATCCAATCTCATTACATACATTTAAGATACGATAAGGACATTAACGTCAAGTCCAGGGAAAGTAAATTTTTTTAACAATCTTTGATTATGTCTCTGTATATTTCCATCACTTTGCAATTTTAAAAGTATTTATTTTAATCAGCTCGATGAAGTAACTTTTTCTTCCGGGTTTGCTCTACGCATAGATTTTCTTCTCAATCGAAGTTTTGCTGTTAATGTACAGCAAAAAGTCGATTAACAATAGAATTTATTTTTGTTTAAAAACTCATTGAGGTTGCCTCGTATGTTGTGACCGTGCGTTTGCTGACCGTTGCTCCAAGACAGTCTTCGGGCCAGCCTTACGCGTTGCGCTATCAGCTGCTTATACTGGCCGTGCCGTGCCGCAGAGGTCGTGACGAAGCTCCGGAGCGCACTCCGGTCCCGGCCCAGCCGCTCACCGCGCTCTCCTGGACCTGGCCGGATTCGCAGCCCTAACGACGGTGGGTCTCAATCCTTACAGAATCCTCCTCTTGTTGCTTTTACTTAAGTACATCTCACCACATCCCGCTTTGGACTCTTCGTTCTTTTCCATTTCGTTTTTCGTTTCTGTTTTTTCGTTGACGCGCGCACGAAATTTAATACAATGTCAACAGTCGAACGAAACCGGAAACCAATACGAATTACTCTTTTTGTTTTAATTGGTTGTGTGCATTGTTCTATTGCAGGGATCAAAGCGGTACGCCGCTAGAGGTGAAGAAGGATGGACGGCAGTCGACGTAAAAAAAAAAAACGCTTTTCGGGTTCTGCGCTCAAATTTGTTACGCGTTATATCAAGTGTTACTTATTATTTTTTTACACTCTGTATTCTGTTCGATACTGTTACACAATAAATAATTTTATTATTATTATTCTTTTTTTTATTTTTTATCTTTATTCACACGTTTTCCAATTAAGAAAAAAAAACTTAATAGAACTTATTCGAACAAAATTTAAAAAAAAATTAACGCCCTTTTTACTCGAAAAAAAAAACAATTAATACTTGAAGAATACAAAAGTTTATTTGCATTGTACGACAAATATTTGGTTTAATCGAAGTAAACAATTTTTATTACTTCTGTCAATCACAAAGAAAACTGAGTGCGTTGTTCAGTTGCTGCTCCTGTATTTATACCAGACAGTGCAGGTTGTACCCTCCGCGTGCCCTATGATTGGTTTAGACACACATCCCAACAGCGCGAGTCACCTATTGTAGATAGTCGATTGGCCAGGGCGCCCTCCACTTCAGACCAATCAGAGCGCATGGTAGCTTCCCACGCAGTCAGATATAAATTCAGGAGCAGCAGTTCAACACGTCCAGTTGCAAAAGCCCTTTGCAAGCCTAATTAATGAACAATTTTTTACTGTAATTATTATTTTATATATGTTTTGAAAGATTCGTCGTACAGTGCAAATCGACTTAAAAAAAAGAGAGCAAGTTATATTTGAATATATTAATTATGTATTACCTGTTTTGTATAGCAAAAAAAAATATTTGGTACAATTTAAACCATTAAAAAAAAAGAAGACATACCGTGACGTCTTGGCATTGCATTAAATTGTAAGTCAACTATTATTATTTATATATTTTTTAATTTTTTTATAAAGTTCTCACAAAACCCTGCCTGCATGTTTCTCTTCTCTGTCTGACTCACACTCACGCCGCCTTTTTTTCTTGTTTATTATTACTATTTTTTTATTAGTTTACAAGTACACACCCTCCCCTAATACACCTGTTGATACTTTCATTAGACAAGCAAAAAAATAATTAATAATGTGCAATACGATGGAGGTATGTGTTAAAAACTAGCGTTGAGAGAAGGGTTATGTTACAGGAGTATGCTAAACTGTGTTAATGCGCTCGAACAGCACCTTCCAGTAACAGAGCAGGCAGGACTCGTGGTTGCCGAGGAAAAAGTGCCACACGATTCATGTAAGAAAACAAAGAAACTAGTGATTAGTCGTTTTGATGTTTTGGGATGCGTTCGTGTTACTCTTTTCGATTGAATGAATACACGACACCTAAATTGACAACTAAGTCAAGTTCAAACACCTAAGTAAGTCGGTCGCAGCCACTAAGGGCAGTACTCGGACAATAAAAAATAAAATTTTCGTCCAGAACTGTCGAATCAAATCATATTCTTAGTAGTTACGATCGCGAGCTTGTAGCCTAAACCATCGTTAAAATCTCTCCTAGTGACACTTCATGGTTCGTTTAAAGCCCATCTGTTTCATTCAGGATGTTATAATAAAGGCGAGGTATTAACAATTATTTTAGCCAAACGATTATAATCTTGTGGACGTAAAAGTTAAAAAAAAGCAAAGCATTTAAAATTATACAGAGAAAACAAGGAAAGATTGACAAATAATAGTTTGATTGACAGTGTATTTTTCTTCTTCAGTTTTTTTGGTATGTTGTGAATGTCGTAGCAGTCGATTATTTTTGCTCTCTCTGTATTATTCCTTTTTTGGGGTTATGTAACGCCAGTTGAAGTCGTTCAACTAGTAACTGTTTTATATCTGCTAATGTTGGTAAATGATACAACTAAAATTAAATTTGTAATTATAATCGGCTGGGCAGGTTGTAAAATCAATTTAAAAATCGACGTTTCGCTGTTTTCACTGACGGTTTCTTCAGGTTACATTATTTAATGTTAATATTATTATTATTATATATAATAATTTTGTTTAACCTGAAGACGTCGTCAACTTACAGCGAAACGGCGACGTCAATAATAATAATTATCCATTGACAGCTTATTCAGGTTAAATCATTAACACTGACGTCGACGTTTCGCTATACATTGAAGGTTTCTTCAGGATAAATAATAATTAAACATCAACGTACAGCAAAACGTAGACGTCAATAATAATAAATATTTATCCTGAAGAAGCTGCTAATGGATAATTATCTATTATTGACGTTGACGTTTCACTATACATTAACGGCTTCTTCACGATAAATAATTTAATATTTAAATTAATTAAATAATGATTATTATTTATCCTGAAGAAGCTATCAACGTTTAACGAAACGTCGATTGATTATACAATCTATCGGACAACTGTGATAATTTTCAACGGTCAAGAATAATACAATTAAAAGTTATACTGCGTGTTTCATTTTGAGATGGACTTCGTGCCCAAAAAAATGTGTCAAAAGTAGGCGTGCCTTTATTTTACAGTACCTACAGCTATTGCCGTCCTATCTCCGCCTTTTTTCAAGTTTCAATGAAACGATCGGTATACTCAGAGGCGTGGAAATTTAGTTGTTGGCAATTATGGTGTCGTGTAGAATTTTTATTTGTATACTTAATATTATTATTTTTAATATGTGTGGGATGAATGTCTTGTATGTAATTGCTGTTTTTTTTTTCTGTGTTGGAAACTTGTGCATTGAATTGAAATGTGTAATGTTTGTGCCATTATATTATAATTTGTTTACAATCCAGGAATTTTTTTTGAAAATTTTTCTTCAAAATACAAAAACATTTTCTCTGCGCATCTTAAAAATTATTATCGATTAAAAAAATTAGAACAAATAATATCCAGGCTTCACGAAATATTAAAAGCACAAGCAAACACTAAAATCAATTGTTTTTAAAATTTGCAAAATATCGTCCGTACAGTAAGATTGATCCGAACCGAATACATATTTAAAAAAAAATTGCTTCTTCGTCAAATGTATTAAATTAGTTCTTGAATTCAAATTTTTAATTTTGGTGTAAAAACTAGAAGAAAATTAAAACAACTTTTAATTGCGAGCAAAAGATTTACAGATCTTTATGAAGCAGCCAAACAAGCTGCGAAACGTTAAGTTTGTTCAATACACAGCACGTCAATTGAAGTGAATCACTTTTTATTAATTAAATTATTTTGTATTAATTGTAAAGTGTGCAACAAAATGTTGTGGTTGTTCCGCTGTCTCCCGTCAGGCACAGAAGAATGTGTACGTACAGGGTGTTTCTTAAAGACGGTTCGCAACTTCAGGGTGTAATTACTTGCGATATTTTAATAAAAAGCTTTTATATAAACATGTGTCCGGAAACGCTTATATTCCGAGATACAGGGTGTAAAAGTAAAAGTTCAAAGAGATTGGAATCGTGCGTTTTATCAGAAGGTGGTCATTTTCAACATTTGCTCTGATTAGTGTAGAAATTATGATTGTAATACCGGGCCATTTTTCTAATAATAATTGTAATAATCAGTTAGTATTAGGTAAAAAATACAAGAGACATTTTTTGTTGTGCATTGTTAGGAACGTTAGAAAATAATAAAACCAATAAACAAACTCTTTGAAGTTTTAAACCATGTATCTCGCAATATAAGCGTTTCCGGACACGTGTTTATATAAAAGCTTTTCATTAAAATATCGCAAGTAATTATACCCTGAAGTTACGGACCGTACTTAGGACACGCCCTGTATAAGAACTATCAATTATATCTAACCTAAATATAATACAACTATGGTAATACAGAATGACAATAAAAGCAAAATAAATAAATAAAAAGAACTGAAGTAGATTTAATTTAAATCTTTCGAATTGTGGAACAATTTTTTTATTTTTATTTTTTTCTGGTATTTTATAATTATGTATCCTCCCCGTAGAATAAATTTCTTTTCTTTCACTAATTTGTTAAAAAGAATCTTTTAAATAAAATTCTGCTTTAATTGGCGTGCAATGTATAGTGTGATTTTTAATGATTTGAACTCACAGCCATACTAAATTATTATTACGTTGGCAACATTGGATTCTGTTCCGCACCTCTGTCATTCTCAATCACTTCTTAGGTGAGAACAATAAAAAGAAGTAAATCTTTCAAATGTACGCCTGCGAAAAACCAAACAAAATAACGTCTCTATAAACTTAACACTGAATAGCAGCCACATTTAAAACGTAAAATACACCAAAAACTATGGCGCCAAATTCAAAGTATCCTCAATCATTAAAATCACACTGTATATGTATGTATTTCTTATTCGAATTGATGAAGTGCTTTATAATATTTAAAAAATAATAATATAACCATAATATGACATTTAGAAATAAACAAATGATTAAAAAATTTAATTAAATAAAAAAAGTTTTTTATGTTGTACCTACCAATTTTGAAGTGCAAAAAAAATAATCAAAAGTTTATTTATGTTGTACTTTTTAGTACTTTATTTTTTTTATTTATTATTAAACGAGTTTTAAGATGTAAATTCCCCGAAATGATCAAATATTAAATAATAAACAACTACATATACATATTTCAAATTATTTCTTTTCAGCTGAAAATAAATCAATAAATTACAAAAAATGCAAAAAGAAATACAGTGAGTTAGGGCGTCAGCCAAAGGCCAAGGGTGATTTCTTTTCTAATTTTAAAAATTAGTTACAGTCTAAATTTTTCGCTTTCGGTTGCAGATTAGATCATGAAAAGAAAACATTACAAAGAAAGTCAAAAGAAAGAAAAGAAAGTAAAAGCACTGGCACACGGTCTCACCCCAAATATAATGTGTTTATTTAATATTCCGGTAGCATTGGCTATGGAAATGTTTTGTTTTCGTAAAGGCATGTCGTAGCTTAAGCTCTCTGCGAACAGAATTGTCACTAGTGTCATTCGTTCTATGAACTGTTTTGCGTAAACACAATTTTGTAATGCAATAAATTAAAAGTAGATTCCTGAAAATAACTTACTTTTGTATATGTATGTATAACCAACAAACAACGCATTGGTATATACAGATGTTTCGTGAATCTGGAGGACTTTTCCGAAGAAACGCCTGAACTGTCCAGTGCCAAGAGGATCGGCCTTGCAATCGCATGGTCGTCGGTTCGAACCGCACTCGGGATTTTTCTCGGGGGTGGTCGGTATCCACGGTGAATTGAATACTACGGTGACAACATTGAAGTGAGATAGCGAACCGTTACGTCACGGTATACCCGCTTGTCCCTCTAAAACATTCACCGTCAACCAATCATAACTGTCAACCAACCGTCACGAAGTTCGCAGCGTAGATCTGCGAGGGTATGCGGTGACGTTATCCTGCCACCGTTGTATTCAATTCACCGTGGTCGGTGGTATCGGCTTCAGGCACCCTTCAGTGTTGGGGACAAAATTCGACACTGCTTCCCCTTAAACGGCGAGAAGGTTGGAAGTAACAAAGCCATGGAACACTTTACACGCGCTCCTGAGGTCCTGACAAGTCTTTGACTTAGGACCCCGTTGGGCAACCACCACAGATAAAAAAAAAACATAACAGGTTAACCTCGAAAACGTACTGCCGAGGTTATCGAAACATCAAGACATAATGAAAAATGCTTCTCCCACCTCTATCCGCCAATTATCACAACAGATTGAGCTTTCTGTGGGAACGTGCCACTAATTGTTACATAAAGATGTTCTGCTTTATCCTTACCGGATGATGTTGGCGCAAGAATTGCTGTCCGGTGATCCCACACAGAGATTGCCTTTCTGTGAATCTTATATAATAAATTATTAAATTGTTATTTTATTATTTACATCATTCTGACATTTAAAAGCCAGGTTATGTCTAATTTTAATACTGCGATATACGTTTTCCAAAACAAAATATTTCCACAGGTAACGCTACCGGATTATTAAATGAACACATGTTCATTTAAAAGCGTGTTTGTCGCTGTGATTTTATTTAAAAAATATTCTAATTTAATTCTTCATCCCTTCTTAAATCAGCTTTCGATTTCAATCAAATTTATAAATTTCTTGACGGAAATCCATTTTAGTCCAAGTTTAAAAACTTGGACTAAAATCTCCGTTTTTCATTTATCAAATTTATAAACTCGTTAACTCTCGGTAAATAATTTGCAGTTTTCCGGAGAACACATTTAAATGAAAAATTTTGGTGCTAAAAAAAAAGTAAAACAGTCAAAAAGAATTAAGAAGAAAATAAAGAAAATATAAAAGGTACAGTACTCAAGGTAATGAATAAAAAAAATAGAACTTGTTTGCATTAAAAAATAAAATAAAAAAGTATGTTTGGAAACAATACTGCTAATTCATGAGCGTCAAGACTACAACAAATTACAAATTAATCGATAATTACGTCGACACATGTTAAATAACTCAAACGAATGTTTACAAAACAATGATAATTACAGGATAACACGCAACAAATATTAGCCTAATTATTCCTGGCTTGTTAACTCATTATTTCACTCCGTTCAGCATTACTTAACGCATGTGTGCGCGTGTATGAATGCATTAGCTACAACATTATTATTGTCATGCCCCCATGACCAACATTATTGTTTTTCCTCCTTATGTACAGTTATATAATTTGTAAAGGATTTCTCTCCTTTATTTACTCCTTTCCGAATCCAAGAAATTTTTAACAGATTGTTTCGATTAGTTCCGAATCCATTCGAGAGGCGTGTTTACAAAGCTGCTTACAACTATAGAAGACATTCTGCCTATGCCAGTGTGTCAGGTACTGTTACGAACACACAATCAAAAAAAAAAGCACAAGTATTCACTCGAGAAACTGTACACTTACGCACGAGCTTTTCCTTCACGCGTCATGTATTTTCTGCACGTGGATTTTTTGCGGGTTCTTTTGCAAGCAAGGTCGGAACTGGGGGTTTAATAAATAATAATGCAAGAGAACGTTCCCAGAATAATTCTGGCGAATAGTAAATGTCGAAACACGAAGTAGTTATGATCTGAAACGAATTTTTTGAGAACTATATTAATTAGGAGTTGCCTTGTTGTGAAACAACGACGTATTTCTTTTATTTGTTTGTTTTTTTTTAATGAGGCTCATGTAATTAACAATGACGGTAATTGACGGGTGTTTGGGATATGAGGTAACGAAACTTTTTGTGTTTGCAGAAATACACGAAATAAAACTTTTCTTCCAGTATTTTTTTGTATATCTTAACTTTTTTTTTCCAATTTGAAGAGCCACAGTTTATGATCTATTGGAATTTCAAAACGTAGTAAGTAGCAGCAGGAGCTAAGCACTTTTGTTTTCTAAACTTTAAAAAATCGTTTATTGTCAAAAACGTTAGCTCGCTTCAAAAATTAAAATTAAACGTGTCAAAGAATTTTTCCTTAAATATCAAAGTCATGGCTAACTTTAAATTCTGAAATTCCAGTAGATCACAAACAGTGGCTCTTAAAAATTGTTGCTGGAAAATGGTAAGACATACGAAAAAAATTTACGGGAACAAAAGATTTATTTCGTCTACTTCTGCATACACAAAAAAGTGTTACCTTATATCCCAAACACTTTGTATAATTAAAACTATTTTCACATTATACGCATTGTGAAAGAAATAATAGATTAGATGACCATTAGTCTAATAACTGGGAAACGGAATTTTATATTATGCTTGATTTATTTCGAACAAGGCGGCAAAGAATATGTAATGTACAGTCAGAATTAAAAGTAATGTCTCCCCAATAAAAGTTAAGTTGCGGCTTAATCAGTTCTGACCGCTATAACGCGTAAGCGCACAAGCAGACAGACATGCTTGGTCGCCTGCTTGTTATGGTAATCAGAATGAAGCATTTATGTTTCATTGGGGAGAGACATTTTACATTAATTCTGACTATACTAGCCAATCTTAAATAAGTTTATGAAATATCCTGTAAAGACGTCTCCTCTTTGTCAAGAGGGCGTGTTTACAGGGAACGGGGGTTGAATGAGGGAAATAAAAGGAGAGTGTTTTGACGTTGATTACTGATTCAAAATTATTTGAGGTGGACACTTTTGGTTGAGACAGCTGTATAATGGACCCTACTAGTTTTCACTTATCATCTAAAAGAATTTTGTTTAGATAATTTGATGTCAAATTACTTATAATTACACTAAAAAACAACCCTGTTTTTTTTTTTAATTTAAATATATGTACATATATGTTGTCAACATCAAAAGTAAATATTTTTGCATTCGTTAAATACAATTTTGAAGAAAAAAAACGAAACAATTGAAGATCGAGGTCATAGGAATTCTAAGGCGTTAAATGCAACTTAAGCCCCTGTCACATCATCAGTCAGTTTGATCAAACTGGACTGACAAACTACATCAATGACGTCAAGACTTATCAAATTCGTTATTTCGTCAAACTGCGCTGTCACACTAG
This sequence comes from Dorcus hopei, assembly GCA_033060865.1. Taxonomy (NCBI): domain Eukaryota; kingdom Metazoa; phylum Arthropoda; class Insecta; order Coleoptera; family Lucanidae; genus Dorcus; species Dorcus hopei. The sequence continues at coordinate 70,266,715 of CM065425.1, read as the reverse complement.
CACTAGAAATTTGACCAAACTTTGAGGTTAATTTTTTTTTTGGAAATCGTCATTTTAAAAAAGTTACGCAAAAATAGATAGAAAAAAGCAGTGGTAGTGTTAAGCCTTATAGGTTAGGTTAGACGTTAGACTTCCGTTTCGTGCCTCTTCCTGTGCATTTAAATCTACCAGTCATAAGGCAAGTTTGATCAAACTGACTGATGGATATAGAGGCGCCTCTAAAATTTAGAAAATTTGTTCAAACAGCTTCCATGACGACATGTGATGTCATTAGTTTAGTTTGTCAGTCCAGTTTGATTAAACTGACTAATGATGTGACAGGGGCTTTAGATAAGTTAAGATTAAAGACTTTTCGTAAATAAGAAAGACATCTTGAAAATACAGAACCTTGCAAGAAATAAACCACAAACGTCAGAAACAATCCAGCTGTCAACAGAATGATTTGATTACGACCGGCGGTTTGCAAATATTTTGTTTCTAAAGCACAGGCACCAAAATATCTTTTTTATTTATTAATTTACGAAAAAAATTACAGAGAAAATTTTCAATTATTAATTTTGTTCTCTATCGATTGGTAAAATAAAATACAGGGCGTTCCATTGAAAAAGTGTATTTTACCTTTATCTTATAAACGCGACGTTCGATTGTTTCTTTGACTGCATCATTGCAATCAGCGTGAAACGTAAGCTCTACTAGTTTGCTAATTTAACCGGATTTGTAGCTTTCATGAGGTCTGTTCCTGCAACGTTCTGGACTAGTTTGAAACTGTCAAATATATTCGCCCATCGAATTAATCACCGCTTTCAAGAACTGCCTTAAGGCTGGAGCTACACGAGCGTATATCACGCGACGTATTGTGCGTCGCGTTTTATGCGTCGTAATGTATTACACAGATTTGAACGAGTATAGCTACACGAGCGTTTTGCACACTCGTGTAGCTATGCTCGTTCAAATCTATGTAGTACATTTCGACGCACAAAACGCGTCGCACATTACGCCGCGTGATATACGCTCGTGTAGCTCCAGCCTAAATGTGAAACTTTGATCAGCGCATGCTTCTGACGGTTTCGAACCAGTCAGGGACTGCTGCAGGAACAGACCTATAATAACAAAATTAGTAATATTGCTGGCTTAACTTTGAACAGACCGTACCGAGTGATTCAGGTTGGTATTCGCACCCCTGTAACTTTTTTTATTTCTACTTTTAGGAAAATGGCATTTGGTGTGTAAATAATACACAGTGTATCCCAGGATTGACTTCGGAATAGGTGTGATAATAATAATAATAATGTACTGACGATAAATACATGTACAGATACATATAAGTTTAAATACAAAAATTATGGTCATTGGTACTTATAAAATATAAATGGAAGCTGTTCTTCCTCCAAGACCCAACCCAGAAGCGTATAACTAAAGGAAGGTGCAGAATTTGCAACAAGTGATATAACGTATTACCAAATTCACTACCAAACTACTACCAATAATACAGAGAAATTAAATTAAATACAGAGAAAATTAGATTAAATGCACTAATTCAGACAGTCACGCAATTACAAGAAAGACATTATTTCAAGAAAAACATTATTTGATGTTTAGAAGCAGCATGTATACTGGCGTCTAAAAGTATTCGGACGACCGGCGTAACCGCCTGGCACTGTGGAAGTTTACCACAAGGATCAAATTCGAACTATTTTATTGCTTTTCATTCGGATACTTTTAGACACCAGTATACATCATTCGCGCGATGAAGAAAGACCATTATTCAGTCCCAGGATAAATTAGAAAAGTAGAGAACAGGGGGTCAGAAGTTATAAGGTAACTTTTAATCGTCGCCTAAAAGCGTGCAACCCTAAGCCTTTTAGATTAGGAGGGATATTGTTGTAGACTTTAGCAATGCAATAAGAAAAGGACCGCTGAAACAAGGCTGTACGATGGAGAGGGGGGGTTAGCAGACCTTTACTTCTGATATTGATATTGTGCACGTCAGTGCGAAAGCTGATTCTGTCATACAAATACTCTGGACATTTGGTGGTTAATAGTTTATGATAAAAAACTGCCATGTGAAGGTGTCTCCTCTGACCCATATTTAGCCAATTAGCCCAGTCTAAGGTGTGAGAAATATGACTACCACGTTTTATTCCATAAATGAAACGAAGACAGGCATTTTGGACACGTTGTATACGAGATTTATCAATGCTATCGAGGCATGGCCCATATACAACGTCACAATAGTTAAAATTGGACAGGACTAACGATTCAGAGAGCAGTATGCGCATACGTACACTTAAACAAACCCTACTGCCAATAGAACTTTAAGGGTGGGTTTACAGAAAGGAAATCAAATATTTAATTACGATTAACTATTTGATTGAGCTTAAAATTCGTGTTGCCATAGAAATCACATTGTTAAACTAAGGTAACGCTAATTTTAATCCCAATCAAATAGTTAATCGCAATTAAATATTTGATTTCCTTTCTGTAAACCCACCCTAAGCTTCCCAAACGCCTTACCAATAATGTTGATAACTTGATGTTTGAACCGTAATTTCGTGTCAAGAAATAAGCCCAAGTTCTTGATACAGTCTACTATACGCAAAAGAGCCCCACCAATGTCCAAAGAAATTTGTGAGGTAATAGCCGCTCTATGTTTGTCCTTACTGAAGATTTGGAGGTATTAATTCTTAAGCCATGATTTGATACTGAATCGGAAAGTTTTCTTAAATCGGAGTTCATCTGATCAACAGCATTATGTAAATTATTTAATTTGAAAAAGTGTAGGAGTTGAGTATCATCTGCATACATGTAGTAATTATAAAGTGTTAAGGGGTCTAACAGATATGAAGTGTATATAGCATACATTAGGGGGCCGACGATGCTCCCCTGCGGGACTCCCAACCTGAGTTCTAAGGATTCGGAAAGAACATCACCAAGCTTGACTCTTTGACTTCTATCGCATAAGTAACTTCTAAAAAACTTAACGCAATTACTATCAAATCCCATATAATGCAAAATAGCTAGCAGCTTGATGACCCAAAAATTTTCAACTAGGTGTATCATATTTTGTAAACAAGTTTTGCTTGACCGAGAATGAATTTTCACCAAATATTATTGCAAGTGGTACCTAGTTGGCGTAGTTATTCCAAGAAAACCATAAAGCATTGTAGGTAAAGTGGCTTTTCCATTACTTTTACGCAAATATTTTATTAAAATAAAATATTTTATTATTTATTGAAATTGAAATTATGGCCGTATGCCAAAATACATTACATTTGAAGAAAAACATTGAAACACAGTAAATGGCAATTTTTAACTTTTATTTTTAAAAAATCACAATTCACCTTCTCCATAAATTCAAAAAAAAAACATTTGACAAATAAAAGTTTGACATTACTGAGTATTAAACGCCAACATAATAAGTAGCATGTTGACTCTCCAACAAAAAATATTTGTGGCGCAGTGCTATGGACTTGGTGAAATAAGTTACGAACGGATGGTGAGAAGATTTCAACAACAATTGCAGGACATTCATTGAGCAGTAACACGGTCAAAAATATTGTAACAAAGTTTTCCAGTACGCAAAATCAAAAGAAAAGTATTAAAAATGTTGATGAAGACGATATGGCAACTTTGTGGCATGGCGGACGTTGAGACCAATGGGAAAAAATCTTTAAGGCAAAGGGCGACAAAAACGGGGATTAGCAAATCGTACATATTTACAAAGAATTTATAAAGGAAACAAAATTATTCCATATAGAGTAAAATATATTCATACACCAACCAAGTGACGAAGAAAGACGTTTGGATTTTTGTTTGTGGGTTGGGGAAAAGTGTATGGACAATAGAGATTTTTGTAACTGCATAATATTTTCCGATGAAGCTACTTTCACAACCAATGGAGTGGTTTCGTCACAAAATTGTCGGTATTGGTCGGATGTTAACCCAAATTTTAGAATAAAGTGCAAAAGTCAATATTCAAAAAAAAAGTAAATGTTTGGTGCGCTATCAGTTATGAAAAAATTACTGGACCTTATTTTTTGGACAGAAATTTGAATCAATTTACAATTTGGAAATATTAAGATTATTTAAACGATATAAATTTGGATGTAAGAAATAAAACATATTTTCAACAGGACGGTCGCGACCCACATTCCACATTGTTAATAAGAAATTATTTAAACGCAACTTTTGAGGAAAAATGGATTGGAAGATTTGGACCTCGACAAAATCCTCCTAGAAGCCCAAATCTTAAAATTATGGATTTTTATTTTTGGGTGAAGCAAATAGTTTATAAGAATACATTTAATAACAATTTGGACAATTTAAAAACAAAAATTAGAGAAGCGATAAATAGCATAACCGTAGATTAAATAGAGAAATGGTTGCAGAGAATTTAGAAGAAGGGTCATTTTGTCATTTGGGAGTTGCATTATTTGAGTATTGAGTATTTGTTATTTTTCTTTTAATGGTATTCGTAATTCTTTTAAATAAAAGTTTAAAATAATTTTTGTTCAAATGCATACGGCCATAATTTTGAATATAGAAAATTTTATTTTAATAAAATGTTTGCGTAAAAGCAATAGAAAAGCCTCTTTACCTACAATGCTTTACGATTTTCTTGGAATAACTACGCCAACTAGATACCACTTGCACTAATATTTGGTGAAAATCCATTCTCGGTCAACCAAAATATGATACACGTAGTCGAAAATTTTTGGGTCATCACACCTATCCCGAAGTCAATCCTGGGACACACTTTAGACCTACCAGTAGTTTATTTGACTACATGAAATAATACATACTACTTCCGGTTTAAGCGGAAGTAGTTTGAAGTTAAAGAAAAATTAAATAGGACAGCCTCTATACTTTTGCAATTTTGCATTGTAGAGATAATTCTAGCTCGAGATGATTTAAAGTATCCCCCATACAGAGTGATTTAAATTCGAGGGCCAATATGGTGATCTCGCTTATTATAAGAGATAGAGAATTGTTTAAATGGAGGCAGAATCGCCAAATTTCATGCTGATTAATAATCTGTTAAGAAATTTGGAATATTTCGAACGGTTTCTTCGCAATCGAAGAAAAACTAAATATTGCGACTTTCGAAAATCGAACATAACTTCTTTATTCATGACTTCTTTCAAAATTTGTGAAAATATTTCTAAAGCACCTCTTTCCGCTTGACTGAATGCCGAACGTGCTTTATTTCTGGAGCGATTCGTCTTTGCTTTTCCAGGACCAATTTCATTTTTTCTTATGGGACCTGGAATCTCTGTATATGAGATATTTTATATTACATATTTGGATCAAGAATTACCTCTACAATCCAAAATTGCAAACATATACAAAATATACACTTTCGCTTAAACCACCGGAAGTGGTACATATTGTTACATGTTGTCAAATAAAATATTTGTAGACCTATATTACTTACACCAAATGTCATTTTTCTAAAAGTAGAAATAAAAAAGTTACAGGGGTGCGAATACCAACCTGAATCAGCCGGTATACAGGGTGTAACTTAATGATTGCAAAAAATTTAAAGTTGTGATTCCCGGGTTGATTTTAAGCAAAAAAATTTCCTATAAACATGTGACCTAAAATTCTTCATTTTCAAAATACAGTGTGGGAAATTTTAATTTTTGTTTTGGATTACTCAAGGCAGAATTTGTGGGCGGCTGCTATACATTTTATACACTCTTAATTTCAGCAGTGTCATTAAATCATATTCTTACCACTCAAATATATTTCTCTTTTCATGCGCCCGACGCATCTAATGCTAATCGAACCGTTAACAATGATCGAGAAGCCCTTGTGAATATCTCCAGAGGTCACGGTTTATCGTTGAATCCAAGTAAATCTTGTGCATTACTATTCGGCAGTAATAAACAAAAAAAAACTAACATCAAGTCAGCTATCCATTACCATCACTGGCAAACCTATACATTTTGCAGATGCTGCGAAAAACCTTGGTTTGCTATTTGACTCTAACCTCCGTTTTACTCAACATATAAATAGATGTATACAGAAATCCTATTATTCTTTGAAAGTACTCTATTCCAATAGGCACATACTCAGCCAAAAATTAAAAATTGTTTTATGTGAAACACTCGTACTGTCATATTTCAATCACTGTGACCCCCGTTTATGGTCCGTGTTTATTGTCTCAAGATGCAGGAAGAATTCAGCGCGTACAGAACAATTGTCTACGTTTCGTATTCGGCATCCGCAAGTATGACCACCTCTCATACAAGCTACATAATGCTAGACGGCTTAATATGATGAGCCGGCTTATTTATTTTACAAAATCTTAGTAACCAACACTCCACCATATCTTTACAACAGAATCAGATTCAGAACCGATGTACACAACCTAAATAACAGGTGATCAATATCTTTTCTAATCAAGTGACTTATGCAAACAATATCATGTGTCTTTGATTAGTTCATTATTTCAAATGCGATAGGAATGCAATAAAAATAATTTAAATAGCATTTGAAATAATGAATCAAACAAAGACATTTTTTTTCCATAGGTCACTTGATTAGAAAAGATAATTGATCACACGTTATTTGTCGTAAAGATTTAATCACATTGCCGCAACATAACACTGCCCAATACACTTGAGGCCGGTATCAGAAAGGCAAGTTAACATTAATTATCGGTTTATTCCCATGGTAACAATTGTGGACACAATTGTTGTTATGGCAATAAACTGGGAGTTAAAGTTAACTTGCTTTTATAATACCGAGAATTAGTCTTTCATATACAATAACCTCCAACTGCAATTCAAATGGCTAGAACCTACAGTATTCAGAAGGAAATATCGCAGCAAATTACTCTATGAGCAATCATCACAGGTCTAAATTCTTCCAGTTTGTTTCTGTACACCATTTTCTTTCCTCTCTCTTTCTTCTTCTTCTTCTTCTCTCTCTCTCTCACACACACATTCTTCGCCATTTAGTTCTCTCCTCTGTCTATTATTTATACCCTAGGTCCAGGTGGAAGATCAGATAGTGAATCTGAACCTGCACTTAATTAACAGTACAAAGAACCATTAATTAATTTCATTTAATCTAATTTAAATCCCGTACGTTGTTTGGAATGGGGATGATGTTTCTTCATTCATATCACTTAAAGCTGTCTTCGTAACAAATTTTATTCAATTATTATATAAAGTACAGGGTACAGGTATATCAGGTAAATTAAAACTCTCTCTATATATCGAAAACGAAGCATTTCAGGCCGCATGTTTATTTATATACCCTTACTCTGCTAAGGAATCATCCCTTTAAATTGTTTGCTTGTTAAATTACAGCCTGTATACACAGTTGGTCTGACTAAGACTAGGTATACGGTTTATTGTGAGTAAATGAAGGAGCTCATTGAAACTTGTGTGGAAATGAAATAGAGATATTACAATGTTGCGTGCGAAGGTAGGAATGCTGCGGCCGGAGCGTGGCCCGCGTTATCAATCGGCAACGTCGATTGATGTAGCTATTTCGTTTACTCATGCGCTTTCTACTATTCTATCCTTCATTTACTCATGGTAAATGCATAGCCAGTGGTGGCCAGGCCAATACGACATACATACATAAAAAGAAATATTTTTTTTAAATAAAAAATGACGTATAACATAAAACTTTAATAATAAAATATATAAAGAAACTTATTTAAATAAATAATAATGATATATTTGATGCTTATACACTCATAGTAATCCCTCATCAAGTCTCTCTCACGTACTTAATAAATAGAAGACCAAAATTTTTGTGATTTATGGAAATGGATTGAAATCTTGTACGCATCCGATTTGAACAAATTCAGCAAACAAAAGAAAACGTGGACTATATAACAAACTTTTAAACTTACCCACGGGCTGATGGTTCATAGGGTGTCAATATACATTGTATTTACTTTTGCCCATAGCACCCATTCTGCAACGCGTTCGTTTGAATACCAAAGTCTTTAAAGCATTAGCTAGCCCAGTTCAACACCCCAAGGGGTGGTCCATGTTTTCCAGAATTTTTTTCTTGCATTTGGTGATGTTATTACGACAATATCATCATCTACTAGCGGTCGCATACACATATAACGCCAGTGCATTACAAAAACAAAAGATCTCTTAAAGGACAATGTCCGAAACTAAAGAAACTTTTTTTTAAACAAATTATACCCCCTCCAGCATACTCCTCAGACGTCTTCTTCTTATCACCCTCCTCCTCCATAGACTTTAGGACTTTTGTTTTCCCTCACGTTTTATGCCAAAACAAATCCACCTATTTGTAAGTATTTTAGTAATTTTTTTTTTTAATACTTATTGAGTTGAAGTTGTTATCGTTGGAGAAGCTTGCAATTAATTAATTCGTATCGGGTGTCATGTGCAGAAAATACATGAAATAAGCGCAGCAAATCGATTAAAACGGACAACCTTGGAACCACCACATCACTTTCACCACAACTAACTCCACGATTCGAACCCGTGCAGAATCCTAAACAAATCAGTTCTTGTGTACCCACACACATTTATATGTAGACAAGCGGGTCGTAAGTTTTTTTTTTCTTTCCTTTTGCATGTCCGTTCACGAGATGCATGCGTTAGCGACGTTTTCACTCTGTTCGAAACGCATTCTTCGTTTTAATTGCACGTTCCGGTAATTGCGGACGCATTTGTTGCATGAGGTGAATTGAAATGGTAAGGAGGGAGGAAAAGTGGCGTTACGTACCTTAATGCCTAGGAACAAGAATTTTTTTTTTATTTTTAACACAAATGTTTAAATTTTATAAAATTCCTGTCATCCTTAAGCGAGTTTAGTTAAAATTCTCATGAAAAGGGAAATTTCGCTAGAGCTGGCAACACTGTGTTAAACACTAGGAACTTCCATTTCCGTCGTCTTGAACCGCCACGGATTATAGTTTTTTTTTTTTCTATAATACCTATCATATCAAAATTCTAGGGTTTTTGTTGGAATCCTGTTTTTATCACTAAATATAGAACTGAAGTTTTCCTACCATTCAGGTAACAGGTGCCAACATCAGAAACATTTGACAGGTATTATAGAAAAAAAAACGGACAATATACGAAACATTTTCACCAAACCAGTGGAACGTGGAATTTGCGGGAAATTCAAACAGGCGACGATATTTCTGGCTCACCCGGTAGAATCTAATATGTTTATTGAATTTCAAATTTTAAATTAAATTTTTAATCCAGTTTATCAATTATTATCAATTGCAGAAGCTTCAAAAGCGGCTAATGACGTAAAAAAGATTATAACGAGTGATTTTTTTAATTTTTTATCAACTCTTGCCATGAAATCTGGACGGCATGTCTTAGCTTAAGTGATAGGTACGTCATTGCACGCCTTGATGCTGTTTTACAGTAAAGCTAAGACATGCCGTCCAAATTCCAAGGCAACAGTTGAAAAAAAATATATAAAAATCACTCGGTATTATTTATTTAAACAAAAAAAGTTAATGACGATATTCAATTTTGTCTTCACTTGTTATACCATCTATTTAAACAAAATAAACTCTTTCGTAATTGTTTTTATTGTACATAATACAAATTTAGTACCTTTTTGAAAGTCTAGTAATTTATTTATTTATTTTTTTTTAATTAAATATGTAGCACCTTCTTGTTTATTTTAATGACACTAGTATTACTTATTAATGAAAACGATTACAAAATACTACTACAATTTTATGCCATTCGTTTGAAGAAACTTTGCAATACGATTATTAATTGTTTTGTTATGTTGCATGGGCATGTTAGTTTAAAAAAATATATTTTGATGGTGATTTTACGGAATCTCCCACGATTTACACAGGTTTTCAAATTCTCAAACAAACAAAACCAAAATTAATTAATTAAAAGGTCCCATAGACATAAAGTTAAAAGCCTCATAGACGTAATAATTTGTGCGCATCTACTATGAAAGTTGAAATACACAACTTTCAACGAGATGTCTGTGGGACTTTATTTTTTGGTAATTTTTTTTCTTGTGACTAATCTGATTGATCTGTGTGGTTTAGTAAATGTTATGTTTAATGTGCAGCTGGTTCGGAACATTCTTCACGTGGAGGGGAAACCGGAAGTCGTCCGCCTCCCCCTCTACCACCGCCACGTTTTCCGAACAGCGCCGTTTGACAATGGGAAAGTCTTAACATCGTCACGTTCAGCCTGCTGCCTCTACCCGCCCCTTTGCTAGCGCTCGAAGATCACCTCGTCGAAATCATCTCACAAAGGAGCAAAGCATGCGCCACATTTCTTCGTCACAGTTTCAAGCGCCCACATCGGAACTGACACTGCCTAGTGACTCACTCTGTGCTACTTAGGACTTTAACGTACTCTTCTTCCAAGGTTTCAAATGGCCTTAATATGCTCAGTGCGCAAAAAAACAACCACAAGATATGGACACGTACCGGTGTTTTTGTTTTTTATAGAGTTAGTGCCGGATCTATTAGGGACAGACCAGAACCGGAGAGACCCAAAACGCTAAGGCGGCCCGAAGGTTTTTTTCAAAATGTCTTTTGATCGGACGACATTCCAAAAATGTCTCAAGACTATAAAAAAAAAACAAAATTCCATAATTACATACGGCATGCCCGAGCGACTCGAATTTAAAATTCCGTTAGGTTTCCGATCATGTATTCGCTTAACCTAACCGCGAATTGCTCACGTGTCTCTCTGTTTTTTCTCTCTTATTCTTCTTCTTTTTCTTCTTCTCTTCCACCACCACGTGTTTCGTTTCTTCCTGCATTATTTTATGTTTACGATGAACGTTTGCTTATGAACGAACCCGTTCGTTTTATTTTTTATACACACCCTGTACAGTAGCATGGCCACGTTTTTTTGTCGACATGTAGATTTTATTGTAGTTTGTGTATGTAATTTTTTGCGTTAGGCAGGTGCTGGTTATGATTTAATTTAATGGTACAGTTATGAGCTAAAATTTGCTAAAACGAATGCCGTCGTTTCATCAAAATTTCAGACAACAAAAAATACGTCACTATCAATTTTGTAATTTTTTTTGCCAACAATTTCGACAAAAATGGGATAAAATAGTTCAGTCATTAAAAAATTTACTTGTTCAGATAAATACAAAAAAAAATATATATATATCACTCGGATGAACCACAACAAGAACAGAAAAAGAATCGAAAATATAACGTTTAGAATTTTTTTAATGAACTCAAATTGTGCAAATAAATTTGAAAAGGTTTTAATTAATTAGAGACGACCTAAAAGAAAATAAAAATTAAATCGTTGAGTTTTCCTCAACCAAGTAAAATCGATTCATTGATAAACCGATATTCACATTTTTTGTAATCTATAGATAAAGTTTTTTTTTAAGAAATTTATGTTTTTAATTATTTTAATGGTAAGGGATTTCGTTCTATTCGTATAAATGCCTGAAATATCTGCAAGTACAAAGCCAAACTGAAGAACCGATTTTTAAACTGTCACGTGAAATTAAAGGCTGCGTTTAGTTGATAGACTAACCGTCAAAGTTTAACGAGCTCGGGCGGACTGTTTTCTAAACGGAACTCATACCCACCGTGGTTGCCTAATGGTCGCATCTCAAATCACGACCACCGTGACCACTCAGCTGATTAGTCAGTCAACGTAAAATAACTACGGACTAAACGAAATCGACAACGTCGCCCATGAATTGAACGCAGCCTAAAATGAATTTAAAAATTGCTTTAAAAAAATAACCAACCAAATGGTGACGAAAATTCGGCTGTAATTAAAAATAAATTTCAAAAAATATATTTTTCAACTCTTTTAACATTGGACCCACTGATCGCAACGCAGTATGACACATACGAGGTGCGATCGATATTGTAGTGATGCAGTTCACGTATACAAGGTGTGATCACTACATATTTGTATATCCGAGCTAGTTGCATTTTAAAAAACTTTACATTTGAGACGTTTTGTCCTTCAAAATAATAACATGGCGGAACTCAGCGCTATTCATTCAAATAACTTTCTCCAAACAATCCTATACAAAGAAAACTATACCAATAGTAACGGGGATTTTTATGGCAAGTTCTGTAACTTGTAAGAAATCTCGGAGAATTTCCGTTTACATTAAGTTTCTTCAACAGTGCATCTCTTCGTAACATAGAGAACAGAAAAGTATATTTATCTTAGCGCTACTTATCAAAATAACGTTCAACAAACAATATTAAATAAAAACTACACAAACAGTAACTCGAATTTTTTTGTCAACTGGTGTAATTCATTTAAGTTTCTTCTGTAATAACCTTCACTGCATATACAGGATGTTAAAAAAAAACAAACTAGGGTATACAAGTCTTCATTCAATAAAAAACAAAAATTACGCATCTTGAATTATTTTATGTTAGAGTTTGCTTCATTTAATAGAATTTGGAAATACACATCCACTCTATAAAAAATCCATTTTTTATTACTTTTCCTAATTGTCAAATACTTATACATATTACATACATAAAGTTCGTACCATATTGATTTTTGCGAAAAAAAATTACTGAGATCAGTATGTGCACCAATCAAAACAAAAAACAACACAACCCCATCTAGAAGATCGTTTGAAATTTGGCGGGAAACTCGAAAAATCGAAATTTTCAAAAAACGAAAAATTGCAGTACATACCTAGTTCGAAAAGTATTAAATTGTAGACTTGATTGATGCAATCAGACAAAATTAAGTGTAACTAACAAGACACTGCCTAAAAACAATATGTTTTTTAAAAATTATAACGGAAAATTTTCTTAAATACAAATTTAAGATTTTGGCTGCGAGTCGGCTGGATTGCCCCGAGCATCCTCTATGTAACTATTTCGGCCTTAATTTGGTCCTCACCAACAAAAGAGTAGCTCGAGAACTCCATCGCAATCCCCACGACGGACAAAACTTACACAAAGATAGCGCGTAATAGCAAACATACCATATGGTTGAGAAACAGTCGTGCGGTGTCGCGACCATGTGGCATTTAAGATACAGTCAAAAAGCGTTGGAAAACAAACTTAGTGTTACTCTTTGACCTGTATTTATTTAAGAAAACTCAACTAAGAACAAAACATTGTCTTAAATTCGATGTTCTTTACAAAAAAAAATAGAAATTTCGTTTAAAAGGCACGTTTTTGTTACATTACGTTTTTTTTTATAAATACACGTAATTTTATTTACGCTTAGTCGTGCCATCACACGGCTGGGTTTTGACCTTATACTGTGCGAGAATAGCAAATAACAACGATGCTGCTGTCTCATAAGCTATCACACACAAGGTGGCCAATGCGGACATTTAGGCTGCGTCCGACTTGTGATTAAAGTAGCGCCTATTCCACCAACAAAATTGCACTTTGCACTTTTCACTTTGGAAAAACAGGAAAGTGTAGTTTATTTTGATTCTACCAACATTTAGCAGGTTATTGAATTGATTTGCAATTTATGAAAAGTATCTTAATTTGCAAAGCCATAGAAATCAATAATATGATATAAAAATAGTAATGTCGAAAAGACGAGAAAACGCTAAGTACAAAGAGCAAGATTGCAAAGTTGTTGGTGGAATAGGCCCCTGGTCTGACTAGGAATCTGGGAATAAATCGGACGAATTCGACCGTGCTTGACAACGAGTCGTCGGACGCAGCCTTAGTGTATCATAACAAGCTTGCAAAATTTTACTGCAAGTCGGGTGGTTTGTAATGGGGCCCTCGAACATCCTCTGTATAGCTATTTCGACCCTAATTGGGGTTTCATCAACAGAAGAGTAGCTCGAGAACTCCACCACAATTCCACCAACCAATATGACTTACGCAAAGGCAGCACGTAATTGCAAAGATACCACCTAGTGGCGCAATCGCAGGCTAGGTTTGGACTTTATAGTGTTCTACTGATGAAGCCCCAATTAGAGCCAAAATAGCTATACAGAGGATGCTCGAGGCCCCCATTGCTATCCACCTGACTTGCAGCAACATTTTGTAATTTATTTCCTTTATTTTTTTGCTTTATGAAAGACAATGTATTACAAAAAAAAGTACAATTTGTATAAGAATTTAATTTCTTGGATTATCAGAACTGTTACTGCTTTATTTTTTTTTAATTCTAAGATTAATCAAAATATGTACGTAAAAACAAAATTATGGTTTTTAGGGAATGTCATCATGAAACGCAGCATATTTATTTATCGAACTTTTTTCAACATCCTGTATATTATTGCTATTTCTACAACATTTTGTCGAGAATTTTTAGACTATTTACTAACTTAACTAGGTTTAGGTTGGCCGTGTTTACTCCTTAAATTGATGATGTCTTTTTTATACCATTGCCAACATAAATAATAAACATTGCCAATTCAAGGAAAAAAGCACTGCCAACGTAAAATTTTAGGTTAGTAAATGGTCTGCATTTGTTTACTTTATTATAATGATTGCATTATTAACTTTAATGTTACGAAGTGAAATGATGAAGATAAAAAATAATAAAACTTCTTGCACCATTTAATATTTCTACTCAGAAATTGAGAAGTATTGTTAAAAAAATATTTTTTTCGACTACCACATTCGAAAGTACAATTTTATCATAGTCATTCAAGGAGAGAAAACGGTGCTTTACCTGCCTAGGCAGGTAAAATATTTTCCTTCGACCTATTCTGAAAAGACATTAATCGATTCTAATTAATATTATTGTTTATCAATGAATATCGTTTTACATTTGATTATTTTTCAATAATCCTGTTGTAATCTTTTTATTTTGGATCAATTAGTATGATTTTTAATTCCTTGTAATTTGTAAAAAGCATTATCGTAGGATCCAATTAAATGTCGGATAAATTTGTCATTCAAATCAATTCAAAAAATAACAACATTTTTGCACTCGCGTCGCATCTCTTGGTGTCATCGAAATGCCAGCGTCATCTATAACGTATTATAAGTTAAATGAAATACATTGTTCAAAAATTTATGACTATAAATGTAAATATAAATCTGTAAATTTTGTACTTTAGTAGAGATTTTTTACCCTAAGAAGTACACAATGCGCAGAAACGAGTTTTCGTCAGACGAATTCATAGTGGAGGTTGGAGTACAGTGGCCTAGCAGCCACACTGAACAACTTTATCAATAATCTCACCACTCTGTTACCTGTCTCCCCTATATCACTGATCATCAGATGTTCGCGGTCCGCCAGTCAGATTTCGATGAGTCATCAATGTCATTATGTACTTCTTAGAGTGGAAAGTGTCTAAGAGGTAGTCGAAAAAATGTTGTATGCAACACGGCAGTAAAGTGTCGTTATCGTTTGCTTGCTCGCCTTGGCTTGCAATTTGCAAATTCATTCGATAAATTGCCACTTTACTTCCTTGTTACATAAGTAACGAGCCAAGGCCTACTTTGCCGACTTGATAATCCGGCACTGCTAACCATTAATTAATTAAAAATAAATGATTATCTTCAACATACCATAGAGACATTGGAACACTATTTTCTCAAGTGATTTTATTTTAGAACAAGTACTCAGGCGATGTACTCCAGCAAGGGAGTTACCCCCCTATTCTGTAACTTATAACGACATCGTTAAACAGCGACAATCGTTAAATTACATATTTTGACCAATCAGTACATAGAAATGCGTTGTATCTATCTAAGCTAAGTGGTCACTTAACGTTTATCGTCATGAGTTAGAGAACAGGGATGTGAAGCAAAAAGTTAAAAAAAAGTATATGAGAACGTATTGCGGGGATACATTAAATTATTTAAAAGCAAAGGGTGATAGAACTTTGCATCTCTGTTTCAAACAGTCTTGGGTTTTCTTCGATGTACTAAACGTCCTTCTTAAATGTAATAGAATGTCGACAGATGTCGCTTTTACAATGAAATCAATTTATCTGTTGAGAAATAACATACGCAAGTAGATAAACTATGGGGAGGGTCCTGGCTCACTTCCTTGTGGAGTTTTTACATGGACGTGTCAAACTCGTATGTATGGTTGCCTAGGCGATGGCGAAAAAACAAACAGCAGTTTACAATTAATAGGTCAAAAACAGGTAGCAGTTTTTTACCACTTTTTTCACTTAGATGTAACAATATTTATTTTACATTTGATAAAGATAGATGATGTAAATTGGTTAGGTTATAAAATGCAAAGCAACGACGGCATTCGTTTTACTTGCTCATCCACCGAGTTTCGGGTAATCATCTTCCTTCAAACGAAAATCAACCATGTTGTCGAACACATTCCAATATTTATAGTGTTTCACTCATCTTCATAACAATATCAAGGATGTTTTTTTTTTGTTTTTTCTTTTCTTTTTGAGTAGGGGGCACTTGCTCGTATTGCACCTTCGACAAGAAATACATAGATTGGTCCAAGTTTCAAAACGTGATTCCCACATTTTGATTCTGCTTCGTCGCGCAATATAGTCTTGAGATACATTTTGTTGATTAAACAAAACGAATGGGGAATGTGTATTATCCAAAAAGAAACTTTGTTTTTTTTTTTTTTGAAAGTTGGATCAATCGTGGAACTTTATTATATTAAAAATAAAGTACTCTATGTCTGTATAGTATGCATTATATGAGGTAAATTCTAATATATTCACTGCCACTTCGTGTTACATACGGACAGACATGGACCTTTAGCATATTATAAATATTAACTTTAGCATAGTGTTTATACGCCGCGGGTTTCGGGGGAAAACGAGGCGTTCGATTTGAGGTGCCCGAAAGGAAATCGACGACTCCTTTTTCCGACGACTTGCGCTCGACGATATAATTATTGATAATTGATTATTAATTCGTTTAAAAGATTTTGTGACTGGAGATGATCAGGTGCTCAATTTTAAATAGCGCGGCAACCATACCTTAATTAATTTAAACATTTATTGTGCTACGAGGACTCGATCAGTAGTAGTGGTTAAGTCAAATCGAAAACGAAGTGCGGAATTTATTTTCAAATAAATAGAAGCCATCTTCTCTTTCCTCAACGTTTATACTGGGAAAACCAAAAGTTCATTTAATATTTCAAAGCTGAATAAAATTTGCACCAAAATCTAAAAAATCGTGGCAAAAAGCTTTCACTCTTAATCAAGAGAGGGAGGTGTCTTTACTGTTTTGTTTTCTTTTATTATAGAAGAGATATGCATTAATATCAAACGGAAGGAATTCGTCCTCAAATTTGAAAGATCGAAAGAGAGGATTGTAAAAACAATTGAAAGAAAACAAATTCCGCACTCAAAAATCAACCTGCCAAAATAAAAAAAAATATATAAAAACTACTGAAGACTAAAGCAACAAACCGACTGCAAAAAATGTGTTTACTAACGATGATTTTTGGCAGTAGAACTAGTCCGAACGGATGTGATGTCAGGGGAAAGTGGAAGTTTCCTCCTCGAGACAGCACGGCGGACATCGCGTGACCCAGTGGGACTCTTTTGACCGGACGAAAGACTCAAACGGAGAGTGTTGTTCTAGTCGAATTTTTATTGCACACATCTTTACACACACGCGCGCCATTGAAACCGGACAGTCGTTTGGTTGGTCGTTTGTGTTACTTACTGCGCAAAATATATCATAGGAAATATCGAAGTTATTCGAAGGGTCATTCGTGGTACCAATACGTAAGGAATTTCGAACAAAAACCTCCTTGTTAAATATAGCTTTGGAGTTTACGGAATCTACATCATTAAACCCCTTTAATTTTTTTTTTGTTTCCCCCTATTTTTTTGATGCGCACGCCAAAAGCTCAAACTGTTCACAAATTCAATTTATTTTTTTATTTTATGAAATTATGAATTTTTCAGTTGATCCTTACACCTCTCTATATCAATTTTGACCTTGAAATTTTTACCGATATTTTTGGTGTTGGTTTAAAAGTAGCTTGAATATCTTTTTCACAAAATTCTTAACGTGAAATAGGAAAAAGTTTCCTTAAATGTAAGTACATAAATGGCATCCATGATCAACTGTAAAATATTGATTTTTAAAAAATTTCGAAATAAGAAATATTCAGCTTTTTCCCTTACTCTCAGATATCGCTTCATTTTGCTTTTCTTGCGGAACAATTATTGTCAGTCACCCTGTATATGAATAGCTCAGGAATTTGTTACAAGTCGATTTTGACTGCAATGTATAAAAATGGACATTGAAATCCAAAGAATTCGAAATAAGAAATGAGGTGTCACTTTATATTTGCATATCTTTGTTTGATGGAAGGAAAATGAGTTTCGAGTTTATTAGTTCAGAAAATTTCCAGAAAACAAAAAAAAAATATGTTTATAAATTAACACATAGGTAAGTCCAAGATCCAAATAAAAATGTAAAAGAAAAATTTTCCTGGTAATTTAAATTATTCATAATCTACAGGGTGACAATTGTTCCGCCAAAAAGAAAAAAAAACGTGTAACAGAATGAATGTGACAAGTTACGAGAAAAATGCTTTTATGTTAAGTCTTTTTATTTATTTCGTTCATCTGCTACTCTTTTTTAACCAAGGGCGTATCGTCGTTTTGGCTATATTAATTATTTCTCGAAAGCTAGAATATACAGAATTTTTTTTAATATTCTTTCCATACTTTCAGATATCATTTCTTTTCGTGATTTTTTTGGCGAAGCAATTGTCAGTCACCCTGTATATCAATAGTTTAGAAATTTGTTACAAGTCGGTTTTGATTGCAATGGATAAAAATGGCATCCATAATCAACTGTAAAACATTGAATTCCAAAAAATTCCGAAAGAAATGAGGTATCATTTTACAATTCCTGTTTTTTTTGCGGAACAGTTGTCAGTTACCCTGTATATGAATAGCTTAGGAATTTGTTACATGTCGGTTTTGACTGCAATGAATAAAAATCGACTGTATAAATAACATTGAAATCCATTGGAATTCGAAATAAGAAATGAGGTGTCACTTTATATTTGAATAACTTTGTTTGATGGAAAGAAAATGAGTTTGGAGTTAATTAGTTCAGAAAATTTCCAGAAAACCAAAAAAATATGTTTATAAAATAATACATAAATCCAAGATCTAAATAAAAACGTAAAATTCCTGCTATTTATATTATTCATAATCCACAGGTTGACTGACAAAAGGCGTATCGATGTTCTGGGTATAATTTTTGATTAATTATTTCTCGAAAGCTAGAGTACATAGAGTTTTTTTTAACATTCTTTCCATACTTTCGGATGTCACTTCTTTTCGTGTTTTTTTTTTGTCGAAGCAGTTGTCAGTCATCCTGTATATGAATAGTTTAGAAAATTTGTTTCAAGTCGATTTTGATTGCAATAGATAAAAATGGCATCCATGATCAACTGTAAAACATTGAATTCCAAAAAATTGCAAAAGAAATGAGGTATCATTTTACATACATTTCCTGTCTTCTTTTTGCGGAACAATTGTCAGTCACCCTGTACATGAATAGCTTAGTAATTTGACTGCAATGGAAAAAAATTGACTGTATAACATTGAAATCCAAGAAATTCGAAATAAGAAATGAGGTGACACTTTGTAATTGCATATCTTTGTTTGATGGAAAAAAAATGAATTTCGAGTTAATTCGTTCAGAAAATTGCCAGGAAACCAAAAAGAATATGTTTATAAAATAATACACAAGTCCAAGATTCAAATAAAAATGTAAAAGAAAAATTTTCCTGGTAATTATTCATAATCTACAGGGGGACTGATAATTGTTCCGCCAAAAAGACAAAAACATTTAACAGAATGGATGTGACAAGTTACAAGAATAAAGCTTTTATATTAAGTTTTCTTTTATGACTGTATTTATTTCGTTCATCTGCTGCTCTTTTTTAACCAAGGATGTATCGTCGTTTTGGTATAATTTTTGATTAAATATTTTTCGAAAGCTAAAAAACATACCATTTTTTAAACTTTCTTTCCATACTTTCGGATGTCACTTCTTTTCGTGTGTTTTTTTGTCGATGCAGTTGTCAGTCACCCTATATATGTATCAATAGCTTAGAAATTTGCTACAAGTCGGTTTTGATTGAAATGGATAAAAATGGCATCCATGAGCAACGAAAAAAAATTGAATTCCAAAAAATTCCGAAATAAGAAATGAGGTGTCACTGTATATTCGACTTTTTTTCCATACTTTCATATCGCTTCATGTCGTGTTTTATTTTCGAAACAATTGTCAGTCACCCTATGTATGAATAGCTTACGAATTTGTTCTAAGTTGGTTTTGACTGCGATGGATAAAAATCGACTGTATAAATAACATTAAAATCCAAAAAATTCTTCATAAGAAATTAGTCGTCATTTAATATTTGCATATCTTTGTTTGATAGAAAAAAAATGAGTTTCGAGTTTATTAGTTCAGAAAAATTTCAGGAAATAAAAAAAAATTGTGTTTATAAAATAATACTTAAGTCCAAGATCCAAATAAAAATGTAAAAGGAAAATTTTCCTGATCATTTAAGTTATTCATAATCTATAGGGTGACTGATAATTGTTTCGCCAAATTAAAAAAAAAAACGTGTAACGTGTAATGGATGTGACAAGTTACGAGAAAAATGCTTTTATGTTATGTTTTCTTTATGACTGTATTTATTTCTTTCATCTGCTCCTGCTTCGGCATAATTTTTGTTTAATTATTCATCGGAAACTATAGTATATAGAAATTTTTTAACATTTTTTCCATATTTTCGGATATCATCTCTTTATGTGATTTTTTTTGCGAAGCCAGTGAAGCAGTCACCCTGTATATGAATAGTTTAGAAATTTGTTACAAGTT
Organism: Dorcus hopei; assembly: GCA_033060865.1. Taxonomy (NCBI): domain Eukaryota; kingdom Metazoa; phylum Arthropoda; class Insecta; order Coleoptera; family Lucanidae; genus Dorcus; species Dorcus hopei. The sequence goes on along the minus strand of CM065425.1, from coordinate 70,245,972 downwards.
GGTTTTGATTGCAATGGATAAAAATGGTATCCACGATCGATTTAAAACATCGAATTTCAAGAAAATTTTGAGATAAGAATATAAATATCACTTTATATTTGCATATCATTTTGATACTGTTGTCACAGTATACATAACAATCAGTATGGACAGTTTCTGTCGGCGCCTTTGTTGTTCATACTGCCGCTTTCACATCCAATATGGCTGTTATTGGCGAGCCTTCATTTTATTGCTACTAGATGTCTCTGGTTGAAAACGTGGCATGGATAAAAATAATTACAAGTAAATCATAGAAAGCCATGTTGTTTTACAAAACTTTACGCTTTCTGCACAACATAAATTCACCATAATCTAGCAAACACAAAATGCTCATTTGAAAGCAATTGATGAATTCACCGGTGTGTCACACACAAGGTCAGCCAGTTTTCAAGAACTGTAGCAGCGAAAACCCCAAGCTGTCCCTACTGATTGATGTGTATACTGTGCTCTTTCTTGTTGTCTTGTTTGATTTAAAAAAATTGAGTTTCCAGAATTTCATTAATTCAGAAAAATTCCGGAAAATCGAAAGAAAATTGTGTTTATAAAATAATGACTTCAAGATCCTAATGAAAATGTAAAAGGAAAGTCCTCTTGGTGATTTAAATTATGTATTCATAATCGATTGTCAGTCACCCTGTATAAAATGCAAGTACCTATTTATTTTTATCTTATAATTCATAAATTGTTCACTGTTCCTTCAGAAAAGGGGTCGAAGGACCCCTTGGAGGTTGCTGAAAACCTGAAAAGGGCGGAAGAACGTATAAGGATCCCTTGGGGATCGATTAATCTTTAGGGGTCTTTTGTAAATTTTATAAGGATATGGCCAGGTTCCATTAAAATGTTAAAAACTTCAAAAAATTGAAAATTCTATTCATATACGTATGCATGTCGTTTTAAAAATGATGGAGGGTTGGAATCCCTGCTTTAGAATTTTTGAGAATTTTTTCAATTTTACAAATTTCCACTAAACTGAATAAAACAATTACAAGAACCGAAAGAGAAAAGAAAATAGGGAAACTGAAAGCAGCTGAAGGACCTTGATAAAAGGGCATAAAGATGACTAAAAGTGAAGGTTCCCAACTCGAAAATTCAAAAAAATTTGTAATTTTGGGGGTTAGTAGTTCACCCTAGGGCAGTGATGGCGAACCCATGACCCGCGGGTCACAGAGTGGCCCGTCAGAATATTTAGAGTGACCCTTGTAGATATTTATAATTTGTATAAAAATTACGATTTTGTTTATGGACTTTTTTCACCTCAATAATAGGTGTTAGGTTTTTTTTTGCTATGGCTATGTAATTTGAGTTGGTATCACTGAAAAGTGTCAAATGTCATATTTCAAAAGTCAAATTAATTTTACTTCTTTATGCTAACGCCACAAATTAATATCATAGCAGATACATACAGTGAAATAAAAATGAATGAGAAATCGAACAAAGAGAAATAAAATCAAGAAAAACGAAAAAATATACATTTTTATTTATGTTCTTGTTAATTATTTCAAATTTTCATTTATTTTTTTCAATTAAATTATCAAATCTATTACTTTTTTAAAAGTTGCATCAGTTTTTTTTTAATTCCTTTTGTTAGTCTCCTGATTTTCAATTACTTTATCTCTTGTTTTTTTATTATGTATGTCATTTGTCTTATTGGCAGTTTATTTCATTTCTCATTTGATTCTTTTTATCAAGTACTTTGTATTTCATTGATTTTTTTGCAGGTTTCTTTTGCTTTCAACCAGGTTTTTTTTCGCCGAAGATTGTCGATTTTTAATTTGTTTCTTTCTCCATCTTATTCATTGGACTTCACGAAACCTTTGATGTCATGAAGATCGACAAATTACTTTCCTGATATACAAAAATTATCACTAGAAAAGCAACAACAAATTTCACGATGAAAAATGCAAATGAATTTGGTACACGGTACAACCTCAATCAAAAGTAATGAAACGCTCAAAACCGAATCGCTGTAGTCAGAGAGAGAAGATATTGAGTGAAATGAAATCTTATGGCGAACGAATGTTTCCGAAGTCCTTCTGAACCCCACAACACGTTGCGCTCTCTCTAACTCGGCATCGTTGCACTCTGACTACAGTGTTTCGGTTTTCAAAGTTTCATTAATTTTGATTGAGGCTGTACGTTAAATGAACACTCATGCAGTCCACAAGTGTATCTAATGAATAAAATAGATAAAAAAAGGGCCGGCCTTTCCCATTAAAGTTATTCATTGAATAACTTGATTTTTCTGAATAGTTGTTTAATTTTATGAATTATTTCCATGGTAGTTATTCGCCGTTTATTAAGAGATGAAAAGACCAGTCCTAAAATAATACCTCTTTAATTAAAGTAGAAAAAATTCAGGTAAAATGAAGCGTTTTACACTTTCGGATGAAATCGATATGTTTAAGCGATTCCTTGTAAATGTAATCGTCGCGTCCTAAACCGGGTGTCCTGGGAGGAAAGGTCAATACTTCGTGGGGGACTAGAGTGGGTTATTATAAGTCAAGAAGTTTAAATAAACTGGTAGTCTCTTATTAATGGTTTCTGAGATAGAGCTATTTGAAATTAAAAGTATGAAGTTGCTAAAAATACTTTTATTTTAAAGTATTAACATTAAATTTGTCTAGCGCTACATTACGGTGAAGAATAAAATCAACATGAAGCGCTAAACTTAAATTATTCCGGAACGGCCTAGTGGTAAGAAGAAAGCAGTATTTATCTCAGAATCCATTAAAAAAAGACCACCTATTTATATAAACTTTTTGACTTATAATAACCCTCTCTACACCCCCATGAAGTATTGACCTTTTCTCCCGGGACACCCTGTATATAGTACGTCAGAATCAGAGAAGAAAAATGATGTACTTTTTAATTACTTAAAATACCTGACCCGCAGTCCATTATTACAAAATTTTTGACTTATAGCGTTTTCGACTGACTGCTCCAGAGCACTCTGAGAGTATCTCCATCCTCTGTTATTACATGAGGTTAAAACAAGATGGAGATACTCTGAGAGTGCTCTAGAGCAGTCAGTCGAAAACGCTATTAAATTTGACCCATTGGTTAAAAAAGGTTCGCCATCCCTGCCCTAGGGTTAGTATGGAACATTTTTTTACCTGCCCAAAAACGCTTTAAGGAGGCAAACCACCCTTTGAGATTTCCGCGATTTTCGTGAATAACTCGGCAATCGATAAAAATTTGAATTATATAACAAAATATTTATCTTTTAATATTTTGCCTTATAATTTTAATTTTTATCTCTATTCGCTGCTAAGTTATTCACAAAAAACAAAAAATCGCAGAAATATCAAAGGTTATTTTTGCCCCCTTTATGGGCAGGTAAAAAAAAAATTTCCGTGCTCACACTAGGGACTAGAGTGGACCACCCACAAAGTTTCAATTTTTTTTTTAATTTTCGGATTGGGAACTTTCCCTTGTAAGTTGGAAGGAAGTTAAAAACAAAGCTAAAAATGGAAGGGAACGACAAGTCCCAAGAAAAGAGACACACCCCTTGAGCTTGAGTGAAATTCTTAAGAGCAAAATTAATTAATAAATCAATTAGGCCCGGTTTTACAAATACAAGTTAGCTTTACCTGTCGGTTTATTCCCATAGTAACGATTGTGATCACAATTGTTACTATGGGAATAAATCAGATAAAATTAACGTGTAATTGTAAAACCGGGCCTTAGAGAATTTCTGTGAGAAAATAAGAGATTAGCAACATGGTTACAAACACGAGATTTCTGAAAATTAAAGTCAATACCTACATTTCAAAAATTGCTGTGAAAAAGAAGCTACCTAATAGAGTTAAAATACTTACGCTTCACGCCTGTACAAGAAGGGTTCCCCAATATCTGCCTTTTTTAAGTCTGGAATCGCCATCTAACCTAATTTGTCCGATCACTCACGTGTTTGTTATTTCAACCATTTCTTTCCCTCATACCTTGTATATATTTCCTTAAATTAATAGCTTTTCTCTCTTCTCTACTTAAAGTAAACATTCAAATAGAAATAATAAGTCGGAAGCCATTTTGAGCTCGAAGCTTAAACATGGCGGATTCGGGAGGACGCGTTTTGGGTTCGAGATTAATTATTGCCGCAATTAAAGATTATTTTCGGCAAATTAGCATTTACTAACATTTTCTTATGTGATTTTCATAGTTAAATTTCGTTCTCGAATTTAGAGGAACGCCATTTCAAAATTTAGGGTTTCTTTCATGAATATTCAACGCGGCTTTCGCCAAATGCGTTTTGGGGTCGAGAGTATCCGCCGAAGTGTGACGCTCGATGGTGGATGGAAAATTGGACGTACGTAAAAAATGGATTAAACAGGATATAATAAGTATTTAATACAAACATAATCAAGATTATAAAGAGGAGTCCTATGTGTGCAAGTAGCTAGAGTCGTAGAAAGAATATGCAAGCTGCATTTTGGCCACTTTGGATTAGCAACTTTCTAAGTCAGTGCCCAGGTATTTACTTTTCATTAGATATTCAAAAACAGCTTTTTATTAATAACTAATTTGCTTTTTCAAAATTGTATCATATCGGGCCAGTGGCGTAACTATCGTAGGGTAGTTTAGTGCGACGCAAAGAACCCCCAAATAGTTGGAGCCTTGGAGCCCCACGAACTATCAAATATTTCCAGTATGTTATAAAATAATGTTACGTAGAATTAGGGAACGATGCTACAATCCAATAAATAGCATTCCCACCTTTGTGTTTTGGGGGTTATGGTTTATATGAATGAATTATCCTGGGATCCATAAACGTGCTCTAGGAACCCCATTTAATTCATTTTCCCTAATTCAACTACAGCTTATTCACGGCTTCCTAGATTAATAAAGAACAAAGCCCTTTAACTGGCTAGCCTACCGTCACTAGATAATTACAGTAGCGCAAACAGCCGCCATTTTAGTGCAAAATATTGGCGGGAAATTTAAATGCTAATGGCCCGTTTCTATAATATTTATAAAAAAAAATCAAGTTACTTTTTCAGTTTCCGTTGACAACCTTGTTTATTTTGTGTTTATATTTTTCACTTCTGACGAAGCTGTCGAACGACGGCGAAACGTTAAGTGTTTTGTGTCCGGTTTAAAGATTTTGTGATCATTATACCATGATTTTACTTTAACATGAAACATTGCTGTTCATATTACTATGGAAACTAATTCCAATTTTTAAAAATGTCGTTGCATGATCGTCGTCGTTAGAGTTTCGAATATCATATCAAATAAAATTTGTCCATTTTAATTTGAAACATCTGTCAGGCGAAGAAAGTTGAAAATGTGAAAGTGAAAATGTATCAGGAAGAATTACCCTTGGACAAGTCACTAGTGCAATTAATAATTTTTATAATCGTTTAGGATATTGCATGGAGGCAAATGAAGAAATTTTTGAAAACTTGTTGTGGTGTTTGTTTTGAATTAAAGAATTTCTTTTTTCCGTATGTTTTAAGTTTACTTACTTACTGTTTTTACAAGTCAAAACGAGGCATCCGGGCATTTTAAATCATTTTTAAAGTTTCGTGTGACAGACGTTAAATTTGATTAAACTTGACGGAAAGAAAATCACTAAGAAAGTCGGCCATATTAGTGCAAAAACGTGTTTCTTCGTCTTACACATTAAACATATGGGTTGCGGTATTGTAATGTGATTGTAATTTATCTAGTGACGGTAGGCTAGCCGCGTTCTTAATTCGTTTTTCTGTGCTGAAGAGGGAGCCATACTAGGGTGGCCTGTTGCTGCCTTCAGAGAATTGATTGCGCATAGCCGCATAATCTGGTAAAGTGAAGCATTTTGGAATGATAATAATACAATATATTTATGATTAATTCAAGCTAACATAAAATGTACAAAATTCGAATTCAAATGCCACATTCAACACGGTAACGGTAACTATGGCAACGGCGAAAGTTCATTTCAAAACTGTGCAGAGGGAGCCACACAAAATACAAACGCGACCGGCCGGTAAAGGCTTTAGTTTTGTCAAGTAAAGCGAATAGTCGTTACTTGTAACGACATTCTTTTTAAATAGCGACGTAGCGGCGATAACATTAAAATGAAGAATTTTTAGCGACATTTCATCTGTAGATTTTTAATATTTTAACATTCTTTTGTTTTTCTCTATTTACTTTGTATTTATCGAGTTGGTAGGGAACTAACTTTAGGTCTGCTCCATTTGACAGAATTTCAAGTTCTGAACCGTTCAAATCATGCGCAGTATGAAATTTGTATCTAAATTTGTGCACTGCTCATGCTCCGTGCGATTTTGAACGGTTCAGAACTCGAAATCCTGACGAATGGAACGGACCTTTTTTCAAAGAGAAGGTCATGGACGGTCGATTGTATTTTATGTACTATAAAAAATTAAAAATTATATGCATTGTATTTCACTACACCGTTTAAATTACTGGTACTTCCTATATAATTTTTAAAATAAAATACGAGTGTACACTGGTGGCCAAGTAAATCGCTACAACTCAAAGAATACGTAACCCTCAGCGTAATATGAGTGGGGAGACTTAAACCAATTGCAATTGCAACAACAGCCGTTGTTTCCATTGCAGGTCAATAAGGGTGAACCTAACACGAGAGGTGTTAATGGCCACCACTGTACATGTAGTTTTATTTTTTTTAAATGTGAAGTATTTTATTATACTAAATTGAAACATTTGTGCCATTTAGCGAATAGATATTCTCCCTTGACTCTCTAGACAATTTTTTCTATACATTTTGAAAGTTATTAGAAAAGTTGATGTATGTATTTTGATTGTCAAAACAATTGTGGCGACATCTACGGACAAATAGCGACATTTTTTAAGAACTGTGGCGAATTCAACGCGGAAGGACCTGACAACACTTTATTAATCTAGGCGACCGCGAGCCATGAGTTAATTTTTTAATAAAAAGAGGTGACGTCAAGTGACACAGGAAATTATACAGAATTGTGATAAAATAACGCATAAATTCGATATTTTTAAGACGACCAACTTTTAAAAAAAAAAACGCTCGGACCCCTCAAATTTATTTTATTTTTATTTATACTACAAGGTGTCTACAAACAGTCGGACAAGTATTAACTTAATTTTATCAAGTGGAACTTGCTTTTTTTTCCTTTTATAAACCAAAAAGAAAAACTCATATTTTCTTGAACTACATCTTCTTTCTTTCTGTTAGTGTTAGCTAATTTGTTTATTTAGTATTACTTTTTTCCTTAAATATCCCGATTGAGATTCCGCAAACTTCGTCCGCATTTATAATATAAAGTCACTGCCAAAAAAAAATAGCGTGCGTTTCATCCGGTGACTTTCTCATCATCTCATCAGCGAAAATCCGTTTTTCAAAGCACTTATAAATAATGTAAATAAGTATGTATTATATAACCCGCGAAGATAACTTCACTATTTCTGCGAAACGATCCATTCTAAACTACTTGGGTACAACATTGTCGCTTACGTTTCGAAACAGAGTTTTCGTTTAGCCCCTAAACGTTACACGATTATTAATTACGAGTTAATTAATTGTTATAATAGTGCGGCAGATAGTTAAAAACAAAAAAAAAAAACGAGCGCATTATCGACACATACATATTTTGTAACAATGATTTGTAAATAACACCACCGCTTGATTACCGTAGGACGGAGTTAATTATCATCATTTTGTTCACGCGTCACGATGATAACCGTCATTATTATCAATTCTTATGAATTATTCACACGCGTGCGTAATAATAGTGCGAACTTTTTATTGTTAAACTTTCTACATAATATGTTTCGTCTGCAGAAGCGAAGTGACGTTTATATCGAAGAGGTCCTTTTTGAGGGGGCGGGGGGCTGCTTTTGCTTTTGGGAGGAAGAGGACGGGTGGAAAAGTTGCTCAAAATAAATAATAAACGAGCTTCGTTTGAATACTCATCAAATTTTAAGTAGAAAATGCAATAAAAATTTTCATATTCATTAGGGAGGAAAATTATCAAAAGTTTTTCCTTTTGTCCATTGATTTTTAATAAAAGTATCGAATTACGAAATTAATGTGAGGCAAATAAAAAGTAATAAATACATTTCAAATTACACCTGCTGTACATACGTGGTCTATTCATAAAGTAATAGAACTGATTGTGTAAAAATTAATACATACTTGACGCATTAAAAAAAAGGTGATTATACTCATACAGTCCGTAGAACATAAACTCCCACGTTCAGAGTTGGCCATGACGTCGAATAAAGTAAGGTTATGACTACAGCACCGATATACGTTTATCAAACCAAGGTCAACTCCAAACGTGGAAGTTTTTGAACGCCCGATAGTAAATTTTGTAAGTTTTGTTTTAAAGAAGCTTTTTTGAATAATAAAGTTTAAATATTTTGATTTGTGATTTTGCGTTGACGCTCTGAAAGCAAACGCAACGTGCCTTCAAACTCTGTGTAAAAGAGGTCGTTCCTCCTAAACAGAAACGACCCCCCCGCTCCCTTGGCAAGAAGGACCGCAATTTATTTTTTTTTAATAGTTGTCGCTATGATATTGAAATAATTAATTATTACCATATAGATTTAGCGAAACTCAATAGTACTGCGTAGCTAGATATATACGTTGACACATACGATATAATTACGTCAGTATATCGAAACTATTGCAGGATGTAGGTAGCGCCACTGGACGTGTTCCTGTTAGTACTGAGTTTGTCGTGTCCCCAGCGCCGAAACGTGGAACTCGCATACAAAAAAAAGCAGCACACACGAAATCTTCTGTATCGTTCCCACTCGTGTCCACAATTTAGTCAATTAGATTTGAAATAATTTATTTCGGGCGTGAAGTTCCAAATCACGATTTCGTGTCGTCTATAAACAAAAAAAAACGCAAGGCCTAAGCATAAACGCAAGTGCTAACAGAACATCGTTACCCAAGGAAAAAAAAACTATGGAGCAAAATAATTATTCTAAATGTAAATATTGTTACATATAAATAAAAAATAATAATCATATAATATTTAAACTTGGATGCGGTGTTTAATAATTAATTGAATATATTTTTGATTTGGCGTTTGTTTTCCTCGACGTTTTTCGAGTGATGTATGCGTGCGAAAACGTTTTTGATAAATCTAGGATTATTTTAAGAGGATGAGTCTGGGACTTGTAGATATTTACTTTCGAGAGTTGTTTATTACTGTGTTATTCAAAATTTTACCGAGAGTACGGATTACGTTCCTCTCCCCGTAAAGACACTTAAAAAAAACACACAAACACACACACACGGCGCGTTATTGTAAAACTCATTGTAAATCGCAAAAGAAACGTCTTGAGTTGTTGATTCGTTGTGATTATTTGATGTGAATCTCGACACTAAACGTGTGATCTGGTTGTATGCGGAACGACCGAGTGAATGCTATTGACCGAGAGTTGGGCTAGAGTAGAATTATGTTATATGAATTATGGAAATTACGAAACATGTAAAGTTTCCTGAACGCAATAAAATTCTATCTCTATGATTATTACTTGTGTTTCATTTAATTCCAAATCACTTTCAAACCACAACAAATACCTACTGAAATAAATCCACAATCACAAGAAGTTTTGAAAATGAGTATCAAATATGGGTCGCCGAGTGGCTCAGCGGTTAGCCTAGCCGACTTTGGAAGTCGTGTCGCTCTCCGGCATAGGTTCGAATCCTCCCATGGCCGTGGATGTTTGTGCTGTCTAAGGACATAGACCCAGCTACAAATATATACAGAGAAAATTTTCTGGAATAGTCATTGCCGTAAGACAATAAAAGCAGCATTGCTGCGCAAAGCGAAAGAAAAAAAAAAGAGTATCAAATATGTACCTATATTACAGAATTGAAACATGTTGATAATTACAGAAGATGGTCGCGTGGTTATATTTGTAGCTAACAACCTTGAGGTCCAGGGTTCAAACCTTGTAGCTTCCTTGCGGTTTTTCTCCAAGTTCCTCGAAGTATTAATGAGAGAAGTATAGAAGGATACTAAGGTATGCCAATAACATAAAAATTACACCCAACTATCATAAACGATTTAGCAAAATCGCAGACTAAGTGCCAAGAACGTCAAAAATGGATTAGTTGAGAATGGAAAACGATACTGAACGAAACAGGGGTAAGTAAACCTGTAGGAAGTAAAATAAAAAAATGATGGACGGAATTTATGATTTCAATTAACATAAGAAAAGAAGAGAGGTGTAAACAGGATAATAAAATTGCAAAGAAAAATTTGTGATAAAAGTCGGAATGTTGGGAAAAGTGACTGAAGATTGAGAAATAAAAGAAATATTAAGTGTCACGTTCAAAAATCAACAATTATATAACCCTTTGGGAAATTAAATTTTAATCATCAAAATCTTCCCATACTTACACCACAGATAATAGTGCTTACTAGGGTACCTATATAAAGAGGGTAAAGACACAAGCGCCATTAACAGGCCAAAGTCAAATAAAAATTATAAAAATAATGGGCTTTTTCCATCTTCCATTATTTTTTTCGATACTTAGAAATTAGGATACCTATATTAAGACGAAAGAAAATAAGAGCGGTCGGAAGAAGGCCCTTATTTTTACACTTTTTTATTTGAATTTGGCCTGTTAATGGGGATTGAGACACACTATGCCTTTACCCTCTTTAATACAGGTACCCTAGTGCTTACAATTCAGCAACTTTACAGAAACCTGTAAATTTGCCAAAGCTTCGACTATTAGCTACTAGATGGCGCCAATAGTTTTCCACATGTAGCAAGAAATTGTAAAATTTAGGAATTGGCTATGTGTAAAAAAAATTACAGACGTTAATAAGAAACACATTAAATACAGAACCTGAAAAATAGCGAATTTTAATTTATCTAATGAATGAATCTAATGAAACTCTGGTTAAAATAAAAAATAATCATAAAAAATATATTTAAATAACTTATTGATTTAATAGGGTACAGTTCTTGTATCTGAGCGCATAGATTCTACCGCTGGCGTGTCTGCTGAGGTCCATACCACAACGGTATCCGCCATTGAAGTTGATCATGGCGAAGTCATCACAGTCCGTCACACCATCACCGTTGCAGTCCTGCAAATTTTGAACGCAATTAGAACTAAAAACTATTTATAAATAAATAGAAATAAGCACTAGCAAATTTTTTGGCGGAAAAATTTTCCGCCGAAATCGAGAATCGAACTCGAGACTTCTGCTTTCGCGGCAGATGCTCTGACCACAGAGCTAAAACGATTTGTTAGTGCTTCTTTCTATTTATTTATATATTATTCGCTAACAACTTCCTTATTTAATTAATTTGTTTAAAAACTATTTGTTAAGCGGACTTACTTTAGCAAACTTGGCGATGTAATGCTTTACGACGTTTTGAGCACAGTGGTAGTTCGTTGCGCAGTTAGGATAAGCTGAAACCAGAGAATTTATTTATTCATGGGATATCAAGAAAGAAATTTGTTGAAAGAACTTACCATCAGGGCGCTCAGGAATTTGACCTTCTAATGTCTGATTGCCAGCGTCTATCCAATAGGCTCTGCTTATTTGGAAAGGACCACAGAAACCCTGGGAACACCCTGTGGCCAAATTACAGCCGGAGGCTGCCGCACATAAACATCTCATGCACTGCATGTCCAAGTTGGACACGAACAGTTCTAAAGAAGGGAAAATAAAATGAAAAAATTAATCAATTCAGAAAAAGTAAAAAAATGTTAATTTTGAGATGCCAATTTACAACAATAAAGGAAACGTTCCGGTTTTTTATGGACGAACAAAAGTACGATTGAAATAAAGAATTAAGAAAAAAAAAGACAAAATAAAAATTAATCTTCAAATTACTCGCCGTTTTAGCATATATCGATTATTTTATTTATTGAAAAAGAATCTTGACGTATTGATAAGATCTGATCAAATTTATTCGCTTTTTAAATTAATTTTTAAAAAATCGAAGAGGTAAGAGTTGATAAAATACGTTTGCCGAATAAACAAATGGAAAACAAGAAAATTCTGTATTAAAACGGTGATGGAATGAAGAAAGTAGAAATAACAACGGTGAATATGCTAGAAAATTTGATAAAGAAATAACAAATAAAATAAACAAAATAAGAAGAAGAAAAATAGTATCAGCGAGAAGCAATTATGAATTTATAATTTCGAAAAATCATGGCAACCCAAATTAATGTGTTTATAGATAAACTATTAATGTTTAGTTCCCCCATTTGGCAGGCAACCTCATCAACGGTTCTAATACTTGGAATGTTTGTAAGTACGTCCAGCGCCAACGAGATAGTTTGTTGATTACTCAATAGATGTCACTTGTGTGCACAAATTCGAAAACTGAACATTTGTCACAAACCATTTGCTAATTCCGAAACCCAATTGGCTCATTTACCGCCAGATGTCGCTTTTAAGTAACAGAGAAATAAATTTAAAGTGGGGCCAGGGCAAGATAATGTGACGTACGGTTATCATATATGCTGTTAATTCCCCTTTTAAAGTTTGCATTACACCTCTTAGTTATAAAATTTGTTTAAATGTAACTTATATTTACAGGTGTCGGTTTTTCACTCTGCTATTGTAACAGTAGCGCCACCACATATTGACAGCTCTCGTCTCCGAACTAAACCGAGTTTGTCTCCAAATTGGGGCGTCAAATTTAGAACATTTCATGAGCTGTGTGGTCCAACAAAATTATCTATAAAGTATTTTAATTAAATACAAATTTTAATTTTATATGTATCCGAAGTGATCAAACGTTTTCTTGTAGAGGGTCGATGGTTAAAAAGATTGGGAATCCCCGATTTAACCAAACAATAATTTTTTGCCTTTCACTAGGTTCATTCATTATAAACAAATTCAATGCATACTTTTAGTAATCAAGTAGGTATCCGGGTTACGCATTGGAAATTAATTAAGGCGACCAATGTGGGACACAGGTATGCATGTGACATTGATTTCGTCGCACTTCGATATCCTGATTTGGTGAAAGCAGGAAACGCACCAGAAGTCAACCGAACCGGAATCTTTTTTGCGATCTGCAAACGGCCACTGCATTGATTTGCAATGCGTGCCGCGTCTTCGACAAATTTGCATGCATGTAATATTGACGCAATCAAGGTTCGCCTTCGCTTAAAATTATTCTAAATATTTTAGATTATCACTCGCCTGTGGGTGGAATTAAATATTTCCATACAGTGGCAGCACATGAATATGCACGGTTTTATTAATTCGGGTGGTAGACATAAAACAGGTCGTTATTTTTTTCTTATTGTTATTTGAAATTAATACGTCGGCGTGGCTTCACAAAATAAAATATTTATGGCCTTGCATGTGTGTGTGCGGCCTACGCAGGTGTGAGGTAAGGACATGTTAATTCGCGACAAGTGTTTTAACAATATCAATGGGCCTGATGAATAAAAACTAAGCAATTGCTTTAAGCATTGACTGATTAGCAAAAGCAAAAGCTGTAAAAGCAAATGCTTTAAGAAAAAGCAATTGCTGAATTATTATATGAATAAAAATCCTAAGTATTTGCTAGCTTTCCGGATTCGTTGAAGCAATTGCTAGTACGACTTGTGCAGATTTGCATATCTACTCGTACATAGCTTAAGTAGGTACGTTAGATTTGTTATCGAAGCGCTGCTCATTTTTAATAAAATGTCGGATACTGGTGATGAGATAGTTAGTAGTGATAATGAGACCGAGTTAGACAAAAAAATTATTTTTGTTAAGAAAATTAAAAGAAAATAAAATTACTTTTAATAAATTGGATTCAAATTTTATATTTGTCTAAGTTTGTGATCTCTAGTAATTAGACTAGACTGTTGTATGTACGTAATCAGTTTTAAAATTGTCTTAATCAATTTATAATTGTTTATTTATATAATTTTTCTCTTTATTTTCAAGTCATTGTCATTCTTAAAAGAAAGAATGTAATTTTTCATCAATCCCGAAAATTATATGTAGTGGCGGACAAGGGCAGAAATCTCATTCCGTATAAAAAGGGCGTAATAGCAATTATCTGGCTAAAAAGCTCAAACCAGATACCTACAAACAAAGAAATTGCTACTTGGGTCCTTTATGGTCTGATTAAAATTTCAGTAAAAGAGTGAGGAGAAGAAGTGGAAATTGTTGATTGTGGTGTAATTAATTTTCGGAAATTAAGACCTAGTTTGGGCATAACAATAGAACTTCTCTCTTACTCTCGTCGAGACACCTAGAAGAACATAGCGTTTCGACGAGGCCTTGTAGAGATTGATAAAGTTGAAAGTAAAGGATAATTCATCCACTTTCTGTTATCATCATTTTAACCACCCGTCCTCCACACAAGTAATAACTGATAATTACAAGGAAATTTTTAATGTTTCCTTACAACTAGACAAGTTGCAAGGAAAATAAGCAATATGAAAGGAAAAGTGGAAAAAAGTTTGATTTAACTAAACTGGTAAAAAAAATTTGTGATAACAAACGTATAGGTTTTAGAAACAGTTGCTTGGGTGAGATACGACACAAAGAAATATTTTCATTTTTTATATAATTGACAATGCACCACCACGTTTCTCGCCACTATCTTCTGAAAGACACCAAACGTTTTCGCTGTTAAATCGATGCAATTTTCTATAATCTTCTAGGCATTCGTTATGTATAGTTTTTCTGTTTACGAATATAAAGAAATGCACCATTATTATCGTGCGAATGCGATAAATACCAAATTATAACTGATTTAAGCAAATGCAAGGATGGGGCAGAGGAACCTTAATAATTTTTAAGCAAATGCTTAAGTAGAAAAAGCAATCGCTACCTTTATTCATACAATATTAAGCAAATACTAGAAATTTTTAAGAAGAACCTTTTGCTATAAGCTTTTCCTTGGTGTTGTAGCAATTGCTACAAGGTCAAGCAATTGCTAAAGATTTTATTCATTAGATATTAAGCATTTACTAGTAAATTTCAAGAAAAAGCAATTGCTTAAACTTTATTCATAAGGCCCATTGTGTCTCTTGGAGTTGACTTCATTTAAAGAAAAATAAAGAAAAGAAACACTTTTCTACGTTTGCAATTTCTTATTACAATTAATCAAATTTGGAAACATTTGTTTCTAATTCATTTTTTTTTAATTATGGACAAGTTTGAAGTTTTAACATCTACCGTAGGTAATTGATTTTAATCAAAATTCTTTTTTTTACAAAACCGACTATATCTCGGAAACGGTTGATTTTCGGACCTATGTTTATTAAGATTTTTATGTTTGTATTGACTAGATCTATGACTGGGTAAAATATCCAAACATATTTGTTAAACACCCTGTATATGAATTACTTATGTGTACGAAATATTATCGCCCTTTTTTAATTTTTTAGAGAAAAATATTGGCATTTGGAGATTCGTAAATGAAGTAAAATTAGATCGGGCTAAAATGATTTATTTCAGACGTATTTTTTTTATTGCGATGCATACAAATATCTGTGAACTAGGATTTTACCAAATTGTACAAGGACGCAGGCAATAATTTTATGTGATTATAAATGTCGATTTTAATAAGAGATAACTGTAGACTTCCAGATTTCATGTTCGAATTAAATTAAATCTTTTGCGACTTGAGCAAGTTTTGCTTAAAACAAAATGGTGATAGTGGTCAAGCAAGTTCCAATAAACCTGCGGAATAACAAAAATTCATTGTCACTTTTCTTAACGATGCGTTAAGTTCATTGTCGCTCATACTTGCACTGGCAATAATAATAACTGGACAGACTTGCTGTTACTGCTTGAGAAGAAGAAGAAAAATGAGGAAACATTGCAGGTTCATTGCGACTGCTTAACGAGCTTTGTTCTTACTGTTAGTCCCATGAAAAATAGTTGCTATGCTACATTTACTTGAAAATATACAGGGTGAGTTTCTTTTCGATGTTTAGCTTGTGGATCTCGAAAACCAGCAGAGCTGAAAAGACGGTTAAATAGGGAAAGATTTTCAGTTTTAGGAACCAAGTTTAGTGCAGCTTTTGTCTTTTTCTTAAAGGGCATGGCTCGCTATGTATTAAAATTATTACATAGAAACATACCGACTGATTTTTAAAAAAATTTTATCAACTCTTGCCATGACATCTGGACGGCGCGGCGCAGCGTGTCTTAGCTTAAGTGAAAAGTACGTTATTGCACTCCTTTATGCTGTTTTACGGTAAAGCTACGACATGCCATCCAAATTCCATGGCAAGAGTTGATAAAAAATTTAAAAAAATCACGCACTATTTATTGATGAACGCAAATCATACCACTATGTCGTCTAGTTTATCGCCAATTTTCACTTAAGCCGATTTTAAGTGTAAAAATAGTTATTTACAGTTGGTTCTTGTCCGATGAAATTTGTATCACAAAATCTTCTAAGCGGACACTAAATCGCGCAACTATACACTTTACGTTTCGCAGTCGAACGACTGCGAAACGTAAAGTGTATAGTTGCGCGATTTAGTGTCCGCTTAGAAGATTTTGTGATGTAAAAATAGTGTTAACTAAAATGCGTTTAGGGTTCCTGAGGCGCTTTCCAATTAGAGGGACGAGTTACTCAGAGCTATTTAGAGTAGCTCTGAAATAATAGCTCCGAGTAGCATCTGTGCGTTTGGAAAGTGTTTAATTAAAAAGGATTTTTGACCGTTAATTACAAGATATGCGCTTAAAATGGGCTTTAATAAGTCGTTTGAGTTGTCATTATATGATTTTTTTCCGTCAACTGAAATACATACAGTGAGCCTCTAAAGTATGGAATAAAATTCGTAATTTCTTTATTTTTGAAATTTCGAAAAAACGCTCGAACAGGTAGGGGAGAGGGGGTACCTTTGAACACGGGGTACTATTGAACATGGCTAATAATTTTCGCGTAAAAATAATTAATTAGGTGCAATTGCTTGGAACATAGATGACACAACTATCTTTACCTCCAACGGAAAAATGACAGTCGTCTTGTGGTTTTCGTTTTGTATGGAGGTAAGTGTTTGTTTTTATGGTATTGAAGTAATTTTGACTTGGAAATTCTGTAAGTGGATAAGTTTTTTAAAGCTTTTCTCCCTAAAATGTTTTATACATTGCCTTTTTCTCTAACATTCGTAGGTTCTTTCGCGTTATGAAATTTTTGTGTGAATTTATTATTACCTAAGTAAATTGATTAAAAAATGACTGACGTCCCGTGGGGTACCTTTGAACACTGTGAATGGGGCACGTTTGAACTGTTCAAATGTGCCTCACTCAGAGTCGGGTGTCAAATATTGCAATTCAGTCATCGTTATTCACTCGCAAAAATATTATTTCTGGTTTTCAGAAGACAGGGATTTGGCATTTCAATAGAAATATTTTCTCTGAGAGTGACTTCATCGCTGCAGGAACACTGTATCCACTAATGTTGGAACAGATGGATCTTTAGGTCACAATAGCAACAATAGTTGCTGAAACAACTGAACCTGTTCCTAACAGATACGCCTGTGAAATACAGGATTGAGGCTCCCGATGAGGCTAAAAAAGAGAGCCCATGAGGCTAAAAGAAGCCATGAGTGGCCAAAGTACCAAAAGTAAAAAGAGCTGTACTTGCTGACAGTGGTTCTTCATCTTCATGAATCGGATGATGATGATGATCACCAGTCAGACTCAACAGAAGAAAGTCAATAGTTGCCATTAGATGAATTCGATGTGGACGATTTTGTCATAGTGAAGTTCTGTACGAAGAAAACTATTGTTGACTATGCTGGGATCATAACTGATAAACATGAGAATGAATATAACATTAAGGGTGGGTTTACAGAAAGGAAATCAAATATATTTACGATTAACTATTTGATTGAGCTTAAAATTCGTGTTGCCATAGAAATCAAATTATTAAACTAAGGCAATGCTAATTTTAATCTCAATCAAATAGTTAATCATAATTAAATATTTGATTTCCTTTCTGTAAACCCACCCTAAATATCTAAGAAAAAAAGGCAACAAGTTTTATTTTTCAGCCTTTGAAGATACCAGTATTGTGGCTTCTGCAGATATCATCAAGAAGTTGTCCGTCACCATGAAGAAAGGCACCGAAAGAACATCGGGTTTATTGGAATTTAAGATAAACTTTAATAAATATAACTTCATAAATTAATAAAATTTTGAAAAAAAAAAAACGACTGTTCAATTGTACCCCACTCCCTGTTCAAATCTCCCCCATGGATGGGGTACCTTAGAACGATATGCACTGAAACAATAGATTAGCTGAATAATTCAAAATATTGCAATTGTGTAGTTATTTCCACTGGGGGTTGGGAATAGACATATTTTATTATTGTAAGACACCTACGTCATTTTGTTTGAGAGCTTTTGTAGTTCGAAGTAATTTAAAATATGTAAATATGTTCAAACGTGCCCCCCTTTCCCCTAAATTTTGTTTTTAAAAAGCACACATTTTCAAGTGAAAATCAATTTTTGTCAGTCATTTGTTTTCGAGTAATGACGTCATCAAGGGTCGGTCCTAGGACCATTGCTTTTCGTGATATACAGCGTGTACCAAAAAGTTTTATACAAATGGAGAAAAAGTTTATCCTACATTTCTCAAAAAAAAAACTATTCTTTATAAAAAGCTCTGCATGACTTGTAGATTCATAATCAGGTACAAAATTTTTTAAAAATTGGCTGGAATACAGAGAAAATAAAAAATAATGATTTGGACGGAGAGCAAAGTACGTTCAAACTGTAGTGGAGAGCAAAATGTTCATTGAAATTGTGATTAAATAGCAAAAAATTATGCACACTTGTAGATTATTGATATTCCCAGATAAAAATTAGAAAATAAACACTTCAGCAATTGTTAGATAATTTATTTTTATAAAACATTGATAACTTTCTTTATCAATTTTTATCTGGGAATATCAATAATCTACAAGTGTGCATCATTTTTTGCTATTTAATCACAATTTCAATGAACATTTTGCTCTCCACTACAATTTGAACGTATTTTGCTCTCCGTCCAAATCATTATTTATTTTTTATTTTCCCTGTATTCCAGCCAATTTTTTAAAAATTTTGTACCTGAGTATGGATCTACAAGTCATGCAGAGCGTTTTATAAAGAATAGTTTTTTTTTGTGAAATGTAAGATAAACTTTTTCTCCATTTGTATAAAACTTTTTGGTACACGCTGTATATCAATGATTTAATAAATGGGGTGGGAAATGCAACGTTATTAAAATTTGCTGACGATACTACACTAATTAAAATTAACAATACTTTGGAAAATTGTTCAAATGACTTAAGCCCAATTGACACGTGCATATTCTTTACAAGTTGATCTACAAGTTACAAGTCGCGCATGCGTAGTTTCTTAAAATTCGCTTTACCAACCTAGCAATATGTAATGTCTTAATACGTGACACTACGATTACAATAGTTACTTTTGGAGATTACTTTTAAGTAAGAATTTAGTTAAATATTAAAAAATTAAGGATTATATTGCAGTACTGCAATAATCCACACCTCAAATGTTTAACAAAACAAATTTATTATGGCTAAAGGATTGGTTAACGTGCGTATTCTTTTAGCGCTTTTATACAAGGTGGAGTAAAAGGATAAAAACTTGTTAGTCTACACGGACTTTTCAAGAAAACTTTTAAAGTAACTTTACAAGTTTTCTTGTATGTGTCAATTAGGCTTTAAGTAATTCAAAAATTAAAGTTGATCAGTGGTTCCAAGCAAACGGACTCATTTTAAATGCGAATAAAACAGTGCAGATGTATTTTACGCATAAGGATTTAAGAGGATACGATAAAGTGGAGAAGGTTAAATTCCTTGGAGTATACCTTGATCCTACTCTGTCATGGCAATATCAAATCGATCATGCGTTAAAAAAAATTACTAAAAACATATTTGTTTTACGTAACTTAGCAAATTTACTGCCTATACGGGCCTTATTTACAGGAGCGGATTTAGGCATGGTCTTTGTGGGCTGCAGCCCAGGGCCCCGCCAATCGGAGGGCCCCCTTCGCGGCAAATTGGAGAATGAGTCGCCACAATTAACCCAAACTTGGGTTAATTTGTGTTAATTGGGTAGGCCCCCAAACAGTAGTAGTCCAGGGCCCCCAAAATTAGCCGTCCGCCCCTGCCTATTTTGCACTAATAAACTATCACATCACCTATGCTGGGGACATACAATAAATTCAAGCAGAATCTTCGCACTCCAAAGAAAAGCTATAAGAATCATATGCCGTATGGGGTATAGAGACGACGTCAGAAATAAATTTATTGAGCTGAAAATATTAACTGTACCGGCAATGTATGTTTTAGAATGTTTAACCTATAGTTATAAAAATAAAGCCATGTATGATGCACATAGAGATATGCATAATCATAATACAAGGAATAAAGAGAATATATTAACTGAATCAAATAGGCTAACGCCTAGCAGATTTGGCCCAAACTATTATGGATCAACATTTTTCAATACCCTACCGCACAATATTAGGACTCTACCATTGGATAAATTCCGAAGAGTAATAAAAGCACGGTTATTAGGGAACCCAATTTACAACCTTCAAGAATTTTCAAAAGTTTGTAAACACCGACTCCTTACAGTGTTTGTAATATTTTAATATATTGTAATATTTTAATATGTTTGTGTATTTTTTGTTCTTGAACTATTGACTTGTCTATGTCATGTGTGACGAAATAAGGCCAATAAAAAATTATTATTATATTATTATTATTTGCCGTTGTTCGACAGCTTCGTCAGAAGTCAATGGCCAACTATGGTTTTCATTAAAAAAAAAAAAAACGAGTTCATGTCATAACTCAAAAATAGGAGTTTACATGAAAAATTTAGTGGGACTATTTAATTAAGAACATAATGCTCTACAACATTTATCTTTACGCTTTTTCTCTAAACTCAAAAATAACCGAGTTATACGCATTTAGAAACGAAATAAACAAAATTGTTTTTTCGAAACATCTAGCCAGCCATGTACTTTAAGAAAAAAACAAAAGTTGCATTAAACTTGTCTCCTAAAACTGCAAATATTTCCCTATTTAACCATCTTTCTAGCTCTGCTAGTTTCTGACATCTCCATGCCGAACGTCGAAAAAAACTCACCCTGTATAAAATTATTAAATGTTAAGGTAAAATAATTGATATAACATTAGTAATAATAATAATCAAATTTGATGTTTTACGCAATGTTTTTTTGTTATTGTTTGTAATTGTTAATTTTATTTGAGAGATTTGAACATATCCAATTTTAATGTAATAATACAGTGCGTTCAAAAATAATTGAAAGGCATTTGAATTTTGCTCTGGGTAATTTATTTTTAAAAGTTGGTACTAAATACTGTATTTTTTTACCATGGGCGATGGCACACCGGAAAATTTACAAAAGGCAATTTATAATGAGTAGGGGGCAGATTTTTAAGCTCTTAAAAGCATCAAAAAAGGCCAGAAAAACACAAAAATTATTATTTTAGGCAATAAAACTTTAATATTAGACCGGTTAGGCAACAAATTTTTAACAATTTCATTGTAAATAAATTTACAAAATTACTAGCTTTTTTTTAATTAGGAGGAGTAATTTCAAATTTTCTTGCTACATTGACTTTATAAAAGTAAAGCAGAAGTTAATTTTGCTTGATTTGAAAGTTTATAAATTCTTGAAATAACTCGTTCTAGTAACATACCTACATATTATTTCCATACACAAATTTAAAAGTGACTCACATGAATTATGAAAAATGCAGGTTGGAGAATATGGGATGTTGTGGAACTGGATTTCAAACAGTTAATAACTCAATAACATTGTGAACTTCTGACGGGCAAATTTAAACTACTCCTATTTAAAAAAAATGCTGTAGTTTAAAAATAAACAATAAAATACTTTTGGTACAAATACATTAAATACTTTATTGCAACTCAATCACAAAAACTCACAAATAAACAATTCAAGCAGATTCTTGTCCGATGAAAATTGTATCACAAAATCTTTTAAACGGACGAAACGTATTTAGTGTCCGTTTAAAAGATTTTGTGATCACAAATAAACATTATATTATGTATGAAATCATCGCAAATTTTCGACATGTAAAAATCTTGGGTTTCAAATCTCATTTTATGTAAAAGGTTATTCTTCCAGAAAAATTTGTTGTAAAATATAACACAAATAATTGTCGCTAAAATAGGCCCAGAAACAATATTTATATGAGACAATAACACAAGTTGTTTGATAATGCTACATTTGAGTAAAATTTGTAATACTTGTTGCGTAAGTATCGAGTATCGACAAAAACAGAAAAATGTGGTATAATTTTGTTTCTGGAGTCAATTGTGTCACTTTTTACTCTAACTGTTTTCTCTGTGCGCTAATGCGAAAAAAATTAAATTCTAATTTTTCATATATCGAAAATCTGTGATCGTGGTTCATGTTCATGGATGTGTATGGGCTACATACACTTGAAAAATTTGTACGCACATTACGTAAACTATTGTTGAAAAG
The DNA here is from genome assembly GCA_033060865.1 of Dorcus hopei. Classification (NCBI taxonomy): domain Eukaryota; kingdom Metazoa; phylum Arthropoda; class Insecta; order Coleoptera; family Lucanidae; genus Dorcus; species Dorcus hopei. The sequence continues at coordinate 70,223,466 of CM065425.1, read as the reverse complement.
TTTTAACTTGAAATTCGATAATATAAATCATGTGTAATTATTCAAAAATGTTTGGGCTGGATATTCTGGACATTCTAGGCAATTCTAGGCACCTTTAGATAAAGTAGGCAAAAAGATGTCGAAATAGGCATTTAAGCAAAATAAAGTATGTCTCTAATGATAGCATATTTTATGAATCAAATTTATATACTAATCTCAATAAAATGTCTGCAGTATTTTTAATAGGCAATATTACTAAAAATCCGCCCTCTATTAATGAGACATTGATAAAACAATTTATTTGCTTAAAAGTTCATTATTTTTATGAATTGCGCTGATGTTTAGAGCATTTATCTTTGGCATTATCAAATCAACGAAAGTATGGAAATCACATGCAGGTTTGCCAGATGTTGCAAGGTAGATGTCGCACTAGAATTGACCAAAAATCGCCCAAAATTGCAAATACATATACAGTGAAAGCTCTCTTAGGGCGGACACCAACCGTGACCAGCAAACCGTCCGTTCATTAGAGGTGTCCGCCTAAGAGAGATGCAAATGCATGTAAATTACATAAATGGGAGATTAAAAACTGTCCAGCTAAGAGAGGTGTCCGCTTAAGAGAGCTGCCCGCTATGGGAGCTTTCACTGTATCTATATAGGGTATTTTTGGAAGTGTGGCTGAAAAACGAACCTTGGTATTTACATGTACTGGATATGTGATTGAACAATTTGTTTCTGCTCAAAAGCAAATTTAATGAATAATTTTTTTTATCCTATACCGATCCCGGCGGCACTGGTGAGTAAATAAATTATTAAGAACAAAAACATAATAATTCTTAGAAAAATTCTAATGTAAACACCTAAAGGTAAACTGTCACAATTGTCAAAATTTGGAAAAATTAGTAAAAATTCAAAATCAGTACCAATGTTTCAGTAATTTTTGAAAATTTATGAAATTATTTTTTATTTCAAAATGAACACAGAAAAAAGAAAAATAAATCTGCCATTTTTTAGATTCGTTTCATATCTTTTTCAGCCACACTTCCAAAAACGCCCAGTATACAACTCAAAATCCGAAAATTCACATTTTTAAAATAATTTACAACCTTTCCAGAAATGTGATTTTTAAAAAATTTTAATTATGTATTTTAAATCTTTTGTTTTCCTTTTGCTACTCAGTTCTTCGATTTTTTAAAATTTATTAAATTTTTTATTGAAAAAGTGAATTAACGTTTCTGAACTGCGCAGCAAAATCAATCGTCTTTTGTTTTTGCTTTTTTTGTGAGACTTGAAACAGAGAAGCTTTCGACTCTTGTTATTTCCGTGTGATTTTTTTTTCAGTTTTTAATCGTTTTCTTTTGCTTCTAAGGGCCAGTTTACAGAAAATTTAATTGCAATCAAATTTTAATGACGTTGTTAATTTGACAGTTCGCAATGTAATTCTTATGGCAACTTAATTGTGATTAGTTTAATTCGAAATTAAATATTTGATTTGCTTTCTGTAAACCCGCCCTAAGTTTTTTAGTACTAAACTAGGTTTTTTTTGGCCCCAAATATCCGCAGTAATAAATTGCATGAGTTTTAGGTTAAATTGGTTATTTATTTATTAGTTATCGCCTATCGCGGTCGAAAGAAACATCGCAAATAAAAATGATGAGTAGCCCAATTTGCGATAAATCGCGACATCTGGCAACCCTGATCACAATGTAGACGACAGCATCATACTCGTAAAGGGACGCGCGGCGCGGCAGAAATACCAACGTTATAAAATGAAAATTACTAACGCGACTGCGCTTTAAATTCAACCTAATCAATCATTTATGAACATTCTATAGAATATTTTGCTTTTCTTTTTAGTTTATGATTTGTTTGAAACCTTGGGTAATCCATTGATTAAATAAATAAAAAATTAATGTTAAATTGACAGCAGCAAAAAGACGTACAGAAAAGAATAACCTCAGTTAATTATTTATGGCATTTATGAGCAAATAAAACAACCAACGTTATAAAATGAAAATTATTAATACGACTGCGCATTAAATTCAAACACCTTTTCAACTATTTATGAACGTTCTGTAGAACGTTTTACTTTTCTTTTTAATTTATGATTTATTTAAAGCATTGGGTTTAAATTTAAATCATACGGAAAAGAATAACTTTAGTCAATTACTTATGGTATTACCAAATTAAATATTATCTGATTGTTATGAGGAAATAAAAACAAATTAAAAAAGCAATTACAACCAATGTTTTAAAATGAAAATTATTAATACGACTGTGCGTTAAATTCAAACACTTTTCAATCATTTATGAACGTCCTATAGAATGTTTTGCTTTTCTTTTTATTTTATTTTATTTAAACATTGGGTTTAAATCTATTGATTAAATTTTAAAAAAATTGAATATTAAACTGACAGAAAACAATTCATGCGCAAAAAAAACAGAAAAGAATAACCTGAGTCAATTATTAAATTTATGGTTTTACCAAATGAAATATCTGATTGTTATGAGATGAGGAAGTAAAAACAAATTAAAAACGCAATTACATCCTTAATTAATTTTGGTAATCCAAAAAAATTCGTTTTGAGTTCCAAATAAATTTTCCAAGGATCGTTAATTTTATTAGAAATTGTAAAGTATTCGTTTCTTTGAAAAATTTCTGGGCATTTTTTTTCTTTCTTTCTAATTTAAAGTTTTAAATTAGTACCTGCATTGTTAACACTTATTATAGCCATCATAAGGAAAATCACACACAGAACAGTCTTGTTTGCCATTGCTGCATCGCAAATTACAGATAAGTAGATAAACACACACAAAACTCCCTTTTCCGTTCACACTCACGTCAGCAGGAATTTTTTTTTTTCTCTCAAGTTCGGGCAGGTGCTAACGCGGGCTGATCTGCCCGCGAATAGAAGGTAGCGCAAACTAATTACTTCAAACCGGATAATGTTATACATCTCGCCATTTAATGACCCCCCTTCTACTGGACTTCGTGTGGTCATTAAATCGGCCCCAGTAATTATTATTATTGCCAAAGTTGAAATCGAATTCGATTATTAGTCGATTGATTACATAAACGGTTACAAGTAGGGTTCGGATTTTTATATTTTATGCTTCGCATTGACCAGCTGTGCTGTTTGCTTTCAAATTCGGTAAATCAGACGTAGAAATATTAAATTTATTGTTTTTAAATAAATACAAAATGAGTAGACCCCAGATACTTGCGCATACGCCGTTAACGTGTTGACGTCAAATACGTTATTCCGCTCGCTAGTTACACTTAAGTATTAGTCCCATTAGTTTCAAGAGAGACTATTTTTAGCCCTGCTGTAAGAAAATTTACTTTTTTGCTTAGAAGACGGACTTATTTTAGATGCTTCTTTAATTAATTCAGTACCTAATCTAATAATAAATTAAGATGTATTTACAAACCACACTGGAATAACTAATTGATTAATTACAGTCTTTCAAGCGATTAGATTCGGATGTTATGCTAATTAGGTAATCGGTGGAATCTTTAATTAAGTTGTTAATTAAGAATTATCTCGATTAACTAATTAATTAATTTGACAATGAAAAGAAAAACGCTGACACTAAAAATTATTATTACTATTAAAAATTAATTTTAGTAAATTTTTCCAATTCATAATTTTCAAGAATATTATAAATTTTTATATTGAAATTTTTTTTAGAGAGACCCTAAACATGGCCAAAACAGTTGTCCAGAGGATAATCGATTAATATCATGCGATCAAAACCAACTTGCAATAAATTTAAATCTACTGAAGATTTTTTTGTTACTTAAAATACATAGTAAAAGAAAGGATCATATTTTATTTTTATTTTATTCGTGTTCAATAGAACGACAAAATATTTTTTTTTTTTAAATCATTGAAGCTATTAAATAATTGCTTAATAATTGATCAAATTTTTTGTTAATTTCATGTCGGCCCCTTCGAACTGGGCTTTCTGCGTTAACCCAGTTTGCAAAGGAGAAAAAACATCTAGTAAGTCGATCGCAACCGCAGTCGGCAGTATTTAATTGCCAGCAATTACTCCTCCCTGGTATACTTCAGAAAGCTTGGGGCTAGAATGGTATTAAAATAATAATCATAAAACCCAACATAAATACATATTTAAATTTTAAAATTTTATAGAAAGATTTTGTAATAAAAAAATCAGTGTTATGAAGACATCATTTTTTTTTGTGAAAAAATGAAGTGTAATGAATAAAAAAGTAAAACAAATAAATGATTAATTTAATTATGTATGTACTATCGCGGCCTTATAATTTCGCACGATTTAATTTTCCGCTGTAAATGTCGCTTTCTTTGACGGTTTGTCAAAAATAATCATTTTAAACGTCAGATTTCAAATGTAATGCTAAAGTTATAGCAACACAATGCTAAATTACGTACTTTTTGAAGGAGAGAATGGTTGTTTGCAATCGCAAAATTAGAAGATGGTTGGTCACTAACTTTTATTCTGTTATTTCATTTCTAATACTTTATTATCTTGCTGTTCTTAAGTATAACCAAACAATGTGACATTCGGTTAAATGTCTTCAGTGTCAAAATTGAGGAAAGAGCCTGTTCTACAAAACTAAATTTTAGAGAAATTCTGGCTACTTGATAAAAAATCGTGCGAAACTTTAAGGCCCCGATAGTACATATATTTTTTATGAAATATTTTTAGGGTTACCGCAATAAAATTTACGTTTTTATTTAAAATATAATACAGTGCGTTCCAGAATGATTGAAAGGCATTTGTATTTCCCGCTGGTAGGTATTAAATACCATATTTTTTTACCATAAGGGAAAATTTATAAAAAGTAATTTGATGAGACATTAAAAAAAATATTTACAAGTTCTTTATTTTTGTGAATTACACTAATGTCTGCAATACATAGTTTGCCTAGTAAAAATTCGTCGGTGCGCGTGCAAAAGGATATAAGTACCCAAAATATAGTTTCGAGGTATTAGCACTTTAATGTTTCAAACGGATCTATAAAATCTGCAGTGAAATAACATCGCTTTTGAAAAACTGCACAATTTTCAAAAAGTTTTTTCTCGAAGTATACCGGCTATCGAATTTTAATTAACATAAAACATAGTAAAAATGTTGAAAATTATATTAAATATACCTTTTTGCACAAAAAAAATAAATATGTATGTTAACTTATAACAAATGTACACTAAAGTATTTCAGCATTCATTGGGCACAGATTTTTATTCCTTTGCACACAAAAAGAAGAAAAAAAAAGTAAGTTGTTTTATATAGTTATCTCTGTTTGACACAAAATTGGACATACACCCTTTCGCATGCGCACCGATGCGACGAATTATTCAGTGAAAATATGTGAAAATATCACATCTTAAACGACAGTACCCCCCTCCCCCCCACTGATACACGGACGCGTGGCAGAAGTGGACTACATAATGACATATTTGGAGTGGGGAACATCTTCAAGCAAAGAGAAACACATGACATGATTTGACATTTTCATTCCCACGCAACAATAAAATAAAGCAGAAAATGATTGACTTGATCATGTTAACATTCTTATTGGAACATTAATCCAGTACGAATGAATTAGGTAGATTTTTAACTTATTTTAGGCGTACTACACCACCATGTTCACACAAATCTAACCTCAAACGTCAAGAATCGCAGTCATATGCTTCGATGTTTACTGTTTACCCTAGCAACTGTTGCTACTTGGAAAAGTTTTGACGTCAGCACTTATATGCTGTCCATACCAACGTTATAAGGTGAACTGCGCACTAAATTTAAACACCCTTTCAATCATTTATGAACGCTCTATACGAAGTGAATACTTTTATTTTTTGTAAAAAGAAGAAATCAAACAAAAATCAACGCAAATAATGTTTATTTTAGTTTCAGCCACTAATATATTTTATTTATTAAAAAAAAGAAGGAAAAATAAAGGTATATGTATAAAAAAGAAAAAGAGATATTAATCGAGTTATATGCATATACATATTTAACTTTACTGACGTTTCGCGAAATGATTAATTAATACTTCTTTTTTTATATGTATACAATCTCACGAGTAAGAACAGCACCCGACTCAACGAAAAATACATAAATGATTGTGTAGGCAAAAGAATTATATCTTATTTTTATATTTTCACTAAATTATCGCATTTTAGAAAGTATTTTGAGATTTTTTATTTTATTTCTTGACAAAATGAATGAATGATTGATGAAAAATATTTAATATCACTTTATTAATTTCCAGAAGATTTATATTAATCGTCAGTTAATAATAACTTTATAAACTCTGTGATGTCTTGCGTTCATTTACACTAACTCTAAAAAGATTTCCCTTAAATACGATCGTAATAATTAATTGTTTGTTCTTTTTCTCTAAAAATATTCATTAAGTTAAGTAAAAAATAAAAATGATCGTCGTCACAAGTTACGTAAGTTTGTAAATGCAATGGCATTTTTATTTATACCGGGTGAGCCAAAAATATTGTAGTTCGTTTGTACTTTTGGCAAATTCGATCTAGATTCTAGATCGAAGTTTGAAAGGAGAATGAACAGCGTATTATAACCATACGTCACATTTTCGCATCCTAGCCCCCACTTTACACTTATTTCTCTATTATTAAAAGAGACATCTGGCACTGGCGGTAAATAAGCCAATTGAGCTTCGGAATTAGCAAATGGTTTGCGACAAATGTTTAGTTTTCGAATTTTATTAAATACTCAATAGATGTCACTACTACTTTTAGAGCGTCCGTTCGTTCCTATGTCATTGGCTATCTGGGAGAGCTATTATCTGTGATGATACATAGGCACAACGTGTTTTATCTAAACAAATGTTTTGGTTTTTTTAAATTATATCGTATCGTCAAAAATACAGCAAATAACGAAATAAAATGTGATAAAATTAATCAAAATATTCGCGCTATACCAAAGAAATAGTGGTTGCCATCGGCTGATGGGGGCCAGGCGCGCAAAGAAGCGCCTATGCATTCGGACCTATTTGTTGGAGACTTTAGTCATAACCTAAAGCCGCATCCAGACGACATGGCCAACGTCAGCCAACGTTGGTGAATGCATTGGCAATAAGATTTTTAACCAACGTCGGGCAAGTTTACCATTTGCACATTGCTTGTCCACATGATTGGATTTGTTTGTCAAACTTCAAAGATAAAAAAGTTCGGCCAATGTATAGCGAATAGCTACCAACATTTGTTAAATTAAAAAGATATGGAGAACGAAGAATATGATACGGTTGTTGCAAGTGCTTGTGTAGTTCTTTCGGATCCCAAATGGCTGGGTATTTTTCATAAAGCTGAAGAATTCCAAAATTAACGGGTTATTCCATTCGGTATCTGATGACATTTTTCTGGTGAAATTAAAAAAAAAAAACAGTACACCGAAAGCAAGTTAGTACAACTCAACGCGCACAATACACAAAAATAAATAATATCCTAGAAATCTCCTGTGCAAACTGTTCAAATCGTCTGGACGTAAAAAAAAACGTGATGGCATGTGGAGGCCAACGTTGGTTAAACTCTTTGATGTGTGTCGAAGAACCCCCCTCATAGCGAATGCATTCCAATGCCAACATTGGCGATTGGTTGGCATTCATTCGCCATGTGTATTTCGTCCACACGGCATGGCAAACCACTCAATAGCCAACACTAGCTAACGTTGGCCATGTCGTCTGGATGCGACTTAACCCAATCTATCAACTTACTGAAGCCACAAGCACCATCATTATGTATTTAATTTTAGGTCCGGTCTTTTCATTGCCAGTTAACTTTGTCTGTCGGTTTATTCCCATAGTAACGATTGTGATCACAATTATTACTATGGGAATAAACCGACAAAGTTAACTGGCAATGAAAAGACCGGGCCTTAAAGTAATTTGCAAATCAATAGGTATCAAACAAAATGACAAATGTGACAGTTATACTCGAGTGTAATTGTCTAAAAATGAAATCATTTGAATTTTGCGACGAGGGTCTTTTTTTAATCGACTTTAGAAACAAGTATCAATCGAAACGAAACTTTATATGACAACAAGGGTTCAAAATGGTTATCTTCGACGTTAATACATGTTTCAGCAGCAGGACGAAAAAGATTTTCTTAAATGCGGTGAAGCCAACAGGGTTCCATTTGATAGCATCCATTACACCTTCCAGTAGCTGTCTGAATTCTTCGTTATTAAAAAATTAATTTCAGTGCAATGGAAGGTTCTTACGAAACCGTAACTCAATTTATTGCTTTTACCAAAGAAACAACATGACAGTCACCATTTACAACAACTGAGGTTTTTGTAACTATCAAACGGTGGCGTTCGCCTAGCTACTAGGCTAACTGTTTTCGATTTCTTTTCCTTTTGCTTTAAGTTCCAAACTTCAGTTTTGGAACACCTGTATATGTATGTACAGACTAGTTTGTAACTCAACCGCCTTAATTATTGGGCATTGATTTCTTTACGGCAATTTTAAATCACCTGCTCTTTTAAAGTAGAAAATGTGCAGCAAGTTCTGTTTGCATGTTTTGTGCAAGTCTAAGCGGATTTCATCATGAAAAGAAAGGGCTCTGATTTTTATGTTACCGAATTGAACAAACTTGATATATTATTGTGCCTCAATTATCAATCGGAAAACAACTTATCTATCTACCATCATCGTTAACATTCTTTCCGATTGGCCCTCCTAATAATTTAACTTGAAGGCTTCTGTGGCCGTCGTCTATGTTTGAATTGGCTTCCGGTTGGAACCGCGTCACGTTGACTTCTTCTATTGCCAAGGTTACTAAACAGACAGGTTGCCTGGTAACTTTCAACGTCATTGCAACGTCACTCAGTAGGCCCATTTAATGCATGTACACAAATAGATGGCCTACTGGATGACGTGTCACTCCACGACTTATCAGGCAACCTTCTCTCTTTAGTAACCTTGTTCTATTGCCGACGTTTCGTTCTCCATTGCAGAAGAACTTTCTCAGGGCTGCTGGTGTTGCTGCTGCTGCTTCTCGTTAGTCGTTGAAACTGTCTCAACGACTAACAAGAAGCAGCGGCAGCCCTGAGAAAGTTCTTCGTAGCAAATATTCAAACAATTTTTTTTGTATGACAACTTACTCGATTCAATTCAGTAAAAAAAGTAATTTATAAAACGAAAATTAAAAGCGAAGGAAAACAAAAATATTAAATATTAATCTATTATATTGCGTAGACTTTTGTTTTATTATTATTTTTAAAATTTTGCTGGCACCATTATTAATGATCACACTTCCGTCAGAGGCGCTGGTGTTTTTCACAAGTCATGGTTATTCAATTATGTTAAATCAAATGTAACATAAAGTATTTAAAGCGCCAACTAACAGAAGAGTAGCCAAACTACTAGCTAGCATTAGTTATTGGTCACTGTCGGCAATGATCGTAACCTTCAAACCTAAACGCCTAAACCTAAAGATTAGATTAGAATTTCAGTAGTTACTATTATCTTCTATGAATAAGACAGTAATAAATCTACTAGCACAGGCAACGCTGCTGCCAACTATCATTAATTTAAAAAAAAAACACCAGATCCCTCGCACGACAAATTCAAACAGGCGACAACTTGTCTGGTTCACCCGGTATAATTCTATCTATGTAACGATTATTAGAATATTTATTAGAATTTCAAAATAGAGTTTGGAAGTCGGACAAATAAACCCACACTGTGAGAAAGAAACTCAGCCAGACGAGATAAAGTCACGCCCACGAACAATTATAATTGTTTAAAAAAACTGTCACGAGCTACCTAAACCGTACAGGATCTCCTGTATAGGTGATTTATTCCGATTCGGAGATAATATAATAAGCCGTCGATGACCGGGTTTTTCACAATGACACGTCACTTGCAAAACGACGCAGGGTTCGAACTTGAAACGGAACAAATCCGGATATTCTTGCAAGAAAAGGAAACAATCCTGTAAATAATAATAATTGTTTAAAAAATAATTTAATTGTTTGTTTAATCGAAAGTTATAAAATTTATGTTTGTCCGTTTCTTCATTGCTGTTTTACGCAAAATCGAGGAAGAGAAATGAACTATTTATTAAAAAAATAAATAAGTAAAAGACGGAACTAACTAAAAAGTACATAGATCACTGATGGCCACTTCTTGCGTCAAGATCTATTAAAAAGTAATAGAGTTTTTTCAGTAAAATTCAATTAAAAAAGGACGTCAAAAGTTTCATGGATTATTACGCGAGTAGTTTCAAATTAAAAAAAAAGGCTTGTCATGCATAGATGCACCAAAAATATTCCGTATAGAACATTTCAACATTTTATTTGAAATTCGTAAAATACTTAACGTGCTGTGATGGTCGCGATTCGTAACGACACAATAATTTGACACGTTCTATATTCACAGAGAAATTGCCAGGACACCTAAAGCACATTGCGAATAATCTAAAACCCCATGATTTTATTATTATTTTTTAAATTTTGTAATTGAAACTCTGTCAAGTTCAGAAATTTGTTAAAAAAAAATTCATACTAATTGCAATTGGCTTTAAGAAATTGAGGACTTCTTTTAATTGGCAGACAACTTCACAGCCGAAATTTCCAATTTTTTTAATGAATTTTAAAATATTCTTTGTATTTATTTCAATGCGAGTTACTTTGGAACAAGTACCTACTTAAAAGTAATAAATTTTGCAACACGTCACGCTGTTTCTATTTATTGAAATGATTTTAAATCCGAGTGTAATAAATTGCAGCTCAATTAGTATTCAGTCGCATTCTTTCCTTTCCCCCTCAGCGGTACGTGCGTTTGCGAGCTTTCGTTTACGTTGACCGTGACTGTACTTTTTGGCGCGATCTAAAAACGCAATTAGAGAAGTTCTTTCTCCTGTCCGCGTCTCCCCAGTGAATGAACGAATGAATGAAAGAAGTCCACGCGAACGTGTCTTCACAGATAAATTAGAAATTTTGCGCTTTTATTCAAGGCCAAAGCGAACAATGAGCGCGGCCGGTTATACATAAATATGACAAACCTGGCATTAAAGTTTGAAGGTCTGTGATTCATTATTATGAAATACATTGACTGCTTGCCGTAAGAATACACGAATGCATCCGGTTTTTAGAGACCAAAGGATAGGAGAAAAAAAAAAACAGGACCGAATTACGTAAGAGAAATTTCTAGAGATCAAAAAAAATGTCGGGTCACAATGACTAAAGCAGATATTATTAATATGTAAATCAATGATATGTAAATAACACACTGGTAAATAACAAACTTTTATTTTTAATTTTTAATCAACGTAATTTTTTGTCGTCTTTGGTTTTTGACTTTTTAGAGTGCCTAGAGGGGAAAAGGTAAAAAACTATTCAATGATGAAAATGTTGGTGTCTCAATTTTTTTTCTTTATTTTGTAATAAAATACACAAAAAAAGGATAACAAAAACTGACATATTATAATTACTTAATAAAATATGACCAAGTATAAAAAAATTAATAAATAAAAAAGACAATTGAAATTCAGCTAAACACTTAACGCACTATCTTTAAAATGATAATACTTTTACAAAAATATTCTTTCTGATGCCAGTAAAGAGTGACTGACGCGAACGACTACAACACATCCTTGGTCACGCTGGGTCTAAAATTATAGTATTGTAAATTCCTTGAACCTAGATCGCCTATTTTAATTTAAATTAAACTTTTTGGTATTTATTGAACAATATACAATATGTACACCATAAACAATGAATTAATATTTGATACGTAAAGTTAATAATTAATAAACACAGCCGATAATGCTGTTGACTATACATTTCAAATACAGAAATCTTTCATAATGGATATTGTCACTTCTCGTCGCTAGTAAAAATCTATAATGGGTAAGAATTTAGCGGCAATGAAATTAAGGGCGCCAAAAGTGAAAACATCCATTACAAAAAATTGTTTATACACAAATACTTTTTCTCTTTTTCTAAAATCGATAATTTCAAACAATCTATCTCTGTTATATTATTATTTGAAGTAACGAGAATACTTTTTTGCCTTTTCTTGCATCAACTTGGCTTTTAAATATTAATATCTAAAAATATCTCATGCACGTTACTTTATACTCTTTGTGTTGAGGTATATCGAATCTCTTGTTTCACTTTAATTCGCTTTAATTTTTTTTTGCTTTTGCGTCGCATGCTGCACCTCAGATTTCTGTATTAACGACGTTATTATTATTCCTTTTTTTTATTAATACTAGAAAATAAGTTAAGAAAAGTCATACTAATAATCTACACGAAGCTGAGAATTTTTTGTTTTGTTTGTTTGTTTATTTCATACGCAATGAGCATTCCAACATATACGGACAAGACCTACAAGAGAATATCATTAGTTTCTTAATCTTGAAGTACTTAGGTCCGGTATTTCAGTAACAGTTTAACTTTAATCTTCAGTTTATTCTCATAGGTCCAGTATTACATTCAGAGTTTAACTTTAAGCTTCGTTTTATTTCTACACAAACAATTTTATTGTCTTTACAATTATTACCATGGGATTAAAACGAAACTTAAAGTAAACTCTGAATGAAATACTGGAACTTAGTAACAATTATAAGAACAATTGTTCCTATGAAAATAAAATGAAGATTAAAGTTAAACTGTAACTGAATACCGGGCCAAGGTTCTTTACTTACCTATCTATTCTAATAACTAGCTTCATGCCCAGCAAGAATATATAAGTCATGCCCCTCTTCGTTTGTCAGTGTTCCGTTTCGCAATAAATTACTTTCTAACATTACAACCCTAAAAATTAGAAAAGTCAAAACGAAACTCAGTGCATTTTTAAAATGGATAATGACTAATGAGCGGAAAAATTAATTTTTCAAGGTTATCGGTCAGAGTTGCATTGAATTGCGCGCGGTGGGAGAAACGCATACCATTTCCATTACCTACAAATTAGTCGCTTTTGATTATCATACTAATGGCTAATTTTTACAAGGCCCCTAACCAACTCGATACATTGCACTTTGCAAGCATTTCGCTAACCGATAACCTTGGAAAATATAATTCTCCCGCTCATTAATAATGACATACTTATCTGATCCCAATAACTTGTATGTCCTAGACACGTCAGTAATTTCTTGTGTTATATCACCGTTTTTGAAAGACCTGCCCTGCACACCGTGCTTATGGAAAGCCAGAACACTGTCAGGCAGACACACTTAAAAAAAAGAAAAAGTTAGAAATTTGAATGTCGTGTAATAACAAGCCTTGATACTTACATACGCTTTCTATATTAAAATCGAACTCTAATTCGGAAACCTGTTTTTTATTAACCCTAAGTTTTCCCTGTGGTGTTATTATTTTGATGACGTTGTCGTAACAAACGAGGATAGAGTCTTTTTCTAGCTGCGTAACACTAACTAAATTTAAATTCTCTCGCTTCGGTATCACAGTCGCTGTTCCGTCCATGTCTTGCAGTTCGTCCGAGTGAAACCAACTCGCCCCTGAAATTTTCACTATTACTACATACTTCTACCGCACATTCAATTAAATTCCTAATTAAAGAAGGCTATGTGTTACGGGTGAAAAATCCCGTTAAGATCATTTTAGTATTGTCAGTCACCCTGTATGCCGAAATAACATGCGCGTTTCATTTGTACGCCGTTAAACGAGAGCCTGCACTACGCAATACGGAATTGTTGCCGTCTCCCTCTGTCCTGAAGTGAGTTAATCTTGTTCTTCTAACAACAACCCCCCCCTTGATATCTCACATGAAAACGCTTGCACGCAGTGTTGCCACATCTACCGCTACAGCGGTATTTCTGCTGTTTTAGGGTTTCATTTACCGTTCTCCAGTTTTAATTAGAGGTCTCTATTTCACGTATATGTCAGTACACGTGTATTCGTGTAATAATAGACTCTAGTTTTAACACATTAATCTACCGTCTTTCAGTTTTCTTTTGTTTCTTAATAAAAATAAATTCAATCACTTCATTGCTTTGCAAATTTAAGTTAAAGAAAAAAAAAATTCGTTGCGTTTTCTGCTGTGGTAAAAAAGTACCTACGCATTTTTTAATTTCTCATTTCAGTAAAAAGAAACTGGTAACAATGAAAGGGATCTAAGTGCCTTAAATTTTAATAAGACGCCTAGCACCATCTAGTATCAACTAATTGAACTTTTTTTTTTCTGAGATTCAAAGAGGCGGTAAAAAATCTGTCACTTATGTTTTTTTTTCAGAAAATGTGTACATACCACAGGTAGTGGTGTGGTATTTTGTCAAAATGTAGAATAAACAAACGGCATTGTTTTACTAGCGCCAACTAGTGGATTGTTGCTGCGTTTTTTCACAAAAAGAAAAAGACTGGTGCGCTTCCTGTTATGTTAAGAAAGTACCTACGCATTTTTTAATTTCTCATTTCATTAACGAGAAACTGGTAAAAGTGTTCCTCAAATTTTGAAATGAACCGGGCGCCATCTATCGTCAGCTAATCAAACTATTTTCGCTGCGATTCAAAGAGAAATTATAAATAAGTCTGTCATTTACGATTTTCTTTTCCCCAAAAAATGTGCACTTCAGATAACGTACTCTGTCAAAATGCAGAAGAAACAAAAAAATAGTAACGAATTATTAACTATAAAATTTGTAGTAAACGTCAGAACTACAAGTGACATTTTGTACATGAACTAAACGTCAAAAATATGAAAGTAAGGTTTACATTACACAAATGACTTGCCCGGGTTTCATTTTCCGCTACTGTACACCTCACGTTAATTTTTTTGACTTTAAATACATACAAAGTGTCACTAGTAATTCTAATGTTTAATATAAATTTTATTTATTTATTTTGACAGAAATATAACGTCAATGGAAGCCTGATTTACCAAATTTGTCGAAATTCGCTCGACATGTCACATTCTCGTTCGGATTTTATTGTCCGCTATTGTGTATGGAAATTTTGAAAAACACGAATCTACTGCCATCTACCGCTTTTTTACGTAAAGCTCTTCCGCCTCAGCAAGTTTTCATCTGGCAACACTGCTTGCACGCTAGCCAGTCCTTCGTGGCTCGTTGTAGGATGTGCACGAGCAGTGCCATTGTTGTGATGTTTGCAATTCATTGAGATGAATATACAGGGTGTTTCATAACAGGTGAAAAAAAAAAATGAAATCTCATATACATAATCTCATTTTAAGTTAAAATGAAAGAGTAAAAAAAATTCAAATTTTCCTTTGTTTAGGAGTTACCTGAACTTAAAGTTAGATAATTAGAAATAGTTAATTATGCAACTAGTGTGTAAAGTAGGTCATTTAAATAGAGTGCGAAAATTTTCGCACTCGAAGCGTCGGACAAGTGCGTAGATAGTGGTACGAGATAAAAAAAATACGTTTACACACGTGTTGTATACAATATTTTTTCAACAACCGAACAGATTTCACATCTCAGATAATTCCGAAATTGAGTAAAATTTGAAATTTTTTTTTATTATTTCTTTTTAACGTAAAATTCTACACGAGATTTCTTTTTTCCACCTGTTATGAAACACCCTGTGTTTACGGTACTTTAATTACCGGATTTTAAAAATTGTCACCCCTGCATTTTTAAACATTGTTTAATGCTTGTCCAAGCCTAGTCCCGGCAGTTTGAGATTAAGTAAATATGGCGTGTACTTGAGCGTGGTTCAAAGTGTAACGCTTGTGTTCTTTACTTTTAGGTTTCTTTTTTAATTTATTTACATTGCGGTTCTACGCTTTGAAATTTGTTGGTCTATCTTCTACCCTTCGACTTATTACGTTTACTACAATCATCACATTTTTGGATACCCAAACCGTTGGTGTTGATTTCGGGGGCCCCTCCATCTTGAAGTTACCGCAAAATTAGTGCGACAACGGTTACATTCACCGCCATTACTCCCCCGCCTGTTCGGACTTGAATTCATCCATCATTGGTGAATTTCGTTGTGAGGGGTCGCTGGGAATTACGATACGCCGTCTCGGCTTCAGTGGTCCTCCACCGGATTCGATATTCTACGGACATTGACGACGACAGCTGCCGTTGGAGGCGCGAGAATGTAATCAAGGTCGGATTATTTTGATTTGAATTGCGGTAACGCACACTTATTATTTCGTAAATTAAGCAACCGTTTGTTGCCGAGGTTAGTTAATTTTTGTTTTGAGTAGATATGCTATGCCGGTTCGGCGCCAATTCCCCATAAGGTTTAACATGGAGCTCGAAACTTGCAATCATAAATTTGATGTATTATTTCTCATTATCTCCCCTCACCCTTGAGGCTACAAGATACCCGCCCCAGCCTTGTTGCAGCAATCTACCCCAAGCACTCTGAGTGAAAGCCAATCCGCGCGTGCACCCTCGACGACCGAATAACGGCTCAGTTCTTTTTTTTATTCCGCTTGTTAAACGACCGCTCCTAATTTGCCCGATGGCCAAGTGCGTTAGGTGGACGGCTTTGCAAACAGCGGGCACCGGGTTCCAATCTTCCTTTCCTTCGCGAAACGGCGAAACATTTTTTTCATTAAGCACGATTAACGGCCACGTGACGCAACTACACGCAGCTGCTGCAAACAAGACGGCGAAGTAATCGTTTGAAAATCAAACGCGCCGCCGCCGCTCTCTACTTACAGCGCCATCTGCTGATAATCGCATGTCCAAATTCAGAACTATATGCAGCTATTGCTGCAAGAGAGCGAAACTCTCTCCCTCTCTCTCTCGCTCTCCACTAACGCCCCCCCCCCCGCTCCTGCTTGCCCGCGTCCTTCTTCAGCTTGCATGCAACACCCCGTCCCTTCCGCCCGCTCCCCCCTCACCCACATCCGCGCAAAAATTGCAAGTTTCGAGCCCCATGTTAACCTTATGGGGAATTGGCGCCGAACCGGCATAGTAGATCTACTGTTTTGATTTTGTAACGTAAAGTCGGTATCGAGTTTTCGGGTTTAGATTTCTGACAACCTCGTTGCGTTTTGTTTGCTATTCTTTATTTTGATTTTTGATTTCATTTTATAGCGTGTTTAATTACATATTATTATAAATAAAGACAATACTGTCGCATTGGGGAATTTTTATTTTATTATTTGCCCTTGTACTTTTGGGGTTCCGTACGACCCCCCCTATCTCCAGGAGTTAGCCGGAGATCTTAATTTGCCCTCCTGCAATTTGCTGCCATTTTTTCTCCTAAAGGTTTTTAGCACTGACAGCTGTCCAACAATTATTTGTTTGTGTTAACACAACCTCCCAACACTTGGTAAACGCGTTTGAAAACATGAAGCGCAGGATACATTTGTGCATTCAAGCTGAAGGACAGCATTTTCAGCTTTAGCTTTAGTGTTGTTTTGAAATGAATTAATTAAGTGTTTCTCTGAATTTTGCTTTTACTTTACGCATTTTTTTCCATGCGATGTCATGATCAGATAATAGGTTTGTTCGTTTGCTCTGCACTTTCTATACTTTTAACTAATTTAATCTACTTTTCTCACTCCTACTTACATTATATTATATACAACTCACTCTCTCAGGAGTGGTTGCTGCAAAAAGTGTAGAAAAGTGCAAAACAGACCTAAAATGACACTTTCAGTTATTGACAACTCTTGCATATTGCGTGTCGCCAACTTTATAAAAAAATCACAGCTTACTTTAATCAGGAATTCATTCATACTATTGCACTTTCATAACTAATTAGAGACTTACCTGAATTCATATTAATGAGATCTAACTTGAACCTATTCGGTTGGTACGCCTTCTTAACAGAGACACACACCATAGGATATTCCAGTTCGGGAGTGATGATCATCTCAAAAACGTTCAGCGGATTTGGCAACGTACACTCGACATGCTAAACAAAAAGAAAACAATCAAAGAATAATTTAAGGAAAGTTTAAGCGTCGCGTTTACCTTGAGTAACATGAATTTGTTGAGGGGATCGTACCACTGCATCAGGTAAATTCCCGAGGCGGTCGACCCGCACAAGTATTTGTAGCCGTTGTAGGGATTGCGGGCCACACAGCATCGTTGGGTCCCCCTGGTGTCGGGCACGCGAGTTGTCAGCGCAAATTTTCGCGGCACCAAACGCTCGGGTATGCGGTTCATGTGCATGCTGAATCTGTGCGACTGCTTATTCTGTAATGCTGGGAGATCGTGCCTGTACAGTTGAGGAGTTTTACCTGTAATCACGCAAATTGATAATTAATTTTAAATACTGCATTTTCGCTTAAAAAATTATGATTTGCTTTTCAATTTCAAATGCAATCAATTTAAAATAATGTACTGTGAATAATTTTATTTATTTAAAAAAAAGGTAGTCGAATAGTGTGATTTTTCTATAAACGACTTGCAGGTGGGCAACCAAAGATGTACATGTGCAAGCTGGTTGCTTCCAAAAATTTTGAAGTAATGAACTAAATTATTATATGGATGTAAATCATTGTAATGAATAAGACTATTTACGATGTATAAATAAAGAATAATGTTATTATTTATAATATAAACAAAAATGTAATAATAAGATAAAGCACTCAGAAAAATTCCTTTGTGCGCCTTATAATTAGACAATCAAAGTTGCACTCGTGTATGTTGTATGGTTTCTTGAAAAACAAATTATTTTTTCAATTTTATAAGTAATGGGCACGAATATAAAGTACTATTTACTATGAATAAACAACGAGTAATCATTTTGCTAGATATGTAAAAACAATAATACAGTAAAAAACTAAGGCGGTGAGAAGCTCCATTTTTAAATGCCTTGAAGGTAGGCAACCAAAGTTGTACTGATGCATGTTGGTTGGTTACTTTCTAATCATTTTAAAGTATCGGCATGAATATGGTAAAATACTACCATGTGATCAACGGAATTTATAATTGGAGCAGGCTGTAATACTTACCATAAAGCAAGAATACAGCAAAATAATGTTTATTACTATCTCATCTAAGATCGTACAAAGCATTAGCATAACCTCAAATATAACAATTGTCAATTTATTATTCATTTCTCAGTGATATCCAACCACACAGCATAAAATAGCACAAATCAGAGCCTCTTCTAATTATAAATTCTGTTGATCACCTGGTACTTACTACAAATAAAAAAATGAGCAATAGTTTCACTTATGTAAAAACAATAATGCAATAAAAAAAAAAAACTTGAATCATTTATAAGCTATTTTTGTAAATGCTTATAATATGCTGAAAGTAGAAAACCAAAGTTTGCAAGTTGGTTGCATCTGAAAAATTGTAATTTGCATTGTAATTTCTAAGGGCCATATTCTGAAACATCACTCATACTCATCTCACACTCAAATTGACAGTTTCATGTTAATTTAAAATTGAGAAACGCTTTAATTTTCATTTTAATGATTTTCTGACTTTCTATCAGGAATTACTGACGACTAAAATACCTATATTCACTAATAAAATTAATTGTACGAGTAAATATAAAAGGATATCTGAATTTAAAATAACGTCAAACGTCAAGCTTGAGTGTAAATTGAGTATAAGGAGTGTTTCAGAATTTGGCCCTTAAACAACATCAACAAAAAGTTATTAATAAAATATAATTTTATAAAACGAAGCGTTCAAAATTATTCTATAAATACCTTGGGCGTAGGCAACCAAAGTTTCGCACACGTATACTGAATGGTTTCTTGAAAAGCTGTGACATTTTAATACCTTTCTAATATAACTAATTGAAATTCATACAAAACGAGCTTAAAATATTTTAAGAAAGAAATTATACACTATGAATAAACAAAGAAGAACAATTTTAGTTCTATTTTAACAAAAGGACAGTAACGAGATGAAGCATTTAGACCCTCTTTGCCGCCTTATAGGCAACCAAAGTTACATGCCCACGTTAGTTGCCTAATGTCACTTTTTTTCATTATGAAACTTTTAATTATCATAACATTTTTAAAGAATTTTTATAGTAACTCCCTCTTCACTTTTTAGAATTTGTATTTCTTTGTCTAGGCGCTTTATAGATAAGCAAGTAGGTGGCACATACACCTACTAGTTGTATTATCAATTCTTAAAATTGTGAAACTCTTTTCTTTTACTTCTTTGTAATTAAAAATTTGTAAAGAATCTTATCAGTAAATTCGTCTTTTCAAAATTTACACCTCGTTGTCTAAACGCCTAACAGATAGGCAACCAAAGTTGTACATACGCATGTTAGATGGCCTCAAATTAATTTTTAGTCTTCAAGTCCCTTTCTTTTTTTTCTTTTAATTTTTTTAAGAATTTTACAGTGACCCCCTCTTGTCTGTTTACAATTTATACCTCTCTATGCCTCATAGCTAGGCAACCAAAGTTGTACATACGCATGTTAGTTGCCTCATATTAATTTTTGAAGTTTTGTAGCTGCTTTGTTTTTAATTGTAATTTCTTTACAAAATTCTTATAGTAACGCCCCTTTTCGACTTGTTAGAATTTATACCTCTTTATCTCAACGCCTCATAGATAGGTAACCAAGGTCATGTCAGTTTCCTCAAGTGAACTTTTAACTTCTCTTTTTAATAATAAACATTTTAAACAATATTTATAACTTTTTAGAATCAATACGTACCCGACAATGTCATGAGCACATCCTTAATCACATACATCCAAACAGTCCTCCTATTATACAGCTGATCTATACAGGTTTCATGCAGCTCATTAAGATTGAGATTGTAAATCCCCTCTTCAGCACCAATCAAAATGTGTTGATCTCTTGTGTCCGGATGAATCCAAGACGCAGTGCAATGTATTCTTAAAGGACAGCCGTTGAAAACCTGCTCGAAATAAATTCGTTTATAAAAAGAGAAGTCAAAGATTGATTTTCACCTTAGAAAAGCAAGCTCCCATGTGAACTTTAGGCGTAGGAGGCAGGCCGTTACTGGGTGGCCTAGGCGGGGTATGTCTTCTTCTGTGCTTTCTGGGAGGAACAGGCGGGCAAGCCACCAAATCAGGCGCACTATTATCATGATTGCTTTGTTCAGTCTCAGTACCTGAAATTCAACATTGTCATTCGTGTGTCCTCGAGGAAGAACTTAACGCAGAGGTACCATTTAAATTTCGTTCAGTTCTGCCACTGTCACTCAGTGACCTCTGGCGTTGTCCATTGATGCTCATGTTACTCACCAAGCCGAAAATCTCATCGACAGATGAGTGTCTTCTCGGTGACCCGTTCAAAGCACCATCAGTCGTCGGACTAGAAGATATGGTGCGGATGTCGCATTTAGAATGCGAGTGAGTGTCGATGTCTTGCACGGGGAGTGTTGCTCTACAAACGTTTCAAGTAATTAAACTGCACTATGATGCTCTGATATTTTTATAATTCATGCTTTTTCTACTGTTGATGGAAATCAATCGTTGGTATTAATTTAAAAACAGTTTTCTGTAAACGTCATATTTGTAAGCCAACACACACACATGTGAAAATTAAGGCTGCATAATGCACTAAAGCTGTGGGCACTAACTATTTATCAGATTAAAATGTTTTGGTCGCTCAATTACATTTTAATCTGATAGTAAATTAAAATCTGCTATTCAATTATAATCAACTACTTAATCGCAACATAATTAAAAGTTTGACAAAATAAATTTTAGCTAATTCTGTCTACTTTTGCAGAATTTTTATACGGTTGCTGCAAACATGTCCTGTAAGAACCGACTTCCTACTATACAAAAAAAATGTCTATAATACTTGATAATAAATTTCTAAATACACGAACAATGAAAATTGTAGCACGTAGATACGGATGATATTTGTTTGACTTACTGTTGCGTGTAATCCACCGGTTGAAATTTGTAGCCGCCCCTACAATATCAAAACACACACGTCAAAAAAAAACACCACAACTGAGCGACACCAACCCCTTTTTTACCAAGCACCCAAGGCAGAGAGAAGCGTTAAAGAAAAGTGTGCGCTGGGGAAATCAAACAGGAGAGAGAAAGAAAAAAAAGCGGTTCTGATTAGTACTGCTGCGTAAATCAACCAAAAATTACCTCATCATTAACTCTTCGTCTATGTACTGCAAGAGACTCCTATAGAAAAGTTAAAATAAAATAAATAATAAATAGAATGAGGAAGGTTGTTAGTCGTAAAAAAAATCGTTAAATAAAATAAAACAAAACTCAATTGCTAAAAGTAAACTAAACATTATTGTACTGTAATACTTCGGAAAAAAAAAATTAACCAAAAAAGTGATGCACAATTAACAGACAATGCAAAAATTAATTACGTTATGTAGTAGTAAATCGGATCTTTCCATATCAACTCAAGTAACAATTTATTGTGATTGAATAAAATTTAATGCATAAATTGACGTGGTATAATGAAATAATTAATGAATGAATGAAAACTATGGCTGTGAAAATAGATCTCTACAGAGCCACAATTTTCTTTTAATTTTCACCATCCGACTAACAACGAAACCGCGTTAAACACAAACAAGCAAAACCAAAATAAAAACGGAAAAACAAACACGCACAAACACACTCCACACAGAACTACGTCTAACCTTAGCGACATGTTCAAAATCTGAGAGCCAGTCATAGCTCGTCTATCTTCACTTTTTCGAAACACGGAAACAAATCAAACGTCATTTGCATCGAGATCGCACAAGGGTCGCATCACTTCAGCCTCACACAACGCTTAAGTGATGCGACGAACTTGAAAAAGTCTGTTGTTAAAGTCACTGCTACCCCTACGTGTGAAAGCGATACAAAAAAAATAGACTTACTTCTCGCGATTCAGCGAATCGAAAGCTGTCCCTATTCCGTACTTTTGGTTTTGGTGTTCGACGCAGTTGTGTACGGTCGTGACATTGTTCATGATATCCATGATATCCCAAGCTTTCGTCACATCTTCACTGGCATTATTTGAAGGACCTACAACGCACGGTCAGATGAAAAAGCTCAAAAAACGATTTGGTTACACCACCTGGCCTTTGTAAAGTATTATTTGCATCATCGACGCTTTGAATCTCTGAGGATGGTTGCACACCGCGGGATTTAGGGCGAGAAGTCAGTCTGGACGCGATTCTTTGAGGAACATTCGGTATTGACTGCAAAATAATCACAAACTACCTTGTACGAATGCAAACATTTACCGTCCATTCAATTATCATCTACTATAATTAGCAGCATTAAATAACTTCGTTGATAAGTAATCACAAATAAAGTACAATTTCCATAGATAAGTTTATCACGTGATGAGTCACTTTGCTTAAAAATTTGCACTCACCCCGTCTTCATCCGCATCAAGCTCCGTGAACATGTGCGAGGGATTGTTGACTTTCTGCAGGAGTTCCACTGCGAGCCTCCTGTGCATGTCGCCTTGAAAAAACGCATGCTGAGGACAGAACACAAAATCATTCTTTTTTTAAAGTAGTCGAGCGCTTCGAACGCACCTGCAATAGTTTCTCAGCGGTTGGCCTCTTCTTTGGGTTCTTTGTTAAAGCTACTTTTACGAAACTATGAAATGTAGGACTCCTGAAATTAATTGATTTAATAATAACACAGACATTTGGGGAAAAAATAATAATGAAAATGGATAAGAACTTTTGCACAAAAGTTGCTAAATAAAAAATACAAGCAATGAATATAATGCATTAGAGAATAATAAAAGAAAATGAGAAGAAAAGCTGAACCTAGATATCTTCTTTTAGGCACAGTTTTACAATCGTGGAATAAGTACGGAATAACTGTTTGCCAAATATCCTTTAATGTTCCTCCATATCTACGTCACACCTACGTCACGTTATACCACCGTTATACCAATAATAATGCTTATCCGACGATTGTAAAATCAACAACGATCACTAACAACACATGAAAAGGTAATGAAGAGTAAATAAAAGAAACGGTAATCATGTCAAGGTTAATTATGGAAGGTACTAAGGAGTTAAAGACAAGCATAAAGAAGGAATAAAACAAGACGGTTAAATGACTAAAGAAAGAATAAACTTGGATGATCAGAAAAAAGATAAAACATAATGAGAAATTTATACAGATCTATAAATGAAAACGAAATACAAGACAAAGCTAGAGCAAGGTGACATTCGGATGGAAGACTGAGAGGAAAAGGTTAACGATGAATAAAAACAAAAACAAGCACATTTAAGAAATATGATGGTGAGGTTACACACAGTGAATGATGACATAAAATATAAGAGAGAACAATAGAAGGAAAAGAAAAAAGTACATCAACAGGGTACCAATAATTAGAAATAATGAAGAATAAAAACGCAAAAAAGAAGTTGATGCAAATAATTATACAAATATGTACTAAATCCTACACAAATATCAAAAATGTTCTGGTAAAGATCAGTTTTATTTGTAAAGCTAGTTCATGTAAAAACCTATTTCATTTTTCTTTTTAATTCGAACTTCAAAAATGTGGACCTCCTTCTACGTCGTCGTTTTCAGTTTGCTTAAAAAAAACGCAAGATTGTTGTTGAATGAAAAAAAAATACAAAATGAATCCATTTTAGTCTGACTTAAAAAATAGGAAATTTAATTTAAAAAATTATTTTATTTTGATTACTGTCACTCAGCATAGTATTCATAAACGATGAATAATAATACTCGTAATGAACACAGAATGTGATAATATTAATTTGTTTAACAATAGATCATTCAAAACATCTGATTTGGTGATTAAAATTCGATCAATTTTATCTTCAATGATAAATAACTATGAAGTGGCACTCTCGTAAACTAAAATCAGGTTGTTTATTACTGTAAACCTGTAAAAGTTAATAATAATTAATTTGAACATATAATTAATTAAATCAATCAAGATAAAATCAATAATGTAAAAGCTTAATGTAATGTAATTAAATTTTACTTTAATACAAATTAAGTCGGTGACTTTAATTCGGTCCTCTCATCTATCATTGCCCCTCAATAATTATTACATGTACAGTAGCGGACAATAAAATCCGGACAAGAATTTGACATGTCTTGCGTATTTCGACAAATTTGGTAAATCTGGCTTTTATTGAGGTTATATTTTTGTCAAAATAAATAAGTAAAATTTGAATTAAACGTCAGAATTACTAGTGACATGCATTAAACGTCAAAAATATTAAAGTGAGGTTTACATTATGCAAATGACGTGCCCGGATTTTATTGTCCGCTACTAAACATAATTGTTTAAGAGGAAACCATAAAATTCAGTAATTTTATTAAAGCTTCACTTTCAGAAATTTGTGTAGTTTGTTAATGATTAAAAACTAACTTTATCCTAGAATCAGAATTAAGTCAAAAAATGATTTGAATCTCGTTTTCGATTCCTGAACATTTTAATTTTTACTCCAATTTAAATTATTTTAAAAAAATGGAAATTTCTTTTAATGGAGACCTACATTATTAAAAGCGTAATCAATGACCTTGCAACAGATGGCGTTTTTATATACATATTATATAAATGAATTTTTTGTTGAAAAAAATTTGTGTTAATTAAGGAAGAAAATGGAATATTTTTTACTACATTATTTTAATGATTTTATTTAAAAAATATATTATTCATTGAAGAGAAATGCAACTATTTTTACTAACAAATATCTTCTTGAAAATAAACGGGCGCCATCTATTGAAGAACAGAAGAAATAAATAACTTTTTTTTACGTAGCAAAACAAACTATCAAGTGATCCAATTTAAAGTCATCCTCAGAAGGGCATGGAATTATTATTAATATTTTAAGGGTGGGTTTACAGAAAGCAAATCAAATATTTAATTTCGAATTAAACTAATCACGATTAAGTTGCCATAAGAATTACATTGCGAACTGTCAAATTAACAACGTCATTAAAATTTGATTGCAATTAAATTTTCTGTAAACTGGCGTAAGGTACTATTTTTTTATATCACCATTTTGCTGACAAGAAGGACTATCAAAATCTGCATAAAAAAGTTAGGATTGCCATTTAAAAAAATTAATGATGACGTTACAGCGGAGAAACAAATGTCGATCGAGAAAAGATTTTTGCACTAAAAGGTGTCTTTTTAAAATTAAAAATTTACCTGTTTCAGGATTTTGCGAAGAAACATTAAATAAACAAATTATGAGCTTGTTGCGGGACTTTATCAGCACCCTATATACAGGGTGTCCGTTTTTCGAGCCTAACCATGGGGATCTCGGTTATCAGGATTTTGGGAAGAAACATTAAATAAACAAATTATGAGCTTGTTGCGGGACTTTATCAGCACCCTATATACAGGATGTCCGTTTTTCGAGCCTAACCATGGGGATCTCGGTTATCTTAAGAGATACAGAGTTGGTTAAATGAGAACAAAGTTGTGTATTTTCATCCCAATCAATAATCTTCAAACGAACTTCGCCTATTTTTTACGGTTTTCAAGATTACGATTTTCGTTTTTATTTTCTTCTATAAAAACCAATGAAGCTAGGCATTTTTAAGTCAGACATTGTTAAGGCACATTTCTATGAAGAATCTAAATATGCCATTATCTTTGTCATGTTATCAAAAATTACGAACAAACGACATTCAACTTTTTATTTTCTTATGGACACCATCTTGGATTTTTATACGATTTAGGCCCGATTTATTCACCTCCAAGTAAATTTATCTGGTCATTTATTCCCACAGTAACAATTGTGATCACAATTGTTACTATGGGAATAAATGACCAGATAAATTTACTTGGAGGTGAATAAATCGGGCCTAAATGAAGCGTTTTTTTCTGATTACAATGATGTATCACACTTGATGGTTAGAGTTAGATTCAGGTCAAATTCTTGACATCACCTGTTCTGCAAAGAGTGCCTTGGAAACAAAAGCAAATTTTTTGTTTCTAAAGAAACAAATACCTAAACCTAAACCTAAAATTGAACTGAACTGTCAAAGTTTCTAAAGAAAATTTGACAGTTCAGTTCAATTTTAGGTGTGATAGTTACGTTTCTTGTTAATTGCAGTAATAAAATATCGCTTTTGAACTAGAGCAAACGAGAAATACTTGAAATGTTTACGTTTTTTATCAATTCGCAAATTAGTTCAAAAATGTAACAAGTGTCTAAATAAAAATCTGGTCAAGTAGGTTGTGGTCCAGAATTTGTCCGCTGCATGCATGTCGCTTCTAAGTTCAACGGCTAAGCTGTCAAGAGTAACGTCAGAATTGATACTGAATTATCATTTCCTTGTTAAAAGTGATTTTGCCGTAAAAGACGTGAAAACGTGAAACTTAAAAACGTTTATTATAAAATATGCTGAATATGCCCGCCTCCTTCTTGGTAACATTTAATAATTCTTAGGCCTTCTGCTTCCTTTTTTTTTGTTAAAGATTCAGTTTGTCGAAATAATGCCACACTTCGATTTAAACACTCTAGAAATTTTTATAATTCATAATAATTTCTGGAAACTGGACACGGAATTCCTCCAAACAATCTTGAATTGAATAGGACCAGACACCGTTAATTTTGCGACCATTGCGAAAGTAACTTTCAATCATAAATGTTTTTTCTTCAATTGAAAAGAGTAGTAGTTTGTGGAAAAAAAACTATTTTTAATGCAAAATCACTTTTAACAAGGAAATGATAATTCAATATCAATTTTGACGTTACACTTGAAAGCTGAACTTAGAAGCGACATGCACGCAGTGAGCAAATTCTCGACCACAACCTACTTGACCTGATTTTTTTTTAGACACTTGTTATATCTGTATCTGTAGCCAGCCTAAAGACTTCAACCGAACAAGTACATTGAACTGAATGGTCATCGTAATTGAACCCTTTAAATTATATTTTGTGGGGTACTATGAAAAATGGTAGGTACCATCGTAATCATAAAAAACGACTACATCGAAGTGAAACAGATACTTCCATTTTCAAAAAAATTTAGTTGTGTAATATTACTTTTGACAAAACGGTACTGGTGCTAACAGCTAATTCAGTTGCAACTGCTCGAATGCTGATACCGTCTTGCAATCGCGTTTGAATTATTGCCTTCTGAATTGCTTTTAATTGGGGTATTTTTATTTGTTTTGTCAAAATAATATTAATGTGAAAATGACAAAAGTTCATTTTGAAGCACGCTCCAATCGACCAAAATTTAGAGTGTAGTCGGTTTTTCTGATTACGATGGTACCTGTCGATGTTGATATTAGAAGCATTGCTACAAATTTGAAATACATCAAAAGAAGGTATATTAGAAGGACAATTTTAATTTAAGAAGACTTAAGAAGAATTGTACACAGAGCTAAAGGCTGGACAATTTGAGCATCTGTTGTAATCGTTTGTTTTGTTATTTTTATTGTATTAGATTTTATTTTGTTATAAACTATGTTCAATAATAAAGTGCAAACATACAGAACTGTCAAATTTTCTTTAGAAACAAAAAATTTGCTTCTGTTTCCAAGGCACTCTTTGCAGAACAGATGAATTCGAAATTTTGTCCAGAATCTAACTCAAACCATCATGTGTGATACATCATTGCAATAAAAAAAAAAAAGATTCATTTAATCGTGTAAAAATCCAAGATGGTGTCCATAAGAAAATAAAAAGTTGAATGTCATTTGTTCGTAATTTTTGATGACACGACAAAGATAATGGCATATTCAAATTCCTCATAAAATTGTGTCTTAACAATGTCTAACCTAAAAATGCCTAGCTTCATTGATTTTTATTTAAAAAAATAAAAACGAAAATCGTGAATTTTACTTTTTTTTCGAATATCTTGAACACCGTAAAAAATAAGTGAAGTCCTTTCGAAGATTATTGATTGGGATAAAAATACGCAACTTTGTTCTCATTTAACCAACTTTGTATCTCTTAAGATAACCGAGATCCCCATGGTTAGGCTCGAAAAACGGACACCCTGTATATTTTCTATGACAAAAAAATTATTGCTACAGATGGCGCTTTCACGTATAAATTAATTTTTGGTTAGATGTTCTATTACCTAATTAAAATACTTTTTACTACATTCTTTTCTTGATTCTATAAAAAAAAATTAATTTTATTTATGTACTCCATGCTGTTTTGTTAGTTTATTAATTAAATTTAAGAAATGAGAATTCTTTTCACCACAAAATCTTTAATTATTTGTAAATGTGTATAAAATATTTCTGTAAATGACTGAAAATGTAAATAAATAAATCACTCGATACAAGTTACCTGCATATTGAAAAAAAAAATAATAATAATAAATATTAGAAAAAAGTCAAAAACACCATAGTATATAAAGTAAAAAATCAGGCAAATTAAGTAATGAACTAAATGCCAACTCGAAATAAAGGAAAAAACTTGTTTGAAACTAATTAAAAGGAGGTATTTTTGTCATTTTCATATAAATATTGTTGTGAATCATTCACTGTTGATGTTCTGATCTGGTTTAATTTCATTCTCCAACGCTTAGTATTAAACTCTCTAGTAAAATCCATCAATTTAAAACATGGTTGATAATAATCTAAGCATATATCATCGCCTTAATTTTTAATAACCGATTACACACCTGATTAGTGTTATCTCGATTAGATAGCAAATGAACAATTAATGACTTGTTGATTTACTTCTTTATCTACCCGATCAGCTTACAAACAAATAACATTACCATTTCTCCTTATCCTTTAATGTGGGCGGTTTAAACCCGCTTTTCGACATCAAAAACAGCGCCCTCATCGGATGCAAATCGAACATGGGGGGCTGAAGCTCCGCCAATTCTATAGCAGTAATCCCAATCGCCCAAATATCACATAGCTGATTGTAACCACCTTTCCTTTCCACCGCGGCCACCTGAAATACACAATTTGTTTCGTGAAAACAACAAAGGCTGACATACCTCAGGGGCCATCCAGTAGGGAGTCCCGATGAACGATTTTCTTTTGTTTATCGTGGCGGTGATTTGTGCAGACACCCCAAAATCTGCTAATTTTACGTCGCCCACTTCGGTTAGTAAAATGTTTGCCCCCTTAATATCCCTGTGCATCTTTCCCATTGAGTGTAAGTACGACAAACCCAGTAAAGTTTCCCGACACATGTAAGCAATTTGGTGTTCACTCAAAGGACCAGTTACTAAAATTCGAAAAATTCAAAAGTGGCTTTTATGGTGTCCCTTTTTTTCGGTCTTACTGTGATATATGTCTTGTAGGGACCCCCCGCCGCAGTATTCCATGCAAATCCATAGCTTATCCCGTCGCAGGTAGCTCCCGTAGTATGCTATAATATTCGGATGTCGACAGTCCCTCATCATCAGTATTTCCTGTTGAATGATTCCAAAATCGTCGCCTGCAAAAACACGTTCGTGCGTTAAGTGTCATTGTTATGGTGGTAATTACTGCGTACCCGGTTCTAATTTAATAACCTTAATCGCCGCCAGGTCATTGGTGGACAGCCTTTTCGCCTGGAAGGAAGAGGCCCGAATTAAAAATCCACCGAACGAATCCAAACCTGTTTTCCACTCTTACCTTATACACATCTCCATAAGTTCCACTCCCAATTCTCTGAATTAGCTCGTACTCGTCCTGGGGATTCCTCCTGGAAATGTCCGAGCTCAGAACACCTTGAGCCATGTCTTCAGATTCGCTCGGAACGTTACATTTTATTAATGAACTTTCATGTTACCGTGCAAGAAGTGTTTACGTGAATTTGACAGCCTGATTCAATCAGTCAGACATATTGGTTAGTTGACGCACGCATACCAACTGTCGAGCTCGAGAGGGAGAAGCGAATAGCCCCGACGGGAATTTCTCAGGCGCGGCGCGGAGCTTACTCATCGCTAAATCCGAACGATTATCTTATGGCAATTAAAAGCACCCGGTGTAAATTAAATCTGATGTAATCGACGAGCGTTAACTGCAATTTTATTTTAGTGTTCTTCAATTTAATTCAGTTGGCACTTTCTTCAAACGAACGTCATGTTTATATTAACCTCACTTTTTATTAATTGCAGAAGTCGAGGAAAGCGGAGGAATTTATTATCAAGTTCTAACGCAAATTGGTAAAAATGAAAGAAAATAATGCACGCCTGCGTTTTATTTGTGGTCTGCAAAAGTAACGAGACAATTTTTACTGGATTGGGCCCCAACTTAACCTCACTTTATGTTATCGCTGTAATAAAAGCGTGCGCAAACTATAATGCAGTAATAAACACTAAGGTAAGTTTATTTAATAATAAATAGCAACATTTATGAAATCTCTTGTCCTTGAAAACTAAAAATTCTTCACATCAACGTTTTATTAACCCTTTATTAGACGAGTAGGTTTTTTTTTGAGCACAGCGCAGATAATAGAAATGTTTCATTTCCTTAGGACTACTTACTGATCCACGTTACATGTGTATTTAAGTAATTACAGAACATTGTTCTCTGTTAAGGTTTGTTGCAACTTGTAACACATACTGTACATGTTAAGCCCCCAATTGATGACCCAGGTGTCTCTTATAGCCCAGAATGAGAAGTCTAGGTAGAAAATTTGCTCAGAATATAAACAATACATTTGTCAGATGCAATCTGACCTTATTTGTACAATTTGCAGAAATTATTTGGAATGAAAGATAAAAGCTTCTGATTCTTTATTGATACATCTTACCTTCTCCAACTAGAACTGCATTGATCTTGTTACTTCTGTCAATACTTCATCCTCGATGCTCAATCACACAGGACATTTTCGTGGCTGATATTGCTGCTGCCATAGTACTGTCTACTGTGATTAGAACAATCAGCAGCAACAACAACCCTGAGAATGTCTTGTGTGATCAAAGGTGAAGGACGAGGTGTTGCTAGAAGAAAGAAGCTCAACTTGGTTCCAGCCCAGAAGCCAAGACGAATCAAATTAATTCGTTTTTATTTACAAAGCTTACGTATTTATTTCGATGTTTTCTTTGTTATAAAATTGTAAACAGATGTAACTTGCCCCCTCCCCTTTATTTCGTCTTCACATTGTAAAACCAATTTTACTGTTAACTGGTGATTAGCTAAAGTAATCGTTGCTTGCTCATAAATTTCGATCTTACTATTTCTATCATCTGCACCGAACTTAATTTTTATGAATTCCAGAGGGATGCTATGCGTACAATTTTTTTATTAAAAATATTTTCAGATATATACATTTAAAAATCTTACACTTCCCTTTGTTTAACAATTAACTAATTAATAATAAATACAATCGTATCTGTACATCATAAATAAATGCGATACATCTGAGCATCAAATCAACCGCTGTTATTCTTCAATACGTCCTTCAAGATTGAGCTCGAGTTCCTGTTCTGGCCGAAATCAGCGAACGTGGGTAAAACGACCTCACTCAGTAGTATCGGTGATTGCCTGGAACTTGTCTCGCTGATTTCCCCGGACTTATTTGCTACCGTGTGGGTGCTGGTTGATTCTAGTAGGCTTGGAAGCTGTCTGGGTTTTGATTCGTTCTCTAAGAAGCGAACGAAGGCCTGCGATAGGGATTCCTCGTTTGCTGAGCCTGCGACTTGTGGGTGTAAGATGGAACTGAGCCACGAGCCCTGCGGTTTATTGAGGTGGACCTTTTCATTGTCCTGCTGGTTAAAATCGAGCACGGTCGCGATCAGTTTGAGTATCTGGTGCTGGTCCTTGTTGAAGTTGAGGTTTGCGCTTATGAAACCGACCACGAGGTTCTTGATCAAAAGCTTATCGACTTTCGCGTCCGTGTGACTTATCAAACTATTGTATTTCTCTTCGGATTTTGTTAATTTCTGTTGGAGTTTGGAAACTGAAAACGTAACATATTTGTATTGGCAATCTTTGTTGTCGGACACGAGAAATAAATAATAACGTTAAAAGATTTATATAAATAAAATTCATACAAACTTGAATGCGATGACAATAAAGCGTCAGATTGCAAGTGTTACTCAGATACTGATCCCGAAGAAACACCAGTACCTGATGTAATACTCAAAACCTAACGTTTTCATGCAATCATGCCAAATCCATGCCACTGAAAATGAAACCGGCTAAAAGAAAAAAAATCGATGATGGTGGATTAATTAGTAGATTAACAAATTAAAATAAATGCAACCACATGCGAATCAAAAAATAAAATAGCACGATTTGAGAATGCTCAAACCTTGCCTTACAATTACATATTTAATAAAACAGACATGTCGAATACAAAACGGCTTGAAATCAAGATATAAAAAAATAAAGGGAAATGCAAGGTTTAAAAAGCAAAACAAAACGTCAAATAACTAAATTAGGTGCAGGTGCAAAAAAAAATTAAGATCTTGTGTACATAAACTGCATTTTCTATATCCCATTTAGTAATCTGAGGTGTAGTAAGCCAACCTCACAGCTACTAAATGAGATTAAAAAAACACAGCCAAGCGTGCAGGACGTCTACAAAGTACGAACAACCAATAATAAATGAACGCAAAACAAGAACACTCAGAAAAAAAAAAGCCAAGCTCTCGCTATGTTTAAGTTTTCAAGTCAAGACCGTAAGCAAGCTTAAACATAACTGTGTCGGCTTTCACTGGAAAAAAGTTGCTTATTAGTTAGATTCGTTAAATGGTGGCTATACATTTGAGACCTGCTAAATAATGGTGATTTTGCATGGCTTGTATGTACATCCGAATGTGGCAATACCAGCCGATAACCTGGGACTTTAAACACCCAGAATTACCAGCTGATATTTCGCATGCAGACGTTTTTTTTTTTTAAATAAAATTACCTTCAACCAAGAGAAAAACAAAAAAAAATTGTAAAATGTGAATGACGAGGAAATAATTCAAGCAATTGAAAATTAATTTACGATTATAAACAAGGAATAATATTTTATAAAATGAAGCAATCAGAAACTTTTTTGCTCTAGACGCCTCGTGAATAGGCAACCACAATTGCACACTCGTATGCTGGACGGCTCCCTTGAAAAATTGTGATTTATTTTTAATATCGTAATGCAACCAATTAAAATCAATGTAAAATTTTATAAGAGAGAAACTACATACCATATACAGTGATGTTTTCTTATTATGCAAAATTCCATACATTATGTTTTAACATAACCAAGTCTAAGCATTGTGTGTAGTTAGGCAACCAATCATACATGTCAGGCGCAGAGCAAATAATATGGTAATTGAAAATAAAATAAATTGTCAAATAACAGACGTATGTTATATGTACAGAGTGTTTGGGATATAAGGTAATAAACTTTTTATATATACAGAAATAGATGAAATAAAGCTTTTCTTCCAGCAATTTTTTTTTTGTATCTTAACATATTTTTCAATTTGAAGAGCCACTGTTTATGATCTATTGGAATTTCAAAACGCAGAGTAGCAGCAGTTAAGCACGGCTAATGTTAAATTTTGAAATTCCAGTAGATCATAAACAGTGGCTCTTAAAATTGAAAAAATTGTTACTGGAAAATGGTACGACATACGAAAAAAATTACGGGAAGAAAAGTTTTACTTCGTCTATTTTTTTCATACACAAAAAGTTTGTTACCTTATATCCCAAACACTATGTATATTAACAAAAAAAAACGGTAATTATTTAGATTTTCTTTGCTTAAACGCTTTATAGGTAGGCAACCAGAGTTGCACATACGCATGTTAGTTGCCTCATATTAATTTTTAAAGTTCCTTTTTTCCTACCTTTTTTTAATTCTACTTTTCTTAAAGACTTAAACTGCCTCCGATAAATCAAAAATAAACTAAATGTGTTTTATACACGGTGAATCATACGTCCAGTAAAGTCCATTTGTTATTTTCTTAATATTTTTTTATTTATGAAATAATTTTGATTGATTTTTTTTTTCTTCAAAGAATGAATTTGCTTTACGCAGAAAATACTATTTTCTTAATAAAATGACGATGTCGCATCTACTTTCTTTTCAACTAACCAACTCAACTATATCTACCTAAAGGCGTTAGTCCATTCGAGAGTAAATGTTGGCGATTAGCTCTCGAGATGCTGTTAACAGTACCTACTCTCAGACGTGTTCATCGTCAATGGACACACCTCTAAGAGTCCTATCAATAACATCTCGAAAGCTACTCGCCAATATTTAATTTACTCTCAAGTGGACTAACACCTTAATGATAGTACACAAACGTTAGCAGTTTATAAACACCTGTTATATTAAATTAATATAAATCAGAAGAACAATTTTGGACGGCTCCTTGAAAAAATAAAATTAATTTAAAACTAAAAAAAATATCACCAAAGAAACTACTCACCGCGTATAAACAACAAAGAATTTTGTGTATGTATTAACGAGATGTTTTTTTTTCAAACGCCTTATAAGTGGGCAACCGAAGTTGCACAAACGTATGTTGATTTTTAAATATTTGAAGTTATTTTTCTCCTTTTTTTAATTATAATTTTCGTAAAGACTTGAGCTTCTTCAAATCTATGAAAAATAAACTAAATGTGTCTTATAGAGGGTGACTCACACCAACCCATTACCAAATGAAGGGTGAAAGAAAAAAACAGGCAATGTCGCATAATTGTCAAATTTGAGATATGGGCGCCATCTTACAGACAGAATTGAACTTCATATAATAGCACGTCTGTGGTGGGAAAAAACAAGCATGGTCACATTTTAAAGCTGGTTTAAATTTCCTTGCGAAGGTAAAAAACTAGAAATGTCCATCCGGAAAGGGAAATAAACAGGGAATGTCCATGTCGAGTTCGTTATTATTATAAAATCTAATCTCTTTTACATGCGATGTTTTTGTGAAAATTTCATTTTAATAAGAGCAACAGGTTTTCCGACAATGATTTGGGTGACCAAAACATTATCAGTTTAACAAAGAAAAGACGGAAAACAGGTAGATGGTAGACGTCATGAGAAAAATTAATTGTTGGAAACGGCATCCTACTTCATGCCTCAACTAATACTTGGACATTCCCAGTTTTTTACTTTTTTTATAGCAATCTTGGAACCAAATCTTTTTTTTGTAATGAGGAAGAATCTACTTGTTGCTTTTAATTTGATTTAATAAAGAATATGCTTTTTGTTATGTCATATTAAAATTTTTACTTTGTGAAACTAATAAGTTGGAAGTAATTTAGGTTTTAAGGTTTAAAATTGGATTTTCTTGAAATTGGTAAAATGTGACATTCCTTGTTTTTTTCCTTCACCCTTCAAATGGTAACGAAAAAATGCTCTGATAAAACAGTTTACTATAAGTGTAATTTTCCTTTTTTAAAAACAGATGGCGCAAGTTTAGATCGGCAATATGTCAGTACTGATTGTTCTGTGAGTCCCATAGCTTACAATAGCGTTTTTGTTATTTTGTGAAGTGATAATTTCAGACGTCTGCGAAAGTGCTCAACACCATGGATATTCGATTGGTGTGAGTGACTTTACTTTTTAGTAAATCGTAGTAACTTCCTAATAAACAAAAATTACTAAGAGTAAGGATCAATCTAACTTTTGCCGACGTTTTGCTCATAGGTATAGCTGTAAAACCATAAGAATGCCATGCGTGAAATTTAGAAATGGTAACGCTAGGCGTTTACAGTATATAATTTGCTTACTTCTACAGTAACACGTTTTTATTTATAGTCGCGGATTTACATTCGAAGAGGCGCCAAAAATTTGTAAGTAGTTTTCTTGGATAGAAGGAGATTTTCATGTTGAGCCATGAAACTTTCCATATCCGAATTTCTCAGAGTTTCGAGATTTAACTCACGTTACAAGTGTTCGAAAATTTTTTTGATGATGAAATTTTCAATTTTTTGATAGACCAATCACGTCGTTATGCAAGTTTTAAAAATTACCATAACCCAAAAATAAAGTATGAAGAAATGAAGTGTGCTATAGGGATTCTAATACTCGGCGGTTATATTCGCTTCCAAATAAACGTGATTTTGGGACAGTAAGAATGATCTGAAAAATCTGATGAGACGTAATAGATTTCTCAGCATTTTACAATTTCTCGACTCTATTTCTTGTAGAAGATTTGATTCAATTTCTACAATAAATATTTAGAATAACAAATTTTTAGGCTGCAAATGCGATTTGGAGATAGAACTTGTTCTTTTTTTTTCAGATACTTTTTAATTCAATTTAAATTTTGATACAATTTGCTGCACAAATTAAATTGTTTAAGAAATTGAACCAAATATTATACAAGAAATGGGACAGTGTAAAACGGCCTTAAAGACGCCTTATGGATAGACAACCACAGTTGCACACACGTATATCAGTTGGTTCCTTGAAAATTGTGATTTTTTAATGCAATCAATTAAAATTATTATAAAACGAATCTAAAATGTTATCGGTGAGAAACTGCGCATCATATATCAACAAAAAATAATAATTTTATTTATACATTAATAAAAAGACTTAAAATATTTGGGTGTTCTTTGCCTGAACGCCTTATAAGTAGGCAACCAAAGTTGTACATGCGTATGTTAATTGCCTCATGTCAGTTTTTAAAGCTTTTCTCTTTTTTTAATTCTAATTTTCTGAAAGGCTTTAACTGCCTCAAGTAAATCAAAAATAAACTAAATGTGTCTTACACAGAGTGAGTCAAACCTAGTACAGTCCAATTTAATTGTTTTTTATTTTTAATAATTTTGATTAAATTATTTTTTTCAAACAATCCATTTGCTTACACAGCACAGAACAATTTTAACAAATAAATTCAACCACTCAAGCATTCACGACTATCATTTTCTTTACTTAAATTATTTCCTCGTCAAAAAAAAAATATATTTATCGCCAACAGAAATATTTTTGAGGAACGATAACAGTATTCCTCCACAGACACGCGCGCTTACACCTTGCCATAAATATAAATACCTTCTTCCTTCATACTCGTCAGTTGCTGCTTCGAGCCTTCCAACTGTTCGGTAAGTCTCGAAGCTGCCAGTAAACCCTGCTTGCTCTCAGCGAGCTGAGCTTTCAAGCTCGCTATTTCGCCCTGCAATTCCTGCTGAACCTTCTTCTCGACGTTGATCTGCCGACGAATCCTTTCCGTTTCGTGATAAACATCTTTTTCTTTATCTAAGAGAAAAAAAGTCGTTATCTAACTAGTCACCGCAGGTTACAGTAATACCTTTCTGAAACTGTTCCAAAACAAACTGCAAATTCGACAAGGCGGCCGCCTGCTTGCTGATCTGATCTTCGGCGTCCGACATTTTTCTCCTCAGCTCGTCCCTCTGGTTCGTAACCAACTGCAACTGGTTCTGCAAAGTCTCAACTTGTTGGTTCGTCCTGATGTTCACGGATGTGTACAAGGTGCTCGAGTCTTTCTCTCTCTGCTCGATTTCGTTGACCTTCGCCTGCATCTCCTGGTTTCTCGTTTCCGCCGCAAGTAACTCCTTCGTGTACGTCTCCTCGATCTCCAGGAGGTGAACGCGCAATCGTTCTAATTCCTTGGAGAGCGACGCCTCTTTCTCCGAGCTCGCGTGGTTCTTCTCTGCCAGGACCCTTTGGACCGTCGCCTGTTCCTGCAGCAAATTCTGCGCGAGCAATTCACACTTTTCTCTGAGGAAATTATTTCGGTCGGTGAGCTCTTCGTTTTTCTTCGCCAGTTCTTCGGCGTTTTCCATCTTATGCAGCTGCTCCTCGTACGCTTTGACCTTCTCATTTTCCGCCGTTAACACCTGGTTTAACCTCTGGATTTCACCGTGGTACTCAACGCTCTCTTGGTGTTTGGTCGTTACCAGATCGATCAATTCGCTCCTTGATTTATTTAAGTCGTTAATGTGTGCGTCCATCGCCTGTAATTTCTGAACGTACTCTTGGTTTTGCACCACGACAATATTGAGGTTCTCCAGCAGGCCAGATTTTTCTTGAGTTAAATCTGCCAGTTGTGATTCCAAGTTCCTTTCGAAGTTGCTATCTAATTTCGCCTTCAATTCTTCGTTGGTTGTCTTCAGTTGCGTTATCAACTCCAACGTGCTGGTTTCTTCCCCCAGTTTCTTCCTAAGCCTTTCATTTTCTAGCTCTAGCTCCTTTTGCGCGTCCTTCAAGCGATTGCACTCGACGTCCAAATTTTCTTTGGCCTCCGCCAAACTCCGCCCTTCTTTCAGCAATGTGTCGTTCTGCAACTTTAAGCTCGTTTCGGCCATTTTGGCGTTCTGCAATTTCTCGCTGAGGTTTCGTATTTGCACCTCTTGCAACTGCTTGGCTTCGATTTCGGCCGTCAGCTGCTGCTTCAAGTCGTCGATTTCGTTCTGCATCAGCTCACTCTTGCAATCCAAGTTTACCTTCGCCTCTTCCAATCTGCTGTTGGCTTTCGTTAAGTCGTCGATTTCCGCCTTTAAGATGTCGTTTTCTTCCTTCAAGCTCTCCATGTCCATGTTTATTTCCGAGTACTTGTACTCGGTGTTTTCAAACTCGGACTGGATTTTATCAACCTTGACGTTCAGGTCTTCCTTCTCAAGGATGCACTCCTCGTGGTCCTGCCTCAGTTTCTTCACGGTGTTTTGCAAGTTGAGGTGTTCAGTTTTTAGCTCATGGTATTCTTGCTTGACCTGGCTGAGTTCCGTGCCTGTCAGATTCAGTTGCTTTTTTATGTATTCCAATTCGCTTTGCATTTCCACGTTGACTTCCTGTTTGGAGGTTTCCAAGTCCGAGATGGTCAACTCGAGGGCCTTAATTCGTTTATTGGCGTTCTCCAGTTGGCTCTCTAGTAGGAGCAGGTTGTCCTCGTTTGATTCTGAGATGGTCTGCAACCCCGAGTTATTTTTGTAGGTCTCCAGCTCTATAATTAGGAGGTCGTTGTTTTTAATTAGCTCGGAGCATTCCGCTTCGTAATGCTTCAAGGCCTGGCTCTTCGTAATCACTTCCTGGCTCAGGATTTCCGAGTTGCTAATCAGCTTTTCGATTTCGTAGTTTTTGTCGGTCAGGATCTTCGTCTTCTCTTCGGTTAAATCGTCGACTTCTTTCTTCAGCGTTTCCGTCTTCCACTTCAAGTCGAGCAGCAACTTCAGGATCACCTCGACGATCGTCGTGAACTCGGAGACCTCGGGGTCATCATGTGAGGTGACGACGTCTTTGTCTTCGACGACCAAATCAAAGTCCATGAACTTCTTGAAACTCTCGGTTGTTAAATCCACGTAGCGCCTGTGTTGCGATCGTTTTGCGCGGAGGAGTTCTTGCGCTGAAGAAGCGACGCTCTCTTTCAGTGCGTCGTTTTCTTGCTTGACTTGCTGGTACTGTTTCTTGTAGGTGGTGACCTGATCTTCGTAGCCTTGCAAAATCAGAGCTAGTTTTTTGCATTCTTCTTGGCTGACCTTTTGGGCCTGCTCGTATTCTTTTATTTGAGAATCGCGGGCCTCCAAAATCAGCTTCAGGTCTTCCACTTGCTTCTGTACATCGCAATTTTCGATCGTTTCAAAACTGCAATTTTCAATGGTCGCCCTCTTCAACTCCTCCAAGTCTCTTAGCAAATTTGCCTTCTCCTCCTTCTCCTTTTGCAGTTCTTGTAAGACGCGAGTGCTCTTCGCCTTGCACTGTTCATTTTCCTGTTGCAATTCGGCGTGCTTGGCTTGAAGGACGTTGTAATCAGTTTGCAGGGCATCTTTTAAATTGACTATTTTTTCGGTGGTTTGTTGACAATCCAAGTCGAGCTGCTCTAGGCTGACGATGAGGTCTTTCTTCTCGCTTTCTAGGTCCCTGACTTTCCGTCGAAGCTCCGCGATGGGATTCTCGTCGCTTTCCTCCTGGTCCGCTCCGTAAGGATCCCAGAACCAATCGTCGCGTTTTTCTGGCTCCCCCGTATCCGATCCATTCTAAAACAAAAAATAATAGCATGCAGAATAAAATTTACATTGATCAAAAGAAGGAAATTTGAAGAAACAATGCAGGTGTTAGTAAGAGTAACGTTGATGATCTAATTAGCGTTTAGGGGACCGAAACTAAATGTGTCGTCTGTCCTGTTGTTGAAGTTGTAATTTAACCAACGTGCCGACACAGCTGCACATGAACACAGGCGATACATATTCATGCCCCCATACGGGTCAACGGAAGCTATACCTTGTGCCCCCTCGCGCGCGAGTCACAGGTTAATCACTAAACAATACACTTAGGTGTTTTTTTTTCGTTTATGAAATGCGATAAAAATTTGAGTGGAATTTAAACCAGAAATATCGACTATCGTGTATACAGGGTGGCTCGATTTTCGTTAGGGTAAATATCTTGCGATCAGGAAAACACGTCAGGCCTTAACCAAAAGGAACGATGTATGCAAGTGGAATACATTTATTATTTATTGAATTAATAATGCAAATTATAAATATGCAAAGCAGAGACCGGCGATTATTATGTCTGTTGATGGTCTGTCATATTGTAACTCGTCGCCTTCTGATTCGTTTCGTTTTATTACAAGTTTTGCCGCAATGCATTATTACATTGACTGTTTAGGTTAATGGCGCTGGTGCAATGAAGCGTGCGTAAAATTTTTATTTGTTTTAATAAGTGTGAAACTTAATGCGCTATTTCGATTAAAAACTTATTGTTAGAAAAATATGTAAAGTAAATTCAACAGGAAACTCATTTACACACATGCGTTGAAGAAATACTAAGTGGTTTAAATTACCAATAGTAATCATGGAAATATAAAAAAAATAGCACAATAAAAAGGTTACTACAAGCGAGAGAACTGTTTAGTATGTACAATCGCGTTCAATTAAATCGATACTACCCAAGAATTCTGGGGTTCCTAGAATCAGTGTACGGGATATCATCGATTTAGTTGGACGCGACTGTATAAAAATCTGCATTATAAAAAACTGTTCAGATAAAACGAACCTTATTTTGTATATAATTTTTCAAAAGTTGTCGGTTATAACGAACTTAAGCCCAAAAAACACAGAAAGTTAGGGACTTCCCCGAGTAGACTATTTAAAACGCAATTATCACGTTACTTACCGATCATTCAGTAAGAGCACGTCCGATCGGTTTATTATCTAGTTCTCAAAAGTAACAACGAACATGAGTGACACAGTTTCAAAAAAAATAGAAAATAAATATGAAATAGTGAAACGGTTGCAACTGGGCGCAAAACAAAGTGAAATTTGTACTGAAATGAGACTAAGCAAATCAACCGTTGGGACAATTTGGAAGAAAAAGCAAGAAATACTGGAGAACTCTGAAAAATTAAATTCAAATGTTAAAAAAATTAAAAAAACCTACTAATATTGAAGTGGATCAGAGTCTGTTAAATGGTTTTTGCAACAACGGGCAAAATATGTGACGATTAGCGGGGCCGTGTTGCAATCAAAAGCTGAAAATTTTGATGTTAAATTGTCGCAAGATGCTGAAAGTAAATTTAGCAGAACCTGGATCGAAAGATTTAAAAGAAGGCATAACATCAGTAAAGGAAAAATTGTTGGGAAAGCAGCCTCAGTCAACGTGGATGTTGTTCAGGACTGGCTTCGAAATAAGCTGCCAATAAAATTAGAGAAAACTATAGCGACGAGAACATCTTTAACGGTGATGAAACAGGCTTATTGTATAAGCTTTTAATCGCACTTTCTTTCCCAAAAGAAAAAGAAAAAAAAATTAACAAAACAGGATCCATGGGAGGGAGAAAAGAAGTTTTAATTCTTTTTTGTCCAAGAAACAAGCGAACGTCATTAACTTTACGTTATTTCCATGACAACGGACACACTCTAAGGTCCGGTCGTTTCATCTCCAAATAACTTTATCTGGCAATTAATTCCCATAGTAACATTTGTGATCACAATTGGGAATTAACCATCAGATAAAGTTAATTGGAGATGAAAAGATCGGGCCTAAGCGTCCTACTTAAAAGTGGGATGTGAGAAGCACGGTGAATTGAATACTAACGGTGGCAGCAATGAAGTGAGATAGCGAACCGTTACGTCATCGCATGCCCGCTTTTCTCTCTGTGGATAAGTGCAAGAGTTGCAAGATTGTTATTTCGTAACGTCATCAACGAGGAGGAGTGGCATGTTTATGGTCGGTCACGCCATCTAGCAGCTTCCAAAGGTGCATCGAAAATTC
This sequence comes from Dorcus hopei, assembly GCA_033060865.1. Classification (NCBI taxonomy): domain Eukaryota; kingdom Metazoa; phylum Arthropoda; class Insecta; order Coleoptera; family Lucanidae; genus Dorcus; species Dorcus hopei. The sequence continues at coordinate 70,180,597 of CM065425.1, read as the reverse complement.
GATGCACAGAACAGACTCGGCTCGAAACCATCAACAGTAGAGGAAACCTCTATAAAACCAGAACCAGATGCTAGATTTAAAACAGTTTTTATTCGTTAGTAAAATGTGTTGGTTAATAACGAATCGTAGAACCAATTGAAGAGTTAGACAAGTCTATAACAACCGCCGGCTAATCTCAGTGGGATAGATCGGGGTCATACCTAACCTCAAAATAGAGGACATTAGGGAATTTAAAAATAAATAAAAGTCACCAGTATGTGTCATTATTTGTGCCAGAAATTTAATGTTGTAAACAACACAAAAATCCACGCAAGTTTAATTAAACCTGCGATAGATAACACCAAGTTGAGCAAAAAAGAACCACAAAGCACGGATTCACTTTTCATTCACAAACAAAAGAAAAATAAGTAACAAATCTAAAATAAATTAACTCCACAGTGTCAACATCTCTTGATTTAATTTGACACCAAAAATATTATTAAAGGTAATAATAAAAAATAAAATAAAAAGTATTCGACCTTCCATCGTCCAAAGATGCATCCGCATCAGCTGTACAAAAGACGTCCGAGTAACAAATAACGGGGAGAGTCGCGTTAAAAGTGACACCCAGCGTTCCGGAAAACCAGCTCGATCAACACATTAATTGTCAACCAATCATTAACTGTCACGGTTGAGAGTTAATCAAAGGTTAATATTAGGAGTTTACGATAATTGGAGCGGTATATATCGGTTAGTCTATTTTCTCACTCTTACATGCATTAAACGCATTCATTCTATCTCACTCTTCTACCTCGATACATGTACCGCTCCAATTATCGTAAACACCTATTGTGTAAAAGGAGAAGCGGGTATGCGGTGACGTAACTGTTCGCTATCTCACTTGCCAGAATGCTGCCACCGTTGGTATTCAATTCCCCGTGGTGAGAAGTGCGTCCGTTGTCATGGAAATAATGTAAACAAAAGACGTTTTCGAAACAGAGACGTTCTCGGAGCTATAGTTTGTGAACGCAATCCAGGTATTTGAAAAACATGCTTCTCAGAAATTACCAAAAGCAATGTTTTTGCAAAAATGTAAATGCTGGTAAAGAAGAACTCGATTTTATGCCTGGAGAACATAGTTAATTATTTTATGACAGATGTCACCACGAAATGACAGAATCAACTGAAACAATTACTTATTTTGTATGGGACGGGACTCTAAGAATTAAACTTTTTGGTTTTCGAAAAATTTATAAACTTCGTGTGTAAGTCTGTGTTGGAAATGTCATTTAGTTTTAGTGACAGGGTAACAACTATTGCTCACTAAAAACAAGCTATAGTTACTGAAAAAATTACAATTTATTTCCTTAATTAAAAAAATATTGTAACGAGTTGACTGATTGGAAATGTGAAGCGGCACATAAATGTATGAAACAATTGTATCGCTTACGCTTACAAATAAAACAAGAAGAAAAAGAAATAATTTCATTTGTCATTCATCGTTAATACTTATTATTATCATCGCAGGTCTGGGCGTTAATCTCGCCCAATCAAAACAAAAATATTTTTCTTTCTTTTCTTTGTTTGTTACAAAGGGAACATTTACGTAAACATGTCGACATGAAAAGCGCACGTAAAACACAAGGCACAATAGGCATTTACGGCAATAATAAATTACGCACGCCAAACTAAACACCACTTACGCACACGTAACAATACGCCCGTAATTTTCCTGCAAGGTCCACAAAATGCACTATTAAGAAGAGAAAAAGAATTATAGCCCTACGTACACGTCACACCGACTTAAAACGGATCGACTTTATCTCGGGGGATTTAGATTTGAATATATAGAAACACACCATGCGAGTCGTAAGGCGATCACAACCGCACTAATGCGTATACACGAACGTGGATTATGAAATGCGGGCGAACACGACTGGATAGATATATGTAGATACACACAACGGGCACGGCTAATTCTAAAAAGTGAACGTTTATTTAGCTTTGCGTGAAAAAAAAATTGACAAGTACGTTACTCAGAACCGCGAGTAATTCTTCCATGTCATCGGGCTGGATGCAACTACTCGGTTTGATAACGAAAACTTTCTCGGGATTTTTATTTACGGCAGATTTGATTGTACTTTCGTACGTAGATAAGACTTGAAAATATTTTTGTTTTTACTAAACTGACTTAATACCTGTCAAAGTACTATTGCCTTCAATTACGAAACACCCTCTATTGAACACCTAATATTTAACTATTTTTTTTTCTTTGGACCATTGACGAAGTGTGAGCAAGCAAAAAATTTTTATGGCGTTTTCGATTGGCCGCACTATAGGTGAGGTTAAGGGCGTGTACCGAAATTACCAAATTGTAACTAGGTTGGTTGTGGTTGCTAAATATTGCGTTCCGTAAATAAGAGATTCCATTTAAGAAACGCAATATTTAGCTACCACAACCAACCCTGGTTACAATTTGGTAATTGCGGTACACGCCCTAAAACAAGATGCAAAAAATACTCCGAATTGTAACCAGTGCAGGTGAATCGAAAACGTTTTTTATGTGCAAATCTAAATTCTCCAATGACTCACGTACTAATCAATAAATCTCTAACTATTAAAACATTCGTCAGACAACAACAATTTAACAAGAGAACGAGCGATAAGGTAACCCTGGGAATGCAAGCACCACCGACTCGTACACATACAGCTAAGCTGCAAGAGTTTGCAATTCTTCTTAAAATAAAACCCGAGAGCTTAATCTTAATGTGCACTTGCACTTGCTGACGCAAACATAATTACAGAGTAATGTAAACACTTATCTAGGGTTTACGCTACGATGAAATTCGCTCGTCGTCAAATAAAATAAACACGAATAATAAAGGTTCGACTCTGACGCAGCTCGATCAACAATGAATGTGGTGCGTTTCGTCGAGGAGGAAAAAAAAAACTTTTCGTTTCGCCGTTCTTAATAATTCACTGTTTGGTTTTCGCTGTCACGACAATATCGTTCTAGAAAGCGACGGATGTTTGTTTCCCGTTTCGAGGGAAAAAAAAACTTGGGTGTTTGCTTCGATAAAATCAAACACGTCGATGAGATCGTTGCAAGTGTGCACAATATAGGTCTTACATGTCTATAGAAAGAGAATGTTTGTCATCGTTTTATTGTCGCCTATTGTTTTCTAATTCAAATTATTGCACAAGTTTATACACTTGCCCGATTGTGAGTCAGACCAGTTACAAAATGTTCCCTTTTCTCTTCTATCATTTCGGATGAAAGCAAGATCGGACTTACTTTTCAAAAAAAGAAAAAAAGTTCAAAATGCAGAATTGTAAATTAGTTTTTTTTTTTGCTACGTTGGTGCTTTAATGATTACATTACGAAACCCATTTGGCTTCATAAAGTAGTTCGTTAGAGCATCCGAAATTTTATTTTATTAGATTGGCGACAACATTCGTTAACGTTTCAAATAACAAAAATTGCCTCCAAAATGACATTTGTTTGACATTGTTTGCACAGTATTGGCAGCTTAAATTTCCGATGGTGGCGCTGCGATCGCCGGCAGCTTACAGTCACTAAATAAATACAGTACCGCAATCCATATGCTTAATGTATGAGATAAAGAAACAAGAAACCACGTTTTTGCACTAAAATGGCCGACTTTTTTAGTGATTTTCTTTCCGGCAAGTTTAAATGCCCGACATTTGTAGTGATTTTCTTTCCGGAAAGTTTAAATGGCATACTTTTCTAGTGATTTTCTTTCTGGTAAGTTTAATCAAATTTAACGCCTGTCAAATAAAAGTTTAAAATGTCCGTTGTTAAAGTTAGACGTTCAAATTTTCCACCAATATTTTGCAACTAAAATGGCGGCTGATTGCGGTACTGTAGTTATTTAGTGACAGTACAACAGCTGATCGGCGTTTTACGTAAAACAAAAATGGTTTAAATCTGTACAACACAACAATTCCTGAGTTCTAACTCTTAACAAGTTATTTTCGAATTTCTTTCATTCAAACACCGTTTTAAATGTAACAGCACTTTTACGTAAAAGATTAGTTGCATAAAATATCTGCAGATGTCGTGACCAAATTTTGAATTCACCGATAAGTAATTACCCAGTAGCGACACTTAAACGTCAGTGTCAAAAAAAACCGCCATACTGTTTGATACCTACATAACCTGTGAGCAAATAAAAATCAGATTAGAGCAGGCGGTGAAAAGAAAATGTATGTCTGTGATTAAATAAAAAGTCAATAAATTTAACAGTCCATGAATGTATTACATTAATTAATTCAGTTAATCACAGACATACATTTTCTTTGCACCGCCTCCTCTAATCTGATTTTTATTTGCTCACTTTTTATATGCAAATGTATACACCGTTCACGTTCTTTTGAAACTGTAGAAGGCCATGTAGACTACAGTAGCACGATTAAAGTAAAAAGTAACTTTAGAACAAATACATCCTTTATAATAATTTTGTTAAAACGCCAAAAATTATAAGTATCGGAACTAAACGTTTTCATGGAAAGCTTCAGTCATTCGCTACAGTCCAGCTGGCAACAGTGGCAGTGGTAGGTTTCAAAAATACCGTGTAATTAAAAAAAAAAATTATCAACTCTTGCCATGGAATCTGGACGGCACGTCTTAGCTTTATTGTAAAACAGCATCAAGGAGTGCAATGACGCACCTAAGCTACGACATGCCGTCCAGATTTCGCGGCAATAGTTGATAAAAAATTTAAAAAATCACCCGGTACAACCCTAACATTAAAAACGAATGTCAATCAAATTTCTGACAAGTGTATATTTTAGAGATTCCAACAAAAATGTCACATGACCTACTCTGAGTCTCAAAAGAACGTGAATAATGTTTAATATAATTTGCAAATCAGTAGGTATCAAACAAAATGGCAAATGTGACAGTTATACCCGCGTGTCGCTACTGTGTAGATTCTTCTACTACGTTGTTGACTTCAGAGTTGCCAACTTGAGGGATTCATCACAGAAATCGACACAGTAGCGACACGAGTATAACTGTCATATTTGCCATTTTGTTTAATGCCTACTGATTTGCAAATTACATTAAGTTTGTTCTAGCAGCAGTACAAAACTGTTAGAAATTGTACTGCTGCTAGAACAGACCTATTACATTTGTATCTAGGTTTTTTTACATTGACGTTTAAATTATCGCTACTGGGTAATTATTTACACTGTGGATATATCCCTATTTAATGAGTTTCTTAAACCCAAAGGGAACAGAGATTTTTTAAATTAAAATCCATTATTTTCAGGGATTTTTTGAAGGCTTTGGAGCCTTGCGTTTCTTTTTTGTATCGTCACTGAAACAACCTTCAGAATTTGTCTTTGTTATTTTATTTTAGAAGAAAAAATGTGGATTACCAGAAATAGTTTCCGTCCTATTTACCGCGAGGCGCACCGTTCTATAAAAAAAAGGATTAATTTTTCTGATCTTTACGCGTTTCCCTACTTTGTGACAGTTTGTTTCATATTACCAGTGTTGCCGGATGGGAGTTTTTTTAAATCTTTTATGACAAAAACGGTAACGGGTTCCTTTAAAAGGAGTAACTTTTACAGGCATGTACCCTTCTAGGAATAATCTATAATCAAATAATAAATTATTGCTGATATTGGGTAATGTGCTAAAAATGTGGTTCAAATGTCAAAATGAAATGATCGAATCATAAAATAATTTTGTTTTGTAGAGAGTTCCCTTTTATTTTATATTATATTTAGTGTTTCTTTCAATAAATAATTGTTTTCTTACTGCATTTTCTTTTTTCAATGTAGGAAGGGATTTTCATCTACAGCTGAATTCAAAAAAATCGGGAAATGTCAAAAAAGATCGACACGTTTTTTTCAATATTTTCATATTTGTCACAACGAAAGGTATTTTTCAATTTCTCAGGTTGCCATCTTAAATTATAAACATAACCTCCAAATTGACAGTTGTTTGAAATTATTTTAAGCGCCAGCCAATGTCACCAACTGCCCCGTAACAAAACAGAATTTTTCTGTATTTGAATTACAAAACGACACTGGTTCTCGACCTTTTTTTATATCTACATTCGCCGTAAAAAAAATTGACACTCTTTTCACGTCAATTTTAGATACTAAGGCTGAGTTGCACCAACGTCGTTGTTAACTAATCCTAGATTAAACATAGGACTTTATTCACATTAATACGAGATTAACTTTAATCGAGTTCGGTGCAACTCAGCCTATAACTTTTGCTGTGTGGTTGTAATTACGAGCTAATACTTACGGATGACAAACAGTAATATTTACAGTTTGTCATTCATAAGTATCAGCTCATAATTATAAATACCCAGCAAAATTTTTAGTACTTATCTAAAATTGATGTCAAAAAAGTGTCCACTTTTTTTGGCCACTTTTTTCTAATATAACGGGTGTTCCACTTAAGACCTCTCTAGTTACTTATTTAACAAAAAAATTATTGTTAGAACCAAAAGTAGAAAGAATAGTATAAAATACATGTTTCATAAATCAAATCATGTCTTATGAAACTTGTTTTCTTAATATATGTACACTAATAAATAGCCTCTTAACAGATGATAATTATATGACTCGCCAACTCTTTAATCTAATTTATAAACGGGTCCATTTTAAATCGTGGCCCCTGAAGATATTAGAATAGGCATCAAACAAATCAGAAATAACTTCGTGTTTTCGTAAGCACGGAAGCGGAATGTGTTGCCTACTTTCTAGTTTTAAGGAGTCACGGAAACATTCTCTTTATAAACATTTTGTACTATTCTCAATTGTCCATAAATAATTATTTAGTTTTTTATTTACTGTTACTGGCATGTAATATTATTTTACACAATTAATTATCGCAGCAATATGTTGAAAATTATTACAAAATTATTATTAATTGTAATTGAACGGACAGGACAGTTTATAAAATTAATTTAAAAGGCAACGTTTCGCTGTGAGTTGACAGCTTCTTCAGGACAAATAATGATTATAAATCTAAAGGTGTAATTTGATTCTGCCAACATCTGCACGTTTATTAAAAAAATCTAATGACATTTTACTTTTGCACGTTTCTACAAATCGCTTTTTAAAAATATTAGATTTGCGATAAAAAGGATATTAGTGTTATTTCAATAACTTAAATTAGTATCATTAATGGCCCTTTGCACCAAGCATTTAAGCTTAACTTAACTTTAAGGATCACTTAGAATATGAATTACACAATGCTGTGTAACTTAAAAATGCCACATTATAAACATCACTTAAATTTAGGCTCAGCTTAAGTGTTTAGTGCAAACGGCCTGTCAACTCACAGTGAAGCGCTGTCAACTCACAGTGAAACGTCGACTTTTGAATTGATTTGATAAATATTACAAAATTATTTTACTAGAGCTATTATAATAACAAAAAAATTATTTGACAATACGAACACTGAATGAACATACCTTTTCATTTGAATAAAATTTTAATTTAACGCTGTATACACATACTGTAATAGTCAGTCTCAGTAATACTTTCATTTGAAAATGGAATTAACAAATATTGAACAGTTTCCAAGCAGTGACCACCTGTTACAGCTTTTATGCCTGTTTTAGACGGTCATATTTTTGTATCAAATTTATTACGAAGTGAGAGAGATAAGCTACCACAGTGAATGTCGATTGGTTGAATTGGCACTTCTCACTCACTTCGTAATAAATTTGATACAAAAATATGACCGTGTAAAACGGGCATTAGAAATAAGAATTAATGAGAACAAGCAGGAAATGAAATGAAAACAAGCAGGAAGTGTCCGTTTTAAAATAATTCAGTGAAAAGAATCGCACAAACAGAGGCGCCAATACAACTCAAGATTTCGAAACAAAAGAAAAATAAAACAAACATCGATGAAACACCAACGAAATGTAGTTAGAGTTCAATAAATAGAAAAAAACTAAGATCTTTAATTTCTAATTCGGCCGGGGGCGGTTGAAAATCAAAAGATTTTCAGATAGCAAAAAGGCAGCCGACAGCAAATGAAAAGTGGACGATTTTCGATTTTTCTTTTTATAAAAAAAAGAAATTACTTAATTCTTCTAAAAAGATCGTTGACAATTTTTTTAAATTTACTTGTAAGGCACAAAACGCCTGGTTTAAGTTAAGCATTATGGTAATGCACTTCGTTTTGAAGGAACGCATTCGTGACATCATCGCGTAATTATTATAAATACCGGTAATTAGTTTTACTGAACTGTTATTTGTTAAGACAAGAACGTGAAAATTTATTGCAAGCAACTTCGTCGCCTTAACTCTTAAAAATTATTGCTCGTTTTCTCTTGTGAAAAACGCATGGGTTTAACTTGGGCGTGTATACTCGTGGACAGTTAAAATAGAACGCTGCTTAAAAGAAATAAGGTCAAATTTGGAACAGTTCTGATTTAACTGTTCACGAGTGTACAACTCGAAGCATTAATCCTTGTTGTTTTTATAACTAATTAGTCGTAGCAAAATCAATTTTTTGTACAGTGAAAGTAACGCTATCACGAGTAAGCGGACAAGTACGTATATGTATAAATAAACACTCATTGAATTTTATTTCGGAGCATTGCACCAACTATTACTTGTCTGCCTACTCGTAAGAGTAGTCAGAATGGACGCATTACTTTTGTACATCGCTGTACATACGTAAGTATTTTGAAGTGTCGGTTCTTTGCGTTTATTTCGTAGCTCCATCGGTTTCTACGGATGGTGATAAGGAATTTATCTGCTTATCTCGGAATTGTGTTGAATCAGCGATAAGTTTTTACAGTTCCAAGGGATTTGAGTGTACTGGAACCTCTAAGCAAATGGATTATTTCGCGTACGCGTTACTTGATCTAAAAATATCATCGTGACTCTTGATTTTTTTTTTGGGGCCGCTTCGAACTGTCTTCGTTTTCGCCGTTTTATTTTTTGTAAATCTTCTCCCGAGCGAAACGAAACAGTAACTTTAAAATTTGCTTAGGTTTTTCTAAATTACTTGAATTTTATTAAGGATGTTCATCCAGACCGACTACAAGTTCTGAGAACTCTTAAAAAAAATTGTTTTGAAGTTTGTTTTTAATATTAAGAGAAAAATGTAGAGGAAATATGTAGTAGGAAATGAAACGAAAATGAGTTGTCATGAAATCATTCCCCAGGTCTACTACAGATGGCGCTGCTTTTTCTTCCCTCAACCGGGAAACTTAAAGTAAATCGTTGAGTAAGAAAAAAATAAAATGAACTACGAAGAATTAATTTCGTTATTGTTCGGTATAAATAGTGACGCGTTTTTGACTTACATTTGAAAAAAAAAAGAACAACAAAATTAAATTATCGGCGAGTAAAGACAGACGTAAAAAGTGCATTGAAATTCGAAATTGAAACCAAAAGAAAATTAATTATTTTATTTATTTATTATTAGCAATGAAAAAACTTATTTTTGGCAATTTGTGGAAAACGAAGAATAAATGAATGACGATCGGATTCCTACCCTACCCTTTCTTGGACAAAAAAAAAACAATAATCGGAGCTCCTCTTTTTTCTATCGTCACGTCGATTGCGACTTTATTTATTTTTTGTGTCTTTTCGAGAAAAAGAACGCGAACAAAATCGGAAAATACGAAATTATAACAGAAAATGAACGGAAACTTCAAGTGTCGCCATCTATGTAAGCATTAATTAATCGAAACTGCAATAATTCAGTGGTGCTACAGGGCGATCGAAATTGATTGTCTTGATCCTACACTGCTTTCGACGAGCTTGATATCGATATTTACATTCAATTAGTAAAATGAAGTTAGTATTATCGTTCATTTATGAAAAATGGTTTATTTCCTTGTAATAGCGACCAGATTAAACAATAATTATATTCTTTATTAATCAGGTTAGGTTTGGATGTAAGTTTCGTAAATGTTCTATGCACGCAGTGCTTTTCATTATAAGCTTCATGTGATACATGTAAATATTAATATCAAGCTCACGGAAAGTAGTGTAGGATCAGGACAATCAATTTCGATCTCCCTGTATTATTTTAAATACGTCGACCAGTTAAAATATAACTGAAATCTGTTTAGACTATGCTTAGAAAAATCCTAGCGCCATCTAGACATGTGATTATATTTTAATTTTTGAATTTATTTAAAAAAAAGACTATTGTTCGTGAATTACAAAAAAAAACTTTGTAGAGCAAAAAACAACAATTTAGTATCGATGACGGAAATTTTTTCTTTTAAACAAAAAATAGAAAGATGTAACAGTGGCGCCATCTGTGTAAATATCTCTTGATTAATATTCTTTAAAAAAAGTATGATTCATTAATTGATTAGTTGCCGTAATGTATGTAATTTAATTAATTTGAATTAATCAAAAATTGCATGAAATTAATAATATAATAAGAAATCTATTAAAAAAAAGTTTGCAACGCCATCTATAACGGCGCCGTCTACATATTTTTTTAGCAAATGCGTTTTAGGCAGTAAATTTAATTGGATTCATCCGTGATTATTCGGGAATTTGAACGTCTTTTATCATCACTGTTAGGAGGCCACATTTTACAAACGTTGGATAAGCATTATTCTTAGAATAACGTGACGTAGGTGTGACGTAGATATGGAGGAACGTTAAAGGATATTGAGCGAACAGTTATTTCGTCCTTATTCCACGATTGTAAAACTGGTCCTTAGTCTTAATTTATTTTCTGATGCAAAAGTAAAAACGAAAGATTTTTTTTAATAGCCAAATCGTCGACAAAAATTCTTGTTTCTTGCATTTAATCGATCGTCTTTGGTTTGGTTATTATTATTTTTTTTTTAAGAAAAATTCGAAATTCCATTGGAAATCGATCATCTTTTGTCATCGCTCTTATTTATTTTCTGATGCAATAGTAAAAATATCTTCTTCTGAGTGAAATAAAAAACTGTAAAACATAGAGAACCCACGTATGTTGCTCATAGTGAAGTTGGTGGTTAAATAATGTAGAAGTACAGTTGAAAGGATGTTCATCCAGAAATGACTAGTCGTGAGGGTTCTAATAAAAAAAAATTGGAGAATTGTTTTTAAGTTTGTTTTTAAAAATATTAGTCGTCTTTTAGTCTTATCAGATTAGCCTAGTTCCAAAAAGGAGGAATTTTGAATGAGAGTGGTTGTAAGGATGAGAAAATCAATTTTTTAATGAGCGTTACATTGTTGAACTACACCCCTCAGATAGTCGAGAAAAAAAATGAGAAAATTCAGAAACGTGCAAAGAAATCGACCCACGTCACACTTTTCACTTAATTCCTTTTTTTCTATCTGCTTTCGAAGACGAAAGAAATCTTTATAAATTTGGCGTCATGTTATAGGCCTTTTTAATCTATTAAAGAAAAAAAACAATCAAAAACAAAAATGTGAAGTAGGTCCATTTCTTTGGACGTGAGTGTATGTTTCAATACTAAATTAATTTTTGTCAACTAATCTAGAAGGTGCAAAGAATAAAAAACAGTGATACTTAACGAACGTGATAAAAAAGCAAAAAAGAACATTGGAAACTACGACGGTGAGGGGGATGGGAGGGGGTTGGGGGGGTTTACAATTAAGTTAGTCCCTCGCACAATCAGTAGAACTGGTGTTTTTATCAGCACCCTTACGGGCACTGGCATTCGTCTTGGCCTTCACAGATATTTTTTTTAATCTACATATGTATTTAAAAAAAAAACAATCAAAAACAAAAGTATGAAGTGGATCCATTTCTTTGAACGTGAGTGTATGTTCCAATATTCAATTTTTCAACTATCTAGAGCAGCGATTCTCAACCTTTTTAGTATAAATAAAATTAATATTTCGCGACCCCCCTCCTATAATTTTATGTCGCTGCGTTTATAGTGACGGGTGTGAAAACATACATGTATGACGTTAGAAAATGGTTTCATTATTGTTTGGGCTATTTTCGCGACCCTCCTTTAATATCACCGCGACCCCCAGATTGGTGCAAAGAACAAAAAGCAGTGATACTAATAGCGTTTTTCACTGGGACGTTTTCAATGTGAACTGTCCTGGTGCAACGACGTCATTGCACTGTACCAGTTTAGTTATAAGTGCAAGAAAATTGCCCTGCCAGTGAAACACAAATATCAAAGTTAGTGCAGTTGTGCCTGAGAGGTTGGTGACAGATTCGTATTTATTTGAAGGTTATGTTTAAGTGTTCGTTACTAGTTTACCGTTTGCATACCCGCCATATTTGCACTGGCACCGTTGCACTGACCCATTACCTCAGTGCGATAAAATGCGCACTGAGTGTGAACTCAGTGCAATTTCGAATGTCAGTGAAACATGTGCACTAAGTCAGTTTTGCTCTAAAAAGACCCAGTGAAACACACAATTCGAAGTTGGTGCACTCCAGTGCGCACTCAGTGCATAATATTTGCCCCAGTGAAAAACGCTAATAGCGAACGTGCCAAAAAAAAAATGAACTTTGAAAAATACGACGGTGCGGGGGATGTGGAGGGGTACAACTAATTGTAAGTTAGTCCGACGCACAATCACTAAAACTGGTCCAAAGAAAAACAGACATTATTAATTTTTTTATTTGTTTTTCACCAGCGCCTTTACGGACACTGGCATTCGTGTTGGTCTTCACAGAGAATTTTTAATCTATTAAAAAAACGATCAAAAACAAAAGAGTAAAGTGGGTCCATTTCTTTGGACGTGAGTGTATGTTCAAATACTAAATTAAATTTTTTCCAACTACGTGCGAAGAACAAAAAGCAGTAGTACATAACGAACATGACAAAACAAAGCAAAAATACGAAAATACGACGGTGGGGAGTTGGGGGGGGTTACAATTAAGTTAGTCCCTCGCACAATCAGTAAAACTGGCCTAAAGGAAAACAAACAATATTTATTTTTTTATTTGTTTTTTTACCAGCGTCCTTGTGGGCACTGGCATTCGTGTTGTCCTTCACACAGAAATGTTTAATCTGTTTAAAAAAAAAAACATCAAAAACAAATGTGTTAAGTGGGTCAATTTTTTTGGACGTGAGTGTATGTTCCAATACTAAATTATTTTTTTCCAACTTTCTAGAGTTCTAGAGGATGCAAACAACAAAAAGCAGTAATACATAGCGAACGTGACAAAAAAAAGCAAAAAAGAACTTTGGAAAATACGACGGTCAGGGGATTGGGGAGGGGGGTGTTACAATTAAGTTAGTCCCTCGCACAATTACTAAAACTGGTCATAAACATTATTTATTTTCTTGTTTGTTTTTCGTTACTTTTTATTTACTGTTCTTTTAATTTTTTTTTTGTTGCATTAGAACGCATCTTTTCAAAACAGAAGGGGAGAATTGATCACCTTAATTTTACTGTATTTTTCAGAAAAGAGCAAAAAATTATGAAAATATTCTAAAATAAAAAAAAATTAAGGCCCAGTTTTACAATCGCGGAATAAGGACGGAATAACTGTTCGCGCCGAATATCCTTTAGGCCCGATTTTACAATCGGATAAGCATTATTCTTAGAATAACGTGACGTAGGTGTGACGTAGATATGGAGGAACATTAAAGGATATTCGGCGAACAATTATTCCATGACTGTAAAACTGGGCCTTAATGTTCCTCCATATCTACGTCACGTTATTCTAAGAATAATGCTTATCCGACGGTTGTAAAATCGGGCCTAAATGGTTTATAGAAACAGGCAAGGCAAAACAAAACTGATTTATGTCTAAAACAAACACGAGGTGAGAACTAATCATCTTGGAAAGTTCAGATCTTCAACAACAACAATTTTTTTGGCAAAATTTTAGAATTGACTACTTTTGGTAAACCTGATAACTTGCAAAAGCGCCGTTGGGGTTGAACAAGAAACAATTTCTTCGTTAAAAGCCCAAAAATATTCAACACATTTCGCCTTAAAAATTTATTATAACTGTTTTTTTAGTCCGAATATATCCAAAATGTCCCAAACGTGACCAGCCGAAGCTGAATAACGCAATAAACACGCCACTGGTGATTCAACATCACACCAAAATGAAACTCGAATTTTCCTTTGAGCCCCAAAACCAAAAATTGCAAAATTGCTTTTGGAAATAGTCAAGAAACGTAAGCGCAAAATAAGCTTAAAAACAAAACAACGCAATTGGTGATTCAATATGGTACCAAATAATACCTACTCGAATTGTCTTTCGATCCCCAACACTTTTTGCAACACTTTTTCCTGGATATGGTCAAAAAAAAAACCTAAGCGCAAAGTAATCTTAAAGATAAAATAACGCGATTGGTGATTCAACACATCAATCATACCAAATGAATTTTCTATTAGGCTTCAACCAAAAATTACAAAATTGCTTCCGGAAATGGCCCCGAAAAAAAAACGTAAGCGCAAAATGAACTTAAAACTATAAGAAGTTAAGGGGCCCTACCTGAGCTTCAAACTTCGACGTGGAAAAAACAAAACCGTTAATCCTTTACAATCACAATCACCTGAATTTTCTTTTTCCACCCAAGACTTGCAAAAGCGCTACTGCGAATGGACACGAGCATAAAGAGGAAGAAAGCGTCGAGGCGAAAGGCGCAAGCGCTCTGCTGATAAGACCGCCGTAAACGAACGCCCGGTGGAGCAAAAAACTAACTATTTTTAAACGTAAATACTTATCAAATCAATTCGTCCGTTCACGGGACACTTTATATGGTAATTAAAAGCGTAACGTTTCCGCTCCGTCTGAGAACAACAGTTTTAAAATGGTGTTGTTTATTTAGGGTGCTGTTTGCAATTTGTAATTTGTATCCGCGGAAAACTTGCATAAGTCAGTCGTTACAATGAATTCGTACCAACGCAGCAAAAACAACCGTGTACTATAACTTGCACGTGTGAGTCACACGGTTTACAAACTCAAAACGAAAGTATCGTCTAACCGTAGGGTAGCATTTTCAATGTATAAGTGCAACTCTATTATATTGTTACGAATTGTTGTTGTTTAAATTAAAAATAATTTATTCGTTCAAGTCGCAGTAACACTTCAAATCGCTCATTGTTGACGTTGGTAACGTTGTATATCATGTGTTCATTTAATATTCCGGTAGCATTGGCTATGGAAATATGTTGTTTTCGTAAAGGCATGTTGTAGCTTAAGCTCGCTTGTTGCTTGCCCCCTGTATATTTTTGCATTTTTAAAAAGAGCATAAAATTACGTTTACAAAAATATATTATTACCGCATGATATTGGTGCAAGAATTGCTGCCCTGAATCTTAAGCCGCATCCAGACGACATGGCCAACGTTGATGAATGCATTGGCAACAAAATTTTTAACCAACGTTGAGCAAGTGTACCATTTGCGCATTGCCTGTCCACATGATTGGATTTGCTTGTCAAACTTCAAAGATAAAAAAGTTCGGCCAATGTATAGCGAATAGCTACCAACATTTGTCAAAATTAAAAAGATATGGAGAACGAAGAATATGATACGGTTGTTGCAAATGCTTGTGTAGTTCTTTTTTGTGCACAGTTATTATTGGCAAGAAATAATTATAATAAATTATGATTGCTTTCTTTCGTATCCCAAATAACTGAGTATTCCAAAATTAACTGAACTGGTTATTCCATTCGGTCTCTAATGACGACATTTTTCTGGCCAAATTAAAAAAAAAGACAGTAAACCGAAAGCAGAAGATCCACTTTGTTACCAAGTTAGTACAACTCAATGCGCACAATGCATAAAAATAAACAATATCCTAGAAATCTCGTGTGCAAACTGTTCAAATCGTCTGGACGTAAAAACAAACGTGTTGGCATGTGCAGGCCAACATTGGTTAAACTCTTTGATGTGTGTCGAAAAAACCGCCCTCATAGCGAATGCATTCCAGTGCCAACATTGGCAATTGGTTGGCGTTCATTGGCCATGTGTATATCATCCACACGACGCGACATGGCAAACTACCCAATAGCCAACACTGGCTAACGTTGGCCGTGTCGTCTGGATGCGGCTTTATATAATGAATTACTTAATTTGTGAGAGAGCAGCATTTGTTATTTTGTGATTTATGTAATGCTGACATTTAAAAGTTAGGTTATGTTCAATTTTGATACGTTTTCCAAAACAAAATATTTCCAGAGGTAATGCTACCGGATTATTAAATCAACACGTGTAAATTACGCGCTCTTTTTTACTTTTACCTTTAAATCTATCTGTCAGGAATGTTCTACATAGAATCAATCAATTGAATCGATTAATTGAGAGAATGATTCGCGTCGCTTACACAGGAAATGTGCGCAAGTCTTCGAGAATTATCGCGAAGTCACCACTACAAGGGGTGACAATCATAAACAAGTAACTGTTGCCATGACGCAGTGTTGCCAACAGTTGAAAAAAGTTTTCACTAAAACGGATGTCGGAAACCACTAAAAGAATCACTAAATTCAAAATAAGTATGCTGCCACAAGCTTTCATCAAAATTTTATTAAATTTATAAAATGAAACACGTTAAAAAAATAAACATAAAGACAGTAACATTACTATACGGAAAAAACGCGCGCTTGAAAATTAACAATAAAGGAAATCACGGAGTGGCTGGCACCTAGTGGAAGTTTTGCGAAGGGCCCTATAATAAGGAAATCATTGGAATGACATTTGGTTAACCTATGAAAAACATTAAATTGAATTGTAATTTGTGTGTGACAGTTCCACACCAATAAATATTCTTAACATACGTATTGTGTGACTAGCATGCTTATGCCTATGCAAAGACTTCATCTAACACAATAATAATAATAATGAATGGGAGCAAGAGCAAGCCTTAATGACAGCTCTTTGTTTTCCTTATTAAAAGCGCCATCTGTTGGTTGCTGATTTTCGCGATCGACACAAACTACAGAAATAATACCAACACAAAGTTTCACAACAATAAAAAACTAAAAATGTAAGCTGCTTGGCTTCAGTGTCAGCATTTTGAACAACGTTTTCGAAAAATTGACTTCTACAATAAGTCACGGTTTTATTTTAAGAAATCACCAAAAAAAAGCACTAAGCACTAAATTAAGAAAAAAATCACAAACTTAAATTAAAAACCACTAAATTTAGTGTAAAAACCACTAAGTTGGCAACACTGGTTGCCAACCGCTTGGAGTGAAATATGTATCGCTGCAATTAGAAACAGAAGTCGCTAATTTCGCTGCGAAAACTTAAAAAGTCGCTAAATTGTCGCTACTTAAATAAAAATTTTAAAAAAATTCAAAATCAACCTTAGAATATTTTTTAAATTCCCGTTTTTTTATAAATTGTTCGCTTTTTGTTAGTTTTTCTTAAAGAGAACCTTTAGAAACTTTCCTCATCTCTCAATAGATGACGCTTCAAAATCAACCTTTTTTTTCTAAAATTCTCGTTTTTTATAAATTCTTCATTTTTGTTCGTTTTTTTTCTTGTTAAGTTTGTATCAATGGAAATTTTAGTAATCGCTCAACAAATGGCGCTTCAAAATCAACCTGAGGACTGTTTTTTTTTAAATTCTCGTTTTTTCTGAGATTGTTTCCCCAATGCTCATAGATGTCGCCTCAAAATCAACCAGAGGATTGTTTTTTTTTTTTAATTTTCGTCTTTTTATAAATTGTTCGTGTCATTTTATTTTTTGGTCATGTTTGTATCAATGGAAACCTTCCCCATCGCTCAATAGATGGCGCTGCAAAATCAACCTGCATTTGTCTTTTTTATTCTGTTTTTTTTTTTGTTTTAAATTAACTAAATTGTTTCGGTAACAATCTTTTATTTGGAGGTTCCTTGTCACATATACAATTTCACTGTTGGTCAATAGATGGCGCTTCATACAGCTCAATTTCATATAAATATTTTTTGAAAAAATAATGGAAATCAGACTAAAAAAAATTGTTCTAGTCTGTTTTAAATTATTATTTTGGGTCACGTTTATTTTAATAGACGTTTTCGCCATCGCTCGGTAGATGACGCTTCAACGTCTCTCACCGCATCTGATTGTTTCTCTAAAGCTTTTTAGTTGTGAAAATTCGAATTTTTAATTTTCTTAATGTTTATTGTTTGTCGACGTTTTTTTAGTCACATTTGTATTTATGGAAACTTTTTCCGACACTCAGCAGATGGCGCTTCAAAATCAACGAGCGATTTGTTTTGTTTTTCTAACAAAATTATCATTTTCCTACTTCATTAAATTACTTAAGTGACAACCTTTCATTTGGAAGCTCCTTGTCACATTTATTTCGTTGTCAACCAAAAGATGGCATTCATATATCTCAACTTTATACCGAGTGAGCATTTTCAATCCGGGACATAGGAAGTTATCATGACTACCCTTAAAAATGACATATTTGATTAAAATCATATTAGAAATTATTGAATTTAAGTATTATAATTTTATTACAAACTAAAGATTAAAAACAAATTGAACGTTTTCTTATAAATTGGAGTAAAAATTCAAATAACCCTCCATTTTGCGCCAAACAGTCAGCGTAGCCAACCCTACGGATTTATCCGTAGATCTACGGATTTTAATTACAAAATACGATTCTCCGATTTCAAATATAAATCTACGGATTTTTAATGTTTGACAGTGACTGTATTGATTGTAACAGAAATTGTTGTATAAAATGACTGATTTTCAGAGTTTGATCCACTTAGATCTTAATATTAGAATACCAGTGGGAGGAATACGCTCCTGTAGTGACCATAACTTTTTTAAGGGGGTGGATAAAAGCGTGGGTTAACATCTAACTTCATGGCAAAGTGTGTCGGTTGTGGTTGTGGAATTTTGCAACAATTTTGTGGTTTGATAACGTAAAAACAGCTGACATTGAAGTGAAAGCTTTAAATAAGAAATTAATATAATAAATAATAATAAAAAATAAATAAGAAGAATTTGTCATTTTGTTTCCTTTTTATTACAAATTTTACTTCTTTATATTTAATTTTTTAAATAAAAACATTATTTTTGTAGCAATTTTATTACATATCAACAATTTAAGACTGCTGTTTATAGTAAAAATCTATAAGGATTTTTCTGCAGATTTGAAATTGGCGCCTACGGATTCCTACGGATTTTTTAAGTGACATCTACGGATTATTGAATTCATAAGGTTGGCAACGCTGCAAACAGTACCCTAATCTATTATAAAATCCATTAATCACATTCGTTAGTGTTTCAGCGTTAATATCATTAAAAATGTCATTATTAAGAGTAGTCATGCTTACCTCCTATGTCCCGGATTGAAAATGCTCACTCGGTATAAATATTTTTTGGAAAAAAAACCAATGATAACCGGATTTTTATTTTTAAATTAATTATTAATTGTTTTAAATTACTATTTGTGTTACGTTTCGCTCTTTAATTGTGATTGTGAAAAATTTTTGAATTTTTTATTTTCTCGATGTTTATTGTTTGTCAACGTTTTTTGATCACGTCCGCTTTCTCCGTCACTCAGTAGATGGTCATTGAGTTTCTAACAGTCATTTCTGGACAGTACCAAAAAAGATATGTATAAGTAAAATAAAGTAAATGAGTACATAAATGTATAGATAGATGTAGATTGTAGATATATGTAGAGAGAGTATTATTATAAATATTAAATATTATTATTAATGTTATTCAGTTTCTTTGCTTTTTCATAGTTCTTTTTATAAAAAAAAATTGTTAATCTATTAAATTGTTTGGAAAATAGATTTTTTTATTGTTATTCTTTTATCTGCGATATGTTTTTTGTTTCCGTTTCCTTTAACTTTATGTATTTTTAATGACATCTTTACGTTTTTTTTAATTTATTTTTTTTATTTATAAAAAAAATCTTTATAATACAGTGTGTATACCATGAGATTAGTAAAAAGTCGCTACTTTTGGTTCCTTTCGCAGCAGGCGCCGCTACATCACTATGGGCTTAAAAATGTTACTATTGGCAACACTGCCAGGACGTAACAAAACAATATTATTTCTTTTCAGTGTTGCCAACTAAGAGAAAGTTCCCGTTTTAATACATTCAAAAGAAAAATGGAAAACAACAACATTTACTTTGACCTAATAATTAATTATAAATTAAATATAATTATAACATTTTACTGTGTTGCTGTTTTGTAAAATTATTTTAGATGAAAATCAATGTAAACCATTCGATTCCTCGTCGTTAAGTCGGCACACCCACACGCAAACGAGAACGCCAAGTTCGCTTATTAATGTGTACTTCCCGCCGCGCCGTCTTAAACGGTATCGCTGTGCAAACAGCCGTTTCCTGAGATAACGTCCCCTCAGTAGGTAAATATAAGGTTTGTTCCAGCAGCAGTTTCTGATTAGCTCCTCAAAACCGTCGAAAGCACGCGCTCAAGCATGAGCTGTACACTTGGTGGCGCTGTTAAAATCGGTCGTCCCCATCGTTGGGCAACTGATTCTGACGGTTCCGAACCAGTCAGAAAATGCTGCTGGAACAAACCAACACTTGGTTATACTACCGATAAAACCGATTACATAGAACGAAGGAAATTATTTACGCAAACTACAATTTTTTTCGAACCCTGTATAGTGTACAGTAGTATTGTAGTACACTGTGTTCAACAATGATTGAATGCGCCATTCTACACTAATTTTTTATTGTCCGCACGGCGTTGGCTATGTGTGGAAATTATTATTGATATCCTTACAACCTGAGTTGTCCCTTTTTGCTTTGAATATAAACATTTTCTAAAGTATAACCTAATTTGTTTCAATTATGTAATACGTGGGAACTTAATTTTTATATCTTTAGAAAAAAAGAATTTTCCTTACAGCATTTCCGGGTCCTTACGGTAAAAAGTAAACTTTGATTTTTCTTCAGTTATCATTGATCTTTGCTCCATACGTATGCCGTAACTTCCTGTGTATAAACAGCGGTGACAGTAAGTAAAACTTATTCGATTACACACTGTGTAAGTCGTTGAATTATTTGGAACCGATTTAGATCAAACTACTGATTTTCAATAAAAATTAAAACTCATAAAATTCAATGAATAATACATATATAAAAGAAGACGAGATAATAGCAGAAGAAAATTAAAAACCTGCAAATTATGTAAAAAATGCAGAATTGCAAAAATTTCCAAAATCCGTAAAAAAAAATACTGCAGACTTGCTTAAAAAATGAAAGAAAACCTATGAAATGAGACGGTCGAAAATTATGTGTAATTGCAATCAGACAATTTGAATTTTTTTGACAGCTCGACAGATGGCGTTAAGTGCATATCACGAAAACTTTTTCTATCGCTGCGAATCAAGTTTTACTTGATTTGTCGTAAAAAATAGGAAAAAAAAAACTAATGAAATTACGTAACAAAGGATTCAAATTAGCGAAAAATACTGAAAAATATTGAAAATCTAAAAAGAAAAATATAGTAACAATCAAATTTTTAATAATAATATATTTATTACCAAATTTTTTTCGTGGAGTTCACATGGAACTCAATAGAGAGCGCTGGTTGCATTTTACACCAAATTTGAATTTTTACATCAATAATATAAATAAAAGGAAGATGAAAAATAACAAGAATGAGCAAATTTTGTAAAAAAAAGTGCAGAATTACAATTTGCAGAGATTTGCAGAAAGTCGATTACCCTATTCTAATTTTCTAGGAGCTCGACAGGTGGCGCTGAACGCATTTCACTAAAACTCTTTCTCTCTCTCTACGAATTTAAACTCTGCTTAATGTGCTGCGGCAACACTGTCCGCCAGCCGTTGTGGCTACTCGCTCGCATTCAGACCGTTTTGTTTAAGTTTTTCATTAAACGGTGATTGTTTTGGAGTGAAAAAGGAAACGGGTATGAAACCCGGATTTTAATTTGGTGGCAGCGAGTCTAGGCCTTAATTTGATGGAAAAACATAGAACGAAAAAATCGGCGCATCTAAATTAAAATAATAAAATCATAGTTCCTAAAATAGGCCTTACAAATAATTTTCTTATGTGTAGTTCTTCTCAAACTTTTTTTTTAAGATACACGTAGATTTTTCTGGAGTTATTATACCCTTGTCCCGTACGCATTAATTAATTTTTTCTTTTTTATTTGGCTCCACGTTGGACGCTAAGTCATTGCTGTGATGTTGATGTTTTTGAAATTATTTTTTCCCTTTTTTATTTCGCCCCACGTTGGGCGCCAAACTAATACTGCGTAAAACGCAATTTGGAAATTTTCTGCAATTTTTGCTTTGGCTCCTGCGTTGGTGTCGTAATTAATGCTGTGTAATTGATGCTTTAAATAGTAAGTATCCGTTGCGAAATGAAAGATCGATGCATTTCGAAAGTATTCCAGATGCAAACCTTCAATCATTATGGATCACACTGTACTTCTAACAACTTTATATTAGGTAACGGGTTTTCAATTAAAAAACTTCTCGCAGTGTGCCATGACATAACAAAGACCGAAAAAGGTATGTCTTAGCTTATAACACGTTTGCGTTGTCAACTGACAGACACATTTTGGCGATGTTAAAATTCAATTTCTGTCGTACTGCTCTGCGAAAGAAATAGCTTTCATGTTAAAGCAGAAATCGTTTTCATGTTAAAGCAGAAATTGTTTTTGTGTAAATCCTATCTTCGTAATGTACATTTTCACATCTTTTCTAAATACAACTTTTGAAATATCTGAAGAGTCTTCTTTCTTCAAAAGTAAGGTTAGATTACCCTATTGCTTGTGCCACATGCGCAGACATACGTTTTCGACATCATATTTTTCCATAGCATGCTAAAGAAGTTTTTATTTCTCAAAATGCCAACCCTTCGGACCTTTTCGTCTTTGGTGCGCATTTAGACTTTTAATAACACAAATTTTTCTTGATATTTTGTTGTTTTATAAAGCCTAGGTGTCTAGATTGAATAAATAAAAACAAAGTATAAATGTTTTGACTTCATTATTTTAAAATGCAACATAGGGAAACGTCGCATTTTAAAATAATTGCACTGTACAAACAATAAAGCGTTTTATTTATATGTATATTAAGAACAAAACGGTAATTATTTAAAATATGTAGTTAGATGGTCTTTGCTTAAACACCTTTATGTGTAGGCAACCAAAGTTGCACATCCGCATGTCAGTTGCCTCCTGTGAAGTTTTAAAGTTGTTTTTCTCTCTTTTTTAATAATCATAATTTTCTTAAAGCCTTTCACTCCCTCAAATAAATCAAAAATAAACTAAATGTGTCTTATACAGAGTGAATCAGTACACTCTAGTTACTTGCTGTTTCTTAAAATGTTTTTATTTATGAAACAATTTTGATTAATTTCTCTTTTTCAAGAATGGATTTGCTTTACGCAGAAAATACTATCTTCTTAATAAAACGACGATTGTGCATCTATTTTCTTGTCAACTAACACACTCGGTACGCTGTTAAAATCGATCATCACCATTGTTCTGACGGTTTCGAACCAGTCAGAAATTACTGCTGGAACAAACCTATTACAAACGATGTCACATTTTTTGGTGATTTTTACTATTCTTCGTTGGTTATATTTCATTACTTTTAAATCGCCAAAAACATTAATTTATGATTTGATCGCCAAACAAATAGAAGGAACTTAGTAAGTTGGTGTGCACCACTGACCAACGTTGCTAATTTGGTGATTTTGTCACTAGTTTCAGTGACTTTCTGTTGAAATTTCCGACAACTTCTACTAATGAACAGTGTTGTCAGCGCTATTACAATTATTGTAATAGATCTACAATATTTTTATAATTTATAATAACTTAATATAACTTAATTTATAATAAATCTCCGAGTAACAGTTTTATCAGAAATTTGATGATCGAATTCCTGCCCTTTCTTGGACAAAAAAAAAACAATAGCAATAATCGAAGCTTCTCTTTTTTTACCGTCCCGTCGCGTCGATTTGATCTTTATTTTTTGTGTGTCTTCTCGAGCATGAAAACGCGAACAAAATTGAAAAATACGAAATTAAAACAAAAAATGAACAGAAATTTCAAGTGTCGCCATCTATGTAAGCATAATTAATTGAAACTGCAATAATTCAGTGGTGCTACTATTTGAAATACGTCGTACAGTTAAAATAACTGAAATCTGTTTAGAAAAATCCTAGCGCCATCTAGACACGTGAGATTATATATTCAAGTTCGTGCAAAAAAATTAATGGCGTATTTGGTAACAGATAATCTCACGAATGGACCAAAATTAAAACAAAAAAAATAAAAAAAATTCATACCGACATGACATCTGGCAATTCCTTGTGAAATATTTAGAACCGCCAGACGCAACGGACAGTGACATTCACCCACAATAAGTGTTCGAAGTCGTCGTCCCCTGCGCGAGACGTAAACATACCGATTAAAGTGCCGTTTAACATACCAGCCTACACACGCATGTTGTGAAAATTAAACATACCATCCCTTGTAAACACTGATTCGTCGGTGAAGAGAATGTTATTAACAAAGTTCGGATTGTCCGCCTGTGTCCCTAATAACCACCGACAAAATCTCATGCGTTGGAGGTAATCTGCGGACATCAGAGCTTGCACTCTTTGAAAGTGGAACGGGTATAATTGTTCCTCACGAATAATTCGCCAAACAACAAACTGCACAACTGACATTTGTTAAACTATCGATCACCTTTTGTTTTATTATTTTTTTAAGAAAAAGAAAGTCGAAATTCGATTGGAATTAGAACGTCTTTTGTCATCGCCCTAAATTTATTTTCTGACGCAAAAGTAAAACCCGGAGGATTTTTTTGTATCCAAATCGTCGACCGAAATTTTTGTTTCTTGCATTTGTTAAACAATCGATCGTCTTTTGTTTTGTTATTATTATTTTTTTTTGCGTTGGAGGTAATCTACGGGCATCAGAGCTTGCACTCTTTGAAAATGGAACGAGTATAATTGTTCCTCACGAATAATTCGCCAAACAACTGACATTTGTTAAACTATCGATCGTCTTTTGTTTTATTATTTTTTTAAGAAAAAGAAAGTCGAAATTCGATTGGAATTAGAAAGTCTTTTGTTATTGCCCTAAATTTATTTTCTGACGCAAAAGTAAAAACAAAGTTTTTCTTTTATACATTCAAATGGCCGACCACTTCTTTGTTCCTTACATTTGTTAAACGCTCGATCGTTTTTTGTTTGTGTTTTTAACAACTCACGTTCTATGCTTAGCCAGTGTTGCCAATTCTGATGCGCTTAAGTAGAATATGTATTTATTGTATTCAAAAAAGTGAAAACTTGATTTGATTTTCTCGGCATTTGCTTCTAGTGACTTTTTACCGATTCTAAATGTTCAGACTTTTTGCGAACGCCTATTGGCGACACTGTTAACGACGTAGATTTGTTTGCTTTTAGACTGTTCTAGTCTAGCCCATAGTCATATGTATGCGTGCAATGTTCAATGTTAGTGATTTGAAATTTTGGTACAATTAAAGTTCTTTCAATTGCAATCCTGCTTCCGATTATACAGTTGATATAACTCGGACCTAAATATTAATATTATCCTTATTAGAAAGTAGTTTTTTTTATTGATCACATTGTATTTTAGAATTATCACATTGTACTTTAGAAGTTTTTAAATAACTTTGTTTTGTTTTATCAGCAGTTCGGAATTTGACTTCAAA
This sequence comes from Dorcus hopei, assembly GCA_033060865.1. Taxonomy (NCBI): domain Eukaryota; kingdom Metazoa; phylum Arthropoda; class Insecta; order Coleoptera; family Lucanidae; genus Dorcus; species Dorcus hopei. Next base: position 70,155,045 of record CM065425.1, on the reverse strand, counting down.
CTAAAAAAAGTTAAGAATTTGTGGAGTTTTCTCTTCAAAATTATACGTTAGGTACAACCTCAATCAAAAGTAATGAAACGTTCAAAACCGAAACACTGTAGTCAGAGAGAGAAGATACCGAGTGAGATGAAGCCTTATAGCGAACGAATGTTTCCGAAGTCCTTCGGAACCCCACAACACATTGCGCTCTCTCTGACTCGGCACCGTTGCACTCTGACTACAGCGTTTCGGTTTTGAAAGTTTCATTACTTTTGATTGAGGCTGTACTTCATGAGACCACGACCACAGTATAAGAATCACCCAGTAGCGATACTTAGACGTCAGTAACTAATTCGACCGCCATACTGTTTGATACCTACAGGCATATGTAATGTAGACGCTAGGATAGTAAAGGGCTTTCAAATAAAAAAACTTCTCTAGCATGCCATGGAAAATGTATGTCTGCGCATCATGCGCATGTGGCACAAGTAATAGGGAATTTTAACCTTACTTTTGAAGAAAGAAGACTCTTCAGATATTTCAAACGTTGTGTTTATAAAAGATGTGAAAATGTTCACTTACGAAAATAGGATTTAAACATAAACGATTTCTGCTTTAACATGAAAACCATTTCACAGGACAGTAGACAGAAATTAAATTTTAACGACGCCAAAATATATCTGTCAGTTGACAACGCAAACGTGTTATAAGCTAAGACATGTATTTTTCGGTCTTTGTCTTTTCATGGCAAATGGCAAGAAGTTTTTTTTTAATTGAAAACCCGTTATTTGCAAATCGGTAGGTATCAAACAAAATGGCGATGGCGGTCGAATGTAACAGTTACACTCGTGTGTCGCTACTGGGTGATTGTTCTGTAGCTGTATCATGGCTGCGTTCATAATCATTGCCCCGACAGCGTCTTCGGGATGTAATCGCGTTTTTCTCACTCGTGATTTGTAACATATTGTGCATCTCCCTCATCCGTTTCAAAACGACTTGTGTTTACGTTATTGCTATGACAACGGACGCATTTTTCACATCCCACTTTTAAGTAGGATACTTAGAGTGCGCCCGATGTCATGGAAACAATGTAAACACAAGTCACGCCCAAGTCGCTCTTGGTGCTATAATTGTGAACGCAGCCCATGACTCGCGATCACCTTCCATTCACATCTTTCGAGCAGTGTTGCCAACAATCTGAAATTGCAACTTGCTTCATTGGCCGCGTTCAGGTAACTGCAGCAGCTGAGTTGCTTACTAAGCAATCGTTTGTGATTGGCTATTACTTTAATTTAAACCAATCACAAACGATTGCTTAGTCAGCAACTCAGCTGCTGCAGTTACCTGAACGCGGCCATTATCAAACTGTTTTAATTTCACACGCAGCGCAGGTCTAATAAATAATACTCCTAATTGATTAAATAATTTCTAAATTTTTGATTGGATTGCATGATTACACCCACACGCAAAAGAAAAAGCCGAGTTCGCTCATTACGTGTACTTCCCGCGACTTTCGACGGTATCGCTGTGCAAACAGCCGTTTCCTGAGATAACGTCCCCTCAGTAGGTAGATTACGTGTACGTATAACAAACCGATCCCAAACTAGGCTGTACGACCGATAAAACCGAACGCGAACGAGGTCGCATACGCATGAAACGAAGAAAGTTATTTTCACGGAACACATTTTTTTTTTTTGAACCCTGTATCGTATGTACACTCTCTTCCAAATGTATTCGTCCGAATCGCAATAAGATAAAACAGGACGAAAATGAAACTTATTGATTTCAAATTGGCTCCCAAGTTGTCATCATGTTATAAAAAAATGCTCCCCTTACCATTAAATAATATCACTCATCGCCTAGTGAAAAATTATATGAGTAACGTCCAAGATGACAGATTGAGATAAGTCATTCAACTTGGGAAACCCTGTATAATTATCGCAATTTTTTTTAACTGACGTTTGCAGAACATTTTTCTGTGGGAATACATTGTTTTAGAATGTTGCAAAAACAATTAAACTTTTAATTAAAACTTGAAAGCTCTATCTCAAAAACTGTCTCTTTTGAATCGGACATTCCTTAAACGTTTTTGTCTGTCTGTGAAATTTTATTGATTTTGGGTTGAAGCAGACTACACTACTATCAGGAGTTCAAAAACTCCCACGTTTGGAGGTGGTCATGACTTGGGATAGCAAGAAACACGGTACGTCGTTACTTGTAATAAACGTCAAATAAATTATGTGAGATCAGTTGGTTATGACTACAGCAACGACATACGTTTCCCGAACCAACGCCAACTCCAAATGTGGGAGTTTTTGAACGCATGGTATTTAACATTGATGTTTTAGTTACACAAACATTTTTCATTTATGTTTTAGGCAAAGCCTTTTCATTACCTTTTATAAGATTTTTTTTTTTTAATAAACTAAAAAATACCATTGAAGCTTCGTACGAATCTATACTGTGTGACGTCGTTCTTTCTTTTCAAGTAATATTTACCAACGCAATCTCCCGATAAAGCATTATTTGCAAGCCTTGATTCACGAAGATTCAAGATATTAAAGGTAAACACACAACTTTCGGTCGCAAACCGTAAAAAAAAAAAACACCTCGAACTCCTCAAACATTCAAACGAGCAGAATTCAAAGTGAACGTGCAAAACAAGGCGCAAAACCACAATTTCACGAACGCAATGCCAGATAAGATGGAATACGTACCCGTCGATAATGTTATCGTTACACTAAAAACCCAAAGACAATAGAATGCGACGCAGTGAGATTTTATACGCGCTTTCGTTGCCATTGACGACTGCTGATAAAGAACTTTTCACGCCCATAATCGACGTTTTCAATATGCGGACGCCCGATTATTGGGAAATCGAAACTGCAATCTAATATGACTAACGATAAGTACACACAAAAAAAAAATCGCCCGTAATACCCGCCAAGAAAAAAGTATTTTCTAGATTGGCCGGATGGGTGGGCGAACGGGCGGAAGGAATCGAAGTTGAAAAGGCAACTTCCATTTCGCCGTTTTAAATCCATCAAACAAGTACCCATGTGCTTAAAAACATAAGGCAACGACGCATTTTATCAAAAGTAGGACACAATCTATCGCTATCTACGTGCGAGCAATAAAAACGTTACTACGAGTACAAGTTCCCTTATGTCAACAAGTAAACGCCACGCTTTTTTTAACCTACACTTCCACGCTTTTATGTCGTTAGGTGATATGTAGAGCCATGGAAAAAAGTAATTTGTCATTCAAGTGTACAACCGGGTATAAGTAGGATTGCCAGCCATCTCCGATGAGCCGGGACACCCCATATTCATTTCCGACCACAGTATAAGTAATTACCCAGTAGCGACACTTAAACGTCAATGTCAAAAAAAAACGCTATACTGTTTGTTACCTATTATATGCAAATGTAATGTGTAATGTAATTTGCAAATCAGTAGGTATCAAACAAAATGGCAAATGACAGTTATATTCGAGTGTCGCTACTGTGTAGATTCCTATATACTGTCATCCGACAGTCACTGTTCCCAACTGCTAAAGACCGTTATCCCTAAACGTTACTTTAAAACACCCCAAAGAAAAATTATTTGAAAATTCCTCGAAAATCCCGACGCACAAATTATACTTAAGAGGACTATGGATCACGTGATCAACTACTCGAAAGCCACCAGTACTCCCCGCAAACCCCGCATGACTGAAAACACGCCTTTCTTATAATTGAAATAAGTGTCGTTTAGTCCAATTAGGCTCCATAGTTGAACGACAAGGATAACATCATCTGCACTCGTCTTGTATAAGTTCATACACATTCATCGTATCTAACAAGTGGCAACGTCGCGTCGCAAAACTAACACGTGGTAATATTCTTATATTCTGAAATAAAGGAAGAAAAGTTTGCTGGTTATATACGCGCGAAATTCAAAAGTACACGATTTGAATAAAAATCATTCCTATATCGAAAAATAAATTGCGAAATACGCCAGTAGTAAAATGATTCTTAATTAAATCATATTCATAATTAAGACACTTTCTTGTTCGTGGAAATTTATCAAATAATGAATAACTTTTAAAATAAAATAAACTTTCCCATTTCTTTTTGTGAAAATTAGCTTATGCTTTAAGTCAATTAGGCAATAATTTTCTTGATAAACAATTTTCTGATATTTGAAAAATCAAACAGAATTCGATCGATACTAATTTCATTTTGAAATTTAAATTTATATTAAATTTAACCAAAATGTAACACATAAATGGCTCATTAATTACACTACATAGAAATTATTTCAAATTTAACACATATTTTTGTTTTCATTTCAAGACATAACATCTTTACAATCATCTTCTAATATACAAATAGGAAATAAATTGTGCGTAATTTTCTAAATTTTATTAGTAATACTGTTGCAACTTTTGAAACATCAAAAAATAACATTGTCTTGTAAAAATATTTGTAAAAATACTTGTAAAAAAATTTAAACTTGTTGCACAACGAAAGCGTGTTACAGTTTACTCCCCCATTGAATGATTCTAAATAACAAAAATACAATACATATTTTGACCTAAAACGAATTTTAGTCAAAAAAAAAATTTAACTTATAGGATTGCTCAATCGCCGACATGTGAGGTAAGCAACAGACCGTACAAAATGAAATTAAGAAAGGCGTTCTATCGATATCTTAAAAAAAAAACTTTAAAATTCAGCAGCTATGCGTTTCCATTATTTTATTATATTAAATCTTACTTTATTGTCAAGTCAGTAACCGTATTTTTGTTAACGCCGAAATTCTAAGAAATTTGTGTAACTATGACACTCTCTTCTACGCAAGCAATTATTATCCTATAGCTTTCAAAACAACATTTACTTTAAGCATGATTGTCAATGATAATTTTAAATTACGATCGGTAGCAGTTTTATGCAGATTAAAACGTCATGTCCTATTAGTTTTTTTTTATCATAGCAGTGGTACAATTTAGAGAAATTTTTCGTAATTAAATATTTATGTATAGTCGTGACAAAAAAAAAATTGGTCGTCAGTGTCTTACTTTGACACATTCAGGTGTATTCCATAATGCAGTGGTTATTTATCACTTTATTAACACTGTGCTTAATAATAACTTCTTAACCACTGCTTATAAATCACTGATTGAAGACGTATTTCATAAGCACACGCTGATTATTTTACAATTTTAAACATTAGTTAACTTCATTAAAATATAATCACTGAACATAATTGCATATCTTTCTTCTCAATGTCATTTGCGCTTGTGGAATAGTAAAATGTTTAAAAAGTGGTTAAAAGCGACAGCACATGCGCATAATTCAGTGTTTATTAATATAGTATATGGAATATACCCGATTGACCAGTGTTTTATTGTCAAGCGATCGTTGTTGTCATAAACTTTGTACAGCGAAATGTTTCAGATGTCAATTTTATTTGTCAAATTGATTAAAATCACACCTGACAAGCAGACAATTTGTGACGATTCCATCATCCGTCACAACATGCGAATATGCGAACAGGGAATGAGCAGTCCTTTAGGGTGAAATAGTGCCGTTACTCCAACTCTCTCAGAGCAAACTTCGCCTTATTAATTTTTATAAGAGCATTAATTGTCACACTTTGAGTCATTTATATGATAAAATTTTTTTTCTCGTAGAAAGGTTTTAACTAAAATTTGGAAACGTGTTAAATTCGTGTTTTTAAAACGTTCGTAAATCGTTCGTAAAGTATACTTTGCGATGCGCTTTTGTTTTTTGCAATAACTCTAAAAGATAAAATAAGTACATAAAATCCTACAACTTTTGCATTTACAGTTTTTCGGTATCTCCTAAAATAAAATCTCTAGCTGGGGTGCAAAATATAAAAAAATAACCCTGAATATCCGGTGTTTGCTCATAAATTCAAATGTAGTAAAATTAAACACTCTCAGAATTTTGGAACGGTAAAGGTAACAAGTTTAAAAGCGTAGCGACAAGTCGGAACGCACCCAGTCTTACGATAACAACGTTGCCAAATTTATTTGACATGAGTTAGTCTTCCTCAACCTTAAGATGGCAGCACATTACATGGCAAATTTTTATATTACGTATTTTTCATTTTGCACTTTTAGGAATGATAATTTCGTATTTTTTATTAAACATATGTGATCAGTTTTTTACCTAGAATGTGGGAAAGTCATTTTCCGTAATGAGTTTTAAAATTTTATAATTTTTCTTTGTTAATATAAAACATTTTCCATAATTATTGACTTTCGCACATTTAGAGTATTATTACAGACAGATCCACTTTTAAAATTTTTAAATCGAACGCGTTTTAAAAGCAGCATCTGAAAAATTAATTTTTGCCAATATGGCGGACCTCCATAGTCCTCTTAAAAGAGATACATTTTGGAGCGAATTTTATTTTAAGAAAACGGCATTGTCATAACTAAATACATATGTAATCATAAAATTAGAATATGTAACCAAAAAAAAAACAAAAATTATAAGAAAATAAACTAAATACAGGGTGGGGCCTAGAAACTTCCTTTTTTTGAAGGTGAATAAAATAAAAATTGTAGCTGATATGCATGTTTTTTTTTGTTTTATATCGAAAGAACATAATTTCAAATTTTATATCGTGCAGTTTTAAACAAAACATCTGTAAGGTGATGTTCACCGTTTTCTATACACTGATGCAACCGATTTCTCAAGCTCCTCTCTACGCGTTCCAACATCTCCACCGGAATTCGGGCTATTTCCTGCCGAGTAAGATTTTTCAATTGAAGCTGGGTTGTAGGGCGGTGTTTGTAAACCTCTGCCTTGAGGTAACCCCATAAAAAAAATCACACGGCGATGGATCGGGCGAGCGCGGCGCCCACGGAATGTTACCTCAATTCTAGATGAGCCGTCCGGGGAACATTGCCTTAATAACTGTCATCGAAACTCCGGCCGTGTGGGCCGTGGCACCATCCTGTTGGAACCACACGTTTTGTAGGCGCATTTCTTAAAGAGCTGGCTTGAAAACACAAAATCATCATCATCATCTCGAATCGAGGTGACATTCCGTGGGCGCCACGCTCGCCCGATCTATCGCCGTGTGATTTTTTTATGGGGTTACCTCAAGGCAGAGGTTTACAAACACCGCCCTACAACCCTCCCTCAATTGAAGAATCTAATTCGGCAGGAAATAACCCGAATTCCGGTGGAGACATTGCGTCAGTGTATAGAAAACGGTAGACATCACCTTACAAATGTTTTGTTTAAAACTGCATGATATAAAATTTGAAATTACGTTCTTTCATAATAAAAAACAAAAAACATGCATATCAGCTACAATTTTTATTTTATTCACCTTCAAAAAAAAGGAAGTTTCTAGGCCCCACCCTGTATAACTAACTAAATTTGTCAAGAATTTAAAGGGCTCGATTTGCTGCTTATTCTGACTTACTGCCTAGAATAACCCCAAAGATGGTGTACCCTCTAAATTTCTTCCTAACGAAGAAAAACATTCCCAAAATTTACGGAGAAAAATCCCGGGTTGGCAACACTGCCGACAATCAACTCGGAATAAACAAAGGGCGCTTTAAAAAAATTAATTCATTGTCGCTTCTTCTTCTTCTTCTCCTTATTCGGAATTTACCGAATATTAAACAGTAACTAAACATTTTTTGTTTAATTATAAATAAAGAAACGGAAAACGAAAAACAAATGATGATCGCAACATTTACGGAAAGACAGACACGAAGCAAAAAAAATCCCTAGCAGGCAACACTGCCGACAGTCAACTCGAAATAAACAAAGGGCACTTTAAAAACACAAATTAATTCATTGTCATTTCTTCTTCTTTTTTTTCTTATTCGGAATGTGTCGAATATTAAGCAGGGAACACACGATCCCACATGTCTTAACACATGTACGCGCGTACATGTTCGCCGAACATCAACGTGCGTGTGTTGGCCCGAAAAACGCTTCGAACATGTATGCACATACAAAAAGTCCGTCGAACTTCTTTTCTGGTTTTCCTGAAAACAAGTGCGTGCGTTGATGTTTGCACGTACATGTTCGACCGTGTGGTTGCCAAACGCACATGTTCGCCACGGACTTATTCAATGCAGTACGTCGGCGTCGTGCATGAGCTTTTCCACAGCACCTCAAAACAGCCAATTTATGATTTTTAAATAAATAACTTTCCGGCAATGTGTGGTGGCAGATCCTGCAATTGGAACTATTAAACTGGGGATTTACTACAGCTTTATCACTTTCAGATAGCTGACGGCTATTATTAGGTGCACGCCACTGCCACCAAACATAACTCTTCGGACATCGTCTTGGTTGATAACTGGGCTATGATGTCTTAACACATGTTCGATCGTGTGTAGTATGGTACTATTTGACGTTGATGTTCGGCGAACATGTACGCGCGTACATGTGTTAAGGCATGTTGGATCGTGTATTCCCTACTTAAAACCGTAAAATACGCGAACATTTTTTTATTACAAATTAAGAAACGGAAAACGAAAAACAAATGACGATAGCAACATTTACGGAAGGACAGAAATTAAGCAAAAAAAAAAAATGGAAACAATCAAAAACAAAAAAGAATTAAAAACATTTTTGGCGACGGAGAAAGGCACACACTCGAAATGGAGAAAAAAATATCCTAGGAATATGAAGTATGAAAAACGGTTGACAATCGTACTCAAAAAAGTAATTAATAACCGGTGAGCAAATAAAAATCAGATTAGAGTAGGCGGTGCAAAGAAAATGTTTTGTCTGTGATTAAATAAAAAGTCAATAAATTTGACAGTCCATGAATGTATTACATTAATTAATTCAGTTAATCACAGACATGGCACTGCCTACTCTAATCTGATTTTTATTTGCTCACTTTTTATAATAAGCATTCAAAACACAATGGTAGTTCGAAATTCACAAAGAAAAAAGAGAGAGAGGAAAACATGTAATGTTCGCGAAAAAAAAGAAAATAATTTCAGAAAATATAAACAAAAAAGGTCGATTAAGACCACTGTGAGCCATTCTTTCGAACGAAACGGCAACGGCAAACAACAAATTGGAAAAAAAAAACGTAAAAATACACAAAGCTTAAAAAAAAACAGAAACAAAAGACGGTCGATTTTACAGCCCAATTTATAACATTAATAACAAATTTTTAAGGAAAGAGAATTTGAAAAGAATAGCGACAAAACAAAAATTCAAAAATAATCAAATTTAAAGTAATAATAATAAATATAAAAGACAATCGATTTTATAATCCAAAAGAACGAAAGGACGCAAAGAAAATGAAAAGACAGATTTCTTAAAAAATACAAAATAATAAAATTTTAAAAATAATAAAGACAATGAACAAAATTTTAAAAAATATATAACAATAATATTAAAAAATAAAATAAAAAAACAACAGACGATCGATTTTAAAGCGCGATTAAGTAGACTCTTAAATAAAATTTAAAAAATTGGAAACAAACTGTGACAAAACAATGAATTGGTTGCCTTCCTCGTTATCAACAGATTATTTAAAAAAAAACTGCAAATTCGATTAACTTCTTCTTTTACCGATGACAAGTGACGTTTTCTTATTGACCTTCCGCGTCGCGGGGAATAGCTCCAATGGACCACCTCGTAAAAGCAAACGAAAGAAAAACTTTCGACATGTTTTGACGGATGGCGTTGCTGAATGTCAAAACGCAAGTCATTTTTCTGTGACCATCCAAAAATGATCACATCAGTTGAAACTCAATGCTCAATGGATGATGGTCAATAACTAGAGAATCACCCTCGTAGAAACAAATGAAAAGAAGACTATCGGCAAGTGTCAACAGATGGCATTGTTGAAACGCCTTAAAATAACGCAATAAAATAACTTGAAAAACATGATTTGAAAAGAGCAGTTGAAAAGGGATTTGTTCCAAGAAAATAAAATTTCAAAAACTGTCGGAAATATTTGAGGACGAATTTCAAAACTCGATAAACAATAATGATGATGGCAAAAAAATCAAACTTAAAATAAACAAATTCATTTCTATTAATTATGTATTATTAAACGTCAGATCGAGATGATACGATTTTTAACGACAAAATACGAGTTGCTCAATAAGTAAATACGAAGTTTTAAAATTGGTGAGTTGGCAACACTGTCTAAAATGGCCTTAAGTACAAGTATGTACACTCGTGGCCAAGTAAGAGTAAGGCAAAAGTTGCGTTCGAAAATTATACGTCGGATGTATCTGGAGCGTATGATCTCATCTTTCTCACTCACGACTTTTAATCTATTTTGTATCTCGCTCATCCGTTTAAAAAAACCTTGTGTTTATATTATTTCCATGACAACAGGCGATCTTTTTTACACCTTACTTAAATGTGGGATGTGAAAGATCGCCCGTTGTCATAGAAATAATATAAACACGAGATTTTTTTTAAACGGATGAGCGAGATACAAAATAGATTAAAAATCGTGATTGAGAAAGATGAGATCATACGCTCCAGATATGTACATCCGACGTATAATTTTCGAACGCAGCAAATATGAGTAGGGAGACGACAATCATACGTTAGTTAGAATATGATAGCCGTTGTTTCCGTTATGGGTTAATAAGGGCGAGGTTAGCAAGTAGGGATAACGATTTTAATGGCCACAACTAAACATAGAATATAATATTCATTTTAATTTATTTTACAGTGAGTAAAAGTAAAATCATTAAACTGTTACCTAAAGACGCTTATTTATTTATTTTTTAATTAACGTTGATCATTCTTTAATATTTACATTTTAAATATTTTGCAGTTTGATCACGTCAAAGCTGTTATCGATACTATTTGGCTTATGCTTGATACTCTTATTACCATGAGTAAATAAAATGTAAACTAAATTTCTTTGGGTCTCGCGTTTTTCGCCCGTGTCCCGTATATGAATCGTCAATTTCCCATAAATCAGCTTTTTAGAGTTGGCAACCCTAGGTACATACAAGATATGGTAACGCCTCAAACTAAAGTTTCCGTTGGCGCCGTTGACGCTTTTCTCTGTTTCAATTTTCCTCTTAACTTGTCTGAAATGATCTAAACGAGCTGCAAAATCAAACGCACACATATACAGAGTGTGCTAATTTTAAATATCACATCACGGAAACCACGGTGTTTCACATCCAAAACGAAGGGGCACTTTAATGTCCCTGTTGACTTTTGCTTTCGATGAAGCAGCTAAATGCACGCATATACAGGATGAGCTGTTTTAAAAGGCGCATTAACGGTTTTCAAAAGCAGGGCCTTCATTGAAAATGCTGACATTTTATGAAAAAGAAATCGTTTTCTGTGAGTATTACACTCGTGACAAAATTTAATCGATTTTCTGCTATCGGCTGAGAATATATTAATAGAATTTCCAGGTAAAAACTGAACCCGCGTCTGAAAACATGTTCAAACACGGATAAGCCGAGCAAACTCTATTATCGAACATCCAGGGCAGATGTTATTTAATATTGATAAGAAGTGCCCGGTTAGCACAGTCATCAATTGTGTGATGCGTTCGGTAAATGCAAACGTTTGCTTACAAATGGAACAGAGCAAACACTATATGGAAACCGAAAGCGTTCCAATTTCACACGGTACGGCGTTTACACAAAATTTTTCTGTGGAAATTTCGTCAAGTCCGTTATAATACCGGATATCCCATAAAATGACTACATAACGCAATTACTATCCTCAAAAACTATTCTCTTCCCGTCTTCCCAATAAACCAATCACTTTTTTGCTGGAATGAAACATGTTGTTAAGACCATCTTAGACTACTTTTAAAATCAGAAGTAGTTATCGAGATATTACCCGAGGACTCATTGTTGGGACACTCTATATAATGTGATCTTGAAGCTTAAAAATGTTTTGCATCCTCAAAAATACTCTGGAGATACTATTTTGGAGATGTTTTTCATATGGCTTTAGATCAAAGTCTTTACACAATAAATAAAGGCATTTATTGTGATTTCTCCCCGTTTCTGGGACACCCTGTACAGTTAAAATCGATCAACAAAATAGTTACTCAGCCGTAATAATTAGATTCACGTAGGAAAAAATTTTTAAAAACACTTACCAAAGACTGTCGCTTGGTGGATAGTTTTCCCTGAAGCTCCTGGTTCTGCTTACGAAGAATTTCAATCTAAAAAAAAATAAATAATAAATCAATAAAAATATATTCTGAAAATATCTCAACAACAAAAATAAATAAAGTATATGATTTCCTAAATTTGTAAATCGTTTGCAGTAACGCACAAAAAATAAAAACAAACAAGTGGCAAATAAAAACACTGACTATTTGGTAAATTTCCGGAAAGAATTATTTTAAGAAATTCGTAAATCTCTTTAGTTTTAATTGAATAAAATTAATAAGATTTTACTCTGACTAATAAATAATAAGCTTTAAATGTATAGGGTGTCACTGAACTGCTGTCATTTATTGAAACCACAAATAATACTCAAGAATTATTATGTGTTTAAATAGAAACTTAAAACAAACATTAAAACCACATGCCTTCTACTTCATCAACGAATTTTTAAATGTGTAGTTGTATTTTGATTCATTTTTTTATTTTTCATGTAGGAGTATTGTTCGTTTTTTTTTCCCTCTATAATACCGTCCTGTTATAATTTCTGATGTTGGATATAGGAAATTTCAAATTATACAGTGTGGCCCCTAACTATACTTGTAAACTTCCTCATTTCGCATTTTAGGAAGAACAGTCATTCTTCATAAAAAGTTTTGCTTCTTCTATCAAGTCCTCACCCACTACCAAAATCTCGAAATAACATATAGGGCCAGTTGTACAAAGTAGGTTTAAACTGACGCTCAACTGAACCAAGTTCAAAGTGAACAAATTCGCATAGGATCTTAATGATATATGGCAATTAACGCATTTATAAATAAAATTTGATGCGATTTTGTTCACTTTGAACCTGGTTCAGTTGAGCGTCAGTTTAAACCTCCTTTGTACAACTGGCCCATAGAGTGGTTAGAAAACGAGACAATGTGACATTTGGTTAAGAGTAAAGCACCTTTTATTTGAAAGGAAAGGAAAAGTATTACTGGAAAAAGATGTTTGTAATGTGAATAGAAGCTCAAATATCCAATTTGCACGTTGTATCTTAAAGTTAATTTTTTTGTCTTCATTAATTATATTCAAACATTGACTGACCATTTGTTGACATGAAATCAATCATTTGAAAATTTGAACTCAACCAGTTGAGATAAAATCAATCATTTGAGTTAAATCTAAGTTGCATAGATGACTGCGATAATCACGTTGGCTAAATTTATATCTATTATGTACTTATTAATCATAAGTAAGACAAAAAAATCAACTTTAGGATACAACTGTCAATGCTGCAAAACTTTAGGATAAAAAAACATTGAAATCAGAACCTACTTTAACTTGGAATTTAATTGAATTAACTCTACATACTACTCTTAAAATATAGAACACTGAACATGGATGAATCCTTGTTATGACAGAAAACCCAGATCATCAACAAATGATTCAAGTACAATAACACCCTGTATATTCTAATGATGAAGGTAAAAATTACGACAATAAACTAATCCCGTCATTGCCTTATACCGGTATAATTAATTCCAAAAATTAAATAAACACAAATAATTTCAAGCAAAGAACGCCCTTAGCTACACATTGATAGAAAAAGAAGATAAATAATAACTCTCATACAGTAACTTCAAGTGCTAGGCAAACTTTATAAAATAATAACGAACGCCACCATTGTTTACACTGTGATAAAACTATAATACAGTAAAGTTCACCTTATCAATATTAATTTAAAAAATTAGAGTAAAATACGGAAAAAAGAAATTATCCGTGGACGTTTTTGGGATCGCTTCTTGTGTCATATTCCCAACGCCTTGGTTCTCTGGCGCTCTGTCCGTTTCGTAGAATGTGTGAAACATATTTGAACAAACACACTTAATTCCCCCGCGATAAAAACATCAAATATTTGTGAAAATAAAACGTTAATATGCGTTATCAATACACAGGCCTTCGCACACACAATATGGGAGATAATAAATACACAATATTAAAAAGTTCGGTTTACATACACACACCACTCACGTGCACGAATATGAAAATTAATCGATAGAAAGGTTGGTGTACATCTGCATCTGATCCTTCATTAAAAACTTCATTAAGCACACTATTCAAACAATTCCTTTATACGCAGGCTACTAAAATAATATGTGTTAACTTGTTATAAAAAATATTAAAACTTGTTACTTTTGATTTCTTTCGCGAATTAAATACATAAACCTGGCCTAGACAAGAGGAACAGAAATAAACTTGTCGAAACAACAAGGCTCAGGAATTTAAACTAAACATTTCCAATATTTTCAATTCATAAATGTTTAAAAGTAAAACTGAAGAAGATGCAAACTCCTCGTTTACTTAAACTGATTCGGCTCAGGCCTCTTAGGTAAAGAAACTTCTTGTTCTTGTTCATCTCTAAAAGTTTTACCTACGGAGTTTTAACAATTATTAAGAATATTTGCCATAAATTAAAGTTGTTCGGTTTTATAACGCATACTGAAACCTCAAACATCTATTTGTTAAAAAGAAAAAGCACAGACTTTCTGCAACAAAAGTAAATTAATTTTTTTCTTTAATTCATTCCAAGCTCCACAGCAATACAATCAATGAGTGCAGGTTATTAAAACAATTTGCTATTCAATGCGTGATTATATAAAAAAAATTAATTGTAATCTGCGGAGATAATAGCAATAATAATTAATTAATTAATCGCAATAGAAAATACGCAAGTAGTAAATTAAATTGCGTTAAACCCTTGTGGCGCCATCTAGCAGTGCCAAGTTTAACTTTGACTTACTTATAATTACGGGAAACTTACCGACACTGATTCTGATGTTATCAAAGGTAAATCAACATTAAACATTTATAAAACCAACTGAAACTGATAAGTCTTGTAGCTTAGATTAAAAATATAATAATAAGCAAAAATATTCGCCGGTGATAGAACAAATATTAGGGAGTTATTTCGAACGATAGATGGCGGTATTCAAGTACCTTACGGCGCGAATTTTGAATTAAATTGCACGATATGTGCCATGTAGTATACTTATAGCACTTTTCACTGGGACTAAATTGTGCACTGAGTGCGCACTCAGAATATCTCCATTCCGTTTCATTACATGAGGTTCAAATAAGATGAGAATATTCTGAGTGCACACTCAGTGCACAATTTAGTCCCAGTGAAAAACGCTATTATTAAAACCGGTAAATAGATTGCACGCTGGCGCTCATACTACAATAATACCAAGAAAAAAAAAATTCCCAGGTATTCCCGTAAACAAAGGTAAAATAAAACCTGTTTGACGAGCCAATAGCCTACGAGAGTCAAAATATTTTCGATGGGAAGTAAGAAATGACATGCTTCTTCAAGGTTGCCAGATTGGGCGAAATTTCGCCATTTGGGACATACTTGGTGCTTAAAAATCTTATTTGAACACAGATTTATATTTCAATATCTTCATTTCTAATTGATATTACCATTAAATATGCATTCAGCAACATTTTACATAGCCATCACTCTAGCGCACAATTCAAATTAACACGAAGTCATGTAACTACAGATTTTAACCGCTCGTTATATTTGTGGTCTCATTTACATAATAATCTTCCTTACAAAGTAGGTATGGTTCTTATCTAGCATGTCGATGTTGTATAAATCGTTAGAGGGAGCCATCAGCTTACCGGCAAAGTGAGGGCAAGACGCGAAGGGGTGTGGAGTGACTCCACTGGAGTCACGCATTGTATTTGTAATATTTGTATTGGGTTAGGTATCTTAATACACTCTTACAATCATTAATATAATGAAGAGTCAACAAAATTCTATCTCTAATCATCCATGAAAACAAAAGTACACTTTCTTTACTTGTTTTAATTTTTTTTAGTTTAACTTTCAATTTATTATTTATTATTATTATTGTAATTCATTTTGTGTGAACAAGTTGGCGACATTGCCTATAAGCAGTTTTTTTTTAGTTTAACTTTCAATTTATTATTTATTATTATTATTGTAATTCATTTTGTGTGAACAAGTTGGCGACATTGCCTATAAGCAGTGTTGTTCTTTTTGGTACTTCGTTACCAGATTTAGTACTTTAGTTGGCAATTTGAATCCTGGTACTCTCCAAAGCAATTTGGTGCCCATTTTTAGGTACACCACAAACTGCTAACTTTTGTGTACACTGTGCGCTGTCTCAATGGCTGCGTTCACCAGAGATAAGCTGCTTATGCTTAGCTGTTTCAGCGTTTACTTTGTAAGCAGTAATCTGGTGGACGCTTAATAGATTAACTGCTCATCTCGCCATTTGTGAACACGTTTATACAATTCAGCGGAATTAAATGTACGCTTCTAAAAATGGCGTCCGCTTGGTTGAAAATTAGCGCCCCGTTCATCCAATAAAACTGGCAGCTGCTTCCAAGCGCCCCATTCTGGCGAACGCAGCATACGTGTAGCAATTCTGTAAGCGGAATAACTTGTTGGCTAAAATTAAAATTCCCTATCTAACCTGCACTGCTACACTGTAAACTCTATGCTGTCAGCCGTCATTTATTGCTGTCAATTGTTTGATCTTTGATTTATGATGTGATTTAAGGATGTGCATATTTCCAACTGTTCCAAACTAGTCAGAACTGCTTTACGAACAGGCCTATTAATATTCAATTCGCCATTTGTGAACACGTTTATACAATTCAGCGGAATTAAATGTACGCTTCTAAAAATGGCGTCCGCTTGGTTGAAAATTAGCGCCCCGTTCATCCAATAAAACTGGCAGCCGCTTCCAAGCGCCCCATTCTGGCGAACGCAGCATACGTGTAGCAATTCTGTAAGCGGAATAACTTGTTGGCTAAAATTAAAATTCCCTATCTAACCTACACTGCTACACTGTAAACTCTATGCTGTCAGCCGTCATTTATTGCTGTCAATTGTTTGATCTTTGATTTATGATGTGATTTAAGGATGTGCATATTTCCAACTGTTCCAAACTAGTCGAACTGCTCTACGAACAGGCCTATTAATATTCAATACATCTTAATATTCAACATGAAGAATAAGACCGCTAACACTGACCTTAAATCACATCATTAATCACAGGTTAAACAACTGCCAGCAATAAATGACGGCTGACAGCAGTTTAACAGCAGTGAAGGTTAGACAGTTATCAAAATTGATCATTACTTCGATGGGCAACCGGTTCTGACGGTTCGAAACTACATAATTATAAATTGCACGATGAACAAATCTAACTGCTATACCCAAAATTCAAATTTGGCACTCAAATGTCACCAACTCTGATACTCAAAATATCCCTAGTGAGAACAACACTGTCTATAACAAATCTGGCAACCCTGTGCTTCTTACAGTCCACAGCCATCTAGAACTAAAAGAATTATTGATCCCTGGAGCGGGTCGCCGAGTGGCTTAGCGGTTTAGCCTAGCCGACTTGGAAAGTCGTGTCGCTCAGCAGCATGGGTTCGAACCCCACTGTTAGCCATGGATGTTTGTGCAGTCTAATGATTTAGACCCAGCTTGAAAAATACGTCGTAACTGTCTGGAATGGCTAATGGCCGAAAGACAAGCAGCATTGCTGCGCAAAGCAAAAAAAAGAAGAAGAATAAGATCCCTGGAGCCCTGAATATTAAATAATAAGCTGTTTTCTTTTTAAGCGTATCATGCTCTCAATGCATGGAACACGGAACAGTTCTGGCTAGCACCAAAAAGAATGTTAAATTAGAACTATTCACTTCTGTCAAATTTAAAGCAACTATTACATTATATACATACTGTATAATGAAATTATAGTTTCATTCATAACTGAAATGAACAGTGCTAACTGTTCCACGACATAAAATAAAATGCCTAAAGTAAATTAAGTAGCGATCCACGACTATAAGCTATAAGCAAGAAGAAAATTTGCAGCACATGCAAATTAATAGGTCTCTAAAGTGCAAGATTCGCCTTAATTCCACGCCAAACGCTCCTTGAAATGTCTTTCAATTAAATAACAATTACCTGATCGTGATTGGTGATGGTGAATGAATGAAAATGACACTCAATTACTAAATAATTGAGATTAACCATTAGTTCTAACTTACCTCAGAAATTTGATTAGAGACAAGACTTTCAAGCTCTTCAACCTTCTTGGTGTTTGAGTTTGATTCATCTAAAAGCAAAGCAAAACTTTGCACATCAACAAAACATTTGAGGTTAGGATGAGATGTCATTATTTACGTGCCGTAACGCACCGTGCATAAAGACCAATTTACCTGCTTCGTCCGTTACGCCATCGGCTAGTACTCCGCTGGCAAAATTCGTCAGCTGACCCTTGATGCTGTTGAGGCTGTCGTTGAAGTTAAGCCACGACATTTTCTGCTGCGTTCGTTGGAGACACGGCCCGCGGAAATTGGAGAAAATCCATCACATTCAAAAAGAACAACACCGCATTCGGGGTTTTATTATTACGTTGCCAACTCAACGGATTGCAATCTATTGCGTTTACGTGTAAAAATAGA
The DNA here is from genome assembly GCA_033060865.1 of Dorcus hopei. Classification (NCBI taxonomy): domain Eukaryota; kingdom Metazoa; phylum Arthropoda; class Insecta; order Coleoptera; family Lucanidae; genus Dorcus; species Dorcus hopei. The sequence continues at coordinate 70,136,460 of CM065425.1, read as the reverse complement.
ACAGTGTGTGCGATTAGATTGACGGATGTTTGTAGGTGTATGTCAACACAGAACTAAAAATAAGTAAGTTACAAACGGAACATTTTTATCAATCAATGTTAGAATTTCTATTTAGCGTGTTCGTAAACACCATAATAATCAAAAAAGAAACAAGAATTGTAGGTGAGGAAAGGGACGCCCTCTTATGCTCGATTGGTCAACAGCAATTTTATTTACAGTGTATTGTAAACAACACTTACACCTGTTTAGTTAATTTTAATGCAAATACTTGAGTTAATTAAAAATCGGAAAACGTGAATGTGCAATGCGTTTGCAAGAGTTTCATGCTTGATTTATTAAATTTGGCACCATTGGATGTATTTACCGCGCTGGGTTTTCTAGGCTCAATATAATAAACTGCCTTGCAATTACATACTTGTTTTCTAAAAAAGATTATTATTATTATTATGCAGACAATTACTGTCGATGCTGCAAGCAACATATCTCTTCGTGGGAGTTTTGAAAATAAATAGCGTAATCAGTGTTGCCAAATTACCTTCGGTGATTTTAAATTTGAGCCTCTACCTCTACTACCTGTATTAATCTGTATTAATAAACAGAGCAATCTCTTTCGATTAATGAAGGCATAAACAATAAAAGGGAGCTCATTGGTATTTGTTTAAAAAGTAGTTACGGCTTTATAATTTTTCTTAATTATGTGTAGGTGTTACGTGTTATAGCCCTGTATGTCTGGTTGCCTATACATAACATACCTCATGAAATAAGTTATTTTTAGTTGTCAAGTATCATCGATTGTAATTTGTATATAAATTATTAATAAGTGAAAATTTTAATCACAGTCTTTAATCATTTTTGCAGATACGTCCCCCAATAAAAGACAATAAAATAATTAAAAACAAGAAATGACGAAAGAAAGCATATTTTTTATTTATTTAAATCACCTAAATAGATTCACAAAGTTTTACCGATTGTGTTGTATTAAATAACCGGAAAAAATTAATTAATTTATGTTTTGTTCAAATAAATATTTTAGAAATGCATATTTAAATCTCCCCCATAATTTTGTATTTTGATAGCTCCTTTGTCATTTCAGGTAGACTTATGTCCGTATTCATAGTGCTTCTTCTTGAATGAGGAACCCCTTAGAATGGGATTGTAGTAAGACAATTACATTAAACAACTCATATTCTAAGGGGTTCCTCGTTCAAGGAAGTGTCGAGGAAGCACTATGAATACGGACATTAATAAAATAATGTTGATGTTGATGATAGCATTAACGTTTTCATATACGGTGTTTTGACACTAGCGAGTTATCGCAACTATCTCGTTAACTTACGGTAAACGTTAAAATTACGTGGCCCCATTCATTTTCCATTGGATCACATGATCTTAACGTTTACCGTAAGTTAACGTGATGGTTGCGATAACTCGCTAATGATTGAGGATGGTTTTAATTTATCGCCCTAATAAAATGTTATTATGTTGGCAACACCCGGTTCTGTTATTTTTCTTCTGATATAAATGGTAAAATTAAAAAGAAGTAAAAAATCAAAAATGCGCGTTCGAGAAACTAAACAGCTGTGCAATTTAACACTGAATAATCAATATTTGTTCATCGTAGCCACATTTAAAATATGGAATACACTAAAACAGTGTTGCCAATTATCAACAGTCGTTTTTTTTTCCTCACATTGGGGCAAAAAATTCCTTTTAGGCTTGTTTCTCAAACTGCAATTTTAAGCTACCTTTATACATTCTTGTCAAGATTTGCCTTCAAATTTAAGTAATTTTTCCTTAAAAAATTTTAAAATTTACCCGTCAAAAATTGGCTGTTCGATAACCGATTCATTTTGAAGATTCGATTTCTTAATAAAACTGTGATCCCTTGTCTTCATAAACTTCAGAAGCAAGTTAAATTAATTTCGGGTGGAATTACTTTTTCACCGTGTCAATCTGTCAACCTGCACACCTGCAGATCTGCAACTGTTACTACCATAGTTTAAAAACAAAGGTATTCGCGAAATCATTACAGTCACTACAATACAGTACCGCAATCCATATGCTTAATGTGTAAGACAAAGAAACTACCTTTTTGCACTGGCCGACTTTTCTAGTGATTTTTTTCCGGCAAGTTTAAATGCCTGACTTTTCTAGTGATTTTCATTCCGGCAAGCTTAATCAAACTTAACACCTGTCAAATGAAAGGTTAAAATACCCAAGTGTGTCGACGTTAGCGTTAAGGCTGTTTTACATTATAATATTTTTTGGTACAAAGTAAGAGAGATAAGCTACCGCAGTGAATTCTGATTGGTTGAATTGGTACTTCTCACTCACTTAGTAACAAATGTTATAGTGTAAAACGGCCATTAGACATTGAAATTTCCCGCCAATATTTTGCACAAAAATGGCGGGTGATTGCGGTACTGAGAAATCATACAAAGCAGGCGACCTCTGGTGGTCAATATTGAAGAACAACAATAAAATAAGGATGAACAACATTTCACGGATTGGTTTAATATTGAAAACATCAGAAAACATGCATCAATCAAACTCTCATGTTTAACGCAACTGCAATGTTGTTCACTCTTTTGTAGAAATGTTGTAAAGTCCCTACATAGCTAAAGTACCGCTATTCATTAAGCCAATGTAAATCTAAATTTGGCTCAAAATGACGGATAAACGCGCCAAATTTTGACGCCGTGTCTCGTTTCTTAACACCTTGAGGGATTCTAAATAATCGAACTCCCTTTTCGGATCGATTTTTATAATCTTTAATGCTGCTGGTTGGCATTTTTAATTATTATAAAGGCGTTTTCGGAAATTCGGTCGGAGCAGTCAGGTTCTTGGAAAAGCGTTCGTTTATTAAACCTGATTACTTGTTCTGCATTCGAAAATTAGTACAGGTACGCGACCCAAGTGACTCTGGTTATTGAATAGAGTTACATAGGTTCTGTCATGAGGTTATGTTCATCTGTTACCTTTTTTTTGAAGTTTGGGTAATTTGAAATGTATGACATGTAATAATATATAATTTGATTTGTTTTAATTAAAGTGTTTAATTATTTGTAAATGATTTTGGACAAAATGATGGATTTGCCAAATTTGGACAGATGTGGTTATTGTGATACTGACCTGACAACCACATTCGCGTTCGAAAATTCACCATCCTGACTACTAACCCGCTAGGGTTAATCTTTCCAATCAGAGTTATTTTCCGAAAACGTCTTAAGATGATCCTTTTAATCCGTCAATTTGACAGAACTTGTGAGGACGTTTAGAATTACGTTTCCAAGGTTTCGCGCGCTTATTTTAACTCAAAATGGCGTTCAATTGCGGTACTTTATCTATATAGGGACTTTAGAAATGTTGTAGCTAACGCGTGAACAATATCTCTTCTAATCAAGTGACATATGGAAAAAAAAATTTCTTTGTTTGGTTCATTATTTCAAATGCCATTTGCCATATTGCATTCCTATCGTTTTGTATAGGAATGCAATATAAATATGTAATTCAAGTGGCATTTGAAATAATCAACTAATCTGGACTGCTAGCAGCATATGATTTACAATGTAGCATGATGTCGCCAACATCAACCACGCCACCGTGTTGCCTGACGAACAACATCGAAACTAGTACTTACCCACAGAACGATTCTTTTTCATCGGTCTTGTTTTACTCTAAGCAATTGCATCACAATTCGCAGCAAACTAGCGTCTGCGACCCATTCCATTAAAAATCACAACACTCCAACTTGAAAAAAGTAACAAATCTGACGAAAAGTTTACAGAGGTTATAATTAAGCAACTATGACGGATGATGCCAAGGTTACTAAAGAGACAAGGTTGCCTGGTAACTTTCAACGTCATCACAACGTCACTCAGTAGGCCCATTTAATGCATTTACACAAATAGATGGCCTACTGGATGATGCGTCACTCCACGAGTTACCAGGTAACCTTCTCTCTTTAGTAACCTTGGGATGATGCTACCAACCTATTTTGGCAAATATTTTATAAATTTCTGTGCAAACATTGATGGAAATTGGACGTATTCTGGGCTTTGAAGAATTTTTTGGAGACAGAATTATTAGTCGGAACACTGTAATTCCTTGACCCCCGAGGTCCTGTGATTTTTAACCGTTTGTGATGTTTTCTTGTGGCCTTTCATAAAAGAAACTCTATATTTGGCACATCAGTTGCTGATTTAAATAACCTAAGATAGCGGATTGGTAATAAAATTCAAGAACTGAAGGAATCTCCTCATGCCTTGAAAAACTTGATGAACGCAATTAAGCATAGAACCTTGAAATGTTTTCAAGAAGAAGGTAGATACTTTCAGCATTTCTTATAATTGTTGTAAAAAGTTTTATTAGTTACAGTAATAAATGTTTATTTTTGAAATGTTTTCTTTGAGTTAAAGTGAGGTTAGAAGTGCAGGTGACACTAGTCGTATGAAGAACCCTACGCTATACGTTCAGATCTTCAGATTAATTTCATAGCCATCTAGACCGTTTTTTTAAATGAATACTCGTTAGTTACCAAAGTCGCCACTTGGCAACTTCATGTCGCTCATGTTGGAGACACATTTTCAAAACCGCTAGCAGTCCAGATGTATGTAGTCAAAGGATTTTATTTCCATAAGTCACTTGATTAGAAAAGATATTGATCACCTGTTATAATGTAGTATAGCTAGTTACAGCGCCGCCTACAGTTAATTTGCGTTGCCAATTAGTAACACATTTTACAAAATGGCTGAAGTTCAAAAAAAGTAAAAAAACGGATACCACATCTTTAGTTGAGTTCGTGTATTTACACGGTGCAGAGATGGAGTAAAATTTTAGAGTGAGAGCGGATAAGTTTTAATACAAGTAAGAGTGAGACAAAAGGGCGATGTTTTTTTTAAATAAAGTTCTCGATTGAGGTGCACTCATGGCCGTATGCACAGACAAATCTTTAGACTTAAGCCAAAGTAAACCTTTACTTTGAACAATGTAACTATACGGTGCACAATTTGATATGAAGTTAGCTTTAAGTATCAAGTCCACCTTGAGATTTGTCTGTGCATACGGCCATCAGAGTATTCACATCTCATTTTAATTTCACGTAATGAAACGAGATGGAGATGCTCTGAGTGCACGCCAATCGAAAGCGCTATTAATACAAAAATCGGTGCAATGGGAAAAAGTTCCATAATCTGACAAATGCGTTATGTTGTCAAATCTGTAAATTAAAAAAAAAAATAAAATAAAAATGTCAAAGGCAAGTGTCATTCTGCGCGTGTGCACACGAGCGTGTTTTATATAAAATTGAAACGATGCGTTTCGCACACAGACACTTTCGCGGTGCAGTGCGCACGTTATGTATTTATGTTGACATCCTGAGGCGATAATAATTTAATTTGAATTAACGCAACCCCCGAAAGGCAACACTCGAAAACCAGGCAGCAGCCAGCAACCATCTTTCAAAACCGTTACTTTTGACCGTTAGGATTAAAAAAAAGAGAAGTAAGTAAATATTTGTTAATTTCTTTGCGCTTTACGTCTGTAGTGCCCTAAATGATGTAATGAAATAGTAATGCATTGAATTTATACGTCCCGTGGTGTTGTAGATGTCAGACAGGCTAAAGGTTTGCGCTCATCAACAAAAGTCCTAGTAAAACACCAGACGGGGGCTTCCACATTTCCATTGAACTGCAAGAACTGAATCCGTTATGAGTGATTTCAAACCGAGATTCCTAAAGCCCGCAGTGAATTCGAGCTTCCTCGACAGAAACGAAACCAACCTCTCCGAAACCACCAGCTTTGTGTACAACAGATTCCTTTCACAGTCCGTACAGACACAGAGGCAAAAGCTCCCCATCTTCAACAATAGAAATCACATTTTATACTTGCTGGAGAAGTACCAGACGTTAGTTTTGGTTGGTGAAACCGGATGTGGGAAAAGCACGCAGATCCCCCAAGTAAGTGCACTTTTCTGTTTTGCAATAAAAGCAAGGGTTAAATTCAACAGTTCGAGTCATAAAATAAAAGCACGGTGACACACGTGTAGTTCTTGGAATGTTTTGGGCTTTTCACAGGATGAAATCACTTGGTCACTTCAAGTGGGCTTTCTTTTTATTGTTGGTTTAAAAGTGATTCAAAGATGATAAGAAATAAAAAAATAGAATCTCAAGAGGTAGTCGTGCACATTATTTTATGATTCGCACGTTCTTTGAAGTTGGTTGTTCACAAACGTTGCGTCCTCACGTGTGTATTGCATAAATATTTGATAAGACAGTGTTTGTAAAAGTAGGTAAATGGATTGCTTACATTTTTCTCAGATTTGTATGATTAGAGATAGGCAGGGTGACCTAAAATTGCAAAATGCAGATTTGCTTAACTTATTAATTAAGTACATTCATTACGTAGACTTATTGAATCACATGATTTACTCGTCAGGCAAGTTCTTTTTGAATTATTTATTATCTAGTTGTTCATAATTCACTATCATGTGATTCCTGTCGTTTTATTTGCAAAATGTTAAGCTCTATATCAATCTTGGAATTGTTTAGTCAAGTAATAAGCTAATGCATAATTTTAGAATATTTATTCGGTTTCTTATTTCACATAATACCGTGTGATTAAAGGAAAAAAACCTATGCTTATGGGTGGTGCTGTTAATTTTATTTAAATAAAACGATACAGTGTTGCCAGGTCACGTCATAAAAGTATTAGATCAGAGTTCTTTGGATTTCCCAAAATTCCCATCACCACCGGTTCAAATTATCCATACCTTTCCTTTCACATAAAAAGGGAACTACCTCCCCTCCCATCACCCTTCAAAAAGCAGCAGCGTCAAATACTCTATTTTTGGTGACTTCAGATTCGTAAGAACTTCTGCATATATATTTTTTTTTAAGTGGCGTCACCTTCCAAATTTCGAACAAGATATGTATTTTCATTTTCACAAAATTCTAAAGTATGTGACATTCTCAAAAAAAAAGAAACGGGAACATTCATTACAGGGTTGCCAGATGCCGCGATTTATCTCAAATTGGGCTACTCATATTCTTAATTTGCGATGGGCGACAATTTTGGGCTACTTTGACAAATTTCGATAAATAACCAACTTAACCTAACACTAATACATTTTCGTGATATACAATTGCTTTTTTCTTTTTGACATTTATTGCGAATTTTTGAATTTTCGGGGCCATTTGAAAAGAACGCCACCGACATCTTAAGGGAAGAATTCTCCAAGAATTGTTTAATAATCTTCACCGTTTCTATCCTCTGGTAAGGAATAAACAGGAGGGAGTCATACTAACAGTGTTTGTTGTCCAAAGTGGTAACTAATTATGCAGTTTCTTGTCCAAAGTGGTAACTGAGTCTGTAGTTTCTTGTCCAAAGTGGTAACTGAGTCTGTAGTTTTTTGTCCAAAGTGGTAACTTGATCTGTAGTTTCTTGTTCAAAGTGGTAACTAAATATATAGTTAGAGCCAAAATTATTGAAATAGTTGGGAGCACTAATTTTAGTGGTAAGAGCCTTGAATAAAACCGAAAACCAAGAACAAAAGGAAAAACAAAAGATTGTTGATTATTTCGCGAACAATAACAAAGCTCCTCTGTTTCTACGATCTCATAAAAAAACAAAAAACGGTGATTAATTTTGCCGGGCAGTCAGAAACGTAATCAACTTCCTCTTAGAAAATTTAAATTAAAAAAAACTGTTAAGGAAAAGAAAAAATAAAAGACTGATTATTTGGCGAACGAAATTGAAATGATTAAAATCTTTTAAAATGACAGAAATCCCAGGCTTATCTGTTTCCACTGTCAACTATTTCAATAAAAAATGAAGTACATAAAAAAAGACGAAAAACTGAGAACCATAAGGAGAAACAAAAGATTTAAAATAATCGAAATTAAAAAAAATATATAACATTTGTGGTAAGCTTGGAAATAATTTTAAAAATTTATTTTTATTGTCCAAAGTGGTAACTAAATATGTAGTTAGAGCAAAAATGAATGAATAAAAGTCTTGAATACAAATTAATTATTGGAACGCCACCGACATCTTAATTGAAGAATTCTCCAGAAATTATTTAATAATCTTCACCGTTTTTATCTACTGGTAAAGAATAAACAGGAGGGAGTCATACTAATAGTGTTTGTTGTCCAAAGTGGTAACTAATTATGTAGTTTCTTGTCCAAAGTGGTAACTAAATATATAGTTCGAGCCAAAAAGAATAAAGTAGTTGAGAGCACTGACTTTAGTGGTAAAAGTCTTGAATAAAATCGAATTTTAAAAACTTGAGTTTTCGGATTTTCAACAATTCTGGGGTTATTTGCGATTTTGGGCGATTTCTGCTCAGTTCTAGTGCGACATCTAACTTCTAACATCTGGCAACCCTGATTCATTATTGTCGGTTGCCATGGTAACAAAACAAATTGTTTTTTTGTATCTAGGGAGCCAGTGTGAGGTTATGTGTTTGGCAAACCTTTTCAAGTGTGTTTCTTTTTGTCACTAATTACCTATATTGAATATTTTCAATAATTGATCGATTATACTTTCATTTCGCGTTTAATTATCTTTCGTTGTCTTTCTAAAGACAAAAAAAAATCGACGATTTCCAATGGAAAACTTTCGAACTTTCATTTCTTTCTTTATAGGTATTTTACTTCTTTGTGAGCAAAAAGTCAAATTCGTTTGTTTCTTTGCATTTCTTTATTAATTTCTTGTTGATTTTCAACGTGCTATTCTTTTTTTAAGTTTTAAATGTTTACTACTTCCACGGTTTATTTTTGCAGCAAATAAGAACGGTACATTTAGTTTATCGGACGTTCCTTCAATCACTTTTGACGTTTCTAGTCGAACTTAACCTTATTTTGAAATTAAAACATCCAAGGCAAAAAAACGTTTTATTAAAAAAAAAAAATTAAACCAAATGTGCATCGAGATACTTTTGAACTCTACGGGCAACTGCGTGACTAACGTTAAGCAACATTTCCGCCGTGTTATTTGTCACAATTGATTGTCAAGTAGTATTAACATGACGTCATCCATTTAAATTCCAACGCCTTCTCTAATTCGTTTTTATAATGATCACTGGTTAATGTAACGTTACCAAAGTTTTGTATTTATTTAGATTTAGAAAACAACTGTTCATTGAAAATTTTATTGCGATATACCATTTGGAAACCGATTTGTGATACATGAGGTCTTGAGGATCAGAGCAAAGGAAGAAATACGTCATATTGAAGGCCAGTTCAACTTTGAACTTAGTTCCATTGCTACGCAACGCATCCCTTTACAATTTTCACCATAGTAATTATTGAACCGTGGCGTGGTTCAATGATGTGTTTCACTTTTTGTTGTAGGCTTTGACTTTATTTCAGTATATTTTTCCTTAACATTTTAAGCATTTCCTTTTTTACATGTATACATAGAGTATGTAATAGTTTCCGGAGGACAAGTGAATGTGCGTACACTCTGCATAATAAGTGGTCCAAATTGAAGCTAGATAATATAACCGTGGCGTGGTTCAATGATGTGTTTCACTTTTTGTTGCAGTCTTCGACTTTACCCCAATATATTTTTCCTTAACATTTTAAGCATTAATTTTTTTATGTACATAGAGTACCTATGTAATAGTTTCCAGAGGACATGTTAATGTTAGCACACTCTGCAAACTGAAGCTAGATAAAATCTAGAATATTATTCAATCCTTAACTTTAAGTAAGTGTTAAAGAATTTGTTGTGTAAAAATCGTCTCAATTATGGAAAATCCATGAATTTTCGAACGCGCAAGATTATTTCCTTCTTTTTATTATGTACATCTCATTGTCATTACGTCCTTCAACTGCACACGGCGTGTTTCGTGGAAGCAAGTTCATAAATAAGCAAACACCACTTCGTGAGCACCACTCACCGCAGGAATGTTTTCAATAATTAAAGCCAACTTGATTTCATCCGATTTCCGTATTTTCTTTCAAATTTGAAAAAAAAAACAAGTATTTTCATTTTCACAAAATTCACACATTCTGAAATCAAACACATGTCATTCGTTATTTTCGGTTGTCATGATAAGACGACAAATTTTCATTTTTTGTTTTTCCATCAAGAGGGCCAGTTTGAGTAAGGTACTAAATCAACACTCCGTACAGGTAACGCAATCCCATTCCTCTCGTGAGAGGATTGAGAAACAAAGGTAACAAATATAATTGTCGCAAGTACAATAAGGAAGACAACAGTTTTAGGGAATTCTGTTTACCGCAATGTCACTGGTTTCAATTTAAAAGTGTTTAGGTTATGTCTAGTTAGTGATTTACCAATCAAAATGTTGATATTTGGAGAAGTGCAGAATGTTTCTTTTACAAATAAGGCGGAATCATTAAATGTTATGCAATAAAAGTTTGGGATGCGATATTTAAACTCAATTTTCTTAACCACTGACAGTAACTTTGACAAACGTCACTTCAAATAATATTTCCAACTGTTTTTTATCCCTAGATGAGAGGAATGTGTGACAAGAATAGATATAAAAAATCACTAAATGCGTTACCTCTATACGAAGTATGTTGATTTAGTACCTTAAGTTTGAGGTTATGTTTGTCGGGTCTCAAGTAGGTATGTGTAGGTTTTTTTCATCACTCGGTAATTACATAATATTTTCATTTAATTACACAAAATTTAACGCGCGTATTTTCAGGTTTAATTGACAAAATTGTTTAGTTAGCATTTCACAAGTACGGTCATCGACGCGGGCTTAATCGCCGCGGAAGTTGTCTAGCATGAATTTACCGACCAAGCAGACGTCGGTAATTCATGGTAGACAAATTCAGGTCAAATTATTTTTCAATCGATGGAACTTATGCAAAATTAACGTTTTAATAGAGACAATTCCATGCTGACAAATGAAAACCAAGTTAATTAAAGCTGGTTCTTGTCCGATGAAAATCGTATCATAAAATCTTTTAAACGGACACTAAATAGCGCACAAAACACTTTATTTTGACAACTTGTTTATATTTTTTCACTTCCGAAGAAGCTATCAAACGATAGCGAAACGTAAAGTGTTTTGTGCGCTATTTAGTGTCCGTTTAAAAGATTTTGTGATAGAAAACCAAGTTGTCTGAACTTACTTAAAAATGTTACACAAAGTTCGAAATTCATTCAGAACATGGTGGCGACCCACTTAGAACATAACTACGTTGACTGTATTTCCCTTACAACGTAGCGTGATGGAGGCGCACTTAAAAAAATGACAATTTATTTCTTTTTGGGAACCAACGTTTTCTATAACGTAACAAGGCGGAGTACATCCCTTCCGTTCTTGACATGGTGTAAACGCCGAAATTATAACTTTTGTACAACAATCTTTTCGTATCTTGATATGGTAAAGCCTTGAGAGTATCTTTTCGTGACAGTATTTTCATTTTCATAAAATGCACACATTCAGAAATAAAAAAACATGTCATTCGTTATTTTTGGTTGACGTGGTAACAAAACAAGAGGTTATGTTCGTCAGACTTTCTCAAGTATTACGTTTTTTCGTCATTAAGTATTTAATACCTACTAACAGTAACTTGAAAATATAGTCGTGATTAATTTCACAATGTAGTAGTATTGACTTTAAAAATATTTGAATGATTGTTTAATGGTCAAGTTGAATAATAAAAAAATTGAGGTTATTTCTGTTAATCTTCTTTAAATAAGTACTTAAAAAGACAATAAATTAGAAACCACTGAAATTTTATCAAGTTTTTAAATTTATTCTACGAGTGTATAAGCGTATTTATAATAATTGGAGTAGGCCGTAATTATTGTTTCAAAGTTGGTGACACTGAAGAATTTGACAGTATCCCAAATTCGAGGTTAGAATTGTGCTTTAAAAGCATTTTCAAAATAATTTTTGATGAGAAAGATTCATGTTCCACGGCAGATATTTTAAAATGGTAAAAATTTGACAATTATTGACAGTTTCGAACTTTATACAACGAAATCACAAATGATTTCAATCCACGTGAAAGTCAATGACAAATACACGCTAATTTGAAATACCTCCACGTGAAAGTCAATGACAAATGCACGCTAATTTGAAATACCAACCTCACTTTTCTCAGTGTTGCCACTTCTAGGAAACCAAATTCAAATTGGTCACTTGGGTTGAAGTAATTTATGATTTTCGTGTACTATGAGTTCAATTCAGATGTATTTTTAATAATTGGAGTAGGCCATCATTATTGATGCGGAGATGGTAACACTGAATAATTTGACAATATCCCAATTTCAAGGTTAACATTTTTCTTTGCAAGAGTTTTAGAAGCATTTTCAATGTAAAAGATCTTACGTTTCCAGTCAAATATTTTAATATTGTAAAAAAATGACACTTATTTAAATTCGATGTTGTTTAGTTCCCTTTTTTATTACATGCTGATCGGTGCACTTTATTTTACAGTCAAGCTTACGCCAATTAAAAATTCATTTGGTCTCGTACTATTTAGCAGAAGCTAATATTACCAACTTAAAAGTTGAAAAGTTTGGTTGACGTATTTTCCACTAAGAGCTTAGTGAGTAAAATCCCCTAGAACTCAACTGTCTGCCATTTACTTAACGCATCCTTAGATTCAATTGCAGTTTTTTTTATTGTGTCTATGTAACGTAATGGTTTATTTTAAATTTATTATTATGAATAGACTTTGGTCAAATAAAAAATGGGAAGTGCTGCCATGAAAAAAGCTAAATGATAGTGACAAAAAAATGTTGCGTAAAAATTACTTCCGCAAACTGAAACGACCGGTTCTTTTGTGCTTATTTTTAGCTACTGATAACGCGTCTGTGAGTGCGCCTCAAATTACAAACATTTATTTTTGATGGCCTAATAAAAGCTGATATAATTACAGGCGATTAATATCAGCCGACATAATATCCTGATTCATCCAGATACAGAGTGTATTGGGTAATTAATGAGTAAGTATGACATTATCATACAGGAATCTTCAGATTAGACCGAAAATGCCTCAGTTTGAAATAATTTGCACCACGTTAATTGTTTACGGTAGCAGCAGCAACAGCGTAAATGAGTCATTTATGTTTTGCACAAAAACATAAATCAAGATGAATAAGTATAAGATAAATTTTAAAAGCATTTATAAACGGAAGACCTCTTCATGGACGTGTACGTAAATAACTTGTGTGAGTAATCACGTAATCAGTATGTTTCATAAAATTTATATTATTTCCTTTAATTTTAATTATTTATTGTTTGAAGAACTTATGACAGTTATGACTCTCAATGCAATAAAACGTCTGGAAATTAATTTACATTGATAAATTGATAAGTTTTTTTTATGGTTTGCGATATCTTAAATGATTTATGTATTTGTTTTTTTTTTCTCTCAGGTTTTTCATACCATATGTCCAAATAAATTTTTGATAAAGGTAGGCCATGGAAGTATAAACGTATGTCATAAGTTATAACTAGACTGCGGAAGTTTAGGCATTTGAGGCACTTAAGGCCCGATTTTACAATCGTCGGATAAGTATTATTCTTAGAATAACGTGACGTGGGAACATTAAAAGATATTCTGCGAACAGTTATTCCGTCCTTATTCCACGATTGTAAAACTGGGGCTAAATGTAAATTCGTTACTGCCTAAACTTCTGCAGTCTAGTTATAACCAAGGATCATATTTGAGACCACTTACTGGCCACGCACTTCTAACTTGACTGTACTCGGCCGTCCCCACCTTGTCTAAGGGTACGTGCACAACGGAGCTGTGATACTAGATCATAGCAGAGATGATGGCCGTTTTTCTTAAGCGATGATAAAAAGGGTTATTTTATTTTGGCCAAAATTTATGGATTCAATATTATTTTTATATCGTATGCAAGTGATGTGCACGTCGCTTCCATAAAATAATAATTACAGTTCTTGTAAACTTCCAGCCAACTTTCGTCATTCATATTTATGACGTAATGCTATAACAATGTTGCCAAGTATTGAAGTATTTACATATGATCGGTGGTTGATGGTGTATAGGTTATATACGTGTTGTATATTCACAGTAAACACATCTGACGTTAGTGATAATTGAAGCGGTGGCAACATTGTCATTTTCAAAAACTTGTAGTAACAAAATGTTACTAAATTTCAACGAATACATCGTGCGTTACATCTTGAGTTCAGTTGGTACTGGTTTAACGTCATTAATGACGAAAGTTGGCTGGAAGTTTACAAGACCTGTATGTAAATTGTTTGCGTTACTAGGGATTTGTTTACATTACTACGGGTTTATTTACTTTAAAGCCATTGAGCAATAAAGGCCAAATTTTACAACAAAATTTGGTTTGTTTAGTTTACAACAACACGAAAAAAAAAGTGTGATAAACAAAGACAGTTGACCGAGATTTAAATCTAAAATATTTTTTAGAGGAATGTTGTCGTCCAATGCATATTTCATTTGAAATGCAAATGAATGCGTTTTCATAAGGTAAACGTGAGTTAACAAAATGCAAATGACTTCCTTGTGTCACCTTCGACGTTTGTGAGCAACCAGTTAAATAAATTATGTGTATTCTTGCTATTTTTTGTTGAGCTCAAACCTATTTACACCTGACTTTCATAATTTCAGGTGTTGCCATCTCTGCGCTGCTCTTGGTAACGATTTAATTCCATTTACACTTTTTTAGAGATATATTTTCTTATTCGCAATCGTAGATTAGTTTGTTAAGGGTTAACACTTCCAGGAATTTTCCAAGGCGTATCGTCATTATACGTTGTATATTTAAGACTGATTACTTAACCGTCCTCGTTCGATTTATTAAGTTATTGCCTAAGCGGCGCAAACATGGTTGGTCCTTCATCGCAGATAAGCAAGTTGCTTCTTGCGTTGTTGCTCTTGCTGGTGGCGTGGTATCTTTACATGGACGTGAATTTATATTTTAGAGTACAAAGTTACCCAATCGACCGTGGATTCAGTGATAATAGTAATAATAACAACACCCCGAATTACGAGGAAGTCAGTTGGGTAGGATGTGATATTTCTCCCTTATGCGACGTAACCCCCAAGGCTTTACTTCTCGACCATACGAATCATTATTTATTCGCGCCGCTTGTAGTCATAGTAGACAATCTTTTCAAAATAGCAGAAATACAATGGATCACTCCGAATATAATCAGTTTCTTCCACGTATTTATCGCGATTCTAAGTGCTAAATGCATATCCAGTGATAGCCTGGCCTACCGGAGGATAGGGGTGGGATTGTTTGAGTTTAGGACCTTCCTGGATGACATGGACGGACATGTCGCTAGAGTAAGGAAGAACATCAAGGGTGAACTGTCGGAGATCGGAACCAGCGGTTATTACATCGACGGTCTCTGCGATGGCTTGGGGACGATTGCTTTAATGATCGGGACTTTTATTTTCTTGAAAAATAACCCTCCGCGTAGGGGGTACGTTCAACTTCCGACCATCATCAACGACGTCGATCGTGAAAGGAGCTTGGCCTACAAAATCAAAGTCACCACCAACAAGGTGGTTCGCAAGGTTGGTTGTTTCACCCTTCAGCTTCTGGTAAGTTCCACCGCCTGGAACCGATACATAGCTCTCTATCAGGATATGCTCGGGAGCAATTCGGGTTCTTTGGAACGCCAAAACGTTATACTGAGGAGTTCCTTCTTTTTTACGATCGCGTGGTTGTGGAGGATCGTGAACGTGCATAGTCTGATGCACTTTATGTTGCTGGCAATATTTTGTGATAAACTGTGGGAGTTCTTGCGAACGGTTCAATATACAGGTTTTGGTATTTTGCTCAGCGCGATTTGCGTCACTGAGATGCACATTCTTGACGTGAAGAAGTTCTTGTACAAAGATCTAGGGAACACGACCACTTATTAAATACAGGGTGGACGAAATTTGATGTGATTGTACACACATCAAATGCAAAATGCAAAAGTTTTCTCTTCCTAAGTTATTCTAGAAATGATAACACGATATTTTCCCGTGAAAGCAAATGACAATCATAGTTTTTATGAAATTGGTTTTTACAGAAAATTAAAGTTATTATTATATTATTTGTTATATTAGACAAAACAGTTCATTACAAGTAACGAGTGCACGGTACACAACGAGTGTTCAATTGAAAAGTTCATCAAGTTGGTTTTGATTTTTTGTTGAAAGAAGATGGAACGAAAAAAGGGACGACTTCCTAAACCAACTGACGTTTAACGGATGACAGTTGTCAAACAGTTGAAGTGTTTTGCTTATAACCTAACGGAACTTATTAGCGTCTTCGTTTGCTGCATTAGTGCACACTTCATCTTATATTTATGTATGAGGTAAAAATAAGATGCAAATACTCTGTGTGCACAGCGAACGAAAACGCTAAACGTCAAGTGACGTTTCGTTTTAATCTAATTCAAGACCTACTTCACAATGTTATGAAAAATTCAAAGGCTACTCGATGAATATTTCAATTTAACACTTGACATTCTGATTTTCAGAAAAGAGGGGTTAAGTGAAAAATAGTAACTTTTTTATTTGTAACTTTAATAGGCGCCATCTCAATTTTAGAATTCTAAGAAATTAATGTCAAATAAAAAAACAGCGCTCCGAGACTGTGCTATTGTAACTAGCGCCATCTATTGAATTCTAGCATTAAAAACATTAAAACCGTATTCAATGTAAACGAGTAATCACAGTTGGTTAATTACTAAAAATCGTAGTTGACCATCTGTTTTTTTTAATGTTTCTCTGGTTTTATTATCTATTGTGGAAAATATAAATGCCTATTTTTAACATTTTAAATTTCAGAATTCTGAGGAATGAATATTACTTGAAAAACAGCGCCCTCTATGAGACTTTTCTTTTGTAGCTAGTATTACCAAAAGTCACAATTCGCTATTAAAAAATTATATTATCGTGTCTCCTGCGATTTTATTAGTTACTGTGGGAGATATTTTTTTTTGTTTTAAATTTTCCAAATTTCAGAATTGTAAGAAATGAGTATTACAACTGAATTAAAAAAAAACGGGAAATGAAATTTTTCCAATTGTAAATTTGGTTGTATTTGTCAATTAATTGTCTACTTGACAACAGGGACTTGACAATACATACCTTTTAAAAAAATCTAACCTATTTATTTATAAACTGACGTAGCGTCAAATAATTCTAACCTATTTCTAATAAAGTAATTTTCACACTATGAAAATATTGAAAAAAGTGTGCCTATTTTTTTGACATTTCCCGTTTTTATTGATTTCAGCTGTAACTCTAAGCAGCGCCCTCTCAGGACGTTTGACCGTACAGTCACTAAATAAATACAGTGCAGGACAAAATTATAACCGCACTTAGAGTTTAGAAAAAAGTACATTTTCCAAATTTTCTCTCAATTTTTCATTTATTTTTGTAGTTGTGTTTGTTAACGTTGAAGTGATAAGCTCTCTTAAAAATTTTTTTCAACAAAAAATTCCCAGCATAAGGCGAATTATGACATGAATTTTAGTGCGGTTATAATATTGTCCCTCAGTATATAGTACCGCAATTCATATGCTGTAAGATAAAGAAACCACGTTTTTGCACTAAAATGGCCAATTTTCCATTTTCGTCAACTTCAGTGACCACTTTCGTTAATTCAGTGACCACTTTGGTCAATTCAGTGACCACTTTGGTCAACTATAGTGGCCACTTTGGTCAACTACAGTGACCACTTTGGTCAACTACAGTGACCACTTTGGTCAACTACAGTGACTACTTTGGTCAACTTCAGTGACCACTTTCGTCAACTCCAGTGACCACTTTGTTGTAAGATAAAGACACCACGTTTTTGCACTAAAGTGGCCAATTTTCCACTTTGGTCAACTTCAGTGACCACTTTCGTCAACTTCAGTGACCACTTTCGTCAATTCAGTAACCACTTTGGTCAACTACAGTGACTACTTTAGTCAACTTCAGTGACCACTTTCGTCAACTCCAGTGACCACTTTGCTGTAAGATAAAGAAACCACGTTTTGCACTAAAATGGCCAATTTTCCATTTTCGTCAACTTCAGTGACCACTTTCGTCAATTCAGTGACCACTTTGGTCAACTACAGTGACCACGTTGGTCAACTTCAGTGAACACTTTCGTCAACTCCAGTGAACACTTTCGTCAACTCCAGTGACCACTTTCGTCTATTTTAGTGACCATTTTCGTTCATGTGCTTAATGTGTAAGATAAAGAAAACGTTTTCGCACTAAATTGACCATCTTCTCTACTTATTTTCTTTCCGACAAGTTTAAATTGCCGACTTTTCTAGTGATTTTCTTTCCGGTAAGTTTAATCAAATTTAACGCCTATCAAATAAAAGTTTAAAATGCCCGAGTGTGTCGTTGTTAGGGTTAGGCCCAGTTTCATAAAACGTAGTTAACCACTCGATCAAGTTAATCGTGTGATTATGCAAAGAATATCATTGGAGGAAAGTTTAAATTTCCTCCAATGATATTTCTTAATCACACGATTAACTTGATCGAGGGTTAACCACGTTTTATGAAACTGGGTATTAGATGTTTAAATTTTCCGCCAATATTTTGCACTAAAATGGCGGCTGATTGCGGTACTGTAATTATTTAGTGACGGTAGCTTGACCGTTACAACTAGCGCCATCTATTGAATTCTGGCAACATTAAATGCAAGCAAATAATCACAATTGGTTAGAAGTTTTTAAATCTACTCTAATTACTAAAAATCGTAGTTGACAAATTTTTTTTAAATAATTATCGTTTCTCGGATTTTATTATTTATTGTGGCGGACAAAAATGCATATTTTTGACGTTTTAAATTTCAGGATTCTAAGGAATGAGTGTCACTTGAAAAACAGCGCCCTCTGTGAGACTTTTCTTTTGTAACTAGTGTTACCAGTCATTAAAAAAAATATATTGTGTGTCCTGCGATTTTATTATTTACTGTGTGAGATATATATTTTTTTTATTTAAAAATTTTATATACATATTTTTTTATTTTAAAATTTTAGAATCCTAAGGGCCGATATTATAGCATGAGTTTAAAATGCCAGTTTAATCTAAAGATAAAACTTCAGATCAGTATAATATTTTCAGACTAATGAGTATGAAATTAAACACAAATTAGACAATAAAATGAAAAAAATTCGATCAAACTAACCTCACTTATATTAACAGTAAGTTTAAGCTTCTCTTCAACCACCGATTGACGTTTAAACTTAGAAGCTGTTGACATCGGCAGGTATAAAACGGGAATATCTTAAAATCTGAAGTTTAACTGTCAAACTGCAGTTTAAACTAATGCTATAATACCGGCCCTAAGAAATGAGTATTAACTGTAAACAAAGAGCGTCCTCTCAGAAGACTTGATTGTTACAACTAACGCCATCTATTAAATTCTAGCAACATTAAATGCAAGCAAATAATAATAGAGGGCGCTGTTTTTTTTTTAAGTAATACCCATTCCTTAGAATTCTGGATTTGAAAACGTCAAAAATATGCATTTTTGTCCGCCACAATAAATAGTAAGATCAGAGAAATATTATAACTGAAAAAAAAGAAAAACAAATGATCAACTACGGCTGTCGATTTTTAACTGTAATTACTTGTTTACATTCAATACGGATTACGGCCCAGTTGTACAATGCAAGTTTAAATTTAAGCTGAAGCTTAAACTCGTAGGGACGATTATTTCAACAATATTGTAGTTGAGGGTTTAAGCTTTGGCCTAAAGTTAAGCTGAAATTGTACAACTTAGCCTTAGTGTTGCTAGAATTCAATAGGTGGCGCTTGTTACAATAGTATATATAGTCTCCTGAAGGGGCGGTTAGAATTTTTTAAATCCACTGTAATTACTAAAAATCGTAGTTGACAATTTTTTTTTCTCGGATTTTATTGTTTATTGTGGCGGACAAAAATGCATATTTTTGTCGTTTTAAATTTCAGGATTCTGAGAAATGAGTGTTACTAAAGCAGCGACTTCTCAGGAGACTTTTCCATAGTAACTAGCGCCACCTATTGAATGCTAACGGTATTAAATCAGTATCCAATGGAAATAAGTAATAATCACAAATAGTTAGGATTTTTTAAATCCGTTTTTATTACTAAGAGTCTAGTTAACTTTCTTTATTATCGCTTCTCTGACTTTATTACTTATTGAGAGAGATGCAGTTGATTATTTTAAAATTTCAAATTTCGGTATTTTAAGAAATGAATGGTAACTGAAAACAGCGCTCCATCTCAGGGGACTTTTCCTGTTGTATAATAACAAGCGCCATCTATCGAATTCTAGCAGCATTAAAGTGACCATTTTTTTTTAAATAATTCTCGCTTTTATGATTCTCTTATTTATTGGAGGAAATGAAATGATTTGCTTGATAAGATGTAATTTCTGGATTCTAAGAAATTAGTATGAGACTTTTCCATTGTAACTAGCGCCATCTAACAATTCCAACAATATTAAATCAGTATTCAAAGGAGACAATTTTATCTACCGTTTATCGTTTCTCTGGTTTTATTATTTACTTGTTGTGAGAGATACAGTTACTTACTTTAAAACTGCAGATTTCAAGATTTTAAGATTGTTATTTACTGAAAACAGCGCCCTCTCGGGAGATTTCTCTCATGTAACTAGCGTCATCTATTGAATTTCAGTATCATTAAAACCAGTATCCAATGCAAGTTGTTTACGAGTTTTTAGCAATTAAAAAAAATGTAAAAATAATTTTGGAAAGGAAAATTTTTGCTTTTTTTTTTTTAATTTTCAACCTTTCGTTATATTTCTACACTATTGCAGCCGACATTTTACGATAAGGGTTTCCGATTACATGCATACATACAGGTGGTCTATCACGTTATCAATAGCTGCCAGGGTTTTTCTTTCTTTTTTTTTTCGCAAGTTCTATCGATAAGACTGCAATAATTTTAATTTAATGCGGGAGGGGGAGTAGACTGCATGTGCACTGGTATGTATATCGTGCAAAAGTCGGGATTATTTTATTACTGTTATAAATAACCAAAACCAAACGTCTTTTCGTATCTATAAGTATTTATTTATTAAGCTTTAGTCTGTAGTTGATGAATTATTTTTTTATTAACGTACTAATTTATGCCTTACTTATTTAATTCACCTTTATTAATATTTTCTTTTTGTTGAATTATTAAATTAAAAAGAAATGGTAACAATAGATATGAACAACAGATATTTTTAAATAGAAGAAGATTTCTGAGGTAAAATGGTACATTTTTTCACAATCTGACAGTATATTATATACAATGTATGTACAAAAAATATACATACACCTTATCTATGGTATGGTAAAAAAATGCAAGGTAATCTTGTTTATGAAAGTTTTGCAATATATTTTCAGAGATAAACTGTCAGGTTTGAAGTAAATATTTATTTATTGCCATTGCATGCATTGGTGAAAGCCTTATCGCTAGATGGTTCGTTTCATAACTCAAAATCGGCACCGTTTTTCCCCCTTCATTTTTACATAATACATATTTTCTGTTATCTTTTAGCATGACCTGCAACATAGTATTTGTATTTCAGAGACCTACAACACAAACACTTCAGTAGAAGTGGCTTTCATGTCGAATTCGGTAAATACAAGTTTGCCAATTATTGTGTCTGCTTATCTAAATCCTCTTTTTTTAAACGACTGTAATATCTGCGTGTTTACTTTAGCGTTCTTCCGGAAAGATAAAAATGTAATGCCGGCCAGATAGAACGCTATCGTTCAAACAATATTTGGATGGTGATACTTCCGGAGTGCATTTTCGCCGGAAAATGTTTATCGCTCACAGTTTTGCTGGAAATTTCGAGGACGTGCGCGTTCAGTTGTTTGTCGGTCCGTTTGATTAGATAGTAGTTTTTTTTTCTTTTGGGTAAACTGTGCTCCACATAAACCGTACACGCGTGTGACGTAGCAATTTGATAAATTCAAAATATGATTCATAGAATACAACAAAAAATAATCTTCATTCGAAAGTGTGATTTATATTGCTTTTAATTTTCGTTTTTAAACATTAAAATTAAAACCAAATGGACGTGTTGCTAAGCTTTTTTATTTACTTCACAAAATTCGATCGTGGGTTTCATTTGCCTATTTTGTGCTAACCAATGTATTGTATGTATTAAATTATAAGCATTTCAGCAATACCTCTAACTGTTTGCATTGAACAATAACAATTAACGTGAAAATTAAATTTGAATGCATTAAATATTTTCCAGTTTCCTCTATCGAAATGTAGGCAGCGCCATCTGTTAATATAATTTGAACATTTGTAGGTTTCATTAAGAGGCGGAAGTCATCGCCATCTATTAACGAATACCTTCGTTTATACCGGTGACATCTATTGAATTTCACCAGTATTTAGTTGACGAATTTTATTTAGTTAAGAAGTGAAGTGAAATTAGTTTTTAAACAAAATATTTTCAAAAAATTTAACAAAATCTTTGGATAACGGATCAAGAATATCTTTTTATTTTTTGATGAATAAATCAGTTTCTTTGAAATAAAAAATCATTCACTCAACAGAAGCTTGAAACTCATACGTACATTTCTCAACTTTTCGCTAACGTTTGACAGCTTTGACGAATAGCCATTGAAATTAGCCACGATTTTTAAACTTTGACGAATCCGTCAAATGATAGTGAGACATTCATAGTTTCAACGAAATTTCTAGACAAATTGTCATCAAAGAAATAGAATTTTAAAAAATTAAATACTAGCGCCATCTATCATTATCCATTGATATTAGTCAATAATGTAAAAACCATGTACCTAATTCTTAACTGTTCCGCTGACGTTTGACAGCTTTAACGATGCCGTCACACGATAGCCATTGAAGTTGGCCATGATTTTTAAACTTTGACGAATCTGTCAAATGATAGTAAAACATTCATAGTTAACAACGGAATTTCTAGACAAATTGTTATCAAAGAAAAAGTAGAATTAAAAAAAGAACAAAATTAAATATTAATGCCATCCATTGATGTTAATAAATAATCTGAAAACCATGCAATTCTTAACTGTTCGCTGCCGTTTGACAGCTTTAACGAAGCTGTCACACGATAGCCATTGAAATTGGCCGTGATTTTTAAACTTTGACGAATCTGTCAAATGATAGCGAAACATCCAAAGTTTTAACGAAGTAGTTACACAAAGAGGAATTTAAAAAAAAATCAAAATTAAATACTAGCGCTATCTATTATTATTACTCATTGATATTCATAAATACTGTGAAAGTCATCCAATTCTTAACTATTCGTTATCGTTTGACGGCTTTAACGAAGCTGTCACAAAGAAGAAGTAGAATTTAAAAATAAAACAAAATTAAATACTACCGCCATCTATTATGCTCCATTGATGTTAATAAATAATGTGAAAAGCATGTAATTCTTAACCGTTCGCTATTGTTTGACAGCTTTAACGAAGCTTTAACAAAATTAAATACCAGGGCCATCTATTATTATAAATAATGTGAAAACCGTGTAATTCTTAACTGTTCGCTATCGTTTGACAGCTTTAACGAAGCTGTCACAAAGAAGTAGAATTTAGAAAAAACTAAATTAAATACTGGCGCCATCTATTATTATCCATTGATATTAATAAATAATATAATTAACTGTTCGCCATCGTTTGACAGCTTTAATGAAACTGTCACTCGATAGCCATTGAAAATTACTTCTGATCTCTACTAACCTGTCAAACATTAGCGAAATATTCAGTTATACAATTTTTACTCTATCCGGTAAGGAAATTGTTGAAATTTTCAACAAAGAGGAATTTAGTTGATTTAAAAAAAAACAAAATTAACCAGCGCAATTTATTATAAATAATGAGAAACTCATGTAATTCTCGACTTTTCGCAAACGTTTGACAATTTTGAAGAAGAAGCTAGCGCTAACGATTGATATTAATGAATAATGTGAAAATCAAATACTCAATTCTCTATTTTTCGCTATCGTTTGATAGCTTTGACAAAACTGTTACACGATAGCCATTGAAAATGATGTGATTTTAAACTTGAACGAATCTGTCAAATGATAACGAAACGTTCAAAGTTGTAACGAAATTGTTATACAAATTGTCATCAAAGAAGAAGAAGAATTTCAAAAAACAAAATTGATTACTAGCGCCATCTGTTACTATCGTTTGATATTAATGAATAATGTGAAAATCATATACCTAATTCTCGATTTTTCACTATCGTTTGACAGCT
The DNA here is from genome assembly GCA_033060865.1 of Dorcus hopei. NCBI lineage: Eukaryota > Metazoa > Arthropoda > Insecta > Coleoptera > Lucanidae > Dorcus > Dorcus hopei. Next base: position 70,112,254 of record CM065425.1, on the reverse strand, counting down.
TTGACAAAACTGTCACTCGATAGCCAATGAAAATTATGTGATTTTAAATTCGAACGAATCTGTCAAATGATAGCGAAACATTCAAAGTTGTCACACAATTGTTATACAAATTATCATCAAAGAAGAAGAAGAATTTCAAAAAACAAAATTGAATACTAGCGCCATCTGTTACTATCGTTTGATATTAATAAATAATGTGAAAATTGTATACCTAATTCTCGACTTTTCGCTATCGTTTGACAGCTTTGACGATGCTGTCACTCGCCACTGAAACATGCGATTTTTAAGCTTTGACGAATCTGTCAAACGATAGCCAAGTGTTCAGGGTTATACAATCTTTAAGTTATAACGAAATTGTTATTCAAGTTTTCAGCAACAAAGAAGAATCTTACTAATAATATATGATCTTCCAAGCAGTTTTCCATTAATTAATTATAATGGAATGAAAGATAAGTCTTCTGGCAATTTTTTTTATTAATCACTTGAAAATGCCTTGTAAAAGGTGAAACCGGTCGTGATTAATAAAAAAAAATTGCCAGAAGACTTTGTCTTTCATTCCATTATAAAGAAGAATCTAGTTGAATTAAAAAAAAGCATATAAAATTCTGGCGCCATCTAGTGTTATCCATTGATATTAATAAATAATGAAAAATGAATATTTTCCGGATTTACCATAGTCATCTCTTGAATTTCACACAAACTTAATTGAGGTTTTTTTGTGTTATTAAAAATTGGAGCAAAATTATTTCTTAAATCAAGATATTTTATAAAAACCTTTTAGAATTATTTTAAACATGAGTTGCATGAGTTTCGCGGTTTATTTGAATAAAATTCATATGAGAAAAAAAAATTGATTGGTAGCGCTACCTGTTGACGTCTACCCAAAGCTTTGTTTTTATTTTCTTGAAAATATCAATTTCTTTTAAATAAAAAACCAATGTCGAATTCACCTTTAAAAAAAAGATTAATTTCGCGCCATCTACTATTGTCCACTGATATCAAGAAATTTTTCGTGTGAATAAAAATCTGCAACATAGTTTCACAATAAAATTCACATTAAAAAAAATTGCACAGTAACGCCATCTATTGAGGTCAATTAAAAGTTTCATACCCTCATTTAAAAAAACATGGCCTACTATTCAATAGCTAATGCTATTATGGAGACTTCGTACTGCGATTGGTTAGATTTTAAAATATTGTTTTTTTTTTTACATTTTGTACCTTGATCGTCATTTGACGACTACATACAATGCCCTTCACATTTGTAGGTTAAAAAAATGTAAAAAAGAAACTCGCCTTGTCCCAATTTGTTGTCAATCGTTTGCCGTTGGATGAATATTTCAAGCGATTGTAGTATTGTTAGGGAATCGCTTGAAATTTAGTTCATTTTTATTTTCACAAACGAAGCACTTTTTTGATTCAGCTGACCGTGACAAAATTGGATACTAACGTCATCTATTGTTATCCAGCCATTATTGCGAAATGCATGTGCGTTTGTGCTTAAAATATTTTTATAAATTTGGTTTTCTTTTAAATAAAATAATAATAGAAAATTGCAGCACGCCAGCGCCATCTGTTGATGTCCATTGGTACCATAAAAAATAACAAACTTATGTTTATACTTTTTGATTGTAATGATAAGTGTAGTAAATAATTGTTTCATGAAAAAATGTGCTGAGTCTCATGATGTCATGATCATGATCAAGTTCAAATCTGTTGTTATCATTTCTTTCCCATGAATCAATCCCTATTTAAAGCTCAAGGAGGTGGCAGAGTTCGTATCACCGAACCATTTAGTTTAATTACGCCGAAATTGTCTTTGAATTTGCTTAAATGATCCAACTGTGTAGAACCCAATGTCGTTTGTGAGCCTCCAAATCAATTTTATTAAAAACCGTTTGAACATTCCGTCTTAATCATTACTTGATAAGTGACATAATTAGCTTACTCTGATAAATTAACAATTTTATTACTGTCCGATGACTACATATACACTGCGTTCGTAAAGTATGGAATAAATTCATTTTCTACGAAATAAACGATTTTTATCTAAAATCCTGAAAGAGGTCGATTTTTAATTAAAAAATGACACTATTTTAGCGAAATTTTGCATCTCCCCCTCCAACCCCCTCCGAGTGACAGTTGCCCCTTTAAAATTTTTAAATGGAATGGGGGGACATGTGATACCTCATTTGAAAGGGCTTTTCATTCTCTATTCAGTAGTATAAGAATTTTTTTTTAATTCGTACTTTTTCTAAAAAGGATAATACATTTTAAAATCAACACACAAAATTTTAAAATGGATTATTTGGATGACGTTTTCCCCAATAGATGGATTGGTCGAAGGGGGGCAATTGAGTAGCAGGCTAGATCTCCTGATCTAACATCTCTCGATTTCTTTTTATGGGGATTTCTAAAAAGTAAAGTCTCCAGAACTAGTCTTGAAGAACTAAAAGACAGAATAAGAAATGAACTACGAGGAATCAGTCCGGAAATAATCGACAATGTTTTGCACGAGTTTGAATTTCGTCTTGGTTATTGTCAAGAGGTAGGAGGAGGACATTTTGAACAGTTTATTTGATATTGGTGTTATTACTTTTACTTTTCGTTGATTACATACATTAGTATTTACAGTTTCTACTCGTTTTCATAAAGAATTTTAAAAAAATTTAAAAAAATTGGAATTAATCAAATTACCCTGGAAATGAAATGTTTTAGATGAACGTCAGCAACGTTTGTACTATTGTCATGATTCAAACGGTTCCCAGTTCGAACATTTTATTTAAATTATTTCATTTTAAAATTTTGTGTGTTGATTTTAAGATGTATTATTCATTTTAGAAAAAACAGGAATCGAAAAAAAATTCTTATACTACTGAATAGAGAATGAAAAGCTCTTCCAAATGAGGTATCACATGACCCCCCATTCCATTTAAAAATTTTAAAGGGGCAACTGTCACTCGGAGGGGGTTGGAGGGGGAGATACAAAATTCCACTAAAATAGTGTCATTTTTAATTAAAAATCGACCTGTTTCAGGATTTTATATAAAAATTGTTTATTTCGTAGAAAATGAATTTATTCCATACTTTACGAACGCAGTGTATAATAAATAAAAACGAGATCCGCCTTTTATATCTAAACTAAATCATACGAGGGACCTTTTTTTCTTGGATTAATTCAATTGAGTGTGGATTAGTATTTTTTTTGTTTGTTTGTAAACTTGTACTTACTGTTAGAAATTTCTCTGAGTTTTAGATCAAGGTTATTAAACAAATTATTTAAACACTTCAATTCTCAAATTGTGATTTACATAATTATACAAACATAATTGTATCTATTTCAAGAAGCTGTGATATGAACATCAGGTATATTTAGGACGCTTAAAAATTCCAAACGTTGACGGTAGAAATGAGATGCGAGCTTCCACTTATTTAGTAGTTTAATGACCTTGACATGGTGGATGGTGAATCCCCGATAAACTCTACTTAAAAGTAAAGTAGTATTAGCATGGTTTTCTACCTGCAATTTGTTGAATGTAAATAAATCTGTCAAACACAATCATGTATTTAAAAATTTATTTTTTTATGCCTCTTATTGTTTCATTGTATTTTACTTGTTATTCATGCATATAGTGTTTGAGCTCAATAAAAACGTGCTTTAAGTTACTCTGCGTTTTATTTAGAGCCTCTTTTTTTCTTTACCCACAGTATATGATCGAGGCAGAATGGCCGGGCCAAATTGGGGTGTGCGAACCAAGAAGGGTGGCGGCCATTTCTCTTGCTAACAGGGTGGCCGATGAGACTGGTAGCATCGTGCAAGGTGACACGGTTGGATTTGCTGTTAGATTTGAAGCTTGCACCAACAAGCCAAAAATTAAGGTACATTTCTCCTGTGATTCCCTTATGGCAAAAAAAAATTGGGTTGGCAATAAAATTCTAGGAATTTTTTGCTCAATCTGAATTTTATTTATTTGATGTAAAAATAAAACAAATATCACGACCTATTTATTTAAGAGTAGAATGCACCCATTTAAAATAAAATTTTATTGCCAACTGAAACAGACTTCTTCAATCATTACTGACGTCTATTTTTTGTTTTAAAAAAGTAACCCACGCAAAAACATTAATTTTTATGAAAATTTTTCGTGCTTTCTAGTATATGACTGAAGGTATTTTAATAAGAGAAATGATGTCGGATCCCTTATTGAAAAGCTATTCTGCGATTATGCTCGATGAAGTACACGAGCGAACTTTGTACACGGATATACTTATGGGTTTGATGAAGAAAATTCTTAAGGTAAGCGTCCCTAAAGCCCCCCCATACACCTGCGAACAAATTGCCGTGCAAACATTTGTATGGTGTTGTTTGACGTGCTGTGCAACTAGTTGCAGAAATTCAAAGTTGTTTGAAATTAATTGCACAACGAGTGGCGTTGTGCAACTATTGCGTCGTGTATGGGTTTTGTACGACAATTTGTTCGCAGGTGTATGGGGGGCTTAATTAAATTTAAAAAAAAAAAAAACTAGAAGCAATAAATTATTCCAAAATCTCCAATTTTTTGTGAGAAGAAGTTGTTGAATTACTAGTTTATTTTAAAGTCAGGGGTTTCCTCAATAAACTATTTAAAGAGATCTGAAAGAAGGACAACAATTAGATCAAAATATACAATACGGTCGAAAACAATTTGCCATGAAAATTGTGTAGGTAGTACAAGGGCGTGTTCGAAAACACAGGGAGTAAGTATAAGAGTTATACCAACAGAGTGAATAAAGTGAAAAGCAAAATATACAAAATGATTTATATGAGAGAGAAAAGGATATTACCCAAGAGTAACGCTCGTGAGTTTTCGAACACACCCCAATATTATCGTTTATTTTATTGACGTTTTGTATCTTACAGTTGAGGTTATGTTCGTTTTTTTTTCCGAAAAATGCTGTGGTCGTCGTTCGACAAATTATGAAAAATGTTTAACTCTGAATAATATAGAGGTTGAAGTGAACCAGTGTTGTCAGTCGTAGCAACATTTTTAAGCCGGTAGCGGCGTCTGCCGCGAAATGAACCAAAAGTAGCGACTTTTATGAATCTATTTAAAATTAATTAAAAATCAGGTAGTAGTTATTACAGAATTATTACATATTGAAGCGGCAACAAGAAAGATTCAGCAGAAAACGTGATCAGTTCTCTGTTCCATTTGACTGAATTTCAAGTTCTGAATCGTTCAAATCATACGCAGTTATGAAATTTATATCCAATTTTATGCACTGCTCATGCTCAGTATGATTTTGAACGGTTCAGAACTCGAAATCCTGACAAATGGAACGAACCTACCTAAGGAAAACGTGTTAGGATATTCTAGCAAAGTTCATCTTGTAGTAAACCGTTTAATTTACGACTAAATACAAAAATTTGCTTCAAATTTGTGCCATAACATACATTAACATGAGGTCACATTTTTAGCATGTAAATCCCTATGGCCACACTTAAAAAAATTCACTGTATAAAAGTGCACATAGGGGTTTTAACATTACGTTGCTATGGTTACTACTCAATTTTCAATGCTGAATCATTTAAAAACTGCACATAGAAAGGTTTATTTCATTGCATGTATTTAGCTGGAAATTTGTCTATCCGGAAATTTGGCGCAAATAATGCAGAGACTACTCTCAACGAAGCTACATTTGAGAATAATGTGTACATTTCGACTTTTTCGGCGGTTGTATACATTATTTTACAATAAATCAAAAGAATCTGATAATTCAAAATCAGTAGTGTCATTACTAACAACACACGGTAACCATGGCGAATGAAATACATTTGGAAATAATAATGTAATAAAGCTTCTATTGATAAATAATTACTATGTGCAGTCTTATAAGGTTCTCAGTGTATGTAAAAATAAAATGAAATTTCGAATTAGTTGTTTCTAACAGTTACAGGGTCATTCTGTGTTGACCAAGCCAGCAACAGGTACCTATAATAGTAGATTTTTTTTAAACAATTATTGCAAGTGTTTCATAAGCATTAGATTTGTGAACAAAAATATGTTTGGTCGTCTAGGAGCTCCTTTCTGATGACTGTCTATGAGCTCCTTGATAATAAGCATTCAAACAATCTTTCTTGACTGTCTGTGACCTCCTTTCTAACAACCATCTATGTAAAATAAACTAGATGAATAGAAAACAAAAGAAGATCGAAAATTCTCCACCGACGGAAAGATTTGAAAATCAAAAGACTGATAGAAAACAAAGGGAAACGAAATACGAAAACTAAAAAAAACGCAAATAATATAATATTTAATAATCAGTACCATTACCAACATAGACTTGATATTCTTGAAAAACACCAGGACCAGAGCACTATCCAAAAAGCACTAAGAAATGTATACTGGTGCTTAAAAGTATTCGGACGACCGACGTGACCGCATGGTACTATCGCGGCCTTATAATTTCGCACGATTCGATTTTCCACTTTGAATTTGCCTTTCTTTGACGGCTTGTCAAAAATTATCATTTTAAACGTCAGATTTCAAATGTATGCTAAAGTTGTAGCAACACATGCCAGATCACGTGCTTTCTGAAGGAGAGAAGGGTTTTGCAATCGCAAATTAGGAGATGGTTTGTCGCTACTTTTTATTCTGTTATTCTTGCTGTTCTTAACATATAACCAAACAACCTGACTCTTGGTTAAAGATCTTTAGTGTCAAAATTGAGGAAAGAGCCTGTTCTACAAAACTATAATTTAGAGAAATTCTGGCTACTTGATAAAAAAATCGTGCGAAATTATAAGGCCACGATAGTACTGTGGAAGTTTACCACAAAGGTTAAATTCGAACTATTTTATTGCTTTTCATTCGGATACTTTTAAGCACCAGTATACTAGGCACTAAAAGGCAAAAGTTTTACACTGACTGAGTGCATAAAGCACTAGATCTGGTGACAAAAGCACTAAATTGGCAATCCTGACTTAGATTGCACAGTATAAGAATCTACGCAGTACCACAGTATAAGAATCACACAGTAGCGTCACTGGAGTATAACTGTCACATTTGCTCTTTTGTTTGATACCTACCCAGCTGCAAATTACATTGCATTTTCATAAGGGTATCAAATAGAATGGCCGCTTTTTTTGACACTGACGTTTAAGTGACGCTACTCGATAATTACTTATACTGTGTAGATTGTACAAATTTGCAATAGAGTAACAAATATCGTGCGATCGAAAAAAGAAGATCAGAGTTGACAGCATTAATGACAGAATGACGTTTGTGTTTTATATAACACTGCAGATATGTTGCTTTAGTTAAAACTGTAATATAAAATGTGTATTCAAAATTAAGTTAACCTGCATCTGTTGAATCGTCTTTTATTCGATCGCACAGTATCATACCGACCGTTCCATTTAAAAAGGTTTCTTGTTTTTTCAATTAAAAAAAAATCATGTTAAAGTGATGCAATACTTTCGAAACATATCAATACAAATAGACCCTATTTTTTTACAATGCCATTGTACAAAGTGATCAATTAAGATCATTTCTTTATTCAGCTGTTTGCAACACTGCAACCGGATGTTTCGTTGGTTTATTTGACGTAACCTGAACAACGACAAGATTATAGGTTATGGTTGGATATGGCGCAATAAGTTAAGAAAATAGAATCCCAATAAGGGTGAATGGCATGGATTCGTTCCAGAAGAAACCTTCCAGTTTCACCATTCATATTAGACAAGATGGCTGAATAGTTCTAGAAAGAGCTGGGCCAACCTCCAAGGAAGGAGGAAAGTTATGTGAATAAAAACTAGCGTTTTAATTTGAATTTGGAATGTCAAGGTGACGTTGTCAAAGTGATGGCTGTCTGTGTCAAGCCATCAACAACAGGAAGTTACTCCAGTTGTACCATTTAAAAACAAAATTCAGTACTGCCAACTCAAACAGTGATTCTTGACCACTTTGTAGATACTTTGGCATGCTGTATGTAAAGTGCGTTCAAAAAACCGTTATCAAGTAGACTTATGTCAAATGCAAATTTTGCAAAGTCACGTTGTAACTTAAGCCATATGATTATAATAAACATAACCCAACTTTTTATACCCATTTAATTACGATTTGTTCTTACAAAACGGATATTAAAATGCAATTAATGAAATAAAACGTTTATTTTATTACAAGTATGTCGAAGATGTAAACAGAGCCTTTGACAATTGGCGGCATTGGCGCTGTTGACAGCTCGCAGTTATTCAAGGGTCTAACCGTGGAGGGAGTAATGACTGGAGACCGCATCTGCTATCCTTGCAATGTAAATTTTGTGGACGGAACAGACACCGCACAAACACCTTTTATGACCCTATTTATATTTCCCGCCCATGCAAAACTAACGAAATTTTATACCAGTTTATGGCATCATTGGCGTCGGGCGTTTGGGTTGTTTCAATAGTGTTTACCACTGCGTTTACCTAGTGATCTGTTTTATGTTTTCCTTCATTTCATATTGATTAATCAATTTAATTACATATTAGTGCGTTTTTGACTTATATTTCAATAGTGCGATTTTATTTTTTTTGGACAATTTACCTTTCAGTTTATATTTATTTCATACGTAAGACATAACTTTTGCAATTTCTTCTAGTACATTGTCATATATTTTATCCTCAACAGTAAACAAGAATGGTGAGCTGTAAAATTTACAGAAAAAATGACTGCTTACGTGAAAGAATTAAGATTTTTTAATGTTAATCAGCTAGTAATATCGTCAAATTTTTACCAGTTTATAAATGCAGCCAAGATCACTTAGAAATGTTTTTCAGTTCAGTGAGGTCTTTAGGAGGTTGTAATGATAACCCAACTTGTCGCCAATTCAAAAGTGCTTATAAAAAATTACTCTTACACGCTGAATTAGCAGATAGAGGCGTTGGAAATTGTATTCCTCTGCAACAAGTGCCGATTTTAAATTGTTCTTCTTCTAGAAAGAAACCTGAAGAACTGATAAATGTTGATCATTCAATTTATATTAGTAGTTTGAGTGAAAGTAATGAATTAGATGGAGAAGGAGCTGATTTATTGCTAAGAGAACATAATTATTTCTTTAAAGGAAAATCCACTATCTAATTTTGTAAAAGAAGTAGTTATAATATATATTGCTGGATTTGTATCGTTTAAATTAGGAAAATCTATTAAATGTGCAATTTGTATATCATCACTATTTGACATAAAAGAAAATTTAATGGGTAGTTTGATCGACTTCAAATCTCGAGGAGGATTAAGCTATCCTAGTGATGATGTTATTTGTATTTGTGTGGAAGCTGAAAAGAGTTACAGGATAAATTACCGCATTGATGGAATTAAAATTAATAAATTTAAAATAATTTCCAGTTTGTTGGAATTCTTTTCAAATAAAAGTGTTTTTAAAACCAGACATGAGCACATTTTGCTTTTAATATAGTGATAAATGTTTATTTAGATATAAGAATAAAACATATTTGCAAAAATATTTCTAATAATACTGAAACAGCTGTAAAAAATTAATACATTTTAAAGGTCAATAAAAACAAGTATTTGTTAATGAGTTTTCTTTCGCTACTACCTACGGCACTGGAAACTCCGGCCATATTGAGAAACCTTTTATGACACTATAAGCTTTGGCGGGTCCGCCACGTATTTGAACTGACGCTCCCTCCAGTCATTATTCCCTCCACGGGTCTAACATACCTACTACATAATCTACGACGCGACGTGTCATCATAAAATAAAAACAAGTTCAGAGCCTATTTGATAATGAAATTTTTTTGAATGCACGTTATTTGTGCTTGTTACTGCTTAAATTTTTACGATTCTAACAAACAAAATTTTCAAAACTTAAATCGTTAAATGTCAAATCCTTCTTCTTCTTTTTTTTCTTTCTCTTTGCTTTGCGCAGCAATGCTACATTTATTGGGCGAGCTCATTTTACCAGTCAAGAATAAGTGGTGCCAATGCTGCCGATACAAGTCAATTTCATGGCAAACTAGATAGTTTTTCTTTAGTCATCACGAAAATAATAATCCGACAGAGTTGATGACTGAAAGGCGTTCGTACTTTATACAACAGGTTAATGATAACAGATATTTAACCTGTGAATCAGGTTTCATTTGATCGCACGGTATTATACCAGTTGTCTCACTTAAACAGGTTTTTTTTTTTTTTAGAAAAAATGTGAATAAAAGTTTCTCTATACTATCAAAGGATGAAATATGTGACAATACTTTGAATCGTTGAATGTCAAATTCTAATGAAAGAATAGGCGCTGTCAATGCTGCCAACACCATTTTATCTAAGTCAATTTCATGGCGAACTAGACAATTTTTTTTTCAATCATATCACAAACCAATGCAGTAACAAATATCGTGCAATTAAAAATAGAAGACGCTCTCAGAGTTGATATCACTGATTTATATTATAGTGCAGTTGTACAATTTAAAAATGATAGGCAATTATATTAAATTAAAAAGACATGTTTTAGTATTTATTCCTTTTTAGTTTTTTATTCGATCGCACGGTATGATACCAGGTGTTTCAATTATGTTACTTTCTTTCAAGTCTCCCCCCTACTTTTTCATTTTATTTTTTTTTATCACCTTGTATATAATTCTCGTTTTGGCTTTCTGAGTAATTTTTAACTTTTAAACAGATTTTTTAAATATTTTCAAGTGATGTGTGTAGGTACATATCTGTTCCAATTTAATTTTTTTTTCTCAAGAGAAACCTTATATTTTCTCACTGTTTTCGGAAGGAAAAAAAAAACAGTGATTCTAATGTGGTCGTGTGTTTTAATAAAAGAGGAATGCAACCATAATTTTCCTCAAGGCTATCGCAATTAATTTATAGGTATCTAGTCATCACTTCAATTAACATGTGCGCAAAATGTGCATCCTGCGCAAAAATTGCAATTACAGTTAATAAGTACCTAATGACTTTATAACCTTTATACAAAAGAACCTTTCCCAAAATAAATAATATAGATCCTAAAAGTAGGATTTTAGTTTTAGTAGGATCCTAAAAAAAAAAATTCAATAACATACATACTTAATTTTCATGATTATATAAATTCTCATATTACACAGATTTAGAAAAATTCTATTTTTGTTGAGCGTCTACGAAAAAATACTTAAATCTTTTTAGTTATTTTTAATTTATTTTTTAGTAATTGCCTAGTTTTACGAAATTGATTTCGACTTGTTTTTAGAAAAATTCTATTTTTGTTGAGCGTCTGCGAAAAAATACTTAAATCTTTTTAGTTATTTTTAATTTATTTTTTAGTAATTGCCTAGTTTTACGAAATTGATTTCGACTTGTTTTTTAGAGACGAAGAGAACTGCGTTTAATAGTGGCATCCGCCACGATGGATGCCAAGGAAATCCAAGCATTTTTTAACAACAACTCTACCGAAGATAAAAAGAGAGACACGTCAGTCATAATGAGCATACATGGACGTCAGTTTCCGGTGGATATATTTTATATAAAAGGTACAATGTATTTTTTTTTTAATGCCATAAAGGTTGGCCATGAAAATTAAAACTCATGACAATTTAATGGAGCTAAGGGCCGTTTTCATAATAGTGCTAAAGGAGACTTTAATTTAAAGTCACTTTAAGCATAGGAAAACTAATGTGTTTTTATAGATGAAAGTCACTTCAAATTTAAAGTTCTATTATGAAAATGGTCCTAAGACATGAACTTTCTTTTCCACAGCCACCCCTTATGGCATTTTTAAAAAAACACACGTTGTAATATTTAAATTATTATCGAATTGAATTAATCCTCGATTATAAAAATTGGGTAGAAAAAATAATACCTGGCCAAAATTAGAAGCAGAAAAAATTATACTAAGTAAGTCAGTAATTTAAGACTTACAAAAGTACGATTTTGTAATAATATAATAAAATGCGCCTATACAGGGTTTAACCGAACTTAAGTCTTTTATTAAATACTACAAGTGTTACTCGGAGAAATAACAAAATACTATTACACAAGCAACGACCGAAATTAAATGGGGTTTCATTTTTACAAAACTGGCCCACGGCATCGATCTCAATGTACACGTTGGAGAGAGTTTGTAACTGTTATTAAATCGTAAGACAACCCAAAGAATTAAATGCATTATTTTGTTTTCTAAAAAGACCAAAACTATTAAAATTAAATAAAAATGAATTTCCTTCCAGAGCCAGTTCCCTGTTACGTCCAGGCAACAGTAGATATAGTCTTGAAAATCAACAGTTCAAAAGAAACGGGGGACATCCTCGCGTTCTTGACCGGACAAGAGGAAGTCGATCGTGCCGTAAGGCTTCTAAACGAGCACGCAAATTTGATCGAGCAGGAGCAGAAGAAAAACCGGATGCAGGTGCTTCCCATGTACGGTTCCCTGACGTACCACGACCAATTGAAAGTCTTCAAACGCGCCCCGGATGGATACCGCAAGGTCATTATTGCGACGAACATCGCGGAGACTTCCGTCACGATTCCGGGGATTGTTCACGGTAGAGAAATAATTTTTTTTATTTTCAAAGTTCTCTCACTCTCCAATAATTAAATTGCGACGTAAAGTTGGAAAATAATTTCAGAGGTTACATAAAAAGAATGATAAAATTAATCGCAGTTGTAAAACAAACCTCAAGGTTCTACATTGCGATGTGTGAATCATCCTGAATCCTGAACGAACGAAAATTCTTGTTTTTGTAAAGTAACAGAAGCCGTGGCCATTTTGATTCCAAATTAAAAAGCTTAATGTGAGTGACACCTTTTTTTTGGAAGAAATTAAATCCTAAAAGCTTTCAGCTCAAAACTATTCTGTATTTGAACGCTAAAGAAATTAAAAAGAACCAGCTTGTATTTTCTTAACGTAATAAGCAACAAAATGAAACGAAACGTTTGGTCGAAGTGCTATTTTGCCTCCAAAATGCTTTAGTCTATGAAGAACGATTTTACAGTGCACTTAGGCGACCATGTCAAAAAAGTGAAGGACGAAGTAATTAACAGTCGTAAAATAAAACGCGAGATTTCATATTACAATGCGATTATCTTCTGGGGTCATTCTAAACTGAAGATATTACAATAAACTACGCGGCCATTTTGACTCCAAATTAAAAACAAAAACGGTGCTTGGCAAAATAAAGGAATCAAATTCTGAAATGATTTAAAAACTTTGTTGAATCCAAAAACCAGTTGACATTTTCGTAATACAATAAATAACTTTTGTGCAATAATAAACGTGTAATTTTTTTATTAATCTACATTTTAAGTCATTCCAGGACTTTAATGTTGCAATTTTTTACACCTGTGCAATAAGCTTTGATATGGCATTCCGATGTCATCATTCTATATTTTTATTACTCTTAACCAGTGTTGCCAACCGGGTTGTAAAAATTCCGCTACATCTCCCTCCCACCTAAGCTGCGTTGACGCTGGTAAGTGGTGCGTTGTTTAGACTGTCAATTGCTACTATTCCAATTTCAGTCGAATGGAGGTGTACCGAGCGAGCTGGCAACACTGCTCCTAACAAATGTCATCTTTAAACAATAACATCTTTATATAATTGTGTAAATGTTTGCTACCTACCTGCGTAGATAGGCAGAAGCTTTACATTGGAGCGAAACTTTACTCCAATGTTGCCAGCCAGCACAGTGGGACGGGAGGGGGTTCTCTAACCAAAACGCGAAGGCCAAACCAAAACAGGCGCCACTTAATTTTTTTTTGTGAAAGGGATCGCGTGAAAAATTAAGAAAACACGTTACGTCCAAAACATGAACACTTTTATTACTAAAAAAACACAAATAAGAATAAAATAAAACAAATTCGACGCAAGTCGATCGATCTAAGTACACAACAAGACCATAGACCTAACTTTTCGGATCCGAAATCGCTACATATCTATCTTAAAATAAATCAAATCGTCACTAATGCCACAAAATGCAAGAGAATGCAATAAGTTGCAAGTTTTATTGCGACAAAATTAAAGCAATGGATCCGAAATAAAATCCGCGAAATATCGCTCAAAACTACGAAAAGAAATCAAAACGCTCCGACCTGTATTCCTTTGATGTTCGGCGTATTTGTCGGTGTCTTTGCGGCGATGCCGCCGCGGCACTTTGTAATGTGCCGGCTTCCACGTAGAGGGGCGAGGGAGGGAGCCTTCACCGCCGTAATTCGCGATGCACCCAACGAGAAATACCTCTTGATGTAGGTTCCAGATTAAAGCGCTAAAAGCTTACGATAAAAGCTCACGAGAAAAGCTTACGATAAAAGCTGACGATAAAAGCTGACGATAAAAGCTGACGATAAAAGCCTATAAGAAATGAAATAAAACGAACACATAAGTCAAACCGAGAGTTGCTGCGTATGGAACTTACCTCGGTCTATTGCGAAGCTGTGACACCCACGGGATACGCGGTTTTCCTGTCTTACACCTGGGTCTAAACAGAGTCGGCAATTAGCCGTAGAAATGCACTAACATCCCTTCGATGTAATGGCACGCACAAATGAAAATATTTACGAAAGAGAATGTGACCCAAGCGACAGCAAGTTTCGTTCTGACATTGGCGCAACATTTCTCGTTTGACAAACAAGGAGGGATTCTCAACAAGCGAGACACCGTTTCTTAGTAATAGCGGGAACCAATCGGCTGAAAGGACAAAGGTCACGCATAATACGCGTCCAGAAGTAGAACTTCGCTATAATTCGTTCAATTCCTCGCATACACGCGATTTTGAACTCACTTAAGGAGGGATTACCTATATAAAATGAATTTGTTTGAATAAATGAAGGTCCTGTTAATAGAAATATGCTAAAACGAAAGTTTAAGAAAATTACGCCGGCGAAATACGGGTATTCCTACACTGACTGCAACATGTACAACGACGCGGTCCAAGGAATGATCTGACACGTCGAATTTCGCATATACAGGGCGTGTTCGGAACAGAAATGAAGGCTGGGCGGTGGCGATGCATATACAGGGGGTATTCAGAACAGGAATGAAAGAAATGAACTGTAACAATCCCACCCTTACTAAGATGGAAATTTTGCCCACAGGTAAAATTTCTGATGTCCACTATAATCAGCCGAAATGAAATGGCACGTCGGCGAACGACAGATCTCGAAGTTGGGTGTTCGGCTTAACCAACATAAACGAAACACGGACGAAATGATACTACGCGAAACGATTTGGTCGGAGACCACGAAGGAAAATTCAAGCCAAAAGTTGTGAATCACGGCCGTACCCAATCGAGGCATTGGTCAGACTGATACGCAAAGTTCAAAGAGAAGAGAAAGGGTCAAGATGGGTCCGCATGTCAACAAGCGTCAACATCGTCTGACCAGGAAACCACCACGCATCTCGACGAGAACACAAGACGGAAGATAACTTTACCAGTCCGACCAACACGACGACCAATCACGACCTCAATTCCGCAACTTCCGCTGAAACGTTAGACTAATATTCATTGATCACGAAAGAGTTTCCCAGACAAAAGGTAAAATTTTGACGGTTAACAAGGATGCTGGGACATCCTAGAAAAGACTGACATCACCGAGAAATTTTCTTGGATTAACCAACGAAGTAAAGTATAAAATAAACCCATTCGGCCAGTCCTTGGCCCAAACCAAGACCAACCGTGCGCGTGTCACAGACATTGAGAAATGGCCGAACCCTAAGGTTGTAACGACCAAGTCTGAACCGAATTTCGAAAATAAATAAAAACATCACCAATAAAATAAACTATTGCAAATGGTAAACTACATCAAAGAATACGGAACGTTATGAATGGAGTGAGAAAATCATAAATAGCAAAATGAAGATCCAAACGATCTCGGTCCATCGAAAGTCTTTTCCGAAAGAAGAGCTAGAAAAGTGAAAAAAAACAAACGCGACGTTAAACGAAATTTGCTATAAGAGCAAGTAAAATCCGTGTCCGACTGATTAGGTCGAACTACGAAACGATGAAGTAATAAAATACCTAAAGTCAAATCCTACTCCCAGAGCAAAGCAAAATGGCGGGGATAAAATTAATGAAACGTTAAAGACTCTAAATTCTGGGGGTCCCTAGTCACGAGGAGTTGTCAGCTCCTGCTAAACAGCAAAATAATGTCTTCAAAGAAGACCCAACGACGACGAATTCCAAACCGGATCCTGCCGAATAAGCGCGATACGAAGCCATGACCAGCAAAGGGCGGCACAGCCTAACACGGGGACTCCGGAAAGAAATAACATCGACCCACCAAACGACAGTTAAATAAACTCCTCAAGATGAGAAAACTCTCATCCAATTGATTTAGCTCTTCATGACGTTGCGCAGTGCAAAGCAATTCCCAAGACACTATTCCTACCGTACTCAAGAGAAAAGAGGGCTTTCGTGCCTTCACGAGATCCGACACTCCAGATGTTCCCACAGTTCCCTAGAAATAGGAAAGTGCCCAGCGGAAACCGCTTCGCACCACCCACAGTCACTACTTCAGCCGGATTAATATACGACACGGCCGGGTAGAAGAAGATCACTGGAGAATAAAAATGATTCATTCTCCGGGGATGTTGCGTCCTGACGTAGAGACGACTTAAAGGGGGAAGAGAATCTACATTCTCCAGATCACAACTTCGATAGTGACGAATGTCACATTTGACAACACAAGACACGTCCAGTAAAGTTGAATAAATAACAAAAAAAATAAGTCGAATCCGAGTATCAATCAGTTCAGACGGAACAGATTTCTTCTCCCAATTTCCGAGAGTAGAGACTAAAGAGAGAGAGAAGTCGAGAGAGACAGAAAACAGGAGAGATAAAGGTTTCCTCACGGAACACACCATACTACAGACGTGACTTCCATGAGCGTATCCCCCAGCGGTACATCAGAGAGAGAGGGCAAGCCATACCTTCACGAGATCCAGTACGCTTGGCATTCCCACACGCTTTGACGATTGCAGAAGGATATCTCAAAGCCGTCAAGGCTGAGCTGATCAATCCGAAAAGGAGACAGAGCTAGAGTAGAAGAAAGGTTGAAACAAGAAGAAAAGAAAAATTCCCGGGCGAATAGGCGTGATCCAAGTCACAATCAAGAGGCCTGTCAGACTTCGCTCATACGCAGATTCACAGAGAGAGAGGGCAAGAAGAGTCTTCACGAGATCCAACTCTCTTGTAACTCCCACAAACTCAGTAAATCGCAAGGCGACATCTCACAGTCAACGAGACTGATCGTTAGGGCACCCGTCGCACGCGAACATCCGAAGACGTTCGATTCCACAGATGGTGTGAGGAATGTACAGAATCTTTTAGGAGCCTTTTACTCCACGCAGAAGATACGTCGGAAGAATTCTAAGAGGCCACAATCCGCAGGCCGAAATATGAATAAGACAATCTCTACTCATCAGGGGGATCAGGTTTAAGATGTTCACTGTTCCAAGTACCAGGAAGTATGTTACCATCAAGATCCTTAAGTTCGTAAGTGTCCGCAGACGTACGTCGACTAATGAGGAAAGGCCCAACAAATTTATTGGCCAACTTGGCCGCGAAATGTTTTGAAGCATCGGACAACACGAAATTTTTACGCCACACCCGCTGCTCGGGCTGGTAAACAACCTTTCGCCTACGAAGATCATATCGGCCCTTAGCCTTTTCGTAAGCCTTTTGCAACCTTTCCTGTACGTTTTTGTAGAGGACTGCGAACTTTCCGGTACGAGATTGTAGATCCTTAGGATCTTGAGGAGCAACCTCATAGGATTCATCTTTAACAGGGTCATTGTCAGGGGTTAAGCTACCTTTCAAGCACATTTCATGACCAAAATTGAGGAAGTATGGAGTCACACCAGTAACTTCGTGACGTGCAGTTCGTAAAGCACAAGCGACTTTGGGCAGGAATAAATCCCATTTGCGGTGGTCTTCCGCCACATAAGCAGTCAACATGGACTTAATTACGCGATTAACGCGTTCGACAGGGTTTGCTTTTGGATGATAATACGAAGTGTACGCAGGACGCACGTGGTATGACGTCAGAAGTTTTTGATATTCTTTGGACTTAAACTGGACTCCATTGTCCGAAATGACCGTACGAGGTACTCCGAAAACTAAAAAGATATTTTCCTCAATGTGCTGAACGATCTTAGGGGCGGTAGCCTTTCGAAGAGGGAAACACAAGGTGAACTTACTGAAGCAGTCAGTTGCCACAAGGATGTATTGATACCCACGAGAAGATCTAGGTAGTGGTCCAACAAGATCGATGCTAATGACCTCCCAAGGTCGCGAAATTCGAGAGTGACCTCCCATTAGCCCTGCCGGAGCTTTCTGTTCTGGTTTGGTGCGAAGACACGTTTGACACCTATGAACATATTTCGCAACATCGGCGTGCATTTTGGGCCAATAATAATTTTGGGCGATCCTATTGTAAGTCTTGTAGACACCTAAGTGACCACTAGTCGGGGAATCATGATGTTCGTGAAGAATCTGTAGTCGAGATTCCTTAGGGACAACAGGCTTCCAGTGAGGCTCATCCTCAGCTAGTCGATAATAGGTGTTTCGAACGAGTTTATAAATGATGTTTCCTTCAACACGAAAACTCGGAAACTTTTCCGGGGCCAAACGAATTTTCTTTAAGAAATTCAAATACCAACTATCCTTAACATTATCGAAGTCGATGGAGTCGATAATAGGGACAGTTCGAGAAAGCATATCAGGTACGACATGTTCTTTTCCTTTGCGGTGTATGACACTGAAATCGTATTGTTGCAGGCGTACAGCCCAACGACATAATCGACCAGAAGGGTTCTGCAACTTGTTCAACCAAAGCAGTGAATGGTGATCTGTGATAACTTTGAAGTGAGAACCTTCCACGTAGGGCCTAAGTTTTTCGATCGCCCATAACATCGCAAGGAGTTCTTTCTCAGTCGTCGAATAATTGCGCTCAGTTCGAGATAATGAGCGACTTAGATAGCAGATGACTTTCTCGCCATCATCGAGTTGTTGAGTCAGGACAGCTCCAACGCCATAATCAGATGCGTCGGTTTGAATCGTGAATTCTTTAGTGAAGTCAGGACACGAAAGGACTGGAGCGGAAACCAAATGCTCACGGATCTTTTCCCACGCTTCATCGCAAGTTTCGTCCCACCGATGCTTAGAATTTTCTTGAGCAACTTGGTCAAAGGGGCGATAATTGTGGAAAACCAGGGATGAATCTACGATACCACGAAGCGGTTCCAATTAGTCTACGTACTTCCTTAACCGTTGTGGGCTTAGGCATTCGTAAAATTGACTGAACCTTTTCGGGATCCACATGAAGACCGTGGCGATCCACCACGTAACCTAAGTACTTCAATTCGCTAAGGCAGAAACTGCACTTGTCCTGATTCAGGGTCAAACCAGCCTCAGTCAGGCGTTTATGGACTTCAGATAATACTTCGAGATGTTTGTCGAAGGTTTGCGTGACAATAATGATGTCGTCCAGATAGACGAACACGTGAGGATCAAGGTCAGCACCAATTACTCGATCAATAAAACGTTGCCAAGTCGCGGGAGAATTGTGCAGGCCAAAGGGCATTCGTCGGAATTGATATAATCCACGATTAGGTACAGTGAATGCTGTATATTGGCGGGATTCTTCGGCGACTGGGATCTGCCAATAAGCTGACTTAATGTCCAAAGATGACAGGTATTTAGCATCTTTCAATTTGTCAAGGGTGTTCGAGACATACGGTAGTGGGTATGCGTCTTTAGTCGTGACCTGGTTTAACTTACGGTAATCCACACAAAAGCGAAAACTTCCATCTTTTTGGGCACAAGAAGAATGGGAGATGACCAAGCACTTTTGATTTCTCCACGATGCCACGCTTTAGCATGTCATCAAGTTCTTTGTCAACAACAGTTTGCCTAGCTGGCGAGATGGGATAATAACGTTGTTTTATCGGGGCACTATCTGTGTGAATAACGTGTTCGACGAGTTTAGTACAACCTAGTTCACCATGTGGAGAATTTGTAAACAGCTGATTAGTTAGAGTCTCCAGCTGATTTTGTTGCGGATCAGTTAAATGTTGCCGAGAGGTAAGATGTTCTACCACGTCAATTGACTCTCTACCGAAGGTCCATTCACCGGAACGCAGATCAGGGACGATGTCCATTAACTTCCAGAAATCTGTTCCTAAGATGAGTGAATGAGGTAACTCAGGGACAACTAAAACATTTATAACTTTCACACGATCACGCAGTTGGATAGGGGTGGCCACATTACCAGGACTAGAGCAAGGTTGTCCATTCGCCACGGTACACGACGTTACATGCTTATTAAAAGGTAAGTTTAAAGTTTGAAGAACTTCCCATCCCGAGCTGCCAACGATTGTGCGAGATGCACCAGAGTCTAAGAGGCCAAGAAACGGGATGCCCAAAATCGACACGGTTAAATAAGGACGCTCATCATTTTTAGCATGAGCCAAGACATAGTCAAGAACAGGTTGGACTGCCAAAGGATCGATCGGCTTTGATATACTGAAACAACGTACTAACCGATCATCTAGCGCGTTGTTCTGGAGTTTTTTGAACACGCCGGGCACGTCTTGGTAGTGACGTTGGGACGACCACACCGATAACAATGCCTCTTTAAGGGCTCGGAACAATCTCGAGACAAATGACCGATTTTCTGGCAATTCCAACACTTAAAAGTCTTATTAGGTTTGGGAGGCTCCACCTTACATTCGGATACAACCGGTGCACAGGTTTGGACGTACGCTAAGTCCGGTTCTAAGACCATATTTTTACGTGGGGGTGGAACGTATGCTTCAACAGCTGACTTACGAGCTTCCAACTGTCGACCTAACCTTAACAAGTGTGCTACCGAAGTAACCTCGACCAATCCTAATTGTCGTTGATAGAAAGGGGCAATATTGTTCAGAAGAATTTTGACCTGAACGCTTTCAGCAACCGGAACGCTCAACCTATTAAATAAATTGATCATGACCGACGTATAAATTCCATTGATTCATCAGGGCCTTGAGTGCGTTTCTTAATTTCTTCGAACAATTTGTCATCGTAATTATAGGGTTGAAATTCCTCGCGAAGACGTTTGACGAGGTCAGTCCAATTATCGCAAAACTTCCTATTAGCCCTAAACCAAATTAATGCCTTCTCTCGAAACAAATCGGATGCGGAAGCGAATAACGTGATTTCGGACACGTTCCTCGAAACGCAGAGTTCGTCAACACGTTCGAGAAAAGCATTTAAAGACAGGACTTTATTATTCCCATTGTAAGACAAACCCCATTTAGAAACAGGCACGGACTTAATTTCGTTACTGGCCGCAGAGTGGGTAGCAGCCTTAACTGTGAGGCGTGGCTTCAATTCGCGATTTATTTGCTTTTGGCGGGGATAGAGTAGCCAAAGGTGTTGAAGTCGCACTCGGCGGCGAAATAGAGTCCGGAACTACGCAAGATACCGATAAAGGATTGTTCTGAAAATGCTCGGCAATCGCGGTTAAATCAAGTAAAGGGGATGCTGTTACCCCAGTAACTTCCGGTTCTTTCGGCGCAAAATTGAGCGCGGTTTGTTCGAAGTCGAACGCAAGTTCGTCTAGCGTTCTCAAGATGGCGGCACGTTGTCGCGTCTCGTCACTATTGGTCGGTTGGGAGCGCTGAGCGCGTCCAATGGCATGAGCCAACTTAGCGGAAATTTTATCGTGAATGCACACAGCTGTTGAGCCGGGAAGCGACTCTATTAAACAGCGAATCTCGCTAATCTTTTCCTGCAGAGCTGTCACGTCATCATCAAAAGTCACGTCGTATTTCGGCACAGGCAGGCGTAAATCTTTTTCCAATCGCATTTGCCGTCTTAAATTAGCACGCTTTTGCGCAACTGTTCCGTCAATTTGGATACCTCTTACCAATAATTCATAATTTAATTCCTCAGAATTAAGACGGTCCGGTAATAGTTTATATTCCATTATAATGCGCAACTTATTCTAACAAAATAAATGTTCTGGACGTAATACTCTTAAACGACAAACAAAACAACAAAACGCAAAGCAAAATCGGGCCACACGCGTTTGGGCGCCAAAACTTGCTACCTACCTGCGTAGATAGGCAGAAGCTTTACATTGGAGCGAAACTTTACTCCAATGTTGCCAGCCAGCACAGTGGGACGGGAGGGGGTTCTCTAACCAAAACGCGAAGGCCAAACCAAAACAGGCGCCACTTAATTTTTTTTTGTGAAAGGGATCGCGTGAAAAATTAAGAAAACACGTTACGTCCAAAACATGAACACTTTTATTACTAAAAAAACACAAATAAGAATAAAATAAAACAAATTCGACGCAAGTCGATCGATCTAAGTACACAACAAGACCATAGACCTAACTTTTCGGATCCGAAATCGCTACATATCTATCTTAAAATAAATCAAATCGTCACTAATGCCACAAAATGCAAGAGAATGCAATAAGTTGCAAGTTTTATTGCGACAAAATTAAAGCAATGGATCCGAAATAAAATCCGCGAAATATCGCTCAAAACTACGAAAAGAAATCAAAACGCTCCGACCTGTATTCCTTTGATGTTCGGCGTATTTGTCGGTGTCTTTGCGGCGATGCCGCCGCGGCACTTTGTAATGTGCCGGCTTCCACGTAGAGGGCGAGGGAGGAGCCTTCACCGCCGTAATTCGCGATGCACCCAACGAGAAATACCTCTTGATGTAGGTTCCAGATTAAAGCGCTAAAAGCTTACGATAAAAGCTCACGAGAAAAGCTTACGATAAAGCTGACGATAAAAGCTGACGATAAAAGCTGACGATAAAAGCCTATAAGAAATGAAATAAAACGAACACATAAGTCAAACCGAGAGTTGCTGCGTATGGAACTTACCTCGGTCTATTGCGAAGCTGTGACACCCACAGGGATACGCGGTTTTCCTGTCTTACACCTGGGTCTAAACAGAGTCGGCAATTAGCCGTAGAAATGCACTAACATCCCTTCGATGTAATGGCACGCACAAATGAAAATATTTACGAAAGAGAATGTGACCCAAGCGACAGCAAGTTTCGTTCTGACATTGGCGCAACATTTCTCGTTTGACAAACAAGGAGGGATTCTCAACAAGCGAGACACCGTTTCTTAGTAATAGCGGGAACCAATCGGCTGAAAGGACAAAGGTCACGCATAATACGCGTCCAGAAGTAGAACTTCGCTATAATTCGTTCAATTCCTCGCATACACGCGATTTTGAACTCACTTAAGGAGGGATTACCTATATAAAATGAATTTGTTTGAATAAATGAAGGTCCTGTTAATAGAAATATGCTAAAACGAAAGTTTAAGAAAATTACGCCGGCGAAATACGGGTATTCCTACACTGACTGCAACATGTACAACGACGCGGTCCAAGGAATGATCTGACACGTCGAATTTCGCATATACAGGGCGTGTTCGGAACAGAAATGAAGGCTGGGCGGTGGCGATGCATATACAGGGGGTATTCAGAACAGGAATGAAAGAAATGAACTGTAACATGTTTTTCATTTTCATATTTTTCCGTTCATCATTCATAGGGAAAGTACGAAAGTATCTCATAAGAAGTTGCAACAACACTGCACATTCTGATCTATCAGTCTTTTCACATTTTAATATTGCTTTATTTACCTATTACTTAGTTTTGGTTTTTTCAAGCCAAAAAGATTCTATATTTCAGAAACCTGAAGCATAGATAACTTAACATACAAAGCTGTTTACACTATTTACAAAGCAGATATGTCAAATGGGTTGCCTATATTACCAACTTGTAAACACCGGATAATCAATGTTCTTTTTTTAAATATTTTCAAATCACTATATATTTAGAAATTAATATAAAATTACCGCTTACTTCTAACACACTAAATATAGGCAAATTTTGTAATAAAACTGGAATTTTTTACACAAGCACAATATGCTTTTGATGCCATAATTTCATATTCTCAATAAAAAAATGTCATTTTTAAGCAGTTTCTTTTGCTTTAATTATGAAACACTTGTCTTAATTTTTATATTTTGCCATTCATGAGGTAGTGCCATATTTCTAGAAAAATGTGTCTTAAGAAACTGCAACGACACATTTTGCTTAACCAATCGTTTTCATATTTCATTTATTTCTTGATTTTGATTTTCTAAACAAAAAAATTCTATATCTCAAAAACCTTAAGCATAGGCAACTCAATGTATAAAGGTGTCAGACTGTCACATAGCAAATTTGTCAAATGGGTTGCCTATATTACCGATTTTAAACTTGCTTAAATTTAATTTCATGACTGTATGAGAAACTGCTCGACATTTCCTTCTTTTGAAAACATCATTTATTGAAAGTTTAACATAAAATTACCTCTTATGTCTACATAGAACCTCGTGTATAGGCAAGTCGACAAACAAATCTATTAGATTATCTAAAGACGAAACTCATTAATTACTTTAGCTGAATTTTCAATTAAATTCTTTCTTGTTTTCAAGATTTTATTAGATGATAGTTGTTTTGAACAACTTTAAGACGTTTTACTATTATACCTTCCTAGGAAGTTACAATGTATCATTAAGGCCCAGTTGTACGATTATTTCAACAATAATTGTTAACAATTTAAACTCTACCTTAAAGTTAAGGTGAAATTGTACAAGTGGGTCTAAATTATATTTCTAGTCATCGATTGTGGATTTGTAAAACTAAAATGGTACAACACGGAAACCCACACGGACAGCCTAATCATCGTACCAATCAGCAAAGCATCGGCGGATCAAAGGGCAGGTCGCAGTGGTAGAATGCGACAAGGCAAAACCTACAGGTAACTAAAGCCGACTTTAATCAATGAACTTCCTCATTAAACAGTCTTACCCTCCAGGTTATACACGGAGGAAGATGCACTGAAATTGGCCGACACGACGCCCCCGGAGATGATCCGCAGCAACTTAACTTACGTCGTGCTTCAACTGAAAGCGCTGGGGATTCGCAACATCCTCAAATTCGAATTCCCCAGTCCACCGCCTGCCAAAAACCTGAAGAGCGCTCTGGAAATACTGTACGCACTGTACGCGATTGACATAAACTGTGACCTGACTAACCCTCTCGGGTTCAATATGGCCGAGTTTCCACTCGACCCTTTGTATTCTAAATTACTCCTCAACTCAGGTAATTCATAACCAATTCTATTGCTATGAATAGAAAAGGATTGTAAATTTTAAGGCGAATTTGGCTGCTCTGAAGAGATATTAACGATCGTCTCGATGTTGCAAGTAGAATCGATCTTTGCCAAGCCGGCAACGGGTAACTCGATGATTAAAGCGAGGATTCAAAAGAGGCACTTCGAAGTTGAGGAAGGTGACCTGATCACGTACCTGAATGTATTCTCGGGGTTTATGAATAGCGAGATGGAGCACGGCTTCTGCCAGAAAAATTTTGTAAGTTATAAATCGATGAAGCGCGTGGTGGAAATACGCAGTCGATTGGAGAAGATGTTAAAAAACTATGACGTTCCCATGATTTCTTGTGACGGTAAGAAAAGCATATAACACAAATTATTTATTTATCTAACATGTATTACGTGTTTGCAGGCTGTATAGAGATAGTATTGAAGTGTTTGGTGTCCGGGTTGTTTCCCAACGCTGCATATCTGCATTATTCGGGGGTTTATAAAACGATAAGGGGCGACGTTGAGCTCCATGTGCACCCCGATAGTGTCTTGTACACGATTCGGCAGCCACAATGGTGAGTTTTATCGCACACTACGACTTTCACATCTTAATACTTTTACTGTAGGGTTCTGTTTTGTGACGTTATGCACACTACGAAACTATTCATGAAGGATTTGACTGTGATTAAAAGCGATTGGTTGTTGGAGTTCGCCCCTCACTTTTATCACAAAACATTTGATAGAGACTGATTCTATTAACTTTTATAATAATAATAATAATAAAGAAGGTTGATGACAGAAGAGTATTGGTGCACAACATAAAATACTATTTTATTTGAAGCCGCAACTTTTTCCTTTCCAAATACTCCTGGACGTTATCGAACTTCCTTTTATATAAGAATGACACGTCGTTGTTGGCCTTCAATTTAACTTCGTTCCTTTTATAAAACTCACTCAGTCCCCCGTCGCTCTTCACTAAACCAAACTTGCCCCCATCCTCATCCTCGTGATACCACAAGATGCCATCGTTTAACAAAACAAACAAATTTTCACCTAAACTAAAATGAACCAAAGTCGAGTCACACGCAACGCACTGTAAGAACTGAGTTTGCACCGCGTTTTTGCTGGCGTTCTCCACGCTATGGATTTGTACGACGTGATCAAGCACAGACACGGCGATGTAAGTCTTCCCCCCGTTAAAAACCTGCATGTCGGTGATCGGCAAACACGAGACCTCACACTTTTCTTTAACCATGCCCTCGCAGAAACTATCGACGACTTTTTTATCTTCGATATAATCACCGGTGGTGATGCTGTGGAGCTCCTGGCCGCTTAAGTAGTCCCAAAAACGGACGGTTCCGTCTCCCGAGGCGGAAACCAGAACGTCCCCGATCAAATCTACGTTGGTGACAAACTCCCTATGCCCCAAGCAGAAACTGACGATGTTGTACGCGTTTGGAAAATGCGAAACGCGAATCTTTTCATCTCGATCGCACGTGATGATATACTTGCCGCATCTGGTGAGCACGATATCCAACAGCATGCTCAGGTGGCCCAATATTAAAGTTGGTTCTTCGTCCGTTAATTTATACAGGTAAGCGTCTCCGGTCTTGTCGGCCACCAAAATGTTATTGTCTTGTGTAAATCGCAGCTTGCTGGCAACGCGTGCCAAGATGAAGTTCTTGATTAGCTCGAACTTGCAGTCGTAGACCACGACCTGTTTCGTCTGGGTTGACACTGCAATGTACTTTCCATCTGGAGAAACGCAGGCCGTGGTTAGATCCTGCGCTGGTGTCTTTTTCTGCGCTTCTGTAACTGTCTGAGGCAGTATCGTCACTTGTTCTTCGTTTGTTTTGGTGTTGAATTTAATAATTTGATCTTCG
Organism: Dorcus hopei; assembly: GCA_033060865.1. NCBI lineage: Eukaryota > Metazoa > Arthropoda > Insecta > Coleoptera > Lucanidae > Dorcus > Dorcus hopei. Next base: position 70,085,242 of record CM065425.1, on the reverse strand, counting down.
TTACATAATATTAAGTCGGAATCTTTTTGAAGAACGAAAGCCATTATCGGAAGGAACCCTTTAATTTTGGTGAGGTTAGATCGTTAGATGTCAACGCTAGTAACTTTAACATTCCAAGTTGGCTGACGTGAAACCAGGAGTGCGTTCAGTTACCCTACCCGACAGGTAAGAGTTACCTACTTGGGTAATTACGCCGTGGTAGAAAATTTAAGCGAAGTTTCTAAACGATAACGGTGAACGTATATTAGTACTAACGTCAAAGAAAATATTGATAAATTATGTTGAATTTAGGTTATGTGAACCTGCTGCCAAAATTGAAAGTGAATTTAATTTTCAATTTGTCTACTTAGATTTGCTTGAATTTACTTAATGGTTAAATTTGTAAATAATAATTCTGCCTTCTCATTATGAATGAAATGGCCGTTATTATCAATTACACACTCATATTCTGCCATTTTTCTTCAATTAGGTCTTCTGCAAAATAAACAATCACCAAATAACACGTACAGAAACGTATAGTTATAAATAAATTAACACGTGTTGCGCATACTCGCTATATCTTGGGTAACTTTTAACCACCTCATGAGATGGGGAAGTTAGGAGCACCCGTGGGTGAATCAGCGGGACTTTCTGAACGATTAAGGTGAAATACTGCGGATAACATTTTGTAGTTTATGAACGACCGTGGATAACTTTTCTTACCTAGGTACTGTTCCTGAACGCACTCCAGGGGTGCGTTCGAGAATAACACATTTTTGTGTAACTTTTACAAAAATTTTAATTGTGCTCAGGTCTTGGCTGGTTGTGTAATAAATTCAAGGTTTATTGGTTCATAGCCATTTTATTTTATTTTGTCGATTTGTTATACAAACTGTGACAACGAATGTCACACCTCTCTGGTTGTTAGATTGAAATGTCCATTCAAACTTACATGTTCGTGCTAACGGAAATGACGTTTAAGTGATCTGAGGTAAGATTTGTGGCAAGAGGAACGCAGCTATTGATCAAATGCACTAAAGCAAAATAATCAACGCTGAATTTCATGTTTAAAGTAAATTCCGTTTTAAATAATGAAAGTCGAAAAATTATTATAAGTGAAAGTGACAGGTCTTTTATTTTGTACCCGTTGGTACTTCGTGTTTATCAGTTGCAGTTAGCCTATTTTCAAGAAAATGTCAAAAACCGAAGAAAACGAAAGCGATCAGTGATAAATCACGCGGAAATTAAACACTTTTTTACAGAAAATGGCAACATTCCTAACTAACTCAAGCGTCCTGCGGGAATGGGCCCCTTTAACCGACCTCTTCAACAAACTCCCGACGCGATTACAGAATGGAATATTCAATCAGGAGGTGAAGCTCACTTGCGTCGACGTTTTGCCCGATTTCATAGCCCTCGGCACGAATTTGGGGGTCGTGTACTGGTACGACAGGAAGAAGAAGGACCTGCAGAGATTACGGTGCGAGGTAACATAAACGAATCCCACCGAAACACCCGTTAAAGCAGTTTGCATTCGACAGAACATAGGCTCGACGATAACAGTCGTTAAAGTTATTTCCACGGTTGATTACATGCTGGCTTGCGGCAACAAAGAGGGGAATATAAGCATCTTTCAAATACCCAAGTCACATCCGGATAATTTACCGGAAAGCCTGAAGCCCAAGAATAAACAGGTCGAGAGGTATACCGTGGCGGACATGCATAAAGGAGCCATTTCTGCTATCGAATGGTCAAAGAATGGTATGAAGTTGTTTTCCGGAGATAAGAACGGATTGGTGGTTTTAACGGAAATAGATTTTTACATGGTAAGATTTATGAGTTTCAGATGAGTGAGTGCAGTGTGACTCAGTAACTGTAAGAGATAAGAAAACAGCATATTTTCGATGCCTTTCGTTTAGATAAGTTTGAAAGTGAAAACAAGAGATTACCGTTTTGTTTTTGATTTATAATCTGTATTATCATTTATTATTATCGTATGAAACCTTAGTTTGAAAATTATTTTTAAACTATTTACTCATGTGATAGTGTCATTTAACTCAAACTGATTTGGATACGGAATACATACTGATCTATCCATATTTTGTTTTATATCAATAGAGAAGGTCAACGGCATCAGTAATTATCTCATAGTCAACTTTATTCATATCTGCTGATGCTTACTTTGTCAATTAAACTTAACCAACAAAGGATGCTTATTAACAGCCATTTTAATTAGGTTTTAAGAAAATTAACAGATATGATCAACGATCAAATAGGAAAATCATGGAAGCAATGTTGCCAACTCTTCAGTCTCCCTAAACGTTAGTTGAAAACCCTCTAAATTGGCACTGAACATCCCTAAGTTTTTTTTTTTTTAATGTAACTTATAAAGTGCAACATAAAACGGGGAATCCTACACATTTTAAACTAAATTTTTCGCATTTTTAAGTTTCATACTACACTTTACACATAAAATAATTTTGCAGCACATCTGCAAATCTGTGGAAATATTAAACGAAGCGTACGAAGTGGTCCAACTCAGTTACCACCAGCAGAACCTGCTGATTTCCACGATGTTCAGGAGCATAATCTGCCAGAAGCAGGACAAGTGGAAGGTCACCCAGGTCGGGAAAAAAGATCGTAAATTGTATAGTTTTAAATCGCTCGCGTCCACTGGAATAATCGCTCGTTTCACAGATTGGGAAAGTTCGGGGCAATTTTTTATCCAAATGGGGTTCGTCCCAACGACGTCGTTTTGTATTGCACACGTCCCGGATTGAGGGTTTGGGTGGCCGATACTGAAGGCTGTGTACAACAGACTTTACTCTTCAAGGTGATTCACTTACCCTGATTTGTACCGAACAAACTCAGCTTAACTTTAAGTGTCACAAAAAATGTCACGTAAATTTAAGCTCAACTTAAGTGTTTGGTGCAATTGGCTCTTTATAACTTAGCAGAAAAGGACTTTGTTTTTTATTGAAGGACATTTTAAATAAGCAGTGCCCAGAAGTGCCCCTTATTAATCCGATTTCTAATAGCTTGAAGAAGCTTAAGCCCGCTAATGAAGCTTCGTTCGGGATATTGCTAACGTACAAGGATTTCATTGTGACTTACAGCTCCGATGTGGTCTATATTTTGAACCCCAAAGATTTAAGCATTGTCAGCACGGTCAGCAATTTACGAGGGTAATTGATTGTATCCATCATGGGCAACGACGTAGTCAACCTACATTTCGTTTTGCTTCTAGCATCCTGGCTGTGGCCACAAACAGAGAAGAGATATTCATTTTGGAAGAGGAAAGGTCCCTGATACGATTGGCTCACCAACCAGAATGTTTTAATGGTAAGTCTATTTTTTATTTGCAACGTCTTGCATAATGTTACAGCTTTGTCTGAGATGGGGGGGAGGAGTGCTTCTTTTATGTCATCTGAATATCTACAGTAAATTGTTTGGTGTTGTTGTTACAGTGACGTGCGACTTGTTTTGTGCTCCTGATTTGCTTAGTGTTGAGTCTGAGGTGGTTTTGTTTCGCATTCTCATTGCTCATCCTAATACGTAATAATATTTCAGATGAAGAGGTGTTTAGAGGTGAAATGGAAATCGAGGAATTCATCACAGACACGTTCACTATTAAGTATTTCGAAGAGTCCACTTCGCTTTCAATGAAATCTTTCCACTATGTCAACGTTGATGATAGTAATTTAACAGCTCACTCATGGACTGAAATATTGGCACAATTTAAAAAAAGACGAAATTTGAATCAATACACATTATAATACAATACAATCAGTAACTTACTAGAGTTGTAAGTAGGCCATGATATGCTGCAGAGTTGGTAACATTGAAGGGCAAATCACAGTATTGGGGAATTCAAAATTTGGTCGCGATCTCTGCAGGTATTTTACGGAACTAACGTTTTGCGTAAATGTGTTGTGACATTTAAACAGTGCTTGAAAGAAATTGTGAAATTGCTGAAATTCGAAAATAACTTGTCATTCAACATTTTATTTCGTATGAACACCATCTTGGATTTTTTTTTTCAGTCACGATATCTGCAAGCATTTTATGAAACTGACGTTTTACGTAAAAGTGATGTGACATTTAAACGATGTTTAAAAGAAATTATGAAATTGCTGAAATTCGAAATACGAAAATAACTTTTCAAGAGTTAGAAATGCGGGAATTGTTCTCTTGCACAGATTTCAACAATGTTTGTTTTACATAAAACGCCGATCAGCTGTCGGCGTCTCGGCGATTGCAGCGCCACCATCGGAAATTTAAGTTGCCAATAAGAATCTAGATAGTAGCGACGCTCGAGTATAACTGTCACATTTGCCATTTTGTTTGATACCTATTACTACAAAGTGGTCAAGAATCACTGTTTGAGTTGGCAGTGCTGAATTTTATTTTTAATTGGTACAATTGGAGTAACTTTCGGTTATTGACGGCTTGACACTGAAAGCCGTCACTTCACAAGCGTCGTTTGACATTTCCAATTCAAATTAAAACGCTAATTTTTATTCACATAACCTGCGATCTTGTCGCTGTCCAGATTACGTCAAATAAACCAACAAAACATAATGTTTGTTCTACACTTTCTACACTTTTAACTCCTTTACTCTATTTTTCTCATTCCTACTTGCATTATATTATGTACATCCCACTCTCTCATGAGCGATTGGTGGAAAAAATGTAGAAAAGTGCAGAACAAACGAACAGACCTATATATCCGGTTGCAGTGTTGCAAATAACCGAATAAAAAAATGCTCATAATTGTTTTGCCAACTCAATCAGTTATTCTTGACCACTTTGTACATTACAAATGCGTATAGGTATCAAACAGTATGACACTGACGTTTAAGTGTCGCTACTGGATAATTATAATCCGTTCACGAAATTCCCGACATGTCAAAATGACGTTCAGTTGGTTAATAGAAAATTCCTATCACGCTGTCAGTAACTTTTACCACAGTATATTCTCTAGTCGCACTCCTTAGCTACGTTTATTTATTCAACTCCTTTCACTCTATTTACTCTTTTCGCAATCTAAAGAGTAAGATCGAATAAGTTTCAATACAAGTAAGAGTGAGACAAAAGTGCGAAAAGAGTAAATATGTAGAGTGAACGGAGTTGAATAAACGAACGCAGCTCTTGTCGGCACCTTTGAAGTTTGTGAAATTATTTGAGCTCTGCGCAGTAAATGAATTTAACGCGCCAAACATGTCAAATTAAATTCCACAAGCGGAAATTTTATACTATCAATGACTTTTTTGAGTCATTTTAAAGAAATATAAATTATTAATACGAACATATAATAAAATGACCTCGAGTAAGTCTATTTAAATGAAATAAACCAATAAACATCAAAATAAATAGAGTTTTATTCTATGAAACAAAAATTTCACAAATGTTGCAAATTAATTATTACATTTTTTGTTGCTGTTCTGAGTTTTGAAATTTTGATTAATAAATTTTAAAGTATAAAATATTCGTACTCTTACAAATAGGGAGAGAAGATAATCATGGGGGGAATCCTGACATGGACTTTTAAACTGTTGAGTTTTTAATTGCCATTCTAGAAAGAATAACGATTGCATTGCATTCGTATTTATTGTTTTCGACGAAAAATGCAGGTTCTCGCACTAACCTACAAATTTGTTTTACTTTGCTTAACTAGTGTAGAATATTATGGTTGGCACTTATCAAATGATAATTAGTGCTTTTGAAAAATAGAAAGCAGAACTCCTAAATCTGTTGATAATAAAGTATAGATGTTACAGTCTGAAGCACCGTGGTCTGCAGAAACAATCAATCCGAATATTACTTGCTAACGAACTCGCAATCATTTGCAAAACAATAACGATAATTTTCTTTACAAAAAGTACACTTAAATGTTGTTTAACTAAACATTTTATCACAAATAAATCAAACGTAAACAAAACGCATTACTTGTCTACGGTGGCTCCCTCACACGTGCCGTGGTCAGTTTATTTCCCAATTACTTATACTGTGATAGCTTTTGTTAATTTGTCACTGACATTTGAATTCATTAAATTTGATACACTTATCATAACCTTATTTAAGATGTTTGACACTAATGACCTTAAATATAGTCAGGTTAAATAGTAGATAATTTACTACTTATCAAGTACAATCAAAATTTTCAATACGTCAGAGTAAACGTCACGGGAGTTTTGTGAACGGATTATACTTATACTGTAAACAAATCACGAATTTGACAGGTCAGATTTGTGCTTCAATCGCCATTTTCTTTCTGAGCATTTTTGATTAAAAAATATTTAGTTCCAAATCTATTTTTTTTTTAATTTGACATTCTGACATGTCAGTGTCGCCAGCTATTGTTGTCGCAACAATCTCGGCCTACTCTGGTTATAAATTCATTTGATCTCATGGTGGTTTCTATTGAGTGATCCAATCACAAAAGCACGGATTTAAAAATCATGTCTTAACTAGATTCAGAAAATTTTAGATTCCAATTAAGACGTGGTTTTTAAATCCGTGGTTTTGTGGGAGATCACATGGTATAACCAACGAGTGTTCAACTGAAAAATTCGTTGAAGTTGATTTTGATTTTTTAATGAAAGAAGATAGAGCTAAGAAGGGATGATTTCTCAAATCGATTGACGTTTGAATGAATGACAGTTGTTAAGTACAAATGGTCAAGAATCTCTGTTTGGGTTGGCAGTCCTGAATTTTATTTTTAAATTCTACAGCTGAGCCGTCCTCCATTTACAACCTAATTGAACGCGAATCGATTCAAATTCATTTAAAAATCACTTCCATTTGTTGTTACTCAATTGGCGGTCAGTGATGAGGAAGTGATTGAGTTTCCCTTCCCGCACCCTGTACTGATCAAACTAATTTTGTAAATCAGTTATCAGTTTCATGTATGTAATTTCGTACGCATTTTGAGGTTATGTTAATTTTAGTTCCAAAACATCATTCCTGTAAGAGTCGCTCTGTCCACTTTAAAATCAGTTCAGTTCAAAATCAAATCGACTTGATTTTGAGTGAAGTGAATGTAAATGGAGGACGGCTCTGGAGTAACTTCCGGTTGTTGACACTGACAGCGTGACAGCCGTCACTTTACAAGCCTCATTTGACATTTCATTGCGGTACTCTATAAATTAATCTGGGGCACGGATTCCTAGATTAATAAAGGACACAGTCGTGTTCTCAGTTGGAAGCCATTTTTCTGTACCGAAGAGGGAGCCACCTGTTACTATCTTTGAAGAAGTGATCATTACAAATTAGTACATAATTCATTTTAGGGTGAAAATAATGATTTATTATTCAAACTGTAAATTAAATGTACAAAATTCTAATTCAATTGTAAATATTTCTGATGTTGGTACTTATTGTTATTACCTCAACGTTAAGAAAATTCAGAAATTTCAGTTTTACATTTAGTGATGTAAAACTGAAATTTTGACACTGACAGATATTAAAGAAAAAAAACATGTATAACCGGTTACAATGTTGCAAATAGCCAAATAAAAAATGCTCTTAATTGTATTGCCAACTCAAGCAGTTATTCTGGGCCACTGGTGGTTGCGTTTTGTTTATAACCTAACGTGACATAACCTGAGTAAAATGACATTTGACACGTTGATTTAATTTCACAATGTCATGAAAAATCAAAGGCTATTTGATTCAGTTGAACAATTATTAATTATTACATATTATTTTTTTAATTGTGCCACTATTGCAGTTCACGAGCGAATCCATTTAAGTGCTAAATATTTGGATTATTCAACCCTTTTTCTTTAGGTTATTCCTATTTAGCGTCGCACGTGGTCGTGCCTTCCTATTTTTTGACAGATCAAAACAACGTAAGTCCTTTTGTCGCGGACGATCAGAACGAGGATAACAAATCGACAAGGACGTCTCTTATCGCAAGGGACTTTTACCTAACGTCTATATTCCCAGCAAAAATATCCAGGCTTATACACGTTTTCGATAGTTAAGATTTTTTATTTTTATTTTTTTGAGGGCGTTCCATTTTAGAGTTCTATATTTATTTCAGAAAATCGCAGGTAATTGAATCGGGAGACAAAATTGTAGAAAATAATTGTCATTTTTTTATTTCTTTTGAATGCATTTACTATATAGGATATTTCAGAAAGTTTACACTTTCATTCTGTTTTTTTTTTTTTTTTCTTTTGGAACACTATATGTATACGAATATGATAATTGATAAAACTGAAAACATTTTCTTATTTCAACTCTTACTGCTGTAATTAAATTTATTTAAAAAGAATTCATCTCTACAATTGATGTAGCTTCTTTCTGGGGATATTGAGGAAGTGGGGAATTTCCCGGATTCACAATTTCTAAAGGCCTATAAACCCCTGATATTTTGAGACTATGATTTTGTGATAGCAAATTCGGCATTAGCTCTTGACACCACGGGGGTCACCTATTTTTTATTACAATATTTTGCCTTGGCATAGTAGAGGCCTCTGGTGTTGCATCTATGAACCTTGTCCACTTTTATTTACTGCTACTCTTTCGTTCTTCTTCACTCCGATACGGAGTCGTATTTGAAATTATTCTCAACAGTTCTAGGGCCCTCTACTTTTATTAAAATGTATCTTCTTGGTGCAGCATAGGCCCCTTGTGGAAAACCTGCTGCTCTCTTAAAACGTCAATTTTTTTTTTCTCGTTCAGATTCACTTTGTTCTTCACAATTAAAAAATAGACTATAATTTTGTAATAACAAATTTGGCATTAGCTCTCGATATCACTGGGGCCACCTATTTTCATTAAAATATTTTTCTTGGTATGACGGAGACCTCTTGTGTCACATTTTTGAACCTCGCCCACTTTTACTGCTACTCTTTCTTAAAACGTCAAATTTTTTCTTTATTTTTCTTGATTTCTTCATTCCGATAAGGAATCGTATTTGAGACTGACTTTCAACACCCCTAGGGCCACCTATCTTTATTAAAATGTATCTTCTTGGTGCAGCAGAGGTCCCTAGCGGAGAACCTCTGAGTTTCGCCTACTTTTGCTGCTCTCTTAAAATATCAATTTTTTTCTTTCTTTTTCTTGTTCAGATTCACTTCGCATTAAAGAAATAATAATAATTTGTTCTAAAGTTGAAAAAATTCAGCATGTCGTTCATGAGAAATAAAAAAGAAAGTTGATCAGTTGCCTTGAGTAAACGTTTTCAGTTTTTTTTTTTTTTTTTTTTTTAAATTTAATTTTCTTCAGTTTTGCGATTGTCTGCGCAATAGACATTATTAGAACACAATTAGCAAGCAGAGATACCGATTTAGTTGAACGTGACTGTTGAATATAGAATTCTAAAAAAAAGGGACACCATGTACAGTGATGTACAAAAGTAATGTGACTCGTTTGTTTGTTGTGTTAACGGCTTTAGAAACTTTCTTTTTTTTTTGGGAGGGGGATTTCATTCTTTTGCTTTATAATATGTATTACCAATTCATTAATTAAAACAAATTAACGCATTTTATGCAATCAGAAAATACACAGAGTGGTAACAAAGTCCTGCACAAACTCATAATTTGTTTATTTAATGTTTTTTTTTTCTCCCAGAATTGTGAAACAGGTAATTTTTATTTTTAAGAACTCATTTTTGTGCAAAAATCTTCTCGATCGCCATTTGTTTTTCAAGTCAGGGTTGTCATTTAAAAAAATTATGATGACGTCACAGCGGAAAAACAAATGCTGCCAATCGAGAAAATATTTTTGCACTAAAATGTGTCTTTTTAAGAATAAAAAATTACCTGTTTCGGAATTTTGAAAAAAAAAAAGAAACAAATTATGAGCGCTTGTTGGGGCTTATCATCACTCTGTATATATTTTTTTTAATTAATAGACAAAAATAATAAAGCAGAAAAACATGATTCGAATAAAAAATGTAATTGAATTGATGCTAGAAATAAAATGAAGATGTCGCTATAATACCGTCACTAAATAATTACAGCAGCACCGCAATCAGCCGCCATTTTAGTGCTAAATGTTGGCGGGAAATTTAAATATCTAACCCTAATAACGACACGCTCGGGCATTTTAAACTTTTGACAGGCGTTAAATTTGATTAAACTTACCAGAAAGAAAATCACTAGAAAAATCGGCAATTTAAACTTGCCGGAAAGAAAATAACTAGAAAAGACGGGTCATTTTAGTGCAAAAACGTTTTCTTTGTCTTACACATTAAGCGTATGGATTGCGGTAGTGTATTTATTTAGTGACTGTAAACGAAAATGGTCACTAAAGTTGACGAAAGTGGTCACCGAAGTTGACGAAAGTGGTCACTGAAGTTAACCAAAGTAGTCACCGAATTGACGAAAGTGGTCACTGAAATTGACGAACGTCGGCCATTTTAGTGCAAAAACGTCGTTTCTTTATCTTACACATTAAGCATACGGATTGCGGTACTTATTTAGTGATTGTAGAATAACAGATAGGACTGGGATGCGAAAGTTAAATACAAGATGGCGCGACAATAGCCCCACAAAATTAAAGTCCCTAAATTAATAAAGCACCGCAATAGAGCCAAAATGGTAATCTAATCAGCTTTTAGCGTCCTACAGTCATTAATTCATTTTGACATACAATACAAAAATGGGCACAAGAAGAAATTTAAATTTTATTTATAGAATATTTACAAAGAATGACAAATATTTTAGAAATTTGTTGTCAGGTTTAGGTCAAAACTCGGACGCAAGATGCCACGACCTAAACTGTACAATGTAAAATATGTTTTCATTAAAAATTAATTATGCACATCAAATGATAAAGAAGTAAGCAGTCAGTAAATAGCGTTTTCGATTGACTGCTCTGGAGCACTTTCAGAATATCTCCATCCCTTATTATTACATAAGGCTAAAAGAAGATGAGAATACTCTGAGAGGTGCTCTAGGACAGTCAATCGAAAATGCTATTAAATTATAAAGTGCAATTAAAAAAAAAAGGAGGATTAAATTATTTATGATTGATGTAATAATTAACATGAATAAGTATTTTCTGTACAGTTGACTCAAAAGTTCATCAATACAATGAAGAAAAAAAAGTTTAGTAGATTTAGTAATGTCGGGTATTTTAAATTTTGCCGCCAGAAAGTGGAGCCAAAATGGCGGAAGTTTGCGGTACTTTAGTAATCTAGGGACGTTACATACAAAAGCTGCGTTCTTTTGTTCACTCCGTACGGAGATGAAGTAAAAGTAGAGTGAGAGCTAAGCTGATACAGGTTAAAGTGAGACAAAAGTGCGAAAAGAGTAAATAGAGTGAACGGAGTTGTATAAACGAACGCAGCTAAACTAACAGGATGAAGTTGGGCATCGAAGACAAAAGACAGAGAAAGCTGGAAATACGAGAGAGGAAGCTTAAAATTTTCATTCAGTTTTCAATCGCAAAAGTCTATATTTTTTTTTTTAAACAGTTTTGGTGGCGACACCTTGCGGTCGATTTTTGAACTAAAACCGACTTGCAACTTAATTTCTGTATGATTTTTACTTAATAAACGAAAATAAAAGCAGATTGGAATAAAAAATGTAATTGAATTGTTGTTGAAAAGAAAATTAAGATATCGCTAGATAAATAAGTAACAGATAGTGGAGGAAAAGAGTGGAGATGAGAGTTGGACGACCAAACACAAGATGGCGTGACAACAACCACAAAATATAACACAAAATACACACATTTAAATAAAGCATAAAGGAAAGAAAGTAATTTCGTTGCTAAATACCAAGATTATGAAAAGAATAACGAATGTACCTTAGACATTTGCAATTTGCAATAAGCCACATTACTTTTGTCCGTTATTACACATACATATAGTTATTAAAAAAATATATTTATATACTTATCCTATATACTTTCCTGCATATGTATAATAATAAATAAATTAACTTGAGCATTTTATAGTTGTATTCCACGAAACATCAAAAACCCCCGTAAAATTGTATGTAATTTTTCTAACTGTAAATCTTATGCTTCAGAAGAGAGTTACTCGATCCCAAGCGCAAGCACCTTTGCACCCCTGTCATCGTCAATACGTGAATTAACGAATAAAATTCACACCAGCACGATAATATCTGCGATCCCTCCCTTCGGCAGCCCCCTACCGAACAGCCTCAACATACACACGGACGTCACCTCAATTATAAGTGCCGAAGAAGCGATGGAATCTCCCTCTCCCCTAAGACTTGCCGTTACTACTAAACCACCGACGGAAACGAGCGAAATAAAACTGGTGGGGAACGAATTGGACAGGAACAAGAGAATGGAGATATTAAATGAGATCGCCAAGGAGGAGTTCGATGACACCATCTTGTTTAAGCATCGAAGACGCAAAAGGCAGAATAACAACATGGCTAACAGCGTGGGGAGTTTAAGCTCGAATAGCTCGGATGAGGTGGACAGTTCCATTTCGAGGCCGACTCTGATGAATCTCAGCACGGTGAGCGGCCTGCCGGATCCGAGGAGCCCCGACACGATCCTCTCGGATATCGAACAGAAAGAGAAAATGTTGGCCGACATTTTGAACTTTGACCAAATCAAAATCAACCTCGATGATTTGAGAGAGTGCGAAAACGAAGTCGAGGCAGAATCCAAATCGGATGAAACTAGGCGAGGAGATTTCAGTGATTCGGCTGAAGACGACGATGTTAAATCGGATCAATCAACGCACTCAACGGCACAAGTCGACATCTTGCCCAGGCATATCGATCCACCTGGTAAGAAAAGACCAAAGAAGGAAGTTGATTAATAAATAATTGATGTGTTTTGCAGCTGTTATAAATATACCGAACGAATGGAATTTGTCACAGGTTAAATTGAGCACCGCAAGAGGGAAAAGCGAGTCTGATAACTCTCTGGGTGATTGGGAAATGGTATAGCAGACGGTGTTACAGTTTATAGTTGCCTGCAGGTCTAAAACTATTTTCATAACGATTCCATATAATTTTGTATTCTAGTCAAATTTATTATTAAGTTTATCATGGGGGGAGCTACGTTCTATTATTTAATGATCTTTTTTTTGTTGTAGTTTTATAATGCACCTATTTTGTTTAATAAAACGCTTTTATTTACTCAGACTCGGGAGGATAAATTAATAAAGCGAAGTCATTGATAATATTTTGTATATTTTACACTCCCTCTGAGTTTCAGTAAACATTAAACGAAATAGGAAGATTCAAAATTATTTAAAAAAAAGGGGGGAGAATTACTTTACACTGGTTTGTAATCCAGCTTGCTCTCGAGTTTCTTGTTGTCGGCTACTTTACGGACGGCTTTCATGAAGTCTTCTTGTATGACGTATTCACGTTCAGAACGGATAGCGAATAAACCAGCTTCGGTGCATACATTCCTATAAAGGCACAAATAAATTTATTCTTTATATTTTATTTTTCAACTTCAAAATTACCTTAAATCAGCACCGTTGAATATATCAGATAGTTTCACAATCGCTTCATAATCTAATTCACCATGCTTCGCAATGGGCCCCGCATGAATCTTAAGAATCTCAAGCCTGGCCTGCTCATTCGGCAACGGAATCTCAATTTTCCTATCCAAACGTCCAGGACGCAACAGTGCCGGGTCTAAAGTATCTGGTCGATTCGTGGCCATAATCATTTTAACCTAAAAAAAATAGCATTCTTGATTGAGACTGCACAAGTGCAATCAGTGTAGGTGAATCAAAAACACTGTTTTTTTTTAATATATATATAAAACTAACCTGCCCCAATGAATCAAAACCATCCATTTGATTCAGGAGTTCCATGAGGGTGCGTTGTATCTCACGATCGGCAGATGTACCCTCCGAAAATCTCCTACCCCCTGCATGAACCCCACAAGCGTTTATTAATCTGAACAACACAAGAAGCCAGACTCACCGATAGCATCGATCTCATCCATGAAAATAATACACGGCTGATGGTCTTTCGCATAATTAAACATTTCCCTGATAAGCCTTGCGGATTCACCAATGTACTTATCCACGATTGCACTCGAGACTACCTTCAGGAAGTTTGCATCCAACTGCGAAGCAACCGCCCTGGCCAACAGTGTTTTCCCCGTGCCGGGTGGACCGTACAACAGACAACCTAAATAAATAAAAAAGTATGTCGTGAATTCGTATGTATAAAGAAAAGGTGAAGTGTGAACCTTTGGGTGGAGTAATTCCAACTCGCATGAACAACTCAGGGTTGAGCAGGGGAAGCTCGATTACTTCCCTCAATTCCCTGATTTGCTCCGAGAGGCCACCGATGGCCGAGTAAGTCACGTTGCCTGGGTCTTCGTGGCTCATGTTGTACACCAGGGGGTCAACTTCGCGCGGTAAATAACGCATGATTGTGAGGGTCGTCATATCCAGGGCGACCCGTGTTCCGGCTTTCAGTTTTGTCTTGTCCAGTTGCCTCCGGCAACCGACTACGTACCTTGGGCCGTTCGTAGCTTTCACGATGACTGAAATAAATAGGTGTGTGAATGCAAACACGTAGATATTAAAGTTGCTTACACTTTTCTTCTGTAAGTTGCTTCAGGACTTCGCCTACGATCTGTCCGACACTCTGCAATGCTTTTAGGTCGTTCTCTGATTTGTCGTACTGCTTAGTGAGATCTTTTAATTGATCTCGCACTAACAAAAAAAAATAATAATTAATCAATGTAAAAATAATTGAATTTTCATGAGAAAAATGGACAAAATTATACTGGATAAAATTATATGCGTTTATCATAAGTAAAAACAATAAAAAAATCAAATTGAATTTATTAGTATTGATTTACAAACGCTTTTAAAATTAATCAAAGATTAGATAAACATTTCAGGTCTCTAGAAATAGGACCTCAAGGGTCTTCAAACAATCCTAATTGGTTCAGTCCCCTCATCTACAATGCTGGCCAGCAAAAGGTAGATTTGATTGCAATGGAATCCTTGAGCATCCTCAGGATAGCTATTTCGTCTCTATTTGGAACCTCATCAGCAGAAGAGTATACATAAGGCCGAAATATCTATCTATTCAGAGGATTGCAATTCAAAGTGACTTGCAATAAATTTCAAATTTTTTATAATTACATACTTTGTGTCATAATTTTCAACAGACAAGAGAGTGTTTCAATAAAAAAAATTATGTTGAATTTATGTTTCCAGTCTTTTGGTATGTGTTGATCGAATGTTGTATTAAAAGAGGTCTCACTAATAAGTAATGTATAACATTATAAATTATAGAAAAATTTGAAGAGATGCGTCAAATTTAAGAAAAGAAAAAACTAATATTATCTTCTTTTCGTTTTCGGATCTAATTGGACAAACGAATTCTGAACGAATTGTGGAGCCATCTATTGACTTTTATCGCTGTTAAGTGGAAAACACTTATGGCGGATTTCACAAACGTTACTTAAGTTTATAATCATCCGTTAAAAGTGAACGTTGCCATCGTTACATGTGTTGAAGATATAGGAATGATTATTCTTAATCGATGATTAAAGTTAAGTGACGTTTGTGAAATCCAGCGTTAAGGTTTGAAAATAAAAACGAAAGTTCGAAACATCTATCGAGTTTTATCGTTACTACTTAAGAATTCTCTTCTTTTCATTTTTGGATCTAATCGCACAGACCATGGCCTTCTAAATGAAAAGCGAGTTCTAACTGGCCTGGGCGTTTTGAAAATTTTACATTGAATTTTTGTGCTCGAGAAAACGCCAAAAGTCGACACTGTGGCGCTGCTTATGGGGCACTGACAGCACTGAGTGAAGTGCACTGTCATTACTGTCAGACAAAATGAGTTCACGCAAAATTAATTAATATTGTAATTACCGTAATACAACATAATTTATATGATATAAACTTTATAGATTCATGCACCAATCATTTGATCACGTCGGAGTGAAATACGCTTGCGTAATAAAGAAAAACTGTCATTTTAAAAAGCTTTCGTGATGAATAATTACAACAACTTACATAAAAGAGTTTCGACTTTTGATAATGTAAAACGTGTTAAAAAGGGCCTTGATAATTACGCACAATGAGAAAAGAAGCTTTATTATACATGTTATAACTTACCACAGAAATTCTGAGTATATGCAGGTAAGATTTTGATCTAAAACCGTAATAGTTTAATGCTAAATTAAGTTGTCGAAATTGGACATAAATACTCCACCTTATTCCAACGTAAATAATATCCAGTATGATCAAATTTTTACAACAATAACATTAATTGTTCTTACACGAATTCATCCAACATTCACATGTGACAGAACTGTCAAGATTTTAGGTTAAGAAAGCGCCCTGTAAGCAGTGCTTGGCGGAGCACGCCTGAACTGCACTTTTGCCCAGGCCAGATAGAACTCGCTTTTCATTTAGAAGGCCATGGCACAGACAAATAAGAATTCTGATCGAATTGTGGCGCCATCTGTTGACTTTTTTCGCTGTTAAAAGGAAGAAACAGAAACAGTTTGCTATATTTAGGCTCCGCAACTTAAAGCAAGAGATTCAAGGTTTTTGTTTTCTAAAACAAAAAATGGAGGTACTAAGAATTATAAATCTAAAATAGTTCTGATTCACTTCGAAAATGAAAACAAAAGTCCCAAACTAACGACATCTATCGAATTTTATTTGTTACTGATGAGAATTATCTTCTTTTCATGTATTGCAAGACAAAAAGAGATCGAGGATAGAAAAGAAAAAAGAAGAATAGAAAGAAAAAAGTAAGCACATTTAGTTCAACTGTCCAAATATTTGTACTGCAACGTTATCTATTGCATAACGTTATTAAGGCCTGATTTTTTCACCTCCAGTTAACTTTATCTTGTGATTAAGGCCCGATTTTTTCACCTCCTGTTAACTTTATCTGGTGATTAATTCCTATAGTAACAATTGTGATCACAATCGTTACTATGGGAATAAACCGTCAGATAAAGTTAACTGGAGGTGAAAAAACCGGACCTAAGTGAACGAAATAACTGGAAGAAAATTATACCATTTATAGAAAAAGCGTATACAGTTTATTATGGTTTCGAAATTTGACATCAGAACAAATCTTGGGCCCCGCATACATGTTGTGCATGATGTTAATACCTTTAGGGTGGGTTTACAGAAAGCAAATCAAATATTTAATTGCGAATTAAACCAATTACGATTAAGTTGCCATAAGAATTACATTGCGAAATGTCAAATTAACAACGTCATTAAAATTTCATTGCAATTAAAGTTTCTGTAAACTGGGCCTAAATATTTAATAAAAAACTGGATATTTAAAAGGTATTTATTTATTCTGAACCAGACGTGATAGAAATAAACTCTTTTGCTTTGTGTTTATCAGTAATTATAGACCAATAGAAATATACCATTATAGGTAAGACTGACAAGTGACAAGTTGTAAAAAGTAAACAATAACACAAAAGACAGGTGCAAAGCAGTGATTATATTTTTGCCTATTTTTAAACCCCTACAACAAAAATTTTGGAATGAAAAGATATAAAGTATAAAAAAAGGGAAATTAAGTTACAAAAAGGAAATATGTGACATTATATTAGGGAATTTTTGTGGTACACACCTGGCAACACTAATCCACACTGTCAAACGGATAGTATGTTGGTATCACTCCACACTTGTGACATTTCTTGTTTTATTTAACATTTTAAATTTAGTAATAATAATTTAAATTTAATACATTTTAGGGAAGCGTCGTTAATTTTGAGTACAAATAAATATTTTGTAACTTAATTTATACGCCATACCATACCTAATCTGGCTTTTATCCACTGACATGTTAATAAGTGAATGTACAAGTACACCCAAAATCACGAATTTTCTTCAAATTTTGACATTAACAGTGCAGATGTTAAGTAAACTGACTACACATAAACTCAAAATAAAAAACACACTAAAAAAGTGCTGCCAACTATTTCAGTCTTTTTGACTCGCAAAGTATATCGTTTCCTGATTGGTTCGTTATTAATAACCAACCAATCAGTAAAAGATCCGCAATTAATATTTTGCGTTTGTAATTCAATATGATCAGATCAGTTTAAATCAGAGTTACTCTGAACTACTAGAACACAATGCAAATGGAACAAATTCGATCACATGTCACTATATAAACATAACCTCTTTGATTTTCAGTCTGACATAAATACAAAGTGGTCAAGAATAACTGTTTGAGTTGGCAATACAATTGAGAGCATTTTTTTATTCGACTATTTGCAACACTGCAACCGGATATATGTTTTGTTGATTTATTTGACATAACATCAACAGCGACAAGATGGTAGGTTATATGAATAAAAACTGGCGTTTTAATTTGAATTTGAAATGTCAAATGACGCTTGTAAACTGACGGCTGTCAGTGTCAATCGGAAGTTATTCCAGTTGTACCATTTAAAAATAAAATTCAGCACTGCCAACTCAAACAGTGATTCTTGACCACTTTGTATATTAAATTACTTGACATTTCACAGGTTTAATTCGCATATTTTTCAGAAATGAATAACATAAATAATGCGTGTATTCAAAACTTTTGTCTGCTTTAAAAAGTGTTAAAAAAAAGTAGGTATTACCTGCAAATGAATATTTATATTCGTTTCGGGACCCTGCAATTTAAGGAGAGCCATTTTGTATGCTGGTATGTATTGTATGTATGAGATGTCGCAAATATAACCGAAACAAAAATGCTTTTACGGATTTCTGTTATCCCCTCTCTTTTTATTCAAAATGATAAGTTTTATGTAAAAGTAGGTGCTTGAGGGGACGGACGCAGGTAAAAACAGGATCAGTTGGTGCAAACTACTCTTATCAAGAGGAACATGTTGTGGATCAGTTAGAGCTACTCTGAATAGCTCCGACGGTTAAAAGGAAAGCGCCTCAGATACATCTGAACTAATAGCGTTTTCGATTCATCTGCACTGGTTGCACTCAGTGTATTTGCATCTTCTTTTAACCTCATGTAATAAACGAGATGAAGATATTCTGAGTGCGCACTAGTGCTGTCAATCGAAAACGCTATAAGCTTAACACAACCACCTGGACTATGATGGTGACATCTATTATTGTAACTTGACAACTATTACAAAATTAAAGCACCATTTGAAAGCTTCCGAGGCTAAAAAATTCTTGGAAACTTGGAACACCTATGACCAATTGCAGGTTTAACAAAATGTTAGTCACATTCGAATTGATATTTAAGTTGAAGATTAGATGTCAATTAAAAGGTCTGTTCGTTTGTATTACTCGGAGTTACACTAAATAAAGTTGTCAAATGTAGTTTTCAGTCATATTCGTTTCTCTCAGACCGAAAAAACTTCGAACTTGACTGAAAACTTCATTTGACAGCTTTTAGAGTAACTCTGAGCAATTCGCGACTTAATTGTCAACGCGAGAGGTTGCTGTTAATTGCAAAATGGTCGATAAAAGGGTCACAGTATACTTATCAATCAGTAGGGACAGCTCGTGTCGGCACCTTTGATGTTCATACTACCGTTTTCAGAGCCAATATAGCCGTTACTGGCGGGCTTTCATTTTATTGATACTAGATGTCACTGGTTGAAAAAATGGCACGGATAGAAATGATTGCAAGCAAATCATAGAATGGGATGTTGTTTTACACAACTTCAGACTTTCTACACAACATAAATTCATCATAATCTAACAAAGATGGTTTTCTGTTCAATCTTTCTCATCTCTCCGCATCCATAATACAAAATGCTGAATTAAAAAACGCCCGCTTAAAAGCAATTGATGAATTCACCGGTGCGCCACACGCGGCCGTTTGTGGAAAGTCCGCCAGTTTTCGCACATGCGCACTCAGAAACTGTAATGCCAGAAACCCCTAGCTGTCCCTACTGATTGATGAATATACTGTGAAAGGGTGAACAACATTGCGAAGTTTGATTGGTGCATGTTTTCTGATGTTTTCAATGTTAAACCAATCCAGTGAAATATTGTTCACCCTTTCGATGGTACCAGCAGAGGTCGCCTACTTTGATTTTGCGAATACAAATTATAGAATGTGTTTGACATTATACTGGCTGTACGTAACTGTCTAAGCACAACTTAAATTTAAGTTCTGCTTAAAAAGTTGGTGCAACTGGGTATAAGTAATGAATGAACACATACGTAAGCTAATAACCTCAATAAATTTTGAATGTTGTTGCTCAAGGGGGTAAGAAAATAAAAACTCTTCGAGGTTTGAGGCTCTTCATATAGAGTTAAATAGAAAAGAATGTGTTGTGGATCCTGGGTAGCTCCGAACTGATTTTTCAAGTAAATGGCCTTCTATCTAAAGCTAAAGGATTTGTCTTGCTAAAGGTATATAAAATAACGTAAAACTATTCTCATCGTAGACAAGGGGCCTTACTACACATACACACAAAAAAATTATTAAAACTTACTTTCTTTTAAACGCGCCTCAACTTCCTTATGCTCGAACAGCTTTTTCCTATAGTCCTGAAGACTTTTTTCACGATCAGGCTCAACTGCAGTCATTTTAATTCACGTTTTCTTCTTTCTGAATTGCTAGGATGACTTGCCTTGTAAACTTAACCTAAAAAAGCCGTTCGGGAACAAAACAAGAGCGAGCAATGTTGCCGGGCAACCACGATGATGACGCTTCGCTAATGTGCTTTTAATTTACCTCGATGATTCGGCCAGGTCCTGGAGCCAGCCGAAAACGCAAGAAATGAAGAAATTCAAATTCAGGTAGCCCCCCCGCGGTAGTTTTAAGGGTGGTCGTTTAACGCGAGCGAGTTTTGTCTTAACATGTAACTGCGGATGGCACCTCTTGCGACGCGCACGCGCGCGGCAATGTTGACAGCTAACCTTTTGTAGATGTCAAAAAATTTTAGGTACAAGCTTGATCGTTTACACACGAAGCTTGTGTTTACGTTATCATTTGAATCCACAAACAGCAAACCGATGTTTATGTCGTAGCTTTGAATTTAGTATTATTTTATATTTTCTATTATAATTTCATCTACCATTCATCTCAGGGTAAGAAATCGAGCGCGCTTTCGCCGTGTGAAACCGTACCTCTTCTTGTGTTCCAGAATGTTTTCAAATGGCCTAGCTTGTAACCTACCTTTCAATTGTATGAGCGTGACGAGGGACTCCGGATCTGATGAATTGCTTCCTAATAAAATGGCTCGGGAACCGGTACTACTTAACGTGTATGATATGTACAAAATTAACGATATAACTTCAAATATAGGATTAGGCGTTTTTCACTCAGGTAAATTCAGCTGTATGCATTACAGAATCACGTGTAATAACCGACGTTTTCGTGTAGGTGTAGAAATATACAGTACGGAATACGCATATGGTGGCCATCAGTTTCCTTTTACGGGCATATTCGAAATATGCCCGCGTGACGAACACGAATTAGGCGAACAGTTTAGGTTTAGGTAGGCCTCTCCAAACCAAGTAGCTCATGAAATTAATTTTCTGTAATTTCCGCAGGCAAAGTATACACATTGGTTACACGGATTTTACAGAGGACGACATAAAAAGGATTATAAACGAACTCGGAAAGGAATTTCGAGGGGATCGGTATCACCTTATGAATAATAATTGTAACCATTTTTCAGGAGCTTTCACAAAGGTATTTAGTAGTAGTATTATTTATTTGGAATTGCATTAAATAACGTATATAAATAAAAGAGTGTTTGTAAAAATGTTGCTTTGGGAAAGACGTTTCTTTGTTCAGGTACCTTGACTTAATTTAAAAATGCTGTTTCCTGTAGATTTTATTGACCTCTTTCACAAATGAAAGCAAAACAAACTGGTGATTCATCACTGTGGCATTTGCCTGTCAAGATAATGAACTTTATATGAACAAAGCTTTCATTTAGAGGGCTATCATTCATGAGTTATCTATTCGTGGAATTAATCCTGATTGCAGGAAGGCACTTATTTAATTTGGATTGCAGGAAGGCACTTATTTAATTTGGATTGCAGGATTACACTTATTTAATGTCTTTCAACTTTCATATACACTTTAATCTGTGAAGGATTTTATTTAACTTTGTCAAAAACAAATCGAAACTTGGAGATATGGAAACTTAATGAAATGGAAAAAGAAGAAGAAGAAAAATATATTTTGCCTTTAGAGAAGAATTCTTTTTATTGAATTTATATTATTCGCATTTGCTGCATTAGTCTAATCCTAATCAATCAATTTATTTAGATTTACTCAAATCACCGAAAAAAAAAGAACTTGAAACTTGCTTTTTTTATGTTAAGAAATGTGTTATACAGGGTGTCCATTTTTCAAGCCTAACTGTAGGGAGCTCGGACCTCGGTTGCATATTTTTATCATAGTCAATAATGTGCAGACAATTTTTTTAAAAATTATTTGCGGTCTTCAAGATATTCGAAAAAAAAAGTAAACATCCCGATTTTCGTTTTAATTTTTTTTTTTTTATAAAAACCACCAAAGTCAGGCATTTTTAAGTCAGACTTGTTGAGGCACATTTTTTGAGGAATTTAAATAATTTCGAACAAATGGCTTTCAATTTTAATTTTGTTTTATGGACACCATCTTGGATACTTACACTGTTAATTGAAGCTTCTTTTTCTGATTACGAAGATGGTTTCAGTTAGATTCTGTGACAAAATTTCGAAATATTGAAAGAGTGCTTTGGAAATAAAAAGCAAGCAACACAATTTGAAGTGTGATAGTGACGTTTCTTGTTACATACAATAATTGCAAACGTGCAGAACTGTCAAATTTCCTTTGGAGACAAAAAGCAAATTTTTTGCAGAACAGCATTTGACAGTGCAGTTCAGTTTGTAATGTGATAGTGACTATTATTGTTAATTGCAAACATGCAGAACTGCCAAATTTTCTTTGGAAGCAAAAAGCAACGTTTTTGCAGATTGCATAACAACATTTGACAGTTTAATTCAATTTGAAGTGTGACAGTGACGTTTATTGTTAATTGGAAACATGGCCTTCTAAATCAAAAGCGAGTTCTAACTGGCCTGGGCGTCTTGAAAAATTTACATTGAATTTTTGTGCTCGAGAAAACGCCAAAAACCGACACTTTGGCGCTGGTTATGGGGCACTGACGGCAATGAGTGAAGTGCACTGTCATTACTGTCAATCAAAGTGAGTTCACACAAAATTAATTAATATTGTAATTACCGTAATATAACATAATTTATGTGGTATAAACTTTATAGATTCATGCACAAATCATTTGATCTCGTCGGAGTGAAGTACGCTTGCGCAATAAAGAAAGACTGGCACCTTCGTGTTATGAATAATTACAAGTTACATAAAAGAGTTTCGACTTTTGATAATGTAAAACGTGTAAAAAGAGTGTTGATAATTACGCACAATGAGAAAAGAAGCTTTATTATACATGTTGTAACTTACCACAGAAATTCTGAGTATATGCAGGTGAGATTTTAGTCTAAAACCGTAATAGTTTAATGCTAAATTAAGTTGTCGAAATTGGACATAAATACTCCACCTTATTCCAACGTAAATAATATCCAGTATGCTCAAATTTTTACAACAATAACGTTAATTGTTCTTACACGAACTCATCCACCATTCACATGTGACAGAACTGTCAAGATTTTAGGTTAAGAAAGCGCCCTGTAAGCAGTGCTTGGCGGAGCACGCCTGAACTGCACTTTTGCGCAGGCCAGATAGAACTCGCTTTTCATTTAGAAGGCCATGATTGGAAACATGCAGAACTGTCAAATTTTGTTTGGAAACAAAACGTTTGCTTCTTGTTTCCAAAGCACTCTTTGCAGAACAGTTCAATTCAATTTGAAGTGTGATAGTGACGTTTATTGTTATGTGGAAACATGCAGAACCGTCAAATTTTATTTCTAAAGCACTTTTTGCAGATCAGAATTTGACAGATCAATTCAATTAGGAGTATGAGAGAGAGTTTATTGTAAATTGTAAGCATGCAGAACTGTCAAATTTTGTTTCCAAAGCATTATTTACAGAATAGCATTTGACAGTTCAATTCTATTTGAAGTGTGATAATGACGTTTCTAGTGAATTGGAAACATGCAGAACTGTCGAATTTTGTTTGGATACAAAATATTTGTTTTTTGTTTGCAAAGCACTCTTTGCAGAACAGATGATTTTCAAAATTTGCCCAGGATCTAACTCGAACCATTAAGTGTGATACATCACTCTAATCAGAAAAGAAACTTTATTCACTGGTGTGAAAATACAAGATGGCGTCTATAAGAAAATAAAAACTTGAATGGCATTTGTTCTTAATTTTTGACGACATGGCATATTTAAATTCCTCATAACAAGAACATGTCTCAACAATGTGTAATCGACGCTTCCCTGTATCTTGAAAAAATGACAACTAAACAGCAAGACGTCGATTAGAAAACAATTAAAAGAAAAGAATTGACTGTAGGAAAAAACAATTGAAAAGTTATTTTTAAATATACTCAAAATATCTTCATTTTGTTGAAAGCCTTCTGTGCAGCACTTGTCAGAAACTCACAAACCTCCTGTGCAGCCATTGTCAGAAACACACACAAGCTTTCTGTGCACCCATTGTCAGAAGCATACACCAGCCTTCTGTGCAGCCATTATCAGAAGCACACACAAGCCTTCTGTGCAGCCATTGTCAGAAGCACACACAAGTCTTCTGTGCAGTCTTGTCGGAAGCAGTATTGCATTTTTTATTTAAATAATTTTTTTCTTAACAAATTTTACAGTTTTAAGTTTTTGCTCAAATATGTATAGCCTAAAATATTGTCAATTAAAAAATCGACTATATATTTCGTAACATAGTTAAAAGTTAAATGCAGTAAAATTGATTTATGTATTATCAGTTTGAACTTTTGGAGGAGGGGGGGCGGTGCAAGACATCTGGCAACCCTGGTGATGCGTTTTAGAAGTTTTTTCTTTAAGTACAGAGCTCTTAAGTAAATTTGGTGTCGAAGTTGGGCGTGACAGGGTGCTTATTGTGAACGCACCACAATTTTGATTATTTGTTGTAAATCTTATTTTCTTATTGTCTGTTCATTGTTACAACAGATCTCATTCCCATTATTATCGTTTTTCCATTATTACAATATTATAGATTACTGTTTGCAGTCTTGTGTTGACCTAGCGTGCTGTTGAGTTCGAATCCTCGAAAGCAAGGTTAGGAATTGCAAGTTCAAACGTCAAATTAACAACTGTCATAACGATGATGGTTCACAGTGAAATTTTCAAGGCCAATTTAGACGCCAGATTGAAAAAGAAACATTCTTTATAACGTGCCTTTTTAAAAATTTCTCCTCGTAGTTGGCCGTGAATTGTTAGTTTAAACAATTAAATTTAACGTGAAATCCAAACATGTCTTAATGAAAATGGTGGACACTTTGATCACCTGTTATAATATTGAAATTTGAATAAAATTTGTTAATAAAGAACGTTATGACATTTCCTTCAATAAGAAAAGTGAGGTTATGATATACGTCAATTTATTTAATGTTGGGTTCGGTAATTCCTCCGCGCTTACTATATTCACTCCTTGAGCACTTTTGTCTCACTTTTATGTATATCAATACTGCTGCGCTCTCACTCTACTTTTCACTCGGAGCTTGCACCGTGTGAATTTCCGAACTCAACATAAGTTTCAAGCAAGGCTGGTTCACAACTAACAATTCACGGCCAACTACGAAGAGAAATTTTTAAAATATTTTTTATTATTATACAAGAGTTTGATTATATCAAATCAAGTATGGTGTTGATTCTCGGGAAGTAACAAGGTCTTTAAGCAGAAGCAAATATTTACCTAGAACTTAAAATTAAATTAAATTCACACTTGTTTTAATTAATTATACAATTATCTTTTTAAACAAAATGATTTGTTAAAAATCCTTTTTTCTTTTAAATTTATTTGCAAACTAATTATGATGTGCTTTTTATTTATTTATTTTTTTAATTTATCGTCTCACATGTTTGCATGCTTAAAGTTATTCTTATTTTGTTTAAGTTAGTGTGCATTTTTAATTCAGTTTGCACGGAATTATTTTTTTGGAAAGCTTTTACGCTTCTTCTTCCCGTTTTTAGATTTTATGCGGTCAAGATATACCACCGTGGGTGAATCGTTTGGCGTACTTCAGCAGTTGGGTACCTTTTTTAGAGCGCTGTCTCCCAAAAGAATGGCTCATGCCTATGGCCCTCCAGCACTCGCTATCTCACAGGCAGGACTCGACCTGTTCCGAGGCATCGACGCCGCCCTTTTAACACAGCGTTGCCAAACTGTAAGATAAGAAACTGTTGTGAGATTTCAAGCAAATTACTACTACTTTATTTTAACTATTATTAATAAATCGACTTGGTTTGCATTTTAATTTAGCAGCTTTTCAACGATTGCGTTTTCTAATTTCTGAGTGCGTTGGGTTTTTGTGCATTTGATTCCTTATTATTATTATTACGTTCTATTTTCCTAGTCGAGTTTTAATAACGAAGCTCATAAGTATTTTACATGTTACAAGTACTGTTCATCTTATTTATAATCACTTGTTACGAGAATAAAAACGTTGATATAATAGGTAATTTTATTGGAGATACTTATAATAGCGGGTAGTTTTTTTTTGCGTTTTCAATTAGTATCGTTCATTTGGTGGCGCACACACCAATCTACGGAAGAAAAGACTGCATACAATTAATTTTTAAGCACCATTTTTTATATTACATACGTACATGAAATCAGAAGTTTTGACAATAATCGTAAGTTTTCTTCTCATTTTCATCATCACCATTTTATATACTCTCTCTTTCTCATTTAATTGTTTCATTTAACGATTGTATTATTTCGAAGTTATTGTAATTATATTGATAATAAAATATATTTAGATTTCATCTTGCATTTGTATCTCGAAAAATTAAATTCTAACGTTTGTTTACAGGACGAGGCATTTAATAAAATAACACAAGAAAAAGGTAAATGCCTTTATTTCAATACAGACTAAAAGTAATAATATAGGTTGACAAATTCCATAAAATTCTGTACAAAAAGCAACAAGTACAATAGTTGTAATAGTGTAACTGCGTATTAATTTAGTACTAGAGCAAGTTATATTGTTACACGATCTCGTATTTATCTGGGAACAGTACGCTTTCCACCGAATGTTTCACCGGAGAATCATCATCCACGAACAGAACATCAGTTATCTACAACAACAACAAAAAATTAAAACCGCCCCCAACTTTTCAAGTCAGCCCTCACCTTAATACTTGCATAGGATGATTTACACGTGAAATTTAACGTCAATGGAAAGAAGTCATTCGGTATAGCTTTCGGAGCAGAGAATTCCAAAGAGCCCGTTTTGTTACTCGAGTCGATGATGGGGAGCGACCAAATTAATTGATTTCTTCTGGCTTCGTGCGTGTAATTCCCATCACATTCAGACACAACTGGAGTGCACCCAATTCTAAATTAAAAAAAAAAAAACACCAATATCACCACAAAAAAAAAACCTTTGCAAATCACTTACGGCAACGGAATATAAATATTAACATCGGCGAGCTCCAACTCGGTGTGTGCCAACTCGTACTCGATATTAACATCGCAACTACCATCCCCAGCCTCGGATGGCCAACAGTTGATAAGAAGAGGCACGTAACTTTCATCGGTACCTTGCAACCGCCATTTCAACACGCCCACATCCGTGTGAAGGGGGAAAGGTTTCGACGGTTGTTTCAAACCGATCTGCGATCTCATTTTGAACAGTTCTTTGTCGACGTTGGGGTGCGTTTGTAGCTGGACGCCTCTGGTGTCTGAGTTTTCTAGTTGGACACGTATGCGACCCCACTTCTCGTTGCCGATGTGCAAGGTGATCAGCCCCAGCAGTTCGAACGACAGCACTCCACCGTCACGCCCCATTCGCACCACTATTTTCTCCTCTTGGCGCAAGTGGACGCTGCAATAAATCGATTTAGAATTCGAAGCGATTCGTTTAGAGGCCGATTTACTCACTCGTCGATATCCGGTTTGATGGCAGGCGCTTTGTGTCCCGGCTGTGATATGTTGTTGGCTGTCGGAGTGATTACATTTTCACCTTCTGATTTGAGCTGGTCTACGAATGACTCGACATCGCGGGACTTGCCTCCCAGTTTCATTGCACGGGCACTAGATGGCGCAGGTTTTCTATGAAATTATCGTCATTAGTAATTAGGAGTATTATTTATCAAATGACGAGAGAATAGTGTCATCATCTCATCATTTCTGTATTGTTAAAATTAAAAAAATTTGTTGCAAGTCGATTTTGATTACAATAGATTTTAGGTCAAAAATCCACCGCAAGATGCCGGGACCTAAACTGCTGGTTAAAATTAAATTCCTTTAAAAATGGTAATTAAATAGGAGATATACGAAAGCAATAAGTATTTATATGACTGATAGATATAATTGGAAAAAGTAGGTCGTCATAAAACTTACTGGACAGAAGTATATGCAGGTGGTTTAACGTCGTTCTTAGTGCTAGCTGTGTCTCCAACGGCAGGGGTGGGAGTGTACCCGGTTGAATTGCCAAAGCCACCGCTGCTTCCGAATGATGGCTTTCCGCCCTTCTTAGCGGCTTCCATTCTTTGTCTCTGCAACTCCTTAGCCTTTTCACGCATCTTGTTCTTCGCTTCTCTTTCTTGTGTCTAAAATCACATGCGGTTGATCAATTTTAAAAATATTACTGAATGCATATATCAAAGAAAGTTAAATAAAAAAAAGATTGTAGTTACAATTACTTATTTTTTTAATTTTAATCAGATTTAGATATTTTTTCCTAACAAATCCTTAATAGGTAGATATTTTTGGGGGAAGAAAATAGAAGAAACCAGGAGCTTGTACGGAGTGCTAGAAAATTTGCTCCGTACTGTACTATTCAGGGAAACCCCTTAATGAAAAAAACGTTTAAAAAGAGTGATAATTTCTAAAGCATAATAAGACAATTAAGAATGTTAATTTCATGAAAAATTCCAAAATTATTATTTGGCAACATTAAGCAGGTTGCTAAAGCCACGTTCATAAAAAATATAAACTAATGAATTTTAAACATGAACTCTGATAACCATTAAAATGAAGAAGAATGCTGCTTATTACTTTTCTTTCTCTACAACATGCCATAAAGTAGGTTTGCTTTTTTTTCAGCACCCTGTATTTAGCCTTTTGAAATGAATTAATCACTGTGGCTTCAGATAGGTGGCGATACAGTAATTAATTCAGCAGTGGTTCCAATACACCCTGGACCAAATACAGGTGTTTTACAAAAAAAAAAAAACTATAATTATAATTAATTCATTTTCACTCTCAAAACAATATAACAAATATAATAAAAGATGAAAATAAAACAGTTTTGCCTTTTAAGTGCAAGATTGGGAAAAACAACGGAAGGTAGGTGGCGCTCAAAATGGCCATCGTATGTGAGGTAACCATAATAAATCTTCGATTTTTGATCAGATTATGCTTAGAAAACGAACGGAACCATACATTTTCGATATAATAACAATAATAACTATGACACTGAGGCACACAACAGTAAATAGTATTTGATTGTTCCACAGATGGTTTATCTCACCATGGCCAGCTACATTAACATTCACTGACGTGTATGTATGGCCGTTTCAATTCGACTTTTAAAAATTTTGACGGTACTCCACTCAGCGCCTCTTGTGAGTTTTTAAGTAATTGCAGTTGTCATTAAGTTACTGTCAGTAGTTTTGTAGTATCATTAATAGGGAGCGCTGAGGGGAGTACTCCACGGCATGCTTTCTCGGAACCGAATTTTAGGCGAATTGAAACGGCCATACATACACGTCAGTGAATGTTAATGGAGCTGGCCATGATCTCACATACGAAAGTTCACGTATAAACACCAGGTCGGCGACTCTTTCGTTTGTTCTTCCCAATACAAATGTTACGAAATTAATTAATTGCTCTGGCCTACGATAGATGGCGCCACAGCAAAATAATATAGCGCCAATTAAAAGTTGCCAATCTTTTCACATAGTTTCAATAAATGAAGCAATGAGTCAAATAGAATGGGACTGTAATGAGAAAGGGCATCAAGACAATTGAGGGAGGGGGAGAGTAAAGAACAAGTAAAGAGGAAAATGAAACAGTACATAAATAACTTGAAATTGCCAAGTGGAAAATCGAAAACAACATATAAGAAAAAATACCCATTTATGGCATTCTGTCTAAAATAAATATCTACCACAAGATTTTTAATTGTACAGGTTGCAAATTCAATTCAAAAATTCGACATTTCATTGTAGCTCCTTCAATAGGCGTTTGACTTTAAGATCGCAGCGCTACCGCGGATAAATCTGAACCTCTGTAAGCTACGCGGAATTTTTGTAATGCACGTGTTTAGGTGCGTACTATTACAAATACACAAGTTGATTTAATGTGAATGTCACATATAACACAATCCTGATACATCATACACTCAGGATCGACGCCAAAACATGAGATGTTATGTAGCGTGCAAGGGTTTGTCTAGATGACATCAGGTGGCGAACGCTTAGCTTACAAACTCGTATAACGAAAGAAGAAGAAGCTTCTTAAGAAGCTGTCAATGTACAGCCAAAAAGATGTCAACATACAGTGAAATGTCGAATTTTGGAGACTTAAGCCTTGGTCTATCTACAGCGCAGTCCGCAAGCGTAAATGCGCAGTGCGCAATGCGCATACGCGCACTACACACGACGCAGTCTATCTATACTGCGTATTACGCTGAACCGCATGTTGTTAACTGCTGTCATTTTATAAAATTTGAAGAGAAAAATGAATAAATTTAAACGGAATTTAGTTGCTATTATGTTAGAGGAAGAAAATAACGATGAAAAAATAATGTCGATGATTTTAAGGATGGAAGAAAGAAATGAAATGTATCCCATCTTTGGTGATGGTGGTTGGGTGCACTCGATTAATGATAATTCGTCTTCTTTGGTAAATTTACAAAAGTGTTTCGTCTTTGTCACCATTTCAATTGCTTAATATTGCTACGACCAACACTGTGCGCTGCGTAAAAATTGCCGCCGAGGCGACTGATGTGCACTGCGCAGCGGAAAACTTATTTACGCAACCGCATTACGCTTAATTTAGACCGGCTACATAAGAAAACACTAAAGCAGTGGATGACGGATTGCGCTTTACGCATTACGCGTGCGGATTGCGCTTTACGCATTACGCGTGCGGATTGCGCTGTAGATAGACCAAGGCTTAAGAAGAGGTTTCTTGAGCACTGTTGCCAATTTAATGATTTTGTCTCTAGATCTGGTGATTTCCAGTTGAAGTTTGAAATAAATTTTAGTAAATTCAAACATGTTTGAAATGCAGAGATTTTGTGATCGGTTTATTGACATATCTAGTGATTTTTTTCATTTGTAAATTTAATAATTACTAGTTTAGATATTTCTTTTTAATTTGGTGGTGATACCTGTCATAAAACAGGTTCATAAAAAATATGAAATAATAAATTGTAAACATGAACTTTGATTTAAACCATTTAAAATTAAGAATGCTCTAAAAAGAAACTTTTTATTACTTTTCTTTCTCTATAACATGCCATAGAGTCGGTATGCCTTTTTTGAACAACCTGTATAATACTACGGTTTACCTTTTGAAATGAATTAAATCAGTAAATAAATTAATATTTACCACAAGATTTTTTTAAATGTAAAGTTTGCAAATTCAATTCAGAAGTTTGACATTTACTTGTAGCTCCTTGAATGTATAGTGAAGGAAGAAGAAGAAGAAGAGGCTTCTTGAGAAACTGTCAATGATCAGTAGCGGACAATAAAATCCGGGCAAAAACTTGACGTGTCATGCGTATTTACACAAATTTGGTCAATCCGGCTTTTATTGAGGTTGATTGAGGTTATGTTTCTGTCAAAATGTAAAGAAAAGATTTGAAATGTCAAACCTAATAAACTGAAACTTATATGCTAAACGGCAAAAATATTAAAGTAAAGTTTACAGTGTAGAAATGACGTGCAGAAAAAAAGAAGCTGTCAATATACAGTGACATGTCAAATCTTGAAGACTAAGAAGAGGCTTCTTGAGCACTGCTGCCAATTTAGCAATTTTGTCTCTAGATCTGGTGACTTTCAATTGAAATTTGAAATAAATTTTAGTAAATTCAAATATGTCTGAAATTTAGTGATTTTATGACCGGTTTAGTGACATATCTAGTGATTTTTTTCATTTGGAAATTTAATAATTACTAATTTAGTTATTTCTTTTTAATTTTGTCACCTGTCATAAAATAATTAGTCAAGCATATAAATCGCGTTCTTCTTTATCAACAATGTGTGCAAACAAAGGAATCTTTTACATTTGTACGAAAACGCCGATTTGGCAATTTGCAGAAGCAGTAAGTAGATAGAAGAAGAAGATAGAAGAAAAAATAAATGACGATCAATTTATGTTCCTTTTTTTGCAACAAAATTTTTAAAACTTTCATTATGCTTTGACAGCACACGTGGTCGCCTTGTATGGGATGACTTATTATGTAGCGAACTGGCTTCAATTTGTCAATCCTAATGCATTGTCAGATTAAAAAGCGATCTCAGGATGTCTTTGTTTATGTTTTCGAACGTCTTTTGTTATCGCTTTTAATTAATTTTTTTAACGCAAAAGCGAAAATCGATCGTCTTTTGTTTATGTTTTTGACAGAAACCATCAATTCTAATTTTCTTTCCTAATTTCAGCGGTCTTTTAAAATGAGTCCAGTGTTGCCAAATCCTAATACGGTCAAGTAAAATATGTATTGAAATATTTAATGCATTCAACAGGGTTTTTCGGCACTGTTCTTGAGGAGCTGTCAATGTACAGCAAAAGCAGAAAAAACAAGCCGTCAGCATACAGTAAAATGTCAATTTTTGAAGAAGAAGAAGAAGAAGAGGAGGCTTCTTGAGAAGTTGCTAATGGGCAGCAAAAGAAGA
The DNA here is from genome assembly GCA_033060865.1 of Dorcus hopei. Classification (NCBI taxonomy): domain Eukaryota; kingdom Metazoa; phylum Arthropoda; class Insecta; order Coleoptera; family Lucanidae; genus Dorcus; species Dorcus hopei. Next base: position 70,052,351 of record CM065425.1, on the reverse strand, counting down.
AGGCAGAACCTGTCAACATAAAATGAAATGTCTAATTTTGAAGAAGCTGTCAATGGGACGTTCAGCCGGAACAGCGCTGAGACAGCGATTGCTTTGAACGCCTTGCTAACTTATAGCGCTGTGGTTTTGCTGTGATAGCCATTTTCCTCAGCAAAATTATTTGCGCTGCACGTTCGCTTGATTACTCAGCGAATGTGGTGATTTTGAAATCGTAAACTATGTCGTAAACAAAAGCCAGAAAGTGCGAATTTTTTCAATAGCTATGAATACTGAAATTACCATGATGACCTCTTTGTCTCCTGCGTCCAAATTAGCGACTGTAAGACGTCTTCGTTTGTTCTTTGCTAGTGGAAATACATACATCTACTACTGAATGAATTTCCATTACATCTTGCACAATCTCCGGGACTAAGCGATTAATAATTTGTTCCATCAAGTTAGAAAAATCACAAAAATACAAATTGTTAAAGACAACACACTTTTGTCGCTTCTGTTTGTAAATAAAGCCAGCACACGAATGCCGTTCCTGACGCTAAGATTAGAGAGACTAGGTCGTTCAGCCGCTCACAGCTGCTGTAGCTTAACAAAAAGCAATTGCTATCTTAGGCGCTGTTCTGGCTGAACGCGCCCAATATACAACTAAAGAAGAAGTTAAAAGAAGTAACTGTCAACATACAGCCAAATGTCAAATTTTTAATGAATTTGCAGTCTAATCCAAAATCCAATTACAATTAAATTTCTTTTTTAATTTTCAATAGAATATTTGCTTCAACTTGTACTGATTCTTAACAACTTGATTATTCTTCTTTGGGAATAATTATTTTTTTTTTGAATTAAAGTTGTGTAAAAAGCTCAATATGAAATTAGCTGTATCACAATACAAGAAAATAAACTACTATTTACAATTTAAAAAATGTATCATAACCAGTAAGGTGATTATCGCAAATATGGAGGACACCAGCACATTAACTCTGTTTTAAATTAAAAAATGAATGAAATGCAGATGATTGTTTGTGATACATAATACAGGTAAAGGACGTACATATATTATTTATTCCACAAACTAGAAAAAGAAACATGACTTGGTATGTTCCGTTTTTGCAATTATGGCATGCAAACTTTTACAGACTTCCTGGTGTAATTATATATAATTACAGAATGTATCAGCATTTCCTGAATAAACACACGAAGCTTATTTTTTATTTCTATTTTTGTAGATCCCTTTTTTCAATGATGTTTTTAACCTGCCCTACTTAACTCCATTATGAATCATAGTGTTACGGTACGTTTACTAAATATAAAGCAAGACCTTGAATTTACGTGCGAAATGGTTGCCACCACCATAAACCAAACATCTCACCTGTCTAACTGCTTGATAGACTTTCTCCTCGTGGGAGTCCATCTCGACGAAAGTCCGTATCTGCGACAGGTTCACGCTCTCTCTGTAACCCAGAGCGACGATCTCGTCGAAAGCGAAGATGAGATTGAAGGCATTGTCGGCGATTTCATTCTCCTCAAGTGACCGACAGTATTCCGGAATCTAGAAAATGAAAGAGCGCACGGGAAAATTTGAATTACTCGCAGCCGACGCGACGTGGCACTTACAACTCTAGCGAACAGCCGAAGAGTTTCTAGATCTTCTAAAATATTGCTAGCTCTCGTCGTTATAAGCAACATATACAAGCGCTCCAGCGGTTGGTACACGTACCTGACGGAATCTGTTTCTACGAAGGTGTGCTGGGTGCCGGCGGGAATTAACTTGGGAAACGCCGCGAGTAAACCCTCTATTCGAGCCTTCGTCATTTCCACGAATTGCCTGGAGACGATTGCTGGAAACATATGCGAGTTATAGCTGAAGCATTAACCCAAGTGGGTGAAACGCTTACTTTTTCCTGCTTTGGTGCATACTGCTGCTGCTATTAGCACCTGGTTGAATCGGAAAATAAAAAATTAATTATGCACGTTTGAAGCAACGCTGTTGTTAAAACAATTAAGTAGCAGCAAGGTTGCTTGGTGAAATCTGCTGAAATAAAGTTGGTGAAGAATTAATTTCGTGTATAATTACCATGGTGGCAGGTTGTTAATGATAATAAGAGCGTAAATCTATGGCGCTGGCGGTTTTATCCTATTTTACAAAACATTACACCCAGGCAAGACACCAAAGATGACGTTGACATGTATGCTGTTGGAAAACGAAGTGACGTGACTGTTGGTGGAAACGTTTAAAAAAAACGCCGGGCGAAAATCCCTAAATCCCGAACTGCAAACTTGTGTTATTTGGCCCCGTTTTCAATCAAATACCCTCGTGCAGTAATTCCGATTTAGCGAAATAGGCATAAAGCACAACAAATTCACAAAGGAAACGGGAAAACGGTGAAAGCGCGTTGCCAACATAAAACTTTTGTTTTGAACCCATTACAGCTGCGCATGTTTGCACAAGTGGAGTTTACGCAGTTAGTTTTTTAATTCTATGTTGGTTTGCGATCGCATCAAACGCATTGCTTAATATGAGGGATAACAATAAGCGCAAAAGGTAACGTTGAATCGCTCAGGCTTGCACGTAATTTCAAAATTTAAAATATGCGAACCATTTTATCTCCGGACATTGAGTTCTAGTGCGTCCGCACTTTCTTTGTGAGGGTTCGCATGTGTCACGACGTTCTTCAGACGTGCAGATCCGAGTTTTCTATGTCACTTTTTAACTAGGAACAACTAATTAAATCGTTATCGATAAGAAAAGAGTATTATTTATTGTTTTGTGATGGTTTTAATCGAGAGGTATGGTGTGTAATATTTAGGATATCCTTGCAAAGATATGTGGAATGTAGTAGTGATTGTATTGGTTTTAGAATTATTAGCTAAACTAAAAATGTGATGTGTTCACTATAAATACAACGTAAATATTTACGCGTTATTTCAGGGAAGAAGAACCTTATTATATGCAAAACGCGAGCGAGGTCCAAAGTTATCAGGAAGTGGTATCCGAGGCAACCACATCGAACGTGCAAAGCCCAGTCATCGAACACAACACTTCATTCAACCAGTCGCTCCTACTGAACCAGCCGGTGGTTCAAAACCAGCAAATGCTGTATCAGCTCCAACGGGCATCCGATCAACAACAGAACTTAGTTTACCTACTCGTCCCCGCCAATGAAAACATACAGTTACAGTCGGTCCCTTTAAACGTATTGCCGAACGAGCAAGTCGCAACCAGCCCCCAGTACATCGTTAACACGCAAGTCAACAACCAGAGCAGAGAACGAATCGACAGTATTTTACCGCACGATGAAGTGAAGCCGGAAATATCGACGGTGAAAACCGAGTATTACCATCAAGAGACCGAATTCTCAGCGAAACACGTGAACACGAAGAACGTGAATTACTCATACAACCAGAAATCCGTCAAACCCAATGCTTACGTGAACACCCCCAGTTATTCAAATTTCCCTAAAGCGACAAATACGATCCTGAAAGAACAGGTGAACACATCGAAGCCCCATCTGTACAGGTGCGATTACAAAGATTGCTCAGAGAGCTTCTACTCGCTTTATGAAAAAAAGCTGCACTTGGACACTCACTTTTTCCCTGAAAATAATGAGTTCAAGTGCAGCATTTGTAATATGGTGTTCGAGAAGGCCGTCGATAGAAATAAGCACGTGGAATCGCATTCCATAGCACCCACTTTCAGGTGCAGAAATTGCCAGAAGGATTTCACTTATTACACAGTATTACTGAAGCACATCGAGGAGAAGAAATGTTCGACGAAGGCCGCGATGTGCTGTTACTTCTGCGAGATGAAGTTCTTCGATACTGAAGACTTCACCAGGCACCACCAGTTGACGATGAAGTTATGCGCGTGCGGAACGAAAATTTGCGGAAACCAGGCGTACGAGTTGCACTTGAGCGTTTGCGCCATATTTAAAAGCTCGGATGTCAGGTCGGTGGATAGGAAAAAGTTTAAAGCGAAGAAGATATAATTCGGAGTGTTGTACATTGAAAATTTGTCGAATATTAATCAAGATTGCATATTAATTGGATTCCTTTTTTTAATCTTTGTATGTTTTGTTTTTCTTTTTTTTATAGATCGAAGGTTTCGATTACTTTAAATTTTGAATTATTACAAGCCTTTAATAAAATAAAGTTTTTAAAATTTCGTTGCTGGTGATTATAGTGATTATTTTATGCATCGAGTGTCGTGTGTAAAAGTTCAGATGTCACTAAGTAGTTAGAAGAAAGAAAACTGAAACAAAGTAAACAACTCGTGACCGTTTATAGGGACCATGCACATGCGAAGCCAGCGCCACCAATGACCAAATTCTGCATTAGTGATATGAAAATACGAGTTGTTTAAAATTATTAATGAACATTGGAACTTGAATATTGTAATGTATTTCATTACCAGGAAGCTCAAGTATACTACAATCGTAAATTGTCATAAGAGTGATGTTATTCCCATGCAATAAGTCTCAAGAAATGTTTTCATATCACTAATTCACAAATCACCACGCCAGGCGGCGCTGAACGCAGAGGTGTGCATGGCGCCTATATAGGAAAATCACAAATAATTTCAACCCACGTGACCCATCCGCATAGGCAACACATTGTACTCTGTTGGTAACAATGCAACGCTGTGTCTGGGAATGCTCGGTTAAAGTGGTTAAACACAACAGAACACCTGCAGCCACGAGTCAATGCCTGCGTTCAGCCTGGCAGAATTCTACGTAGCGCTTCGCGTGCGCCACGTAGCGTGACGTCATATTTGTGTTCAAGCCGAAGCTAAACTTCTGCTAAGAGAGAGCGATAAACCTAGCGGCCGCCATGTTTTAAATCGCTTTACAGAGTAAAACAAAGAATCCGTTCGGCCAGTCCTCAATTAGCTAATACGCTGCAAATTAACGCTCTGCTACGTAGCAATAGCGAAATGTAAGCGCTATCTTTGGCGGAACGCACTCACTGGGCCCGTTCAGACGACCACAGCAGCTGAGTTGCTGGGTCAGCAAATTTCCTGAACCGACATGCTAAGTTCCAGCAGCTGTCATTTCTACACAGCGGAATTTATTTACGCTGACTTGCTCAGCGCTGAGCGTTCATTGGTGGAGGTAAGTATAAACAAACATAACCTTAGCAAGATCTTGTATTACGGGCCGCAGACCATTCAAATCTAGCCCATCGTCGCATAATAATTCACACAACAAAATATTTTCTGCCATAGCATTTAAATTAATAAATTTCAATTCATAAAACGTTCAGAAACGAGGTTCAATAAATTTTAAACTTTTGAAATGACACAAAAAATTGCTGAGAAGTAGCAGTCCGTTCAGAGATACGTGACCGCTGACTTTCATCATGCTGAGCGCTGACTTGCAGCAGCTGTGTCACCTGAACGGGCCCATTGACCAATACATGCTAATTTGTCACTTTTCTCAGTGTTGCCACTTCTAGAAAATAAAACCTAATTCAAAAGTCACGTCAATCACGTATAATTTAATAGGGAGTTTTTGCAATTACGTTTCACGTGCCCGTCATCCTTTAACGTTAACTTTATTAACCCCGTTGTAGGAATTTACGTAATATACACTTTGAAAGTTTTTGCATCATATTACGTCGACGTAAACGTGAATGTGAAACAAGAAAGTAAATCCTAGTATTTTGTCTTGTCAGATTTGGTTGCAGTCATTGTCATTTAGTTTATGTACCAAATCTGAGTTTTGTGACTTTCGATAACATATTCCAACGCTTTGAAATGTCAAATTTCAGTAATTGGCCGACCCGTCATTGCATACGTGATGAACTTAGGTTTCACGTAGTCCGTCATACAAAAAACGTGAACGTAAACGTTAAAGCTGAATGTAACTAAGCAACTGGTCATTTACGTATATGTTTAATACGAAAACGCAATTGCAAAAACTCCCTAATATTTCTCTAGATTTGGTCTCCCTCCCCCGTGACCTATGACGTACAGTTGTGAGTTGTGAGCATTAAATTTCAGTTGTCACTCTATGGTTGTCAGTGACGATCAAAACGTCAGTTCTAATTCCAGAAATTAAAACGTTTTCGGATAAGTATCTTATTTTTACCAAGAAAGTGTCCAAAATAAATTAAATTTTTAAAAGATTATTCCCAGTAGTCAGAATTAAGACATCAACCTCCTTATTTTTAACGAAATTAGAGCTGGCAACGGATAACCGATTTTGGATATTTTGGATATTCGCGGTGTACAGCATGTCACTCATGCAAATAGAGTTGCATGAAAAACATTTTTTCACTTAGATTCACATTCAAGTTATGCAATTCTATTTGCATGAGTGACATGCTGTACACCGCGAATATCCAAAATATCCAAAATCGGTTATCCGTTGCCAGCTCTAGTAGTCACAGAATGAAATATATTTTTCTATAAATCAATTTTTATTTGAAAATTTTAGAGTACAGTAGCGGACAATAAAATCCGGGCAAGAATTTGATATGTCGTGCGTATTTCTACAAATTTGGTAAATCACGCTTTATTGAAGTTATATTTCTGTCAAAATAAATAAATAAAATTTGAATTAAACGTCAGAATTACTAGTGACATGCATTAAACGTCAAAAATATTAAAGTAAGGTTTACATTGTGCAAATGACATGCCCGGATTTTATTGTCCGCTACTGTACATATGTTTTTACATACGATTTTGTTCGAAATGTTCTGTATAAGTTTAATAAGAAATATTTGTACAAAATTTAGTTCATTCAACAAAATTAGAAGCGTGCATTGCAAATGTTTAAGGGGGAAATTTCAATTGCTGTGGGGAATAAGGAGAAATTTATTCTATTTTGTGGGAATTTTGTATCGAAAAGGTTGGCAACACTGGGTGTATGTTATGTTGATTTCGCGCGTTATTATAGAAATCGCATGTTTTAACTCGTCATAAAATTGAGAACTCAATGAATTAGAAATTTGAAACCCACAATCAGTAATTTATGACACATAGAAAAATTGGTGGGAAAAATCACTAAATAGTGAAAACACCTAAGAAAAAATGAAGTTGGCTGTGAAAAACAAAAACGAATCTTGCCAGATTTTGAAAAAATCATAAGTAAAGAAGTTATGTTCGATTTTCGAAAATAGCAATCTTTAGTTTTTCTCCGATTGTGAAGAAACCGTTTGATATTTCTTGACAGATCATTAATTAGCATGAAATTTAGCAACTTTGTCTCAATTTAACCGATTCCCCATCTCAACCCTATGCTGGCCTTCGAATTTCAATCAGCCTGGACACTTTGATTTGATTTTTGTTTGAACTATCTATCTTATTTGGTTCCAAAATTAACAGTGGGGATGTGACTAGACAGATGAAATGCATACAAATTGATTAACAAAAAAACGAGAGAACACTTTTAATTAATTTATTCAAACTGTGACGAACCTCAATTTTATTATAGAACTTGTAAAAAGTAAATGATCAAAATATTCAAAATTTAAGTTAAGCAAACACTGTGATCTTTAATCTTACACTGTGAGAAATATCGCAGTACATATAGAGGGATAATTGAAATCAATGGTAGTTTGACTTTACAAAAGGAACTTTCACTACAGTAATATTTTCCATTTACATGAGTTTCACAACTTAAAGCTTTATTAACTACAACTGAAACTGCTTCTATATAATCTAACGTTGAAGGATGTTTACTTAATTCCACATGAAGATTTGCTGTTTCAATGGATTCCATGTAAAACAATTCATCATTCTTATCACTAATAACAGCTCTGTAATTCGCACAAATATTTTCCCACAACTCTAAAGTATGCACTAGACAAATGTTGTTGTAGCCTTTAATCAGCTTTTTGTTTACGTAGGTTTGTACAAGTCTATAGAGTTTGGCGTTTTTATTATTCAAACGGAACAACACATTATTCATATCATTTTCTTGGGCTTCTGTTAATATTTCTTCTAAATATATTAAGCCCAAGTATTGAGACAATTTTTTACAAACTGATTTGTTGAGAAATATTAACAAATCTACATGTACCGTAGTGCCGGAAATTTGCGTGAGGTTTCTATGGTGGTATTCTAACATGGTTTCACAATCCACTTCAACTGCCTTCTGGCACGTTTTGAGTTTTTTCTTTAAGGGGACAGAATCCCCCGCTCCTGAATCTGAATCTGATGTATTCGTACTTGATTCTGAAGTATCGGTCATATGGGACAGCGTATACAAGTGCTGGTACCCAATCTTGTTCAATTTCGTAAGCACTTGGTGTGACAGTTTTAGCGATGGCGCGATATTAATTGTAGGGAACAGAGGTTGTGAAAGTTCTTGAACTTTTAAATCAATTCCGTCTACTTCCTGCATCGCAGTTTCGTATTTGTTTTCTTCAAAGAAACTATATATTATGTCTCTATCATAGACGGACTGTATTAAATTTTCTTCAACATATTTTTTTAATTCAGTTATGACAGATGAAAATAATTTCTGCAGTGAACTTGTATTAGCAAATTGTACATACAGAGAACCTCTTACATCTTCATTGTGACGAGCCAAATTAAAATTTCTAAGAGATGTTAGACCTTCCAACTTTGTAAAATCCATACTTAACCGTTGAAAACATGCACCAATCAAACTTTCACAATTAATTTAACGCAGCTGCAATGTTGTTCGCTCTTTTGTCGGTCATGTTGCAATTAACAGCGACCTCTCGCGTTGACAATTAGGTCGAATCGCGTGTGACACGTGACATGACACGTGACGTACATAATTCAGAAGGAGGATAACAGTAAAACATTTTTTAAATCCATACACATTATCATCATAATTAAATTGTTTCTCTTTTAACATGACTTGCGAACATGCAAATATGTATTTTATCATAAAAATCGAACCTTGGAAAACAATATTAAAATGAATGAAATAACAGGAACAAAGTTCAAAGGTGCATTAAAGTAGCCCACACAACTTCTGCACTCAAAGTTCATAATAATAAATCGCACCGGTATTTTGCTTAACTTAAATTTGTAAGTAATAATAGCAACTCAAATAAGTAACTGAATACCCTCTCCAGTCCAGTCACCACAAATATTTCCATTTAGTTAACTATATTTGTTTGTAAGGTTAAGTTTATTCTTCTCTTTCTTCTAATAAACAAATTGCAGTTTGTAATATTTAAAAATATAAATAAATTGTGACTATGTTTTCTACTGCCTTCAGAAGTGCCGGTGTTTCTTTATTAAACGGTCTAAAACGTATGCATTTTTTAAAAATTGCTGTTGATAGCAGAATACAAGTAGATTTTTTCTTTTAGAACGCCCCATTTCAGTCACAATAGCGAAAATGTCTGGGACCAGCAGTTTCGAGACTCTCAAAATAACCGTCCCGAAACCCTTTGTGTACCAAGTCGAACTGAACAGGCCCGACAAGCTCAACTCGATCAGTTCAACAATGTGGACAGAAATCAAATCTTGCTTTGAGGAACTTAACATCAATGCAGACTGTCGTGTAGTGGTGCTATCGGGGGCAGGAAAATTGTTCTGCTCAGGTTAATACCAATGTCATAATTAAAGACCCTATTTAATTTTTGATTGGTTAATTAACTAGGTATTGACTTCAACAGCTTCATAAAGCTTGCGCCTAAGTTAGCTGAACACGATGATCTTGCTCGTAAAGCAAAAATATTAAGCCCATTAATTAATCTTTACCAGCAGTGTTTAACCTCATTGGAAATTTGTAATAAACCGGTGATAGCTGCAGTACATTCCGCTTGTGTTGGAGGAGCGGTTTCCTTAATAACAGCCGCTGATATTAGGTATTGTACCAAAGACGCCTGGTTTCAAGTAAAAGAGGTTTGTCAGTCACGTTGTGCCTTAAATTCTTTCTCTATTGCTTTTTATGATGATGCAGACTGACTTTGGGATGGCAGCAGACGTCGGTACTTTGCAGAGATTGCCGAAAGTAACTGGGTCAGAGAGTTTGGCAAGGGAGTTGTGTTATACCGCACGTAAACTTCTTGCTCCTGAAGCGTTAAGTTGCGGGCTTGTGTCAAAAGTATTCGATGACAAAGACAGGTAAATAATAAAACTACTTAATTTTTTTACTTGGAATGTACTAACAACAAATGTTGCAGTCTCATTGCTGGTTCTATTGCGCTGGCCGAACAAATAGCCTCCAAGAGCCCGGTCGCAGTTCAAGGAACTAAAGTCGCCTTGGTGTACGCTCGTGATCACAGTGTACAAGAGGGACTTGACCAACAGGTAGGTTCACATAATGAACACTTTCATTGGAAAACAAAGTTCATTTATTTTATTTTTTTTCTTAGGTGCAGTGGAACCAATTTATGTTGCAGAGTGAAGACTTCTCCACTGCCACAGTTGCACAAGCAACTAAGCAAGACAATGTTGTTTTTTCAAAATTATAATTTTTTCTTTTTTGTTTTACTTATTTTATTAAGGCCCAGTTCTATAATCACAACATAGTTACAATTGTGATCACAATTATTACTATGGGGATAAAGTTAGCGTGTGATTGTAGAACCAGGTCTAAAAGTGATTGTGCAGCAATACTGTGAATGTCAAAAAAAATTATACATTTTTTATTATTATAAAATAAAATACTGAAACCCGTTTGCTATCTTAACTTAAATTAGACCATTGGTGCTTATACCTAAGTCTGTGGCTTCTTGAATACTATAAATACCTTGCATTTTGTTTCTATGAAGCTCTAATGTACTTTTTATCGTGTAAACTTCATTCGTCGATCTGAAAAATTCAAAACAACGTAATTAACCATCCACCTCTTGAACAATTTTATTAATTCATGCAATCTACACTACAGAACTCATGTCGGCCATCATTTCAGAGAAGCGTTTAGGTGGTGGTGGAGGTGGGGGCTTCTCAGCTTCGATAGCATCCGCCAACAGATACATATCGTCTTCTTCCGGTGGTTCATGCTGTAAAGGTGGTCATGCACGTGCCCTCACGAAACAAACACCCAACTTACCATTAGCTGGTTTATGTAGTACTCATACGGGACTGTATCTGTGTGGGGGTCGATGGCTATTTCTAACATTTCTTCGATTTCATCTTGATTGAAAGGCTCACCGTCCTGTGTCATCAGGGTTGTAATGCATTCCCGAGTTAAATACCCTCGGCCTTCATTGTCCAAGACGTGGAAGGCTTCTAACAGTTCTTCCGGAGATGCTGGTTGGTATCTACCAAAGCATGAAACTCTTGTTAAAATATTCTTAGAGACAATTTAAGAATAGGTAATGCCTCATAAAACAATACATGCAAAAATGAAGTTCTAGTTTGGAGAAGTATTGTACTCATTTAACTCTTTTTGAAAAACGTTGAGCTAGTCCACTATCACATCAAGCTGGGTAGTTAGTTGAGTGACTCAAAAAAAGGTCACTAATTTTGATTCTGCCTGCGCCTTACACATATGCAACTTCTGCACACGTCGTTCCTATGCCTTTCATATAGATAACTTCTACATACGTCGTTCCTACGTCTTTCATATAGGCAAACTCTACACATGCCGTTCCTACGCCTCTCATATAGGCAACTTCTACACACGCCTTTCATATAGGCAACTTCTACACACATGCCATTCCCTCACCTTGCACGTATGCAACCTCCACACGTCGACGCATGAAACGCCTAGCAAAGTGACGGTAGGCAACCATACATGCAAGTTTGATACACAATATTAATTCTCCATAAGGGATTGGCTCAGAATGCCCTTACTAGAATAGTCTCTACAATCACAACTCACTTACATTACATAATGTTGCACTGTACTGAAAAAAATGACTTTTTTTCCTAAACTTATAGCATTTTTGACTGACTGCCGTAGAGCACTCTCAGAGTATCTCCATCTTGTTTTAACCTCATGAACTAACAGGAGATATAGATGCTCTCAGGGTCCTCTGGAGTAGTGAGTCGAAAATACTAACAGAAAGCAAAAAATATTCAATTGATTAAAAAGCAAAAAATAAAATAATATAGTATGATCAACAATGATTGCGAATTCGCTGTACTATAGCTTTTTTCGAGAACCTCTCTGTATAAATTTTGCAATCAATCATAATGTGGCGCCCTCTGTTTTTTGAAAAACTAATTTACGTGTGACGTATGTACTTGGTACGTTACTGCATTTTATAAAAAGCAAATATCAATTTTCTTTAATTAATTAGCTTTTTTTAAATTAAAATGATTGACATGACATTGATATGACATCATTATTTAACATTTCAAAATTGGGTCGGTCATATAATGTCCGCATTCATAGTAATTCGTTGAGGTTTGCTTCAATAAGGCTCCATTTACAATGACATCAAAAGACAGCAATCATAATAATCATTAATGTTAGGGTGCTTGTACAAAATTTTTTATGTTCTAAAAAATTGCATTATGTCAGAAATTAAAATGCGCGTGTTACATTTTTTAAAAATAAATTCTAACAAAGAGAAAAATATTTAAAGCTTCATATAATCAAATTCGTGCCAAAACGCGTATGACGTAGATAATTTGTAAACAATGAGGTATCCATGGTATCCTTCATGAGGTTATGTAAGTGTAAGTGTGACAAGTAATGTCAATGGTGACAATTTTTAATCAATGCAAACCATTCTGTGAATAAATGCCTTAATACCGAAAATAAATATTAAAGTCCAGTTATTTTTTATAGATAGTGTCGAGAACGTCACTGGTGTATTATACTTCACCGTGACGTCACAAAAGTTCTTGGTGTTTGTAATGTTTGCGTTGAATTCACGTACCGTTTCGAGTTAACGGATTAAAGTATTTGATGGAATTGATGAAAATAAGAACCTCTGGTTTTGTTTTTGATGGTCTTGATGATTTCCGAACGGTTTAATGAAGACACGATTTCATCGAACTGTCAACCGATGAATTTACGAACTCGCTGATACAACATATTGCTCTGTTTACAAATTATCTACGTCATGATCACGTCATGATCCACGATATCGCGTTTTTACTCACGTGATTATATTTAAATATTTACGTATTTTTAATAACTATAATCTCATTCAAATTAAACATAAAAATAAAACACAACACGTATTTCCTTGGATAAGATCACTTAGCTTTATTTATTGTGACTGCAGTTTCAACAAGTTTACTGTCATTTTCGAACTGCAAATTACATTTTCTATAGAAATTTTCTTAACCTGTGTCAATATTATTTCAAAATTGTAGGATCTTGTAGGATCCATTGGAAGAACTCTATTGGGGTTTGCAGCAAAGCGTTCGCCACCTGGTGTCAACTAAACAAACATAACATCTCGTGTTCTGGCGTCGATTCTGAGGATTGTGTTATATGTGATATTTACATTAAATCAACTTGTGTATTTGTATTGGTACGCACTTAAACACGTGCATTACAAAAATTCCAAATAGCTTACAAAGATTTAGATTTATCCACGGAAGCGCTGCGATCTTAAAATCAAACGCCTATAGATAATTTTATTTTATGTGACGTCAGCGTCCTTTTGTATGACGACAAGTATGTTTAGCTTGTAATAAAGTGGCTCCATCTATTTTTTTTTATTTTTCTATTCGTGACGTGACATGCGCCTGCACTATTTTTGAACATTTTAAAAAACTGTGCCTATCGCAATTTGAATTTTTTAAAATAAATAATACGTACTTGTGTTCCGTTAATATCTGCGATATGTACGGTAAGAAGTTCACTAAATGAATACTGCCGGGTTGTGCGGGGTCCTCCATTGCCACGATCATTTCTTGCACCTCCGCTTCGCTGGGGCAGCAACCCAAAGCGCGGACTATGGTTCCGATTTCCCTTACATCGACTGTTTTTGATCCCGCGTGATCGAAGACGTCAAACGCTTCGGCTATTTTGCGTTCCAGCTCGTTGTTGATGGGCACTGCGGAAAAATGAGCACGCATTAGCACAGCCACCGCGTTAATTCGAAATTTCAGACTTACCAACAATTTCGTCGTCTTCCAGCATTTTCGCAATACGAAATAATTTATGGCCTGCGTACGCAAAATAAAGAAACGAGAAAAAAATTGAACAAACTTATTTGAATTACCCAGCAACCGCGAGCCAATGAGCGAATAGTTTGGACGCGCGTGCGCAAAAAGCCGTCGCCATTTGCAAAATTTTACGCGTGCTTGGGTTCAGTGCGTTGCGTTTTTGTGTGTGTACATTTTTTACGATTGGACAAAACAAACAGAATTTATGATAATGAGTGCGACAATAGACCCCGCTAAACTAAAAGTGGTCGAACTTCGACAGGAACTAAGTGCCAGAGGACTGGACACCAAGGGAAATAAAGCCGTCTTGGTTAAGCGCTTGAAAGACGCCTTGGAAAAAGAACTACAACAAGGTGCGTAGAATATCACGTTGTAGGCGTTCTTCCGTAGTTCTTGCGCGCGTTTTTCACCGCACGATGGTCATCGCGAGGTGAAAATTCGGTTTATTTTGAAACCTAGCGTCGTCGATGTTTTCGGCTCGGCTAGTATAATTGCCACATTTTGCTAGATTTTCCATCAAAACAAAGGCACGTGTTACTGTTATCAGCGTTCGGTTTCATCTTTTTTTTTTCTTTGCCTTATCATGCCCAATCATGCCATAATTGTGATTGTCATCCGTTGTGGTTTTGGCGGCAAATTTAATTTGCTCTTTCGATCGCAGAAATACCCGACACCAGCATTGCTGACACCTCGACGGAGGACTTTAACACATCTCAGACAGAAGATTCTAAACCTGAGAAACCGTCTCCTCAAAAAGAGGCATCTCCTGTACCTGAATCTCCGAAGGAGAAAATTGAAATTCAACCGGAACCAGAGAAAATGGAGGTAACATTTTCTGCAACATAATAGGCACTTTCCAATTGAACAGTTCGGAACAGCTCTGGAGTAGCTCCGAGTAGCTCATCTGGGCTATTGGAAAGTGGCTATTATCTTGAATTTTATTATAGACAGTGTACCAGAAAAAACATGAACTTCATGTTAGAGTAATAGATGTCGCCATCATAATCATGGTTGTGACATTACATACTTATTAATAGAATATTACAATAAATTGTATTTTTTGAGTTTTTCCATTACTGCACACATGTTTAAATTTTTTACTAATATCCAAAGTGTTAGGCTACATTTATATACAATTTCGTGCCAGCATGAATTCGTAACATGAAAGTTTGACATGTGCTTTCTTATGATATCATTTACATTGGCCAATGTAAATAATATCATAAGAAAGCACACATAAAACTTCGTGCTACGAATTCGTGCTGGCACAAAATTGAATGTAAATGTAGCCTTAGAACGAAATTGAATGTAAATGTAGCCTTAGCATTTCATTGCAACATAACAGTGTCCATTTCAGAATTTACTTATTATTTTGAACAATAGATGGCGCTAAATCAAACAATGTCATACATAGTTTGATTTAAACTAGGAGGAGTAACAGTTGTCGGTCTGTTGTAGGCAGATTGACACTGTAATACTAAATCAGAAATTGATTTGGCTTGCTTAGGAATTTACACAATCTTCAAATAATTAGTTTTAGCAACAAATTTGCTTACAAATTTAAAACTGACTGAAATTGTCACATGAATTATGAAAGCTATGTTAAATTGTAGGTTTAAATTGAAGGCTTGTGTAACACCAGTTGTCAAACAGCCAATAACTTTGCGAGTTTTTGGCGGGCAAAATTCAAATTACTCCTCCTAGTTTAAAAATAAACTATAGTGGTAGGTATAAAATTAAAAGTTGTCGAGTTTTTTTACAGCGGTAATTGAAAAATGAAAAAATTAAACCATAATGGATTTTAGCAATTTCGTGATAGCATACCAAAATTGAGTAGATAGAGTAATAGATCTATAACCAAATACTTGAGCCAGAATGGATGAAGTATTTGGTAGCACTGATTTTAGTGGTAAAGCCTTGAATAACACCGAAGACAAAGAATAATTATTGAAAGGCCTCTGACAATTCGTAAATAATTAATTGTCAGTGCTTGGCACAGATTTATCAAGTAGCCAGATTCCCTGTAGAGAAAGAGGAATTGATATGAACTTAAGAGTGAGATGATAAATACACCCATTTAAAAAGCATTGCACATCCTCAGTCACGTGACATAGGCTTCTAGTGACATCCTTGTCGGATACATGAACCAAAATTACTCACAGATATTCGCTATTTCACTCACATGTTGATATCAATCGAGAATGCAGGAAACATAAGGCACTGTCTATCTACCCTGTACCAGATCATTGGTGCTTGGTATATGCAGTGTTACCCACACGCAAGAAGCAGAAATGTTTCAAAAGTTGTCAAAAAAATCGCTTTTCAACATAGAAAATCCCTGAATTTGTTACTAGATTGAGGAATAAATTAAGAATAACATAAAGAAATCATTAAAAATATGTATAGTTAAAGAAAACAATAATAATAAAAAAATTAAAAATAATAAAAATAAAAAATAATGATAAAAGTAAAAAAAATATAAAAACAAATGACAATCGCTTTTACGACAATACAATAGATCAATAGTTTCAAGAAAATGAATAGAACGACGACATTGCAAAAAAGTAACAAAATTTTAAAAAATTATAAAAACAAAAGACAATCGATTTGACAGCAGAATTCAGCAGACTCGAAAATTTAAAAAAATTGAAAAAGAGAAAACAAAAAATAATAAAAATTAAAAAAATGAAAACAAGAAAAATCGCTTTTACGATACAATATAACAGATTCATAATTTAAAAAAAATGAATAGAACGAGGACATTGCAAAAAAATAACAGAATTTTTTTAAAAAAATTATAAAAACGAAAGACAATCGATTTGATATCAGAATTCAGTAAACTCGTAAATTAAAAAAAAAAAAAATGAAAAGAAACAAACAAAATAGAAATAAAATTTAATAGAAATAAGAAAAATAATAATAAAAGTAAAAAAATATAAAAACAAAAGACAATCGTTTTTACAACACAATATAATGGGTTAATAATTTAAAAAAAATTAATAGAGCGACGACATTGCAAAAAAAAAAAATATGTAACAGAATTAAAAAAGTTATAAAAACAAAAGACAATCGATTTGACAGCAGAATTCAGTAGACCCTGAAATTAAAAAAAAATTAAACAAGAAAACAAAAAAAATAATAGAAATAATAAATAGATTAATAATTAAAAAAAAATAATATAATGACGACAAGGCAAAAGAAATAACAGAATTTTAAAAAGATATAAAAACAAAAGACAATCGATTTGACAGCAGAATTCAGTAGACTCGCAAATTAAAAAAGAGGCAATTTGAAACAAACAGCAGATAAAAAGAAACTACAACAGAGGGCGCTGTTCAATATTTCACACAAATACAATTAATTTCGTCCTTTACTAACGACAAGTAACATGTTCTTATTGATCTTGCGCATCGCTGGAAGTAGCTAGCGAACCACCTATGTAAAAACAAACGAAAAAGAAACTTTCGGCAATTTTTAACAGATGGCGTTATAGAAAGTCTTGTAACAGAGCCAGTAGATACATGGCCAGCTCCGTTAACATTCACTGATGTGTGTGTATGGCCGTTTCAATTCGCTTAAAATTCGGTTCCGAGAAAGCATGCCGTGGAGTACTCCCCTCAGCGCTCCCTATTAAAGATACTACAGAACTACTCATAGCGTAATGACTTGGCCAGCTCCGTTAACATTCACTGACGTGTATGTATGGCCGTTTCAATTCGCCTAAAATTCGGTTCCCAGAAAGCATGCCGTGGAGTACTTCCCTCAGCGCTCCCTATTGAAGATACTGTAGAACTACTGACAGTAACGTAATGACAACTGCAATTACTTAAAAACTCACAAGAGGCGCTGAGAGGAGTACCCGTCAAAATTTTTAAAAGTCGAATTGAAACGACCATACATACACGTCAGTGAATGTTAATGTAGCTGACCATGGTAATGACAACTGCAATTACTTAAAAACTCATAAGAGGCGTTGAGGGGAGTACCCGTCAAAATTTTTAAAAGTCGAATTGAAACGGCCATACATACACGTCAGTGAATGTTAATGTAGCTGGCCATGGTAGATATGATAAAGTACCGACGTGAAGCGATGAGGGCACCACGAATGAATATTTATCCGGTAGAAGGCGCACGTGTTCTTTGTTGTAAATATTTTATGAATGAAGTAAAGATAAGATGGGGACGAAGGTGTTGTTTATTTTCTATATTTTTATTATAAAATCTTTGAAAACCAAATTGATAATGATATTTATCTACAAAAATGTTTTATATTGCATAATTAAACGAAACCAACGCCGATAGCGCCTCTTGTGAGTGGTTGATTATTGTGGTCCCTCATTCGTTGTGACGTTATTCGTGTCGGTACTTTATTAATCTACTGGCTTTGTCTTACAACAACGCAAGTGATTTTTTTTGTTACCATTTAGAAAGTAGAACGAAAGAGTCGCCGCGGGCGGAATTATGCGGAAACTGCGAGATGGTCATGAAAAAGAAACACGTGTGTCGTGACAGTTGTAGATGCGAGCTGTTAAGAAGAGAGTCAAATCAGTGAAAAAGTGTTTTATTTACGCTTATTGCTTCGTATAAATTGTAATGTGTTCCGTACCGCAGTGTAAAAATCGCAAAAAACTATGTAGGTGTCCCTACTTTTTTAACACAAAAATGGCGGCGAGGTGGTCATATACAGCGGCATCTAGCGGAGATTAAAATCGCCAATATTCACGTCATAATTTGTATTTTTTGCCTTCTTTATTTCTTGAAAAAGTCATCTGGTGGTCGTAACTATTCACGTTTTCAAAAAGTGAAGGGACTTCACAATCACGAGTTACGAATATACGATTACAACTACACAGAAATGAAATGTTAGCTGACACTTGACAACACGAACGCTCGCTATCGCCAGCCCCACAAGTGGCGCTGCGATCGCTGCCATTATAGTTATGACGTTATGGCCGGTAGGGAGGCTTAGAATAAGTGCATAAAAGAACAACTTTGAGCTATCTAGGGGCTGTCAGCTCTCAGCTTCTTTTATGAAATAAAATTGAAAATATCTTTTTTTAGAAAAAGAAGTTGGCAACACTGAATGCATGTCATTCTAACTTGCAAAATAAAAAATACACTAGAAAAAGTGCTGCCAACTATTTCATTCATTTTGATTTGCAACGTAGTACACAAAAGTAATTAATAGCATTAACAATACAGTGTGATCCTAATTTTTTCTGGTAAAGGTTGGTAATAAAAAATAAAAAAATTGTTTTGACAACTTCCACAGCCAACATTTCAAAAAAAAACTTGGTAATATTTTTTGTGTGTAAAGCCCAATTGACACATACAAGAAAACTTGTAAAGTTAAAAGAATACGCACGTTAACCAACCTTCTATCCATAACAAATTTGTTTTGTTAAAAATTTGAGGAGTACACTATTGCAGTACTGCAATATAATCCTTAATTTTTTAATATTTAACTAAGTTCTTACCTAAAAGTAACCTCCAAAAATAACTATTGTAATCGTAGTGTCACGTATGTGTGTCACCTATTAAGACACTACGTATTGATAGGTTGGTAAAGAGAATTTTAAGGAACTACGCAGGCACGACTTGTAACTTGCAGATCAACTTGTAAAGAATATGCAACATGTGCCAGTTTTTCTTGTAAGGTTGAGACTTTTAAAGTCCTATTTGTAAATTGCAGCGAACTCTTTCTAGCGCATTCTAAATTTACGAGAGAACAAACTTCTACAAGTTTTTCTTGTTCGTGTCAATTGGGCTTTAAAGCAGTTTGCCAAGATTCTAATGAATTATAAACAACACAATTAATTAAAAAAAGAAGTGAAACGGCTACATTTTAATTTAACGGTAAAATGGTCGTTCCGTTTCTTTTTTTGCATCACTTAAAGCCAATGAATACATGTTTTTAAATATTGCAGACAACAGCAGCTGAAACTGTTGAAGAACCATGTCAAGAACCACCAGAAAAAACTGAAGAGATAGTACAAGAACCGATATCTCAACAAGAAGAGGCAGAAACACCAGAAATTTCGAACACAGAAGAGACGAAATGTGAAGAAAACGGAGAGAAATCTCACGTAAGTTTAAAGTTTGTCCAATTCCGTCCACGTTAACTTATTTGTTGTTTTTCTTTCTTTTTTTTAAGGAGAATGACGAGCAGGAGGAAGAACCCCCCAATAAGAAATCGCGTTTGGAAGAAAACGAAATCACCACTGACAACAAAAATCAGGACGGTTCCGATAGGACAGCGGAGACACCCGCAGCCGAATCAGAGAACGAGTCGCGAAGTGAGAAGAGAAAGCGCAGCAGTCCGTCTCCGAATAGATCCCAAAGGAGACGTAGCAAATCTCCAATCAAAGAGGACGAACCCGTCATTGATAATAACAAAGTACAACTGAACTGGTGTAAGTAGTTCAATTTATTCAAACATAATTTCATAAGGTAGCATGACCAAGTTATTTTTTTTTCGACAAATTTTTAATCACTGTGATAGTAGTGATGTGTCTGTCGGAAGTTCACTAGAATCATTTTTGTTTTGAGAAAGAAGAAAATATTTAAATTTTGTTATCTTAATATAATATTGTTGTAGAGACAATTCAAGAACGATTTTTTAATTTTATTTGTGTTATTAAAATTCATTGTTTTGTTTTGTTAAAGTTCTAGTTTTGTTACCTTATTTTAGAATGGGTTTTTTTTTCTTTAAAGAGAAATATTGTAGTTGAAGAAATTGTAATAAATTTAGTGTAAATTAATGAGAAATTGAATAAACCAAATTATTATACTTACAGTTGTTTCTTTTCTTTGAGTAATCGAAATTACCTTTCGCGTAAGAATTTCCTATTTTTATTTTTTTTTAATTGTGCTGTGTCGTGCGATACCACTTTGCTGATTGATAACGTCTGTAGTTTTCCACTGAAACTTTACAGGCACAACTTTTGTTACAGATGACTCTGACCTTCATCTGCAAGTTGATAAGGAGTCATTCTTATCAGCACGTCCTTATCATGACGGTGCGTTTGGTTATGTTTGGGCTGGAGTTCGTGCCACTCATGGTGCCGACTCTGGAAAGGTAAACAGATTTGTCAAATTTTTATTGTTTCTTTTAAAACCGGTTTTTTTCTTTTCGCTGAATTTACGACAGAATTATCTGGCTTTTTTTTTGTATTTCTGTCTACCCTATGTGGCCAAGTTATTTTAATTTGGAATTATATTAACCAAGGTATGCTTCGAAGTAAAAATCATAGAAGAACTGAAATGGGAAGACAACATAAGGCCCCCGGAGAGAGGTAGAAGGGAACGAGATAGAAAAGATTCAAGGCGGGACAGATTCGATAGGGATAGGAAGTCCGAAAGCGACGATAAGAAAAAGAATAAAAACGGTAAAAAATCTCAGGAGAAACAACCCAACGGAGATAAGACCGCGGAAGCTGATGAGAAAGAGGAAGCTGCCGAAACTGAAGTGAAAGCGGAGCCTGAAAATCAAAGCGATGAAACTACGGAAGTGAAAATCGAAGAAACTATGGTAGTGAAAACCGAAGAAGAGAAACCAGAGGAAAAAGAAACGGCCGTTGAGGAGGACGTCGCAAGCAAAACTGACGAGAAAGAAGACACTGAAAATGGAGTGCAAGAAACCAAGACTACCGAAACAAAATCAGAAGAGCCGATGGAAGTCGATGATGCAAAGCTCAAGCAAGAGGCCAAAGAAAAAGAAGTGCTTCCTCCAATTCCATCGCATTTAATCCGAATTGGTTGGTCTGCGATTAACACGGGCTTACAACTGGGGGAGGAAGAATACTCTTACGCTTTTGAATCCAGTGGAAAGTTCGTCACAAACAAGCAATTTTCTGAGGGTGGAAAGCCATTTGCATCCGGCGATGTCATCGGAGCTTTTGTGGTGCGACTCAAATCACTTGCTGTCTACCGCATACCTCTCATAATTTTATTTTAGGAGTTCGGTGATGATTCTATCAAATTGATTTTCACAGTGAACGGTGAGAAACTCCCCGAAGTTATAAACACGCCCAGATCGGAGCTACCCGAAGGCTTCGCACTCTTCCCTCACATCCTCTCACGCAACTACGTCTTTGAGGTCAACCTCGGTAACAGAGAGGAACCGTGGTTCGCTAACCCGGAAGAACTAGCCGATTTTGTGTACCTGGACAAGCTCGAGAATAAAATTAGCGGACCTTTGAGGCCGGAAACCAGGAACGACTGTGAGGTTTGTTTTATTGGAGTTACAATCTGAGATGTGCTCGTTTACATTGCGGGTGTTTTAGGTTATCATGATGTGTGGTCTTCCTGCCGCAGGCAAAACGCATTGGGTGAAGGAATATGTTAAAGAAAACAATGAGAAAAGTTACACCGTCATTGGAACGACTGAGTTATTGGAAAGAATGACGGTGAGCGCAGATGATGAGTATTTATGTGGGTATCTCATTGGAAATTTACTTACAGGTCAATGGCAATCCGCTGAAGAATAATCTAAGGGGTCGCTGGAACGTACTTCTGGATCGGCTCACCAAATCTTTGAATAAACTCGTGGAGATTGCAGCCCTGCGGCGAAGGAACTTCATCATCGACCAAGTGAGTATCCCAGCATCATCAAAGCGGGTGATTATTTTAGTTTGCTCGAGTCTATGAGAATATGTGTTAGATTTTCTGTTTTTGTTTCGTTGTTCGATTGGATTGGATCAAATCGTAATGCATTTACTACCTGGAATTAAAGGCTTAATTGCATATTTAATCATAGTATTAATTGTATAAATCTGCAGAGGATTTAGTGATGACAAACAAAGAGTGTGCATCTTAAAATATTTGGGGATTGTAATGTGGTGTATATTGGGTGTCTACTAAACTGACACATCTGTGTTTAAACCACTCAATTATTGAACACTGAAATGCTGCATTTCTCTCATCTAGAAGCTCTACAAGAACTAAGATTACTTTCTACGTTGTGTATGAGAAAATGTGTTAAAAGGAAACCAAATTAAAAAAAAAAAAAATTCTGGAGGTATCTGACGATTTTTTAATTAAAAAAGTAAGATATGTGTAAGTAATTTGACAATTAATTATATGTAATTAAGCCTCTTATTTTATAAATAATTAAAATTGAAAGTTTATAACTTACTTGCTCCTCCATTTTGATTAACAATCACAATTATAAATTTAAACAGTAATTAAAATTTGACAATCCATTGAACAACATGTTACTGTGTCTTAAGTACCATCTGTAAGTCTTATCCTTTCGATTATCCCACCAAACACAAAACAGATACTAGTTCTGTAAAAGCTTGAGAGTAAGTACAAATTGAGAGTGCGCCGGTTAACTGCTCGTTACCAGTAAGTATGTTTACAGGATGGACAGTGTCCGCTCGTTTGCGTCTAAACCGAGGTATGTCCCCCATTCGTTCCTTTGTTCTCTTTCAGCTGTACGTCTGTTGCTTAGTTTTTAAGTCGAAGCAGGTCAGTTTTAGTTGATAAGGTTAGGGGGCAATGGCACACGCTTCGTACGAAGCAAGAAGATTATTTATATTGTTGATTATTACAACCACCTGAATGCATACTGGAAGTTACTACCTACATGATTTGAAGGATTTAAAGTGCACGAGGATTTACTGATGATATAATGATTTGGAAAAAGACTTGAAAAAGTGTACCCCTGGATTTTATTGGAGTTGATGAGATGATTTACGTGTGCCGCAAAATTGCCCGCATTCGCCCCTTTAGTCGTAGATTTAAGATTTTTTTTTGGCATAGGTTCTTCGAAAGTTGCAGGTATGTTGCTAGCTATAGGTGTGAAAGGGCGTGTGATTATACAGATTTATAAATTGCAGCTATCTTAATGCCCCGCTCTTGTTTATTTAGAGGAAATTATATATGTCACGTTACGAATGTGTTGTGGTCGTGGCGTTTCAATGTTCTTGTCTTTTACGAGGAGAAAAGCGAAATAACACATTGAGAGGAATCAAGATTTTGATACTGATTGAATTTGCTTCACACAGACAAATAGTGTGTCTCGTTTTAAAACATCATACGTTTGCATCTTGCTTATTTACAAAAAATAAAAATGAATTCGTTTGTTATAGGCATAAAAGTGCTGTGCTAATTTAAATTTACTTTATTGTTTGCTATATTATAGCGTGTGATTAAGATGAAGGAAGTGAAATATCTTTTGAAGGTTCCAGTCCGGTGCATTTGTGTATCTAATTATTTTTCACTTTGCCTTTTCAGCAGTTTAAAAGTTTTGAAGTTACTTGTACCCATTACATGAGTTTTAAAATCCCGTCACCGACACAAAATGACTTCCAAGACATTTAAAAAAATTCAAATCGTAAACACAGTGCGATGAGGAATATGTGAAGGGTTTTTAAAAATGCACGTGATTATCTGGTTTATTATAAATATTTTTCAATACAATTAGTAGGGCAGCAAAACGTCAAGTACAACTTAACTCAAAACAATTGGGGAATATGTACAGTGGTGCTCTGCTAAAACGATCTTTGAAATTTCTTTTCCATACCAGTTTGCGATTTCTGCAAAACATGGATATTTAGTTTAATAAAAAAAAAGCATGGCCTTCTAAAGTCTAACAAGATCGTGAACAGGGATCAGAGAGTTCAAGATAGGAAACGGCCATAAGAAATACATTGGGAAATACGACCATTAAAAATAATTAAAAATTCTAGTAGTTAACATCTGAAACACCAGATAGCGTATAAAACGCGTTTAAAAAGGAATTAAACACACACTGAAAAATCAAAATTAAAGCTAATTTGCTAAAAGATTATACACGATAAATTTGAAAGACATGTAAATGTATACATGCAATTCAAGAAAGTTGTTAAAATGCGCATTAAAATTGCTTTTTGTGAAAATCACCAAAGCCACAGAATGACTTTTGATCTAGTCAATTACAACGTGTTCTATATTACCGATAGGCAGCGTCAGCGTTAAGATCTGAGACTACAGATGGCGCGACAATACGATGGTCGCAATGGTCGCTACCGTGGTCGCTTCGTTTCCTATGTTGAACTCTCTGATCCCTGACCGTGAATGGATAATACCGACTGTTAATATCCAGTCACGATCTTTTTAGTCTCTAGAGGGCCATGTTTTTTTTCGTTAAGTTACGTACATAAATTTTGATAGAACTTAAAAATGTGACAAATGTAAAATTCTGACACTTTGTAAGTCCCATTGACTATATTGCTTCTTATACTCTATGATAGCTTGAAGAAAGTAAAATATGTAATAGTATTAAAACAAATAATTACTTGTGACTTAGTAATACTAAGACCCGATTTTTTCATCTCTAATTAACTTTATCTGGCGATTAATTTTATAGTAACGATTTTGATCGCAATTGTTACTATGGTAATAAACCGTCAGATAAAGTTAACTGGAGATGGAAAGATCGGGCCTAAGTCAAAATGCTCAAAATCATCAAAGTTTTTTGGCATCAGTTTAAAATTAAATCAAATTAAAATGGAACATATTCACTTGAAGGTACCAACAAAAATGTCACTCTAACATGGCCTACTCTGAGTCTAAAAAGATCGTGAATGGATTATAATATGTTTAACGAATAGTTTAGGCCGCGACATCCTGCGATCTATTTTGGACCTAACATTGAGTGAGATACGGCTTCCTAGATTAATAAAGAACAAAGTCGCGTTCTTAGTTCAGAGCCATTTTTCTGTGCCGAAGAGGGAGCCACACTGCAGGACCTTTTGCTAACTTTAGAGAAGTGATTGTGAGCAGACTGGACATAATTTGTGAAAGTGCAGCATTTTGGGGTGATAAAAATGTTTGAAAACCATTAATTATCTACACAAAATCCAATTTTTCGAAAAAGTCTACGCTAAGGGTGTTTTTTCGCTTGGTGCGTTACTTTATCACCACACTGTATATGTACTGTTTTCAGTACTTTCCAATGCTTAAGAGTACCTCAGTGCCACTTTCGTACCATTAGTACCCTTTCATAAACCAACAAATAATTGTTGGATTTAATACTTATTCAGAGATTTGTTATTGCATTACTAGAGAATAAAATGTACACATTTGGATTTACTTGTTGCATTTTCACTCATTGTCAATCAACGTTTTCAGAGAGACAGAAATTATGGCAGTACCGCGTATATTTCATTTCCTTATCCGGAACATTATTGCACATTTTCTCGTGTGATGTTTTATATGTTTGGTGCATAACTGGTTGCAGAAGAAAATTATCAAAAAACCGTCTTTTCAAATGACTTTAAAATATACATGCATTACTTCTAATATTTCGTTAATTAGATAATTTGTATGCAGATAAAATACTTGAGGACCTTGGTATGTAGGAGTACTTTATGTCCATAATCACTTTTTTCGTCATCCATTTAGTACTTTTATTTTTATTTTTTGGTGCTGGCAACGCTGGGAGGTACACTAACGAGACTTTTTGTAGAACAGACTTTTTTCAAATGCGACCGGCCGGATAAAGCACTGGTGCTTCGTTAATCTAGGCAGCCGTAGTGTGAGATTTGACAAATCGTAACCAGTTTGCCCAAATAGGACCGAAATAACATGTTTTTTTAAAAATGCCATAAAGGTTGGCCATGAAAATTAAAACTCATGTCGTAGCTTGGCATCTAACACATGCCAAATCTGAAAATTTAAAGTAAATGAATGGAGCTAAGACATGAATTTTCTTTTCCACAGCCACCCCTTATGGCATTTTTAAAAAAACACATAGTAGCACTGTACGTGCAGAGGAATCCATTACAATCAAAACCGACATGCAATAAAATTATAGTTATGTCAAAAAGGATAGAATAGAATACAAACATAACCTTAGATTTTACCAGTCGCGTACTCTTGCTGTTGTGCGACACATTCTGGCACTGTCAGTTTGAGTAAATATTAATAATGAGCAATGACTCGCATTGATTCAATTCAATTAATTCATTAGGGGCATTTAACGTACGCAATCGATTCACATACGGTTTAGCGTTCAACGCATCTGAATCGATTCAACATCGATCGTGAAATTGTCCATAAAAATTTCACGATTCAACTGCGATTAAATATGGCGTTGCAGTTTGTGTCATGTGTGCGAGTTGTTTATAACAGTGTATTATTTATTTCGGGGATTTATTTCAGAAATAACTTAACCGCACTGTTAATATACAGGCTGTTACAAATTCGAGGCTCACCATTGGGATCTCGGAAACGGTAAGAAATACGAAGTCGATTAAATTAGGGCAAAGTTGAACCCACTTTGCTAAGTTACAGCTGAATTAAAAAAAAACGGGAAATGATTTTTTTCCAGTTGTAAATTTGGTTCCATTTGTCAGTTAATTGTCTACTTCACAATACATACATATCTTTAAAAAAAGTTAACCTATTTACCTATGAACTGACATACCGTCACATAATTCTAACCTATTTTTAATAAATCCATTTTCACACTATGAAAATACTGAAAAAAACGTGTCGATTTATTTTGACATTTCCCGATTTTTTTGAATTCAGCTGTACATATCAGATCACCGAGTTTGCCGTGTCCACTAGGTACTTACAAGAAGACCAAATCAGCGGCGCCCTCTACAACAGACAGCAGTATTTCTGAGCCTCGTTCTATCCGAAAAGTTACTGAAATTTGAATATTACATAAGTGAGCTACTTTTAGACCGTTACAATGACAATGTGATAATCCGATTGCGTGATGTTACCTTTAGTAAGTTGTTAAATGAACAATAATCGGCTTTGAAAAATCTTCTACGATTTATAGTTTTTGAAATATTTCCGAAAAACGTAATTTTCTTTTTTATTTTTATTTTTTTCTGAAGTTATTGCAGGAATCATAACAAAATTAATACATTCTACAGGCACTTTTTAAGCTCTTTACGATGATGTTGCTGCTGCTTCTACAGTGGAGAACGAAATGTCGAGAGTAGAAGAAGTCAACGTGACGCGGTTCCAACCGGAAGCCAATTCAAACACAGACGAAACGTTTTAATTAAAATCTAATCGTATCATCGTAAAGTGCCTGTAGAATGTATTAATTTTGTTATGATTCCTGCAATAACTTCAGAAAAAAAAAATAATAATAAATTTAAAAAGAAAATTACGTTTTTTGTTTTTTTGGAAATATTTCAAATCTACAAATCGCAGATTTTTCAAAACTGATTATTGTTCAGCACCAAAATACGCAACTTTGCCCTAATTTAACCGATTTCGTATCTCTTACCGTTTCCAAGATCCCAATGGTGAGCCTCGAATTTGTAACAGCCTGTATTGTGATATTGCTATTGTTGAAATACCAAATATTATTTAAAAAAATGGGGTTATATCGGTCAGGCCACCGGTAAATATAGAGTTTTTTATGTAAGGCCACAAGAAAAAATCACAAATGGTTAAATCAAAGGACCTCGGAGGTCAAGGAATTACAGTGTTCTGTCTCCAAAAACTTCTTTAAAGCACCTTGCCACGGAATACGTCCAATTTCCATCAATTTTTGCACAGAAATTTACAAAATACTTGCCAAAATATTTCAAAAGACTTTGAACAGCTTTCGAATATTTTGTTGACACAAGGTTAACCGCCGCACCGTCAACTTGACAAAATTGAAATATAAATGAAGTTAATCGCGAAATACGTTCCTAACAACAAAAGTGTGTCACAGCCTACTTGACCGTTTTTTTTTTATTGAACGCGAAGTTTACGAGATCAGTCTTTAATTAAATGTAACCCTGTATATTTTACAATTCTTTTTAGATGAAGTTTTGATTATAATTTGATAGAAAATTTAAATACATATAAAAAGTTGCGTTTACTTAAAAAAGATTAAATCAAATTTTATTGCTAGAAGGACCATAAAATTACAGAATGGTGTCGTTTTAGCCGATCATCACTGTACATCGCGGTTGCACTGAGAGTATAAAAAAAAGAAGGCAGAAGAATTTGTTAAATAAATAAATTGGAAGTGAACATCTTCAGGTGCATGTAAACAAAAAAAATGGACAATATAAAATATGATAACGAGACGCACTCCAAGGATATTTAAAATTTTGGATCATTTGATTCTCGAGAGGACAACAACACAGCATTTTACAATGACGTTAAATTATTGAGCAACTCCAGCAGAGCTTCTGTGCAGTTTTGGTTGTATACTGGGGTCTATGTGATTCCTCATTGGACTCCTATATCTTTTCTGTTAGTTTTGTGAAAACAGTACAACGTAAGCAGCAGTACTTCTTCCTAAAGCTCTCACGCATATAAAAAAAAAAAATTGTTCATCCAGAGCTTTAATTATTGCAAACCGTGTGCCAGTGGTCCTACATCTTTTCTGTTAATCTTTGCGAAAATAGTGAAATATGTTACAAAATAGTAACGACGATTGTTAGGGGGGGGAATTAATGTAGAAGGGGGTCGTTGGTAAAAAAAAAGAAAAATGGTCTAGAGACCCGTATGGTTAAATTATTCCCAAATTAATTATTACAGGACTTCAATATTGTGGCTTCGATGATTAAAAATTTGGGAGAAAAAAATGAAGTCAAAACCCAAGTTTTATGGTCTTTTGACTTTCCCTAAATGTTTTGAGCAGTTTTTAGTTTTGCTTACGTTACTTATTTGCTTTTAATATAATAAATATTGCGTTCCTGTTCTAAGGAACTTCTTTTTTTCTTATTTTTCCATCACACAACTCAGGATTACGTTTATTTAACTTTTTAGATGGTATTAATACCACCATTGTAAATCTACAACCCCTTCAATTTTGTGCTAACTCATTTGATCTAATTTGTGATCAAATAAGTGAGATATTCACATATGATATTTTAAAGCGAGACTTCTGTGTTTGAATAAATAAAATAATTTTCATTTTCATCGTGAGACTTTTGGGTACGAAGACAAAATAATTTGCAACGAAGTGTAAGGTGTACGATAATAACAACTTCATTTCATCGTGTGCATCTTAAGCAGCAGAATGAGATGATTACATCGATAAGTGCAAACAGTGTAACATTTCTCCTCTTTTTTTTTTAAATAACTTAACACAAGTAGTACGTGATGTAAATTGTGACCACTTCACATTCGCATTAGTTGACATTCCTAATTCAACATGTTTACGAAGTCGTTGAGAAAGTTTACTATAATATTGAGCGTTGTGGCAGACAAACGTATTCCCCTCGGCTCAGCGCCGCAAAATGCGGTCATTTGAGGGCTTCAAACGGCGGGCAGTCATTGTAGTATGTGGGGAGGAAGAACAAGCTAAACGGCGGGCACTCCAGGAGGCACAGGACGGTAAAGATGTTCCAGATGTCGCCGTGCTCGAAATGAAAGGTATATAACTAATTGCAACGTCTTTAATCAAAAAAAAGTCTTATATCTCATGTTTTTGCGTTGTTTATTTTGTGGACACACTCGTAATACGAATCCCCTCTTCTGTACCTCGACGATCATGTTTTTTCATTTTTACCACCCTCCAAGTACACATAACCGGCACCATTTAATTAATGTGTAACTTCCTTTTTCACAGTAATGTTTTACTTTTCGTACGAATGCAGATTTAATGACATCAGCCGCACGCACTTTTATATTTAAACGAGTCAATTCGAAGCAACAATTCGTAGCGGGGCTGATTTGATTAGAACTGCACACAGTCGTAATCAAATATTTTTATACTCGTTTTCATCACAGCCAATATGTCCCTGCCCAGAGTGGGAGAGTGGCTTGAGGAGGTGACTTACGTTGAGTTAAACGAGCAGGATGCCAAAGCGATGGTCCAGAAGTATAACAGTCAGGGAAAGGAAGCCGGGTACGGTCCTACCATGCAACGCAGGGATCACAGAGATGATCGCTTTAATAAGTGGCAGGGGAACAGACGTAAGTTAATTTCACCCCCTTAAAAAAAAAACTACATTTTATCGTTTTGCCTTACAGGAAATGATTACAGAGGAAATTACAGAGACCGAGGTTACAATAATCGTTTCGACAGGGGGCAGAAGTACGGTGGGGGGTGGCAAAATCGAAATGTCAGTTGGGGCAGAAACGATCGTAGAGATAATCGTGGACCAATGGGTGGATCAAGAGATTGGCGTAATAGAGGTAATATTACTTAAATAAGCCTGTCATTTTTTTAATGTACCATGAGATCAAATAAATTTATAATTCGAGTAGGTCTGTCGGAGCTTTTGACTTGGAAGACAACAAGAAAATGATGAACGAAGTTAGCCTTGATTATTACCAACCCCGTAGCAAAAAATCATGTCACTATGACATGAAAATGATTGCCTATTATTGTAAATAGTAATTTTTTTTTATATAGGTAGTGCACCAAGACATCAAGATAGAGGAAGAGATCGTGACAATAACCGTCACGTAAGCAGAGACTCCTACAACAGGAGTAGGAACCAAGGTGGTAATAGAAGCCAAGGAGGTAATTGGCAAGGCGGTGGTAACTGGAGTCAAGGTGGTAACTGGAATTGGCAAGGTCAAGGAAATTGGGGAGGACAAGGCTGGGGACAAGCACAAGGTCAAGGTAAATGGAATTACAATCAAGGTTACGGCCAACAGGGCTACGGCAATTACCCCAACTGGAATTATTATGGACAATATCAGAACTGGAATGCTCAACAGGTACCTACACTCTCACATTATCGAAATCATAAGAGAAGAGCCCTGCATCATAAATTATATTGAATCATCAGGCATATAACTATCCTTTTTTTATTTTTTTTTATCAAAAATATTTGTCGGTTGTAACTTCGGTGATTGATGATGCAGGGCTCAACTCTCATTTGTGATTTTCATAATAATTAAATAATTTTAATAATTTCATGTACATTTAGGGTCAAGCTCAGCAGACAATGGCCAGTGGAACGGCTGCAACCAGCAGCGGAAATGCAGTACGTTTAAAAACGAAAGGGGACAAACGAATGAGATTATAATTAATTTTATTTCAGCAGGCGTGGGCACAGTACGCCCAGCAATACGCTCAGAGCAACACAGGTCAGCAACCGACGGGGCAAAAATAAAATCAACCTGAACACTAGTGTAGTTTTGCATAAATGTATCTATTAGGTTAAGCGAATATTTTACAACTTAAAGAAAAAAAAAACAACTTATTTCCCCCCTTAAAAGATAAGCGAGTGAAGATGCCATTATTGTTTGTTTTGAACTTAACAAAGAAGATAATTTCGTGTGTCCATATACATGTAATTTTTTCTGTTTAAATAGAGGTAATCTCTTTTTAAAATGTGTTGGGAAATTTGATCTCTAAATGTGAATTGCATATTTTTTTAGTTCGTTCAATTTACGACGAAATTATTTAACAAAAAAAAAAAAAACGTGCAGTGAAGTTTCTTAATAGATGGTAGTTGTGCCTTTATATATATTTTTTTCTTCTTGTGTATGATAAATGGTGTTAAATTCATTTCAAATGAACTTTATTTAATTTACTTTTGCTTCATTTCTCTAACGACGTGCCTGCTGTTATCATTGGCAAAATTAAAATTAAAAAAAAAATTGGATTCTTGGTTAGGGTTCTTTTTTTTTGTGTATGTGTAACTATAGTACAATACACATTCTTAAGTTTTGTGTACAAGTTCGAAGTATTAGAATTTTTAGGTTGTAGTAGTCAGTTTAAGTGTAATATAAAAAAAAAAATTACTACTTTATTTAAAGAATTTCTTATGTAGAATTTAAATAAATTTTTTTCTAATAAGCGTCGCTTTTTAAATTGAAACCCCCCCAAATTTTCACATCCACAACAAAATTATTTACGTATTGAAACTTTTATTGAGATTATACAATAAGTTACAAAAAGAAACAGAAAGTATGAAACAGTATGCTTTAAATAATAATGTGTAAATAAATATATCGATACATATATTTTTTTTTTAAATCACACGGTTTTAATTTAGTTCAGGCAATGAAATAAATAAAATTAACAAAAAAAATGCAAATACATAAAATTTAAAAGAAAACAACCGTTATGGGTTGCATTAAACCGACTATTATATATAATACTATTATACATAATTGTTAATATATCTTGTTATATTAAAATAAATACATTTTCTACTTGCATAGATTTCGAATATTTTTCTTCCAGTACGAAAAAGGGAATACAACCGAGAATTGAGGGGGAAGGACACGAAATATCTCAAGAAGTTACGAGCGCACCAAACTTTAAACTCTTTTAATATTTGTCTTATTGTTAATCAAGTGGGGGATCACCTCCAGATTTTTAACACGTATTTGTGAACGTGACTAGTCGAATTACTTCGGAAAGTATAAAATCTAATAACGTAATTATTACATTAATTAAGGTGTTTTTTTTTTAGTCACCATGACAAATACTACATATTGTCTCACTGCATATTACGTGTATATATTTATGTAAAAAAAAAAAAATAGTGATGCATGAGGATGATGCACGTAAAATATTTCGCATTTGTTACAAGACTTTTTTTTAAAGGTCTGGCACCGTATATGGAAATTTATTTTTAATGGCACTATCTCATAAATTGTTAATGCTTTTTGAATTTAGGGAGACGTAAAATTTTACTTGCCTCGCTTCCCCCATGCACCACCGTCTACAGTTTAAAACTAAACTACTAAAAAAATTGTACTAATAAAACTTTTGCTAAAAAAATAATAATAAATACAAAATATATATATATATAAAATTAAAAACTTTCATCGTGAAATATCTTACTCACATAACATATTTAATAATTCAATAAGGGATGACTAAGAATGTTTAAAAATAATACATAAATCTCTCTCTATCAAATACAAAATATTGCTTGCGGGGGGGGATAACTATGAAACAAAAACATGCTAGGAGTAGGAGATAATAATTGACTCTCGTTATTTTATACATGTTCGGTTGTTTATAAACACCAGCGTAACGAAACAACGTAAAGTAAAAGTCTAAAATTAATAGAATGAAAAAAACAAAATGTACAAAACACATAAGTACTAAGCCTTGGTTAGTATTAATTAACATTTCATAGCGTCGATAATATATAAACTTTTTTTTTCTTTTTTCTTCAATGCACACATTCTTTCAATCAATATATCCGTTAGAAAACCTATGTTGAGGTAACTAATCAGTCTACCATATACAAAGTGTTTGATGTAACTCAATCGAATGTACGAGTTCTCTCCCTTAATTAAGTGTGAAGTACGTTATTAAAAGAATAAGAAAATCAAACACTCTACATATGTGCTACTGGTCTATTTTATTTTATTTATTATATTTTCATGTAAAGGTTTCTTTATTTGAACCTTCTTAAATACAATGCGCAAATGTTATTTAATTTTTAAAGTAGTACGTCGTAGTAATTCTAGTAATCTATTCGAAGGAAACTGACTATACGAACTACAGTTCTTAACTATCGTAACTAGAGCTATTGTGATGATCAGCCTGCGGTGACGGTGGTGTTGATAAGTTTGAGCTGTTGTTACTCGCAATAGAATGGCGAGGACTACTTCTTTCAGTTGCCTAAAGAAAACAACAAGTTACACAAACAGGTTCAGAAAATTTCTTGAGAATGAGGATATGTGGTTAGTACCTTGATCATATCATGCAACGACGACATACTACCAAGACTAGCAGGATCTGGAGATGGTGATGTATCTGAGGGCCTAGGCAAAGCTGGTGGTAACTCCCTCGGCCGAGGAGGAGCCGCACGTTTTGCTCCGTTGTAGGCTGGGAATGTGGTTTTGATCGGAGTCGGATTGGAAATCTCCAAACGTCTGCGTTCACCATGTTTCGGTGGAAGAGGTGCCAGTTTTGATGGCTGTGATCACAATAATTAATATTACTATTGAATTAAACAAAATAAAACATACCTGTGAAGCAATATGAAACATAAGTGCATCTGTGTTTTATTTTCCTAGAGTTTAGTTTTAGCTTTAGTATTACTCTAGTAAGTTTCTCTTTATGATGTTATTACATTTGCGCTGTAATTGGTTTCTTGTGAACTGTTGGGCAATACAGATTATTATTATATATTTTTTTTAATAGACACTAGCCCAAAATTTAAACAAATATTTCAAACTTTTGCAAAATTTGGGAAGATCCCTCCAAGGAGGGATTATCTCTCCCAACTGGCAACACTGCAGACAAGAAATTGCTCTAGCGTCATCTACACAAGTTTGTTTCAAGCTTGAAATTTTGGGCGGCAAATTCAAATTGTAAAAACAAAAATTAAACATAAAAATTCGTTTCTTTGGGCGTAACTTAAAAAAATAATTCACTACGTTTCAATTATGAAACAGAGAAGATCACTACAAAAATTGATTGTGTCATTCAAGAACAAAAAAAAAAGGAAAACGATAATAAAATTATAGAAAAAACAAAATATCGTGACAATTTCAGCAGCGCCATCTCTGGATATTTCTCTGAGTCAGCCCAAAATTTAAACAAATACTTCAAACTTTGCAAAAGAAATCCTCTAATTATTAAAAAAAAAGTCTCTCCGAGGAGGGATTATGTTTCCTAATTGGCAACACTGCACGCAAGAAATTGCTCTAGCGTCATCTACACAAATTAGTTTGAAATTTGAAATTTTGAGCGGTAAGTTCAAATTATAAAAACAAAAATTAAATATAAAAATTCGTTTTTTTGGACGTAATTTCAAAAAAAAAGTCTCACTACCTTGATTGAAACAGAGAAAATCCCTAAAAAATTGATTGTGTCATCCAAGAATAAAAAAAGAAAAACGATACTGAATCATAGAAAAAAACAAAATATCATGAGAATTTCAGTGGCGCCATCTCTGGATATTTTCCCGTGTCGTATGTTAAAACGCAAATTTAACTTGAATTTTTCACGTCATTTTCAGTTTTCAAGTGAATTTGAAACTATGCTAACTAGGCGGCTTATTTATTGCAAAAAAAATTGAGAATACTTTCGGCGTTTAATCACACGATTTATTGAATATTAAAAAAAAATCTTATTGCCAAGAACTTTTGTTCCTGTCATTTTTGCAAGTACAGTAGCGGACAATAAAATCGGGGCACACCATTTGTACAATGTAAACCTCTAACATTTTTGACGTTTAAATCATATTATGCAAAAGTTACTAGTAATTTTGACGTTTATTATAAATTTTGAAAGAAATATAACCTCAATAAAAACCTGATTTACCAAATTTATCTAAATACAAACGACTTATCAAACTCTTGCCCGGATTTTATTGCCCGCTACTGTACCTTTAAATTATTATAAGATGTTTTCCAAGTGATTTTTATTCTTCCTCAAAATTTAATTGGCTTTTGACAGTTACAATTCCAGCCACATAGACATCACTGTACAAAGTGCTTACGGATATACGGATTGTTATGATTATTAAATTTAATATTCCTAAATGACAATAGCGCCATCTACACTAATTTATTGGAAGTTATAAATTTTAGGTGGAAAATTCAAATTGCAAAATTGTAAACATCTATTATGACGATTCCGAAAAATTAATGACGTCATCCAAGAATTAAAAAAAAACGAGTTATAGAAAGAGCAACATAAGAGAAATTTAGTGACGCCATCTATGGGGATTTCCTTGAACCCCAAGTTTAACTTAAATTTTACGATCCTCATGTTTTCAACTTTCTTAGTTTGCCAAAACCTTTACCTTTTTTAATTGTTGCTGTTTATTGTTATTTATAATTTTTTTTTCAACTTGATTCTATTTAGCCAGAATATGTATTGGTAATTATAATTTGAAAAAAAATTACATAGTAGTATTTTTTTCGATCACTTATACGAAATCTTTACATTTTTAAATGTTTTATTTTCTAGTGATTATTAAATTTCTAAACGCTGGTAGCGCCATCCACATACATTTGTTTGATGCATGAAGTTTTAGGTCGCATCTCCATATTGAAAATAAATTTTTTCTTTTACGCTATATAATTTAAAAAAAAAAAAAATTGTGGCGTAGTTTCAAAATAGAGAAAATCACTGCAAAAATTGATTGTCATTCGAGGATAAGAGGAAGACGATAACAAATTATAAAAAAAAGCAGCATATCACTAGAAATTTAGTTGTGCCATCTCTGGATATTTCCTTGAGTCGTAGGTTGAAACCCAAATTTAACATGAATTTTTCACACCGCATTTTCAGTTTTCCAAGTTTGCCGAAACATTTACCATTTGAAACTTTTAGGCGACATATTGTTGCCAAAAAATTCATTATTTAATAACATGTACATAAGTATTTATTTAATTAAAAAGTCTTATTCCCAATACCTTTTGCTCCTATCACTTTTACGAGTAAACTCTGTTCACAAATTAAAAGACCACTAGCGTTGTTGCCTTGTGAAAAGTACAACCGGCAACAGTGTCCTAGTTAGAAATTTGGTAACAAAATTCACAAGGAGTGTTTGAAATAAACGTCAAGGTTATGCGTGCTGAACAGATCCGTGGTGCTAAATTTAATTGTGAATTGTCAATTTTATAGCAGACAAACTGTAATTATTTATTACGTCAAGAACAAGTTTTTCATGTATTTGCCGGCTGCTTAAATCTGGTGCCAGATTTTTTATTTTAACCACTTGACGAGTGTTTCTTTCATTTTGGCATTTAAAATATTTTTCTGCTTTCGAGGCATTGTTAAAATGAATATAAATGTAAACAATATAATAATAAAATTGATTTGACAAATTAATTTGACATGAAACTTCAAATACCTTGACAACCTTGCTATTTTGATCATTTTTTGTAGGGGACTTATGTTTTATACCAACATAATGCAGCAGGTGGTGGTTTTTTAATTTGTGAACAACGTATACCTTCCAGATTATTTTCCAAGTAATTATTATTATTATTATTTAAATTAAATGTTAATGGCGCCATGTACACTAATTTGCCGTAAGTTACTTATAAATTTTAGGTGGCAGATTCAAATTGTAAAAAATATAAATAAACATAAAAATCTTTTACAATTCCGAAAAAAAGAATATCACTGGAGAAATTAATGGCATGATCTAAGATTAAAAGAAAAATAACAACAAATTATAGAAAGAGCCACACAAGAGAAATTTAGTGGCGCCATCTGTGGAAATTTCCTTGAAGTGCTAGTTTAACCTCAATTTCATACGTCATATTTTTAATTTCTTAGCTTGCAAAAACCTTTACCTTTTTTTAATCGTTGCTGTTTATCGTTATTTGTAATTTTTTTCAACTTGATTCTATTTAGCCAGAATACATACTTTAAGGTGATTACAATTTGCAAAAAGAATACATAGTACTTCAATCACTTATACGAAACCCTTACATTTGTTAATTTTTTTTTCAAGTGATTATAACTAAATTTTTAAACGCTGATAGCGCCATCTACAAAAATGACGTAATTTATGACGTAATTTCGATGAAGAGAAAATCACTGCAAAGATTGATTGTGTCATTAGGTAAGCATACACCAGCATTCAATCATATCATTCTTTCCCTTCAAGAAATTGAAACGAAACAAAACCTGTATTATTGTATCAGTGGGTTAGAACAGGATTTGTTTTGTTTCAATTTCTTGAAGGGAAAGAGTGTCGAAGGAAAGAATGACATGAATGAATGCTGGTGTATGGCTACCTTTTCGAGGAGAAAAGGAAAACGATAACAAATTTTAGAAAAAAGCAACATATTACAAGAAATTTAGTGGCGCCACCTGTGGAGATTTTTTTGAGTCGTACATTTTCCACCATGGCCAGCTACATCAACATTCACTGACGTGTATGTATGGCCGTTTCAATTCGACTTTTAAAAATTTTGACGGTATTCCACTCAGCGCCTCTTGTGAGTTTTTAAGTAATTGCAGTTGTCATTAAGTTACTGTCAGTAATTTTGTAGTATCTTTAATAGGGAGCG
This sequence comes from Dorcus hopei, assembly GCA_033060865.1. Lineage (NCBI taxonomy): Eukaryota > Metazoa > Arthropoda > Insecta > Coleoptera > Lucanidae > Dorcus > Dorcus hopei. Next base: position 70,013,491 of record CM065425.1, on the reverse strand, counting down.
CTGAGGGGAGTACTCCATGGCATGCTTTCTCGGAACCGAATTTTAGGCGAATTGAAACGGCCATACATACTCCTCAGTGAATGTTAATGTAGCTGGCCATGTTTCCACTCGTCACATTTTTAATTTTCCAAGAACAACAAACGTTTTCAAGCGCTAACTTGATAGATTTTGATTAACATTTTTTTTGTTGGGTATGTTAATTCTGTGTCAAATTTGATAATTTAGTTTTACAAGGTTGGCTGCTTTATTTTGTGTTGGCGACTAAAATTTTGAAGTTAAGCTAGGTTCTTTCTGGCTAATAAATAAGGAAATAGTGCCTGTAAATTTAATAATAATTACAGAATTCTACTATATCGGCAATGCCACTTCTTAATTATAAAAGCAAGGATTCGCATATTTCTCTATAAATTCCTGTTAAAATGTTAAAGTAGTTATTTTATTTTGAATTTTTTTATCGATAGTTAACCAAATTCATAATCAGGAGGCGGAGAAGGACGTTTTACAGCGTTTTCGATTCACTGCACTAGAGCACTTTCAGAATACATATTTTCATCTCATTTTAACCTCATGTAATAATAGAAGATGGAGATGTTCTGATAGTGCGTCAATAATGAGTCGAAAATGTTATTATATTTTTTAATAGAATTTTTCAGGTTTAGTAGGAATGTGCTTTCGAATGCTGGCGCCACTGAATGGTCCTAAGAACTGTCAAAGTGACAGCTAACCTATAGCATTTTTAATTGTGAAACTGACAGTGACAATTATTGACGAACATTTAAGTGAACGTTTAATTAAAAAATCATTTTACTTAATTCATTTTCAATAAACAAACAATCAGCCTTTAGCTTCTCTTGCCAGTTAAAATTTGTAATACTTATTCTTTGGGCAATTTAGATTTTCCGTTTCAGCAGCATTTAAAAAATTGTTTCAGAAAGTTGCTTCATTATTATTATTATTATTGAAACTCTTACTTACTCTTGGTTGAATTTGAGGTGCGTATGTTGCGCCTTGATCCGATGAGTCGACCAAATTTGTTGTCAAGTCAATCAACCTCTGCCTTTGAATGCCCTCACCCGGACCCATGTGACTTATATGATTGAAGTTTGTAGGCGCTGAAATTAATTTCGAACGACGATCTGTACTCCTGAAAATAACAACAATTTAAATTTCTAACGTTCAAAGTCATCAGTTAGAAATGCTCACATCCTCTGAGACTTGTTTCCTTCGCGAAGCGAGAACCTTCGACGGGGTCTCTGAATCGACCTCCCTTCTCTGTCTTGCACGACTATATTATCAAGATTTATGACTTCACCTGTAAAACGCCATCGAATAGAATTAATGAAATAAATCCTACACTTTCTATGCAACTTACGTTGGTAGATATTTGATAGATACAATAAGTGAACATAGTCATACAGAACACAGAGTGATAAGCTACCGCTGTCATTGAGAGGTTTCGCTCTTTTAACATTCAATGTGTGAACCCATTCACCCGTCGAACAATTGAAAATATCTATGTGAGTTTCACTGTACACAACCAAATGACCATCACGATAAGCTAGAAAGAACTAAGGTATGTAATCTACTTTAACATAAACTATACGTATTCGACCCGAACATTTCGCAAGCAGCGATATTGAAACGTTCGGTCAAATACTTGCAAACGACATGACAAGAAATTACCCAGTGCCGTTGGAACCGCAGGATACATAATTTCTCTGTCCCTTGATTTTCGCCCGTGACGATCGACATAAGCAGCAAGAGAACCAAATACCAACAGAAATTCATTGCGAGGCAGTTCTATTACACGCAAAGCTTCGACCGTGCTGCACGACAAAGAAGAGCTCAGGGGATTTTCAGGATGAAGAAGCGCTGAAATTTGCAACTAAAGTTTTCCAAACGGAACAAAATTTAAAAAATACTTACAAGTAGCAGGTTGATCTTCTTGTACACCGTACACCGTGAACATCGACGGAGAACCAATGCATAACCTTCCGTCGGAAAGCAACTGTAAAGATTGCACCGGCACTGGGACTTGTATATCTCTTATTCTGTTATGTCGTGTGCGCGTCCTCGTTATTTCATACACGGTTACAGTAGACATATTTTGCTACAATCAAAATTGTTTACTTAATGCACACATTGCATAAATAGAAGTGGGCTCACCTGTTTTTTAACAGCTACACACAAATAAAAAGAAAGAGGTGCACGCATGATTGGCCCCACCGTGAAGACGGAACACCCTTTGCTTTCAGCAACTTTGATCCATTCGGTGTCATCTCCGTCCAGTGCTCTTATAGGTACTAATCTCACGTGCCTTTGCTTTCCGCTGATGACCACCAGGAGGTGCTCCTCGCTGATGTATTCCAGTTGGAATATTTTCTTGCCTTCACCGACTCGGGCGATTTCCGAGCGATCTAAATCGACGCAGTACAGGCCTTCTTCAGTTCCGAGAACTATGCGATCTGGGTCTATGATTGTCGCGCTAAGTGCACTTCTTAGCAGGGCCAGGGAGTTATCGATGAGTTCCCTGGCGATCAGTACGATTGTGTTCGGGAGGTTGTTTCGTTTCATGATTCGGTGGAGTTCGGATAAGGCCACCACCCATTTATTTTTTTCACCTGAAAACATAATTACATACATAACTTAACTCAACAGACCAAAGGACACAGTAAAATATAGTTTGAAGAAATTAATTTCTTAAACACTTGAAGATGAGGAACTTTACTATTGAAGACGAAATTTTCAATTAAAAAAATTGAAGCTTGAAATTTTAGACTGTAAATCCAAATTGCAAAAACAAAAACAAATATAAAAATTCACCTCTCAGGGTGTTATTTCCAAAAAAAAAAATACAGTAAACCTCGGTTATAGCGAACCTCAAGGGACCATCAAAAACGGTTCGTTGTATCCGAAGTTCGTAATAAGCGATAATGCCACAAATATAGAGAAAAATGATGGGACTTGCAATGTAGTTCGTTATAAGCGGTGGATCGCTATAACCGAGGCCGTTATAACCGAGGTCTACTGTATGTCTTTGCTGTTTTATTTGAAGCAAAGAAAATCTCTGCAGAAATTGTATCATTCAAGAATAAAAAAAGAAAAACGTTCATCATGCCAGATGCTAAAAATCCTTACAAGGAGGGATTACTTCTCCAATCTGGCAACTCTGTAGATGAGAAACTGCTCTAGCGGCATCTACACAAATTTGTTCGAAGCTTGACATTTTAGACAGTAAATCCAAATTGCAAAAGCAACAAAAATAAATATAAAAATTCATCTCAGGATGTAATTTCAAAAAATATATAAATTTTACTGTTTTATTTGGAGCAAAGAAAATCACCGCAGATATTGATTGTCATTCAATAACAAAAAAAAAAAAAACTTTCATCGTGCCAGATGCTAAAAATTCCTGCAAAGAGGGATTACTTTTCCTATCTGGCAACACTGCAGACAAGAAACTGCTCTAGCGTCATCTACACAAATTTGTTTGAAGCTTGAAATTTTAGACGGTAAATCCAAATTGCAAAAACAAAAATAAATATAAAAATTCACCTTCTTAAATGTAATTTCAAAAAAAAAAAAAATTTTACTGTGTTATTTGAAACAGAGAAAATCACTGCACAAAAATTGATTAAGCAACATATTACGAGAAATTCTGTGGCGCCATCTCTGCATAGTTCCTTGAGTCGTCTGTTAAAGCGCAAATCATAAATTGCAAAAAAATATTTTCGGCGTTTAGTAACGCGTATTCATTTATATTTAAAAAAATTCTTATTTCTTCTTGTCACTTTCCTAGTATGTATGTACTTTCAGATTATCAAATTTAATATTCCTAATAAAGTCCCTAAATATACATATAAAGTACCGCAATTATCCCCATTTTGAGTCAAACTAAACGCCCAAATTTAAAATTAAACGGAACCGAACGGTGTTTTCAAATGTGGCGCGCTTATTTTGACTCAAAATGGCGGTAATTGCGGTACTTTACCTATTTAGGGACTTTAATTCCTAAATGTCAATAGTGTTATCTACACTAATTTACTGGAAGTTAAAAAATTTCGGTGGAATTCAAATTGCAAAAATATTGCCAATTAATAATTGCCAAAAAAAAAAAATTGAGAATATTTTCGGCGTTTTTCTGTCACTTTTACGAGCGTTTTCAGATTATAAGTGTTTTCCAAGTAATTTTTATTATTATTATTTAAATTTAATATTCATAAGTGTTAATACCACCATAATATAATAATTTGTTTGAACATTTATCATTTTACAAAAAAAACATAAATAAACTTAAAAATCGTTTATCACAATTTTCCAAAGAAGAAAAATTAACGACGTCATTCAAAAATTAAAGGAAAACAAGTTATAGAAAGGGCAACATAAGAGAAATTTAGTGGCGCCATCTATGGGCATTTCCTTGACATGCATGTTTAACTTCAATTTTACAATCGCATTTTTAAATTTCTTACATAACCTGCAAAAACCTTTACCTTTTTTAATTGCTGCTGTTTATTGTTATTTGTAAATTTTATTTCAACTTCAACATAAAAAAACTGGAAATATTTTCGGCGTTCAATATTATGTATTTATTTAAAAAAAAGTATTTTCTTCAATCATTTACATATACGAAATCTTCACATTTTTAAAAGTTTGTTTTTTAAACGATCTTTATTAAACGCTTAAACGACGATAGCGCCATCTAGACGAATTAGTTTGAAACGTGAAATTTTAGGCGACAAATTGAAAATTTATCTTTCACTATGTAATTCCAAAAAAAAAAAATTATTGTCGCTCAAGAATAGAAGGCAAAGATAACAAATTTTCGAAAAAACAACACATCACAAGAAATTTAGTGGCGCCATCTCTGGAGATTTCTTTTGAGTCTTACATTTAACTCAAAATTTTCCATACGCCATTTTTTAATTTTCTAAGCCAGCTAATCTAATTGTTGCAATTTATTGTCACCAGAAATTCATAAATTTTGGTCATCTTGTCTTTGTAATTCTTTTTTTTTTATTGAAACTTTAAGATGGCATATTTATTGGCTAATGAATTTAAAAAAAATAAGAATATTTTTCGGCATTTCATAACAAGTATATGAAGAAAAAATCTTATAATTAATAATAATTTAATTAATTAATTTAGAGAGATACGTCAAGTAACAAAATCAAAAATTTCTAAACGTTGATGGCGCCATCTAAACAAATTTGTTTGAAGTTAAAAATTTTAGGGGGCAAATTTAAATTGCAAAAATATAAATAAATATAAAACTTTATCTTTACGACCTAATTTTGACGCAGAGAAAAATTAAGCACTACAAAAATTAAAAAAAAAAACAATAAATTTAAAGAAAAAACAATTCTTGAGAAATTCAAGCTCGAAGTTATACATTACCAAAAATACTGAGTTAGTTGCCTTGACTTTAAATCATTTTTTTAAATCAACACAGTTCTCAACAAATGTCTATTTTGAGTACTACACAGGGTGCTTAAAAAATGGCGAAACACCGCCATTCTGGACTATTCAGGGACATCCTTTGAGCATGGGAAAAATACATAAATTATTGAAATATTCAGAATTGACAAAAAATAAAAATTTCAAATTCCAATCTTATAACCTCCATATCTTTAAGGTTACACAAAAATATTTTAAACATTTTTCTCATGCTCAGAATAGTGCAGAATGGCGCTGTTTCGCCATTTTTTAAGCATCCAGTATTATTCAATCAACACTAATAATATGTCATTGTTATTTGTCGGAAATTTCGATTCTTTATCTTTCAGTATACTATTGAAATAAAACAAAAAATTAACTAAATTATTTACCTTCAGTGTCGGCTAACATTAATGTGACATTTCGGGGGCCTGGGGGTTCTAAAAACGACGTCGTAATCTACAAAACAGAAACAATTTACTCGGTGTTTAAGGTGTACTTATTGAGAGATAATTACCTTAAAAATGCAGGGTATGTCTTTTTTATTAGCGTGAATAACATCGGAATCCTTCACACTACTGACGTTGAACTGAGGATCACGCATGTCTAATACCTGAGAAACATGAACGCTTGGCAGTGCATTGCGGTCAGCGGATATGTCATAGAGAAATAGTTTGAAGTCGCAGACAACTACAAATTGTCGAACCCAACCTAAAAACAAGAAAAGAAAAAAAATTGCACACTTTAGACAGGAATCACAACTAGCAAATTACAGCAACCTATCTACATTTACGATTAAAAAAAAAAAAAAAATCAAATTTCAAAACGTTTTATTAAAACTGATAGTTCAATTCAATTGCTTTATTGATTTTAATGATAAGGTTCCCTTTTTTTTAGCTTTATCTTTTATACTCCCTCTTTCTTTTCGAACATGTAACTTATGTCTGTTGCTTTTTTGTTTGAATTTCGAAGCAATTGCAAACTGAAGTTAGCTCAACGTATTGAGTCTACTTACAGTTTGCATGTTCTCTCTTTTTTTTTAAATCGAACTTAATGTCTGGTCTGGTAGAATTTTTGTTTTGTATAAAAAAATATACGACTCTTTCAATAAAATATATTGAACAAGAAAACAACAAAATAATAAATAACAAATACTAATTAAATAATCAACAAATCACATTCAATTCTAGCATCTACAGCACAGACATTTTATTATTATTTCATTTTTTTTTATAATAATTAATGACACTCGAGTTTTTGATTTATATAAAAACATCACCGTTTCGGCCCAAGAAAAAAATAAATAAATAAAACGAGTGATGGAAAGTTATTGGTAACCCGTAATTTGCACAAGTTTAACTTTAAACTCAAGATGGAATCCTGGATTGTGGGGGTAAATGTAGTAGTCGCTCCTGTGTTTCGGATCGGACCATTTAACTACAGAGTGCCGTGAGAATCACCTAACAGTGCAAGTATGCCTTCATCACTTGAAGAAGGATTCTGTGTGTGTAAAGAACTGTTAGTTACCTTTTTTGACACCACCCTGCTTCGGTACTTTGACATATCCCTCGTAAGCCGTTCCGATTCCTCTGGTCGGATCAATACCAAGAGGTCGTTTTGCTACAAACAAAAAAATAATAATTATTATTAAATTGTCCATATTGCATCGTGGTCAAGAAAAAAAATTTCTAGGAGATCAAGATTTTTCATTTTTATAAAGTTTATGTTGGCAATACCACTTGTGTTTCTCTTATCTTAAATCAATTATACCACAGGGTTGCCAGATATGGTGATTTTTTTGATTATTTTCTTTTTAAGTTAAATCTGGTGATTAAATGACAAGACTTATTAAAATTATCAAATTTCAAAAACCAACTAAATTTCAAACGTCAAAAACCAACTAAATTTGGTAATTTTCTGTTGACATTTAAGATGGGAGCCAAATCTAGTGATTTTTTTGGAAATAATTAAAATACATAATTAGCCAATAATAAAATCAAATTCTTCTTTTCCAATAAACGTGCAGTTTACTTTATTACCCATTGAAACATTTCTTTGATGATTTCGTAAATTTTTATATTGACATTTCAGAGATTTTTTTACTTTTTAAATAACAAATATTAAAAGAAAAGAAATCAATTTAAATTTTAAAAAAATGGCAGAAAATGAATAAGAAAAAATGAGGAAATCTTTCCCTTACTCTACTACAGATGGCGCTGTTCTTTTCTACCGCGTACAGTCGGTAAAATGGCGGCAATTGCGGTACTTCGTCTATCTAGGAACTTTACTATCGCACTTTCAAAATAAATCGTTGAGTAAAGAAGAAAGAAGAAACAAGAATAAGAAATTAATTGAAGAGAATTAATTTTGTTACTATTCAACAAACGGCGACATTATTTTTGACTGTATTTACAAATATTAAAAAAAAACTGAAATTCAATTGTCGATAAACTCGAACTTAAGAAGTCGATTTGAAATCCAAAATTGTCAAGAAATTAAAAGAAAATTAATTATTTTGATGAAGTACATCCTTTGCCCTTAAACAGATGGCGCTACTAATTCATCCTTTAAATTCTTTATTGCAACTTGCAACAATAATTTTTAATGTCCAACTAAGACAATAGGCTGTAGTTTTAAGAAAGCAAATAGAGAACAAATCTGATCTTTCACAAAGTGACGTGGTGGAAAAAAGTTCGAATTAATTTTGATTTAACTTTTATCTGATTGACCTACCTTGTGTTCTTTCTTATGTTGGAAAATGCATTTACTCTTCAATTCAAATCCTTTGTTAACAAACGAAATAAACAACACGCGCGTAAATTATTTCCAAACTGTAAAACAGATGGCGTTCCTAATTCTTTACTGCAGAGGATCCGCAAAATTTGAAACTTTCAATAAGATATTCAACGAAAAAGAAAAGAAATATAAAATTAATGTGAATCCTTCAGCAAAGAAAAAAAAGTCCGATCGAGAGCAAAACTGTAAATAAAACTACAAATGGCAGGCATGTGATGAAATTTTTCCTTTACTGTACAATAGGTGGCGTGGCTCTCAATGGAATCGTAAGTCCTGGAATCGAAGAGCAATTGCTATATGAAAGTTAAGATAAATTTGATTAAAATGAACATGAATATGATTAAAAAAAAAACATAAACATAAAGTCCTGAGTGAGGAAAAACAGAAAAACGAAACCAAAAAAGCTGTTGTAAAACTTGAAATCGCAACAAGAAATGAGAATGATGTGAATGCGATGAAATTGTTTCTCTACTATACATATAGAGGGCGCTGCTCCTAATTGCAATCGAAGAGCATTTGGTAAAAATGAAACTTAAGGTAAATTTTAAAATGAACTTAAAGATGAATATAAACATATTGGGCCGTATTCTGATGTTATGATTAGAGTCGTGTTTAACTAAAGCCGTGATTAAAATAAACAAGAAACGATATAGCTTTATGTCGTAAGAGAGTGATGGATGAGCGTTGCCATGGGAAATAAACACGTTATTAAATTAATTATAAGATGAGAATACGCCCCACTGAGTTTCCACATAAACCCTTGAGCGACGAAGAAAAGAAAAACAAATTAAAAAAAAAACTTGTAGATTGTAAAATAGAAGTCGCAGGAAACAATAATAATGTGGTTGAGGTGAAATTATTCCTCCATTATACATACAATAGATGGCGCTGCTCCCAATCGAAAAATTCGAAACGAGCCCTACTGCACTATGATATTTTTTGTATAAAATTTGGTACGAAGTGAACGAGAAGTGCCAATTCAACCATTCAGGGTGCGTTCGGCATTACGCTCGGGGCACGCTCTGAGCAAAAGTATGACGGAGAGCGAATGAGTTTCAGTGTATGTTAGAGTGAGAAAAAGGAAGACCCCGAGCGCTCCGAGCGTGATGTCGAATGCACCCTCAGAATTCACTGTGGTAGCTCATCTCCCTCACTTTGTAACAGAAAAGTTATCAAATTTAACAAGTGTAAAACGGCTCTTAAGATAAATTTATATTCATAATCTGATTAATTTATTGCCATCTATTATCAAAATGACAAACAAATTTTAAATACATATCTTGTCGGCACTGCATGGATGCGTTCAGAAACTCTATTCCGGACTCCCCTCGAATAGTAAATCGTTCTCTCTCGTGTACATGATTTTCTCCGTTTAGTTTAACTTTTTCCTCACAATTTTAGACAATATCACATCCACACATTTTAAACAAAGCCTCTTACTATGGAAAAAAATACTTTTCATAAAAATGAGCGAAAAGCAAGATATATTAAAAGTCAGAAGTGAGAGAGATACGAATACAAACACTTCAGTTTCTGAACGTACCCCAGGAGTTGCTTGCTAGCTTTGCGCAGAATACGCTTTCTGTCTTATCAGCAGATGCCATTCCAGACAGTTTGCTAAGAATTGTAGCTGGGTCTCAATCATTAGACAGCACAACTTGCATGGCCCTGGTAGTATTCGAACCTACCCCACCGAGAGACGACTTCCAAAAATCCAAAGTCGGCTAGGGTAAAGGGCGATTTACACGAACAAGTTTTTTTTGCAAGTGACATTAAAAGTTTTCTCTCTGTAATATTTGCATGCATTAGAAAGAAACAACTAATTGCTTAAAAGTTTACTTGTACAGAAAAACTGGAACAAACGCTATTTTCTACAAATTTCTGTAAAAGTTGACGGTTTGCGCAAGCGCAATCTATCGATTTCACGATATTCAAGGTGCGTTCGTTTATTACAGATTTATTACATCCGACAGATCAGATTCCTCTAAATCGTTCGTTTATTGCTTATCGTTCGTTTATTGTTTATCGAGGAAGTAGATGTATAAATATTGTATTAAAAGCTAGGATAGCCGTTTATATAGAAAAGGGTGTCACAGTTATGACAAATTGCTCAGAATTTCAGCGATAACAAAAACAGTTACTGACTTGACAGGCAAAGTAAGATTCAATATAATAAAATAATGGAAATGCATAGCTGCTGGATTGAAAAGTTGTCCTAGTTTTTTATGATATCGATAGTACGTCTACCATCACGATGCGATGTTTCAGATTCACCTCGACTTGCTCGGAATATTTCGACGGAGGTTCAGATTTTTAACAATCGCGCATGCGCTTTGATCATCATTTAAATGTAAAGTGACTTTAACCTATAAAAACCATAGTTTTCCTATTCTTAAAATTTACAGCTGGATAGGTATCAAACAAAAGAACAAATGTGACAGTTATACTCGAGTGACGCTACTGTGTGATTCTTATACTGTGATATTATACGTATACAATATAGGCACTCTGATAGGTACAGTATAAGAATCAACACAGTCACTCGAGTATAACTGTCACATTTGCCATTTTATTTGATACCTTCCGATTTGCAAATTACATTACATTTCCATAAGGGTATCAAACAGTTTGGCCGCTTTTTTTGACACTTACGTTTAAGAGGACTGTGGATCACGTGATCAACTGCTCGAAAGCCACCAGTACTCCCCGCAAACCCCGCATGACTGAAAACACGCCTTTCTTATAATTGAAATAAGTGTCGTTTAGTCCAATTAGGCTCTATAGTTGAACGACAAGGATAACATCATCTGCACTCGTCTTGTATAAGTTCATACACATTAATCGTATCTAACAAGTGGCAACGTCGCGTCGCAAAACTAACACGTGGTAATATTCTTATATTCTGAAATAAAGGAAGAAAAGTTTGCTGGTTATATACGCGCGAAATTCAAAAGTATACGATTTGAATAAAAATCATTCTTAAATCGAAAAATAAATTGCGAAATACGCCAGTAGTAAAATGATTCTTAATTAAATCATATTCATAATTAAGACATTTTCTTGTTCGTGGAAATTTATCAAATAATAAATAACTTTTAAAATAAAATAAACTTCTCCATTTCTTTTTGTGAAAATTAGCTTATGCTTTAAGTCAATTAGGCAATAATTTTCTTGATAAACAGTTTTCTGATATTTGAAAATCAAACAGAAATTCGATCGATACTAATTTCATTTTGAAATTTAAATTGATATTAAATTTAACCAAAATGTAATACATAAATGGCTTATTAATTACACTACATAGAAATTATTTCCAATTTAAAATATATTTTTGTTTTCATTTCAAGACATAACATCTTTACAATCATCTTCTAATATACAAATAGGAAATAAATTGTGCCTAATTTTCTAAATTTTATTAGTAATATTGTTGCAACTTTTGAAAAACCAAAAAATATTATCTTGTAAAAATATTTGTAAAAATACTTGTAAAAAAATTTAAACTTGTTGCACAACGAAAGCGTGTTACAGTTTACTCCCCCAATGAATAATTCTAAATAACAAAAATACAATACATATTTTGACCTAAAACGAATTTTAGTCAAAAAAAAAATTGCAGAAGGAAATTATATTAAAAGTTATTCCAGTTCAAAATTTCTTAATATTCAAGAAAAGTTGAGAGTGATATTTAACCTATAGGATTGCTCAATCGCCGACATGTGAGGTAAGCAACGGACCGTACAAAATGAAATTAAGAAAGGCGTTCTATCGATATCTTAAAAAAAAAACTTTAAAATTCAGCAGCTATGCGTTTCCATTATTTTATTATATTAAATCTTACTTTATTGTCAAGTCAGTAACCGTATTTTTGTTAACGCCGAAATTCTGAGGAATTTGTGTAACTATGACACTCTCTTCTACACAAGCAGTTATTATCCTATAGCTTTTAAAACAACATTTACTTTAAGCATGATTGTCAATGATAATTTCAAATTACGATCGGTAGCAGTTTTATGCAGATTAAAACGTCTTGTCCTATTAGTTTTTTTTATCATAGCAGTGATACAATTTAGAGAAATTTTTCGTAATTAAATATTTATGTATAGTCGCGACAAAAAAAAATTGGTCGTCAGTGTCTTACTTTGACACATTCAGGTGTATTCCATAATGCAGTAGTTATTTATCACTTTATTAACACTGTGCTTAATAATAACTTCTTAACCACTGCTTATAAATCACTGATTGAAGACGTATTTCATAAGCACACGGTGATTATTTTACAATTTTAAACATTAGTTAACTTCATTTGTAAAATACAATCACTGAACATAATTGCATATCTTTCTTCTCAATGTCATTTGCGCTTGTGGAATAGCAAAATCTTTAAAAAGTGGTTAAAAGCGACAGCACATGCGCGCATAATTCAGTGTTTATTAATCACTGATATGGAATATACCCGACTGACCAGTGTTTTTATTGTCAAGCGATCGTGGTTGTCATAAATTTTGTACAGCGAAATGTTTCAGGTGTCAATTTTATTTGTCAAATTGATTAAAATCACACCTGACAAGCAGACAATTTGTGACGATTACATCATCCGTCACAACATGCGAATATTCGAACAGGGAATGAGCAATCCTTTAGGGTGAAATAGTGACGTTACTCCAACTCTCCCAGAGCAAACTTCGCCTTATTAATTTTTATAAGAGCATTAATTGTCACACTTTGAGTCATTTATATGATAAAAATTTCTTTCTCGTAGAAAGGTTTTAACTAAAATTTGGAAACGTGTTAAATTCGTGTTTTTAAAACGTTCGTAAATCGTTCGTAAAATATTATTATACTTTGCGATGCGCTTTTGTTTTTTGCAATAACTCTAAAAGATAAAATAAGTACATAAAATCCTACAACTTTTGCATTTACAGTTTTTCGGTAACTTCTAAAATAAAATCTCTAGCTGGGGTGCAAAATATAAAAAATAACCCTGAATATCCGGCGTTTGCTCATAAATTCAAAGATAGTAAAATTAAACACTCTCATGATCGGGTGCACCAACTTTATAAGCAGAGCTTAAATTTAAGTGGTGTTTAGACTATGACATTGTTTATAGATTTAACAAAATGTTAGTCACATTCTAATTGATACTTAAGTTGAAGTTTAAGTGTCAATCAGAATGTATTTGACATTATACTGACCATACGAAAATGTCACATTCTAAACATAATTTAAATTTAAGCTCTGCTTAAAAATTGGTGCAACCGGTCATCAGAATTTTGGAACGGTAAAGGTAACAAGTTTAAAAGCGTAGCGACAAGTCGGAACGCACCCAGTCTTACGATGATAACAACGTTGCCAAATTTATTTGACGTGAGTTAGTCTTCCTTCATCCTTAAGATGGCAGCACATTACATAGCAAATTTTTATATTACGTATTTTTCATTCTGCACTTTTAGGAATGATAATTTCCTATTTTTTTATTAAACAAATGTGATCAATTTTTTACCTAGAATGTGGGAAAGTCATTTTCCGTAATGAGTTTTAAAATTTTATAATTTTTCTTTGTTAATATAAAACATTTTCCATAATTATTGACTTTCGCACATTTATAATATTATTACAGACAGATCCACTTTTAAAATTTTTAAATCGAACGCGTTTTAAAAGCAGCATTTGAAAAATAAATTTTTGCCAATATGGCGGATGTCCATAGTCCTCTTAAGTGTCTCTACTGGTGATATATACTCCGTCTGAAAATTATAACCGCATCTACAGTTTTACAGGAATGTAGGTCTCACTAAAATATAGATATTTTTGGTTGCAACCATCAGATAAAGCTTGCAATAATTATTATAAATATAACATTTTTTCACAAACTTTATCTGACGGTTAGAACTAAAAGTATCTACAGTTTCGTGAAACGTAAATGTCTGTCAAGCTGTTGATGCGGTTATAATTTTGAGATGGAGTACAGTATAAAAGTATAAGTATTAATTATTAATTAAATTCTTATACTGTGATATTAATACATAGTTTCAACTAAAGTATGCGATAAGAATAACCATTTCGCATTGTGATAATCTACTGCTAATCAACTGATAATAGAGGCATAGAAGTTGGCAATAAAATTAGAGCATGTTATTTTTTAATAATAAGTTCATTATTTTGTTAAGTATTAAATGATTTTTTAAATTTTCCCAGCAATACAAGCGTCTCAATACAAACCTGCTTTATCAAGCTATAATAATGATGGCGCCATCTATTACTGTCAGGTGAAAATATATTAAGAAACTGAAGAGACGCCGCATGGGAGTGAAGGTTACCGTCACTAAATAATTACAGAACCGCAATCAGCCGCCATTTTAGTGCAAAGTGTTGGCGGGAAATTTAAACATCTATCCCTAACAACGACACACTCGGGCATTTTAAACTTTTATTTGACAGGCGTTAAATTTGATTAAACTTACCAGAAAGAAAATCATTAGAAAAGTCGGCAATTTAAACTTGCCGAAAAGAAAATCACTAGAAATGTGACCATTTAAGCTTGCCGGAAAAAAAATAACTAGAAAAGCCGGTCATTTTAGTGCAAAAACGATTTCTTTGTCTTACACATTAAGCATATGATACTATATTTATTTAGTGACTAAACGAAAATGTTGATGAAAAGTTGACGAAAGTGGTCACTAGAGCTGACGAAAGTGGTCACTGAAGTTGACGAAAGTGGTCATTGAAGTTGACGAAAGTGGTTACTGAAATTGACGAAGCGGAAAGTCGGCCATTTTAGTGCAAAAACGTGAGTTCTTTATCTTACACATTAAGCATATGGATTGCGGTACTGTATTTATTTAGTGACTGTTGTGAAGATGGGATTGTGAAAGCAGCAACGTAAAAGTATGTAGGCCACTACGGAGGCGTGGGGCAAGGGGTCATTAAGCAGCCAATCTGTGTTAAGGATTTGAATTTACCGCCGAAGATTTTATTGCTTTGTTTGTTGTGGTTAGTTTATAGGTTAGTATCGTGCGTCGCGTGCTTGGTTACTATAGGCGCCATGCACATCTCTGCGTTCAGCGCCGCCTGGCGTGGTGATTTGTGAATTAGTGATATGAAAATATTTCTTGAGACTCATTGCATGGGAATAATATCACTCTTATGACAATTTATGATTGTAGTACATAATACTTGAGCTTCCTGGTATTGAAATACATTACAATATTCAAGTTCAAATGTTCACTAATAATTTTAAACAACTCGTATTTTCATACCACTAATGCAAAATATGGTCATTGGTGGCGCTGGCTTCGCATGTGCATGGTCTCTTTGGGAACTCGCATTTCTTAAATAAGTGATCTGTGCTGTCAAGTATTGAGTGTTATGATTAGGGCCAGTTTCATAATGAAATTACAGTCACATTCAGATGTGTAAACAAATGTTTTCAGTTGTTAAGCTCAAATTAATTCCTCGATTAAATCGTTAACCCAGCCTTATAAAATAAAGTAACAAAGACATTAGACAAATTCAATTTTTTTCCTGCCATTCTAATAGTTTGTCACAATAACACTGCGAGCGCTAATGTGCTCGTTGCCAACGTTTACTATGGGAACGCACATTTCTTAAGTAAGTGTTCTGTGAGACGCCGTCTGCCTCTTATAAAACTTATATTTTTTACAATAATTTGGGTTGCCCTTTTCATGTATGCAAATTACATAGGTATACATATAGTTTAAATTGAAATCCAAAATATTCATTATCAAAGTAACTTTCAAGTGACATTAGACCCAGTATTTCTGTTACAGTTTAACTTTAATCTTCAGTTTATTTTCATGGGAACAATTGTTCCTAAAATTGATATGAACCTGTTTATCAAAACAAAAAAAAAACTGTGTTTATTTTAGACAAAACCTCGAAATCTCAGACAACCAAAAAAATAAACGACACTGATGAACAGTGCTGGCAACTATCAACAATCGTTCTTCCCTCACATGGGCAAAAATTCCCTATCAGGTTTGTTTTTCCCTTAAATTGCAATTCTAAGCTACTTTTATGCATTTTTGTCCAGAGTTGTCTTAAAACTTAAGGGTGGGTTTACAGAAAGCAAATCAAATATTTAATTTCGAATTAAACTAATCACGATTAAGTTGCCATAAGAATAACATTGCGAACTGTCAAATTAACAACGTCATCAAAATTTGATTGCAATTAAATTTTCTGTAAACTAGCCCTAAGTAAGTTTTTTCCCAAAAATTCCCTCTTTCTTCAAGAAATCTCCTTTTGCGGTTTTAAGGCATAAAAATTAACCAAAAAAGTGAAATTTTCTCTCCAGTTGGCAACACTGGAGTTGAATATGATACCAACATAACCTTTTTTATAGTAATTTTAAAATTTTATCTAGGGTAATTACCCTGTATCCTATTTGAAATTGGTGGTACAATAAAAATGATGAATTTGTAACATTCTTTTTCTTCTTATCAAAAAAATGTTTTTCACGGATCTTCAACGGACATGAAAACAATTAAAACACACTCACTTTGATCTGGTGGCACGGGACATATTGCTGGAACGTGAGAACAACATGCCGTGTGACAAGTAAAACCGCACATCTCACAGACCATCCCCTGCCTCATGAGCCCGACCATTAACGACGTGCAATGACTGCACTTCGTCGGTGAAGAAAACGTCCGCACCAGAAACTGGTGGGACTTGTGCTTCATGGGAGACTGCGCTTCATGCTGCTTCCACAAAAAAAAAGCAATATTACTTTTCCGAGTCATCGAAAAACAAAATTACAACTTACCAAGCTCAACTCTGATAAGTTGCTCTTCGAACTCGCGATGCTAGCTCGATTGTCCTCGATGTCACCCTCTTCCGACTCGATGGAACCTCCTTGGTACAGCAGAGCTTGAGCGGAGCCCATCTCGAACTGTCTGACGGGGAGTTGCGTTTGGGTCTGCTGTTGGTTCGAGTTCGTTTCTTTTAGAAACTGATCCAGGTACGACATTTGTGAAGAGGGCCTCTCTAGAACTGCAAGAAATAAATAGCACTAAGGACGGTACAAAATTGCTTGCGTTGGTTTTCTTCTGCTTTGCATGCAAATTAGCTTAAAGTCGATACAATTTCATAATTTTTTTTAAAGTAAAGTCAACCATTTTTTTTTAAATACTCAATGACTGAAATTTATGTGTTTAAAAAAATGGAATCTTGAACATTAGAAAGTTATTAATATTTATGAAGTTAAAATGGCTGTGCTTTGCTTGTAAATAAAAATAAAAAAGCTATGTAACATGACAGGATAAAATTGTCGAAGTGATTTGTTAAGAAATATGCAAATTCGATGGAAACACTTTTAGTCTTATGGATAACTTAAAGAAAAAAACAAACAAAACAAGTTGGATTAGCTGCAAACGTATGAGAGACAAAAAAAAAACAACAACACATTATGAGATATTAGCACTCCAAGCTAATACACAGGAATCAAAAAAATCAAGCTGTAAAAGTATCAATCAGGCTCTAATAAATTAAAAAAAAACATAAATATCAACGAACCCTTGACATGACGTCGGAGAAACGACGATAGTCCAGAACTTGCTGCATGTAACAGTGTTCATTTACAGTTATTAAACGTGTGCCAAACACAGGTCCCGCATTAAATTTCATGTTTCCCTACGATCTACGGATCACCCACAAAACCCACACGCACACACACAAAACAACAAAAAACGTTTTTAATGCAAATTTTTATTTAAATGTTAAAATATTCAATCAGTCAAACATAACAATAATAGACTCATTATTAACAAAACACAGCTTATGACTACGGTAGAAATCGAAAAGTCAAGCGTACACTAGATTACGTCGTATAAATACTACCGGACACATATTAAAAAGAGTCTCTCGTGTATATTATTTATTCACAGTAAATACAGTCGATTTTCTTCAAAATTCCAAGATTAATTAAAAAAAGCACGTTTTCTGGTTTCTAATTTCAAGGACGATACAAAAAAATGTTACGCGGTCTAATCCATTTAAATTTGAGAGTCTCATCATCATCATGACGATCATCATAATTTATTGTATTACACGTACATAGACAGCTGTTCTCTAATTTGTTTAAATAACTTACATATTTTTATGTATACCTATAATGTGGTCATATCTCTTAAGATGCAAAAGCATTTACAAGTTGTCTTTTTTTTTTTCAATACAGTTCACCCTGTATTAACCTAATTGACATGAATGCATGTTACACATTTAATCATTTTTTAACAACTAGGCTTTCAAAGTTTGTCAACACTTATTGTGGTCATTAAGACAAATTAACCATGATGATGAGACCTGAACTAGAATATGATACAGGGTGTAATCGAATAAGTTTCACTTATTAATACTGTAAGATTTATACAGGGTGTAATCGAATAAGTTTCGCTTATTAATACTGTAAGTTGCTCATTACATAAGGGATTAATTCTGCAAATATCAATAGTCTAGTACAAAAATTAAAGACTGACCTACCACAAGAGCGCTTCGCCTTTCGTAAATATGTCATAACTTCGCTTCTTTTCTTATGTATTAGTGGTTACCACAAAGCACTTACTTATTATAGAGGTTTAAGTTAAATGATGGGCTTTTGCTTGAAAACAAAACTTACTATTCCAACCAAAAGCTGGCGCGCGAAACAAATTTACAGACATCCTCTGTGTCGATAATGCAATAGTAATATTATTTGAAATTTGAAATAATTCGTAAACATCAGAAAGTGGCGTTTGTTCCATGTGACAGAATTTCAAGTTCTAAACAATTCAAATCATGTCAGTATGAAATTTATATTCAATTTTGTGCACTGCTCATGCTTAGTACTGATTTTGTACTGTTCAGAACTTGAAATCCTGACGAATGAAACGGATCAATTGCTGTAATAATAACATAAGTAAACCACCGGTGTATTGTGAGTTCGTGCATTATGGATTTGTGAAAGAACGAAGTGTGTAGTTTAGTGCAGATTGATAGAAGGTGGAAAGGAATTTCTGTGTAAATATTATTGACACGATGACTACAATAAAATTAATTGTTGCATTATTATTATATCTAGTTATGATGACAAGTTTTCTCATCGTCATCGTTTTCCAAATCCAGGGAAAGATCAGCGAATGAAGATGTGGGTCCCAACCACATCTAAATTTACTAAACATTCAAACTAAATATGCCAATAAAAGAGTTTGTTGAAGGCTCTTTGAAAAGCGATACTTTTCTAATGGGACAAATAGGTTGCCCAAATATTCATCAACAATAATCATTCGTTAACAGCTAATCTAGTTATTAACGAATATTTATTTTTGATGTACTTTTGTGCAATGAAACATTAATGTAGCTGTACGCAGTCGAGTTTAAATTTCCCGCTCTATGCATTAGGATAGCCATTCCAAACACCATGTGGCGCTGCTAATTACGTTCATGACGTAAGCATGGCCGTTAAACATCTATATTAGTTGAGTGATCTATGGTGGTTACTGTAATTGAAACTTAATCGATTACACCCTGTCTAATTACTACGTACAAAAGTTTCCACTAAACCACAACATTTTAAATGAAGAAGTATCTAGGTTGTACTACTTGTACTGAGAGTCACAAGGATCTGTATTTCTTCTTAAGAAATGATGCAAAGGGGAAATGAAATTAGTGATGTATTAAATTATTTTTAACTTCACAGGATGGTCCCTGTAATAAAGAATACTTTTGTTTAAAATAAAACACCCTGTATAGGTTTACATATTTGAATGTCTTTTCATGAGCTAATTATGAAAATACAAAATTGTTTAGGCACTTATTTAAAAAAAATATAGGTTCGTTTGCTTTTATGAGTCCCTTAAAGATAGGTCTGTTCGATGGCTCTGCACTTTTCTACACTTTTTACACCAACCGCACCTGGGAGAGTGAGATGTATATAATTAATGCCAGTAGGAATGAGAAAAATAGAGTAAAGGTGTTAAAAATGTAGAAAGTGCAGAGCTATCGAACAGGCCTTATGTTTCGCGTTGTAAAACGATGATCACATTTGTTTTCTTTTTTTTGTTAACCCTGTGACTGAGAAACCCGACAAGGCTGAAAAAAATTGACCTCGAGACTGTGCTATTTTGCAATTAACAATTCAACTAATCGCAATTAAATTTAATTTTGATCTGCAACTAAACTATTTAATTGCAATGAAACGTTATTCAATCAATCAACTGATTTATTGAGTTTTTAACTGATTAATGCCCTACATTGAATCTATTGATAGAGGCACATAACGCGACTGTAATTATGATGGCGCCATCTGTTACTGTAAGGTGAAAATCCATTACGAAACTGAAGCGACATCTATTGGGTGATTTTGTAAATAATTTTTTTTTATCGACTCTTGCCATGAAATTTGAACGGTACGTCTCAGCTTAAGTGAAAAATAAGTCACCGTACTTCTTCAGGTCGTTTTAAAGTTATTTCATATTTTCTGAAAGCAACAATTCGGGCCGCCCTTTTCAAATTTGAAAAACAGAAGAAGAAGAAGATAAGTGAGGAGCAAGTCCTTCTGCTGCAGGTATTTCCTATTTTCCCAGACAGGGTTCGTTTTTTACTTCAATGTAAATTTGTGATTGAAAGCATCAGTGCTGAGACTTGATGCAGTGACGACATCTATTGATGGAGAGAATCAATGTTGTCAACTTAAGGGAATTATTATTATTATCTTTTTCATTTAATTATTTACTTTTTGAATTTTCTTATTTTGTTTTGTCATCATTCTTTTCTGTCAAATGTTTTCTTTCTTTAATTAAGGTATTGTTAATCTAAGGTTACTGTATTGAGAAGGTAGTGCCAACTTTCTATCTCTTTTAATTTGGGGTTAATCAAATTCATTCATAAACTCCTTAGCAACAGTAACTTGTTATGTATCTATCCTTTTTCTTCTTAGCGTTTCATCGCATCCTAAACGCGTCCTTTTTAATTTGGGGGACGAGAGCCGCGGAAATGAATGGCAGTACCTACCTTCTAAATACAGTAACCTTATGTTAATCAACTGAATTGCGCCGTCTTTTGGTAGTTTTCTTTAACTTTATGCATTTTTAATGATTTTTTTACGATTTTTTTTAATCTGAAACTAGTATAGTCGGAAAATATGAAGGACCTGTCACGTGACCAGCGCGGAATCAGTCTTTGCGAATACGACGTGTGTTGTCAATGTTGCCAACTTTAGGGAATTTTCCCTATTTTAGGGAATTCTATGTAGATTGGTTTACAAGCATCTAGACGGAGAAAATAGCATTGTTCGCGGAACACATTCCGAACCGATTCAGAACGAGTAAGGAACTTAATTCAGGATTGTCGTACAGAGCATGCTCGATTATGAACCGGTTCGGGATGTTTATTTACCGCGAACGATTTCGGAACCAAGAACGAGAACTCTGAATTGTCAACTCTATAGATGACGATAAATGACCTGACATTATGGCCGTACTCACTAGGGATGTTCAGAATCGAATCGATTTATAGTTGAATCGATTATTTGCAAGCGATGCATCGAAAGAATCGAATCGATTCAATTTGGTGTGAATCGATTCAAAAATCGAATCGGAAAGGTGTGGACATACAACCAATTTTTTATCACCGCGCCATCTATGTTACTGGTAGCCAATAACTCAAAATGATAAAATTGTGGGTAGGGAAAGTCCGCGGCATAAAACAGAACATTTCAAATTACAGAAATTTCTTTGACATAACGAGCAAAAATTTGCGTTGCACTCTTGAACAGTAGGTATATACGTATTTTGTACATACATATTTGAGTGTGAGTGTAAAATAGTGCCTCCTAAAACAAGTGAAGCGTGGAGGCATTTTATTACTGATAACAGCAAATCTGTTCGTTGTAAACAGTACAATGGAACCATAAAATATGATGCTGCAACATAAGTTTCAATTTCAAGAATAGAAATTGGTAATATATGTATTGAATCGAATCGATTCATCTGAATCGATTCCACAGAATCGATTCATCGATTCAAGTGAATCGATTCATTTAACTGTTTTGAGCATCCCTAATAGTGAATAGTTAAGGCGTATAAGTACGCAACTAAAAAGCCATAAGCTGTGATTCGTGGGTGCCGCAGGAAGTATGAGTAGCTTAGATAGGTATTTAAGTGTAATTCAGTTTTTCTTGTAATCTGTGAGCAAATAAAAATCAGATTAGAGCAGGCGGTGCAAAGAAAATGTATGTCTGTGATTAAATGAAAAGTCAATAAATTTGACAGTCCATGAATGTATTACATTAATTAATTCAGTTAATCACAGACATACATTTTCTTTACACCGCCTACTCTAATCTGATTTTTATTTGCTCACTTTTTACTTGTTAATCAGGTTGTTAATCCTATACTTATATTTTAGACCTCAAAATAGCACACTTTTTTTTATAATTTAACCGTCTTTGTTTTTCTTATAGGTTACGAGATTCCTATAGTGAGTCTTTAATTAGTTGTAATCCTGTATATTTTTGTTAAAACTTCAAAGTTTATTGCAATGTTGTTGTGTTTAAATTTTTTTTTGTTAGAAATGTTATTTAATTTGTATAGAAATAACTCGTGTCTAAATAAAAACCTGGTCAAGTAGGCTACATTTAGTAAGTCTGCTATGTAAATGCAATGGATAAATTCTCGATCACAACCCACTTGACCAGGTTTTTATTTAGACGCTCGTTACATATCACAATATAAATATGTTCTATTTTTTTTCATATTCCCACCTTAAAATAAATCTAGTACTATTTCGTTCTGTCTAATACAACTTTGGTAACAGTTCTAGTACATTTGTGAAAATTAAAGTGGCAACCCTGCTTGGGTAACTGCCACAGCCTTCTGTAGATAACGACAATTCCGCGGAGATAAGCTCCGACCAAAGGTCCTTTACATTTTCTGACGTCTCTAACAATTTGAACTCTTGAGGGATTTCTGCTTTAATAACACTGGACACAACAGATTTGGAATGAAAGAACGCTTTGGTTTTCAGTTGAAATCCTTTCTAACCTCAAAAAAATAATACTTGTGCACTGCATTGGTTACATTAGCTGTATTTCTTTTGCCACGGAATTGTCTCAGTTGTGAGATCAACTGAGACGAAATAACTGACTTTTAATTAAGATAATCGGAATTAAAAAAAAAAAAACGAATTTTTGTTTCAACTAAGAAAGTAATAAAAATTATAATTATGTATAACCTCCGGCATAATTCGACATTGTTAAAATCACCTAATTTTTACCAGTTGCTGATGCACACTCAAACGAAATCTAACCTCAACAAACAATCTCACATAAAACTCACTTCTAAGTATTTTCAAGAGCAAACTCAGTTTAACTGAGAATTGAGCAAATTGTCTCACTTAAACTCACTTGTTACAGGTAAAAGAAACAGTAATTTATCTAAGCTATTGAGATAAACTAAGATAGTTAAAAGTGGTAAAAGAAATGCAGCTATTATTGTAACTTACATTAACAGTCATCTGATCGGACTCCTGGGCTGCGTTCGCATTCTACAGGGTGAGTCATTTAACCTGGATTTGTCAAATATCTGCAGAAAAAGCATCTTACGGAAAAAACGTCCTAATTAAAAAGTTAATTATTCCGCGGAGAAATTAATTGGTGCTAGAATTAGACCCCCTCCTCCCCCCGTGGGGGTTGGGCGGGGGGTAACTTTCAAATCTTAAATAGGAACCCGTTTTTTATAGCGGATTCGGATAGTACGTCAAGAAATATGAAACTTTTATGGGAATTTTTTTTTCTATTCATAATAGATGGCGCTGTAATCGACGAAATTTCATTTTTCTCATTTCTTCTATTGAAAACCGATACATTCGATTCTGCAGTACATTTGCAATAAAAAAATACCACTTTTTCTTCTAACCACTTGAAATTAAAAAAAAATGAAACATTTATTATGCAAATTTGAAATTACCGGAAAATTTTTAACTCATCGGGCCCTATATCATTGAAGGCAATTTGAACGGTCAAAGATATCGAGACATTCTGGAAAACGAACTGCCAGTATTACTTGAAGAGCTAAGCTTGGAAATGAGACAGCACATGTGGTTTCAACATAATGGTTGTCCAGCACATTATTCGGCAGTGGCACGTGA
This sequence comes from Dorcus hopei, assembly GCA_033060865.1. Classification (NCBI taxonomy): domain Eukaryota; kingdom Metazoa; phylum Arthropoda; class Insecta; order Coleoptera; family Lucanidae; genus Dorcus; species Dorcus hopei. Next base: position 69,989,113 of record CM065425.1, on the reverse strand, counting down.
AGTACTTGATCGTGATTTCAATGGTCGCTGGATCGGAAGAGCTGGTCCGATATATTGGCCTGCTAGATCACCAGATTTCTTTTTGTGAAGTTACTTCAAAGTCCGTCAGATGTCGTCTCAACAAACGTATATAATAATAACTACTCAAAGAAGCGCCAAACAAATGACAGTGACGTTTCGAATATGTATCGCCAGATGTTTCTTATTTCGAATTAAACAAAGGCTGCATTGAAAGTATTTCGTTAGATACCGTTAGATGTCGCCCCAATACGGAAATAAAAACCTTCTCATTTAAATTGACACGCCCAAAATTTCGATATACCCTGTAATGTACACCTGGACAAGGAAAGAGAAAAAAATAAATTTCACAAGTACACTTCGATAACTATCGCTAGATGTCGCTCCAGTAGACACACCAGTTGCTCGCGAGAAAAATAAAAATTAAAAGGTAACACCTCAGATGCAACACGTAAGATACGCTCACGAAACGCTACTTTTTTTTGGTGAAGTTACATTGAAATAAATCCACTCCACTCCGCTAGATGTCGCTCTAATATCCTAATATCTGACAATTATTTAAGCAAAGAAAAAGAAGAATACGGGACAACGTTGACAGATGGTGGTCATTTAATTGTGACATAGATCTGAGTTCTTATTATTCTGTCGTAGTCCGTTAGATGTCGCCCTAACTATGGCATTGATTTAAGCAAAGAAAGACAAAAATATGGGACGCCATTGAAGATGTCAGTAATTCTGAAATGGATCTGAGTGCTTTACTTGTTTCTCATTTAAAAACAAATCAAAATTACTATGAAATCATTCCATTTTAGTCCGTAAGATATCGCCCTGACTTCTGACGATTAGTTAAGGAAAGAAGAAGAATTCGGGACAACGTTAGCAGATATCATGTAACGGTGACATAATAACAAATTGAAACTACTTTGAAATGATTCCATTTTAGTCCGTTAGATGTCGCCCTTATTATTATTATTATCAAATTAAAAGCAAAGAAAAAGAAGAATACGGGACAATGTTAACAGATGCCATGTAGTGGTGACAGATCTAAATTCTTCAGTTCTTTCTCATTTAAAAATAAATTGAAATTTCTTTGAAATTATTCCATTATAGTCTGTTAGATGTCGCCCTAACTTTGGCATTGATTTAAGCAAAGAAAAACAAAAATGTAGGACGCTAATGACAGATGTCATTATTTCTGACATGGATCTGAATACCTGAGTTGTTTTCCATTTAAAAAATAAATTGAAACTACTTTGACGTGATTCCGTTATAGTCCGATAGATGTCGCCCTAAAACCTGGCATTTATTTAAGTAAAGAAAAATAAAAATATAGGACGCTAATGACAGATGTCACTTATTTCTGACGTGGATCTGAATACTGAATCTGAGTTGTTTTTCATTCAAAAATAAATTGAAACTACTTTGAATTGATTGCATTGTAGTCCGCTAGATGTCGCCCTAACTCTGGCATTGATTTAAGCAAAGAAAACAAAAATCAAGCACCCCGAAGGGAACAGAAAACTACTACGTCCACATCGTTGTAGTTTATTTACTGGTCATCTAGGTTTCTGAAAGTTAAAAATTTTCCAGTAATTTCAAATTTGCCTGATAAATGTTTTATTTCTTTTAAATTTCAGGTGGTTAGAAGAAAAAGCGGTATTTTTTATTGCAAATGCGCTGCATGAATCGAAAAGAATGTTTATAATAAAAGTTTTATACTTTTTGACGTACTATCCGAATCTGCTATAAAAAATAGAGGTTCCTATTTAAGATTTGAAAGTTATCTCCGCCCCACCCCCCACAAGAGGGGAAGGGGGACTAATTTTAGCACCAATCAATTTCCCCCGTGGAATAATTAACTTTTTAATTCGGACATTTTTTCCGTAAGATGCTTTTTTCTACAGATATTTGACAATTCCAGGATAAATGACTCCCCTGGTATAACTACGAGAGCGTCTTGGGCGTGTAATCGCGTCTTTCTCACTCATGATTTTGAACATATTTTGCGTCTCACTCATCGGTTTCAAAACGACTTGCTTACATTATTTCCATGACAACGGGCGCACTCTAAACGTCCTACTTAAAAGTGGGATGTGAAAAGTGTGTCCGTTGTCATGGAAATAACTTATACAAAAGACGTTTTAAAACGGATGAGCGAGACGCAAAATATGTATATTAAAAATCGTGAGTGAGAAAGACGCGATTACACGCCCAAGACGCTGTCGGAGCTATGATTGCGAACGCAGCCCAGATTTGTGCTAAACACGGTACACACACTGATACAATTTTTATTTAATTTTATTGGCATTCAAAAAATGAAGTTAAGTTTCAGGTTTTCACCAAAAAAATGTCGAAAATAAATTGAATTTTTAAGAGATTATTTTTAAAATGAAATACAAGTAGGGTACAGCAATGACGACCAAAATTTATTGCTCGCGACTGTACCTTATTCTTTGTTTGTTTACTTTAAACAAAGAATCCAAAAAAATCTCTGTGCTTACATAGTAAGAAAGCAAATTAATTAAATGGTCGAATGTTCACTCCTTCAATCCATTTATCTAATTTCTATAAAGTGTTAAAATATAAATCACTGCACTGTCTCAAGTTTATTTATGTAATAAGAAGAAAAATGTATTTTATATTCTCATAATTAGCTCCTGATAAGATATGCAAATATGTTAAAAATATAACGGGTGTTTTATTTAAAAGAAAATCAGGTTGTGTTTGTTTTAAATCCCTCCTTTGCATTACCTCTAAATCAGCCATCAAAGAAACGCATATCTTAGAACACCCTGTACGAAAATGCAATGGAAAATTATGATCCTTCAAAATGTATTAAATGTTTCACCAACTACGCTCTGAACGATATAAAAATATACAAAGTAACAAATGCTTCTGCCGTACAAATAATAACCTTCTTTCTTTTTCTGACTTCCAAATTTTCATTTTCACTTTGTCTATCATCCATCACTTCATAAATGTAATGAAAATTGGAGGCTAAAATAAAACCGACATCAATGCTTTGTTTCGTCTGTTTCGCAACTAAACTAAAAGAGATGGAGAAGGCACACGAGTTTTTCTTTGCAAACAAAATTATTTTTAATAATTTTGAATCACTTGACTATCACTGAACAGAAATGCTGTTTTTTTTTAATTTGATGATAGCAAATAGGGGGGCCCTCTCTGACCAAGGCATTTTTAAAAGTTTCAGGAAAAAAAAGTACTCAGGTGACGAAAACATAACATTTAATTGGGACCTGCGTGAAGCGTGCAGTGTTTTCTTTTTTTTTTTTTCTAAGATTCATCAACCGTAAAGACGTAATAGTAGCAACATTACTCCCCAGAAGCAGGACGTGATCCCGATGACCAAAGGAAGCTGTCGCAGCCACGAACTGACTGTATATATACATACACACACTGTTACCAACTGCCTGGGAGTGCTAATATACATTACAGCCAAAGTTAACGACAGTAAAATCTGACGGTGGTAAAAACCAACAAAAAGTCTAAACAAAAAACAAAAAAGAAAGAAAGAAAGGACAGAGGTTTGGCTGCAATGTTTCATCGCAATCGCAGAATGATCCCGTCACTCATTGTAACAAAGTAACACGATCACTCTCGCACGTATTAAAAGAAAAATTATCTATCGAGTACTTCAAAGAAGCTGGGGGGGGCAAGGGTGGAAGTTGTACTTACATCCTTCGCCTGAATCGAGTCGGTTCTGCAAGTCCTTTATTAGCTTCTCCTTTCGCTTTAAGTCCATCGCTAGGGCTTCGTTGCGTTGTTTACATTCCCTCAAGTCTCTGAATGAAACACAACAGTTCTAGTTTCATTGGAATTAAAAACTACGAGTCACTTACTTTTGAGCGGCAAGTAATTCAGTCCGGGTTTTGCTCAGGTCTTCGCTGATCGCTTGCTTCGCCTGAATCTCCGATTGGAGAGAACTCTGCAGGTTTAGGAGCTCCATCTTATCTAGCTTCTGCGATCTCCTGTTCCTCCAGTTTTTATCTCCACCTCCCACAGCATTCGTAACACCTTTAAATTTTTTTTTATTAATAGGCTTCATGGAAATCCATGTTAACAATTACACACAAAACAGATAACTTCGAGTTACGTGTTTTGTGTTTAAATGTAATTTTTTTTTAAGTAGTAATTCACACCTGCGTGTTTAAGGTACTCGAGTTCTTCGGTCATCTTTGTGGCTAACGCTTGCAAGTATGTCCTCGCATCTTTCTCGTCGCTCACCCACTGAATGATTTCGGACAATTGCGATTCCCACTGGCTCAGCGTTTCTTGTTTGCCCCGTAGCTGTTCGTAGTCGGCTTCCAACACGGCTCTCTCGTTCTGAAGCCGGCCCATCGCTTCGGTGAGCTAAAAAAATACGTTTCGATTCGATTATCGATTGAATTTCGTCGACAAAGAAAAAAGCCAAAACCAAACCAAAACAAAACGAAACTCACGAATTCTACGTTCGAGCTGAGTTTAAGGTTGTCTTCCCGCAACAACTGTTTTTCGCGTTCGTGTCTGTGATTCAGTTCGTCTAACGTTTGCTCGGCATCTGTAATCGCCTCTAACCTAGTTTTCTCCTGCCTTTCTTTTAATATTTGCACCTTGACGCACAACAATAATAACAAAATAAATACCAACACAAAACAATCAACTGACTGAAGTAATTGTTTACCTCACGTTCAAGCAAATCTCGGTGGTTCTCAGCCTCTTGTAGTTGTTCGCGTAGCGAAGTGATTTCCAGGTTAAACCTGGCCTGTTGTTGAGTCAGACTTTCGTTGTACTGAACCTGAAATGAGACAGACGGCTGGGACTTTAGTCCGTTGGTTTCCACATAGTTGGGACTCACTTCTAATTTTTCCAGTTCGGCTTTAAGCCTGAGGGAATCTTGTTGGTCACGAGGACCCAATTCGTTTCTTACTCTCAGCCGATCTGATTCCGCCTGCATCTGCCTGCAGTACTCCTCAGACCTCTCCCTCAATTTCCTTTCCTTACCGGCTTCCGCTAGGGCATCCTCGACTCGTGACTCTAACTCACGTCGAAGCTTCTCAGCTTTCCGTATGTCATGCCTTAACGCATCCACTTTCTGCATCACCGTCTCCAATTCCTCCTCTTTATCCCTGACCTGGAAATTGAGTGTAGTAAAAGTAGTTGCCTTTCACATTTAATACCTACCTGTCGTGACAGTTTTTGTTTTTGTTGCCTCAACTCGGAGAGTTTATCGGAAACCTCTGTGTACTCGGCCATTGCCAGTTTTCGTTGCGCCAGCGCATCCTTCAACTCTTTATCCTGAAGCTTCAACTTCTCCTGCAGGTCCACCTTGTCTTTTTGCGCCTCGTCTTTCTCCTGCTTTAATATCCTGAGCATCTTCTCCATTTCTTTTAGCTTCCCTGAAAATTACGGCCCTTTACAATCAATGAAGGTGGAAAAACAGCGACAGTACCACTTTCTGCCCCGTCCAAAGTGTCCGAGTGGATCTCTTTCGAGTGACCCGTCTCCAAACTCTTCAACTGAGATTCCAGCTCGCAGTTTCGCTTCGTCAGGGTGTTGATTTCATCTTGGAGCTTGCGAGTGCCGTCCGGCGACATGCGTTTCTCCACCTCCTTTTCGCTCCTGAAAGCCAGGGATCTTATGTCGCCGTGGTTCTTTTTGTTTTGTTTTTCTAACGTGTTCAGGTTCGCTGGCATTATAGTCCCCAAATCCGAGACGCAGCTAAAATTAACTTCGAAAGTGTTTTGCCCCAACCAAAAAGAAAAAGAAATCCCCCTACCTTCCCTGCGTGAAAGTGAAACCGATGAAGGGCAGGTGTAAACCCGTGAAGGCAGAGTTCGTGATGGGGGGCACAGCGTCGGATGTCCTTATGTCGGCGTCGTCGACGTCGAAATTTGATGTGTCCGTTGGGCTTGAGACTTCAGGAATATACGGGGCCGAACTGTCTCTGATTCCTTCCCAGTCGACGTTCTCAAACCACGGGTTATTCTACAACCAAGTCATTACTGATAGTTTGTTCCGTGATGAGCGAAAGAAATTTGCGTTGTGGTGTTTCGTATTGCCTCAGATTACTAAAGAAATATCATTAAAACGGTCGACCTTTGTTGCAAGCATCAGACTCAAGCGACATGTTCCACCATTTCGATTCGAAACACATTTAAACTTCACAACCTGCAACCGTGGCATGGTGAACAATACACACGTGGTATATTAAAGGCGTTATGTACCCTTGCCTTTACAGTGTGCAAATTTGAGCCATTGCACACCAAGATTACAGGGGCGAGCACAAAGGTTGAGTCTGACCGTTACATTTCATGATTCAAGTCATCATCACGGGCAATCCAAACACGATCCAAAAAGAAATTAACAAGCGTCGGTACCTTAAAGTCCTGAATTCCGTTCTGGCCTAATCGAAAGTCCTGACTGCAGATTAACTGCCGGATTAGATCCTTGGCAGCATCGGTTACTTCGACGTCTGTTGGAAAATCGAAGCAGTTTTTATGATTCATGATTTTACCGTAGGTTTCCACCAAACTCTCTGCGTAGAACGGTGTCTCCCCAAAAAGCATCTCGTACATGCAAACACCTTAAGATACACGATTAGAAAACTGTAAATAAATAAAACATTGTGGGTCTTACCTAATGACCACCAATCACACTCTGGCCCATACCTGCCTTGCCCGTCTTCCATCGCCTAAAAAATGATTTTTCATGTAATTACTTGTGAGCGCTCAGAAAATGCTGGTACCCTTAAAATTTCAGGTGAAATATAATCGGGTGTGCCAACCGCTACGTTCGATTGCACCATTCCGTCCTCGTTCAGTTTCAAACAACTACCAAAGTCGGCTAATCGTATGTGACCGTTCGCATCCAACAGCACATTGTCAGGTTTAATGTCCCTAAAGGGGGTAAGCCAAAATTTGAAAGATTTACACAAAAATAGCCCAACCCGGTTACCTATGTACATATCCTAAGTTATGTATTGAGTCGATTGCTAGTACCATCTCCGCAATATAAAACCTGGCCATGTCTTCCGGCAGGCGGTCCTCGAATTTACTCAACAAAGTAAGTAAATCCCCCCCGCAGTAATAATCCATCACCAGGTACAGATTAGACTCATCCTAAAAAAAAGTGTAAATGGCTGCAGAACTTTTTTGTTATGATTTGGGTGGCATACCTGAAAAGCATAGTGCAAGTGCGTGATCCACCTGCGATCTCCGTACACCAGAACGTCCCTTTCCTCTTGGAAGCAGGCCGTTTCGGCCCTCTTCAACATTTCCCACTTGTTCAAAATTTTCATCGCGAACACCTAGATTTAAATTATTTTTAAAAAAAGCCTCCACACTCTCTTTTTTAAGTCTTAACCTTGTCTGACCCTCTCATTTTGACCACGCAAACTTCCCCGAACGCCCCCCGGCCGATCACTTTAATTATTTCGAAATCATCCCTCGTCAGCCTCAATGATTTGATGGCGGTGGCAACTGGCTTTACTGGAAATTTAAAAAAAAGTAAGTAGCACAGTTGAATCATGCAGGAGTAATTAATTATGCATGATTAGTTTATCAGCTGGCGATCAAATATGCATTGTGCAAGGGAAATTAATGCGTAAGGTGTTCAAGGGTGTCCCAAAAACGTTGGAATGTCTAATAACGTTATTAAAATTAAACAGAAATCTACGTCATCATGCAGCATACTTTCGTATTAGTTGTTAAATGCTAGGACACACAGATGTGTCCATAATTGTTAATTAAATTAAACAAAACTTCATAATTAATTTTGAACCGACTTGTGAGTTTCCTGTTATTTCAAAAAAAAGACGTGAAAATTGCAAGCAACCTTACCGAATTCTATGAAGTCGGATACGGTCTTTTCCCTTCGCAGGCTCGAGTTGCAGCATTCATCGTACAGCACAAGAAGAACATCTATGAGAGTTTCGATGCTAAAGCTCTGCCCCTTACCCTGGATCGGGCCACCAAGGAACAGAGCTTCCAGTTGGCGAAGCCGTTTTTCCCCGGCTACGCCTGGCATAGCCGCCACGCCTAGGTCACTCATCGTACCAACTCATTAGATCCGCCTATAAAAAAAAAGAATCCACAATCAATAACTAATAGCATATAAATATTTTTTATTTAAATTTTGGTATGTACTAATGAATCGAAAACTTGTGAAACTTGAGAGAGCCTGTAAGTGTTATTAACTGAAACTATCTAGTTACAAAAGGAATTGGATCTTAATCAAACAGAACCAAGCAAAAGACAATTAAAGATTAAATAAGCCCTTTCATTTTTAATATGTATACATAACAATACATTATTCCAGGTCTATAATATCATGTACTTGTTTAATTTTAATTTAGCTTATATTTCGCTTTAGCTTAAGTTTACAATTTGTATTTTCTCTGGGCAATAAATATTATTATTAATATATAAAATTGAGGCATTTCTTGTATGCTGATTTTGAAAATAATTTACAAACTTACTTCATGCTTTCAACCAGAATACAGCAAAAGCAATGCACAGCAAAAATTAAGGAAACCACAAACTACATGTACCTAATTTGAAATAATAGCAAATCTATTAAATCATTCAGGTTCAGAAGTAACAAGCAATGGCAGTCGTCTTAAGTCGTGTGAAAGAAGAATAAATTTCTTAACATTCACAGCAAGACAAAAATATACAGGGTGTCTCCTATCTTGAGAAATCCTTTCGTATATCGGGTGTTCAATTTGAAACGTTCACAATTGCTAATTTTTTATTTTCGAAGATAGAAACTCGATTAAATGGGCAAAGATTTTCCAATTTTCATGCAGATTATGAATTTCTAATCAGAAAAACAATTGCACTGCTAGTTGTCAAAATATTTGTGCGATTGTACTTTTTTTAAATAGCAATGTTGTCATTTTTGTAATTTTTTCGGTAGAGATTTTCTTTCTCTTTATTGACGAAAAGTCAAAAATGTCAATTTTTGTCTATAACTCTTTGTTACAGAGATGCCCATAAGAGACATCGAAATTGATCCACCCTGTACAGTGCTAGTCTAAAGCCCCCCTCCCCCTGTTAATTTTGAAACCAAATAAGACAGAAAGTTCACACAAAAACCAAACGAATGTACATAAAAAAATACTAATTTTTGAGGTGTAACTATTTTCGAATATCCGCTAGATGGCGCTGGCGTACCGTGGACTTGAAAATTTTAAATGGCAAGATGGCTTGAGTGGTTTATCATTTTAATGGAATTTTAATTCTACATGCAATGACGTTGTCAGTTTTCAACGGCTCTCATTTATTTTTGAGTTAATGACAAAAAACTTGTGCTTGTCTAAAGTCGTTTCTCCTCCATGTCAACTTTGAAACAAAATAAGGTAGGAAGTTTGAACAAACAGCAAATCAAAGTACAAAAAAGTACAGCAATATAATTACATTAGAAGATGCACTAGATGGCGCTGTGCGCGCTATAAACCTCAAAATTTTAAATAGCGGGGTGGCTTAAGTGACTTATTATTTGAAAATAACTTCAATCTTACAACCAATGACGTTATCAGCTTATCAACTTTAAAATAAAAGGAATTTGGCAACAATATGCACGTTAGCACAGTATAAGAATCACAGAGTAGCGTCACTCGAGTATAACTGTCACTTTTGCCATTTTGTTTGATACCTTCCGATTTGCAAATTACATTACATTTCCATAAGGGTATCAAATAGTATGGCCGCTTTTTTTGACACTGACGTTTAAGTGACGCTACTGGGTATTACTTATACTGTGACGTTAGTAATGACTTTCATGGCCTGGGTTATAAAAACATGAGCAATTGTAAATACTTCCATAGTCGCCAGATATTTTTCTGCCTAATGTCCGATTTCTTCACCGCCTTATTCTAAGGTTAAATTTATCTGTCAGATAGAATGTGTCACAGTTTGTGTATAGCCAACTGTACGTCATCTTCCAACTGACAGATGAATTAACCTCAAGATAAACACAATGAAGAAATCGGCCATTAATCGAAGGTTTTTCCAAATTTTATGTTAAAAAATTAATTTTAACAAATTTTTCGTTTAACTTTGGACCGTTTTTTAAAACGAAACTTTTGTAAATATAACATGTGTTTTTTTAAAAATGCCATAAAGGTTGGCCATGAAAATTAAAACTCATGTCGTAGCTTGACATCTAACACATGCCAAATCTGAAAATTTAGAGTAAATGAATGGAGCTAAGACATGAATTTTCTTTTCCACAGCCACCCCTTATGGCATTTTTAAAAAAACACATAGTATTATAAATGAAGAATCTGCACAGCCAACTTCATACTCTTATAACTTGAAAAATAACCGTCACAGGAAAATTTTGTTTGTGATTTTAGAGTGGGATTGCTTAGCAGGGCTTTGTTCATAAAAGACATTCTAGAGTTACTCTTGGCTAATATTGCAGTGTCTCACGTATAAATGAACTTATGTATTTTGTTTCTCATCTATGAATCATAAAAAACTAAATCAGGCGTGGTTTTCATAGCAACAAACACATTTTCTACACCCTACTTAAAAGTGTGGCGTAAAAAGTGCGCCCGTTGTCATGGTAATAATATAAACACAAGACTTCTTGAAACAGATAAGCGAGACGCAAAATAAGCAAATAATCATGATTAAGAGAGATACGATTACACGCCCAAGGTGCACTCGAAAGTATATTTTATGAACGCAACCCAGTATGTGATGGATACTATTTTTGAGACACCCGGTATGAATTAATAATAAAGGAAAGTGCGAGTACACATACAAAAACAAAACGAAGCAAGGAAGCAAATGAACTATAAAAAAAGCAGAGTATTAACGCAGATAATAGAATAGAAATAGACAGATGGCTCATCAAATGTTCCAAATTTGACGCCCCAATTTGGAGACAAACTCGGTTTAGTTTGCTCACCAAATATGTGGTGGCGCTACTGTTACAATAGCAGAGTGGAAAACCGAAACCTGTAAATATAAGTAACATTTAGACAAATTCTATAACTAAGAGGTGTGGTGCAAAGTTTAAAAGGAGAATTAACAGCATATTATAACCGTATAACGTCACATTATCCTGTCCTGGCCCCTCTTTAAACTTATTTCTCTGTTACTTAAAGCGACATCTGGCGGGAAATGGGCCAATTGAGCTTCAGAATTAGCAAATGGTTTGTGACAAATGTTCAGTTTTCGAATTTGTGCTTACAAGTGACATTCATTGGATGAATTGTTAAACTGAAGAACATTTAAACAATTAAGTCCCGATTTCTTCACTATGTTTAACTTAAGGTTAATTTATCTAACAGATTAACGCTGGATTTCACAAACGTCACTTAACTTTAATCATCGATTAAGAATAATCATTCCTATACCTTCAACACATGTAACCATGGCAACGTTTGCTTTTAACGGATGATTAAATTTAAGTAACGTTTGTGAAATCCGCCAGGATGTGACTTACAGCTGGCCGTACACATACTATGTATCACATTCTAACTGACAGATAAATTTAACCTCAAGATAAAGCGATGAAGAAATCGGGCATAAGAGAAACATGGATGCTGTTAAAAATGATCACACTCTCATTGGCAAAGCCTAAGGAGCTACTGCCACATGGAAGAGAGAAAATGGAATTCAAAAGATGCCCTTTCTCCAAACAAGGGAAAAGTTTGTGGATGCAGTCCTAATACAGATGACCAAAAATTCTAACGAATTATCAATCAGAAGGATACTTCACCATTCAGGAAAAAATGGACACTGTACAAAAATGAACACCCTGAAGCATCTTTAGAAAAAAGGATTTTAAATTTTTGCTAAACAAATTCCTCAAGCCCAAAATGGTAAATATTTAAAGCAAAATTATAATCCAGTAACTCTGAACTCCAAACAAAAAGAAAACAGGTGATTCGATAAAGCACTTGCAAAAAAGGGGGGAGGATTCAAATGTTCACTTTAACAGCAAATTTATTAACAACAAATTAATGTCAGACACATAAAAGATAAGGATGGGGAAGTGGGGCAACATAACAATGGATGAAGGCAAGATACACTTCAAAGAATTATCAGAAACGAATGGAGCTTATGAAACAACAAAAGAGAAAGTAAATCATGAAGTGAACAAAATTAGCAGAGGAAAGAAACATACATTAACTTGCATTGAGGAAGAAAGAGAAAGTGAACCCAATCTAAAAGTTTCACAAGTAGAAAAGCAGTTGAATAAATGCTTTGGAAATGAAAAAAATACATGGATGAAATAGTGCAATTAAATGAGGTTATTATGAAGAGAAAAATATAATTACTTAAATTTAAAAATGGAGTTAAAAGAGACTGGCTCCAACTATTAGAGAGGCTTAAACTAGCTAGAGTATTGAAAGGAAGTTAGAATAAAGGACTCGAAGCCATTTAGGATCAAATTTTTATATAGAGAAAAACTACGTATGTGAAAAGCCTTAAGCAAAAGAAAAACAAAGAAAAGGTTTTTGACAGAATCAAAAACAGAACTTAGAAAATAAGAGTATTGATAAAAAAAAAGTAATGGAAATATTAAAAGTAATTGTAATGTATGAGAAAGCACTGTTATTGTAAATTCCCAAAAGGTGGAATCCAAAAAGGAACAAGATTATGTTCTTAGTCCACACAAAGTGGAACAAACTGGGAGATTGGAAACCATGATTATTTTATGACAACATGGTGACAACAGCCAAAAGAGACTGGCAAAAGAATTTGCAACAATTTAAATGTAATCAATTGAAAACTGAATGTAAATGCGCACAAAACAAAAACAATGCTAAAAGGCACACAGGAAAAATAAGTGAAAAAGATGGCAGAAGATGAAAATTACATTTTTTGGTAAAAGAGGAATTACAAAAGAATTAACCAAGTAATCAAAAAACACCGTACTATTCATAGTGCTTCCTTGAGGCTTCCCTCAATGAGGAACCCCTTAGAATAGGCAGTTGCATTATACCAATACCCATTCTAAGGGGTCCATTATTGAAGGAAGCCTCAAGGCAAGGGCATTAGCCTCTCACAACTTGAACAAATGCTGCTTGAAAATAAGAAAAATACAAGGAAAGACTAGGAAGGACAGATACGGAAACGACATATTCAGGGAGTGACTAAAGTTCAAGCTGGTGCCATGAAAACCATAAGAAAAACAACTAGGACGGTTGAGTCACATAAATTCGCATGAAAGTGCATGAAACAAAACCACAGGGAACAGTAGAAGAGGAAGACCAAGGTAAGAGAAAGTGGAAAAAATTAGCAGAGGAAAGAAACATACAATGAAAAGAAGTACACTAACTTGTATAGAGGAAGAAAGAGAAAGTGAACCCAATTCAAAAGTCTCACAAGTAGAAAAACCTTGGAAATGAAAAAAATACAAGGAAAGTCAAAGGACACAGTTAGAAATGAGATATTCAGGGAATGGCTAAAGTTCAAGGCAAAGTCTTAAAACACATAAAAAAAAAAAACAACTAAAAATGGTTGGGTCATATGAATAGACTTCCAGAAGACAAGACAAAATCACAATAGAAGGGAAAGACCAAGAAAAACCTGACAAGAAAAAAAGTAGCAGAGAGAAACATACAATGAAAAGAAATAAATTAGTTTGCGCAAAGGAGGAAAGAAAAAGTGAACCCAATCCCAACCCAAAAAGTAGAAAGACTTAGGCCCAGTTGTACAATTCGAGTTTAACTTTAAGCGAAGCTTAAACCCATGGCAACGTCCATTTTAACCATATTATTGTGAAGGGTTTAAGCTTTGGTTTAACGTTAAACTCGAATTGTACAACTGGGCCTTAAGGATTAGGTAAATAAGTAAAGAAAGTAAACTCACATGCATAGTACTTATAAGGAATTAGAAGTTTCATTAATTTTTAGTACTCGAAAGACATTGTCTTGACTAACAATAATCAACTTTAAAAAAGAAAAAAGGAGGGAGGCTGTAAACGTAATTAATTTAAACAAATATAGAATAGAAACAGAGATGTTGTAAACTTCGAGATGCTTTGAACTTACTATAGAAATCATAGCAAAGTACTTCAAGTGATAATAAACGTGAAAATAAAAAATAAAGGAGGAGACTTACATAGTATTCATATAAACACAAAGAAATAAACCCGGCGGTTCTTAAGATGGCGTTTAAACTCGCTTGAAACATCCCCCTGTTCAATCGGTCGGTTTGTTCAGAAGAAAGTGGCTTTTAATTTAAGCAACAGAACAAGAAATTGTTTCAAACAGTTTTAATAAAACATCCTGAACGTAGGTACACACAAAGACAACACCAATTAAAAGTAAATTAAAACTGAAATGATAAATTTTTGACAGGTGATGTGGACTAGAGACGAGTAAATCACAGACTGAGTTTGAAAAGTTTCTCAAGTTTCAAAACCACTACATTATGAACACATCATCGAATAAAAATAAACTGACGTGCTAAACGAAGTAATAATTATTTTTATAAACACCCCATAATGATATGACTATTTCTCAACAGCGACAAAGTACTTTCGAATGAATATTAAAAGAGAAATAGGAAATTCCTTGTGGAAGTGTTAATTAAAAGTAAGGTTTTTAACACAAAGATATAAATTAAATTACATTGACACTACCCAGGTGTTATACAACCAAAACATAGCAAATTTTACGTCACTTTCGCACGCTCGCCGCGCACAGGCTCGAAATTCGTGATCAAATTCGCTAATTAAACGGTGACGTCTTGCATAATTAACTTCCTGTACATAAACAAAATACACGAACCTCTCCCCAAGAACATAACCTATAACATGTTACTCCGTCGCAGCGGGGTCCGCCTGCGGCCTCGTTCCGCGACGAATCCCCAGGTGATCGTCTATAAATTGTTACAAAACGGAAAAAATTACGGACACGGAATGCAAAATAGGAGATTAGTATGACGAGGTTTAACCTAAATATAAACACGTCAATAACTCGGCCGCGATGGAAGTCGCGCGTGATCGCGGCGTCTCCGGGGGGCGCCCTCTTTAAAAATAGCAGCGTTTAATCACCTTGTTTGTTCAAATGAAACGGGTGTTACGTACACATTTGCGACATTTAAAACACTTCACTCTAAACTCGTAATAACCTTTAGGTAGCCATTTTACACACCCGAGTGTTGCCAACCGCATTCCGGGAAATTTGGAGCTGCACCTGGGAGATGCACCGAGAAACGCTGGCCGCGTTCAACAAACACAAACGCTTGACGTTCATTTACTGAACGACAGGTAACAGAACATTGAATAGAAAACTGTTGCATTATGGGTAGGTTCCACTTAACGATCAAAATAATCAAAGTAGCGGTGGCATTGTTCCACATAACGCTCACAACGATCAGAACAATAATAATAGACACTTGGGTGCGAGGCTAGAAAAGCGATCACATCGCCCACAAAATAAACCTGGGTCGGCGTAAGGTATCACACGTGACGGCGCGAATTTAAAATATGTAATTGAAAAGTTAACCTAGCATTTTGCATTTTGGACGCAGTTAAACTTAATTACTGTTTTCCGTTTTACCGTAGCAATATTTTCTTGAAAACATAAACACAACAGAATCTCTGAACAAGTTCGTGAGAAGGGCACACAAAAGCCGTTCCACTTCTCTTGCCGTTAAGACCAAATAATACAAGTGGAACGACACTATATATGTACTCTATAGAACATAATCATTAGGTATATTCGTTTTAGATGACTTGGACTGCCCCAAGTCACGTCAACGAAATGTACATTCGTTTTAGATTTTCGGCCTGCCGGATTTGACATTGACATATTCGTTTTAATTGCCACTACGGCAACGCTGGTGTTGACGTAATGCGCACTTACTCGAGAGTAGGGTCTAGGTGCGTCAGCCGCAGGTTAACCTTAATTTTTAGTTTTATTTCAGTTGTTTGTTACTACTGATATCACATATATAGTGCGATTTATGTATATGTTCGTTGCCAAAACATTCCCGCTGTAATATGTTCATAAGTAAATATAAAATTTTATGCCCGAATTCATAATACTTTCTTGAGAAATCCTTAAATAAAACTAGCATAGGCCATTTTGCTCATAATAATAAATAATACAAAGCCGTAATATAAAAATGAGTTTAATATGTTAAATTAGTGAGGTTACGTAGTTATTAATATCATCTTGTCAACACAAAATCTATTCGTTTTAGACCAATTTCTGGTACAACCACAACTTGACCTATATGTGCACTAATTACTTGACGATGACGTTATTGTGGCAAACCCAGAATTTCTAAAACGAATATACCTATTGAGATCCTTAAGTGGAACCTACCCTATGTTGGCTGATGTTGGTATAAAACGTAAGTTCCCCCATAAAACAAAGTACTAAGTTGGCAAGAAATTTGATGTTCCAAGTCATTTATATTCGTGCATTCTTTACACAATAATATCTATGTCATTTATAAAATTGTTTTCGAAAGGAACGAAGTTAAAAACCAATAATTTAACGTAATTATTAAAAATTTTAAATTCATAAATAACGTGTCGTTTATTTCCGACGAATTAAGAATATCAGGAGAGAGTCATACTATCATTAGTTTCTTGTCCAACGTGGTCACTAAATATGGCCGCGGGTGAAGGCACCACAAGAACAAAATGATAATGATGTTTATCTTTGAAAATATTGCGTAATAAACCAGCGCCTCGTGCGAGTGCTTTGATTGTTGTGGTGCCCTAGCGTTGTGACGTCATTCGGTGTCGGTATTTTTTAGCGTTTTCGATTCACGTGCACCGGTTGCACTCAGTGTATTTGCATCTTCTTTTAACCTCATGTAATAACACGAGATGAAGATACTCTGAGTGCGCACTAAAGCGGTCAATCGAAAATGCTATTTAATCTACACGAACACAAGCGTTTTACTAGATTGTGGAACGACCAAAAACCTCACAGTTCATCATTGCTTATAATACACTTACTACCTACGCTAAATTTAACAAAATAGCGAATTATCGCAACCATCACGTTAACTTACGGTAAACGTTACGATCATGTGATCCAATGGAAAATGAATGGGGCCACGTAATTTTTACGTTTACCGTAAGTTAACGTGACGGTTGCGATAACTCGCTATTAAGATCCTAGAAATATCAATTGTATTCTAGACACTGGAGTTCTATGATAAAAGTATTTGGAAGAAACTTACTTACATTACGCTTGCTGCGCTACTGATCATCGAAAAACTTTTCTGTATTTCAAGTTAACATCAAACTGTCAATTTGAGTGTGATTGTTATTTCTGAATTTGGCACTTAATTACCTGTCGATGTTGTGTTCGTAACCTATACTACTAATCGATCATATAAACTCGTTCTACACTCAGACACAAACACAAAATCCGGCAATTATTTTTGATCTACGGATGTCAACAAGCCGCCATATTGGAGAAGGTCACCTACCGCAAAGTGGTAACTTCTGTCAAATATCTTTGCATTCTCCTATGCCGTATCTCCCCCCTTTGTTTATTTCACACATTTGTCAATTTTCCCTTTTTTTTGCTCTGCGCAGCAATGCTGCTTCATTGTCTTACGACAATCAACATTTCAGATAATTTTCTATGTTTGTTATAGCTGGGTCTGGTACTTAGACAGCACAAACATCCATGGCCCTGGTAGGATTAGAACCTACACCGTCGAGCAACACGACTTCCAAAGTCGGCTAGGCTTACCGCTGAGGCACTCGGCGACCCACTTGTCATTTTTATTATCAAATTTCTAACTAGGACAATGTTGCCAGTTGTGTCTTTCACCGGGCAATACTGGCTGTGGTTTTTAAATTTCGGAATGGATAATACAGGGTTTTCAGTAATGTATGAGTCCCACGTGACCACCCAAAATTAGGCAACCAAACTTACACTCGTGGTTATAAATAAAATAAAATACACCAACTACCGAGAGATTTTTTAAATTTTTTATCAACTCATTGCACTCCTTTTTGCTGTTTTACAGTAAAGCTACGACATGCCGTCCAAATTCTATGGCAAGAGTTGATAAAAAATTTAAAAAATCGCACGTTACAATAATGGGATAATCAGTGCCGTAACAGAAATCGTTTTGTCAGAAAATGTAATGCATTTATAATTACAAACTTACGTCACGTGTTATTTAGAGCAATGTTTCCAACTCTTCAG
Organism: Dorcus hopei; assembly: GCA_033060865.1. Lineage (NCBI taxonomy): Eukaryota > Metazoa > Arthropoda > Insecta > Coleoptera > Lucanidae > Dorcus > Dorcus hopei. The sequence goes on along the minus strand of CM065425.1, from coordinate 69,970,941 downwards.
TAGACTTTCCCCCTAGATGTTAGTTGAAAACCCCCTAAATTGGTACTGAATATCCCTAATTTTTCTTCCAAACGTATAGAAATCAAGCACAAAACTCACAAATTGATTGTATAATAAAAACCAAAAGAGAAATACATTTGTACAAGAAAGTACCTATATTGGTAGGAAATATAAAAGAGAATCTGTAAATGCTTTTATAATTACTATTATTTTAGTTTATATGTAGGTGGGTATAACTTTGTAAATATTTTTCCTTAGTACACATTTATGTCATGCCCTCACGCCTTATGCCGTAATGGCAACAAATCCTTTCAATTTCAAACGATGTCGTTTCAAAGTTTGAAATAACAGTCAGGTGTATGAGGCATGACACTGCTGTGTCAACAGTCAATTGGTCAGCTCATTAACTGTCAAATACTCAGGTAAGATCGGTAAGAAAGGTACACTTCAAATTATTAAAGAGGAATTTAAAGGTTACAAAAAATATTTTTATTAGAAGAAAAATTAGTTATACCATACGCACTAGTTTTCAATTTCGATTTTCCTTTCCTCCTAAAAAATTCTCCCCTAAATTTAGGAGGAAAATCTTTAAGTTGGCAACAGTGAGTTGGAGTGGCCTCGAGTATGTGCACTATTCTTGACCGCTAATAGGTCATTGATAGGATCGCATAGCCGATTTCTTTTATTCTTTTACTTATTTTAGATGTTCAATTTACTATATTTATCAGAGAGAAAATAAGAAATAAAAGTAAATAACCACTAAAATGCCACTGAACCTGTAGTGGCGCCCTCTATTGTCAAATGTGTAAAGGTAATGCTCTTGCTTTTGAAGAACGAAGCTTTCATGACATCATTTGCGCAGCTTTCCCGATGATTAACTTCCTGGATACCTGTGTTAAAAGCATAGCAACAATTGTTTTTAACGATTGATTAAGTTTAACGAAGCTTTATGAAATCGACCATTAGCATTATTTTTTTTCGACAGTTTTTCTTTTTTACTGAAATTCGTTTTATGTCTCGTGAATGAGCTACATACATTTTAAAGAATAATCGAAGATTAAATTTCTAAAAAAAAGGATTGTGATACTTTGCGCAGAATAACATTAAAATTAGTATATCTACCTGTTTCCCACGTGCTTACACAATATATTTCTAAATAAATCGCATTTGATTTAAGTTGTTATCAGGATTAGATTAGCAAGAATTTTCAGTAATCAAATAGGAACGAATAAACAACAAATTTCCCAAATTCGTGAAAAGTAGTTGTACGTCACATCCGCAAAATTACTTGTATTATTATAATCCATATCTAATCAACTTAATATAAGCGCCGGCTTTATGTGTTCGGCGGCGCACTTTCTCAGCCGCGAGAAGCGCAGTCTTAAAGAATTAACGACGATCTGAAAGTGCAAATCTCAAGAAATGGAACAACATAAAAACGTAAGTAAATTATTATACTAACATTTTTGTTAAGTAGTCGCATACCGTGTGTTTACTTTCTTCTTTAGCTTCTAAATCAGTAACTATCATTTTTGCCAAATACTCAATTAGCATTTAAAAAAATGTTTTTGAAATTTATGTATTTAAGTTTATGATTAAAACGTTTACCTTATGCCCATCAAAGTGGACCATCGAGGCTCTGAAAACGCCGTCAATTATTTCTAAGCCATTACCTAACTGCGTTCAGCCAAAATTAGTGACATATTTCTGAGCAGATTTTCTTTATTTAAGTCAAACGTATTGATTGGAATGAACCAACCTCTTTAAGTTTTTATTAGTTATGCAACGAATTAAAAACAACTGGCATACTTATTTAAGCATAACCATTCATAACTTCAAACGATATTGGTAGCGTTCAGCCAAAGTTAGCGATTGCTTTCCGTTATATCTACAGGTTGAGTTGAAGCGCTTAATTGTAGCAAATTAAAGTTGACTGAAGGAGTTAGTATTTGATGGTAAATAAGATTATTATTACGAATTGTGATAGCCTTTAGCGGAATAAATATTTCCATTTATTTCTTTTTAATACTTTTCATTCAACAATGTGATCAACAATGATTGAATAAATAATAAAATTATTCAACTCTACAGGGTGTTTATTTTCCTCGATATACGTGCACAATAATTCTTGGGGTTTCAGTTGATTGATTTTAATATTTTAAATTTAAGTTGTGACTTTATACATATAAACCAATTTCCTTCAAGCGTCTCATATTTCAGGTAAAACGGGCCGCATTAAACTCTGACACCCTCGAGAAATCATTTGCTTTTATAATGAGTTTATTGAGGGATGTTGGAGCAAATACTTCCGATGTAGATGCACTTGTAAGTACCTTTTCTTATTTTTATGTTTTGTGAAAGTCCAGAAGGAATATGAAAATAATAAACGATGCAGATCTCTTGTTTCTAAAACGAGTTGCACATAAAAAATCACCATGTAGAGTAAATTTTAAATATTCAGTAATTATAATAAATTAAACCAAATCAAGATTTCTTTTTTTCAAGTGCGTCTTTACCTGCTGTAATCTTATCTACGATTTCATACTAAATAGCTTTATTTCTGTTTCAATTACAGTTATTAAAAGTTAAGCGATTAAATACTTGATGATTAAGGTTTTAGATAAGGCTTATGAATTTTTTTCGCGGTACCTATCGTAATTAATAAGTTTCAGGAATGGCAAAAATCTTTTTCTTTTCAGATTTCTGAATCTCAAGACTCGCCCTATCAAAGCAGCAATGTCCTCGAACGCCAAACTGAAACTTGTTTGAACTCAGAACCCGCTTTAACCGTCCTCAACATTGGCTTTCCACTTGACAGGGTGAAAAGTGCCATCAGAAAGAAAGTGGAGCAAACAGGACTCGGATTCTCAAACAGTAACGATCTTATAGACGCTATTTTAAATGCTTTGCAAGAAGAGACGACGTCTCTGAATGTGGTTTACAAACTGTATTAAAGAAAAAATAAAATCAACTACTATTATACCACTCAGCTCTGCTTAATCAGGAAATCATTTCACCAAGATAATAAAAGTACGACTTTATTGACAAACTAGAAGTCAAGTAAAAAAAATATTGGTAGCCCAACAATAAAATCAATAATATCTTAATAAATAAAATTTACATATTACACAAAAATCTACACATTAAAAACAAATTAAAATTAAACGGGGGCATATCGCGCAGACAGGTAACTATTATTCTTAAATTGGAGGTCTTCGCCTTCTAATTCCTTAAGGGTCGAACACACCTTCACAGCTGAACCTCCAGGACGAAACGGCGTCGACAGTCTAGCACTTCTCCTCACAGGAGTCACGACTACAAACTGTTTTCCCTTGTCGTAATCTTTTCTGTCAAATTTCAAACAAAACGAATTAACTTTGTCAACAAACGAGAGTACAAATGAACTGTGAGGTGAAATTAATTAAGTGTTAAAGTGAGTATTTTACAATTGTATTACAATTAAGTGTTAATCGAAATGGTAATGACAGTCAATCTCACTTCTTCATCTTCTTCTCCTGGACGGCGAACTGAATGATCGTCGATTTGAAAGCATTACGTGCGTCCAGCACAATCCTCGCTTTCCTTTTGGTTTCCTCGTTTCCTTCTTCTTCATCCATGTTAATATTAAACAAACTAAATTTTTGTAGGAGTTGCTCCAAGGATTCGTCAACAGTCTGCACCTACACATTAATTTTTATTAACACAATACTCTTCGCTCTTCACAATTACTTACTTCTGCTCCTTTGACTATAGCAGACCTGTAGCATTCGACAGCGGCTGTTATGTTGCCCTTGGATTGTTCTAGAGCAGCGCGACACTCCCAGTATTGCGGCTCTTCGTCCAAATCATGGTATTTCTGTCTAATTTTCGCGAGCCAAGCCTCACACTGATCTTGGGAATAACCCTGAAAAATAAGTGAACGTTGTTTTAATTACCCAAATGAAGTTAATAATCACTTACATCCTGTATTAATTTCAGCAGGTCCTGCAGAGCATCTTTGATAATCGAGCGAAAATCTTTCATTTCGACTTTAACGGGCGTCGTTTTATCATTCCCGTCGATCTCCAAATTTTCGTAACTCTCATCATCGTTGAGGTCCACCGGGACTTCGATGTTCTCCTTATTTTCCTCATCGTCCGTTTCGCACTCGACGTTGAAACACTTTAGATGATGAAACGAACTGAATGACTTTCCCCTTTTCCTCAGCCACTCGTCTAGCTTTCTCTTTAAGTCCGCGTTATTTGGCACGGGTCTCGGAGTGGACGAATAGAAACTCACCCGGTGGTTGTTGCGTGGCGTTGTGAAAGCGAAGTTCTGCGGACTGTAATCAACGGGAGACTTAAACGTAACCCGGCGCACCTCTGTGTTTTCGTACAGAGTCGACTTGGTGACATCTTCAACCGACTGTACCGAGTGCCGAATGTTTTCCACTTGAACGGGTCGAAATGACTCCGCCGATTTTGACCGCCTCTGAGGGTTCGCTCTTTTGTTTACGTTTGCGTCGGCTTTCGTCTGCTGTTTTTTTCTGTATTGGGACGTCAGTGAGACGCGTTGCTTGTCGCCTCTGGCGAACGCATTCTGCTTATTTGAAAGTACGAAATTCTTCTTTGTTTGCGCAGCAGGGGGCCTCATCAACTCCTTGCTTTGGCCAGTTCTGTTTGAAATGGGCGCTTTCACATTTAAATTCATCTTAGCGGGTTCTGTAGGTTTCATCCTGTTTAGGTGCGTGCTACTTTTTTTATCCGGACATGCATTGACGTTGCCTCTCGCTGGTAAGGGCTTCTTAACATCACCGTTAACCGGTTCAAGTTGGGTGTTACTTAAACAGCTAAAACTCGTGACTGATTTGGGTAGTTTCAGCTTTTTGAGTTCCTCGTCTTTTTTACCGTCGCCCAACCAAAGCAGGGGGTTCGCTTTGGCCATTCGATACATGCTGGTGAGCGTCTGACGGATGACGGGGCGGTTTCGACGAACCGGTTTCTTGCTTTGGGGCCCCTCTTTCTTTTCGACACATTCTTGAGGCTCCATTGCTAGAAGGAACGATACGTACAGTCCTTAATTTCAAGTGAAGAACTACGTACAAAAAAGTGTTTGTTCCCAAACTGATGACAAAAACACACACGCTAATAAGACGTAAACGGTAAAAACTGTTTTAACGCTTATTGTTGACCGGTACGCGTGACGCTTATTCGAATTTAAACGGATTTTTAATGACAGTTTGACTGCGACGGGCGTAACTGCTGCCATCTTACGTCGTCTACCTGCAAGATTGCCAGTTGTTGGAAGTTAGATGTCGCACTACAACAGAACAGAATACCGTCACTAGATAATTACAGTAGCGCAATCCATATGCTTAATGTGTAAGACGAAGAAACACGTTTTTGCACTAATATGATCGACTTTCTTAGTGATTTTCTTTCCGTCAAGTTTAATCACATTTAACGTCTGTCACACAAAACTTTAAAAATGATTTAAAATGCCCGGGTGTGTCGTTTTGACTTGTAAAAACAGTAAGTAAGTAAACTTAAAACATACGGAAAAAAGAAATTCTTTAATTCAAAACAAACACAAAGTTTTCAAAAATTTCTTCATTTATCTCCATGCAATATCCTAAACGATTATAAAAATTGTTAATTGCATTAGTGACTTGTCCAAGGGTAATTCTTCCTGATACATTTTCACTTTCACATTTTCAACTTTCTTCGCCTGACAGATGTTCCAAATTAAAATGGACAAATTTTATTTGTTATGACATTCGAAACCCTAACGTCGACGATCATGCAACGACATTTTAAAAAAATGGAATTAGTTTCCATAGTAATATAAACAGCAATTACTCATATTAAAGTAAAATCACGGTATAATGATAAATGTTATAGAAACGGGGCATTAGCATTTAAATTTCCCGCCAATATTTTGCACTAAAATGGCGGCTGTTTGCGCTACTGTAATTATCTAGTGACGGTAGAACAGAATTACCGTCATTAGATAATTACAGTAGCGCAAATAGCCGCCATTTTAGTGCAAAATATTAGCGGGAAATTTAAATGCTAATGCCCTGTTTCTACATATAATATTTGTCATTATACCGTGATTTTACTTTAACATGAAACGTTATTGTTCATATTACTATGGAAACTAATTCCAACTAATTCCAATGTCGTTGCATGATCGTCGTCGTTATTAGGGTTTCGAATGTCATATCGGTGGCTGTGATATATTATATATATGTACAGCCTCAATCAAAAGTAATGAAACTTATAAAACCGAAACGCTGTAATCAGAGTGCAACGGTGCCGAGTTAGAGAGAGCGCAACGTGTTGTGGGATTCCGAAGGACTTCGGAAACATTCGTTCGCCGTAAGACTTCATCTCACTCAGTATCTTCTCTTTCTGACTACAGGGTTGTGTTCATAAACTATACCCTCGAGTGCACTCTGGAGGTGCATTCGACATCACACTCGAAGCGCTCGGGGTCCTCCTTTGTCTCACTCTTACATGCACTGAAACTCATTCGCTTTCCTTCACACTTCTGCTCAGAGCTTGCCCCGAGCATAATGTCGAACACACCCTAAGTGTGTAGCTGCATCTTTCTCATTCACCACTTTTCACTTATTTTGCGTCTCTCTCATCAGTTTTAAGAAGTCTAGTGTTTACATGATTTCCATGACAACAAGCGAACTTTTCACGTCCCACTTTTAAGTAGGGTGTAGAAAATGTGTTTGTTGCTATGGAAACATACGCCTGATTTAGTTCTTTATGATTCTTGTGTGAGAAACAAAATATATAAACTCATTTATGCGAGAGAGACCACAATATTACCCGAGAGTGACCCTAGAGTGTAATTTATGAACACAACCCAGCGTTTCGGTTTAGAGCGTTTCATTACTTTTGATTGAGGTTGTACCCATGGTTGTACCTATAACCTTTAATTTAAATCCTCTTCAAAGCACGTTCAAAGCGTTTGTGCATAGTGCAAGTTAAGAAAAATGTATTTATCAATTGTTCTTAATATAGTGAGTGCTTACGTATTAATTTTAAAAAATATTACACTGGGGAGTCTGGGGACTTGTATGCGTTGGCAACAAACTCGTCGACGAGGTTATCCAATCCGGGTTTGTTTGCTTCGTTCACAGATGAAATTAAATAGTGCATTTAATAAAGGGTTTGTTGGTTTGTGTTGTTTAATGAATTTGTGGAAGAGTTTACAGTGTAAAGGTGAGAATATGTTGCGTTAAGACATTGAAGATTCTATTCTCACCCCCTGCTACAGTTCAACGAATTAGAACTTATCGCAGTGTAGGTAAGTGTTAAAATGACTAAGGGTAAGGATCTTGTAGAGTATAGTTTAAGTAAACAAAGCTTCAAAGTTCTATTAGCTTCACTGGGAAAGCAACTTAACCTTAAAAAATGAAACGTCCATATTTTAATAACGATAAAACCAACAACGTTGTCTTTATTGTATGCCAAGTAATTTACAAACTGTTAAAAATAATCTGTAATTGTTTGTAAATTGAATGAAAATGAAAATCTTTACCAAAGTAACTGTAAGAATCTACACAGTAGCGACACTCGAGTATAACTGCCATTTTGTTTGATACCTATTGATTTGCAATTTACATCTGTATAGGTTATAGGTATCAAACAGTATGGCGATTTTTTTACATTGACGTAGGAGTGTCGCTAATGGGTAATCACTTATACTGTGGCTTCATCGCCGAGAGTGCCAACCGTATGAAACTGAAATTCCCTTTTCATTTTAGATTCGCCTGACATTTAATTTCAATAGGAGAAATAAAACTGCAAATAATAAAATCAGTTCAATAAAATTATCAAGAATTCTTTAAAAAATAAAAGGAAAATAAAAAAGTAGGGTTATGTGTCCTTCGAATCTTAACGAGTTACTCGGCCGCGAGTGTACACACTACATGTATTGTTGTAAATGCAGAAATTTAAACGTGATTAAAATATGTTTTATTTTAGAGGCCCATGGCTTTCATCATCCGGGCGATTACCCAAGTATACATAGTGAAATACAAAGGCAACATACTGACGAAAAGTCCTTCAATAATTAATTGTAATCAATTGCGATTATAAACGCCGACAATCCAAGGATATGAGACGTCATGAGTTAACACACACCGACGAGAAACCGGTCACTTGTGTTCTTTACAATAATGTAAACAGTCGTGCAAGTATGAAACGGCACAGTTGACGCATACCGGCGAGAAACCGTTTAGTCATAATCTCTGCGGTTACAAGTGCCGTGAATCCGTTTACTCGAAACGTCACATCTTAACACGCCGACAATAATTAATAAAATTAGGATTACAAAGGTAGAGTATTAGGAAATATAAAGAAAAACTTGTTGGTACAGGTATAGGATGAGAAAATACCTAAATGTATAGTATTTGTAGATTTACATGCAATATCCCAAACGGTGAGAATTATCGATTTTATTTTATTTTTATTTTGTGTAACAAACACGTAAAAATAAAAACAAAACACATTCTGTAAGGCAGTTGTATTAAATTGTACTGGAAAGCACCGATTTAGCGACTTACAGCGACATGGCTTGACACATACCAGCGAGAATCTTCCTGTGACGACACTTTATGAATGAATAAAATTAATAAAATGTAATCGTTTTGAAACTTGTTTCTTTTAGATTTAGTTTTCTTTAATTACATTGTAAAAGTGTTTTATTTAGCATAAAAACGAAATACGTTATTGAAGTTTGTTCTATTTCAGATACAAATGGACAACCAGATGCAACATATGCGATTTTAAATTTAGAACTCTGGACTCTTTCAAGAAACACTTGCTGACACATACTGGCGAGAAACCATTCATATGTTTGATTTGCGGTTACCAATCTCCACAAGCCAAAAGGTTGAGGCAGCATATGAAAACGCACGCCGACGAGAAGTCGTTAACGTGCGCCTTTTGCGCTCACAAATTCCACAATCTTCCGAATTTGAAGCGGCACATGTTAACGCATACAGGCGGCGAGAAGCGGTTCAGTTGTAACCTTTGCGATTACAAATCCCGAGAAAGCGGAAACTTGAAACGGCATATGTTGATACACAACAGTGAAAAACCGTTCAAGTGCGCTTCGTGCGATTTTACTTGTCGACAAGCCGCAAATCTGAAGCTTCATATGACGATACACACCGGCGAGAAACCATTCAGTTGCGACCTTTGCGATTATAAGTGTCGATTTATTGGAGAATTGAAACGGCATAGGCCAAAGCACTCCGCCGAGAGACTATTTAGTTGTCACCTTTGTAAATACAAGTGCGGAGAACGCAGAAACCTGAGCCGTCACATACTAAGAATACATAATGAAAAGCCATACCATTGCGATGTTTGCGATTACAAATGCCGAGGCTTCGCTATTTTAAAAACGCACAAGTTAAAACACACCGACGAGAAACCGTTGAGCTGTAACTTTTGCGATTACAAGTGCCGACAAACTGCGCATTTGAAGCGCCACATGTTGATACACTCCGGAGAGAAACCGTTTAGTTGTAAACTTTGCGATTACAAATCACGCGACACCGGGGGCATCAAACGGCATATGTTGACACACACTAATGAAAAGCCGTTCGAATGCGACTCCTGCGATTATAGATGCCGGCTAGCCGGCAGTCTGAGGCTTCACATGTTAGTACATACTGACGAGAAGCCGTTCGGCTGTGACCTTTGCGATTACAAAACTCGCTATAAACACGATTTGAAATTGCACATGTCGATACACACCGGCGACGTGAAACCATTCACCTGTAATTTCTGTGATTTTAAGTGTAGACTGTCCAGAAATCTGAAGCGACACACGTTAATACACACCGAGGAGAAGCCGTTCAGTTGTAACCTTTGCGTCTACAAATGCCGACGGCCGGAGGCCTTAAAACTGCACGAGCTAACGCATACCGACAAGAAACTGTTGAGTTGTGATCTTTGCGATCGCAAATTCTTACGCGACGGATATTTGAAACAGCACATGGCAACTCACACCGGCGAGTGGTTAAGTTGCGACTTGTGCGAATATAGAAGTCGACGAATTTCATGTTTGAGGCGGCATATGATGACACACACCGGCGACGAGAAGCCGACAAGCAATAAGAAATCATTTTAACACCCATGAGAAACCGTTGGTGACACACACCGACGAGAAACCAGTCAATTGGCGTTTGAATCATTCAAGCTGTTTTACGCCTCACTTAGACCTCTGAAAAATATTTCGTGTATTGTTATGACGTAAGTGTTTAGAAAAATGTCAAATAAATAAAATATGGCGGGTTAGAAACTATTTTAGGTTCTTTTTATTGATTCGAGAAAAATTACAAAATAGTGCAAAATTCATCCTTATAAATTGGCTCCACGTTGGGCGCCAACTGATAGAGTTTCAAACTAGTGTAAAACTCATCCTTATAAATTGGCCCCACGTTGGGCGCCAACTGATGGAGTTTTAAACTAGTGTGAAACCCATCCTTATAAATTGGCCCCACGTTGGGCGCCAACTGATCGGGCTTTATATTATTTTAGGTATTTTTTATTGATTCAAAAAAACTATTTTTTTTTCATAGCCGAGTTGACTTGTTGCATTAAGGTTAAGGCCAACAAGCAAAAGGGTATGACGCACCGTCTGATCAGCTGATCATCGTTGTACATTGTATGTTTAACTTTTTTTTTTTAGTCAAGTTTTTTTGTTAACGTAAAATTTGAATGTTATTAAAATTTGTTTCATTTTAGATGCCGCCTCCGGGTCTCTGGAAAACAAGTTAAGAAGAAACTGAGCAAATTGAAACGGCGCAAGCCAACACACACCGGCGAGAGATCGTTCAGTTGCAAGCTTTGCCACTATAAATGTCGACAATCCGGAAATTTAAAAGTGCACATGTTAATACACACCGGCGAGAAGCCATTCAGTTGTGATCAGTGCTATTACAAATGTCGATCGAACTACCATTTAAAACTACACAGGTTAATACACACCGGCGAGAAACCGTTCAGTTGCAAGCTTTGCCACTTCAAAAGTCGACAACCCGGAGAGTTAAAAAGGCACATGTTAATACACACCAGCGAGAAGCCATTCAGTTGTGATCAGTGCGATTACAAATGCCGATCGAGCCAACGTTTAAAACAACACAGGTTGACACACACCGGCGAGAAGCCGTTGATTTGTGGCCTTTGCGACTATAAGTGTCGACAGATTTCAAAGTTGAAGCTGCACATGCTGGTGCACACGGGCGGTGAGATGCCATTCAGTTGTAATTTCTGTGATTACAAATCCTCCCGAGCTACGGATATTAGTCGCCACGAGTTGACGCACACGGGCGAGAAGCCGTTCAGTTGTGATCACTGCAATTACAAATGCCGACAGTCCCCACGTTTGAGGCAACACATGTTGATACACACGGGCGAGAAACCGCACAGTTGTGATGTTTGCGCTTACCGGAGCCGGTACGCCTGCGATATGAAACGTCACTCGTTAAAACATGCCGCCGAAAAGTCGGCCAATTGTGCTCCTTGCGAATGTCGACAACTCGTAAATTCGAAGACGCGAAAGCCGATGCAAAAGGCCGCCGAGAAGATGTTCGGTTGCGGCCTTTGCGAATATAAGGGTCGACAGCTGGGGCACTTGAAGTCGCACTTGCAGTTTCATACCGGCGAGAAGTCGGTCGGATGTGGCCTTTGCGATTTCAAGTGTCAACAATTCTTGGATTTGACGTTGCACGTGCAAACGCATACCGGCTAGAAACCGTTTGTGGCCTTTGCGATCACGAGTGTCGAGCATCCCACGACTTGAAACGTCACATCCCCCTCATTGCAAAAGAAGATTTTATAAATATAGCAACAATAATTAATAATGCATTGAAATTTTCTTTCGTTAATACATTATAGTAATAAGTACATGTACTGTGCATTTTTTTTACAAGCTCTTATTCAATTTTTTTGCTAGTAAGTGTTAAAGTCTGTCCTTTTTTAGATGCCAATGGATTTCTGGGAACAAAATTATGGCGGAAATAATACACGAGTGCCCCGTTAGTTCCAAATATAAAACGCAAAGGGGCACGTATGGACACACAACGACGAAAAGCAGTGCGATTACAAATTTCAAGACTCTTGGAAATCGAATACACACCGGCGAGAAGCCGTTCACTTGCGATCTTTGCACATATAAGTGCTGACAACGGAAAACGCACATGTTGACGCATACCGGCGTAAACGATTTAACTGTAATTTCCGTGATTACAAGTCCCGATTGCCCGGAGATATGAAGCGTCGCGTGTTAATACACACGGGTGAAAAGCTGTGACGTCAAGAAAGTGTCCACTTTTTTTTGGCCGCGACTGTACAATTTAATACACTCTTTCGAGAAGAGCGTCGTGCAAGTAATGAAAGTTTCAGTAAATTCTACCACCATCTAGGACGAGTCTGGAAAGCACCGAGATATTTGACTGACTCATAGGTGGCGTGACTAGTCTAATCACGGACTGTAACAATATATACATATATAGAACATGTAAATGTCTTTATTGTTAAAATATCAAGGGAGAGTTGATAATTGTTTTGCTATAGTTGGAACGGAAACAATATTAAAGTACATCTTGTTTCAGACAACGGACAACCAAATCCAAACACCTGATCGCGCACACCAGCGAGAAACTGTTCAGTTGCGATTTTTGCGATTATAGATGCCGGCACTACGCAAATTTGAAACCGCACATGTTGACACACACCGGCGAGAAACCGTTCAGTTGTGACCTTTGCGACTACAAATGTCGATTAAAGGGGAATTTGAAACAGCACAAATTAACACATACCGAGGAGAAGCCGCTGAGTTGCGGCCTTTGCGATTATAAATGTCGACAGCTTCCAAAGCTGAGGCTGCACATGGTGATGCACGTGGGCGGCGAGAAACCGTTCAGTTGTGGCCTTTGCGATCACAAATGCCAATATTATACGAATTTGAAGCAGCACATGTTAACACACACCGGCGAGAAGCCGCTCAGTTGCGAACTTTGCGATTACAAGTGTCGTCAACTTTACAGTATGGAGCTGCACAAATTAAGACACACCGACGAAGAGCTGTACAGTTGCAGCCTTTGCTATTACAAATGCTTGCGATCATCACAGTTGGAACAGCACATGTTAAAGCACAACGGCGAAAAGCCGCTGACCTGTGGAACCTGCGGTCATAAATTTAGAAGCCTCTCAAACCTGAAACGGCACTTGTTAACACACTCCGGCGAGAAGCCGTTCCGTTGTGACCTGTGCGATTACAAATGCCTATTAAAACAACATTTAAGACGGCACAGGTTAATACACACCGACGAGAAGCCGTTCGCTTGTGATCATTGCGATTACAGATGCCGACGAAACGACGACTTGAAAAAACACAGGTTAACACACACCGGCAAGAAGTGATAAGTTTGTGACCTATGCATCGACAAGTGGCTAGCTCTTATTAAAACAAACATTTTACAGTCTTTATAATCATTTCATCCAATCTTTTGTAATGAGTGTCTTTTCATTTATTTTAATAAAGTTTTTAAAAAAGGGAATTTGCCCGAACTGTATGTAACAAGTGATTTTTAAATTTTTTTTTCTTGCCATGAAATCTGGACGGCATGTCTTAGTCTTAGCTTAAGTGAAAAGTACATCATTTATGCTCCTTTACGGTAAAGCTACGATATGCCGTCCAAATTTCATGGCAAGAGTTGATAAAAAATTTAAAAAATCACGCAGTATTTAGACATTGTTTTGTGTAAAAAAAATCATTGTTTCTATGGATGGGTTTTACGAATAATGCAGAAACGTCGTTTGAAATACAAATATTTCTTCGTGTGTTCATATTCCTGTTAGTAATTTAAGTATTACTAAAATTTGTTTCATTTTAGATTCCAACGACGGACTTCTAGAAATAAAGCTCTGAGCGAATATGTTGCTTGCGATGGCAAAGGAGGCCCTGGAAAATTGAAACGGCGCACGTGTACACGCACTGACGAGAAGTCGTTCAGCTGCGGGCTTTGCAACCACGAATTTCGACAATCTGGCGATTTAAAAAGGCACATGCTAGTACACACCGGCGAGAAACCGTTCAGTTGCGACATTTGCGATTTCAAATGTCGCTTGAATGGAAATTTAAAACAGCACAAATTAATACACACCGGGGAGAAGCCGTTGAGCTGTGGCCTTTGCGATTATAAATGTCGACAGACTTCAAAGATGAAGCTGCACATGTCGGTGCACACGTTCGGCGGCAAACCGTTCAGCTGTAACATTTGTGATTATAAGAGCCGAGATGCTGTGGATTTCAAGCGTCACGTGTCATCACACGCAGGTGATAAGCCGTTAAGCTGCGATCTTTGCAGTTACAAATGCCGACGATCCGATAGTTTGACGCAGCATATGTTGGTACACGATCGCGGAGAGAAACCGTATAGTTGTGACTTCTGTCACTACAAGACCCGATACCCCGCGGTTATCAGGCGTCACATGTTGATACACACCGGCGAGAAACGCATCAGTTGCAATCTCTGCAGTTACAAGTGTCGGCAGAACACTAGCTTGAAACTGCACATGCTGACGCACACCGGCGAGAAGCCCTTCAGTTGTAAATTCTGCGATTACAAGTGCGGAAGAGTCAACGACTTGAAGCGTCACATGTTATGTGTACACGGACAAAATGATGTATCTATGATTACAAATTAGGACAAAATACTTAGCGTAAGATAGTAATAAGAACAATGATAGTATTATTAATAATTGGCATGTATTGCACAAATAATCTGTGTTAAACGGTGCAGAAATTTAATAAAATACATTATTATTAGTATTATACATCCCAGGCAAAACAGGAAATAACGTTATTCGTTGAAAAATGATTCCTTGTTTTTTAGTTGAATAATAATACCACGTTTCTTTAACTGCATCATTGTAATGAGTGTGAAAAGTAGACTTTGTAGCTTTTATAATAACGAAGTTGGTAATAGTGCCGACTTAAGTTTGAACAGACTGTAGGTGTAGATATTGCTTTCAAACTTTATGTAAGTGATTCTCTAAACCCCAAATGTATTTCACAATGTAGGTAGTCGTTAATGCACTAAAATAGGAAAAATTATTTTAGGGTTCAAGAAGACTGTGTTGACCAGTTTGGCAAAATTGACAAGAAAAATTGAGCAACAGTCTTTGTTATTACATGAACTGGTAGGAAATTCACGGAAAATCAGTGAAGATATCACAGCACCGGCCGACCTACCCGATTTTCCTATTACACGGTTAGAAGATTTCCAGAAGTTTAATAGTAGACTACAAAATGACGAAACACTTCGAAGTTACATGGTAAATAAATGTAGACATACATACGGGGTGTTTCACCGAAGACGGTTTCTTACATACATCTCTAGTTACTCATTTTATAAAACAGTGTTTCGAATGAAAGTTTCACTATATTACGTGGGGCATATTTTAAAATTACTTTGACGTGTACAGAGTGTTCCGTTTAGCGTGGGCGTTATGTCACTTCGTTATTTTATGTATTTTTACTTGTTCGGATTCCAGATCGAATTTTAACGTGACACTATGTACAACACGTAGGTCCTAAAGTGAACCGTTTTCACGATTTAGAAAAATTACCTGTTTCAGTACTTCAAACAAATGCAAATATCTTCCGAACGCAAACGATATCTGTTTCTTTTTTTTTTTGTTTAAGAAAAGAAGATTGGCATCTGTAGGAGGTTCAACTATAGAAATGCTTACCAGAAGGATATTAAAATTTCTTCTGGCAAACGAGTTAGCTATTTTCTACAATTGGAAGGGAAGGGAGAAGCTTTCGTTCGAGAATACTGCAGTCATGAAGGTGATTTATGGTAAGTTATTATTCCTTGTTGAGAAAATTATGTTTGTAAATAGCTACGTAAGTGTCTGTTCGTTAGATGCTGCGAAAATGAATTTCCCTCTGAATGAGAGAAGTGACCATGTCATAGCTGCATCTGTAAAAGTCTGGTTAAAGTTTGCCAAGGCCAGAATGAATTCCACTAGGAAATGAATCTCTGTTACATATTTATGCTTGTAGCATTCGAACGTTCATATTATTTTTATACTCACTTAATATTATATTAGATGGTCCAAATTTTTTGTTGCAAGATTGTTATAAGTAAGCTCTGATGTACAGTAGTGGACAATAAAATCCGGGCAAGAATTTGACACGTCGTTCGTATTTATACAAATTTGGTAAATCAGGCTTTTATTGAGGTTATATTTCTGTCAAAATTTATATTAAACGTCAAAATTACTAGTGACATTTTGTATAATATGTTTTAAACGTCAAAAATGTTAGAGTGAGGTTTACATTGTACAAATGATGTGCCCGGATTTTATTGTCCGCTACTGTACATCAAAGTACATAAACAAAAGGGCTTGTATTAAAATAAATTTAGCTACATGTTTATGTCACACCTATGAAAAATGCATAATACCATGTGTATATTTTGGCAATATACTTGTTTAAAGTGAACAGTGTTTGATTTGCTTTATCATTATATTTTCTGCAGGGTAAGATTTCACTTACTGCAGAATCTGAGGTCCTAGTTATTTTCAATAACTAAACCCAATAATTATTAATAAACAATTAAAGTTTTAATTGAATCTTTGAAGCTCTGTATCTCAAAAACTATTTGAATAAAATAACAAGTGTTTTATATTTTTATTGCTACCTACCTAACTATATCAAAATAGTCGACCTTGAATAGATTGCGAAAATTCGGGGAAACTCCTTTACATTAGTGAACAACCTACCTGAAATTATGCCTAGCTCAGTGGAGATGGGAGTGGGCTACCCAATAGGATCGTCGGTGGCTCGCTATCTAGTTGTTAATTAAGAAAGGGGCGACACCTAGCGTTATATTTATTCCAGGTATAAGCAATACGTGTTACCGCTAGGACTACACACGTGAATGTAGCATATGAGTAACCCTCAAGTTGAAATTCCGCGTTTAAAAAAAATATTTTTATCAGTCACCCTGTATATATCGAAATTATCAGTCACCCTATATATAACGAAATCTAAAAGAAAAGTATGACAATTCAAGACATCAAGTTTATTGATCGTTCTAAATGAAAATTACGTAAATGTACGTTAATCACTTTGGCTCGAAATAAAATTAAAATTCACAGAGCAAGTGTAACACGTAAACACCGGCAAGGATATCCCATTTGGTTTACAAAGGTGATGTAACGAGTGTCGAAATAAAAATCTGGTCAAGTTGGCTGTGACTGAGAATTTGTTCACTGCATGCACGTCGCTTCTAAGTTCAATGCCGAGCTGTCAAATCTAACGTCAAAATTTGTAGTTGAATTGTCATTTCATTGTTAATAGTGATTTTGCTTTAAAAACAGTTTTTTCAAAACTATTTTTCACAAAATACTAAAAAATGCCTTTTTCAATTGAAGAAAAGTCCTTTATTCATTTATTACCTTATGGCGGTTTATTTCTTTGCTAAAAGTATGAAGCTATCCAAGACATACAGACCTTGTTTGGAAGTTTTTCCACGGCCCACTTGACCAGCTTTTTATTTAGACACTCGATACAAGTTATAAGCACCTGTCAGTTTGACAGTAGGAGGCGGTTATTAATTTTCCTTATGCAAATTATGACATGTTCTTAAGGAACTGTGACTCGAAATATACAATTACAAAATTTTCAAGCCTTTAACTACTCATTATGCAGCGTAATTGATGATTAACCGAAGTAAGAAATGAAAAGTGTACGATACCGCTCGACGTTAAGTCCGGTCATCTGATGCCATAAATCACGACATTTACATCGAAGTCTCGAGAGAGGGCTTTGATCCTACATGCACGTCCGAACTTTCGCGGTGTTTGATGGTAGTAGAACTAGATGGCTCTCGTACGGCTTTTCTGTTTACTGCCTATCACCTGCTACAATTTGCCTGGCATAACGTGAAACTGCCTCGTACAACGCGAAACTGCCCCGTACAACGTGAAACTGCCCCGTACAACGTGAAACTGCCCCATACAACGTGCTAAAGGAAGAAACGTGACGATAAGTTTGACAAATTCAAAGTTGAATCGGCAGACTTACCCCTTGTTTAAAAATAAGGGCCTATTAAAACCTGTGACATTCATAAATGTCACGAACACCAAGATGGCGATTTTAATATTAATTTTTATTTTCGAATCAACAAACAAACAAACGCCAACACGTTGCCTTTTGTTCCAAAACCGAAATTAACCAATCTACACGCACGAGAAAGGAAACGAAGAGGTAGCCCTTAGAGTTTGAATTCAGAATAGAGCGATCAGTGAAGCCAAAACAGAACTTTAGAGTTTGTTATCAAATAGAGTAAGTAGACCATTAAATGAAGACAAAATTTTAACATTCCCTAAAATAAGATCGTTAAAGCGAAATCGAACTGTAACATTGTAAATGGAATTTTGTGCTCTTTTCAATAAGTGCGTCTGAACTTTAAATTTAAATAAAAATATGTGTGTGCGAGATATAGGTCTAATATTTATTTCATAATGAAGTACCATCAATGGCAATATGTATGGAAAACAATATCATTTAAATGTCCACCATGGTTTCGTTTTAGAGACTGCATTCGAATGGACCAATTATTGATGACATTTTCGCACAAAGCGGATAGAATATCAACAAGTACGCGATTTATATTGGCTTGAAGCTGTTGAATAGTGTGTGGCTTATCGCTGCAGACATCGGACTTCACGTAACCTCAAAGAAAAAAATCTTAAAAGTCTTATTGAAGGTGGTTCGATGGTTTCATTAACTCGCGCAATGGTGACATCAACTGGTCGCCAAGATCATGCAATGCACTTAATTCCTGTAGACTTCTTTGGAGGAAGTCTCGTGGCTACAGCGATAAGTCACGCACCATTCAACAACTTCAAGCCAAGATAATTCACGTAATTGCTTTGTTTGAAAATGTCATAAATAAATAATCCGATCGAATGCAATCTCTAAAACGAAGCCGTGATGGACATTAATTTAAATGATATTGTTTTCAAAACATATTGCCATCGATTGTACTTTATTATCTATATGTTACACACAAATTTTTCTATTCAAATTTAAAGTTCAGACGCACTTATTGAAAAACCCTCTATATAGGATGTTCCATATAAAAAAATCAAAGTTCTTGCTTATATCTCTAGAAAAAAGTGATTTAGAGCAATGCATGAAAAAGTGCCTCGAAGAAGTTTTTACAGAAATCAAAAATTTTCGTAAACAAAAAAGTTATACAGGTTTTTAGAAATCTTGTAGAATTTGGGCATTTAAATGTCCGTTCTCTGTTCATAGGATTTGATAAATTTCAGTCGCTTTTGACAGATAACCATATTCATATATTAGGGATTACTGAGACTTGGTTAAATAATGAAATATCTATGTAGTGATGTTATAATTATTGCAGGTCATAACATTTTCAGGAGCGATAGAGATGGTGGAGGTAAAGATGTGGGTATTTGTGTACATAATTCTATTTCTGCTTCAGTCTTAGATCGCAATTACATTTACGTTAGCGATACGGAACAGATATGGATTCAGTCCAAGTTGAAGGGTAGGTTAATTGGCATTGGTGTAATTTAGCCCCCCCCCCTCCCGAGGTAATATGAATACATCTTCAAAATTGTATTTTTCAGTGTTATGCTGATGATACACAGCTTCAGTATAGTTTTTCTGCTGATGCTGTGCAGTCAGCTTCAGTTGCAATTAACTCAGACCTTGCCACTTTACTTGAAATATCAAATCAACGTAATTTAATTATAAATACTAATAAACCACATGTGATCTTATTCTGTTCTTCAAAACAACTAAATTTACTCAATGATATATGCATTAAATTAGATACATATATATATTATATTGTAACTAGGACGAGAAGACCACCAAATAATGTACAGCTGAAAACCAGTCGAGCGAAATATAAACATAAGAACGACTCATTTGCAATTATGTAACGTATGACTCACGCGCATTGCAAATCTGCACCTGCGAATGCAAATGTCAAGGCGTATGATTCATTCGTGTGCCGTGTGCAAATCTAAATGTCAAGGCGTAATACCCCGGGAACAAAACCCCTATAAAAGGCGACAAATCGAACGTTAGCGGCATAATTAGTGTACCATCTAATCAGAGTGTCATGTAGCCTGTTTGTCAGTAAGTGCCCAAAATAGGATGTGAGTATTTGTAGTTGTAATTAATTGTTAATAAATGTTTTGTTTATACTGAGCTACGAACCTTATTTCATGTTGCTTAAATTATTACCGTAACATTTTATTGTATGTATTACAATTTCATAATTGGAATTAACTATGGACTCTAGTAAGTATAAGATTCTCGGAGCATGTTACTGGTCTTATCCAGAAAAGTTATGGTAAATTTCTTGCCGACTTTTTGTAAATTTTAATTTGCAGGAAATCGTATCAGACTCTTTAATTTTATCTAATCTAAAGTACTGTGATATAATCTATGGCCCATGTTTAGATGCTTCTGAGTCTTCTGACAAATTACGACTTCGGAAAATTCAAAACAGCTGCATTAGATTTATATTTAGCCTTCCTGGAAGATCTCATATTACTCCTAATCTTCTCAGTTTAAACTGGCTGAACATGTCTAATAGAAGATTGCTCATATGGGTACCGCAGTCCATAAAATGTGCTTAGTGGTAGTCTACCATTTTTATTTCATAAATTAGTGCCACGTGGTCGATTGCATAATGTCCTAAATATACGTAATCCGAATGCCTTTCATTTGCCTCAATTTTCAAGTGCACTCTATTTAAGATCTTTTACTTATAACCCTGTTTCTTTGTATGACGGTCTTCTCTCGGACTTGAAGAAATTATCCGTCAAACAATTTAGTCATAAATTGAAAAACATTTTGTAAGTGAACAGAGACGTACAGTAATGGTGTATTATAGACCGAGGCGGTAAAGTGCTTGTTTTCCAGGCCGAGGCGCAGCCGAGCCTGGCGACTTCTTGAGGCCTGGAAAACCACTTTACCGCCATGGTTTACACATTATTTTTTTTCTTACACAACATTGTAATTAATTTTGTTAATATCACACAAACGTTCTTTTTCTTGAAGTAAAAATATCAAAATTGATTTACTATTAGAATTAAATAAATAAATTAAAACCAAATACTAGTGGAATTAAATAAAAAACTTACGTTTGTTAATTTTTTGATGTCGATGAGAAAGCATTCCAGAAATTATTGTTGCGCCACTTAGTGGTAAAGCTTCGTGAATTATTTTCTCGGCTAGGCATTTATGTTCATTTTGCCGGGCTAGCCGTGGAAACGTTTGCTTTCTTCTCTGTGATGAGCAAATAACGGACGGAAATATGGAATCCAATGTCATTCGCATGAGCGGCACGCCCTGCGCGGCAATAGAATTGTAGCTGGTCTTCTATTGTTTCGTTTATATTAAAATCAACAGCCCTTGGTAATCAGCGAAAGCCCGAAAGATAAATTAACGAAACACTGAATGAAATAATGTGGCGCCATCTGTAGAAATTTTCTGTAACTATGGTTTAAAAACCCGTTTGGAAAACGATTTTTTACCAACAGGTCTTCCATTGAACTAAATAATAAAATAATGCGTCGCCATCTATTGAAATTCCCCGTAACTATAGATTGAAAATGCCAGATTTATGACATAACTTATCGGCAGATAACGGACGGAAAGATGGAATTCAATGCCGTTCGCATGAGCGGCACGCCCTGCGCGGCAATAGAATTGTAGCTGGTCGTCTTAATATCCCGAGCGTAAAATTTGGTGTTGGCATCACTATAGTTTAAATTCTAAATAAATATAGTAATCCTTTCAAAATAAGAAATTGTAATTTACGATTATAACTTTATATTTATTACAGCATATTAATAACTTTTTTGAAAATAATATACATATTATTATGTATATTGACCCGGCTCCTGCCCGGCGCTCATGGACTTGCTATTTTACGTTCGCGTTGCGTCCTCGAGGCGAAGTAACCGTGAACAGTCATGGTTTATATTTTTCACTTCTGACGAAGCTGTCGAACGACGGCGAAACGTTAAGTATTTTATGCGCTATTTAGTGTCCGGTTTAAAGATTTTGTGATACATATTTATTGTTAAAATAGAGAAACAATATTAAAGCTTATTATATTTCAGGTTCAAGCGGACTTCTAAATTTAAACTTGTGAATAAGAGAGCAATCAAATGCCGCATATGTGATTGTAAACTTTCATCTCAGAGATGTTTAGAAAATCACATGAAAACTCATACCGGCGAGAAACCGTTCAGTTGCGATCTTTGCGATTACAAATGCCGGCACTACCCGAACTTGAAGCAGCACATGTTAATACACAACGGCGAGAAGCCGCTGAGTTGCGACGTTTGCGACTACAAGTGTCGGCATACGTACAGCATGAAGCTGCACAAATTAAAACATACCAACGAGAGGCGGTACAGTTGTAGCGTTTGCGGCTACAAGTGCTTTCTAGCGGGACAATTGAAACAGCACGTGTCAACGCACAACGGCGAAAAGCCGTTCGCCTGTGGAATTAAATAAATAAATAATAATAATAAATAAATTCAAACAACCCGGGCAATTGAAACGACACGCGTTAATACACACCGGCGAGAAGCCATTCAGTTGCGATCTTTGCGACTATAAGAGTCGAGACAACTCAATGCTGAAACGACACAAGTTGACACACTCTGCCGATGTCGCCGTGAAGCGGTTCGGTTGTGACCTTTGCGACTTCAAGTGCAAACGAAAGGAAAACTTGAAGAGACACAAATTGACACACACCGGCGAGAAGCTGTTAAGTTGCGATCTTTGCGATTATAAAGGTCGGTGCCAAACAAGTTTCAAGCGGCACTTGTCAAGCCATGAGGCAACAACGGAGGGCTTTTCGTTAGTGCAGTGCAAAACTGAAATTGAATAATGATCGCATCGAGTCTGGATAACTTCTTGATCAAAACGGATTAATCAATTAACCAGAACGAGAACGAATGTTTCAGTTTTTATAATTATTTAATTATTTCATTTAACGACTGTCTTTTATAATGAGTATTTTTTCTTTTGCCTTAATAAATTTTTTTTAACATGAAATTTGTCTAAATACGAACGACTTGTCAAATTCTTGTCTGGATTTTAATGTCCGCTACTGTACATATTTAGAAATGTTTATAAATTGTTTAGAGACGTCGATTGAAACTTGTTTTATTTTAGATGGCAGCGACGGACTTCCGGAAATAAAGCTCTGAGTAAAGGTGCCGTCTATGTTGACAAATTCCGAAAATGTGGAAAATTGAAACGGCCCATATCTACACGCACCGACGAGAAGCCGTTGAGCTGCGGGCTTTGCAACTTTAAATGTCGGGAACCTGGAAGTTTGAAAAGGCACATGCTAATACATACCGACGAGAAGCCGTTCAGTTGTGACCTATGCGATTACAAATGTCGATTAAAGGGGAATTTAAGACAGCACAAATTAACGCACACCGGCGAGAAGCCGTTGAGTTGTGGCCTTTGCGATTATAAATGTCGACAACTTTCCAAGTTGAAGCTGCACATGTTGGTACACACGGGCGGCGACAAACCATTCGCTTGTAAATTTTGTGATTATAAGAGCGGACAAGCTGTTGACATCAAGCGTCACGTGTCATCACACACAGGTGATAAGCCGTTCAGTTGCGATCTTTGCACTTACAAATGCCGAAGATCCTCGAGTTTGAAGCAGCACATGTTGATACACGAGGGCGGAGAGAAACCGTATAGTTGTGATTTTTGCGACTACAAGAGCCGATACTCCGCAGTTATGAGACGCCACACGTTGATACACACCGGCGAGAAACGCATCAGTTGCGATCTCTGCAGTTACAAATGTCGACAGAACACGAGTTTGAAACTGCACATGCTAACACACACAGGCGAGAAGCCCTTCGGTTGTAAATTGTGCGATTACAAGTGCAGAAGGGTCAACGACTTGAAGCGTCACATGTTAACAATGCACGGGCAAAAAGATGTATTCTTTATGACTACAAATTAAAGCAAAATTTTGTCCTAAAATACTTAGCGTAAGTTAGTAGTAATAACAATAATAATATTAATAATAATTGACATGTATTGCACAAATAAATCTGTGTTAAATAGTGCAGAAATTCAATAAATAATTAATTGAAACTTTCTATCATTAATGCATCGTTATACACTGTGATCAGCAGTGATTGAATGTTTGCGTCTGAAGTATTTCAAATATGCATGTTAAACAACTGTTTGGTCCGAAACGGGTGTTTACTGTAATACTAGGATATCAATAATAACTTCCACACAGCGCCGTGCGTTAATTTTACAAAGCCTTAGAAATTAAAGCCGCACATATTAATACGCACCGATGAGAAGCCAAATCTGTTATAATTTGATATTCGTATTGCATATCACTACATTAGTATACAGCACTTTTAAATATCTTCATTGTTAGCAACGAAACAATATTATTTATCTTTATTGTTGAAATAAAATTAAATCAATGTTAAAACATAATTTTATTTCAGGTTCCAACGGACTTCTAAACCTAAACTTGCGAAGAACAGAGAAATCAAGTGTCGCATATGCGATTCTAAATGTTTATCTCGGAGATGTTTAGAAAATCACATGCTCGTACATACTGGCGAGAAACCGTTCAGTTGTGATCTTTGCCCTTACAAGTGCCGCATATCCTCACGTCTGAGACAACATATGCTAACGCACACCGAAAAGTCGTTGTGCTGTGACGTGTGCGATTACAAGTGTCGGCATTCGCACAGCATGAAGCTGCACAAATTAAAACATGCCAACGAGAAGCCGTACAGTTGTGGCGTTTGCCAATACAAATGCCTTCAAGTAGCGGGATTGAAGCAGCACATGTTGACACACAGCGACGAGAAACCGTTCACCTGCGGAATTTGCGATTATAAATTCAGGCAACTCACACATTTGAAACGGCACATGTTAATACATACCGGCGAAAGGCCATTGAGTTGTAAGTTTTGCGATTACAAGTGTCGGCATTCGTACAGTATGAAGCTGCACGAATTAAGACATACCGACGAGATGCGGCACAGTTGCAGCCTTTGCGGCTACAAGTGCTTTCTAGCGGGACAATTGAGACGGCACATGTCAACACACGACAACGAAAAGCCGTTCACTTGTCGAATTTGCGATTATAAATTCACACAGGCCGGGCATTTGAGACGCCACATGTTAATACACACCGGCGAAAAGCCATTCAGTTGCGATCTTTGTGGTTACAAGTGTCGAGACAACTCTGTGCTGAAACGACACAAATTGACACACTCTGCCGACGTCGCCGAGAAGCGATTTAGTTGTGACCTTTGCGATTTCAAGTGCAAACGAAAGGAAAATTTGAAGAAACACAAATTAGCGCACACCGGCGAGAAGCTATTAAGTTGCGATCTCTGCGGTTATAAAGGCCGACGCCTGACAAGTTTCAAGCGGCACTTATTAAGCCATAAGGCAACAACGGAGAAGTTTTCGTTAGCTCAATGCAAAACTGAAATTGAATAACGATCGCATTACAAAGTTAAATGAAGGATTTCGAATGTATGATTTGCACATTTAATACATTATTTTTTGTTTACATATTTTGTATTTTGATAAAATGCCTCATTTAACATTTAAGTTCCGTTTAAAAAGTATAAGCAAGACTTCAGTTTATTAGGTTTGACATTTCAATTTTTTTTACGTTTTGACAGAATTGTCGGGATTTTATTTTAATGAGTGAACGTTATTTGAATTGTGAGCAAGCTAAATATAAACAAGTGCGTTCAGCTGGTGTTCTTCATTTTAAATCATTTTGCCCACCTTTTGCATTGGGGTTTCGTCGACCCTCCCTTCTCCACGAGCTACGCCGAGCGGTGTGGAGATACTTCAGTCACTTCGCACAAAATTTGCAAACCTACATTACACTCCCTTTTTTCTGTAATATCTGTCAAATGTTTCTGATGTTGGTACCTGTCACGGTACTGTTACTATTCACCCTGACAGGTATTATAGGAAAAAATACTATTTAGTTGATATATTTGTTTGTTTTTCCTGTTAATTCCTATGTTTATGATTATAAAAACAAATATGACTTTGTTTTATCTATGAGTCATACCTATTCATTTTTTATTCCTTGTAAACTTAACAGATAACTTTAGGTAGTTACTGTGACGAAATAATCAACTCTATTACAACTTCGTAGCTCTGTGTGCAGCTGGCAACACTGCTTACAAAAATAATTGTTGGAACCGAACTGAGAAAGTATTAAAACTCACTTTATTTCAGGTGCAAATGGGCTTCTGAACATACGAAGATAAGAAAATTTAAAATTCAAGCCAGTTTAAAGGAACACTTGCTGATACCTACCGGCGAGAAACCATTCATCTGTGAACTTTGCGATTACAAATGCCGTCGGCGTGGGCAATTGAAACAGCACATGTTAACACACACCAGCGAGAAGCCGTTCAGTTGTGACCTTTGCGATTACAAGTGTCGATATTCCCAAAGCATGAAGCAACACAAATTAAAACATACCGACGAGATGCCGTTGCCTTGTGGAATTTGCGATCGTAAATTCAAACGACTCGGAACCTTGAAACAGCACATGTTAACGCACAACAAAGAGAAGCCCTACATTTGTAAGATTTGTAATCGTACATTCCCACAAATCGGAAGCTTGAAACGCCACGGGTTAATACACACCGGCGAGAAGCCGTTCAGTTGCGATCTTTGCGATTACAGATGTCGACATTCCCAAAATATGGAAAGACACAAATTAAAACATACAAACGCGACGCCATTCACTTGTAAAATTTGTGATCGTACATTCACACAAATCGGAAACTTGAAACTCCACTTGTCAACACATACCGGCGAGAAGCCGTTCAGTTGCGATCTTTGCGATTACAAGTGTCGGCTTTCTCAGTACATGAAGATTCACAGATTAAAACATTTCAACGAGAAGCCGTTCAGTTGCGATCTTTGCGATTACAAGTGTTGGCTTCCCCAGAATATGAAGATGCACAAATTAAAACATACCAACGAGAAGCCGTTCAGTTGTGACCTTTGCGATTACAAGTGTCGACAATCCCAAAGTATGAAGAAACACAAATTAAGACATACCGACGAGAAGCCTTACGCTTGTCGAATTTGCAATCGTAAATTCAAACGAGTCGCAGCCCTGAAACAGCACATGGTAACGCACAACAAAGAGAGGCCCTTCACTTGTAAAATTTGCGATCGTACATTCACACAAATCGGAAGCTTGAAACGCCACATGTTAATACACACCGGCGAGAAGCCCTTCAGTTGCGATCTTTGCGATTACAAGTGTGGGATTTCTCAGAGTATGAAGCTACACAAATTAAAACATACCAACGAGAAGCCGTTCAGTTGTGATCTTTGCGATTATAAATGCCGACGGCTTGTAAGTTTAAAGCAGCACAAATTAACACACACGAACGAGAAGCCGTTCAGTTGTGACCTTTGCGATTACAAATGTCGACACAACCGAAGTCTAAAACTGCACAAATTAACACATATTGACGAAAATCTATTGAGTTGTGGTCTACGGGATTACAAATAATGTCGGCAGTTGCAAAGTATGAAGCTGCACAAATTAAAACATGACAAAGAGAAACCATTCAGTTGTAAAGTGTGCCAATACAAATGCTTTCGCGTAGCAGCATTAAAGCAGCACATTTTAACACACAACAACGAAAAACCGTTCTTCTGCGGAATTTGCGATAATAAATTTAGATTAGTCGCACACTTGAAACGGCACATGTTAATACATACTGGCGAGAAACCATTCACTTATGATCGTTGCGATTACAAATGCCAACGAAACGAATATTTGCAAAGCACATCTTGTTGACACACACCGGTGAGAAGTGATAAGTTGTGATCCGTGCAGTTGTAAATGTCAACAAATAGCTACTTTGAAATGGCACTTATTACAACATACAGGTGACAAGAAACGGTAAACTTTGCGATCTAAAATCTTATTAAACGGGATGGAGATATTCTAATTGCACTCTCGGTGCACAATTTAGTACCAGTGAAAAACGTTATATGATTTGCACAATGTAAACCTCACTTTCTTATTTTGACGTCTATTGCATAGATGTCTCTAGTAATTCTGACATTCAATATTTTATTTTTTGATGTGTCATATCCAAAAATTGGGTAACATGATGATATGTAAAATAATACTTCCCAACTTTCTCTCGATATTTATTTTGACGACCGGTTTCGGTTATAGAACCATCATCAGGTCGACAACGTCAACTTGCTTACTTGTCAAGTTTGACAGCAGATCCCAAGCAAGTTACACGTTAATTGTTTCTTCTCCTCTTCGCCAGTAATTTTACGCAGTTTACAATAAATATTCATATTTGACGTTGTCGACCTGATGATGGTTCTATAACCGAAACCGGTCGTCAAAATAAATATCGAAAGAAAGTTGGGAAGTATTATTTTACTACATATCATTTTATTTTTTGTTTGTTTTGTACTTTAGTTTTGTACATATTTCGATCAAATGCCTAACTTACGTTCCGTCTGTGGCTCCGTTTAAAAAGTAAGGGTGAAGGTTGGACAGAAAGAAGAGTTGCTGCCAGATTTCAGTTTACCTATTAAGTTTGACATTTCAATTTTTTTTACGTTTTGACAGAATAGTTGTGATTTTATTGTCCACTATTATACGTTAGGCCCGTGTGACACCATGCAAGATTTGATAATATTTTTGTTACAGAGTTAGCGAGATGAGCTACCACAGTGAATTCTGATTGGTTGAATTGGAACTTCTCGCTCACTTCGTAACAAAAATGTTATCAAATCTTGCATAGTATCACACGGGCTTTACATACCTTCAGATTAAAGAAAAAACATGTAGGGTATCGCTAATAAGTTAACTGTACACCAATATTATTATTTTTTTCTTCTTACCCCGTCATTGCCAGTGCTACCACGACTTCCACTCGGCTCACTCTTATGTTTTCTTCCCTAATTATACTCCGCCTTTTTTCCGTAATATCTGACAAATGTTTCTGATGTTGGTACAATAGCGGACAATAAAATCCGGGCAAGAATTTGACAAGTCGTAGATAAATTTGGTAAATCAGGCTTTTATTGAGGTTATATTTCCGTCAGAATTTATATTAAACGTCAAAATCACTACACTGAGAAAACAAAATGTGTTAATTCAACCAAAAATTTTGTTTGAACGTATTGAACCGAAATTTTTTATTGGGTGAACATTTTTTTGGTAAAATTAACACATTTGTTTTATTAGTGTAAACAAAATGTGTTAATTCAACCAAAAAAAGTGTTTAACCAACAAAAAGTTTCGGTTCAATACGTCCAAACAAAATTTTTGGTTGAATTAACACATTTTGTTTTCTCAGTGTAGTGATATTTTGTACACTGAGAAAAGAAAATGCATTGAATTAACCAAAAAAGGCAAATTCAACAAAATAATTTTAGTTAAATACAGTCAATTACAATTTTTACTTAAATGAAACAATTCAAAATTGTTAAAAAAATAGAGTTTCGTTCAAAAGATTTCAGGTATTAAACCAAGAAAACCAATTATTTTAATACAACGCAAATATTCGTCAGTATTAATCATAATTAAATTTTAAAATGACAATAAAACCATCTTAACCAACTGAAATATTCAAATTACCTCTTATTTTATTACAGTCAACAATGTCTAATGATTAATTTGACTGTTTACGAATTTCCTTTTAAGTAACAGGAGATTCTTATTTTAACAAACCTGTATTGATTAATTTCAATATAAAAATTAGTTGAATTTCAATGCAATGAATATCTCATTGTTTATTTAACTATAAAGAAATAACAAATATTTTTATTTAAATTGAAAGGATGTTTTGATTCGATTAAAACGAATATTTATTCCAGCAACAATTCTGTAGTTAACCATATCATTGTTGTTAAATTAATGCATTTTCTTTTCTCAGTGTACAATATGTATTAAACGTCAAAAACGATAGTCAGGTTTACATCGTAAAAATGGTGTGCCCGGATTGTACGCTACTGTACCTGGTACTGTTGATTCTGACAGGTATTATAAAAAAAAACTATTTACTTGATGCGTTTGGTTTCTTTTTCTGTGAATTTCTAAAGTACATTCACCTTTGTAATGAGTAATGAGTAACTAAAGTTACACATTTTAGTGATCCGTACCGTTGAAACCTGACTTCTTCTAGTTCCAGTATCGTGTAAATGGGAGTTTTATTTTTAAGTTATGTTAGTTTCAATTTTGTGAATTTGAAATTTGAAAATGATAACTCACTCAATTGTGGGTGCGTTCGACATTACGCACGGAGCACGCAATGAGCAGAAGTGTGAGAGAGAGCGAATGCGTTTCACTGCATGTAAGAGTGAAACAAAGGAACACTCCGAGCGCTCCGAGCTTTATGTCGAATGCACCCCGTGTGTTCATTCTAGTGATTAGTAAAAAGTGAGCAAATAAAAATCAGATTAGAGTAGGCGGTGCAAAGAAAATGTATGTCTGTGATTGACTGAATTAATTAATCTAATACATTCATGAACTGTCAGATCAGCCTAACGCCGCGTTAGTAACAGACATACTTTTTCTTTGCACCGCCGACTCTAATCTGATTTTTAGTTGCTCACAGGTTATAATTGTTGTTGGTATAATATAATTGGTTAGTATAATTGTTGTGAATTGTGACAAACCATAATTTGATTAACAAAATTTTAAATGCAATACAAATCATTTTTGTAAGACAACATAAGAACAAGAAAGTCACAATTAGTTACTCATTATAAAAGTAAATGGAGTTTATGTTTATTATTATAAAAATAAATTTGACTTTGTGTTCTCTATGAATCATACCTATACACTTTTTATTCCTTGTAAATAGCGCCATCTGGCATCTCCTGTGCTTATAAATAGGCTGCTGGCGATACTGCTTACAAAAATAATTAATTGTTAGAACAGAACTGATAAATTATTAAAACTCATTTCATTTCAGGTGCAGACGGACTTCTGTACATATGAAGAAAAGAAAATTTAAAGCTCAAGCCAATTTAAAGAAACACTTGCTGATACATACCGACGAAAAATCATTCAGCTGTGATCTTTGCGATTACAGATGCCGTCATCGTGTACATTTGGAACAGCACATGTTAACACATACCGGCGAGAAGCCGTTCAGTTGCGATCTTTGCGATTACAAATGTAGACAAAAGCACAATATAAAGGTACACAAATTAAAACATACCGACGAGAAACCGTTCACTTGTGGAATTTGCGATCGTAAATTCAAACGTCTCGGAACCTTCAAACGGCACATGTTAACTCACAACAAAGAGAGGCCCTTCACATGTAAAATTTGTGATCGTACATTCGCACAAATCGGAGGCTTGAAACTCCACTTATTAACACATACCGACGAGAAGCCCTTCAGTTGCGATCTTTGCGATTACAAGTGTCGGCAATCTCAGAATATGAAGATCCACAAATTAAAACATTCCGACGAGAAGCCGTTCAGTTGTGACCATTGCGATTACAAGTGTCGATTTTCCCAGAGTATGAAGATGCACAAATTAAAACACACCAACGAGAAGCCGTTCAGTTGTGACCTTTGCGATTATAAGTGTCGGTTTTCCCAGAGTATGAAGATGCACAAATTAAAACACACCAACGAGAAACCGTTCAGTTGTGACCTTTGCGATTACAAGTGTCGGTGTTCCCAGAGTATGAAGATGCACATATTAAAACACACCAACGAGAAGCCGTTCAGTTGTGACCTTTGCGATTACAAGTGTCGGTTTTCCCAGAGTATGAAGATGCACAAATTAAAACATACCAACGAGATACCGTTCAGTTGTGACCTTTGCGATTACAAGTGTCGACAATCCCAAAGCATGAAGTTACACAAATTAAAACACACCGACGAGAAGCCGTACACTTGTAGAATTTGCGATCGTAAATTCAAACGACTCGGAACCTTGAAACAGCACATGTTAACGCATAATAAAGAGAGGCCCTTCACTTGTAAAATTTGCAATCGTACATTCACACAAATTGGAAGCTTGAACCGCCACGGGTTAATACACACCGGCGAGAAGCCGTTCAGTTGCGATCTTTGCGATTACAGATGTCGAGATTCCCAAAATCTGGAGAAACACAAATTAAAACATACCAAAGAGAAGCCCTTCACTTGTAAACTTTGCGGTGCTACATTCACACGATCCGGAAACTTGAAATGCCACTTGTTAACACACACCGGCGAGAAGCCGTTCGGTTGCGATCATTGCGATTACAAGTCTCGACATTCCCAAAATATGAAGAGACACAAATTAAAACATACCGACGAGAAACCGTTCCCTTGTGGAATTTGCGATCGTAAATTCAAACGACTCGGAACCTTGAAACAGCACATGTTATCGCACAACAAAGAGAGGCCCTTCGCTTGTAAGATTTGCGATAGGAGATTCACGCATTTCGGAAATTTGAAAAGCCACTTGTTAACACACACCAACGAGAAGCCGTTCAGTTGCGATCATTGCGATTACAAGTGTCGACAATCCCAAAATATGAAGAGACACAAATTAAAACATACCGACGAGAAACCGTTCACTTGTGAAATTTGCGATCGTAAATTCAAACGACTCGCAACCTTGAAACAGCACGTGTTATCGCACATCAAAGAGAGGGCCCTTCACTTGTAAGATTTGCGATAGGAGATTCACACAATTCGGAAGTTTGAAACGCCACATGGTAACACACACCAACGAGAAGCCGTTCAGTTGCGATCTTTGCGATTACAGGTGTCGACTTTCCTAGAATATGAAGATACACAAATTAAAACATACCAACGAGAAGCCGTTCACTTTGTGGAATTTGCAAATGTAAATTCAAACAACTTACAAATTTGAAACACCATATGGTAGTTGATGTGTTTCGTTTCTTTTTCTGTGAATTCCTATGTTTATTATTATAAAAATAAATATGTATGACCTTGTTTTCTCTATGAATCATACCTATTCATTTCTTATTCATTGTAAACTTAAAAGTTGACTTTATTAGTTAGTTACTGTTACGAAATAATCATATTCATTACAGTTTCATAGCTCTGTGTGCAGCTGGTAAAAGTATTAAAACTAATTTCATTTTAGATGCAAACCGGCTTCCGAACGTATGAAGAAACGAAAATTTAAAGCTGAAGCCAATTTAAAGAAACACTTGCTGATACATACCGACGAAAAATCATTCAGCTGTGATCTTTGCGATTACACATGCCGTCAGCGTGGACATTTGAAACAGCACATGTTAACACTTACCGGCGAGAAGCCGTTCAGTTGCGATCTTTGCGATTACAAGTGTCGACAATCCCAGAGTATGAAGTTACACAAATTAAAACATACCGACGAGAAGCCGTACACTTGTAGAATTTGCGATCGTAAATTCAAACGACTCGGAACCTTGAAACTCCACTTATTAACACATCCCGGCGAGAAGCCCTTCAGTTGCGATCTTTGTGATTACAAGTGTCGGTTTTCCCAGAGTATGAAGCTGCACAAATTAAGACATAGCGACGAGGAATCGTTCTATTGTAATCTTTGCGAATTCAAATGCTTTCTGCCGACGCAATTGAAGCGGCACGTGTTACGGCACAGCAAAAAAAAGCCGTTCGCTTGTAAAATTTGCGATCGTGGTTTCACATTATTCGGAAGCTTGAAACGCCACTTGTCAACGCACACTGGCGAGAAGCCGATCAGTTGCAACATTTGTAACTATAAATGTCGACAGTACGCAGATTTAAAAAAACACAGCTTAACACACAGCGCTGAGAAGCCGTTCAGTTGTGATTCCTGCGATTACAAATCCCGGAATTTCGCACATTTAAAAACACACATGCTAATACATACCGGAGAGAAACCATTTAGTTGTAACGTTTGTAATTATATGTGCCGACAATCCTGGAATTTGAAACAGCACATGCTAACACATACCGGAGAGAAACGATTTAGTTGTAACGTTTGTAATTACATGTGCCGACAATCTTGGAATTTGAAACAGCACATGTTAACACATACCGACGAGAAGCCATTCACTTGTGAGCTTTGTGGTCGCAAATTCCGAGAAGCGCGAAATTTAAAAAAGCATGCGTTAATACACACCGGCGAGAAGCCGTTCAGTTGCGATCTTTGCGTTTACAAGTGTCGATCTTCACACAGTATGAAGCTGCACAAATTAAAACATAACAAAGAGAAGCCATTCAGTTGTGAAGTTTGCCAATACAAATGCCTGCGCGCAGCAGCATTAAATCAGCACATGTTAACACACAACAACGAAAAACCGTTTTTCTGTGGAATTTGCGATAAACATGCTACCTACCTGCGTAGATAGGCAGAAGTTTTACATTGGAGCGAAACTTTACTCCAATGTTGCCAGCCAGCACAGTGGGACGGGGGGTTCTCTAACCAAAACGCGAAGGCCAAACCAAAATAGGCGCCACTTAATTTTTTTTTTTTGTGAAAGGGATCGCGTGAAAAATTAAGAAAACACGTTACGTCCAAAACATGAACACTTTTATTGCTAAAAAAAACAAATAAAAATAAAATAAAACAAATTCGACGCAAGTCGATCGTTCTAAGTACACAACAAGACCATAGACCTAACTTTTCGGATCCGAAATCGCTACATATCTATCTTAAAATAAATCAACTCGTCACTAATGCCACAAAATGCAAGAGAATGCAATAAGTTGCAAGTTTTATTGCGACAAAATTAAAGCAATGGATCCGAAATAAAATCCGCGAAATATCGCTCAAAACTACGAAAAGAAATCAAAACGCTCCGACCTGTATTCCTTTGATGTTCGGCGTATTTGTCGGTGTCTTTGCGGCGATGCCGCCGCGGCACTTTGTAATGTGCCGGCTTCCACGTAGAGGGGCGAGGGAGGGAGCCTTCACCGCCGTAATTCGCGATGCACCCAACGAGAAATACCTCTTGATGTAGGTTCCAGATTAAAGCGCTAAAAGCTTACGATAAAAGCTGACGATAAAAGCTTACGAGAAAAGCTCACGAGAAAAGCTCACGAGAAAAGCCTATAAGAAATGAAATAAAACGAACACATAAGTCAAACCGAGAGTTGCTGCGTATGGAACTTACCTCGGTCTATTGCGAAGCTGTGACACCCACGGGATACGCGGTTTTCCTGTCTTACACCTGGGTCTAAACAGAGTCGGCAATTAGCCGTAGAAATGCACTAACATCCCTTCGATGTAATGGCACGCACAAATAAAAATATTTACGAAAGAGAATGTGACCCAAGCGACAGCAAGTTTCGTTCTGACATTGGCGCAACATTTCTCGTTTGACAAACAAGGAGGGATTCTCAACAAGCGAGACACCGTTTCTTAGTAATAGCGGGAACCAATCGGCTGAAAGGACAAAGGTCACGCATAATACGCGTCCAGAAGTAGAACTTCGCTATAATTCGTTCAATTCCTCACATACACGCGATTTTGAACTCAATTAAGGAGGGATTACCTATATAAAATGAATTTGTTTGAATAAATGAAGGTCCTGTTAATAGAAATATGCTAAAACGAAAGTTTAAGAAAATTACGCCGGCGAAATACGGGTATTCCTACACTGACTGCAACATGTACAACGACGCGGTCCAAGGAATGATCTGACACGTCGAATTTCGCATATACAGGGCGTGTTCGGAACAGAAATGAAGGCTGGGCGGTGGCGATGCATATACAGGGGGTATTCAGAACAGGAATGAAAGAAATGAACTGTAACAATCCCACCCTTACTAAGATGGAAATTTTGCCCACAGGTAAAATTTCTGATGTCCACACTATAATCAGCCGAAACGAAATGGCACGTCGGCGAACGACAGATCTCGAAGTTGGGTGTTCGGCTTAACCAACATAAACGAAACACGGACGAAATGATACTACGCGAAACGATTTGGTCGGAGACCACGAAAGAAAAGTTCAGATCAGGAGAACCAAAATGATTCACCCCCCCGGAGATGTTGCGTCCTGACGTAGAGACGACTTAGAAGGGGAGAGAATCTACATTCTCCAGATCACAACTTCGGTAGTGACGAATGTCACATCTGACAACACAAGACACGTCCAGTAAAGTTGAATAAATAACAAAAAAAATAAGTCGAATCCGAGTATCAATCAATTCAGACGGAACAGAATTCTTCTCCCAATTTCCGAGAGTAGAGTCTAAAGAGAGAGAAAAGTCGAGAGAGACAGAAAACAGGAGAGATAAAGGTTTCCTCACGGAACACACCATACTACAGACGTGACTTCCATGAGCGTATCCCACAGCGGTACATCAGAGAGAGAGGGCAAGCCATACCTTCACGAGATCCAGTACGCTTGGCATTCCCACACGCTTTGACGAATGCAGAAGGATATCTCAAAGCCGTCAAGGCTGAGCTGATCAATCCGAAAAGGAGACAGAGCTAGAGTAGAAGAAAGGTTGAAACAAGAAGAAAAGAAAAATTCCCGGGCGAATAGGCGTGATCCAAGTCACAATCAAGAGGCCTGTCAGACTTCGCTCATACGCAGATTCACAGAGAGAGGGCAAGAAGAGTCTTCACGAGATCCAACTCTCTTGTAACTCCCACAAACTCAGTAAATCGCAAGGCGACATCTCACAGTCAACGAGACTGATCGTTAGGGCACCCATCGCACGCGAACATCCGAAGACGTTCGATTCCACAGATGGTGTGAGGAATGTACAGAATCTTTTAGGAGCCTTTACTCCACGCAGAAGATACGTCGGAAGAATTCTAAGAGGCCACAATCCGCAGGCCGAAATATGAATAAGACAATCTCTACTCATCAGGGGATCAGGTTTAAGATGTTCACTGTTCCAAGTACCAGGAAGTATGTTACCATCAAGATCCTTAAGTTCGTAAGTGTCCGCAGACGTACGTCGACTAATGAGGAAAGGCCCAACAAATTTATTGGCCAACTTGGCCACGAAATGTTTTGAAGCATCGGACAACACGAAATTTTACGCCACACCCGCTGCTCGGGCTGGTAAACAACCTTTCGCCTACGAAGATCATATCGGCCCTTAGCCTTTTCGTAAGCCTTTTGCAACCTTTCCTGTACGTTTTTGTAGAGGACTGCGAACTTTCCGGTACGAGATTGTAGATCCTTAGGATCTTGAGGAGCAACCTCAAGGATTCATCTTTAACAGGGTCATTGTCAGGGGTTAAGCTACCTTTCAAGCACATTTCATGACCAAAATTGAGGAAGTATGGAGTCACACCAGTAACTTCGTGACGTGCAGTTCGTAAAGCACAAGCGACTTTGGGCAGGAATAAATCCCATTTGCGGTGGTCTTCCGCCACATAAGCAGTCAACATGGACTTAATTACGCGATTAACGCGTTCGACAGGGTTTGCTTTTGGATGATAATACGAAGTGTACGCAGGGCGCACGTGGTATGACGTCAGAAGTTTTTGATATTCTTTGGACTTAAACTGGACTCCATTGTCCGAAATGACCGTACGAGGTACTCCGAAAACTAAAAGATATTTTCCTCAATGTGCTGAACGATCTTAGGGGCGGTAGCCTTTCGAAGAGGGAAACACAAGGTGAACTTACTGAAGCAATCAGTTGCCACCAGGATGTATTGATACCCACGAGAAGATCTAGGTAGTGGTCCAACAAGATCGATGCTAATGACCTCCCAAGGTCGCGAAATTGAGAGTGACCTCCCATTAGCCCTGCCGGAGCTTTCTGTTCTGGTTTGGTGCGAAGACACGTTTGACACCTATGAACATATTTCGCAACATCGGCGTGCATTTTGGGCCAATAATAATTTTGGGCGATCCTATTGTAAGTCTTGTAGACACCTAAGTGACCACTAGTCGGGGAATCATGATGTTCGTGAAGAATCTGTAATCGAGATTCCTTAGGGACAACAGGCTTCCAGTGAGGCTCATCCTCAGCTAGTCGATAATAGGTGTTTCGAACGAGTTTATAAATGATGTTTCCTTCAACACGAAAACTCGGAAACTTTTCCGGGGCCAAACGAATTTTCTTCAAGAAATTCAAATACCAACTATCCTTAACATTATCGAAGTCGATGGAGTCGATAATAGGGACAGTTCGAGAAAGCATATCAGGTACGACATGTTCTTTTCCTTTGCGGTGTATGACACTGAAATCGTATTGTTGCAGGCGTACAGCCCAACGACATAATCGACCAGAAGGGTTCTGCAACTTGTTCAACCAAAGCAGTGAATGGTGATCTGTGATAACTTTGAAGTGAGAACCTTCCACGTAGGGCCTAAGTTTTTCAATCGCCCATAACATCGCAAGGAGTTCTTTCTCAGTCGTCGAATAATTGCGCTCAGTTCGAGATAATGAGCGACTTAGATAGCAGATGACTTTCTCGCCATCATCGAGTTGTTGAGTCAGGACAGCTCCAACGCCATAATCAGATGCGTCGGTTTGAATCGTGAATTCTTTAGTGAAGTCAGGACACGAAAGGACTGGAGCGGAAACCAAATGCTCACGGATCTTTTCCCACGCTTCATCGCAAGTTTCGTCCCACCGATGCTTAGAATTTTTCTTGAGCAACTTGGTCAAAGGGGCGATAATTGTGGAAAACCCAGGAATGAATCTACGATACCACGAAGCGGTTCCAATTAGTCTACGTACTTCCTTAACCGTTGTGGGCTTAGGCATTCGTAAAATTGACTGAACCTTTTCGGGATCCACATGAAGACCGTGGCGATCCACCACGTAACCTAAGTACTTCAATTCGCTAAGGCAGAAACTGCACTTGTCCTGATTCAGGGTCAAACCAGCCTCAGTCAGGCGTTTATGGACTTCAGATAATACTTCGAGATGTTTGTCGAAGGTTTGCGTGACAATAACGATGTCGTCCAGATAGACGAACACGTGAGGATCAAGGTCAGCACCAATTACTCGATCAATAAAACGTTGCCAAGTCGCGGGAGAATTGTGCAGGCCAAAGGGCATTCGTCGGAATTGATATAATCCACGATTAGGTACAGTGAATGCTGTATATTGGCGGGATTCTTCGGCGACTGGGATCTGCCAATAAGCTGACTTAATGTCCAAAGATGACAGGTATTTAGCATCTTTCAATTTGTCAAGGGTGTTCGAGACATACGGTAGTGGGTATGCGTCTTTAGTCGTGACCTGGTTTAACTTACGGTAATCCACACAAAAGCGAAAACTTCCATCTTTTTTTGGCACAAGAAGAATGGGAGATGACCAAGCACTTTTGGATTTCTCCACGATGCCACGCTTTAGCATGTCATCAAGTTCTTTGTCAACAACAGTTTGCCTAGCTGGCGAGATGGGATAATAACGTTGTTTTATCGGGGCACTATCTGTGTGAATAACGTGTTCGACGAGTTTAGTACAACCTAGTTCACCATGTGGAGACTTCGTAAACAGCTGATTAGTTAGAGTCTCCAGCTGATTTTGTTGCGGATCAGTTAAATGTTGCCGAGAGGTAAGATGTTCTACCACGTCAATTGACTCTCTACCGAAGGTCCATTCACCGGAACGCAGATCAGGGACGATGTCCATTAACTTCCAGAAATCTGTTCCTAAGATGAGTGAATGAGGTAACTCAGGGACAACTAAAACATTTATAACTTTCACACGATCACGCAGTTGGATAGGGGTGGCCACATTACCAGGACTAGAACAAGGTTGTCCATTCGCCACGGTACACGACGTTACATGCTTATTAAAAGGTAAGTTTAAAGTTTGAAGAACTTCCCATCCCGAGCTGCCAACGATTGTGCGAGATGCACCAGAGTCTAAGAGGCCAAGAAACGGGATGCCCAAAATCGACACGGTTAAATAAGGACGCTCATCATTTTTAGCATGAGCCAAGACATAGTCAAGAACAGGTTGGACTGCCAAAGGATCGATCGGCTTTGATATACTGAAACAACGTACTAACCGATCATCTAGCGCGTTGTTCTGGAGTTTTTTTGAACACGCCGGGCACGTCTTGGTAGTGACGTTGGGACGACCACACCGATAACAATGCCTCTTTAAGGGCTCGGAACAATCTCGAGACAAATGACCGATTTTCTGGCAATTCCAACACTTAAAAGTCTTATTAGGTTTGGGAGGCTCCACCTTACATTCGGATGCAACCGATGCACAGGTTTGGACGTACGCTAAGTCCGGTTCTAAGACCATATTTTTACGTGGGGGTGGAACGTATGCTTCAACAGCTGACTTACGAGCTTCCAACTGTCGACCTAACCTTAACAAGTGTGCTACCGAAGTAATCTCGACCAATCCTAATTGTCGTTGATAGAAAGGGGCAATATTGTTCAGAAGAATTTTGACCTGAACGCTTTCAGCAACCGGAACGCTCAACCTATTAAATAAATTGATCATGACCGACGTATAAATTCCCATTGATTCGTCAGGGCCTTGAGTGCGTTTCTTAATTTCTTCGAACAATTTGTCATCGTAATTATAGGGTTGGAATTCCTCGCGAAGACGTTTGACGAGGTCAGTCCAATTATCGCAAAACTTTCTATTAGCCCTAAACCAAATTAATGCCTTCTCTCGAAATAAATCGGATGCGGAAGCGAATAACGTGATTTCGGACACGTTCCTCGAAACGCAGAGTTCGTCAACACGTTCGAGAAAAGCATTTAAGGACAGGACTTTATTATTCCCATTGTAAGACAAACCCCATTTAGAAACAGGCACGGACTTAATTTCGTTACTGGCCGCAGAGTGGGTAGCAGCCTTAACTGTGAGAGGCGTGGCTTCAATTCGCGATGTATTTGCTTTTGGCGGCGATAGAGTAGCCAAGGTGTTGAAGTCGCACTCGGCGGCGAAATAGAGTCCGGAACTACGCAAGATACCGATAAAGGATTGTTCTGAAAATGCTCGGCAATCGCGGTTAAATCAAGTAAAGGGGATGCTGTTACCCCAGTAACTTCCGGTTCTTTCGGCGCAAAATTGAGCGCGGTTTGTTCGAAGTCGAACGCAAGTTCGTCTAGCGTTCTCAAGATGGCGGCACGTTGTCGCGTCTCGTCACTATTGGTCGGTTGGGAGCGCTGAGCGCGTCCAATGGCATGAGCCAACTTAGCGGAAATTTTATCGTGAATGCACACAGCTGTTGAGCCGGGAAGCGACTCTATTAAACAGCGAATCTCGCTAATCTTTTCCTGCAGAGCTGTCACGTCATCGTCAAAAGTCACGTCGTATTTCGGCACAGGCAGGCGTAAATCTTTTTCCAATCGCATTTGCCGTCTTAAATTAGCACGCTTTTGCGCAACTGTTCCGTCAATTTGGATACCTCTTACCAATAATTCATAATTTAATTCCTCAGAATTAAGACGGTCCGGTAATAGTTTATATTCCATTATAATGCGTAACTTATTCTAACAAAATAAATGTTCTGGACGTAATACTCTTAAACGACAAACAAAACAACAAAACGCAAAGCAAAATCGAGCCCCACGTTGGGCGCCAAAACTTGCTACCTACCTGCGTAGATAGGCAGAAGTTTTACATTGGAGCGAAACTTTACTCCAATGTTGCCAGCCAGCACAGTGGGACGGGGGGTTCTCTAACCAAAACGCGAAGGCCAAACCAAAATAGGCGCCACTTAATTTTTTTTTTGTGAAAGGGATCGCGTGAAAAATTAAGAAAACACGTTACGTCCAAAACATGAACACTTTTATTGCTAAAAAAAACAAATAAAAATAAAATAAAACAAATTCGACGCAAGTCGATCGTTCTAAGTACACAACAAGACCATAGACCTAACTTTTCGGATCCGAAATCGCTACATATCTATCTTAAAATAAATCAACTCGTCACTAATGCCACAAAATGCAAGAGAATGCAATAAGTTGCAAGTTTTATTGCGACAAAATTAAAGCAATGGATCCGAAATAAAATCCGCGAAATATCGCTCAAAACTACGAAAAGAAATCAAAACGCTCCGACCTGTATTCCTTTGATGTTCGGCGTATTTGTCGGTGTCTTTGCGGCGATGCCGCCGCGGCACTTTGTAATGTGCCGGCTTCCACGTAGAGGGGCGAGGGAGGGAGCCTTCACCGCCGTAATTCGCGATGCACCCAACGAGAATACCTCTTGATGTAGGTTCCAGATTAAAGCGCTAAAAGCTTACGATAAAAGCTGACGATAAAGCTTACGAGAAAAGCTCACGAGAAAAGCTCACGAGAAAAGCCTATAAGAAATGAAATAAAACGAACACATAAGTCAAACCGAGAGTTGCTGCGTATGGAACTTACCTCGGTCTATTGCGAAGCTGTGACACCCACGGATACGCGGTTTTCCTGTCTTACACCTGGGTCTAAACAGAGTCGGCAATTAGCCGTAGAAATGCACTAACATCCCTTCGATGTAATGGCACGCACAAATAAAAATATTTACGAAAGAGAATGTGACCCAAGCGACAGCAAGTTTCGTTCTGACATTGGCGCAACATTTCTCGTTTGACAAACAAGGAGGATTCTCAACAAGCGAGACACCGTTTCTTAGTAATAGCGGGAACCAATCGGCTGAAAGGACAAAGGTCACGCATAATACGCGTCCAGAAGTAGAACTTCGCTATAATTCGTTCAATTCCTCACATACACGCGATTTTGAACTCAATTAAGGAGGGATTACCTATATAAAATGAATTTGTTTGAATAAATGAAGGTCCTGTTAATAGAAATATGCTAAAACGAAAGTTTAAGAAAATTACG
Source organism: Dorcus hopei (assembly GCA_033060865.1). Lineage (NCBI taxonomy): Eukaryota > Metazoa > Arthropoda > Insecta > Coleoptera > Lucanidae > Dorcus > Dorcus hopei. Next base: position 69,928,069 of record CM065425.1, on the reverse strand, counting down.
CCGGCGAAATACGGGTATTCCTACACTGACTGCAACATGTACAACGACGCGGTCCAAGGAATGATCTGACACGTCGAATTTCGCATATACAGGGCGTGTTCGGAACAGAAATGAAGGCTGGGCGGTGGCGATGCATATACAGGGGGTATTCAGAACAGGAATGAAAGAAATGAACTGTAACAAACAATTTAGAGTACTCGCACACTTGAAACGGCACATGTTAATACATACCGGCGAGAAACCATTCACTTGTGATCATTGCGATTACAAATGTCGACGAAACGAATATTTAAAAAAAACATGTGTTGTTGACACACACAAGCAAGAAGTGATAAGTTGTGGTCCGCGCACAACATATAGATGACAAGAAACGGTAACTTTTGCGATCTAAAGGCTTATTTTATTTTAGATTCAAACGGACTTCTGTAAATCTAAACTTGCGAACAAAAGAGAAATCAATTGCCCCCTCCTCCCCCCGAAATTTTTCTAAAATTAATGTTCCGCGTAATCCATACAAAAGAATTTCTTCGTAGGGTAATATTTTTTTGTTCGCTGTTTTATACATGTTTCATAAATAAAATATTAAGTGGAGTCTGTCCTGGTTAGATTTTTTCTTTGCCCCCCCCTTGAAATAAGTTTCTACCTACGCCACTGGTCAGTGGTCACTGGTATCAACTATGGATTGTTTTGTACATTTTCATGTCTTGTCTTATAAACTCACACTCTTACATTTAGGTACCCATAGATTAGCAGTATTTCTGAAGGGATTTACCTGCCAATAATACTTCTTGTTAGTGTGTAATGTGCACGCCAGACTTTCCCGCTGCAAGCCTGACTTTTTCTTGTAGCAGGCCTGCGACAGCATTGCAACGCAACGGTGTGAATTTCTTCTTTCTTCTTCTACAGGAATAACAAGAAAAAAATATTAAGAAAGTTATACATCACGCGGCATATTTTAAAATTATTTTCAACTATAAAGATTGTTCCTGAAATTGGTGGTGGTTTTTTTTAATGGAACAGCCTCTATGTATATTTTTGCAAATTTTCTACGGAGAGCTGGTTTCGCTGTTATTTTCGTTAAAAAAAATTCTTGGAAAACTCTGACTTTGTAGATAATACAGATTTACGAAAATATAAAAAAATATTCTTAAAACTGTACTTTATGAAAATACGAAAAAAGTTAAAATATCTCTCAGCATTATACAGGGCGAACAGTACTTGCGATCACTCGCTATCTCATTTTTTTTTAAATAGAATGACCAATTCTTTATTTCAAAACTAAATAGTACTTAAGCTTAACTTTCTACTGATATCAGGTTATTTACCTTTATTTCTAACATTTGTTTTACTAGAAATATTGTTTTTACTATCATTACTTTTTGGTTTTTTAATTTTAATTTATTTAAAGTTGGTTCTTGTCCGATGAAATTTGTATCACAAAATCTTTTAACCGGACACTAAATCGCGCACAATACACTTAACGTTTCATCGAACGACGGTGAAACGTTAAGTGTATTGTGCGCGATTTAGTGTCCGGTTAAAAGATTTTGTGATTTTAATTTTAAATTTTAAACAATTTTATTTTCACTCCTGACGAAGCTATTAGCTGATAGTGAAACGTTGAGCGATTTTACGAATTTTAAGAATTTGTTATTCGATTTTCATCGGACAAGAATCTACCCTAATAATATAATCATCAGCAAAGTTCTAGAATTCCTTTGTATTTAGGAAGCATGTGTTTAAAAAAACATTTTTGTTTATTATCAGCAAAGACAAAAACAAAATGTTGAAAGTTATCGTCATTTGTTTGCCTATGAGGAAGTACTTATAGACACTACACTATTTACCGTAAAACAGATATCATTTATTGTTCAGCAACTGTTTATTACGTCATTTCATGTTAATAATTTATTAATTTCTTTTTATTTTTTTTTCTGTTGTTTTGAAAAAAGTATTTATTGCAGCACATCATTGAACGCAGAAAAAAAAGTTCTTTCGAAATTTATTACAGTAATTATACCATTGCATTTAAAAAACAAAAGTTGATAGCTGTCATGCAGCTGTTTTAAATGCATTAAAGACGCAAGGTATGGTATATTGTAGAGTTTTTTCTGCCATTTCATTTGATTTTTTGATCATCCAAATACGTCAATAAACACCGACGCTATTCGTGTAGGCGTTTTTTTTGGACTCAGCCTGTATGTTTTTGAAAAGTATATTTAATGATATTTCGCCGAATCAGTCTAAGAAACATTACCTATCAACATGAAGTGTTTATTTTGAAACATTTACAAAGTATGTTTCGGATATGTTTATGAAAAGTGTATAGAGGGATATTTCATCGAATCGTTATAGGAAACATTATTTAAATTTCGCGCTGTTTCACTATCACGTTTCGGCTGGGCACTTCGGCAAGTTTGGCGTTATTACCAGCGTATAGGAATAACAAGTAGAGACACTGGCTTCATTTTATTTATTTTACTTATTTGACCTAAAAGTAACAAACGCCTGCGTGATTAGTTCGGCTGTCAGTCTTTTCCCTACGCTTGGAGAGAGGAGACTCACAATTTTTAGTAAGTTCCCTTTCTCTATCTATTTACGAATTTTGCTATGTTAAGGCATTAAATTAATTTAGGTATAGATACTAATTATGTAAATTTAATTGTAGACACTGAGGAAGAACCTGGCCAGGTTCGAAAACGTTATGTTAAATAACTAATAAAAATCACTCAGACCGTGATTCAAGAAGTTTTATTTCAAAGAATACAGTACCGGTCAAGAAAACACTTTACTTTCAATCACTTATTTGACCAGTAGATGGTGTGACGTTTTATTCGATATTGGCGGCTTGAAATTGAAAATCAAGTTCACAAGGTGGTCAAGTTTTATAAAAGTCATGATTAAAAACGGATGTGTTATGAAGTACTGCTTAAGAACTTACAGCGAAGGTGTCAGTTTGTTTCGATTTCCGAAAGATTCATGCCCGTATGCACAGTCAAATCTCAAGGTAGACTTAAGGAAAAAATGATTTAAATTGCGCGTTCTTTGACATTGCACCTGAATGTACAGAGTGTCACAGATAAGAGTGATGACGTCACTGACATTTTTTTAAATGAGAACCCCCGCTACAAAAATTTTTACCTCTTTCATAAGAAAATTTTTGAGCAAATTGCTAATAAAAGCTGAAAAGCAGAGTTTTAATTTTAACGGTCTTAGGGCCGTTTTCATAATAGAACTTTAAATTTAAAGTGACTTTAACCTATAAAAATACATTAGTTTTCCTATGCCTAAAGTGACTTTAAATTAAAGTCTCCTTTAGCACTATTATGAAAACGGCCCTTAGGCCCGTTTTTTTCACCTCCAGTTAACTTTATCTGATGGTTTATTCCCATAGTAACAATTGTAATCACAATCGTTACTATGGGAGTTGATCGCCAGAAAAAGTTAACTGAAGGTGAAAAATTCGGGCCTTAGAGGCATTTCAATTAAAAAATAAGTAAACTTAGGATATAAAACATCATAAATGAATAAAGTTATAATTAAATGTTCTTGGCGATATGCCAGTCCAGTCTAGCTTGAAACTCTTGCAGAACATTGCGAATAGTTTCGGGCTGTATAGCTCTAATTGTTCTTGTAATTCGATCTTTTAATTGATCTAAATTATTGGGTTTTTCTTTGTACACCTGACTCTTAACAAATCCCCAGAGGAAAAAACGGTGTCAGATCGGGAGACCTGGTAGGCCATTCCCAAGGTTACTAAAGAGAGAAGGTTGCCTGGTAACTCGTGGAGTGACGCGTCATCCAGTAGGCCATCTATTAGTGGCTAAGTTCATTTTAAAACTCCATCGAGCGAGTAGTGTCAGAGCAGAGTGCATGACGTCATTGACAGAGCTTCGTGGTTCACGCGAACGACACAAAACTCCAGCCAGCTGTTTAAGAAATTTGTCAAATGTCAAGTACGAAAACGAAGTTATTTTATGGTTATTTTTGATTGCAAATAATAAACAGACAGAATTGCGTTTAGTTAATAAATAATAAATTGTACACTCTCCATAATTTTGATAAATACGCACCAAAACTTAAATTTAAGGTTAGAATATGCACATGTGATTACCAACAATAACAAGTCAAATTCGCAGTGCGCATGCGGAACTTCAGAACTCTACAATTGAATCCAGAGCACATCGAGCAAACTCCGTGCAACATTTGAGTGCCATGTCGAACGAAATAGACTAAACTCCGTGCACTAAAACGAACGTGTTTGTGAACTCCGAGCACTCGGAGCTCTTAAACGTACTTAGCCATTAAATGGGCCTACTGAGTGACGTTGTGATGACGTTGAAAGTTACCAGGCAACCTTTTCTCTTTAGTAACCTTGGGCCATTCCACTGGACCTCGTCTTCCAATCCACCGATTGGGAAACACATTGTTTTAAATATTCTCGCACGGGTCTTGCATAATGTAGTGGTGCTCCATCCTGCTGATACCTATAACTACTTAATCAGCCTGATAGCAATTTTTATGTATAGCTGGATTAATTGTTCAGTGATTTTTCATCACCGCGGTACGCGATAGAGATTCGAGTCAAACATCTATCGCCACTTATTGGGATTATTTTCAACTGGAGACCCTGAAGAAGCTGACGGACATTTTGAACATTTAATTTGATATAATTTTATTCATTTACGATGTTTTATATCCTAAGTTTACTTATTTTTTAATTGAAATGCATTTAAGTTTTCATTATTAATTTTCTCAAAAATTTTCATATGAAAGAGGTCAAAATTTTTGTAGCATCGTTTTGACAGTCACGGGGGCTATCGAAATATCAACTCAAACTTGGGAGTTGTCATTTAAAAAAATTGTCAGTGACGTCATCACTCTTATTTGTGACAATCTGTACATTCAGGTGCAATGCCAAAGAACGCGCAATTTAAATCAAAAATTGACCTGTTTTTGGAATTTTCTTAAAAATCAATAATTTACGCTTTACACTGATTATTCCAAACTTTACACTCCCACTGTATGTGACAGTAGCTACATAGATAGATAACATAAGGACGTTTTATTTTTCATAACCTCAAAACTACATTTCGTTTCTTGTTAATTTTTCGTTAAAGTGATAATCGCATTTGAATCGCATGAAACCGAAAAACTGTGCACTGTATATTTATTTATTATCTGTTTATTTATGTTATGTATTTATTTATTTGTTGTATTTATTATATGTAGGGCGTTTTTCAGAGTTCACCGGTATCGTGCCTTCCACGTTAATTTCGTGTGTTAGTAGGAATAGGAGACTACCGGTGGAACAACTCGTGAATTTTGAAAACTGTCCATATTTCCAGTTACTGTTTTTTTTAACTTTAATATCTATAAGTTCAGTCGTATGTTATATTGTTTTTTGTATAGATATTTTTTGGCAATATTGTCGGCTGTCTTACATCTCTATAATATCTAATATTAAATACACTATTTTTGTATCTTACTATTGTTTCATTTGTATTTTTCCTTAATGAAAAATTCTGTTGGTATATTATTTTATTGTTTTGGTTGACATCACATGTGTTGTAAAGTTTTTTTTTTTGCTGTTTTCGGATGCAAAAGCCTCGCATCAGTTCGATCAATCAGGTTAACACTAATGTTGTATCTTGTAAAATTTCAATTTCAAACGTGAATTCTACTTACAAATTTAGATTTCTAATGTTAATCCGATTGATCTTACGAATAAAGATGAATTGTTTTCAAATTTTTCAGAAATGCCGTCAAAGTCTGGTGAGAATCGATGTTTTCGAAAACAATAATCTCGGATCAGTTTTATTTCGAACAACAAGAACAAGAAAATCACAAATAGTTACTCATTATAAAAGTAAATGGAGTTTATGTTTATTATTATAAAAATAAATATGACTTTGTGTTCTCTATGAATCATACCTATACATTTTTTATTCCTTGTAAATAGCGCCATTTGGCATCTCCTGTGCTTGTAAATATGCTGCTGGCGATACTGCTTACAAAAATCAATAATTGTTAGAACAGAAAAATTCTTAAAATTCATTTCATTTCAGGTGCAGACGGGCTTCTGAACATATGAAGAAAAGAAAATTTAATGCTCAAGCAAATTTAAAGAAACACTTGCTGATACATACCGACGAAAAATCATTCAGCTGTGATCTTTGCGATTACAGATGCCGTCAGCGTGGGCAATTGAAACAGCACATGCTAACACATACAGGCGAGAAGCCATTCAGTTGCAATCTTTGCGACTACAAGTGTAGATATTCGCACAGTATAAAGATACACAAATTAAAACATACCAACAAGAAGCCGTTCACTTGTGGAATTTGCGATCGTAAATTTAAAGGACTCGGAACCTTGAAACAGCACATGTTAACTCACAACAATGAGGCGCCCTTCACATGTAAAATTTGTGATCGTACATTCGCACAAATCGGAGGCTTGAAATACCACATATTAACACATACCGGCGAGAAGCCCTTCAGTTGCCATTTTTGCGATTACCAGTGTCGGTTTTCCCAGAATATGAAGATGCACAAATTAAAACACACTAACGAGAAGCCGTTCAGTTGTGACCTTTGCGATTACAAGTGTCGGCGTTCCCAGAATATGAAGATGCACAAATTAAAACATACCAACGAGAAGCCGTTCAGTTGCGACTTTTGCGACTACAAGTGTAGACATTCGCACAGTATAAAGATACACAAATTAAAACATACCGACGAGAAGCCGTACAATTGTGGAATTTGCGATCGTAAATTCAAGCGACTAGGAACCTTGAAACAGCACATGTCAACTCACAACAAAGACAGGCCCTTCACTTGTAAAATCTGCGATCGTACATTCACACAAATCGGAAGCTTGAAGCGCCACGGGTTAATACACACCGGCGAGAAGCCGTTCAGTTGCGATCTTTGCGATTACAAGTGCCGACATTCCCAAAATATGGAGACACACAAATTAAAACATACAAACGCGAAGCCATTCACTTGTAAAATTTGTGATCGTACATTCAAACAAATCGGAAACTTGAAACTCCACTTGTCAACACATACCGGCGAGAAGCGGTTCAGTTGCGATCTTTGCGATTACAAGTGTCGGCTTTCTCAGAATATGAAGAATCACAAATTAAAACATTCCAACGAGAAGCCGTTCAGTTGCGATCTTTGCGATTACAAGTGTTTGCTTCCGCAGTATATGAAGATGCACAAATTAAAACATACCGACGAGAAGCCGTTCAGTTGTGACCTTTGCGATTACAAGTGTCGACAATTCCAAAGTATAAAGAGACACAAATTAAGACATACCGACGAGAAGCCGTACACTTGTGGAATTTGCGATCATAAGTTCAAACGACTCGGAACCTTGAAACAGCACATGTTAACTCACAACAAAGAAAGGCCCTTCACTTGTAAAATTTGCGATCGTACATTCACGCAAATCGGAAGCTTGAAACGCCACTTGATAATACACACCGGCAAGAAGCCGTTCAGTTGCGATCTTTGCGATTACAAGTGTCGGATTTCCGAGAGTATGAAGCTGCACAAATTAAAACATACCAACGAGAAGCCATTAAGTTGTGATCTTTGCGATTATAAATGCCGACGGCCTGTAAGTTTGAAGCAGCACAAATTAACACACACGAACGAGATGCCGTTCAGTTGTGGCCTTTGCGATTACAAGTGTCGTTTTTCCCAGAATATGAAGACGCACAAATTAAAACACACTAAGGAGAAACCGTTCAGTTGTGACCTTTGCGATTACAAGTGTCGATATTCCCAAAGCATGAAGCAACACAAATTAAAACATACCGACGAGATGCCGTTGCCTTGTGGAATTTGCGATCGTAAATTCAAATGACTCGGAACTTTGAAACAACACACAGAGGCCTTTCATTTGTAAAATTTGTACATTCACACAAATCGGAAGCTTGAAACGCCACGGGTTAATACACACCGGCGAGAAGCCGTTCAGTTGCGATCATACTTTTTAAAACCCTTGGTGACTAATGTTCCATCTTTTTTGCTACTACTCGTATACATATACTGTGCTGATGTACAGATCCTTCTGCTTCTTATGCTGTACTGATGTACTTTTGGTTTTTAGTTCCAGATTACATTTTTGATTTTGTGTTTTCATTTTATGTACTACTTTGCAGGTTTCTAGTGTTATTATTTGTTTTACAGTTAACTTATTTATAGTTTTATAAATTTCATTAATTGGCATTAATCTTGGTTGTCCATAAATTATTTTTATGCTTTAATTGAGTAAAATATGTAGTCTTGTAAGTAGGGCCTTATAATTATATTTGAGCAATTCTTTTCCTTAGTACTTTGCAGCTGCTCCTTATATTGTTTACCCTCACTTCAGCATATGTGTTATCCTTTCCTTTTTCTGTCATTTGTTATTTGTTTTTGCTATGTTATCGTTTATTTTCTCTATGTTCTCGTTTATGTCATTCAATTCATTTTCATTTCCACGGTGTTTGTGGTTCTCAGTGTTACATTCACTGGAGAGTTTATTAGTTTTTTTGATATGCTTACGTAACCATAAAATAGTGTCTATTAGGTCTATAATTTTATCATATCTCGTTTCACTGACTTTTTCACATTTATATGGTAGTTTATAGCATTTATCAAGCCATGAGGCAACAACGGAAACCTTTTACTTAGTGCAATGCAAAACTGAAATTGAATAATAATCGTATTAATTAAAAAGTTGATTAACACTCCCTTTTTTTTCTGTAATATCTGTCAAATGTTTCTGATATTGGTACCTGTTACTATTGACCCTGCGTCCAACAATTATTGTAGTCCTGGGTGGCTGTGGTATCACATATAAATGCCGATTTTTACTTCGTATCGTTGAATTGAAGTCTCAAATATTGATTGTTACACAACGAACAAAGTTTATTTACGTATTTAATGTTTTAATGCCATTTGAAACAATAATTCGTTAAAAATGTTTGACTCTACAGCCACCCAAGACTACAATAATTGTTGGACACACGTTGTATAGTTGATATGTTTGCTTTTTTTTCTTTCTGTGAAATCCTATGTTCATGATTATAATAATAAATATGACTTTGTTTTATCTATGAATCATACCTATTCAATTTTTATTCCTTGTAAACGTAAAAGATAACTTCAGGTAGCTTATAGTTACTGTTACGAAATAATCAAATCTATTGCAATTTTATAGTTCTGTGTGCAGCTGGCAACACTGCTTACAAAAATAATTGTTAGAACAGAACTGAGAAAGTATTAAAACTCATTTGATTTCAGGTGCAAACGGGCCTCTGAACATATGAAGGAAATAAAATTTAAAGCTGAAGCCAATTTAAAGAACCACTTGCTGATACATTCCGGTGACCAACCATTCATCTGTGAACTTTGCGATTACAAATGCCGCCAGCGTGGGCAATTGGAGCAGCACATGTTAACGCACACCAGCGTGAAGCCGTTCAGTTGCGACCTTTGCGATTACAAGTGTCGACAATCCCAAAGTTTGAAGAAACACAAATTAAAACATACCGACGAGATGCCGTTCCCTTGTGGAATTTGCGATCGCAAATTCAAACGAGTCGGAACCTTGAAACAGCACATGTTAACGCATAGCAAAGAGAGGCCCTTCATTTGTAAAATCTGCGATCGTACATTCACACAAATCGGAAGCTTGAAACGCCACGGATTAATACACACCGGCGAGAAGCCGTTCAGTTGCGATCTTTGCGATTACAGATGTCGACATTCCCAAAATATGGAGATACACAAATTAAAACATACCAACGAGAAGCCGTTCACTTGTGGAATTTGCGGTCGTAAATTGAAACTACTCAGAAGCTTGAAGCGACACATGTTAACGCACAACAAAGAGAAGCCTTTCACTTGTAAAATTTGCGATGGTACGTTCACACAATTCGGAAGCTTGAAATATCACTTGTTAACACACACCGGCGAGAAGCCGTTCAGTTGCGATCTTTGCAATTACAAATGTCGACAATCCCAAGGTATGAAGAAACACAAATTAAAACATACCGACGAGATGCCGTTTACTTGTGGAATTTGCGAACGTAAATTCAAACGACTCGGAACCTTGAAACGACACATGTTAACGCACAACAAAGAAAGGCCCTTCACTTGTAGGATTTGCGATAGGAGATTCACACAATTCGGAAGTTTGAAACGCCACTTGTTAACACACACCAACGAGAAGCCGTTCAGTTGCGATCTTTGCGATTACAAGTGTCGACTTTCCCAGAATATGAAGGTACACAAATTAAAACATACTAACGAGAAGCCGTTCATTTGTGGAATTTGCAATTGTAAATTCAAAAAACTTACAAGTTTGAAACACCACACGGTAACACATGTTAGTTGATATGTTTCGTTTCTTTTTCCGTGAATTCATATGTTTATTATTATAAAAATAAATATGTATGACTTTGTGTTCTCTATGAATCATACCTATACATTTTTTATTCCTTTTAAATAGCGCCATCTGGCATCTCCTGCGCTTATATATATGCTGTTGGCGATACTGCTTACAAAAATAATTAATTGTTAGAACAAAACTGAAAAATTATTAAAACTCATTTTCAGGTGCAGACGGGCTTCTGAACATGTGAGAAAAAGAAAATTTAAAGCCCAAGCCAATTTAAAGCAACACTTGCTGATACATACCGACGAAAAATCATTCAGCTGTGATCTTTGCGATTACAGATGCAGTCAGCGTCGGCAATTGAAACAGCACATGTTAACACATACCGACGAGAAGCCGTTCAATTGCGATCTTTGCGACTACAAGTGTAAACATTCGCACAGTATAAAGATACACAAATTAAAACATACCAACGAGAAGCCGTTCACTTGTGGAATTTGCGATCGTAAATTTAAAGGACGCGGAACCTTGAAACAGCACATGTTAACTCACAACAAAGAGACGCCCTTTACATGTAAAATTTGTGATCGTACATTCGCACAAATCGGAGGCTTGAAATACCACTTATTAACACATACCGGCGAGAAGCCCTTCAGTTGCGATCTTTGCGATTACAAGTGTCGGCAATCTCAGAATATCAAGATTCACAAATTAAAACACACCAATGAGAAGCCGTTCAGTTGTGACCTTTGCGATTACAAGTGTCGGTATTCCCAGAATATGAAGGTGCACAAATTAGAACATACCAACGAGAAGCCGTTCACTTTCGGAATTTGCGATCGTAAATTCGAACGGCTCGCAACCTTGAAGCTGCACATGTTAACGCACAGCAAAGAAAATCCCTTCACTTGTAAAATTTGCGATCGTACATTCACACACATCGGCAGTTTAAAACGCCATGGGTTAATACACACCGACGAGAAGTCGTTCAGTTGCGATCTTTGCGATTACAAGTGTCGGCTTTCCCAGCATATGAAGAGCCACAAATTAAAACATACCAACGAGAGGCCGTTCACTTGCAAACATTGCGCTTACCGATCTAAATATATCACAAATTTAAAAAAACACGTGTTAATACATACCGACGAGAAGCCTATCACTTGTGATCTTTGTGGTTACAAATGCCGAGAAACCCGATATTTAAAGCAGCATATGTTAAGACACACCGGTGGGAATTCGTTCAGTTGTGATCTTTGCGATTACAAATGTCGAGAAAAACGAAGTTTAAAACTGCACAAATTAACACACACAGTCAAAAGGCCTTTGAGTTGTGGTCTATGCGATTATAAATGTCGGCAGTTACAGAGTATGGAGCTGCACAAGTTAAAACATAACAAAGAGAAGCCATTCAGTTGTAAAGTTTGCCAATATAAATGCTTTCGCGTAGCAGCATTAAAGCAGCACATGTTAACACACAACAACGAAAAACAGTTCTTCTGTGGAATTTGCGATAATAAATTTAGATTAGTCGCACACTTGAAACGGCACATGTTAATACATACTGGCGAGAAACCATTCACTTGTGATCGTTGCGATTAAAAACGCCGACGAGACGAAAATTTGAAAAAACACATCTTGCTGACACACACCGGCGAGAAGTGATAAGTTGTGATCTGTGCAGTTGTAAATGTCAACAAGTAGCTACTTTGAAATTGCACTTATTACAACATACAGGTGACAAGAGACGGTAAACTTTGCGATCTAGAATCTTATTTTATTTGCAATTCTAAAACTGAGAAAGAGAAAAGAAGTGCGGCACATGTGATTCTAAATTTTCATCTCAAAGATGTTTAAAACATCACAGGATCATACACAACGGCGAGAAGCCTTTCAGTTTTGATCTTTGCGACAGCAAGTGCGCACTCAGAATATTCTCATCTTGTTTTAACCTTATGTAATATAACGGGATGGAGATATTCTAATTGCACACTCGATGCACAATTTAGTCCCAGTGAAAAACGCTATATGATTTGCACAATGTAAACCTCACTTTTATATTTTGACGTTTATTGCATAGATGTCTCTAGTAATTCTGACGTTCAGTATTTTATTTTTTGGTTGCGTGGTATATGCTGTTGGCGGTATTGCTTACAAAAATAATTAATTGTTAAAACAGATAAATTATTAAAACTCATTTCATTTCAGGTGCAGACAGACTTCTGTACATATGAAGAAAAGAAAATTTAATGCTCAAGCCAATTTAAAGAAACATTTGCTGGTACATACCGACGAAAAATCATTCAGCTGTGATCTTTGCGATTACAAATGCCGTAAGCGTGGACATTTGGAACAGCACATGTTAACACATACCGGCGAGAAGCCGTTCAGTTGCGATCTTTGTGATTACAAGTGTCGACAATCCCAAAATATAAAGTTACACAAATTAAAACATATCGACGAGAAGCCGTACACTTGTAGAATTTGCGATCGTAAATTCAAACGACTCGGAACCTTGAAACAGCACGTGTTAACTCACAACAAAGAGAGGCGCTTCACATGTAAAATTTGTGATCGTACATTCGCACAAATCGGAGGCTTGAAACTCCACTTATTAACACATACCGGCGAGAAGCCCTTCAGTTGCGATCTTTGCGATTACAAGTGTCGGTTTTCCCAGAGTATGAAGATGCACAAATTAAAGCACACCAACGAGAAGCCGTTCAGTTGTGACCTTTGCGATTATAAGAGTCGGTTTTCCCAGAGTGTGAAGATGCACAAATTAAAACACACCAACGAGAAGCCGTTAGGTTGTGACCTTTGCGATTACAAGTGTCGGTTTTCCCAGAGTATGAAGATGCACAAATTGAAACACACCAACGAGAAATCGTTCAGTTGTGACCTTTGCGATTACAAGTGTCGACAATCCCAAACCATGAAGCAACACAAATTAAAACATACCGACGAGATGCCGTTCCCTTGTGGAATTTGCGATCGCAAATTCAAACGACTCGGAACCTTGAAACAGCACATGTTAACGCACAACAAAGAGAGGCCCTTCACTTGTAAAATTTGCGATCGTACATTCACACAAATCGGAAGCTTGAAACGCCACGGGTTAATACACACCGGCGAGAAGCCGGTCTGTTGCGATCTTTGCGATTACAGATGTCGACATTCCCAAAATATGGAGATACACAAATTAAAACATACCAACGAGAAGCCGTTCACTTGTGGAATTTGCGGTCGTAAATTGAAACTACTCAGAAGCTTGAAACGGCACATGTTAACGCACAACAAAGAGAAGACCTTCACTTGCAAAATTTGCGATGGTACATTCGCACAATTCGGAAGCTTGGAATACCACTTGTTGACACACACCGGCGAGAAGCCGTTCAGTTGCGATCTTTGCGATTACAAGTGCCGACAATCCCAAAGTATGAAGAAACACAAATTAAAACATACCGACGAGATGCCGTTCACTTGTGGAATTTGCGATCGTAAATTCAAACGACTTGGAACCTTGAAACCGCACATGTTAACGCACAACAAGGAGAGGCCCTTCACTTGTAAGATTTGCGATAGGAGATTCACACAATTCGGAAGTTTGAAACGCCACTTGTTAACACACACCAACGAGAAGCCGTTCGGTTGTGATCTTTGCGATTACAAGTGTCGACAATCCCAGTATATGAAGCTACACAAATTAAAACATACTGACGAGAAGCCGTTAAATTAAAACAACGTACAAATTTGAAACACCACATGGTAACACATGGTAGTTGATATGTTTCGTTTCTTTTTCTGTGAATTCCTATGTTTATTATTATAAAAATAAATATGTTTGACTTTGTTTTCTTCATGAATCATACCTATTCATTTTTTATTCATTGTAAACTTAAAAGTTGACTTTAGGTAGTTACTGTTACGAAATAATCACTTATAATACCAATCGTAGTCAAAGTTATGTCGAATATTTTTGTGGTGCTCTCACGAATGTCTCTTAGGCCCGGTTTTTCAATCGCACGTTAACTTTAACCTTCAGTTTACTCCCATAAGAACACAATTGTCGCTATGGAAATAAACCGAAAGTTACAGTTTAACTTGATACTGAAAAACTGGGCCTTATGCTTGCATTTGAATACTACGAGTGCGCAGCACGAGTAGTATTCGCAAGGGTGAGAAACATGGCCACAAAAATATTCGACATAACTCTGACTACGATTGGTATTCGAGGTGCTATTCAATGAACCAAATCAATGATTAAAATAAAATATTTCAAAAGCTAGTTCGCAAATCTGTGTTACACATGATTTCATTTTCATAGCAACCGGTAGATAAATTTTTGTTTAAAATACTCACTGCAACCAGTAGTGGAATACCCAATTATATTTTCACTAGTGAAAGTAAATATCTGCTATTTTATTGGTTAATATTTGAAAAATGACAGGTGAATTAAATAGTCAAATCTATTACAGTTTCATGGCTCTGTGTGCAGCTGGCAAAAGTACTAAAACTAATTCATTTTAGGTGCAAACCGGCTTCTGAACGTATGAAGAAACGGAAATTTAAAGCTCAAGCCAATTTAAAGAAACAGCAGCTGGTACATACCGACGAGAAACCATGCATCTGCGATCTTTGCAATTACAAATGCCGTCAGCGTGGGCAATTGGAACAGCACATCTTAACACACACCGTCGAGAAGCCGTTCAGTTGCGATATTTGCGATTACAAGTGTCGACAATCCCAAAGTATGAAGTTACACAAATTGAAACATACCGACGAGATGCCGTTCCCTTGTGGTATTTGCGATCGTAAATTCAAACGAGTCGGAACCTTGAAACAGCACATGTTAACGCACAACAAAGAGAGGCCCTTCGCTTGTAAAATTTGCGATCGTACATTCACACAAATCGGAAGCTTGAAACGGCACGGGTTAATACACACCGGCGAGAAGCCGTTCAGTTGCGATCTTTGCGATTACAGGTGTCGACATTCCCAAAATATGGAGATACACAAATTAAAACATACCAACGAGAAGCCGTTCACTTGCGGAATTTGCGGTCGTAAATTGAAACTACTCAGAAGCTTGAAACGGCACGTGTTAGCGCACAAGAAAGAGAAGCCCTTCGCTTGTAAAATTTGCGATCGCACATTCATACAAATAGGACTCTTGAAACGTCACTTGTTAACACACACCGACGAGAAGCCGTTCAGTTGCGATCTTTGCGATTACAAGTGTCGGCTTTCCCAGAATATGAAGATCCACAAATTGAAACATACCAACGAGAGGCCGTTCATTTGTGAAATTTGCAATCGTAAATTCAAACAACTTATAGGCTTGAAATACCACATGGTAACACACACAGGCGAGAAGCAGTTCAGTTGCGAACATTGCGCTTATAGATCTGGACACATCGCTAATTTAAAAAAACACGCGCTAATACATACCGGCGAGAAGCTTATCACTTGTGATTTTTGTGGTTACAAATGCCGAGAAACCCGAAATTTAAAGCAGCATATGTTAATACACACCGGCGGGAAGCCGTTCAGTTGTGACCTTTGCGATTACAAATGTCGAGAAAACCGAAGTTTAAAATTGCACAAATTAACACACACCGACGAAAAGCCGTTGAGTTGTGGTCTATGCGATTACAAATGTCGGCACTTGCAGAGTATGAAGCTGCACAAATTAAAACATAACAAAAAGAAACCAGTCAGTTGTAGTGTTTGCCAAGACAAGTGCCTTGGCGTAGCAGCATTAAAGCGGCACATGTTAACACATAACAACGAAAAACCGTTCTTCTGTGGAATTTGCGGTAATAAATTTAGACAACCCGCTCACTTGAAACGGCACATGTTGGTACATACCGGCGAGAAACCATTCACTTGTGATCGTTGCGATTACAAATGCCGACGAAACGAATATTTGAAAAAACATATCTTGTTGACACACACCGGCGAGAAGTGATAAGTTATGGTCCGGGCAGTTGTAAATGTCAACAAGTAGCTACTTTGAAATGGCACTTATTACAACATACAGGTGACAAGAGACGGTAACCTTTGCGATCTAAAAGCTTATTTTATTTCAGATTCAAACAGACTTATTATAAATCTAAACTTGCGGGCAAAAGAGAAAACATGGGACACGGTGAGACACTCGCGAGAAACCGTATTTATTTTTTGTTTATTTTGTATTTCGACAAAATGTCTCATTTGAGTTCCGCTTAGAAAGTAAGAGTGAAGGTTGACATTTCAAATTTTTTTTGCATTTTGATAGAATTGTTGGGATTTTATTATTAACTATTGTACAATACATACCTTCAGATAAAAAAAAATATATGTAGGGTACCACTAATAAGTTAATCGTTCGATAAATATTATTTTATTAATTTCTGAAGATACAAGAAACTAACAGCGCAGACTTTTCTTCTTCTTCTTACTCCATCGTTGCTAGTGCTACCACGATACTCCGTTTTTTTTTCTTTCTATAATACCTGTCAAATTTTTCTGATGTTGGTACCTGTTACTGTTTACACTTACAGGTATTATTATAGAAAAAAGAAACTATTTAACTGATATGTTTGATTTCTTTTTCTGTGAATTTCTATGTTTATATTATAAAAATAAATATGACTTTGTTTTCTCTATGAAACGTACTTATTAATTTTTTATTCCTTGTAAACTTAAAGGTTGACTTTAGGCAATTATTACTTACTGTCAAGTCTGTTACAGTTTCATAGCGCCATCTGCTGCGTTTATAAATATGCTGCTAGCGATACTGCTTACAAAAATATTTAATTGTTATTAGAACAGAACTGAAAAAGTATTAAAACAAATTTCGTTTCAGGTGCAAACGGGCTTCTAAACAAACGAAGAAACGAGAAATCAAATGCCACATATGTGATTCCAAATTTAAAGTTCGGTCAAAGTTAAAGAATCACCTACTGATACATACCGGCGAGAAACCGTTCAGCTGTGATATTTGCGATCGTGGATTCGTACAATTCGGAACCTTGAAACGACACTTGCTAACACACACCGGCGAGAAGCCGTTCAGTTGCGATCTTTGCGATTACAAGAGTCGTCATTCGTCCTCTATGAAGCTGCACAAATTAAGACATAGCGACGAGGAGCCGTTCTACTGTAATCTTTGCGAATTCAAATGCTTTCTGCCGACACAATTGAAGCGGCACGTGTTACGGCACAACAAAGAAAAGCCCTTCACTTGTAAAATTTGCGATCGTGGTTTCACACTGCTCGGAAGCTTGAAACGCCACTTGTCAACGCACACCGTCGAGAAGCCGATCAGTTGCAACATTTGCAACTATAAATGTCGACATTATGTAGATTTAAGAATACACAACTTAACACACACAGGTGAAAAGCCGTTCAGTTGCGATTTCTGCGATTATAAATGTCGGAAATTCGCACATTTAAAAACACACATGCTAATACATACCGGAGAGAAACCATTTAGTTGTAACGTTTGTAATTACATGTGCCGACAATCCTGGAATTTGAAACAGCACATGTTAACACATACCGACGACAAGCCATTCACCTGTGACCTTTGTGGTCGCAAATTTCGAGAAGCGCGAAATTTAAAAAAGCATGCGTTAATACACACCGGCGAGAAGCCGTTCAGTTGCGATCTTTGCGTTTACAAGTGTCGATCTTCACACAGTATGAAGAAGCACAAATTAAAACATAACAAGGAGAAGCGATTCGGTTGCAGTCAATGCGAATACAAATGCTTTCTAAAGGCACAATTGATAGAGCACGTGTTAACGCACAACAAAGAGAAACCGTTCACGTAAAATCTGCTATCTTAGAAACTTGAAACATCACTTGTTAACACACAATGGCGAGAAGCCTTTCAGTTCTTTCGATCTTTGCGATTACAATTACGGTTAAATTCGTGGCCTGAGAGGCTTGAAACAACACAAATTGTTTTTATTTCTGAGCAAATAATTCTTGTCGTACATGTAACGTGCATTCAAAAAATTCTGTATTGAGAAGGCTCTGAATTTGCTTTTATTTTATGACGGCATGTTGTAGCTTAGTACGAAGGTTGCGATTCGCTGAGGACTGACCGCCAATTCAAATTTATTTTCATTGGCAAGTTATTTCATTAATGACAAGTACAAAATTACAACCTGTTACTTACTGGCGTTGTAATATTACATATTTCTAAAACTAAACACTAGTTCTCTGTAATATTACAACGCCGTCTTTTATATCTGCAAGAAGTAACAGAAAACTCGAAAACAATGGAAAGAAATTTGAATTGGCGGTAAATTTTCAGCGAATCGCAACGCACATTTAACGCATGCGCACTTTGGGTGCACTAAAGTGCAGGATTACCCTTGACAGGTGTTAAGTTTGATTAAACTTACCGGAAAGACAATGACTAGAAAAGTCGGCCATTTTAATGCAAAAACGTGGTCTCCTTGTATTAGGTACACGTTAAGCATATTATGGATTGCGATCATGTATTTATTTAGTGACCGTAATAACATAATTATGGAGGCGACATCTGTTATGTAAAAATCTATTATGAAGTTTATATTTTTTTCAGCAACACCATACGTCCCGAATATATTTTTATTTGATCACATGGTACATACATAGACACTAATAAAACTTTTTAAACATGACTTCTTACAATTTTTAACTAATTTGAATTGGAAATATGTAAGTCAAAATTAGAATTAATTGAGAAAATAAAGCTTTTGCTTATATATTACGAGTAATTTTCAACAAATTTTATGCCACACCTGCATAATTCATTCGACGCTTCCCTTTTGTTTTCGAAATTCGCCAACGCGATCTCTCCAACACATCCACAACGAGTAAACAAAAGAAAACACGCGCAAACCATCTTATGTCATCCGAAGTTATTTTGTTGACATCCGCAAAAAACAAAAATCGCACGTGCAATGGCCAACGACACCGTAGAAAGCGACATGGAATGAGATACGAAGCGCTCTCCCGTGTTACGCACGGCATTTCATCCGGCGCATTTTTTCCCGAAAAACCGCACCGATCGGCCGAATTTCCGCAGGAATTTCACCGCCCCCGCCGAGCACCATCCTCCCACGACGATTTCCACCGCCGACGGTCCCGCACTTTCCCCGACGACGGCAAAATCTAGTTTAAACTTATGAATGGTAGCTGTTTATTTGGCAACGTCGCACATTCTTGGATCCTAGTCAAATCACTGAAATACTTCGGCAAAAACAACCCGATTTTAAATACCCTGCACATTCCAACGTATCTCAGAGTTGGGAATTCGTTCTAAATTCACGTTTGCTTCGCTTTAAATGCGTTCGTTTAATTTCTAGAGGCTTAACAAGGGGCGCCATGAAAGTAAGTCGTCGCTTGACTCGCGCGTCATATTGTACGCAATGGAGTTGTGTATATGTGTAAATTTACTATTTTTTGAAAACATTTATTTTTTTTGAGCGTTTATTAGAAACGCGTGAGGTTTTCGGCCCCCCCGACGAGCTAAATTCACCGTTTCGGTTTCCCGTCGTTAAATTTCAGTGATCCGCGAAAATGGGGGTTATTTCCGAGGCGAAACACAACAACACAACACGAAAGTGGAAGAAGTGTAAGTAACTTTATTATTTTGAGAATTTTCTCATTTTTTCTTCGATGGGGGCCTTCAAATTACGCGTTGAATTCCGTTCGTGATTGTGCTTGCGCCTGAAGGCAATGTGTACAATTAAAGTCGGGCATTTAAATGTAAAGCTGTTCTTGTTTACTTTTCAGGTCTGAAATCGGACGGGCAAGGCAAGTTGACCGCGAAGTTTTAATGTTAGATATTTGCAGCTGTGTGCGTAAACATTCTGTTTCTAATGGTTCTAAGGCAAAGCGACCATAAAATGGCCAACGAACAGCCAGTGAAGAAGAAGCTGCGCAGGGGGGACGAAGAGCACACAGCTGATGAGCCGGATTTCACTAACATACCCCAACTGCACCTGGCTTTTCCTAACCATGTTAACGAGGCCGAACTCACCCTCAACACCATAAACACACACCTGAGTGCTAACATTAAAACCCCCCTAAGGACTAGTGAGCAAAACGAACGGCGGACATCAGTGAGTGAATTGGCGTGGGATGCCCCGAACAATAGTGCTCATAACGGTGTTTATAGCAGAGACAACGCGATGCAAAGTTATCCGGTAACGTATTCAAATCCTTACATAGTTAATTCGGAAAACACTTCGATAAAGCCAGCGCCCGATATATTTTCGTCGACGAGTTTCACCCAGCCGCTGTTAAGCTCGTGCACTGCCCCGAACGGCTCGCCGAGCCTAGAACAAAAACCGTTTCACTTTTACGGGCCACAGGAACTCACCAATCACAACCGACATCCGTCATCGTGTTCAAGTCAAGCTCACTCGTCTAAAATCGTTAGGAAGTCGCAGGAGAACTCCAGCGCCGGTCAAGTGATGGGGGGCGAAACGTCGGGGTACGTCTGCACCATGCCGAGCGTTTCCTTCGATTATAACCAGATGCTGATCGAACAAGAGGCCGACGAAAACAGCTTCGACATTTTCCAAAATTACCTGATAAAGCAGTGCCTGTGTGCGATCTCCGAGGCGACGATACGTAAGCCCTTCGAGGGCCACCAAATCACGGACATGAACGGCACAAGAACTGCGATGCTCGTCGAGTGGCCCACCAATAAAATACTCGAGTTTTTATCGAAACTGCAGCTGCTTTTCGACGTCTACCTAAAGCAAAACAACAAGGGCTTCATCTGCTCGCGCATCGTCAACGTGTGCGACACGATTATTAGGAACGAGTACAACTTGATCGAACAAATCATTTCTCTGTGCGACATTCGGAATAAATACGTAAATATTTTGTCGGCGAAGGTCCTCAGCAGCTTCCTTATCATCGCCAAGACGAACATCAACAACGAATGGTTGGAGACGATCTTCAATTTCCTAACGATGGAAATGACCGACTACGACAAGATGAATTTCGCGCTGGAGGTGATCAAGCGGGTCGTCGAGTGGAAGGACGTCGAAATACACGTGCTGGAAGAATCCGCGCAGGATGGCGCAAGCACGAGCCGGCAGGACATTGAGATAAACATGTGCACGACCGTCCCCTACACCGACCCAGACAGCTATGACACTTCAGCTATAAAAGGTTTAATCATCAAGGGGTTAGAATCGAAGTGGCCCGAGCTAATCAACCGCATACAGTATTTAATTTCGCACAACGACTGCATCGAGTCGCAAACCTGCATACTAACGTTCCTAGCGCTGTGGGAGAGCACGATTTCGGTGAAGGCAAACCTCAGCGTCATCGACACCAAGCCGTTCTACACCCACCTTGAAGTCTTCGTCGGTTTACTCCACGGCACTCTACCCCCGATTATTTGGAAACAACTCTTATCCCTGTTCAACGAAGTTCTATGTTACGGTAGTACTTTAGCCTTGCAAGATATGCTTCCGGACGACACGTGTCAACTGGCGCACTTGGTCGTGCGCTACGTCAAAGACTTTAGATTACTCGACTGCCTGCCCTTCAGACGCAACGAGGGCTTCACTGTGAATAGCTTCGTCGGTACGATTTTGAGTACGCAATCGACGCAGTCTAACATAGACAAGACGTTGCTGCAGAAAATGGTGCTGTTGGTTTTGAAATCGGTGGCTATTACGATAAAGGAAACTCGATCCGACAGTTCCGACTCGAGTGTCGGTTCTGACGATTACGATTTCTATCAAGACATGCAGCTGATAGAACGTTCGATTAGGGACGTGCTTAAAAAAGTCGACACTTTCATTAAGAACAGCTTCGATTTTCATCCTGAGACGCCCTTTTCTAAAATACTCATTCACTTGTTCAACGATCAGGACGATTACATGATCGAGTCTATGGTTTGCACGTTGGATATAACCATAGGGATATCGTATCGCAATGCGGTCTTCCCGGATTTAATTTCGATGCTCAATCCGATCTACTCGTTCGTGGAGTTTCTCAAGGTCGTCAGTCACGACAGCGATATCCTATTGGACTATTTAGTAAGTAACGAAACCTGTTTCCTGTTGTACTTGTTGAGGTTCTTGAAGTACATCCGACGTAACTGGTCCAAGTTCGTCAGCAGCTGCGCCGAGTGCTCGGCGACGTTCAGAGACAACGAATTGGACAACACGATGACTGTTCTGATTAGGTTAAAAATGCAGATTAATAGGTTAGTTTCTAGGGATCTGTTTCCTTATAACATTAGTCCGGTTTTAAGATTGTTGGAAGTGTGCGAGGGCCTGTACGAGGGTAATGAGTTTAGCTGATGATTAGACTTCTGTTAATACGCCTGAATTTGAAACAGTTAACTTCAAGATGTTTCACCCAATTTCACACACTGCCCGTAATAGATTGCAGCTTATTAACTTAATGATTTTCTAATCTCTAAATTTAATTTTAATGTACAGGGGTGAAACACAAACAAATGTTTCAGATGAAATATTTTCTTAATAAAATGAGTAATTAGAGGGGTATGAAATAAACCGTCTTAAGTGAAACACCCTGTGTAATAGCTTTGAAAATGATTTATTAAAAATGAATAGGCAATGTGTATAATCTTTTATAAATTAATTTTGTGTTTTTTTTTGTTTTAATCGAGGAATTTTTGATTTTTCATCGTCGTTTTTAATTTGGTACTTTAAGTTATTAATTTACTCAGTATTTATGCGCTCGTGTTCTAAACAACAGGCTAGTATATAGAAGTTCTAAGTTATTTATATTTATTTCTTTTTTTTTTTTAACTAGTGTTAATTGTGTTTCGATGTTGCAATTGTCGATTTCGAAGTTGTTATTATCTAACAGTTACCCGTAAAACAAATCTCAAACGAATGACTTCATTGTACATAATCTACAGTCCTGTATTGTGTGTATTCGTGTGCGGAATGCAATATTAATTCTAAGTATTACAGTTTATATATTTATGTACCCTATGTATTTGTGTAAATAGAAAATTGTAACCAGTACTTCCTAATTAACTAATTATGTACATACATAAGGCTAATCAAATACGATGTAATAATTTTTACACAATACAAAATTATTTTTTTGTAAGTTACTTTCATTTTCTTACAAACCTAAGCCATAAAATATACAAAAGAAATAACTTAGCGTTAGTGTAAATTTGAATAATTTACAAACTAATTTCAGTGTTATTTCCATTTTTAATTTACTTATGTATAATAAAATCCTTCATAAGTTGTAGCTGGAAGATGTGAGCAGGAGCAACTTTGGAAGAAAAATGTTTCGTAGAATTCGGGGCCCTGCGAATAACAACTGGGAATAAAATGCAATCCCCCACTTTCATGATTTGTAAAAAAACAGCAAATGACTCTACCCGAAGATGCACATGAAGAATAATAACATGTGTTTTTTTAAAAATGCCATAAAGGTTGGCCATGAAAATTAAAACTCATGTCGTAGCTTGGCATCTAACACATATCAAATCTGAAAATTTAGAGTAAATGAATGGAGCTAAGACATGAATTTTCTTTTCCACAGCCACCCCTTATGGCATTTTTAAAAAAACACATAGTATTATTAAGGTCTAGTTCTACAATGCTGAAGCTTAAACCCATAACAACGATTATTTCAATAATTGTTGTGTGTACCGTAATTATAGCAAATTGTAACTGGAATAAGCGCGAAACACTTGCGGGGAAGTATAAGGGGTGCTGGGCCCTATATTATTTTATCGCATTGTTTCAGAGTCTTTAAGATTCTGAAGTATTGGTAGTCTGCAAAATAAAACCTGAATTACTATAATTTTTATGTCTTATTTATTTAGCGTCTTTTTGTTTCAGGTGTCAACAGATTCCTAAAACTAAAACCATGAATAAAAAATTATTCGAATGCAGAATATGTAAGTCTAAATTGACAACGCGCGCATATTTGCGCAGTCATACATTGATACGTACAGGTAAGAAGCCATTCGGCTCTAATCTTTGCGATTACGAATGCCACGAGTCCAAATATTTAAAACAGCACATGATAAAACACACAGACGAGAAGCCGTTCAATTGTAAATCTATGCGCTTATAGCTGTCTTTGGCCCGAATTTATATAATAAAAACTTGTAAATTGTCTTGTATATTGTACAATGTTCAAAAAATAAAACAATTGTGGCAAGTTTTGAAAAATTTCAGTTTTTAGGTTTCCTATGGTTGCAAGCAATTCATTTAAACTATTGCTGATGTATTATTTAAGTGATTTTCTACCTTCGGGTTTGAGGCAAAAAAGATTGGAGATTTGGTGGAGTGGGCACTTTTCGGAATTGACGATTTTTGAAAAATTTACATTAAGTGATGTCTCGGCGCTTGAATTTCAGTCAACCTGTAGAGAAAACAGATGTGCTAAATATAAAGAATAATAAATGAACTTTGTAGTTGTAAAGTATATCAAAACTTAAAGAGGCTTTTCGTTTCAGGTGGCAACGGATCCCTAAAACTGAAGCAACGGATAAGAAAAGATTCGAATGCCGAATATGTGATTCTAAATTAAAAACTCGTCAAAATTTACGCAGACATATTTTGATACATGCCGATCAGAAGCCATTAAGTTGTGATCTTTGCGATTATAAATGCCGACATCCTCGTAGTTTGATACAGCACAAGCTAAGGCACACTGACAAGATGCCGTTCAGTTGTGATCTTTGCGATTATAAATGCCGAGATCGTTTTAGTTTGAAACAGCACAAATTAACACATACGGACGAGAAGCCGTTCAGTTGTGATCTTTGCGAGTATAAATGCCGACATCTTGTAAGTTTGAAACAGCACAAGCTTAAACACAGTGACAAGAAACCGCTCAGTTGTGATCTTTGCGATTATAAATGCCGACAGCTTGTAAGTTTGAAACTGCACAAGCTAAAACACAGTGGCAAGAAGCCATTCAGTTGTGATCTTTGCGATTATAAATGCCGAGATCGTTTTAGTTTGAAACAGCACAAAGTAACACATAAGGACGAGAAGCCGTTTAGTTGTGATCTTTGCGATTATAAATGCCGACTGCTTGCATGTTTGAAACAGCACAAGCTAAAACACACTGACAACATGTCGTTTAGTTGTGATCTTTGCGATTATAAATGCCGACATCGTTTTAGTTTGAAACAGCACAAATTAACACACACGGACGAGAAGCCGTTCAGTTGTGATATTTGCGATTATAAATGCCGACTGCTTGCACAATTGAAACAGCACAAGCTAAAACACACAGACAAGATGCCGTTCAGTTGTGATCTTTGCGAGTATAAATGCCGACAACGTTCTAGTTTGAAACAGCACAAATTAACACATACGGACGAGAAGCCGTTCAGTTGTGATCTTTGCGATTATAAAAGCCGATGTGGCAAAAATTTGAAGCGGCACAAATTAACACACACGGACGAGAAGCCGTTCAGTTGTGATCTTTGCGATTATAGATTCCGACACCGTGGAAGTTTGAAACGGCACATGCTAACACATACTGACGGGACACCGCGTTGAGTTGTGGTGTTTGCGATTACAGATGTCGACGTTATGAAAGTTTGAATTGTCACATGTTAACGCACACAAGCACGAATTCTACGAAACCGTTGTAATTTTTGCGATTATAGCTACCGACGCACAGACGCGAATCTAGAGCGATTTAATTCCGAAAATGAAAAGTTTCAAAGAAATTCTTAAATACTATTTATTTAAGGCTAATACCTTTATGACTCGAAATACCCCCTCTATTTAAGTTTAAACTTTATTTAGACTAATAAATATAATCTTCTAATACCAAGTTCCAGGTATACGATTATTGGCTCTTAAACGCGCTTTAGTTTTGTGTGGTAATTTGTCCATTACGAAGGTGTGTTTCTGAATTGTTTTTGTGAATTTATTTAGTTTAGTGCCTCAGCAATTCTTTTAAGGTGAGTTATGTAAAAGATTTTATTTAAAATTTGTTGCAATCAGTTAAAACAAAAATGCATAACATTTCATTCTTTACGGAGACGTTTTAGAGTAAAACTTTATTATATGGGCGAATATGGGCTCCAGATTTCATGTTTAACTAAATTAAAGCTTTATCTATCAGGAAATATAAAAATAAAATGCGTCTGTTTGCGATTTTTGATTTTGTGTGTTGTTTTCAGAATGGCTACGTATATTCTTAGAAGTGAATTATTTGATGTCTGGTATTCGAACACTAAAACGCACCGATTTGACGCAGTTTATTCTTTCATTCTAAATCAATATGAGGGTGTTGATTTGCCTGACAACGTCATCAAACAAATAAAAGATATTTTGAGGAGCTTATGTCAGCAAATTGAGTTGAGATGGCAAAAATGTTCTCGCAATCGTAATCGCTTCGTTATAAATAATGGAGAATGGCTTGAAGGAACCGTTAATTTTCCGGAAGTTGTTAGTGAACCTTTACCAACTTCAACGGATTCCAACCCTTTATCACCTGGAAGACCTTCCAAAGCGTTTACTGAATGTTGTGAAACAACTAAACGAAGAAAACTCAAGAAATTTGTGGTGTCAACAAGTCCAGAAGAAATAGCTGTGGCTGCTGAAATGAAATTGCGTGATCTGCTGCAATAATTAAGGAATTGTCGCAAGCATCACCTAAGCGAGGTACCACAATTAAAAAGGCTAGAGAAGCTTACGAAACCCAAAAACAATCCCTATCTGCAGACCAAGCACTTGCCATGATTATTGATGCAAATCTTTCCACGCACCAGTATAAAATAATCAGAGAACAAGCTAATCAAATTACTCCAAATTTGTATCCGGCTTATAATGCTATTGAACAGGCGAAAAAGGACTGCTATCCTTCAGATATCGCCGTAACAGAAACTTCTGCGACAATTACATTACAATCATTAATTGATCATACTTCAAATCAAATATGATCAAATTATTCCTGGTATTATCTACCAAGTAGTGTACATAAAATACTTCATCATGGTAAACTTGTTATTGCATCTTGTATCCTTCCGATTGGCCAATTTTCAGAAGAAGCAAGGAACAAAGACAACAGAAAATAAAGGGAACTTTTTACAAGAAAAACTTCACGAGTTGACACAAATGTAGACCTTATTCACAGACTGTTAATATCGTCAAATCCACTATTAGCCAGTCTACGACGTATTCCCAAACGGAGAAAAGGGATTATAACTCGTGAGGTTCTTTCTTTACTATCAGCACCTCTATCGCATAGTACAGAAGATTTTTTAAGTGATAACAGCAGTTTCGATGAATGGGACAGTAATTAAAGGTAACGTAATAGTAAATTTTGTTTTTTGTCACATTTATTGTAAATTTTGTTTTTTTCTTACATTAATTACATTTTGTTTTTGTTACATTATTTGTAAATTTTATTATAATAAAAATTCTATTCTATTCTATTTGTATAAAATTATTTGTGAGCAGTAAGAGCCCAAATGAGTTATTTAGGAAAGACGCTTAGGAACGTTTACAATTACTAAGTTTACACTATATAGGTAGGTAATTATCATAAAATAGACCTTCGTTTAACTAAAATAATGCTTAAATACATCACTAAATAAATATTGGATGCTGTATAAATGAATTAGTTAGTGTAAGACTAGAAAAGAAGTGCGTAAGAATTAAATCCCTCTAGATTCGCGAAATAGCACACTGTGCTACGTCCCGAAGAATTGGCACACCATAAATCTTCTATCCTATGAAATGACTTGTTATTTTGACAATACAGTATTTTAATGTAAAAATATTTCACTTATTCTTTTTCAATTATGAATTGAAATGTTATGGGTCATATTAATAAATAATAAACGTAATAATAATTATACTACAGGGTTATTCACGAAAACCGTTATAAATTATCTGATTCTGTAACATTTGATGACTCGGAGAGAACATACTGATGTGCTAAATATAAAGAATAATAAATGAACTTTGCAGTTGTAAAATATATGAAAATTTAAAGAGATTTTTCGTTTCAGGTGTCAACGGATCCCTAAAACTGAAGCAACGGATAAGAAAAGATTCGAATGCCGAATATGTGATTCTAAATTAAAAACTCGTCAAAATTTACGCAGACATATTTTGATACATGCTGATCAGAAGCCATTAAGTTGTGATCTTTGCGATTATAAGTGCCGACATCCTTTCAGTTTGATACAGCACAAGCTAAGGCACACTGACAAGATGCCGTTCAGTTGTAAGCTTTGCGATTATAAATGCCGAGATCGCTTTAGTTTGAAACAGCATAAATTAGCACATACACATGAGAAGTCGTTTAGTTGTGATTTTTGCGATTTTAAATGCCGATTTCGTGGAAGTTTGAAACGGCACAAATTAACACATACGGACGAGAAGCCGTTCAGTTGTGATCTTTGCGATTATAAATGCCGACATCATCTAAGTTTGAAACGGCACCAATTAACACATACGGACGAGAAGCTGTTCAGTTGTGATCTTTGCGATTATAAATGCCGACAGCTTGTAAGTTTGAAGCAGCACAAATTAATACACACTGACGAGAAGCCGTTCAGTTGTGATCTTTGCGATTATAAATGCCGACATCTTCGAAATTTGAAACGGCACATGTTAACACATACTGACGGGACACCGTTGAGTTGTGGTGATTCAAAAGGGTCGCAGCATCGCTTTGGTGTAAATACAGACCATTAACAGGAGCACAAATATGTTTTTAGAAATTTTTTGCCATGAGTAGTTTTTAAGATACGAATGTTCAAAAATAACGCAAATGGGCAACGCTGCACCTTGTAGATGCACTTACAATTTTGAAATCATAGGCACCCTCATTTTTGTTGACAACTGCATATGCGCTGGTTTGTCAAAACCTTTGGAAATAAAATTGAACATATTAATAAATGTCAATTCTTAACTGTGGTTCTTAATATCCTACTTTCTTCAGCTATTGTAAAGTTCTTAAGTAAAAAAAAAAATAATGGAAAAGTTGGTTGAGGCGTGTTTTCAAAAAGAAAAAACACGGTAAACTTAGAATTTAGAAAAATCAGAAATTAAAAGAAGCAAACATGCATTTCTTAACATTTGAGGCATTATTATATGTGAAGCATCTAGAATTCTCTGACGAAGTTCTTGCTCAGTGTTGGGAAAAGTGCGATATGTCCCCATAAAAAAAAATCTAGAGGAGTAATATCACAAGACCGCGGAGGCCAAGCGATATTACCTCCGCGTCCGATCCACCTTCCTGGATAGTTTACATTTAACCATTGCCTTACAGGTCTAGGAAGTGCACCGTCTAATTGCAACCATATTGGGTTGACTAAAACCGCCAAGGGAATATTTTCCAGCAGTTCTTGAAAATCACCTCTCAAGAAATTCAAGAAATTATGCCCATTGAGGCGATTTGGTAAAAAATACGGGCCCATCAATGTGTCGTTGATAATGCCAGCCCAGACATTGACGGAAAAACGTTGTTGAAATGCTCGTCGATGTATTACATGAGGGTTTTCTATTGCCCAATAATGATGATTGTGCATGTTAAACACGCACCGTCACGAGTGAAGGTACATTCATCCGTCTACAAAATCAGATTTTGAAAATTTGGATTCAAATTGATTTGATCCAGCATCCAATGGCGAAAGTTAATACGAAGAGAAAAATCAGCTTCACACAGAGCTTGCACTTTTGTGTAGTGGAAAGAATGGTAACCTTCTGTTTTTAATACACGCCGAACAACATTGTAATTTACGTTTAAATTTCGTCCAATATCTCGAACGCTGACGTTAGGATTGTCTTCAACGATTTGTAGAACAGTTTCCTCGACTTGGGGAGTTCTGGCGGAGCGTGGCCTACCTATCACTTCATGGATTACATCCAATCGACCTGTTTCCCTCACACGCTGATCAAGCAGTTGAAAAACATTTTTGTCTGGATGTCTACGTTCACCGTATCGTTCAGCATAGCAAGGATAATTTTACAGACGTTTATCTACACCTTTCATTAATAAAAACATAAAGTTACATTATCTAATTATTATAAAATCAACATCAGTTTCGTAACTTTGAAAGCCTATAACTTCGTAAAAAAATCATCTAGAAAGTTTTTATTTACACTTTTGAGAACATATAAGTGGGCCTAAAAACCACCCAAGTGATGATGCGGTCCTTTTGAAACACGGTGTATACTTAGTTTTGAATCATAAATTGTCATGCTTCGTTAATGTATATTGTACAATATTTAGAAAATAAAGCAATTGTGTCCGATTTCGAAAATTTTCAGTTTTCTGGTTTTCTACGGTTGCAAGCAATTCTTTTAAAAATATTACTGATGTATTATTTAAATGATTTTCTACCTCCTACATTAAGCGATGTCTCGGCGCTTGAATTTCAGTCACCCTGTATATATAATTTGATAAATATTACGTTTTTTTTTACTGTAAACAACCCACGTATCCAAACACACCAACGGTAAGTAGTCCATTTGTGATTTGTGCTTGTGATTTCTGCTGTTACAGAGTTAATGTTAATTGTATTATGGTAAATACATACACGATTATAAAAGAATCTGAGTTGTGAAAAGACGGTAGCAGTAATTAATTTTTCTTGTGTAATGTTAAAGGTAAATGTGTCCAAAATCTTAACATTTAATCGACATTTTTCCTGCAATTCATAAAGAAAAAAGTTGTTAAAATCTTTTATTGCACCTAATGTTTGATGATGCTGAATGAGTATTTAGTTTTTAGTAAAGGTACCTGACAAATTTTAGCAAAAGTCAATAAACAACAGAGGGATGAAAGTCTTGGCTGAGACACGTATTTTCTTAATGCGGTGATTTTACTAATAATTTCCCACACCTTTTTAATTTTGCCTAGTAAAGAGAGAAAATATCTCTTGAGAATCACCCACTAAAACAATAGTACATTAAAACTAATTGTAAGTTGGACGAAAGTCTTTCGAATGTCGCACATGTTATTCTAAATTTAATATTATATGTAAGCAGATGAGAAGTTGTTCAGTTATAACTTATCTGATTCTGTAATACCTGATGACTCGGAAAGAACAGATTTGCTAAATATAAAGAATAATAAATGAACTTTGTATAGTTGTAAAATATATGAAAATTTAAAGAGACTTTTCGTTTCAGGTGTCAACGGATCCCTAAAACTGAAGCAACGGATAAGAAAAGATTCGAATGCCGAATATGTGATTCTAAATTAAAAACTCGTCAAAATTTACGCAGACATATTTTGATACATGCTGATCAGAAGCCATTAAGTTGTAACCTTTGCGATTATAAATGCCGACATCCTTTTAGTTTGATACAGCATAAGCTAAAGCACACTGGCAAGATGCCGTTCAGTTGTGATCTTTGCGATTATAAATGCCGAGCTCGTTTTAGTTTGAAACAGCACAAAGTAACACATGCGGACGGGAAGCCGTTCAGCTGTGATCTTTGCGATTATAAATGCCGACTGCCTGCACGTTTGAAACAGCACAAGCTAAAACACACTGACAACATGTCGTTTAGTTGTGATCTTTGCGATTATAAATGCCGACATCGTTTTAGTTTGAAACAGCACAAATTAACACATACGGACGAGAAGCCGTTCAGTTGTGATATTTGCGATTATAAATGCCGACTGCTTGCACAATTGAAACAGCACAAGCTAAAACACACTGACAATGTGTTGTTTAGTTGTGATCTCTGCGATTATAAATGCCGATATAGTTCTACTTTGAAACGGCACAAATTAACACACACGGACAAGAAGCCGTTCAGTTGTGATCTTTGCGATTATAAATGCCGACGTCGTTTTGGTTTGAAAGAGCACAAATTAACACACACGGACGAGAAGCCGTTCAGTTGTGGTCTTTGCGATTATGAATGCCGACACCTTGTAAGTTTCAAACGGCACATGTTAACACACACTGACGGGACACCCCAGTAAACATGGAACATCCATGTGACATCACAGAAAGTCGAAAAGCAGTCACACTTGTAACGTTTCTTTGTCACGTGAATATGATATCGTTGTGATATCCAAGTAATCGGTTCTGTAGCAATGAAATTGAAAAACACTCCAGAGAGCCTCGTGCACAATGAGGTAGAAGTAATAACCTTTGTCTATCGTGCCCGAAAGTTGAACTGAAAAATAATGCATGCATATCCTATGAAGCTTGGCCATTATACAGTTAACTCATTTAGTACGATTTATTTATCAATAAAATTAAAATGGATTTATCTTGTTTTGCTTGGTTGAAACGGATATATCTGATTTCGGTCGATATGGAACAAGAAAAT
Organism: Dorcus hopei; assembly: GCA_033060865.1. Classification (NCBI taxonomy): domain Eukaryota; kingdom Metazoa; phylum Arthropoda; class Insecta; order Coleoptera; family Lucanidae; genus Dorcus; species Dorcus hopei. The sequence goes on along the minus strand of CM065425.1, from coordinate 69,895,388 downwards.
TATTTTTATTGCTGTTACTTGAATTAGGAGAAATGGTTTCATCTGCTCTTGTCTGATTGTTCCACAAATATACTTAGTTTTTAATCATAAATTGTCATGTTTCATTAATGTATATTGTAAAATATTTTTAGAAAATAAAGCAATTGTGGCTGATTTTGAAAAAATTCAGTTTTCTGGTTTTCTATGGTTTCAATTCTTTTTAAAATATTACTGATGTATTATTCAAATGATTTTCTACCTTCAACATTAAGCGATGTCTCGCCGCTTGAATTTCAGTCACCCTGTATATGTAATTTGTTAAATATTAGGTCCTTTTTACTGTAAACAATCTACGTATCCAAACACACCAACGGAAAGTAATCCATTTGTGATCTTTGCTTGCGATTTCTGTTGTAACAGAGTTGATGTTAATTATATTACTATAAATACATACACGATTATAAAAAAATTTGACTTGTGAAAGAACGGTAGCAGTAATTAATTTATTTTGTGTAATATTAAAGGTAAATGTGTCCAAAATCTTAACATTTAATCCACATTTTTTCTGCAAGTCATAAAGAAAAAAGTTGTTAAAATTTCTTATTGTAATGCTGTTTGATGACACTGAATGAGTATTTAGTTTTTGGTAAAGGTACCTGACAAATTTTAGCAAAAGTCAATAAACAACAAAGGGGTGAAAGGCTTGGCTGAGACACGTATATCAAAATCATATTTTCTTAATGCGGTGGTTTTATTAATAATTTCCTAAAACTTTTGACTACTAGATACAGAAAATATCTCTTGAGAATCACCCACTAAAATAATAGTACATTAAAACAAAGTTGGAAGAAAGTCTTGCAAATGTCGCAGATGTTATTCTAAATTTAATATTATATGTAAGCAGATGAGTTGTTCAGTTATAAATTATCTGATTCTGTAACACCTGATGTCTCGGAGAGAACTAAATATAATAATAAATGAACTTTGTAGTTGTAAAATATATGAAAATTTAAAGAGACTTTTCGTTTCAGATGTCAACGGATCCCTAAAACTGAAGCAACGGATAAAAAAAGATTCCAGTGCCGAATATGTGATTCTAAATTAAAAAATCTCCGAAATTTACGCAATCATATTTTGATACATGCTGATCAGAAGCCATTAAGTTGTGATCTTTGCGATTATAAATTCCGACATAGTTCTAGTTTGAAACAGCACAAATTAACACACACAGACGAGAAGCCGTTCAGTTGTGATCTTTGCGATTATAAAAGCCGATGTGATGAAAATTTGAAGCGGCACAAATTAACACACACGGCCGAGAAGCCGTTCAGTTCTGATATTTGCGAGTATAAATGCCGACTGCTTGCAGGTTTGAAACAGCACAAGCTAAAACACACTAACAACAAGTTGCTTAGTTGTGATCTCTGCGATTATAAATGCCGATATAGTTCTACTTTGAAATGGCACAAATTAACACATACGGACGAGAAGCCGTTCAGTTGTGATATTTGCGAGTATAAATGCCGACTGCTTGCAGGTTTGAAACAGCACAAGCTAAAACACACTAACAACAAGTTGCTTAGTTGTGATCTCTGCGATTATAAATGCCGACATAGTTCTACTTTGAAATGGCACAAATTAACACACACGGACGAGAAGCCGTTCAGTTGTGATATTTGCGAGTATAAATGCCGACTGTTTGCAGGTTTGAAACAGCACAAGCTAAAACACACTAACAACAAGTTGCTTAGTTGTGATCTCTGCGATTATAAATGCCGACATAGTTCTACTTTGAAATGGCACAAATTAACACACACAGCCGAGAAGCCGTTCAGTTGTGATCTTTGCGAGTATAAATGCCGACTGCTTGCAGGTTTGAAACAGCACAAGCTAAAACACACTAACAACAAGTTGCTTAGTTGTGATCTCTGCGATTATAAATGCCGATATAGTTCTACTTTGAAATGGCACAAATTAACACATACGGACGAGAAGCCGTTCAGTTGTGATATTTGCGAGTATAAATGCCGACTGCTTGCAAGTTTGAAACAGCACAAGCTAAAACACACTAACAACAAGTTGCTTAGTTGTGATCTCTGCGATTATAAATGCCGATATAGTTCTACTTTGAAATGGCACAAATTAACACATACGGACGAGAAGCCGTTCAGTTGTGATATTTGCGAGTATAAATGCCGACTGCTTGCAAGTTTGAAACAGCACAAGCTAAAACACACTAACAACAAGTTGCTTAGTTGTGATCTCTGCGATTATAAATGCCGATATAGTTCTACTTTGAAATGGCACAAATTAACACATACGGACGAGAAGCCGTTCAGTTGTGATATTTGCGAGTATAAATGCCGACTGTTTGCAGGTTTGAAACAGCACAAGCTAAAACACACTAACAACAAGTTGCTTAGTTGTGATCTCTGCGATTATAAATGCCGACATAGTTCTACTTTGAAATGGCACAAATTAACACACACGGACGAGAAGCCGTTCAGTTGTGATCTTTGCGATTATAAAAGCCGATGTGGCAAAAATTTGAAGCGACACAAATTAACACACACGGACGAGAAGGCGTTCAGTTGTGATCTTTGCGATTATAAATGCCGACATCGTTTTAATTTGAAACAGCACAAATTAGCACATACGGATGAGAAGTCGTTTAGTTGCGATTTTTGCGATTTTAAATGCCGATTTCGTGGAAGTTTGAAACGGCACAAATTAAGACATACGGACGAGAAGCCGTTCAGTTGTGATCTTTGCGATTATAAATGCCGACACCTTAGAAGTTTGAAACGGCACATGTTAACACATACTGACGGGACACCGCGTTGAGTTGTGGTGTTTGCGATTACAAATGTCGACGTTATGAAAGTTTGAATTGTCACATGTTAACGCACACAGGCATGAATTCCACGAAACCGTTGTAATTTTTGGATTATAGCAACCGACGTCTCGGAGAATTGGCACACCATAAATCTTTTCTATCCTATGAAGTGACTTCTTATATTGATAATACACTCCGTATTTTAATGTAAAAATGTTTCACCTATTCTTTATCAATTATGAATTGAAATGTCATATAAATAATAAACGTAATAATAATTATACTACAGGGTTATTCACGCAAACCGTTCATTAAAAGTTTTCATTGAAGAAGTTTAGATAGAAATTTGAAATTTATGGAGGAGAGATACTTCGGAAGAGTCTTTTCAAATGAAATAAACTTGACTTAGAAGTCAATTTCGATTATACCGGAAGTCGTCATCAACTCGTCATCAAAGTTATCTTTTTTATTATGTTTAGAATTCTAAATTTAAAAATAGGTAAAATTGCGATACATTTATCTGTCTTCCTCGGTACCTACCTTCCATCGTTTTTATATCTTGATGGAAGCGCTCTCCTTGTTCTTAATCTTCCCAGATTATGCGGAAAGAGATCTATGGCTGTGTAAATAATGTATTTTAATACTCATATTACAGCCTATATTTTTGAAGTGATAGTTATCTGCCTTATAGTTAATTAATAATAATTAGTTGTCTTATTTGGGGTCCATCGAAAATCCCAGCTTTCAGTTTCGTAATACTTAACCCAGGAAATTTTTGTGAAATATACAAAAACACGAAGCATCTTTGTCTAGAGCTTTTAACAAATTGAATATGTGAGATTAAAAAGGGCACAAGTCCAGATTGTATATGTCTATTATTTTGATAAAATTTAAATAACGTTTTTCCCTTGTTATGTGAACGAAACGCACAGAAATTTAAAGTAGTATCAGGTGAAAGAAAAAGTTTACATATTAAGAAAAATCAACTTTCAAAAACCTTTTTTCTTTAATTTCTCATAATTATTCGAGCAGGACATGGGCCCTTTTTAATCTCACATATTCAATTGTTTTATGAGCCCTAATTTAATATGCAAGGGTGGAAGGACGATTATCGATGATTTTCTGTAAAACTGTCGAAATCTGTTGGTATTCTTCTTTCATACGAATAGAGTGGACGATCGAAATGGAAGTACGTTTGTTTCCATCGTGTAAAAGCACACACTATTGACTCCTTTTCGAGCTGTTAATAAAAAGACGCCAATCATTTGCTTTATAATTTTCCAAGCCCATGTATTTTACCAGACCACTAGCATCGTTGCGATATAATAAATTTTCATCAGAAAAAAAAAACGGCAGGAGATTTTGTTCTCTGTTACGGTATAATGTAACTTTTACATCGCGAGATAAACGATTTATTTCTCTAGCCTTTATGCTAACAATTCAGCGCGCTCTCTTGAAAGATCCAAATCTCTGATGAAATCGTTAAGCTCACTTTGAGTAAATAATTTAGAATTGCATGAGCGTCCAGAGTAGTCACTGTTAGTGTCAGAAACATTGGCTCTCTGGCTAGCACCAAACTTTTCATCTTTATCCGCTTGAAACTGTGGCAATTGATGAATAGCAGGAATTGGGGGATTTTCTAAAAACCACGAGGGTTTTTTTTTCTGTGTTCCGCAAATAAAAAACATATTTAAACGTATTTAAACTCGAACTTGTGTAATTGGAGGTAACCGATATAACGTAAAGGTTCACATTTCATAATAACACATCAGCGGAATCTTGTTACAAACGGGGCCACGCGTGTATTTAAAATTGGGAATCCAGTCGGTCAGTCGAGAAGTCGTTGCCACCGGACCGACCCAGTGGGCACTAGTACCAACTCAACGAGGGGACCCCCAACATCGCCGTCGTCGCCACCCCAGCATCAGCGTCGCTGCAGCCACATCATCAAAAAAAAATCATCTGCCACTGCCGCCGACAACATTGCCGAACCCGTCCTAAGAAAACGAGGACCATCTCCCTCGCCAGCTGTCCAAGAGAAGACACCACCGGAGCCTGCCCTAGCCACGCTGTTCCAACCCAATCACCCATAGGCTGAGCAAGGACGTGTCGTGCTCCACTCCAGCCAAGGAACGTTGTCACCGAGACCGACCTTGACCAACCACTCCATTCATGGACCGACCTCGAGCTTCGCCAGTCTTCCCCGGCTAAGGAAACGTCGCCCGCTGTTCCGTCTTAGACGAATCAACAACCCCAGTCGCCGCGAACGACCCAGGACCGTATCCCCAATTTTGACGGACAAACCACCCTCAACTAAATTAATTATTTAACGTAATAAAGAGGTATTAATTTTTTTAAAATCATTATCTTAAAGCTCTACCCTCTGATAAACCTAAGGACGCACCGTCGCGACATGGTGGAGGCCTTTAGCGTGACATGGTGGAGGCGCCCATACGGAGGCCCTTCGCGACAGTATTATGGTAAATACATACACGATTATAAAAGACGGTAGCAGTAATTAATTTATTTTGTGTAATATTAAAGGTAAATGTGTCCAAAATCTTAACATTTAATCCACATTTTTTCTGCAATTCATAAAGAGAAAAGCTGTTAAAATTTTTTATTGTAATGTTTGATGATGCTGAATGAGTATTTAGTTTTTAGTAAAGGCATCTGATAAATTTTAGCAAAAGCCAATAAACAACAAAGATATTAAGGGTGAAATTCTTGCCTAAGACACTTATATCAAAATCATATGTGGTGATGCGGTGATTTTATTAATAATTTCCTAAAACTTTTGAATTTTGCCTACTAGATACAGAAAATATCTCTTGAGAATCATCCACTAAAACAGTAGTACATTACAACAGAGCTGGACGAAACTCTTTCAAATGTCGCACATGTTATTTTCATATTTTCAGTAATAAATTATCTGATTCTGTAACACCTGATGACTCGGAGAGAACAAATATGCTAAATATAAAGAATAATAAATGAACTTTGTATAGTTGTAAAATATATGAAAATTTAAAGAGACTTTTCGTTTCAGGTGTCAACGGATTCCCAAAACTGAAGCAATGTATAAAAAAGGTTTCCAATGCCGAATATGTGATTCTAAATTAAGAAATCGTCGAAATTTACGCATACATCTTTTGATACATGCCGATCAGAAGCCATTCGGTTGTGATCTTTGCAATTATAAATGCCGACAACTCGCAAATTTGAAACAACACAAGCTCAAACACACCGGCGAGAAGCCATTCAGTTGTGATCGTTGCGATTATAAATGCCGACAGCTTACGCATTTGAAACATGCTAACGCATACTGACAAGATGCCGTTCAGTTGTGATCTTTGCGATTATAAATCCAGACGACTTGCAAATTTGAAACGGCACAAATTAACACACGCGGACGAGAAGCCGTTCAGTTGTGATCTTTGCCATTACAAATGTCGAAGTTATGAAAGTTTCAATTTTCACATGTTAACGCACACAGGCACGAAGTCTACGAAACCGTTGTAATTTTTGCGATAATAGCTGGCGACGCGACGTCCTGGAGGTTTGGAAAGACGTCGACGAGAAGGCGTTAGTTAAGTAGTGATGTTTGCGATTACATCGTGGAGAGTTAAATAGACACAAATTGAAACATAAGTGAAGCACGTCCACATATACATACCTATAGATCAACTAACAAACGATGCAAGCATTATAATTAGCAAAAGGTTTTTGACAAATGTTCAGTTGTTGATTTGTACTTCGATTTGTGCATACAAGTGACATCTATTGAGTATTTAACAAACTATTTTTAGAGCGTCCGTTCCTACATCGTTGGCTATCTGAAGAGATCTATTATCTGTGTTTCCTAATCATAATATTATAATAGTAAACAAACACAAAATTAGAAAAAAAAAACATTTATTCTTGTGTATTTACAAAAGTTGACAGATTTCACCTGCGAGTGGTTAGATTTAAACGATTACATGTGATGCACCTAATAACACACACAATACAGAGAAACTCAAAGTACAAATTTGATATGGAGGTCGAAAACTAAATAATAAATAAATTACAATACAATTTTCTCCTTGCAAGAAGTCCTTGTTCTTACTACTATTTATATTGTTGATAGTGTACGCGTTCCTATTTGTAAAAAAAAAAGAAATAATTTCCTTTATTTATCCACAGCAAAAGAGTGTTGAGAATGAAAATAATAATTACAGTAAAGAACATAAACAGATGATTCATATACAGTCGAGAAACAACAAACACGTTTCTTCCTTCCTTTAAATATAATTGTACGGGTCAGAATTTAATTTAACTGAAATAATAGTGAAGACTTTTAACTTAATTATGAATAAAAAAAAACAAAACTAGAGTGTTGTCAGAAACGTAACCCTCCTATATTACATAAAAACGAAAAGGACTACATCACAAGTTTCGTAAAAATAAATGTACTCTCGGCTTCACGCTTATTGTTTACTTACAAGTGTAAAAAAGTTAACTGGAACGACGAATTTCGTGCACTCATAAATCCAGAAATACACATGCAACGTTGTAAAACGGGGGGGTTGGGGGAGAGTCAAAAGCAAATGTGTAAACGACAAAAAAAAAACGTGCTTCAGTTAGTACCCTTATTTTCTATCACAAGTTATTTAGCATTGAATTTCAAATTCATTTCGACCCTTCCCCCGCCCCCCTCTAATGTATAGGTACTATACACTTCCAAATTGAATTAATAAACAATTACATATACAATTGGTTGCATTAAATATTGTTTCAAAGAAAAGCTAAACAAAAAAAAAAACATCTTAACGTTAAAGGTAACTTAATTATCGTAATCCTCATCGATATAAAGATTTCCTCCTGTATTCGGTCCGTAATAGTTACGGGTTATAGGTACCAGGGGTGGTATGTTGTCGCTCGCAGACTCTTTCGACGAATTATTGTTCGACGGGCTGTGTGCTTTATTGCTCTTGGCGGTGGTTTGAACCAGCTCAGGTACAGGTAGGGGCGTAGCAGGGGATTGTACGCTTTCGCCGCTGCTGATGTTGTTCAGGTGTGACAAATCTATGTGTAGTTTTGGCTCGAGGGGCGTCGGCTTCACCAGATTCTCCACGGAGAAGCTCAGCTTCGATGGGTCAGTCTTCAGCAGCTTCGGCCCGTACTGGATTACCGGCGTTCGACTGACCGAGGTGCTCTGCTGTTCCGTGTAGAAATTCGCGACTATTTCGTCCGGCTTGTCCGCTTTCACTTCTATTTTGAGTGCGTTCGAGGGTGATGTCGCTTCCTCGATGTTTTTAGGTACGGTGTAGTCTAGGACCTCGCTCGAGGCATTGTCGTTATCGTCTTGGCTGCTGGCGTCGGGGATGTCTTTCACTAGGTCCTTTAGGAAGTCGAAACGGCTCTCTGACAGGATGCATTGCTTCATGTGGGACGGAGTTAGGGTTTTTGCGTTTCTTGCCTGGGTTATTTGCATCGACTTTGTTAGGAGCGACTCTACGAACAGCTCTAGAGTGCGAGGTGTTTCTGGTTAAGGAATTCTATTCGCTTACAATTATTTATAATCTAATTATTAATTATTTCTGTGACAACTGATGTTATTTAGCGTTTACAGTATTACCAAATGTCCAAATACATTTTTGATTAAGGTAGACCATGGAAGCCAAAACGTTTGTCTCAGATTACTACAGCAATTTATTTATTAACTTGACAGTTTATGAATTGACGACTTATGTTGTAACTTTTCCTGTTAAATTATAATTTATTATTTAGATTAAAATATTGTCTAGTTCTTGAGTAAGTTAAATAAAATCGAAGTTTAATTTGTCACATTTTGAACTTTGACGTGTCACTAACCTCAAAAATTATTTGGTGTTGTAAGTTACGACATACGGTTACACTTCCATGTCCTACCTTTATCAAACATTTATGTAACATCCTCATAATAATAAAGAGTGAAAAGGACCTCCCTGTCTTCTTCCCTTTCTTTCCTCTATGTTATGTTATTTGATGGCTAATAATTGTGGGGTAATTTTTTTGCGGCCAAAAGATGGCGCCAGATTAAGAAACCTTTAGACTCGGCTTTATAATCACAAGTTAACTTATCTTTCAGTTTAAATATTCACAAAGTTTCTTTTTAATCTGTCGTTGAAATTGGCCGTGAAATAGTAGGTATATTAAAAAACAAATTTCATAACACATGATTTTAGTGCACGCGTCCAGATTTGGAAAACGAGCGGAAGGACAAATGTATTTTATATTTTTTTTCTTGTTGCTTAAATGTAAAAAAATCTGCATTATTTTGTAATTTAAATATAGGAAAATTCTGTTTGAAAATGTGGCAGTTGGCGACATTGGTTGACGTTTAATATAATTTCAAACAAATGTCAATTTGAAGTCCTACTGACTGCGCCATGTTGTAACTTATAAACTTTATTAAACAATAATAATACGATACATTCCTACATTACGTTTTATACGTGTATATGAGACGCCATGTTCTTAACTTAATGCTACTAAAAGAAAACATTTACAACAATTTTAAACGTCAACAAATATTGTCAAACAAAAACCAATTTGGAGGTTAATTTTGCAGTCTTGTATCATCGGACGTAATGATTAAATGTTTTTCTGCAAATCGCAATAATCGAAAGCTTAAAGTAGCATCTACATTTTTGTACTGTATACAGGGTTAGGCAGAAAGGACGGACGTTTTTGAAAAGGCTAGGGCTGAGCACTACGTGGGGAGACAGATGTGCGGCAGATGGCGCTCGATTCGTGAGATCTTAGCAGTTTGTGTAAACAACTGTCAATTGAGGTGTTGCCAGCGCTATTACAATTGTAATAGATCTATTACTTTCTACAATTAGTTGTTACGCTATTACGCCTATGGAAAATCTATTACGTTTTCCAACTTTAATTTATTTGATTTATATTATCGAAAAATTGTTTCATTAGTACATCGTACAAATTAGGAATTTGTGTAACTAGAAGGAATTTATTTTTCTTGATGTTGATGACATATTAAAGCAGCTGATGGACAGTATCACTAACTTAATGTAATGTTCCCTTTAAATTTAGGGGTAAATTTTTCTAAAGACAGATTTTTTAACGTTATTTTTATGGGGAGAAACAAAAATTGAAATTAAAAATTTGGAAACGCATAGTTGATTGCCTACCTTCGGTGTTATTTGACAATAAACTTTTTCGTATAAATCTTTTCCCTTTTTATCTTTCTCTCTTGAAAAAAAAAAAAATAGGGATATTTAATACAAATTTAGAAAGTTTTTTAACCTCCAGGGGAAAATTCATTAAAGAGTTGGCAACATTGTTGATGGAAAGTTTCGCGCTCCAATTACGGTTTTCAGTTCAAGCTATGTCGTATGTTAGTTTTAGGTTTCAGACTGTTACTTTTAATTTAGTTACGAAATATTCAAATCTATTACAATTTCAAAGCGCCACCTATTACGCTGCTGGCAACACTTGCACGATAACTACTGTCAACATTTTTTTGTTTTTGCTGACAATAAAAATAAATGTTGACAGTTATCCTCATTTGTTTGCCTATGAGGAAGTACTTATAGATAATAAACTATTTAATGTAAAACAGGTGTCATTTATTATTCACCAACTTTTTACTACGCCATTTTATGTTAATAATTAATTTGTTTTAAATTTTTTCTATTGTTTTGAAAAATAAGTGTTTATTGCAGCACATCACTGAACGCAGACTTTCGAAATTTATTACAATAATTATACCATTGCATTTAAAAAACAAAAGTTGACAGCTGTCATGCAGCTGTCTTAAATGTATTAAAGACGCAAGATATGGTATTTTGTAGAGTTGTTTCTGCCATTTCATTTGGTTTTTTGACCGCTCAAATACGACAATAAACACCGACGCTATTCGCATAGGCGTTTTTTTGGACTCAGCCTGTATATACGTCAGATGAATGACAGTGACATCCGAAATTTTCTGACTGCAACTGTACTAGGAATTGGTTCATCCAGGATCAGAACTTTAGAGACATTACTCATAAAACAAACAGCGATTATGTTACTTCATTTTAAGCACAAACCGAAACTTAAAAACGAACAACCAACAACAATTATACTAATCACTAGAATGAACATACAGGGTGCATTCGATATGTTCGTTTGTCTCATTCTTGCATGCACTGAAACGCATTCGCTTTCCCTCATACTTCTGCTCAGAGCGTGCCCCGAGCGTAATGTCGAACGCACCCACAGGGGAAGCTGAGGAAGTGACATTTGCGCGGGAAGTACTGAAATCTAGTTTTCATTTTTAGGCCAAGGTGCGCCACCTGTGTTCGGGAAATATAATTGAAGAGTATTCTCATGGCCTGCTCCATTAACATTCACTGACGTGTATGTATGGCCGTTTCATTTCGCCTAAAATTCGGTTCCAGGAAGCATGCCGTGGAGTACTCCCCTCAGCGCTCCCTATTAAAGATACTACAGAACTACTGATAGTAACGTAATGGCAACTGCAATTACTTAAAAACTCACGAGAGGCGCTGAGAGGAGTACCGTCAAAATTTTTAAAAGTCAAATTGAAACGGCCATACATACACGTCAGTGAATGTTAATGGAGTTGGCCATGGTATTCTTAACTTTCTACTTAAGGCCCGTGTGACACCATGCAAGATTTGATAACATTTTTGTTACAAAGTGAGGGAGATGAGCTAGCACAGTGAATTCTGATTGGTTGAATTGGCACTTCTCACTCACTTCGTAACAAATCTTGCACAAGAAATATCATAGTGTCACACGGGCCTAAGGTATTACATTGTTCCATTATACTATGTGTTTTTTTTTAATGCCATAAGGGGTGGCTGGTGGATCTACCGTATAAACGGAAGGTATGGCAGCACTGATCGAGTCTATCACGGCAGTTCATCGTGGAGCCCCCGGCGATTTTTTGTTCAGTAGAGTTCCTCGTGTACGAAGTGCCTTAACCCACCGTAGAATGGTGTTACGAGCGGGAACAGCCCGATTTCTGTGCACGTTGAACTGCCGTGATAGACTCGTTATTCTTTACGATCGTCCGCAATGTCATGGCCTCAACTGACAGTTGTTTACACAAAATGCTAAGATCTCACTTCGAGCTACGGTTCTGCTGATGAAGGCCCAACTAGGCCTGAAACAGCTGTACAGACCCTGCTCGAGGAATCCGCTGTAATCAAAACCGATTTGCACAGAATCTAAAGATCTCACGAATCGAGCGCCATCTGTCGCACATCTATCTCCCCACGTAGTTGTCAGTCTTAGCCTTTTCAAAAACGTCCGTCCTCTCTGCCTAACCCTGTACTTTGTACATATTTTCATGTTGCTCGTTTCTTTTACTTTTGTTTTTCTTTTTTAGTTCTTGGTCAGTCTTGCATCATCTGACGTACTTTGTTCTTCGTTCATCTTTCTCACTATACAAATTCGTTTTTTTTTCCTAGTGTTCTTAATTTTGTCTACACACAGGCCTATTCACTTCTTGCTGTATGACTGATAATAATAATTGTGAAAATAATTGTTACTGCGAACCACTATAAACTGAAGGCTAGTGTCAACTTGTGATTACAAAACCGGGCCAGGCCCAATTTTATGAAACTGGGCCTTAGGCCCAATTTCATAAAATGTAGTTAACCACTCATTCAAGTTAATCGTGTGATTAAGCAATATCATTAGAGGAAAGTTTAAATTTCCTCCAATAATATTGCTTGATCACATGATTAACTTGATCGAGTGGTTAACTACGTTTTATGAAACTGGGCCTTAATGTTTTATATTCTTAAACTGGATGAAACGAAAAAAGCGACATCTGTTGTCAAATCTAGAAAAGTGGCCCTACTACATATTGGGATAAATGAAATCCAATAGATGGCGCGATCCCCCCCTTCTCTTTTATTGTTTTAAAATTATTTTAGAAACATCGATTCGTATTAGTACCAGAAAATCGGGCCCAGGCGTTTTATGCTCTTAAAATTTATGAAACAAAAAAGCGACATCTGTTATCAATATGTAGTAAAGTGGACTAGCCATGAAATCCAACAGATGGCGTAATTTCCCCCCCTCTTTTTTATTGTTTTTCGTTTATAATTCAAGAATTCTAAACATCGATCATCAATCCATGTACCAAAATACAAACAAAAAGGAGCGAAAGTTACAAAAGCGAACAGTTTGTCCATTGGTTGGTAAGTATAAAGTTACATGGAGTTAATTGTAAAGTATTAGAATGTTTTCTTTTTTTTAGAAGCCGACAGCTCAGCAACTTCTGTATAGGCGTTTGATATTAAGATCGCAGCGCTACCGTGGATAAATCTGAACCTCTGTAAGCTACACGGAATTTTTGTAATGCACTTGTTTAAGTGCATACTAATACAAATACACAAGTTGATTTAATGTGAATGTCACATATAACACAATCCTGATACATCATACACTCAGGATCGACGCCAAAACACGATTTGTTGTGTAGCTTACAAGGGTTTGTTTAGTTGACACCAGGTGGCGAACGCTTAGCTGCAAACTCCAATAACAATTGTAATAAAATGTTGTTTCTTCTTGACACTTGGTTTTTCTTAAATAAACACAAAACTGAGAACATAATTTTCGTGTGGAATATAAACTAAATGAAAGACAAGTTTGTATTAGTTCCGTAGGCTACTAAGGATTGTTTTTTTTTAATCACTCAGTAGAATCTCGTTATTTCACACGGGCAAATAGTACCTTAAATATTTAGAATTCTTTTGGTGAACTAAAGCTTCCGATAAACCAGAGGAATTTCGATTATAAAGTCTTAGTTATCAACAAATGAACAACTTTTAATCACTTTCATTAGCTGCAGCAAACTAATTATACCAAGTGACTAAAGTTTTCTCTGATCAAGTGGCCTACGAATCTACACAATCTAATTGCAAATTACACGAAGCAATTACTCTAAAGTGATTAAAATGGTCAATGACAGCTTAAAAAATGATGACAGCACTCTTTTGTGCTTAAAATATCGCTTGTTACATTCCATCGATTACGCTCTCGAAACATTTCCAAACACGTTCAAGTTTTGACAGTCGCTTCACAGGCCACTTCATCATTAAAGTTTTTTAATCGCTCGTTATACCTGCAATAAACGCCAAATGGTCGCGTATTTTGGTCAGGAAAAAAGGATATAAATTATGACTGGTACAGCCTGTGCCACTTTTCCAACTTCCTCATCTGTTTGCATGATTTTTTTGATCCGGCCCTGAAACAGTGCCCCGTTAAACCGAGACGCACACGACGAGACGTGCACTCACCGCCGGAAACCGGGCGTTGTATTTTTTCTTTTTCGAAGGCATCGCCGCTAATTTTATTCAACGAACTTGTCAACAAACCTTCCAGCGAGTGACAGCTCTAGGTTATGTTCTGGGAACTTTCGTCCGCGTCATTTTTTCAACCAGCTGTTTCGTTTTGGCGGGATAACCTCAAAAACTTCGTCCGCGATGTGAATCGAAAATTAATAAGTATTTTAATTACATTGATTATTTTTTTGGGCGGAAACAATGGAGTTTGCACATATGAATCGTGTGGTGATTCTGGTGGACATGGACTGTTTTTATTGTCAGGTCGAAGAGAATCTTGACCCGGGGTTACGTGGAAAACCCATCGCTGTTGTACAGTATATTCCATGGCGAGGTGGAGGGTGAGTCCTGCTTATTACAACTTCAAAATTAAATAGTTGCAACAATTTTCTTGTGTAGCATCATTGCGGTCAATTACCCAGCGAGAGATAAAGGCGTAACTCGATACATGAGGGGCAACGAGGCAAAAGCAAAGTGCCCCGAGATTAATTTGGTTTCAGTGCCGTGTGTTCGAGGTAAAGCTGATATATCTAGGTAAGTTTACAACTCACTAGGAAAGCGTCTAATCTGAACTCACTGTTTTAAATGAAATTGTGAGACTTTCAAACTATCACAGTAAAGTTAGCTGTTATTTTAAACTTTCCAGTTTCTGCTTAAAACATTCAAACTTAGGAATCACTTTAAAACAGCCTACTCTGAAGTATTCATTTTATGGCTATGTAAATAAATAAATTTGTGTGTCTTTGTATTTACAATAAATAAATACTGATTGTTGCAAGTAGAAAGTGGCAAGTTTAAAATGATCCTCAATTAATTGCCCTAGATGTGTCTTCTGTTTTGTAATAGATTTTCATATATGGTAATAGATGGTGTTATTATAATTATGGTCAATGTGGTCCTAGTGTCAAAAAAATTACCTCCATTTATAGAGTAATGCATTGTAGTACTTTGCACACTGTCTTAGCCCTTATTAATGCACACATTATTTTAAACTACTACCAATCTATACTTTAACATTTAACTGTAACAGCATCAACATCATATTTAGAATTCGATCGTCTTTTTGAATAATAGATGGCGCTAAATTAACCAAGCCTCTTGGTATAAAATTAAGAAATAATTTCAAGGAAATATTTAAATACTTGAAGAAATTCAAATGAAATGAGATTTTAGCAATTTCGCAATAGCGTACTGCAATTCAGTAAAAATAATGAATATCTGCAATGACATCAGAAATTAATTCAACTTTCAACCCATGTGACCCATTTGGATTAAGTTTTGTTTTCTTAGAAATGGCAACACTGTGTCTTCTGTAGCTGAATTTAGTAGTTACCTACTGATATATGTATTGTCAGTAAACACTAAATAATTAAAGAAGTTGAAAAACTTTTAGAAAATGAAATAATATTCATCCCAAACCCACGTTCACAGAGCTTCGCCGTGGCGACACGAAATCAACCAATAGCGTTTCGTTAAAAAATGTTTTTCATCGGCATTCGCAACGCCATTGGTTGATTTCGGGTCGCTAAAACTCTATGAACGCCGCTTAAGCAATAAAAAATTTCATTATTATTTTTAGCTTTTATTGCTTTTAACGTAAAGTTTATAACGTAGCGAATTTCTCCTTTAGCAGCGGAATAATGAATCGTTTGTAGTGGTTAAGTGTTTCAAAGAGTTGGCAACACTGTTTCAAATTGACGTGTATTTGTCATTGACATTCGTGGCTGTAGGTGCTCTGTTGTGCTGAACCAAGCATTCCCATATGGTGATACCTTAGTAAATCGCAGGTATTACATCCTCGAACGATTTAACACAAAGCAGTGCATTGTCACCAACAATGTGTTGCCTATACGATCACGTGGGTTGAAATAATTTCTGATATCTCTGTAGATTTACGTGTTATGAAAGTAATAGCACTGGCAACACTGTCAAATGAAAATTTGTTGCTTATTATTGTTGGGGACTAAAAGTGGCATTTACGAAACTAAAAGCAGGAAATCAAACCGTGTAAAACAATTAGCAATTATTAGATTAATGCCAAGAGGTATTCAGTCCTATTTAAGTGTAATTTAAACGTTTTTTTTTGTTACTTAAAAATTGCGTTGCAAATTGGTTTTGTTAGCAGTGGATTCCTCGAGCATCCTCTGTACAGCTGTTTCGGCCCTATTTGGGGAATCGTCAGCAGAAGCGTAGCTCGAGAATTCCACTGCACAAACCAAACCAACCTGTCCTAGATTATTCGCATTTATGATGTAAAAGTAATGAAAAGTTTAGGGGACGATTGTTTTTTATTTAGTAGAAATATGCTAGGATTGGCAACACTGGTATCAGCATAAAAAAGAGCTTCAAAATTACAAAAGAGGACGAGAATAGATGAACTTTGGCGTTTATTTATTTAAACCATTAACAAAAGACGTTTTCATCGATAAATAAATAAAAGCTATAACGAAAGATGTTTAAAATTCGTAATTTCCACGTTTTTGATTTAGTAAAAATGTACTAGGATTGGCAACACTAGTATCAACATAAAAAAGGCGGGAAAATTACAGTACAACGAGAATCGATGAATTTTAGCGAGACGAGAATTGGTGATCTTGAGTATTTATTTATTTAAACCTTTAACAAAAGACTATCGACCTTCCACGTTTTCATCAATAAATAAATAGAAACAATGACAAAAGATATTTGAATTCGTAATTTCCACACGTTTTGATTTAGTAGAAATGTACTAGAATTGGCAACACTGGTATCAGCATAAAAAAAACGTCTAAATTACAAAAGAAAACACGAGAGTTGATGAACTTTATCATTTTTTATTTATTTAAATCATTAACAAAAGACGATCGCCCACGTTTTCATCCATAAATAAATAGAAACGACAAACAAAAGATATTTGAATTCGTAATTTCCACACTTTTTGATTTAGTAGAAATGTGCTAGGAGTGGTAACACTGATGTTTGATTTCGTAATTTCCACACTTTTTGATTAAGTAGAAATGTACTAGAATTGGCAAAAGACGATCGACCGTCCATGTTTTCATCAATAAATAAATAGAAACGACAACAAAAGATATTTGAATTAGTAATTTCCACACTTTTAATTTAGTAGAAATGTGCTAGGATTGGCAACACTGATGTTTGAATTCGTAATTTCCTCGTTTTTAATTTAGTAGAAATGTACTAGGATTGGCAACACTGGTGTCAGCATAAAAAAAGCGTCGAAATTACAAAAGAAAACGAGAGTTGATGTACTTTAGCGTTATTTATACTATCTATTAAACTATCTATTAACAAAAAGACGATCGATCGCCCAGGCTTTCATCAACAAATAAATAAAAACGATAACAAAAGATGTTTGAAACTATATCGAATTTCAACTTTTTAATTTATTAAAAATAAAAATAAAACAATCAACTTGTTGGTAAAGAAGAATTCGATTTTTATGTTCGACGAACATCTTGACTTGATGACAGGTGTCACCACGAGATGACAGAATTAATTCAAACATAATAATTATTTATTTTATAAGGACTATAAGGGTTAAACCTTGCATGGTTTGATCGAATTATTTTCAAGTGATTTATCAAAAAACGGGTTATGAAATCAGTAATTTTTCGACATGTCTGAATCCACTAGAAGTTGTCTGAAATTTCAACAGAAAATCAACAGATCTAGTGTCAGTAAATTGGCACCGCTGGTTTTAAAAGAGAGCGAAAATATTTGATACTTGTGAAGTTGCAGCCACGGCTATGTGCTTTCATTTTCCTCGAATTTGACGTGATACTGACTAAGCTGCAACTTCACATGCACCATTCATTTTTGCTCTCTGCATATAAAATTACCTGACTAGAAAACTTCTTTGTCGTCTTCTTTTTCTTATTTTCTGCATGGCAAAAAGTCTTAAGTTCTGGTTATACATAATCTAAAATTTAAGGAAAGCATTCTGTAGATGTTATACATAGTTTAAAAAAACGCATTTTAATAATATTCTGTAATGTAATTAAGTTTTTTTAATGTAAATTAAATTTCATTTAAATCACTGAGTTCAGGTGTAAACATGAGCCTGATTAAAATTATAACATAATTATGTATCCTCATTTCAGTTATTCCTAATAACGTTAATGCAGTTTCAGTTTCTTGAAGTCGTTACTTTTGCTAGCGCTTAATAATTTCTTTTATGTTTTGAATCTGTGAAGCTGCAACTTCACACGTATCAATCATTTTTGCTCTTTCTATATAAAATTACTGTATTGCCAAGTTGGATTCCTTTGTTTTGTTTCCGCAAAGAGTTTTAAGTTATAACGCGTGATCAATATCTTTTCTAATCAAGTGACCTATGAAAAAAAAATATGTCTTTGTTTAGTTCCTTATTTCAAATGCCATTTGAATTATTTTTATTGCATTCCTATCGTTTTGTATAGGAATGCAATATAAATATGTAATTCAAATGGCATTTGAAATAATGAACTAATCAAAGACTGATTTTATTTCCATAGGTCACTTAATTAGAAAAGATATTGATCACCTGTTATATCGTCTTTAATTTAAGGAATGTATTCTATACATGTCTGTTACACATTATACAAAAATTTGTTGTAGATATCGTGATGCTGGTAAAAAAGTAGCCGACGTGTTACAGACTTTCACTGATTTACTAGAACGAGCCTCAGTTGACGAAGCCTACCTAGACGTAACCAATGCTGTAAACAACAGAATACAAAACTATAAATGTGTAACCATCAACCAACTACAAAGCACACATGTAGTCGGTTACAGCACCGAAGATTTCCTGCACAGTGTTACCGGTAATGACTGCCTGACGGAAAGCAATTTGAAGCTACTGATAGGAGGCGTCATTGCCGAAGAAATTAGGGAAGCCGTTTATAAGAAAACAGGTGAACACTTTACATTTTGTTATTAACAAGTAGGTTGTTTTCTATGGGGGTTGTTTCTAGGATATAAATGTTCCGCCGGAATAGCGCACAATAAAATCTTGGCTAAACTAGCATGTGGCATGCACAAACCAAACCAGCAGACCATCCTACCGCAGGACAGTGTACAGCAGTTATATGAGAATTTACCCGTGAAAAAAATCAGGAGCCTCGGGGGGAAATTTGGGCATGAAGTGACGGAGGACCTCGGGATTAAAACGATGAGTGAATTAGTCAAGTTTAGTGAGAAGGAACTCGTACAGAGATACGATGAGAAAACAGGGTAAGTATGACAAATCAGTATTGTTTGAAATGATGCACTGATTCATGTGGACTGTATTGATAATGTTGTATTCATTTGTTGTTACTGAATTTTGTTAATCCCATGTTTGATGCAATGTATGATACGAAGTTGTTGTAGTGTCCTCTGTTGGACGCATCTGGAACGTCGGCCTCTTCACCGCCAAATGGCGGCAAATTTGAAATTCGCTCCAACAAGTATCATATTTATTTTTTTGCTCAATTTCAGTTACATGTTTGACGCAATGTGTGTTACGAAGTGACGGTAGATACGAATCTAGATACGAAGTTATTGTAGTGTCCTTTATTGGTCGCATCTAGAATGTCGGCCTCTTCACCGCCAAATGGCGGCAAATTCAAAATTCGCCCCAACAAGTATCATATTATTTTGTTCAATTTCAGTTCATGGTTGTACAAAATAGCGCGTGGAATAGACCTTGAACCTGTAACAACCCGCTTAGTCTCAAAGTCCATCGGATGCTGCAAGAGATTCCCCGGACGCACCGCCCTAATCCACCCCGAGAAGGTGATTCATTGGCTGAACGAACTGGCCGAAGAAATCTCCGAACGCCTGGAGAAGGACACAGAAGAAAACAACCGAAGGGCGAAGCAGATGGTCGTCAGCTTCGTGCAGGAAATAAACCGCGAAGACATTTCCGGCTCCAGGACTCACCCCTTGAATACGCACGAGCCCAAGAAGATTGCAGCCGACGCTTTCGAAGTGATCAAAAAGAATTGTCTTCGAGCTGATGGAACGTTCCGCTTGAAGTTCCTGGGGATCAGTGCGACGAGGTTTGAAGATAATAGAAACGTGCCCGATATAAGTTCGTATTTTATTACAACGAAGCCTAAGGGTAACGATTCCGAAGTAAGAAGCAAGTCGGGTGAAGAAGTCAGGAAAAATACTTGCGATATTGCATCGTTTATACAAAACATGGGGGGGAAGGCAAAAGAAACGATGGGGGAGTGTCAAAATGAGTCAGATTCATCGATACTTTCTGCAGAAACTGAGATAATATCCGGGGGCGAGGAACAGGAAAATCAACCGCCGTTGCTTAAAGAAGAAGACCCACATCATTCGGAGGAGTCCGACGCAGATTCGATAACCGACGAAATGTTTTGCCAAAAATACCCGAGTGCCGCCGTGGCGAGTACATCTAAGCAAAGCCCAGTTTCATACTTCGCTGATTTTTTCGACAACTTGAAAGACGAAAAGCCCAAATCACCGGCGGAAAGGAATTTTAACACCTCGCTCCATCTAGAGGAGGAAAACCCCGAAAGCGAAACGAATGATTCAATCCCAAACGAAGAAGAAACTAATTTCGATCTATCACAGGAATTATGCCAAGAATGTAACAAAAGCGTACACAAATGTGATCTCGTTGCACACATGGACTACCACTTTGCCTTAAAACTAGTGCGAGAGGAAGCACACATTTATCAACAAGAACAACAACAAAACAAGAGTAAACCAAAGCCTGCGGAAACAAAAAAGAGAAACAGCGGTGAAAATAAATCAATGAAGCGCAAGCACGTAGATGAAAAATGTTTAAAACTCACTTCCTTTTTGAAGGCGGCAGATGATGAGGTGAGCGATGCCGGTGAGACTTGTACAGAATGCAGTAGGAAAATTCCTGTTGGGGAAATGCTGAATCACATGGACTATCACATAGCGAAGAAACTGCATTTGCAAATCAACCCGGTCAAAACTTGCAAGGTGCAAAGCTTGAAGGTAAGCAGGAAAAAGCAGGATGCAAAAAGCAATAACATACCGAGTGTAAGTTCCTTTTTTAAACCGTTATAGCATATTTGCAGGGAATGTTTTTATTCGTGTGATATTTGTATGTACAGAATTTTTAAAGTTTTATGCATTTTAAATTAGAATTATAAATATTTATATTAGTATGCGTGCGATTTTATTCATTATTATGTTGCTTTCTGTCACCACTGCAAAATTGCTTATTACATTCTTTTTTCTTGACTCGTTTTATTGGGTAAGCTGCTTTCGTAATGTAAGCCTTTTAATTACTTTTATTTATTTTTATACACAGTGGTTTCTAAGTACCTGCTTTTTTTAACTGTGCATGATGGACACTAATTTATTTCTATTTGAGTTTCACAGTTAAAAAAAATAAGAATCATTTTGTTATAAAAAACAATTAAAAAAAGAATAGTAACAAGTAGAGCCATCTATGAATCAATAGCTAAAGCATTTTTATGATCTATTAGTAGTACGCTTTGATTATATAGACCACTTGGATAGCGTATTGGCTCCGTACACATGTTCCAAAAAAAGAAGCAGATATAGAAGTATTCTTGAGCGTTATGCGCACGTGAGAAATTGAAGACTGGACAATTCGTGCACGCACTAACTGACGCCGGATTAGTCCTACGCAATGAGGTGTTATGTACTTCTAATACTGTCTCACTCTCACTTACACATTCCACACTTCTATCACTTCTATCATTGTCTAACAATTTGGAACATCAGATGTACTCTTCTTACACAAAGAATGCGCTATCCACGTTAGTCTATATAATCAAAGGTAGTACGTATGAATGGAGTTGGCGATGCTGCAAAGCAGTAGTGGTAATTTGGCACGCCATCTCTGAATTATAAATAAAAATTTGTTTATCACAACTTTACTATGCTTATGTTGTGAAAAATACGTTTTGTTGCATAAAACCTTCAATTAGTCATTTAACCATAACAAGTAGAATTTTAAAGTATGTACATAATTAAGTAAGCGATTTCTATGGACCAATGATAAAGTGATTCAGAAAAAGACTTTACGAAGTTGAACAAACAAAGAAGTATTTTATATGTGAAAATAAAAAAAGGTTCTGTAGTGTCGCTCCCTCTTCGGCATAGAAAAATGGCTCTGAACTAAGAATGTAACTAGCCAGATAAAGAACCAAAGAATATTCACTTAGAACAAGAAGAGACAAGAACAGAAACTGAAGTGTCGCTCCTTGTTCTAAGTGAATATTCTTTGAAAGAACTTTGTTATTTATTAATCTAGGAAGCTGTGTTGCGGTACGTCTTGAAATACGTAGTCATCAATAGATGGCGTCAAATGAGGAGTAAAAGTAAGGTTACTGTATTTAGAAGGTACCGCCATTCATTTCCGCGGCTTCGTCCCCCAAATTAAAAAGGACGGGATGAAACGCTAAAGAAGAAACAGGATAGATACATAACAAGTTACTGTTGCTAAGGAGTTTATGAATGAATTTGATTAACCCCAAATTAAAAGAGATAGAAAGTTGGCGCTACCTTCTCGATACAGTAACCTTAAGTAAAAGGTTCTCTAAATTTTTGGGCATGCGCAGACTTCTACATACGTGACTGGTCCACTTCTTTATTTGTTTCCCTCTGCAAGAGGTTTAATTAACGTTAAATTTTTATTAAAACTTTTTTAAATTATAAATTATTTTGCATTCCTGGCAAAAATTTAAAAAATAGCCATTCAATATTGTCAAGAAAGGCCCTATATCAATTTTAAAGTATCGTCACAATTTATCTCAAAACTGCCTCAAATATTCCCCGCGCCCATAAGCTGCATCCAACATAGCAAGTATACAAACTTAGACAACCTTTAGCTTTAGTAAATCAATGGATAGTGGATCAAGGCTAGCGTCATCACGGTCAAACGTTTTTATGGAAAATCATAGAATAGAGCGGTCATAATACCTAGCTTTAGCAATGAATGCAGTGGCAGTGAGAACCAGTGGCGCAATCTATGAAATGGTTATGACTAAATTTATCAAATTATATTCTAAAGATATTATTAACACTACGCTCAAGTCCCCTGTACACGAACGACGCAAATAACTATAAGGTCTGTTCCAACTGCGAGTTCTGACTAATTCCGAACCGTTCAAAACATTCACTCATCAGAGTTGTGCTTCTCAAAGAGCTGTCAAAATAATTCACTACTTCGAAGGCCAACTGATTCGAACGGTTCTGAACTGGTCAGCACCATCAGTTCGAACAAACCTATAGTAATAATATTAATAATGGTGGTAGTTTGCAGTGCCACCTCTGAGTTAAGACAGAAAGCTTCTTGTAGTTTCATTGAATAATGAAGACTCATTTTATTGTAAAATAAACCTGACTTTTGTTCCACAATTTTTTTAAGTAGGTATTTTGGTACAAAATAAAAAATTATATGGTCACCTGCGATAAATCAATGGGTTACAGTGACTTTATACACATAATGTGGCCAAGCAAGATAGGCGGCCATTTTGTGGCAAGTTTCAAATTATTATACAAGCGACGGCTAGGGCATTTTAACTTGAGTTTAAGAAAAGAAATTTAATAAACGTTGTTTACATTCCATATTCCTTAATAATGAATACACTTCCAAGATAAATCGTATAACTAAGGTTGCTAAGCGTCCCGCATTGGGTTTCTTGACAGTTGACAGCCCTACGTGTGCCAAATGTATTACAAATAATCTAAAACTCCACAATAATGACTTTAACAAAGCAGTAACTTTTCTAAACATTCTAAAATCACTGAGCGGACATACGTAAAGACGTAAATTCCACAAAAATTTGCCACTTAAATAGCAAGGATGGAAAATGTAACCTTAAGCGTTCCGCGGTTCCCGTGGACCTAAGCGGAAGAGGGTCCAAGGAACCGAATTCACGTTACTTTTCCATCCCTGCTAAATAGCCGCCTGTAGCAGTAACCAATCAAAATGCTTGGCCCCACTGTCTTCTATAAAGTCACTGTAAAATGGGTAGTGATGTCAATATTGTAACTACCGGGTAAAAAGTACCCGTTACTCGGCGAGATCCGAAGTAACGGGTAGTCGATACAAAATGTACCCGGTACTGAGATGGAGCGGCGGTTCTGCGATGAGATTTGGTATCGCGTTACAGCCGTTACAGGTATTTGGTAACTACTGTTGTGTATAGAACGTCTCGGTACTCGGTATATGAATCTCGGGCGTAAATTCGGCGCCGCGCATACCTAGCACAGAAAATGTGTGTTGTAGATCAGTCGAACGGTCCTTAATCGCTAGAAGGAACAATGTGCGTGTTTATTTATAGATGTTAGATTTTTTAATAGCGGCGGCTAGTAGGGAACAGCAATATTTATACGTCGTGACTGCATTATGTGTAATGTATGAAATACATACCTACATGTACCTACACGTTTTGTCGTTATGAGTTTGAATAGATTTTTATGCTATAAATTAATAAGACAGAATATAATAATGAATAAATGATAATGAGTGTATTTGTCCATATCCGTGAAGCATGACTCGCTTCTATATGTATCTGAACTTCGGTAGATGGGTTTTTTAGGACTGGCTAACATTCTTTGCCTGATGTCTTCTACAACTCCTTCTGTTAGTACTTTAGGTCTACCAGAGGATTTTCCTTTACATACACTGCCTGTCTCATGGAACCGATCTGCAATACGGTGAGCATGTTGACGGAACGTATCTTGTGTAATATCTTCATCATGATAAGCTTCTTGAAACTAATGAAAGCAAGACATGAATGAATACTGCCAATTACCATCCTGATCCCTTTCACCAGACCGAAAATACGCTTCTAAGATAAACTTATTATGTTCTTCAGTAAACATTTTAAACTAAAAATAAAGCACATATAAGATTTTTTTCTACTTTGTTTATAACAGTTTTACGTACCAGATTAGTTAGACAACTAAAACAGAGCCTTAAGCCTTTGTTATTACAAAAGAAAACACAAAATGACTAAAACCAGGGAGAACTTGTATGTACGTATGTGCGCTACTGAAAGGTCAATGACACTTACGTTTGACAGCGTTTGACATGCATGGAAGTAAATATTGGTACAATATTGATAAGTGGAACACATTTTCGATATAAGGTTGGAATAACTGCAACTTCACACGTGTCAATCATTGTTGCTCTCATTGTAGTAGGTACTACATAGGTAGATGTATTGGTTATTACCGGATCGGTACTTTGTACCGGGTACAAAGTAACGGGTATTTATTTCAAAAGTACCGGGTACCCTAAATACTCAAAAGTATCTGTATTTGACATCACTAAAAATGGGTGAACACGTAGAGGCATCTATTACCTAATCATTTACGCATAAAATTTTAAAAAAATTGTAAGGTTAAAAAGTGGCGCCATCTATTGTCATCGTAGTGAAATTGTTGTAATTATCTTTTATGATGCGATTGCAAATTATTTATTGTAAAAGAACCTGGTTATGTTAGATAACATTTGTCACGTAGATATTTATTACTTAGAGTCGTATTACACTATGATATTTTTTGAGTGAGAAGGGCCAATTCAACCAGTAGGCATTCACCGTGGTAGCTTATCTCTCTCACTTCGTAATAAAATTCTTATAGTATAACTATAACGGTATTAGGACGATATGCTTGATACAACGAACGAGAATAAGTTCTATGGCCGAGGCTATAAATTATCCGAGTTCGTTATATACACATCGGCCGTATGTTGTTTTATAGTTTTCGTAATACTAAATGATGAAATAAATCTTTATTTTGGTAAAAACATTCATAGTAATAAACTTCGATAAGTAGGCAGAATTATGAATGTGATTTAGTTGTAACTATAGCAACGTGTGAGATACAGAGCAAATAGTACTAACAGCCGTGGCTGTTAAGTTATAACGGCCACCGCCGTTATGGATAGCATAACAACTATGGAAGCAATGCAGTTATAATGAAATAACATTCAAGTATTACGAGAAATTTGATAACAATTTTATTACAAAGTGAGAGAGATAAGTTACCATGGTGAATGCCTATTGGTTGAATTGGTCCTTCTGTAGGGTGACTATTCGTCTCGGATTTTCCGGGACAGTCCCGGATTCTAACTCTGCATCCCGCATAGGTACGCGTCCCGGAAAATGTCCCGGAATTAACAATTCGTTTATTATCAAAATAATTTAGTTTCTATAGTATGTATGTATTTCCATGTACGGGGTGTATTATTTTCGGAGCCTTGCATTGACGTTACTCTAAAAGCTGCCAAATGCAGTTTTCAGTCAAATTCGAAATCTTTCGGCGCAAGATAAACGAATTTGACCGAAAACTACATTTGACAGCTTTTAGGGTAACTCCGAGCAATACAAACGGACAGACTTTAAGAATACAAAATTATATCGTCACCTACAGTAAAATAAAATAAGAACGAGTGCAAGGAACGAGTGAACAAGTGGCGTCATCTATTGATCGTAGTGAAAATGTGATTGCAAATGATTGTAATTAAAACCTGGTTTTGTTATACGGAAGTTTTCAAATACATAAACGTTTTTGCACAAAATAAAAAATTATATTGCCACCTACAGTAAAATAAAATAGAAACTTCTGAACGAGTGGTGCCATCTACTGGTCGTAGCGAATATGTAGACATTTTTTTTAATGTGATTGCAAGTTATTATAAAAGAAAGCCAGGTTTTGTTGCAGAGAAGTTTCCAAGTAGATATTTATGCATAATTTAAAAAATTACATCTATCATCTACAATAAAATAATTAAAAAAAAAAAAAAACTGAACAAATGACGCCACCTATTGATCGCAATGAGAATATTAAAAAAATTTTATGTTGCAGTTGCAAATTATACATAATATTATGTAATTATGTAACAATTTATTATACAGTGTCAAGTATAAAAGCTTTAGAAGAAATGTACATAATCGTTATTTATTAATTTAGATTATTTGTTGAAGTTTTCTTTAGGTCTGTTCGTTTGTTCTGCACTTTCTACACTTCTAACTCCTCTACTCTATTTTTCTCACACCTACTTACATTATATTACATTTACATACATCTCATTCTCTCAGGAGCTGTTGATGCAAAAAGTGTAGAACAAACGAACAGACCTTTTGTAATTTTATTTGCAGATTTAAAAGTTGTGTTGGGGGTAAATGGGCCTGCTCCTGTTTAATTTTTTGAATTAACATTGAAATAATTATTCACATTTATTATCTTCAAGCAAGTTCAAGTCTTTCTATTACTCTCTCTCTACAACTTTTGCAATAGAATTGTTCATAATTAGGTTCACTCCTATTTTCATATTTTAAGACGTCTTGAATTTCATACTGCATAAAAAAAGTTAGATAATAACTTATCAATTAAATTTTTTATTAAAAGAAAGTAACACTCTGTTAATAAATTTATTTCAACGCAGCTTACACTGTTAAGAACAACTGCCATTTATAATATCGACACATGCATTACATATAAAGTAAATAAATATAAACTGTTTGAAATTCACTCGTGACGACAGTCCAGTAATAACACAATAAAATAGAAAAAATAAAAAGTTTCACTTTGGCGTAAACAATTTACAGTTCCATCAGACAAGCAAATTAATTTAGTAATAATTGTAAGTGTATGAGTATTCTTCGAAATAAAGCGTAAATTCATAACAGCGCAACCTCGATTTATTAGCGGGGACCTGAAAAATATAACGACTTTCTTGACTTGCAAACAAACTAAGATTTGATTACAAAATTTTGATTAAAAAAATAAAAAATTATACAGGGACTTAATAATGTCCGCCCCTGCTATATGAAGGTCTTCCTCTCCTGTTATCTCTGGAGTGGTACTGCTGATTATGCTGACTCTCTTGTACATACTGATCGGCGTAAGTCGTTTTGTTGTTTTGGAAGTAGTCAGTCGTCTTGGCCCTTTTCGGTTCATTCGCTTGGAAATCTTTGTAACCTCCATAGCTTCCAGCGCTGTCAAAACCACCTCTACTACCTCCACTATAACTGTCGTAACCATAATTTCCACCTCCCCCATAACTGCCGGCGCTGTCGAAGTTGCCACTTCTGCGGTCACCACCGTAACTACCGGCACTATCGTAACCATAGCTTCCTCCTCCTCCCCCACCTCTATTATAATCATTATTATTTCCTCTACTGTAATCATTACCTCCTCTATTGTAGTCGCTTGAAGATCCTCTTCCACCGCCTCTGTTGTAATTACCTCTTCCTCTTCCGCCGTAATCATTATCACCTCGCCCTCTGCCATAATCACGTTGATTATAACCACTTTCCCCTCGGTTATAATCACTCGATGGTCTACCACCACCACCTCTGGAAAAATCATCGCGTCCTCTTCCGGTGTTTTGAAACTGACCACCGCCTCTTCCACCTCTTCCTCCACCTCCCCCGCCGCCACTGGGGCCAGAAGAACGTTGTTGCCAGGAAGGCATTTCAGGAGGAGGAGGCGCCAGCTCATCAGTTCGACCACCCCTATCCGGGACCTGCCCAATTATGACTCGATTGACAGACGAGCGCGTGTTCTTTCGAACTGAAGCGCTGCTGGTTTTCTCGATGATCGCCAGATCGTCTCTAGCACTGATCAAGTCGGAAAGATTCACCTCGGGTTCGACGCGCAATTGCTTGCGCTTTTCCATGTAAGTCTTCGTCAGTTGCTCTTCTTTGCCTTTCATTCTATCAGACCACTGCAAACGGTTTTTTTTTTAATTGAAATCAGATTTACATTGTTTTAAAAATGTACCTGAAACGACTGAATCGTGCAGTCCAAACGTGTGAGCAACATCTCCCTTCTAATCGTGTACTCCGCGTGCAAATCCTGTTGAACCTGCTGCAAGATGTGCCACTGCTTATCCGTCAGCGTTAGATTAAAAATCGGATTTCCGATCAGTTCACCGCCGCCTTTCTTTATGTTCGCTTCGACGGTCGGCGTCAGTCTTGAAAACAAAGTCTTCACCGATAGATTCGTGGGGGGCTTCGGGAAACGAAGTGTCGTCAAAATCAGTTTCATGTTCGCAGCGTTCGGTGTTTCTTGCTGGAAATCACAAGTCAAATTCAAAACACCGATAAATTAATCCATCGCCTTACGAGTTTCAATTCAATCTTCTTATCGGGCTTTCTATCTTGTATGATCCTCGCTGCCATTAATTCCGTTATTAAATATTCTAAGAGCAGTCTTTTATCGTCGGCTTCGACCAGGCGTTCCGACATATGTCCATGGGTTAAGTTCTCGTAGGGGCATCCTAAATAACGAAATAATTCGCACTCAATTCAATTAGAGATTAAAACCCACCTAATTCTTTCAAGAAGGAACTTAATTCCATGAGAAACGAAATCGAATCTTCGTGTGACGTTATCTTGTTAACTTGTTCATCAATGTTGCAGAGCGAACGCAACTCGTTCGTTAGGAAACTGACCGCTTCGGTGTACTCTGTGTTTTTGGGGCCCTCTTCTATGGCTTTCGCGAAAGCGGACTTATCATCGAGTAAAGTTCCGGTGTACCTGGAAGCAAACACGCTGTAATACTTGAGATAGGACAAAAAATATTAACTTACGATATATCCTTTAGTGAAACGATTATGCTGTCGTCTCTTGTGACGGTCATCTTGCTTTTTTAATACCAAATGTGCTTTAATATGCCCGAAAAATCATCGGCACTTGCGGCAGTCGGTTGAAGTATAACCTATAATTTTTGACAGTTGATTTTTGCTTAATTCAATCGTTTTGCATCCTTTTCTTGCACATGAAAAATGAGCTTGATAAGTTAAATACGTATGTCTCCACTAACACGCAGCATTGCCAATCTGAAGGATTTATCTTTTTTTTTAGGGATTTTTTACCCAAGTATAGTGAGTGGAGCAAATACATTTTTTAATTAAAAACGAGGAATTTTTGGAGGCTTTATGTTTCTTTTTTGTACTGCCAATCACCAGAATGTCACTGTTATTTTACTTCAGCGCATGAATTTTATAAAAATTTCAATTTTCATGCGTTTTCTTACATTTTCCTACATCCGTGTAGTGTTGCCAACTTAGGAATCTTCTCCCTATATTTAGGGGTATTCTGTTAAACGTTAAATTTTTAAAAAGTTCCTCCTTTTAATTAACGATCCCAACCTTTAAAAAAAATCACTAAAATGCAAAACACAGTGTATTCGAAAACGATTGGACGGCGTTTAAATTTCCCGATTGCTAGATTATTTTTAAAAGTTGCTACTAAATTCTGTACTATTTAGTTACCATGGGATAATTAATTTATTATTTTATCATGTCTACATGTTCCCTTTCTCATTTAGAAATGAAAAATATACGGCGATAAAAGTGGTAATACGAAAAACATTTTTTGATAATAATAGTGAAATAACAAAAGAAAATCAAAATGTAAACAACAGCACGCTACCATGGCCAACTCCATTAACATTCACTGACGTGTATGTATGGCCGTTTCAATTTGACTTTTAAAAATTTGACGGGTACTCCACTCAGCGCCTCTTGTGAGTTTTTAAGTAATTGCAGTTGCCATTACGTTACTGTCAGTAGTTCTGTAGTATCTTTAATCACAGAATAACCAGAAGCGACAGCTTTTAAAACTCCCATAAGGAAAGCATTGGAGGGGGGTGAGTATGAAATTTACCCCCACTTTACCAGCAAAGTGACGGTTGAAGGAGTATATTCAAAAAAAAGGTTGGTAATCATGGTGTCGTTACTCCTTCATTTCATCCATTCATCGGTGACAGTAGAGGCTTTAAGTCGCAAAAATGTCAAACACGTGCATTAATGATAGGTTAAATTGGTTCGAGAATTTATTAATGTATTTCTAAAGGTAAGATATAAGAAGCATACATATTTATTATAGGCGTTTACGGAAATTATGATTTGAATAACGGAATTTGTAAATTTAGCAGCCTTCACGTTCGAAATTGAAATTTTTCGTCTACATTACATTATTACGGTTAATTCGATTGATTGAAACTGATCCGACATATTTCCGAAAATACCTTACATGTACGTAAATTTGTTAACATAAAAACATTAAAACCATTAATTAGAGCTTATTCTTTTATGTAATGGCGAGACATGGATGAGCCCTATGTCAAGCTTGTTGAAAATATGGTAATTGTAAATCAATCTGATCTTGTACTCTCCTGTTTTGAAATTAGGCCGACGAAATATAAAATGCTCCTTACATTTGCATATTTGAATTTTCGCGCCTCAAAATGACCGTTGAAGGAGTTCGGTGTGAAGTTCGTGATTATCACATTTTTGCCGAGCTGTCGCTTCTGTCTATTCTGTGCTTTAATAGAGAGCGCTGAGGGGAGTACTCCACGGCATGCTTTCCGGAACCGAATTTTAGGCGAATTGACACGGCCATACATACACGTCAGTAGAGAGATATCGGTAAAGCGTATAACGCTTACGTTCGTAAATTACGCAAAGCAGTATTGTGTAAACGTATTGCAGTATTTACTTCCTAATTTACAGTTATCGGAACATTGAATACCGCGATACACAAATATATCTTATAAGTTTTAACTTAACTTTTTATATTTGTACGAAATAAAAATTTAATTAAATTCTCAAAAACAGAAGCCTTTTTGTCTAAAACTAAGTGGTAAACAAATGTAAACAAAAGCCTGCCGTCAAATGTTACAACAGTGCGCATGCGGGACTTATACGTTATGCAAGTAACGCACGGAATTATTTGCTCGTAAATTACTCCATGCGGTAACGGTATTAACGTTTTCGTCGTTAAGAATCGAATCGCGCATGTCTCAAATGTCAAATTAGCGCAGCGTAAATACTGCATAACGTTATTCGCTTTACCGATATCTCTCTAGTGAATGTTAATGTTGCTGGCCATGACGCTACAGAAGTAATTTTGGTCGAATTCGTCATACTCAGCAGGAACAGCAACGTTGTAAGGTGAAAATTACTAGGTAACACGACAGCGCGCTAAAATCAAAAGCCTTTCAATCGTTTTTGAACACATTGTATAATCTGGAAATGTGATTTTGGTTATATTTTTGATATTAGAAATTTGTTGCAAGTCGGTTTAGTGGGATGACTCATTGGGCAGCAAACTGTCAATTCTTTCACAATATCATGTGTTCATATTGTTCATTAAATTTTCAAAGTTCATATTTGTAATTGTATTTTTTTCTTGTGTTTACAGATGTTTTTATTGAAATGTTCTGTTTTTGATTTTTTTAAATTTTTGCTTTCAAAATAATTTTTTTTTACTTTCATTCATAAGTCCCCTCGGTCGATTTTGTCCCGCCCTACCAAAATTAAAATCTGGTCTCCTTATGCTCTCTGTTGTAAACGGCCGGAAATTTAAGTTCAAATTTATTAAACTGAATCAGTTTACTTCGACCATATCCGCTGAAGAATTTCAAAGTTAATCTTAATATAAACTTTCCCAGGCCTTGGAGGCAAGTTAGTCTCAACATAAGAGGCCCTCCTAGATAAAGCCCATTAAGATTACCGTAAGATAAACATACCGGCAATATCGCGTGAGACCAAGAGCTAACGCCTACCTGGGCCGATAAACGCTGGTCTAAAAGCGGACCAAGTACCACCTTAACGTTAGGCAACCCGAGTCCCTTCGGTGACCAAAATTTGCGTTTTAAACAAAAGTTGAGCGATTGGCTGCGAGAGTCCAGCACTCCCTAGAGGGAATTTGTTTATATTTGAAATGAGATAATGACCGCGCGGAGGGAAGGAATTGAAAAATTGTAAATTAATGCTCGCTTAGCGATCGTTCTAAACGGATGTTTATTAAGTCTTGGTCAAAATTCGGTTGTGTGCCCTTTTTGGTTGATTTATATTTTTATTGCGTTCAGAGATTTTCCTTTATCTAAAATTCGCGGAACCTTTTTATATACATTTTTTTAAATTTTACTTGAAACTTGAAACGCGAAGCTTTCCGGTTTAGTCCACCTTCCCCTGAGGAGTACGGTCAATCCCCCAAAGTCCCCAAACCTATAGAGAAGAATAAACCAAAGAACTGACGCTGAGTCCCCTCTGCTGCTGGGATCTACCCCAAAACCCTACTCGGTGGGTGATTTGTCTGTTTTCTCTCGTAGGTAAAGAAAAAGTTATAAACTTTAGTCAAACTGTAATAAGAAATCAAAAAAAGTTACGAAAATAATTAAATAATTTTTATTTAGCAACATAAAAATTACATTTGAAATACAAGTGGATCCTTTTATCATAATAGTACGTTGTCGTCGTCATTATTTGACCAAACCGAGTTTTTTCGCCTCGACCTCGTATATAAGAAGCCTCCACATTTTCACAACAAACACTTCCGCCTCCTCATCGAGTACCTGCAACAATCGAGAGTTACTCCAAGTTGCTAGAATAAACGAACGAACGAACGAACCATTTGAACGTCTTCTAAAATTACTTGCGGCTGCGAACCCGCTAAAACCTTCGAACAAATAAAATCAACCAGCGTCGGTTCAGGTTCACCGATGTACTCGATGATTTTTTTATTGATCCAGGGCCGGATTTTCTTTTCCATTAGGTTATTGTCGATGGCCGACCAATCTAGTTGATAGGCAAACAAAGCGTTCTTCTCCGTTGGGATCTTTTCGATCAAGGACTTGATGTGCTTTCGTTTTTCTTCCTGCGACTTCAACGACTCTTCAGATTTCTTTTCTCCGTTCTCTTTGTCTTTTTTACTCTTCTTATCTTCGCTATAATCTAAAAGTAAATTAGAAATTTAAAAGATGCGCCAGGCGATGAGGCTAAGAGTGTTGTACCTAATGGTACTAGTTTTCGCTTTTTAACCTGAGTGTTTGTGTCATCCTCATCTGGGTTGAACACCTCTCGCAAGTCAGTTTTCTTGCGTTTGGGATCTCGTTGTTGGCCGTGAGGACTAAAAACTATCGGCTTGCTTAGTGAGATTTTCATTGTGGTCGTCGGTAGTGGGGCACTTTCGTCATTTTGATTTGATGCAGTCGAGTGTCTGGAGTCTTCCTCCGGTTGAACTTGCGTCCACTGAAAGTAAGAAAGCAAAAAATTAAGTGCTTTAATAAATTAAAAAGGAATAGAACCTGTGCGGGTTCGTGATGACCATCCGAGCTGGCATCTTGCTCTTGTGGCGCCGGGCTAAAGTGATTGTCATCCATGTCACTGTCGCTATCTATAGGTTCTGCTTCTACTGCTGCTAATTCTTGAGCTGCTTGTTGGACTATGTACCTACAACAAAAATACGATTAGGATTTTCAGTGTTTTCAAAGCTTGAAGGTTCCCCCACTTTTCTCTCTCTTCTTTCTGCCTTTGCCGATCCCTTTCCCTTTCAGCTTCCCTATCACGTTCACGTTCTCTCGCCCTCTGCCTTTCCAACTCGCGTTCCTTTTCCCTCTCTCGCTGCTTCCAGTGTTCTAAATTGACGTCTATTAATAATTTTGGTTTATACTGCTCTTCGCGCTCTTTCTTGGCCTGCAAGCACAAACGAGGTGTGTCTCTCTCTAATCTTCAGCGAACGACACCGAAAACTTACCCTTTCGAATTCGGCGTTGGGGTCTTCGAATTCGCCAGAAAATATTTTCGCCTTCAGCTCCTCGATTTCCTCCTTTTCTTTCATGCGATCTCTGTTGTCGGATTCAGCTTCTTTAACTCTCTCGGCGATTCGTTTTTGTAGTTCTCTGCCCCTAATAATTAATAATTTAATAATGTTAGAAGAAGCTTGGACGTATTACAAAGACGAGCAAAGTATTGCAAAGAAAAATAATTTGAAGGAAAAAATGAGAAAAAACATGAAAAGCTTGACAGAGCAGGATTAAGGGGATTGGAGATACAAATACTCATCTGGCGGAATATGTTGAATAGAAAAAAAATTCAAATTTCGCGGCCAAGCAATTCAATTAGATGTGCATAGCTAATTTCATATTAAAAAAAAATTCTGAACAGCAATTTCCTTTTTGTTTAATGAAAAACAGGAAGACTTGGCACAGCAGGAACGAAGGGGTTGGAGAAGTTAGAAGAGGTTAACAATGAACAAACAGAAGGGTAAAAAAAATTACGCTTACTTGTAATATTTAACGTCATCCCTTTCATCATCATAGTCCTCCAAAAATTCTTTAAGCCTCTTAGCATCTCTTTCCCTTTCTTCCTCTTTCAGTCTCTCTTTCTCACGTTCTTTCTCGTACTCCTTAGCTTTCCTTCGTTCTCTAATTTCCCACGCCCTAAAAAAAAACTCGGTGTTTTAATTCTGATCTTTTGTTTTTGGGGGGGTGGTAGTCGTTTACCGTAGCCTCTCTTGATATAGACCCTCTTTCTCTCTGGCCCTCCTCTCGGCTTTCTTCTTTTCTTTAGCTTCCTCTTCCATTTCTTTCTCCCTTAGTAAGTCTTTTGTACTTTTGCTTTTATCTTCTCTTTCTGAACCCCGTTCTCGATCTCGCTCTCTCTCACGATCACGATCCCGATCCCGATCCCGGTCCCTATCCCTATCTCTCTCCCTTTCTCGCTCTCGTTCCCTTTCGCGTTCCCTGAGCTCCCGCTCCCGCTCGCGTTCGCGCTCCCTCTCCCTTTCACGCTCTCTTTCCCTTTCCACTCGTTCATGTTCCCTTTCCCTGCTGCTCCTATCGCGCTCTCTGGATCTGAAACGTGCCTGGCGTTAATGAAAAATAATAATTTTAATCTTCCTGAGGGGGAGTTGGTACCTCGATCTTGAATGCCTGCGCTTCTTTTCCTCTTTGATGCGCCTGTGAGGGCTCGGAGAATGCGAGGGGGAGCGATCTTTCTTGTGCACCTCCTTCTCTTTCCTCCGGCTGACCTCCTTTTCCTCTTCCTGTCTCTAAAAGAAAACGCACGCTTGAGACGGGCCCAAATGTTCGCGCCGTCGAATAGTGATAAAATGTTAAATCTCATACCACTCAGACCTGGGCCGTTCGTTACAAATCTCACACGACTCCCCCTAACCAATCTGCTGATAAAAAAATAGACAAATTGTCAAGATAGTTTTGTTACTTTTCATCGGCTCGAGAAAAACGCGCACAAACAACAGAGTATTATTTAAAAAAAAAGGCATGAGATTAATTTAGGTGTGCTTTTTATTGACTGTAAAAAAAGCATGGGTTAATACAAATAAATATTACTAAACTAAAACGGTGTGTTATGGACTTTCAGGATATGTTCGAAAATATAGTTTATTGTTGGAATTTTGTTGCATCTAAATTTTATAGCTAACGTAGATCAATAAAATATTTATTATAAAATTTTTGAACGTTTTTCTGTACCATCAAAAAAAAATCCTTACAAGTAATTTAATAACCTTGACCGGTAATTTTTTTTTTTTAATTATTTTATTAGTATCATTAGGTCCGTTATTTACTTTTCATTTTACTAACACCTGGGTTGTGTTCGAGAACTACACCCTCGAGTGCAATTTGGGCGTGTATCGCATCTTTCTTACACACAACTTTTAGCTTATTTTACATCTCGCTCATCCCTTTTAAGACGTCTCGTGTTTACACTATTACCACGCATTTTTCACAACCCACTTTTAAGTAGAGCGTGGAAAATGCGATCGTTGCCATGGAAAAACGTAAACACAAGACTTCTTGAAACAGATAATCGAGATGCAAAATGAGTTAGAAATCGTGCGTGACAGAGATGCGATACACGCCCAACTTGTACTCGAAGGTGTAGTTGTCGAACACAGCCCAGTATGAACGAAAATGGTTGGAGAGACAGTTTGAATTTCCCGCGTCTCTATCTAGTGATTTTCATTCTTTGTGTGTGGCTTGTGAAAAAAATATAACCACATTGTTCTTAATTATAATAATTAATAATACACAACCTTGCATTAATTACATCTCATTATTCACATAATTATTGATACTTAATTGAATCATTATTACATTAATCTCGTTTTCCACATTTACGTCTGTATGTAGTAATGCATTTCAACTTTCCAAAAAAAAGAATTGAAAGGCGGGAAATTTAAACTGCCTCGATTATTTTCGCTTATACAGGGCTGCGTTCACAATCATAGCTCCGAGAGCATCTTGGGCGTGTATTCGTGTCTTTCTCACTCACGATTTTTAACACATTTTGCGTCTCACTCATCAGTTTCAAAACGACTTGTGTCTACATTATTTCCATGACAACGGGCGCACTCTAAGCTTCCTACTTAAAAGTGTGTCCGTTGTCGTGGCAATGAAGTAAACACAAGTCGTGTTGAAACGGATGAGCGAGACGCAAAATACGTTACAAATCATGAGTGAGAAAGACGCGATTACACGCCCAAGACGATCTCGGAGCAATGATTGTGAACGCAGCCCTGTATGTGTATAGGATGTGTAAAGGATTGTCCATAGCTGCAGTGTTACCAACGTGTAAAAAGCAAAAATCCTTTCAAGAGTTACCAAAAAACTCCTTTCAACATTGAAAATCCCTAAAATTTGTTACTAGATTCAGGAATAAATTTAAGAAAAAATCCTAAAAAAATCATTAAAAGCAGAAACAAAAGGCGATCGATTTACAGCGCATTTTACATTCGGCAGATTAGTATGTAGTAAAATTTAAAAAAAAGAACAATTTGAAAACAAAGAAAACAAAACAATAAAAATTCTAAAATAATCGAATTAAAAATATAAATAAATAAAAGCAAAAGACAATCGATTTTACAGCACGATTAATTAATAACTTTTTTCAAAAAATAAAAAGAACGATGAGAAAGCTAAGAATTTTTAACAAATACGAAATAATAAAATTTAAAAAACAATAGAAACAAAAGATAAATGATTTTACATCACAATTTAGTAGATTAATAGACAAATTTAAGAAAAACTTCAACAGATGGCGCTATTGAATGGCTTATAACAACGCAAGTCATTTTTTGTGACTGTTTAAAACAACTGTCAGTTGAAACTCAATGCTGGTTTATCATGTAACACGTCAATAACACTCAACAACCAGTGAATCACTCTCAAATGAAACAAATGAAAAAAAAAGAAAAGACTATCGGCAAGTTACAACAGATGGCGTTGTCTAATGTCCTACAATAACGCAATAAATAGCAAATAAATAAATAAATAAAGAGCAAGTATGAGCTGTCTAGGGGCTTTCAGTTTCTTTTTACGAAATAAAACTCAAAAAAACTTAAATTCATCCTTTATGTTGGCAACACTGTACAGCTGTCGTTAATTTTAACGTCAACGTTTGAAGTGAACGAAACGGTGTGATATTTGCTGTTGCTATGGTAACAAACAATGATAAATAAATTAGGAAAAGTCGTTGGAAAAAGTGTTTTTTGTTTGTTTTTAAATTGTATGTTGCTGATCGTTGATATGTGAAAATGAATACGTGAAAAATACATATACAGAGGCTATTCCACTTAAAATAACGACGTGACGCAACGCCCAGACTAAACGGAACACTCCGCATACAATAATTTACTTTTAAAATACGCTTCAGGTGAGGCAGTGAAACTTTAATTTGAAAATATTTTTCCTAAAATAAAAAACTACTGAAAATATGAAAGAATGAGAATTATGACGTTTTAGTTACACAGACAAACAGTCTGCCATTGCCAACACTAAAGCTGCTCTACTTTGAAACATTTTTATTTGATCGCACGGTAAATTTTGTATTGTAAAAAAAAATAAACGAAGAAAATGCCTGAATTACACCAAAAAAAAAATAATAATAGGTTTCTTTCTAAAGTAAAATAAGGTTTATAAAAAATTGTTGACAATAGGTCAGGTGGCGACATCGCGCGGTCATTTTTTGATCTAACACTGTGTCAGAATCGGGTCTACCCCAACTCAGCAACAGACGAATCATCAACTCGCATTTCATCAACACCCAACTGATCAACGCGACACAATATCATCAACGACCCTATTAGTCAACGGGACATTTCATCAACTGTATTATTTTTCATCTTTATATCACTTTCGGTTATATTAGAAATTTTGTTTAGTGGAAAAATTCAATAAAATTGATGTATCTTGTTAACCGTTGATAACCTATTGATAGTTCTCTCAAGTATACATGTAGAAACCAACATTGAAAAGTTTTAATCGCGACATCCTGCGATCGCTTTTTGACCTAATAAAATTTCTGAAAATGCTTTAATTACTCAGAAAGATCATTTCCTGTTAACGCACTGCACCAATTTTCAAAAACATGACTGTCACTTAACTTAGACTTTGAATTCAGTTACACGTGTTTGTGAAAATTGAACAAAATGTAAACACAACAGACGATAAGTAATAAGTACCATCTCATAAAATTTACTCTGAAATTCAGTCTGTTGATGAAATGTCTATTGATGAGTTGGGTCGTTGATGTTATGTCGCATTGATCAGTTAGGTGTTGATGAAATGCGAGTTGATGATTTGTCCGTTGATGAGCTGAGTCGACTCGGTCAGAATCTGTTACAATCAAAACTGACTTGCAACACATTTTTAGATATCTGTTGTTATTATTATTATTGTTGTTGTTAACATTATATTCACATCGTTCGTGTATAAAAACTGCACTTAATGTTATTATGTTTGAGTATGAAACAAAATTTAACAATATTTAAATATGTAATTCAAAGTTACAGGCAAATTAATTTTTCTGGTACATAGATGGCGCCACGGTTTTCAGAAACATGGCATACTATTTTAATAGCTAACGTCATTATCTAATCTATGGTCATTATGGCCTCTCCATTGCAGGATTCTCTTCTGACATATTGAGTTTTCATCCAAGTTTGGTAGAACTGATAATTGCCTCACAGTATAAGTAATTACCCAGTAGCGTCACTTAAACGTCAGTGTCAAAAAAGCGGCCATACTGTTTGATACCCTTATGGAAATGCAATGTAATTTGCAGATGGGTAGGTATCAAACAAAATGGCAAATGTGACAGTTATATTCGAGTGACGCTACTGTATAGATTCTCATACTGTGATGTATTTAGGGTAGGTTCCACTTAACGATCAAAATGATCAAAGCAGCGGTGGCATTGTTCCACATAACGCTCACAACGATCAGAACAATAATAATAGACGCCTGGGTGCGAGGCTAGGAAAGCGATCACATCGCCCACAAAATGAACCTGGGTCGGCGTAAGACATCACACGTGACGGCGCGAATTTAAAATATGTAATTGAAAAGTTAACCTAGCATTTTGCATTTTGGACGCAGTTAAACTTAATTACTGTTTTCCGTTTTACCGTAGCAATATTCTCTTGAAAACATAAACACAACAGAATCTCTGAACAAGTTCGTGAGAAGGGCACACAAAAGCCGTTCCACTTATCTCGCCGTTAAGACCAAATAATACAAGTGGAACGACGCTACGTACTCTATAGAACATAATCATTGTGATCCTTAAGTGGAACCTACCCTTAGAAGGTTATCTTGTTCCCATGAATCTGATAGTGCATTCGACTGAGCCGCCTGTGCTCGATGTTTGTGTGCACTGGTTTTGCTCTGACAAGGAAAAACTCGCACAGTTTCGTACATTTCAGATACTTGCACGCAAAGAGTGCGCATCCTATCGGGTTGCATGCTGGTTTTGTTCGGCTGGCACGCGCTACAGTTGCGGACAGAAAATTTCGGATGTCACTGTCATCCGTCTGACGTACCTATGCATATAGGAATGTTTTAACTTTTACGGCCTTTCCCGAATATTTCACGTGTACCGAGGTTATAAATACGAATTCGGACAATTTTTGGGTCATTACTGTCGGCGGAATACCAGTAACATCCGAAATTTTCTGTCCGCAATTTACAAACGTGGAAATTACATAAGTAATTACCAAATACCGACACTTAAATGACACTGCAAAAAAGACGCCTTTACTGTTTGATACGTATACGTAAATGTAATGTAATTTGCAAATGAGTAGGTATCAATTTCTCTTGAACTAATAACAGAATTCAAACATATTATTAATAAGAAAATATATTACTATGTGACGGCAGAAAATTACTTCTTTTTGAGAATATCTTGTAACCTCAACATATCCGTGAATTTTAGGTTTTTCAGTTTTTCCTCCAATAATCTATTGCTAACTACGTTCATTTCACAACGCGATAACCTCAAAGTTACCGTCTGACAGTTGCACTGTGAAAAAGTACAGTTCTAAAAATTGCGAATTTCGAGCAAGCACACTCGCCAGTCGAATGCAAATCTTACATTATATTCGCGTCATACAAGCCAGCCGAATGCAGGTTTGAGGATGCACTCCACTAGAGCGACCCAGTCGAATGTGAAATTCGTTGCAAGCTCGAGCTAAATGCGCAATAGTGCTGCCAGTCGAATGCACTATGAGGTTTGACTTTAGCCGTCCTCCATTTACAACTTATTTGAACGCGAATCGATTCAAGTTCACTTAAAAATCACTGATTGCATTCCATTTGCAGTTACTCATTTGGTGAACAGTGATGAGGAAGTGATTGAGTTTCCCCTCCCGCACCCCGTACTGATCAAGCTGGTTTTCTAAATCAGTTATCAGTTTCATGTGATTTCATACGTATTTTGAGGTTATGTTAATTTTAGTTCCAAAACATCATTCCTTTAAGAGTCTCTCTGTTCACTTTAAAATCAGTTCAGTTCAAAATCAAATTGATTTGATTTTGGGTGAAGTGAATGTAAACGGAGGACGGCTTTTCTCTCACTTAAGGTTAACTCGTGATGTCATAATGACACGTCTGTCCGGCACAGCAAAGTATATTCGCGTCTTTGAACGAAAGAGTCGCCGCGGGCGGAATTATGCGGAAATTGCGAGATGGTCATGAAAAAACACGTGTCGTGACAGTTGTAGCTGCGAGCTGTTAAGAAGGGAGCAAATCAGTGAAGAAGTGTTTTATTTACACTTATGGCTTCGTATAAATTGTAATGTGTTCCGTACCGCAGTGTAAAAATCGCGAAATCCTTACTTTTTTAACACAAAAATGGCGGAGAAGTGGTCATAGACAGCGCCATCTAGCAGAGATGAAAAACGTCAATAAATAGAGTGAGTTTTAATTTGCCTTTTAAAGATGAATCTAACACGTGTCCAACAATTATTGTAGTATTATGCGTGGCTGCGGAATCAAACGTGAATGTCGATTCTTACTTCGCATCGTTAAATTGACGTCTCAAATATTGACTGTCAAACAACAAATAATTTATTATTCACGTTTTAATTATTGTCATTTGAAACAATAATTAGTAAAAAAATGTTTGACTCCACAGACACCCAGAACTACAATAATTGTTGGACGCCCGTTATTTACAAAAAAAAGTTGAATCAATTTGTAAGGCGAATGCCGAAGGAGAAAAGCACCTAGTAAGTGGGTCACAGCCGCAGCAGGCAATAATGGATAACTAGTCTAACACTTCCCCGACAGACTTGGGGCTTGAATGGTGAAATGTGGTCCTGTCGACCATTTAATGTAAAAACTTGGTGGATATGCTCAATGGATTTTGTCACGTGTTATGACGTAACGAGTGACCTTCCTTTTTCAATCGAGGCAACCTCCTATACACAATTCAGCCCTGCCAACCTTGCCTTGATCCTCATTTAGCGCCATCTATTGACGATATATCAAAATTTTTCATCTTGCAGGTTAGAATACATCAGAAATTCTTATTTAGTAATTTTTTTTTTCAATCGTTAAAAAATCTTAATTTCTCACAACAAAATCAGTTATTCCCAACGCGTAATAAAATTGTTAAATAAAAATGTTTATTTTTGATTTAGAGATGGCGCGCCAAAACCACCATCAACGAGCAAAGAATTACCAGGAGGAAACCTACGGCAGTAGGAGAATGCAGTTACATTCGACGGAAGCTACCACTATGCGGTAGGTGAGTTTCTGCAATACGGTGGTTTGTTGATTTCCTTTGTTGAAAAATAATTGCCGCATTTTGTGTTTGCATCTGAGTGTAGAACGAATCTATGTGATTGGTAGTACGTATATACAAACGATACATTGACAGGTTACTGTAGACTTCAGTTAAAAAGTGCACTGAATGACTTTTAGGTAATTTTTGGAATTTTTCGATGTTCAGCGGTGCAACAACCTTAAGGTAAGTAAGTTCCTTTCAAATACTTTTAGGCCCAATTGTACAATGCTAGTTTAAGTTTAAGCTGGGCCTTCGTCATAGAACTCCAGCGTATAGGATCTTATTTATTTCAATCTGGTTAAGTAAGGGCCAATTACATCGCTTTTTTTAAGCAGAGATTAAATTTAAGTCGTGTATAGAATGTGATACTTACGTAAATCCAGCATAGTGTCCGGCACATTCTAACTGATACTTAAATTGAAGTTGAAGAGTCGATTAGATGGTGATTTGACATTATGCTGTCATGTATTCACGACTGTCATATTCTAAACACGTCTTAGGCCCAGTTGTACAATTCCAGGTTAAACTTAAGTTTAGCTTAAGTTATGAGTTTAATAATCGAATTTAGAGGAGACTTTAAATTTAAAGTCACTTTCAGATGTCAAAACAAATATGAAAACACATTTGTTTACACATCTGAATGTAACTTTAATTTTAAAGTCTCCTTTAAATTCGATTATGAAACTGGCCCTTAGCTTCAGCTTAAATTTAACTGGCATTGTACAACTGGGCTTTAAAATTAATCTATGATTAAAAATGCGGT
This sequence comes from Dorcus hopei, assembly GCA_033060865.1. NCBI lineage: Eukaryota > Metazoa > Arthropoda > Insecta > Coleoptera > Lucanidae > Dorcus > Dorcus hopei. The sequence continues at coordinate 69,851,616 of CM065425.1, read as the reverse complement.
GCGATCAAGCATAAGTGTTTTATATACAACGGTGAATTGTGTGGTTTGTGGTCGTTTCACAATTTTATAAAACGCTTGTATGCACGCGCCTATGAGATTACGGCCATATTTAGTTAGGTACCACTTTGGACAGGAAACTACTGTTAGTATGACTCCCTCCTGTTTATTCTTTACTCGTAGATCACTACTGTTACAATAATTATTTGCAACAAATTTTTAAATATGTAAATTATTGTTGAATAAAATTTTGGAGGAATGATTTATGACCATACAAATTATGGCCAACAAAATGTTTCATTTGGAATGTCACTTAATTAAATGTAGTGAGAAGTTGAACATATCCATACACAGATGGCGGTGCTTAAAAAACTGCGAAAGCAACATTAGGGTTAGCAAAAAAGCTGTTATTTTACTTGAAGTATCTGGCAGGGTTTTAACGACTGCAACAAATTACTTAGTAGCACACCTAACACGGCAACGAAAAAAAAAATTAAAAGTGATAAGAAATGATCGATTATTTCCGAACATATGCCAAGAATGTGGATGGATGGATCTTAAAAATTTCATACATGTACTTTGTAACTTACACTGTCTCATCACAAGGGTGCACAATCCGCTTTGTGGATGTCACACGTCTTGCCGCGCGTCGTCTCCGAGATTAACGGTGACAATTATATTAAGCCACGGACCGTAACTTACAAATACAGTCCGCAGCGATCACTATCTAACTAACAACGAGTTCGTTTATGCTGCTCTAAGAATAACACAATTCATATCAACAGCATTTACTAATAACAGAAACTGCCAAGCACATCGCACCTTCTTCAATTCTTCGGAATTTACAAAGATTTCAACTATGTAATTACAGTGGCCTGTATTCTCATCCTGTGATTAATTTAATAATGCGTTTATTTCACATGGCAAGTGTCACTCTCTTACACTTTAAATTGACATAAAGCTATATCTTTTTTTTTTGTTTTTGTTTTTATCACGACTTAATCATAAGATGAGAATACGGGCCAGCGAGGTTTAATATTTCTTTTGGATCTCATCGAAAGTACTCGGCAGTTGGTGTTACCGTCACTAGTTACAACTTGAAAAAAATTAAAAAAAGATTCTTAAAACGTCAATTCACACTTGCACAGTTTCTTTTTCTTTTCTTTTACACATACGGCAAAGTTATATAAGCAAAATAGTAGAGAAATGCAAGTCTAGTGCAAGTGCAAACCGAGTGTAGGTACAAGTGTTGTATTTGATGTCACATTACTCACCGGCGGCGCTCCGGGCCGAACCTAGGAGGAACTGCGCCGCTCCATTTGCCTGTTTATAGTACCATATGAGCGCAACCTCAAAGCTAGTACGATAACCTAAACCTAACCACGACACACAAAATCCAACCTCCACACACTAAGTACAGTACACACAGTACAACAACATAATCTAACAATTTTACTCTTTTTTAACAAACCAATTAAGTAATAGCACATCGTTATAGATTCAAAACAAATATAACCATTTCTCTGTCTTTTGCAATTTATGAATTCCTTAGTGGCCCTGCATCTATGTTGCTATTATGATTCTGTATTTTCCAATTTTTAATAAAATAATTTAAAAACGCTGACAATATCCGAATGATTAAATATTGTACTATGTACATTATACCCCATGTAAAAAATTCTTTCTTTCAGTGTTTGATAATATTTTTGAGTGTTAGATTATGCTGTGAACTTTCTCCTCTCTCTCTCTCATCACTGAATAAAATCACTCGCCTCGATTTCATAAACAAATATTTAAGAATTAGAAAAATAATAGTAACAAACTTTAAGCTCTGTCAAACCGAGTGACCACATTGGATTCACATAAAACTCGTCTGCCTCCGAGTACTAGACTCACCTTCATAATCTCTCGGAACTTCCCGATCTCTCGGGTGATTAAATCACGTTTCTCCTCCTCCACGTCCGCCTCGTCGAGGATTTTGTTGCGCTTTTCGATCACCTCTTCTACAAAACAATCAAAGAATGAATGCACTTACTCTCCGATGACAATTAACGAAACAACCTTCTTTTTTAAGCTCGAAGTTGTTCATCTCTTCTTGATACTCGTTTATGATTTGCTTTATTCTTTCTACGGCGACGGCGTCTAGGGCCTGCGTTTCTTCGTCTAGGGGCTCTTCTTCTTCGGGCTCGTCCTGAAGGGGGGACGAGCCCTTCTCTTTCTTGCGCCTTTCAGCTGGAAACGAGATGAAACATCAGCAAGTGATCTATGTGAGAGAGCAAGGCCCAGATGCAATATGACGACATTCATCCAATTAATATTTATTGTAGTGAGAGATTTCAATTTTAAAATATAGTAGGACGTTAGGACGTTGCTTAAAAAAATAATATTTGTGACAGAATATCCAAAAAAAATTAAAAAAATTGCAATTTATAGCAAAAAAAAAAAAACAACCTTCTTTTGCTGTTAAAAATTTAATTACAAGTAAAAATAGACTGTCAAGTTTCTAAGCTCTTGAATCCATGATAGTTCTTTTAATAAAAAAAATTAATTTTCTCAATAGGTAAACGCAAATTAATTGCCATGAAATATGTCATGTTAGTGTTAAAAAAATTGATGAAGTTTTTAGCAAAATTGAATGAATTAAAAAAAATAATATAAGTCAACATTCACGCAGTACATTCTATGGTTTTTAAACAACTTTAATATCTACGTTTAATAGAAAATCTATTACTCACAATATCGAGAATGCAAAAGCCACTATTTCATACAACACTCTCACAGCCTAACGCAAAAGAAATTATTTAAAACATCATTTGGACCTACAAATCAAAAATAACTTGACTGCACATTTGCCGCTGATCAGTGAAGCCAACTTATGCTATATGCCAAGCGCAGGGTTGCCAGATTTCTTAGTTACCGGAAATGTTCAATGCTTTCCTCGAACTCGCCACTCTTGTCTCTGCCGTCTTGTGAGATACTACGTACCGTGTCACTCTCGTGAGTTGTTGCCAAGTTAGTGCAAAATTCAATCTAAATACAGTTTTACTGGAACACTCAAGTATCTCACACGACTTTGTGAAACGCGAGTCGCGTTTTAGTCCAGCGACATTGAACACATGTCTACATTGAAAAGAGAGAAAAGCAAGTGACTTTCGCACTGATGTACGTCCTTGTTCTTATTGAAAATAAATGTTAAATTTTTAAATTTCAAACACCACAATTAATAGAAATTAAAAATATCGAAAACAAATCAAACAAAGGTGTGATTTCAAATTTTCAAATGGCGCAATTTCGCCCAATCTATCTGGCAACCTTGGCCGAACGACTAAGTTAGATTTCGCATCGTTATAAAAGTTCACGTCCGCCAACTGCGACGGAAAGAGATACCTACCTTTATATTCATCTAGTACAGTTTTAGTTTTAGCGTCAACCTTAGCAACAAGACGTTTCTCACCGACCATTAAGTCATGCAGCAGGCGGACCGCCCTCAGTCCCGCATCGGGTCCGGCTAATTCGCAAAAGCCGAAGGCCTTCACTCGCTTCCAGCTGATGACAGGGCCGCAGGCTCCTAGTATTTGCCTCACCATCGTGTCCGGCGCTTTCTCTGTTATGTTTCCTTGAAACAAAAAAAAAAAAATTTATACAGTTTAGTATCAGTTGGTCATTTGTTGGCACTTTAGTATTTTACTTTTTATTAAAAGAAAGAGATGCCACGTTTTTTGAATAAATTAGAAACAGCAAACATTGATTAATTCTAACCAGATTTCTACATAATAAGCAAGCTAGAGAAGGAAACATTGTGCACATTCAACGGATACCAGCTGCTGAGTTGCTTACTCAGCAGTCATTTGTGATTGGTTCACATTAAGGTAATAGCCAATCACAAACGATTGCTGAGTCGGCAATTCAGCAGCTGCTGTTCACTGAACGCGCATTGTATGTTAATGATAAAGACTGCAATAGAGTAGGCACTTCAGTCTTTGTCTTGACCACATTTCCTCCTTTGCATTAACCAACTTGCAAACAGATATGTCACATACATTTCTTTACACATGATATATTAAAAGAATTTTCAAGTGGCTTTACATACCAACAAAGACAGTTACAGGTGGCCCTTGTATCTGCTTCAGCTGCTCACGATTGGGATTAAGCTTGGGGAACGCTCGTATTTGCGGGGCTGTTGTTACCTGAATTGGAACCATCTATGGAAAAAAAAAGACCCATATAGTACATAAGCGTAAAAATAAACATCGTTCTTACGTGTTGGATAGGCATAACGGTCGGCATTAGAGGGGGTGGTGGCCCTGATATGGACATGTATGCCATACCAGTCGGCATGGGTAGCCCTTGCACGATGGAAGGGCGTCCTGGGTACGACATCGCTAAGAACTACGGTAAACACGGTAAAATCGCAAAAAAACACTAAACACTTAGGGGCCGATATCATAAATATTCAAGATTCAAACACATCGCACCCAACCTTCTTGACGGATCAATAAAATTCCTTAAGGGCATTAAAGTCTGTTGCACGCGCGCGAAACGATCTCTTGCACTTGATTAATTGCTCGCCACACACTTTTCTGTACGCGAAAATACAGAATTGCGCTAATGAAATTAAGGAAATTAATTTAACGAGAAAGGAAATCGCTCTTGCATAAACGTCACTCACTGCCAAACGACCTCGGCATTACCAACATTTCGTAACACAAAGACAAATGTTACTGTTTAACAAACATGAACATGTGCCTTTTCTTCGTCCAAACCAGATGTGACACGAAATTCAATTTAAATGAAACTTTCAAACTTTAATTTAAGGTTACTTATTATCCACACGTTCGTTTCATTTCTTTAAGTTAAAGCCAGTGGTGGATTTAGAGGGGGGGGAGGCGCCCCCCCTAGAACTGTGAAACTTTTTTTTAATGATTCTTAAAATTAAATATTTTAAGTGGTCTCGATTTGAATTGTCAATCAGATCTCTTACCTAACTATTACAATTCAATAAAATGTTAAATTGATCTATATCATATTTGAAAGCATTTCGATTTGCGAAGAAGGCTTGATTTTGTCATTTAAAATAAAATTTAAACCGAATGTTGAAAACGTTGATTTATTAAGCTACATTTACATTCAATTTCGTGCCAGCACGAATTCGTATCACAAAAGTTTAACACTAATGCCCTGTTGCACCAACTTTTTAAGCAGAGCTTAAATTTAAGTTATGTTTAGAATGTGACATTTACGTATGGTCACTAATGTCAAATACAATCTGATTGACATTTAAACTTCAACTTAAGTATCAATTAGAATGTGACTAACATTTTGTTAAATCTATAAAAAATGTCATAGTCTAAACACCATTTAAATTTAAGCTCTGCTTAAAAAGTTGGTGCAACCGGGCATTAGACTCACGAATTTGTTTCTGTCAATCAGGGAAACGTCAAACGAATTTGCTGATCACCACGCCATCTATGGTTCCTGTCCCGCGTTGCTGATCCGGGATGAACCGGTGGTTTCACAGCAATGCATAAAGCGTGAGTTGGGAGTAGGGCTACCACACGAGATTATAACCCAATCGCAGTCGAGTCAATTGCGAATGCACTCCTAAGATTCAATAACAGGAGAAAAGAAAAGCGTGAATGTAAAGGAAACGGTTTCGTTAGCATCCATCATGGCGTCCGCCATTAGACTCAATCAATATACATTACCTGAGAGCTAATTAGTTCCCAGGCTTGGAATTGAAGTTAAAATTATCCCCAATATGTCCGATGGTGTCACTAAATGTTCCGGCACGGCCGATGCTGAATTACTTCTCCCAAAGAGCAAGAATTCCGATAACTTACAATGCACGTAAAACACGTCTGGCTTGCAACACGCTTCGAACAAGAGAGAGCCTCATCGGGGCGAAATTGTGGATGGTGACGGTTGCTACGATACAGATTCGAAGACGGTTACGTGGTGTGTCATCCACCAATAAACTTCGAGAAAGCATAGAAGGGGTACAGACTTGCCAACTATATCGAAAGCGGGTCAGATTCCGCGTTTTCTTGGCGGGAAAATTGAAACGTAACAAAATTTAGAGGTTATATTGGCTTCAATTATCAACGAAATAGTACAACTAGAAAAGGTTTTAGGTGGCAATGTTTGACTCCAACATAACCTCTGTGTTTGTTTACTATGGACAGTCTCTGACTTTCAGTAAAACGCAATTTTCGAGCTGGAATTAAAAATAACACGTATGGGCATTTTTCAGAATTCACCGGTGATTGCACCGGCAGATTTTGATGCGTTTCAAAATTCACCGGTAATTGTAAACTAGTTGTTTCTAAATTCACCGGTTATCAACCGCCTGCACCGGAATCAGACTTCGGTGGAAATGTGGAAGGAGGAAGAAATTCTAACCTGTACTTTTCTTTTTTACAGTTTCGTGAAACTTTTTCATTTTATATAAAATATATTCCTTATCCGAGGAATTGTTGTCTTGTGTTTTTCTTTTTAACGTTTCTAGTAATTTTTCAGTTACTATTGTGTCCATTGTACTTTTTAGGTTATGAAATTACCTTCCGTTCTACCGACAGAAATTCGATAACGTGGAAAGAGAACGGTAAATTAACATTTACCAGTATACACCGGTAACATTCACCGGAATTTTTATCGGTGAATTCTGGAAAATGCCCTATATGTATTGATTTTGATAGTTTATGCTGTCAATTATCTCTTGTTAATCTCCGTTATTCGTTTGAAGGACAAAAAAAATTGAAATTTGTTACAAAATCGATTATCTTTTGTTTTCTTTCTTTGTTTCTGAGTAAATCTTCGTTCAGAAAAACGTCATTTTTGACAGGACGCGTCGAAATTAAAAAAAAATATGAGCAAAACTTGTTTGATTCTGGTAATTTCTTTTAATGAAGAAACTAATTTGTTATCCTGTCAATTGTTTTTGTTTCTTTGTTCTGATTTAAAAAAAAAATATTGTATTTTGGTAACTTTATTATAAATAAGAAAAGCGAAGTTTATTATGCTGTCAGTTACTGGTAGCACGCCTAGACAGTCAAACTGTAATTTCCGCTCTTGCGTTGCGACAGTTCAAATGTTTATATAATTTATTTAAATAATAGTTCATATTAAAAAAAAATGTAATTTGCATTGTCAAAAAATACAAGTTTTGATTCAATCGTATCTCTTATTGTGCAAGAAGCATTAAAGTCGCGCATCCCATAAAATAATCAGCAACCACGACTGCCTGCGAGTCAGCGTGTGGACATATTATTGTGGTCCTTCGAGCCGGATTTGAACCAGCGACCTATGGTTTCTACCTCTCGTTTCTATCTTCTTTTGCAGGAAAAAAATTGAAATTTGTTACACAATCGATTGTCTTTTGTTTTCTTTATTTGTTTTTGGAGCAAATCTTTATTCGTCGAAAGTAATTTTTTGACGGTTCGAGTCGGAATTTAAAAAAAAAATTTGCAAAATTTTTTTTTACTGGTAATTTCTTTTAAGGAATAATTCCTGTCAATTGTTTTTGTTTCTTTGTTTTGATAAAAAATAATATTATGCTTTGAAGCATTTTCTTCATTTGCCTTTGGTTTTTCTTTTTCGAGTAAATAGTCTCAATATTCAGGAAAACGTCATTTTGACACTTCGAGTCGGAATTTTCTTTCTCTTGACTTCTTCTTTTCCAAACGAGAAGAAAAGTACTATTGTCCATTGTCTTTTGTTTCTCTGCTCTCGACAAAGAACAAATGTCATAAAATGAATTTGAAAAACAACCTGTATACAAATGAAATTTTATTTCAGTATTAATGTCATAAATACGCATATATAAAAAAAATCAAAGGTTAACATTAAACATTTCATTGAAATTAAATTAGATTGTTATTAATCTTTTAATGATGTACCTACAACATACTTTGCCGTCTTTATTTTTCTTTTCATAATGTAATAATGAACACGAGATTTATAACTTACTAAAGTACGTCTAAAGCAATGTTGTTAACTATGTAATTAAACCAACGAGTTAAGGGTGTGAAAATGTAATAATAACACGAATACAATTTTATTGCTAATCTTATAATTATTTCAGGTCTATGTCTTCGGTCATTTTACGCTTGCGTGACTTTATGCTGGATATGGGACTCTTAAGGATGCTTTCCAGCGAGCTGCTTAAAAACGAACAGAACTCGTTCTTACGAGCCAAGACACCTTTCTCATCGCAGCCATCCTTGAAGTCACAAGATGCAATCGCGGTGCTTGTCAAGGTGTTCAGTAATTCATCGACGTTCTCAACTAGTTTCCTGCTGCACTTTTGTTGGGTGGTAAGATCCACGCAACGTGGTAACTTGCTGGGGATCTCCAGAGTTAAATTCGATTTCCTTTTCCGTTCCAACTCGACCTGTATCGGATTGAAGGTTTTCGAGAGGACCTGTGCCTTTCGCGGCTTGATGTTTTGCAAGTGATACTTGGGGGTTGATTGAGTCGTGAACGTCGACGTTTGCTTCGCAGGGGTTTTCGAGGAGATGAAGTCGTCTCTTGCACGGACTTCGGAAGTCAAGTCGGAAAATTTCTGCTCCCATTCGTCCATGTGCTTTTTTATGTCGGCTATGGTCGACTCTTGCTCTTGTATTTTCACCGACTGCTCCTGGATTTTTCTTTCCTGCTCTTTTATTTTTATGGACTGAGCTTTCAAACGTAGATTCTGACGTTTGATCTAATAAAAAAAAAAACGAACCTTTCTTAGTTACTATCAGTTTAAAAAGTTATATTCGTTCAGTACCTTCCTAAGGAACCGTTCGAGATTACTGGTTACCATGTTGAGTTGCATTTTTTGGGCCTTGTATTGCTTTCGTACCTTCCTCACCTCATCGACTATGGCATACTGAACGAGGACGAGTTTCGATGATTTCGAAGTGGATGGCAGAAGTGGAATTACTTCAAAAGCAAACCCAACGTTCAAAGAAATGTCGCAGGGTGATTTCATTACTTAGTACTTACTCGGTGTTTTCTTAATTTGCATCTTGAGGTTTGGCAAGATCTGCTCATCGAAGTGTTCCATCGCCATGCTGCTTATATCTCGCAGTTCCTGCAAAAGCTCGTGCGTCCTCGGGGGAGGACCTTCGCTCTCCACCACCCTCAAGACACGCTCGATTTCATCAATCACCTGTACACACACACACACACATACACACCAAGGGTGTTTGTTGTAAAAAAAAAAAAAAGATGTAAATTAGAAGACGAACCCTTCCTGGTATAAAACAGCACAAGTTGCTTTCTATGTACTTCATGAAGGTCATGTTCAGCATGCTTATTCTGGTTTCGACCGCGGACAAAATATCACAGTGTCTGGCTAAAGGGTGCGCCCTGCGCTCGGATTCTCTGCGTGGCAGCAACGCCTTCACTCTCTTGATGACGGTGGAATGGCGCTTCTCCAGTTGGATGAACCCCCTTGATAAGAGGTTGCTTCCGATTTCATTAAACTTTTTACACACCTGTTACAAAAAAATTAAGTTTAATCAATAATTGGCAGCACAAGAATTTTAGGAATTGATAAGAAATACACTATTAACAATCAAATTAATTATTTATTTATGTATTTTTAATTGTCATCTGGTACTAGCAAGTCCAAGTTGGCATTAATTAAACCCGAATTCAAGAACGTCTGCTCTCCCCCACGAATCGAAAGGCAATGCACCGCGCCAATTTCTTTCTCCCTCATCATGGGCGCCCTCTCCCATTTTCCGCCCCCACATTTCGCACAGGGGGCGGTAGGAACAACACTGAGCGTAACCGTGCGATTTTTACAGTCCCCACATTTAAAGAACCGCTTGACGGCATCGAACACTTTGAGGGGGTGCTTCTCGACCTTGCACGAATCGGCCGCCGAGAAACTCGTGTATTTACACTTCAGGCAGCGCACCGCCTTGCACTGGAGCTTGTAAGTCGACAGCATCTTCTCCTCCATCTGCTCCTTCTTCTCCAGCTTGTCAAAGTACTTCTCTTTCTCTTCATTATCGTGTTGCTCCAAGAGATCCGAGTGGCGAGATGAAATCGCCATAATCTTTTTGAAACGCTCGGAAAAGAACTCGTTTTGTTCGATTTTCTGTTGCTTCGCGCTCTTATTATCATCTTCGCCGGTATTTAAAGGCCTTTTCTTTCCTCGAGTGCCCCGGGTGTTCATGGGGTCGGATTTCTTAATCGGCCCGTTTTGTTTCACCCAGCCCAGCGCGTTTCGCTTCGCGCGATTCACCAGTCTTCTAAATATGGGCGCGTTTAAATCAACTTTACCGCCGACTGATTTGGATAATAAAGGAACGTTGAGTCCCAGCTTGTCTTTGGAATCTGTCTTTACATCAGAGGGTGTACCATTTATTACCTTGGAAGACGAATCACGTGTTACATTAGAGGGCGTACCACTTCTTACACTGGTTTCAGCAGCTTTTAATTTCGATATGACGCTGACGGCAGCGCTTTTCGATTCCTCCAAAGTGACCCCATTAGATACACTTGCACTAAAAGGTGCGGGTTTATTATTATCGTCACCCCCCCGGTTAGAATGGCCAACTAATTTCTTTAACATTTCTAAATCTTTAGCGCGTTGATTCGCCGACAGTTCCAAGTGAGCGGCAGCCTTTCGCTTGCTTAAATTATTAATTTTCGTCGCCCCACCTGCGTTGACTGTAACGTTACCCAATGCCTTCAACCTTCGGTCATCTTTCGCCGCTAGTTTCTTATTTTTGCCCGCCGGAATGGCCGTGTAAGATTTCCCCGCGTAGAACACCTCGTTCTTGCCGAGCACTTTGTTCCTCAACGCCATCAGGCCACGGCCTTGAAAGCTCGATTGCAATTCAGATCGCTTCGTGCATTTCTGGTACTCCCGTTTGATGTGGTACAGGCAGAATTCGCATTGGTTTGTGTTCACAAAGGCCGTGCAACGATCGCCGTTTTTCTTTGTGCTCTTGCAAGTGCCGAGGTCCTTCGATTGTCCTAGAATCATGACTTTCTGTGCATTGTCGACAGAAAGAGCAGCCTGTAATAAAAAAAATAAATTACACAGCGTGCATCATTGGTATGGATTTCTTCAATAGCTTCCGGATTGAGGAATGGATGGATGATGCTGCCAGACAAAGGATAAGAGAGCGACGTTCACTCGAGTAGTCTTCAATTTATCAAAGAAAAAGTTTTACGTCAAACGCGCGAAACCTTTGCAACTCAATTTTAAAACGTCCCCACAGGTTCTATCTAACTGACAAATTTATCTTATAATAATCGAAATTGCCGACCTGCAGCATTAAAAATTGTAAAAATCGATCCGAAAAGGGAGTTCAATTATTTAGAATCCCTCAAGGTGTAAGAGATGAGGTATAGCGTCAAAAGTGATTGAAATTTGGCGCGCTTATTTTGACTTAAAATGGCGGAAATTGCGGTACTTCAGAAACCTTGTTAATTTCGCGCCATCTGTTATTCAAAATAATAAACAAACTCTCCATACTGTTGGAGACGCTGTTGCAATTAAACGTTAAACTCTTAAAGCGTTTGCGATTGACTGCCGTAGACTAGAGCACTCTCAGAATATCTCCAATCTCCGTCCCTTATTATTAGGTCAGGGTAAAATAAAATGAAAATACTCTATCTAGATTCTAGAGAGTGCTCTAGAGCAGCCAATCGAAAACGCTATTACAAAGGGCACTTTTCAGAATTAACCGGTTACTCCACCGGTAGACATTTTAAAATTCTAAAATCCACTGTAAAGCTATAATATGTTATTTTAGCTATAATAAGTTATTAATTTAATATAACTGTATTATTATTACATGCTTATTATAGCTATAATAACATATTATAGTTTTACAGTGGATTTTAGAATTTTAAAATGTCTACCGGTGGAGTAACCGGTTAATTCTGAAAAGTGCCCAAAGTGGGCAAGAATAACTGTTTGAGTTGGCAATACGATTAAGATATTTTTTTTATTCGGCTATTTGCAACACTGCAACCGAATGTATATTTTGTTGGTTTATTTGACGTAACCTGAACTGTAACAGATAGTAGGTTATGTTAATAAAATTAGCGTTTTAATTTTGATATGAAATGTCAAATAACGCTTGTAAAGTGACGGCTGTTAGTGTCAACCGGAAGTTACTCCAGTTGTACCATTTAAAAATAAAATTCAGCACTGCCCGCTCAAACAGCGATTCTTGACCACTTTGTAGTTTAAAATACGGGCGAAACGTTATGCAAGGAAGGTGCACTATTTCTCCAAGTAATTAAATCAGAAACTTATTAATTCTTAACCTCATATCAACAAATCCAACCAGTGAAGAATAAACAGGAGGGAGTTATACTAACAGTAGTTGCTTGTCTAAAGAGATAAAAGTAGTTACTTGTCCAAAGTGGTAACTGTAGTAGCTTGTCCAAAGTGGTAACTATAATTGCTTGTCCAAAGTGGTAACTAAACATGGTATCTCTGTCACAGGCGCACACAAGCGTTTTATAAAATTCTGGAACGACTACAAACCACATCTTCGTTTATAATACACTTACTTCACTAAATTTAATTAAATAAGATATGCCATTTGTATTTTAGACACCGCAGTTCTATCATAAAAGTACTTGGAAGGAACTTATACTCCGTTTACTTAACATACGCACTGTCAGTGTCGAAATTTGGAAAAAATTCACAGTTTTGAGTGTACTTGTACATTCAGTTACTAACATGTCACCATGTCAGTAGATAAAAGCCAGATTAAATGTGGTATGGCGTATAATTAACGTTAGAAAATATTTGTTTGCTCTCGAAATTAACAGTACTCGTCTAAAATGTATTAATTATTATGAAAAAATTTAAAAATACTGGTGAAGAAAACAGGAAATGTCACAAGTGTGCAGTGATGCCAACGTACTGTCAGTTTGACAGTGCGGATGTCAAGTAAACGGACAATTACGCTTGCTGCTCCATTAATCATCGAAAAATTTCAAAAGTAACCCAAAAGCCATTCATTTTTAACTGAAGTCTATAATTATCTATACAGTGAGCCTCAAAAGTTTGGAATAAAATTTGTGATTTCTTTATTTTTGACATTTCGTGAAAACGCTCGGAATTTTGTTTTCGGAAAGCACTCATTTCTATATGTAAAAATCAATTTTTGACGGTCATTTGTCTTCATCATCGAACCTTTTTTTAAATTAGCAACTACCGGTGAGATGCGGCGTATACATCATTTTTAATAATTTCTTTTCTCAAAATTTTTCCTATAAAATGTCATACACTTTTGATACGGTTGGATAGAGAATTCAATGAGATATCGATGACAATACGTGAAAACAAAATGAATTTGCACATAAAAACTTGTGCTTTTTAAAAACAAAATTTACCTATTGTTACGGATGAAAAATTCATTTAAACTATTTTTAATATTGCCAGTCGCCCTGTATTTGTGCGGGAACTGAAAGGATAGTTTGGGCCTACGTGCCGTTCGTCACATTTCATCATATTGCATCAAAAAACCACAAGCCGCTACCTACGCCTATTTCACTCTTTCGCCCGGTTAAAACAAAGGTTATCTCGTAACAATCCCCGTCCCAGGATAGTTGGTCAGAGCGCGTTCTTTCCGCGACGCACTCATTGCCGTGGAAGATTTCTCGGCGTGCACATCTATTGTTAGTGTGTGTTCACGATTTTTGTGTTTCTTTTCATGCGAACCTTTTGATTGAAGCCTGAGAGCCCGCGAGATCTGCTTCAGTGCACGTCAAGCAAATTCAAGCTCCTTATAAGCTTCTCTAAGCCTGTTTCTCGAATAAAAGAATAGGTAGGTTTTCTTTGGCAACTTTGTGCGTATTTTCAGTCTGTAACGCGTATCTTTGGTTTACTATTTCGGCTTCCAGTGGTAGTCAAACCCCCTCTTTCTGACAATTAACAACGACCTTTGTGTGGAAGAAAAGCCGTAAGCGGAGTCTTAGCTGCTAAAAGTCCTGGCATTGCGGTCCACACCTCTTCATATAACAGTTGGACCTGACCATAGACGTGACGAACCAACAGGAGAAACCGTGACGTAATACCTTGATACCGTCTTGCGTAGTGACGTAATTGGCAGCACCGTCCTCCTCCGCGCAATTGTACAGACTTGGTTTTCCCCACCTCACCTTGACAGTTGAGTGTCCAAGTGTGGATTTGTTTACAAGGTCGGAAGTATTTTATTTGTTTGGTTCGCGTCGTAAAAACGCTGCGTTGCGTTAATTTAATTTTAACTGAGTAATTTTGAGCTTTTACCTTTGTGCATTTTCTGTAAACGAAAAGCAGATCTGTTTCTCGGTCAAAGTTTTAATTAATCGTTAGAGTGATAACCATTTTATTTTCTATTTTGCTCAACTCATTGTGATCCCTTCTGGGTCGTCCTAGTTATTTTTATTAAATTCTCGAGTGTTATCAAATAAAAACAAGTGTGCTCAGCTGATGACTTTTATTTTATTCAACTCTTTGTCCCTTTGCTTTTGGGGTTTCGTTGACCCTCCCCTTTCTCCAGGAGTTTAGCCGGCTGTGCTGGAGATCTTAGATTGTACTCGCACAATTTGCTGTCCCTCAGGTAGGTAGCACTAGTTGTCCGAGAGCGTTTTTTCGAAATGTCAAGAGTAAAGTAATTATGAATTTCATTCCAGACTTTTGAGGGTCACTAGACTACTAATCACAGTTGCTGAATAAATTCCGTTCTAAAATCAGATACTGCAATTCTTTTACGACAACGGATGTCAACTAATCGCCATATTGCAGAAACTAACCTACCGCAAGGTAGTAACTTCCGTCAAATTCTCCCGCTGCCGTAGGTTCCCTCCTGTTAATTCTTAACTCGTACAAACCTGGCTAATTTAGCGCCATCTATTATTCAAAACGCCATCTATTATTCAAAATCACAAACAAATTCTAAATATTATGTTGACATTATCACAAGTAAATGTAAAAATTTTGGTTAGTAGCAGTTTACAATAATGTGTCCGACAATACGGGCAAAATATTTTGCAAAAATGTGAGGTAAACTTTATTGCTAGGGCAACAATTATGATAGCACCATCTATTACTATACCTGAAACTCTTTTATGAACTATTAATTACCGTTAATTATGAATAAAACACTTCTACATTTCAGCTGTTTCGTACAATTGAATACTATAGATTGCGAATGCTTTCATTTAGAGCCATAGTTGCTTAATAAAAAATGTTTAAGAGATCTATCGAAATGTGAAATAAAAATTTGTACATTCCCTTTAAAAAAAAGTATGATAAGTAACTTATGAAACATGCTGTGTTATGTGGAAATAATTTCCCAATATAGAACTCATTGCAATCGACAATTTTTATGTAAGATACTTTCCTTGTAATCAATAGTTAAGGAGCTATTGAAGAAATCCGCACGCTGTATATATAAATTGATTGTGAACTCACAAGAAAGTCTCAAACTCCAAAATTTTCTTTTACTTTTTGACTATTGATTAATTACCACTTAGGACATCCTTACAATACACAATCAATTTGAATGACAGAACCTATATATACTTATACTTACCTCATCTCGTGTGTTACTGTTCTTATCAAAAATAGACGGATTTAAAATTCCAACAACGACCCCCGTGCCAGTCTTCCACAATTCCTTGAAGGCGTTTCCGAAAAGGAACAGCGTAACAGTCTTCAAATCGCGATGCAAGTCACTCAGCGTCCAAATGGTATACGTCGACCCCTTCTGTGAAGTCTTTGCAGCAGATTTATGCACGATTGCTCCTGCAATCACCCAATCGGTATCGCTCTTTAAGTCCTTAATATGAGTCTTCAGCTTCGCCATGGAAACAGCGACGCGCCCACTCATGCGCTCTTGCAGTAGCGATCCTGAGACTAAAGGATTTATGATGCGAATTCCAAATATCGGGTCGGTGTAGACGTCGGTTTTGGGCTGGGCCTTCGCAGGTGCAACGGACAACTGCTTGGTTTTCGTCTGCCAAGTTGCCTCTTCTTTCCTGTTGCCGCTGGGAGTTGAGCTGGAGGCAGATAACATTTGCTTAACTGCGCTTCCGAAAGAGTCATACTTGCGAGTTTCAAAGTAACGATTCTCTTCATCGTCCGAGGAATCAGTCTCGCCTGTGTGAACGTTGCTTTCTTCGGTTACCACTAACTCAGTAACTCTACTTTTCAATTTCTTGCTGCTGGGATTAGGCACGAAATTAGAAATATTTTCCAAGAACTTTTCACCGTTGCTCCGACTAGTGCAAGGCAGTTCTTCCGTGGCTGCTGATAACAGTGTGTCCAACGCGTCGTCGTCCATTCTTTTTTACAAATTCGTTTTTAGCAAAATACTTTAATTACTAATTAATTAAAAAACGTGCGGAATTTCATCGTGAAACTTTTTGATGCACTTTACACAAGGACTCCCGCCTTTTAGTGCGATATGTCAAAAAGGTTATGCCGCTGCCAACATAAACATCGATCAAAGAATTTTGCGACGTAATAACGAAATTAATAACGAATGACGGTGCCTGTTTGTTAATGCAAACGAAAATATTCATTAAAACTGTTGCGTGCGCTTAAAGATTGGCGTTAAAAACACTTACCTCCCTATTTTTAGAGATCTGATCGTACGTCAAATACGAAAAAATTTTCTCCAAAGCTACGTCCGGCAATAGTAATAGGTAATTTCCTATGCTCATTTTCGCGTCTGAGAATGCTACAAATTACGATTTCTCTGTTTATTAAAGATTATTTGAGCAAATTGGTACACAAAATACCAAGAACATAAACAAAGACTGACACACGTAAACTAGTAACTTCTGTTTTCTTCTTGACAATGACACTGCGTTAACAGAAGAAAACGAAATGTCACTTTGTGCTTGCTTTAGTTAGGAATGTTTGAATTCTTGCAGGTAATTAAGTGGTAAACGAAATTCTATTCATTTTGACATTTTGGTTTCAATTTGTAATGCGCATTCTCGGTATATTTTTATATCTCTTTCCGACAATGTTCTTTTAGATTCAAAATTAAAGACTTAAAAAAGATTATAGAAAATGGTGGAAGTTCAATGCAAAACTTACAGAGGGAGCCACGCTATTGAGAACCGATGGAGAAAATTGAAAACCCCATTTTATTGGGCCCGTTCAGGTAACACAGCTGCTGCAAGTCAGCGCTCAGCATGATGAAAGTCAGCGATCATGTATCTCTGAACGGACTGCTACTTCTCAGCAATTTTTTGTGTCATTTCAAAAGTTTGAAATTTATTGAACCTCGTTTTTGGATATTTTATGAGTTTAAATACAATGGCAGAAAATATTTTGTTGTGAGAATTATTACGCGACGATGGGTTACATTTAAATGGTCTGCTGCCCATGATACAAGATCTTGCTAAGGTTATGTTTGTTACCTCCACCAATGAACGTTCAGCGCTGAGCAACTCAGCGCAAATAAATTCCGCTGTGTAGAAGTGACAACTGCTGAAACTTAGCGTGTCGGCTCAGGAAACTTGCTGACTCAGCAACTCAGCTGCAGTGGTCGTCTGAACGGGCCCATTGACAAAGAAGAAAATGATGTGAATTTTATATCAAATTAATCAGAAAATTCTAATGAACTAATTTTTATTAATTATATATTACCGGTAAGGTAACATTAAAATAAATTACCGGTAACTTTGAATATAAAACGATCAGGAACGAGTCTTTACTCTTACTGTAAATGCTAGATTGAAATGTGCGACGGAAGTAGCCGTTTTGAACCTCCACGTATGATTCATTACTTGTTGACGTTTTGAATGGTGGTTGTGTTTATATTTATTTATATCGGCTTGTGGTTCTTCCCTAACCATGAAGAATAAAGAATTGGGAATTACGTTTCATAGGTAAGTATTTTCATTCGCTTAATTTGTCTGAATGTTAGGATATTTAAAAGTATTTATAAACAAAGAATGAGGTTATGATTCAAGTGAAGATCATGGGCGTAACGTAGATATTATTAGCTGCATTCGATATCAATTCGTTTTTATCAGTAGATCACTTAGAAGTGATTTGGATCAGTTTCTTTTATGGTGAATCCAGCCGAATCAAACACGTAAATTCTTTATTATCTTACGGATTATGGATTAAGTGAATTTATATTTTTATGAATATCCTTTTGAAACAGTCTCCCGGAAATAGCTCTTCACTATTTGCAACCTCCATTTTGGACACTTTATTTAGGCCCGGTCTTTTCACCTTCAGTTAATTTTATCTGACGGTTTATTCCCATAGTGACAATTGTGATCACAATCGTTACTATGAGAATTAATCACCAGATAAAATTAATTGTAGATGAAAAGATCGAGCCTACATGTAATACTGTATGTATACTCCTTCCTGGGCCTGAATTCTCGAAACGAGGGAGAGGGTTCCTTTTGTGGGAGTGACATCAAAATTACGTAGGTTCTCGTATAAACCCATACAAACCTTTCGAGAAATGCGTCATTTTGACGTCATTTTCGGGAGCGATCGCTTCTCTCCAGCTCGAGAATAACCATTCTGTAGTTTTGCGGATGGAGCGAAGCCCTTGCGAAGCGGTTGCCCGGTTCACCCACCCCTAAGGCTGCATTTACAACTATCTCTTTTTAAAACACGACCTGTCGGATAAAGGACTGGTCGTCCTGGTTTTTCAAACAAGAAATTGCCATGTTTTAAAAAAATCGTCAGCTGTATATATTTTTTTTTAATGTGAAAATAAAATCTTTATTGGCTAAATTAAAAATCGCCAACTGATGTATTTTATAAGGGGAAAACGAAAGGTTTATCGCCAAGTTTCCAATAAAAAATCGCCCAAAAGACAGTAAATCCCCAAATTTGGCAACCCTGACTTCAACTTTTCAATTTCTCAGTTGACAGCACTGTTAGTCACAAACTTTGCAAGCACAAGTCCAAAGTTTGCCAGCTGTTCACTAAACACAAGTTATTTTGTTCGGTGTGTGAAAACAGATATTTTACAAGTGCGTGCTCATAAATAGCTGCTTCGGATAAAGTCGACCCAATCCATGGGTGGTACGCCCCACGATGTTTGGTCTGCGGCCGACTGTGCCCCGAACTCGAGAATTAGGTTAGAAGAGGAGCACCTCTTGGAATAAGGGTTTGCCAAATTATTTATACACGATGAAAACGTGCGAGTGCTGCATTTCAAGTACCAAGGTTAGGTTTTTCTATTCTTAATCACGAATGAAAGGCGTACACATTTTCAGAGTTTCATTTTATAGGTTAGGTAGTTTTAGCAATGGTCGCGTTTAGGTAACCGCAGCGCTGCAACGCTTTAATAAGGCATAAAACTTAATCTTCAAAATTGCTTGGGGGCGACGAAAACGGAAACGGTGACGATAACGATAGTGATAAAATATTTAATTGACGACGTCCACAATACAACGAGAAAGAAGAAGGTTAAGTACTGATTGTTGAACCTGTACGTATTACATACAGGGAATGGAAACAATTCTGGACAGTTTCGCTAAAATACAAATATTATACGGTGTATTTTTTTTTAAATGCCATAAAGGTTGGCCATGAAAATTAAAACTCATGTCGTAGCTTGGCATCTAACACATGCCAAAACTGACAATTTAAAGTAAATGAATGGAGCCAAGACATGAATTTTCTTTTCCACAGCCACCCCTTATGGCATTTTTAAAAAAACACATAGTATCTTTTGTGTTATCGTTGATGTTCCCATGCAATTGTAGACCAACCTGAAGCCTCCATGAGATGTATGCGTTGCCTTTATTTGTAGCATTCTTTGATCGGCTGCCATTGATAGAATTCAAACAGAAAATTAGTTGTAACACTTCTTTGAGGCTTTACTAATGATGTATCAAGTAGTAGATTCGCTGTAGAGAAAGAAGAATTGATAATAGGTCTGTTCGTACAGCATTTCTGACTAGTTTGAAACTATCAAATATATTCGCCCGTCGAATTAATCACCGATTTCAAGAGCTGCATTAAATGTGAAACTTAGATCAGCACATGCTTCTGACAGTTTCGGACTAGTCATTTAATTAATTTAACTTGAAGGCTTCCGCGGCCGTCGTCCATGTTTGAATTGGCTTCCGGTTGGAACCGCGTCACGTTGACTTCTTCTACTGCCGACGTTTCGTTCTCCATTGCAGAAGAACTTCCTCAGGGCTGCTGCTGCTGCTTCTCGTGGGTCGTTGAGACTGAGTCTCAACGAAACGAGAACGAAACGTCGGCAGTAGAAGAAGTCAACGTGACGCGGTTCCAACCGGAAGCCAATTCAAACATAGTCATTTAATTTTCATTGAGAAATTTTGAAAAAACTGAAATTAGATTCATGTACAGGGTGGGCCAAATTTGACACTTTTAATAGAAAATACCTGTTTTTAGAAGAGTTAGACAAAAACTGACCTCGGTTCCTGGAGCTCGATTTTTATTAGAAACTCAATGGTGAAGACCGCTTGATATCTTGCACCGTTTCGGAGCTACCTACGTACAATGTGTGTTTCGAAATTCTGCAATTTCTATAAACCATCGTAGCTTCTTTGTTTATGAAAATTTTTGATTTCTATAAAAACATTCTTAAGGCACTTTTTAGCGTAGAATTCACTGCTCTTAATTCTAATTTTCTGCTCTTAATTCTAATTTTCTGAAGCGCATAGTTTTCGAGATATAAACATAACTTCCCAATTTTTATATCGAACACCCTATATATTTTTGCATTTTTGAAAAGAGTATAAAATTTCCTTTACAAAAATATAATATACTACTTAATATGTTAATTAAAGCATTTGCGAGATATAAGCTTTTCAATATTTTTTCGCAATATTTCAGTAGGCTCTGACTTATTATTGAAACAATTGACGTTCTTTTGCATTGTCACAGTAGACTACTGTCAACGTTCAACGCATACTTTAAAGCGATTGTGAGATTTCTTAATTTATTTTCCGAAAAATCAATGCAAAATATGAGAAGTACGATATGTTAAAATGCTTTATAGAAGTAGGTGAAAATGGAGATGCAGCTTTTAATTTCTACCAAGAACGATACCCTGAAAGAAGGACCCTTTACAGACATTTTCTTCCGCCCAAAAATGATGGTAACTTTTTAAAGACATTTTCTTTCACCTAAAACTGATCCAAAATTTACTATATTATTTTTTTAGGCTAAAGAAAATGTCTATAAAGGATTGCCTTCTTTCAAGGTATAGTTCCTGGTAGAAATTACAAGCTGCATCTACATTTTCATCTACTTCTATAAAGCATTCTAACATATCGTGCTTCTCATATTTTGCATTGATTTTTTGGAAAATAATTTAAGAAATTTCACAATCGCTTTAAAGTATGCGTTGAACATTGACAGTAGTCTACTGTGACAATGCAAAAGAACGTCAATTGTTTCAATAATAAGTTAGAGCCTACTAAAATATTGCAAGAAATCTTGAAAAGCTTATATCTCGCAAATGCTTTAATTAATATATCAACTATATTATATTTTTGTGAAGGTAATTTTATGTTCTTTTTAAAAATGTAAAAATATACAGGGTGTTCCATATAAAAATTCGGAAGTTCTGCTTATATCTCGAAAACTATGCGTTTCAGAAAATTGTAATTAAGAGCAATGAATTCTACGCTAAAAAGTGCCTTAAGAATGTTTTTACAGAAATTAGAAATTTTCATAAACAAAAGAGCTACGATGGTTTATAGAAATTGCAGAATTTCGAAAAACACCTTGTAGCTCCGAAACGGTGCAAGATATCAAAATGCGGTCTTCACCATTGAGTTTCTAATACAAATCGAGCTCCAGGCACCGAGGTCAGTTTTTGTCTAACTCTTCTAAAAACATGTTTCCTATTAAAAGTGTCAAATTGGGTCCACCCTGTACACACATTAACTTAGCTTAAGTTCAATTGTATGCCGCGTATCCAAGGATACGTATACCTTTGTTTAATTGGTCTGTCATTAAATACAGAATCGCATATTCAAATGAAGAAAAACGTGATATATTGCGCATTTTTTGTTTGCCACAAAAATTCCACTGTAAGTGCTCAGTGGTATTTAGAAACCTATCCGAAGATAATTCAGCCAAGTAGATATTAGATATTTTTCCAAGTTGGATAACAATTTCATTCAAAATGATACATTTGAAACTTCAAAAGAATGTACATACAGAAATAGAATAGAGAAAAAAAAATCACGGCATTTGTTATCCAACTTGGAAAAATATTTAATACTTGGTTGGATTCTTTCCGGATAAGTTTCTAAATACCGCTGAGCACTTGTAATGGAATAAAACATACGCAACATATCACGTTTTTCTTCATTTGGATACGCCATTCTGTATTTGATGACACACCAATTAAACCATAGGTTCTCAAACTAATTTCGTCTACCGCCCACTTTGAGAATCAATTATTTTCTAAGTTTAAAATTTTTAACTTTACCACATCTTAAAAATCACAATCGCAATCATTACTTTAATAACTTTAGTTAAACTATAGCCTGCCATATATGAGTCCTATCTTGTTTCCACCAATTTTCTCTGTGCCCTTTACCGCCCCCCTGTAGGCCTCTAGCGCCCACAAAGGGGCGTTATCGCCCACTTTTTAGAAAGACGGAATTAAACGAAGGTTGGCTACGCAGCATACAGTTGAATCTATATATATTTTTTCTTTTCTTGTTTGATAAATTGTTATGTTCTGGGAAATGCAATAAAGACGATTATTATTATTATTATTATTATTATTATTATTATTATTATTATTATTATTAATTTAATCAGTGAAACTAATAGCGTTTTTCACTGGAACTAAATTGTGCACTGAGTGCGCACTCAGAATATCTCCATCCAGTTTCATTACATGAGGTTAAAATAAGATGAGAATATTCTGAGTGCGCACTCAGTGTACAATTTAGTCCGAGTGAAAAACGCTATAAGCTAACTTAATGTGTGCACACAATTTAATTTCAGTTTTTTCAAAATTTCTCAATGGAAATTTAAACAAAATAGCAACTGTGGCATACAAAGAATTCAGAAAGAAATGTGCTACTTGGCTACCTGTCTAAATAATAAAAATCGCTCCCATAAAAAAAATGAAGTTGGCTCTGGAAAAACAAAAACCGACTCGTTCTAGAAATAAAGTATGTTCGGCATTCAATCAAGCGTAAAGAGTTGCTTCAGAAATGTTTTCACAAATTTTGAAAAAAATCATAAAAATCGAAAAGCGCAATTTTTCGTTTTTTTCTCCGATTGTGAAGAAACCGTTCGAGATATTTCAAATATCTTAACAGGTTATTAATCAGCATAAAATTTGGCAACTTTGCCTTCATTTAACCGATTCTCTATCTCTTATAATAAGCAAGATTCCCATGCTGGCTCTCGAATTTCAGTCACCCTGTATATCAGTGGTTCCCAACCGGTGGGTCGCGACCCAAAAGGGAGTCGTCTTCGGTTTTTTAGTGGGTCGCCATCGGTTTTAAAAGCAAAAATTTAATGGCCGGCGTATGCATCCTATCATACTGTGCATACTATCAAATATCGCAAATGAGAGCCCCGGACCACGAACATTTTTAAAAAATCTAAAAGGGTCGCGATTAAAAAAAGGTTGGAAACCACTGTTGTATATGATGCCAGATTTGGATAACCCATAAAATTCTACGCATTTTTTTATACCATTGTTTATACCTAAACCTAATAATTCTTCGAGATATTTAACATTTTATCTAAAAACTGCAATTTGCGGCCACTATTTTAGTTATTCATATTTTATTTATTTTTAATTCTAAGAAAAATGTTTTTGGTACAGATGTAGTTGACACATACACTTATTATAGACCAGTATTAAATGTACAGCCTCAATCAAAAGTAATGAAACGTTCAAAACCGAAACGCTGCAGTCAGAGTGCAACGGTGCCGAGTCAGAGAGAGCGGCAACGTGTTGTGAGGTTCCGAAGGACTTCGGAAACATTCGTTCGCCATAAGGCTTCATCTCACTCGGTATCTTATCTCTCTGACTACAGCGTTTCGGTTTTGAACGTTTCATTAGTTTTGATTGAGGCTGTGCTTTTATCGCTACAGGGTGGTCATAGTAATAAACAGAATATGAAAAACATCAAAATCAAAAAAAAATTGTAAAGGAGACTGTGGTTTAAGGAATAATTGAAATTTATCTCCGCCCACAATAATTTTAAAATATACGGATATAAAATTATTGTGGGCGGAGATAAATTTCAATTAAACTTCAAAATGACAAAACTCATTTTTCTTAAATAACATGCCCTATATCTTTCTATCCAAAATTCTTCGTTTAATAAAGTACTTTCATTTTTGTTAAGTACGTCTTATACCTATCTGCGATTTTGAGATTTTCAGATCTATTTGAATTATTTCTTTTAAAACGAATACCTGTCTAAGGTGGCCGTGGAAAATCGGCAAACAATGAACTGGTTGCTGATGTTTGCTGCAAAACAATCGATTTTAAAGAAGAAAAAAAAATCGTAAAAACTGATTTATTTCGAATTTTATTTATTGTATAGGCTGTACGCAATAAAGTTTAAAAAAGTAATCCTGTGTTTTAATCTCTGCTTTTTTAAAGTTGGCTATAATAGTAGGTATATTAAAAATCAAGTTTCGTAAGACGATTTTAGTTTGAATGTTTTATGATTGATACGTGTATTTTATATTATTTCTCAGTTTTGTGTAGGCAAGATTTGAGAAAATTTAGAAAAAGTTCTAAATATTTTTAATGCAATTAGTCAATTACAAGAACTGACAACAAATCTGCGCACAACCAAAAATTTTATTGACCATCAATGCCATGCAAGATATCTTCCGCAAATACCAAATCTTTGTTACGCTATTGAAGTTATTTATGCATATGTCAATATTTGTTGAGTTACTGTGACTGATTAGATTTAGAATTAGTTGCTGATTAGATTTGTAAAATTAGGTAGTTATGCGCATGTTTAACATAAAAATTTATTGAGGTACTAGCAAACACAGTAAAGATTTAATATTACTTCTTACACAAGAAATAAGTGAAGTTATGTACGGTCGGTACATTTTCTAAACATGCAAAACTCGTGCACAATTTTATGACAAATCTTGCATGGTGTCACACGGACATTAGATGTAAAAAAGCTTAAGAATCTGCGTCGTTTTGTAATTCAAATGTAGGAAAATTCTGTTTTGTTAAGTGGCGATTGGCAACATTGGTTGGCACTTAAAACAATTTGGAGGTTATTTTTACTTTGATAGTCTTTTCGATTGAGTGCACTAGTCTGCACTCAGAGTATCTTCATCTCGTTTTATTACACGAGGTTAAAACAAGATGCAAATACTGCAACCAGTGCAAGTTAATGGACCGCATTAGTGATGACGTCAAAAAAGGCACGAAAATTCAAATCCGTGTCATTCCCATTTTGATGTGAAATAAATTGCACCTTGGAGCATAAGGCAATAACGGTCACTTTACAAGGGTCACTTTTTGAGTCGCTCGTACGCAAATATTAGAAATATTTAAGACATGAAGTGTCCCAAAATGAATAATTTGAAGTTTTAACTAAACATCTGACTCAAATTATCAGCCTAAGAAATCAAAAATATTTATTTATAGCGAATTGAAAATAATGTAACACTATTATCTTGAATGACATGCGCACGAGCTACTGCTATCGAATACATTTCTTGATTGTCACTTGTTTCTGTTTCGTATGTTCGATAATTATCTGTGTTTACGGTTTTTGTGATTGTTGGTGTTTGTTCTGTTGTCTGTTTATCTGATTTTTGTTCGTTGGTGCTTGTTCTGGTTCCTCGTGTTCATAAGTTTACGGTATGTCAATACAACAAGAAACAGTGTTACATCATTTTAATTTCGCTATAAATAAATATTTTTGATACCTTATACGGATGATTTCGAGTCAGGTGTTTAGTTAAAACTTCAAATTATTCATTTTGGGACACTTCGGGTCGGTTGAGCCGGGATTAAATTTAAGCCTAACTTCGAATGTGACACTCTTTATGACGTACAGCATATTGTGTGTCACATTCTAACTTAGGCTTAAATTTAATCGTGACTTAAATTTTTTGTGCATGTTTCATGTCTTAAATACATGTAATGCTTGCGTATGAGTGGCTCAAAAACTGATCCTTATAACGCTACATTTACATTCAATTTCGTGTCAGCACGAATTCGTAACACGAAAGTTTGACGTGTGCTTTCTTATGATATCATTTACATTGGCCAATGTAGCTTTAAGTGACCTTTATTGCCTTATGCCTTAAGGTTCAACTTATTTTATACCAAATTGGGAATGACTCGGATTCAAATTTCGTGCCTCCTCTGACGTCACACTAATGCGATCCATCGAAAACGCTATCAGTTTGGAGGTTATTTTTGTAATTTGAAGTGCCAACCTAATAAAATTTTGGGTGCTTTAATGAGCTATTTTATGAAATCCAAATGGGTATTGTATCGATTGTATTAATTTTGTATTCTATGGGATATGAAAGCAATAAATATTATTATAAATAGTTTGTTTGTTTCCTTGGTGATAATAATAATAAAAAAAATCTTTTTAGTGTGAGAATAAATTGCAGGACAAGACTAAACCTTTGAAGATTGTCCTCATTCTTTTTTTAATGTGACGACTTTCGTGGATCATCACTAGAGACTCTTGGTTTTAATCAGTTTGATTTATCACGAGCGTACGCTTGGAAAGAGTGGGATCGTAACCAGTATGCGATGCATAGATAACTGGGCGAGCTGGACGACGCTGCGAGTGCACGGAGCCGAACAATGCGTTACTGCATCGAAGCTCGCGGAAAAGATATGCCGTCTCCGCTTGGTCGACTAACGCGCATAAAAAAACTCATTTTATTTTAGACACCCTGATCATCACTTCAACGTAATGGACTTTGAAAAGAAATAATTATTTAAGTTAAACTGAATTTCTGTTATGTTTACAAATGTGTGTGGCTAATAAAAATTATGTGAAATCAAAGCTCATTATAACTGTGCGTTTATTTTTTTTACTTTTATTGATCAGTTTATGTAAATCCCCTAATTTATACTAGCATGTACAGGGCGTGAATTCATATTTAAAGCTTAGTTATAATTTTTACTACGTCTTCTTTTATAAAAATTACGCGACATGTAAAAGTTTGGTTTTATCGTAATTTAATGAATGTATTGTCTTTCTACGTTTGATGTTATTTTGTTTTTAATATGTTCGTTTATACGTATTTTTATATTTCGTCCTGTTTCCTGTTTTATGTATGTGGCTGAACAATTATCTATTGCGTTGTAATTGGTATACCCCATTTTTATCTAATGTGTTTCTTTTACCTTTGTTATTTTGTAATTGTGATAATAATTTTTTTTTGTGTGGAAATTGCATTGATATTGTATTTGAAAAGTGGTTTTTGTATTTTATAGTTGATGGTGCCTTGATATGAGATTAGATTATATGTTTTGTTGTTGTTTTGATTGTTTTTATTTTCTGTATTATTTAATATTTCAGTGTAAATTTTATCTACGATATTTGAATTATGTTTATTATTGTGAGCGATTTGTTTTACTAAATTTGATTCGTTTGTTTTGTTTTCTGCAGTAAGAGGTAAATTATTGATTCGATTTATGCAATATTGAAATGCTGCTTGTTTATGGTTTTGTGGATGTTGAGAGTCATGAGGTATGATGGTGTCAGTTTGTGTTAGTTTAGGATAAATATTGACTTGTATGTATTTTATTATTTGTTTTGGTAAGTGTTAAGTGTAAGAAATTAAGAGCACTGTTATTTTCTAATTCGATTGTAAATTTTATATTTGTGTGTAAGTTATTTATATATTATATGTTTATGTGTTTATTAAAATTACATGTTGAGTTGAATATTAATTGTTCTAAATGGTCTATATATAAATTTGCGATAAGGAAAGCATTGGGTGCTCCCATTTTGTAATATTTATTGTTAACTTGTTAGTATGTATGTGTAGTAGTTAATTAAAATAATTTGATTAAATTATTACGTCTTGATTATCTATTAAATGTTGTTCTAATATGTTTTTAATTATAATTAGTGATTCGTTTATAGGTATATTTGTGTACAGATTGATAATTGATTTCAGAAATGAATGAAGGTAGAAGAGATTCTTTTACAAATTTCAACTTTCTTGTAATTTAACCGTCTTTGTATCTCTAATTAATTATAACCCTGTATACACATTTAAAGTGTAGTTTAGCTTTTATAAAAATGATATGATTTTGTAATTATACGATTCTTTTACTTTTATTAAGCAAATCCCCTAAATTAGAATTGCATATACTGGGGCGTGGATTCACATTTTAAGTGTACTTGTAACAACTACTGTAACGTCTTTAATAAAAGTGATTTTGACTTACGTGAAGAAAAAACGTACGTGAAGTAATTTCCTTACTTTTATTAAGCAGTTTATGTAAATCCCCTAAAACTTAGGATACTATATACAGTTAGGATACTATATACAGGGCGCGAATTGACATTTTTAGTGTAGTTGTAATTTTAATTGCGACTTCTATATATAAAAAAAATGTGACTCTGCCTAACAATAAGAAAAAGTAATTTTATTTTGTTTTATTTGATCAAAAATAATGAAATGCAGCACTCGTCAATAATTGATAACATAAAATCGTGAAAGCTAGATTTTGAAACGATCGACTTAACAAACTATTTTTTTATTTCATTCTAGGCTGACCGAAACACAAATCGCAAACTTTAACAAACAGTGTATTTTCATTTAAGACTGAAGAAGACGAGGATATGACCGAAATCTCCTTTGGCCCCCCCATGATTACGTTTCCGGAGGAGAAACCGTTCAAATGCACCGTGTGCGACTTCAGGACCGCCTTCCCGCAGAGCTTGAAACGGCACATGTTGACACATTCCGGCTATAAGTCGCTGCAGTGCAACGTGTGCGATTTTCGGTCCGCCTTCGCTCATAATTTGAAGAGGCACATGCTGACGCATGACGGCGATAAATCGCTCGTATGCAACATCTGCGGTTACAAGTCGATTTTTGGGCAGAGCTTGAAGAGGCACATGTCGATGCACTCTACCGGCAACAAGCCATTCCGGTGTAACATTTGCGATTTTAAATGTAGCCAGTCGACGATTTTAAGCCGGCACATCCTGCAACACACCGACGAGAAACTATTGAGATGCACCGTGTGCAATTACGAGTGTCAATTGTCGGGGCGACTGAAAGAACACATGATGACCCACATCGACGAAAAGCGCTTCACGTGTAATTTCTGCGATTACAAGTGCAACAAGGCCCGAAACTTGAAGATACACATTTTCACGCACACCGGCGAGAAGCCGTTCGAGTGCAACGTTTGCAATTTTAAATTCGGCGACAGTTCGATTTTGAAAAGGCACAAACTGACACACTCGGATGAAAAGCCGTTCAAGTGTGGTCAGTGTGATTATAAAAGCAACCGCGCGGGAACTTTACGGCGACACGCGCTGACGCACACCGGCGAGAGGCCGTTCGAGTGCGATTTCTGTGAGTATAAGTCGGGGTTCAGCGACGTTCTAAGCAAGCACATGATGACGCACGGCGACCAGAAACCTTTCGAGTGCGACGTCTGTGATTACAGGTGCATCAGGATTGACACTTTAAAGAGGCACATGTTGACGCACGCCGGCGAGAAACCTTACAAGTGCGAGCGATGCGATTTTCAATGTACCACCTCTAGTTCGTTAAAGAAGCATTTTTTAAAACATGACGCTTTAATGTAATTGTCGAAGTATTTATTTCTCATTCATGTTATTTATTATTTATACGGTTCATGATACTACATGTGGATTATGCAATAAATTATTGGTAGATTCGTGATGGTCGTTTATTCAAATTTTTATTTTTTGAAGCCCAAATCGGGGGGGGGGGGGTCCACCGAGTGTCTTGTATATTGTTTTATTTTTCTACAGGCTGCTCGGTTAGAATGCAACTTTCTTATTATAAATCAATAATAGTTTCTGTTTCAGGGGATTTATTACTGAAGATGTCGCGGAGAAATTTGTTGGTAAACGTGACTTTGTAGTGTCAACCGTAGGAAAACAATCGCCACCTCGCAACCACGAAAATCTGTACAAATGTGAACTTTGCAACTACCGATGTAAGAAATTGGGGGCGTTAAAAACTCACGCAATGACTCATACCGGCGAGAAACCTTTCGAATGCAGCATATGTGGCTACACGTGCAGATACTCATGCGATTTGAAGAAACACTCTTTGACGCACACCGATGAAAAACCGTTTAAATGCATCAAGTGCAATTACCGGTGCAGAAACTTTGGCAATTTACGTCGACACTTTATGACGCACAGTAACGAGAAGCCGTTCAGATGCGACACGTGCGATTTTAGGTGCAGAAGTTCGCAAAGTTTAAGAGAACACACTCTGAGGCACACCGACGAAAGACCGTTTAAGTGCAGCAAGTGCGATTACATGAGCAGAGAACGTAGGAATTTACACCGACACTTGTTGATACACGTTAAAAACCCCTTCACCTGCGACGCATGCGATTTTAGATGTGGGACTTCGCAAATTCTAAAAACCCATATCTTGATACACGCCGACGAAAAAGCGCTTAGCTGTACCAAGTGCAACTACATCAGCACGAAACGTGAAAATTTACGTAAGCACCTGATGATACATAACGGCGAGAAGCTAAATAAATGTAAGATTTGTGATTACAAGAGCGCATTTTCTGGCAATTTTAAAAGACACATGCTTACACACAGGAAGTAAAAATAGTTCAAAACGATTATAGTATAAAACACCCATTTTCTTTTGATATGAAAATGGAAACGTTTAATAATATTAAAAAAAAACGGTTGGAATGTAATATACGTGGTGACAAGTCACATGACTTACGGTGATATACACTGGCGAAAAACCTGTCTATAGTATGTATGTATATCAAATATGTAATTAAAACAAAATAAACAATTTTTGTGTGCTTTATTTTTTTGTACTTTTTAAATTGATAGATACTTCTACTTTGAATTTGACCATTAAATAGTTTTTTGTTTTTGTTTTAGGGGACGTATTACTGAGAAAGACGTCACAGATACTTTTGGTAAACCGTCGCAATCTCGCAACTTTAAGAAGCTGTACGAATGCCATACTTGTAATCGCGAGTTTGCGTCGCGTAGACTTTTAAGAACTCATGCGATGCGACACACCGGCGAGAAACCGTTCAAATGTACCATGTGCGACTTTGGATGTAGATATCCGCAGGTTTTAAAAACGCACCTCCTGACGCACTCCGATGAGAAACCGTTCAAGTGCAGCGAGTGCGATTACAGGTGCAAGGCGCGCAATAATTTGCATCAACATTCGATGATACATAATGACGAAAAGCCGTTCAGATGTGGCGTGTGCGATTTTAAGTGCAGAACTCCGCGCGTTTTAAGAAATCACGTCCTGACGCACACCGATGAGAAACCGTTTAAATGTAGCAAGTGCGACTACAGCGGCAGGACGCCCGATTGTTTGCGCCAACACCTGACGACACACGACAGCGGGAAACTGAAGAAGTGCAATATTTGTGATTACAAGAGCGTATTTTCTAACAGTTTAAAGAAACATATGCTTACTCATAGAAATGAAACGTAACACAAATGTTGAGTTTTATTTTTATTGATTAAATGTTTTTTTTTCTGTTTACTTAAGCAACTAACATGTAAGTATTACATATGAGGTGTGATTAATTAGAATAAAATAAAAACTCTAATAAGAAGTGTAACCAATATATTTTTATGAAACAATTATTTTATTTTTGTCATTTATGTATATTATTTTTGTTTATTTTTATTTTTTGTTTTTTTTAAATACTCTTAGTTTTAAATTTTATCAATATAACAAAATGAAGATATAAATTCGACAAGGTGAAACAAACAGCACGGAAAGAATACGTCGACCAAGAAAACAAAAACAAAAGAAGATCGACATTTCTAGAGCGGAAGGCCAAAAAAATCTCGAAATATAAAACGACGAAGTACGAAGACGAAGATAGCATAATAATTCGACAGAAAAAGACTGAAATTCACAACGTGGAAACAATACGGCGAACAAACAAAGAAGATGTAACGAAGTGACCTTTTCATTACCAAGAATATTTTTATTTATTTTGTGAAATGCTTTTCATTTGCCGTTTTTGTATAGATTATTTAGTTTGAATAGATAGGATGTTTTTGCGCAGAATTAAAGTCATATTTTGGGTGGGAGTTCCAGCAGAGTGGGGCTCCCTACCAACCGCAAGCCTTTATAAGCGCGCGAAGAGCACGCATTGAGGCAGTCATCCGCCGAGCCATCAAACCGCCAGTCGTGGCTCGAAGGCAGTCATTCGCCGAATCATCCGTTCGCCGCGTCGGTGCTTTGACTCAAACATGCTAAGCGACCTGTGCTACGTTTGTATTACCTGCAACCACTCCTCCTGTTTGTTACTTGTTCCAAAGTGTGAGTTTCACTCATGCATACCCGACACAGGCGTTTCCACTCATACATACCTGACTCGGGTATTTCGTGTAACCTGTTTCTGAGTGGGTGTTTCACTCACACCTACCAGACAGGGGTGTTTCGTGTATTCTGACCTTGAGTGGGCTTCTCACTCTTGCATACCTGACACGGGTGTTTCGTGTATCCCGACCCTGAGTGGGAATCTCACTCTTTCTTACCTGACGCGGGTGTTTCGTGTATCCCGACCCCGAGTGGGCGTTTCACTCATTATCGTACTACCGATCCGATTCCTGGAGCCTGTACCGAAATGTAGGCACAGTGTGTTGTCGTTAGTTAAACGTCCGCAGGACACACCGTATATTGCCGTTCCTGTAAATACCCTGCGGAAGTTTTATCAATCAATTACCGTTAAAGTGAAAATAAATATCACTTAGCAACACAACTTTATTTACAAACATAGTTTATATTTACATATATAACGCTTTTATTTCAGCAACAACAGAGGAAAATATAAAGAACCGTTACAAAGAAAACAAAGAAAGATCGACTTTTCCAGAGCGGAGAAACAATGAAAGCTCGAAATAAAAAACGACGAAGTATGATATATGAGATAAACAAAAAAAAACAAAAAGGTGAATTGTTCGAAAATCAAGGCTGATAAGAAAAATAAAAGAAGATAGACGATAATAATAATTATACAGAAAAGGACTGAAACGAGCAACATGGAGAGAACACGCAACAAAAAAAAAGTGAAAGAATCAAATCGTCAACAGAAAACAAAAGAAGAAACACAAAAGAAATACAAAGATACAAATAAAAAAGTAAGAGTGAAGTACCTTTATTTTTCAAGATAAGCGAAAATATTTGGAAAAGTTATTCGGAGTTGTCACGAGATCTCAAATATGAAATCATGGCCGCTTTCGATGAATAAAGAAAAATTTCGCTCTTTTGTGTCCGAAAAGTTTTTTTCATCGTAGGTGGCCATGATACTACATTTGAAGCCTCATTGCAATTCTGAAAAACTTTTCTGCGTTACATTTTCGTATATCCGAAAGAATAAAGGCACTTTACTCTTATGTCGACTTCGTATACAGGCTGTTTTTTAACTTCATACAAAAAATGAAACCAGTGAATGTTGACATTAAAAGTGATAGAGTGAAGCAGTTTTTGTACAACAATTGATTAATGAATATTAGAGATAATAAATGTTTTCCGCGAACGATGAAACAGTTTGATAATCCCTGGCTTATTTTTATTACGTAATTACGTAATCGGAGAAGTATGCTGGTGTCGCAGACAACAGTGTTGAAAACATAGCCGAATTTTCCAATAGTGTTATTGTGGACATGAGTTTAATTTAGGGCGAATGTGCTCAAAATGCGTTGGCTGCAAGACGTTTGTATGCACAGCGTTACCCAGATCGCCCCTTGCCAAATAGCAGATCCTTTGTGTCGGTTGTGCAGCGAGCAAGGGATGCCGGAAATTTGTTGTTTGGCGAATTATTCGTGAGGAACAATTAAACCCGTTCCATTTTCAAAGAGTACAAGCTCTGATGCCCGCAGATTACCTCCAACGCCTACGATTTTGTCGGACAATCCGAACTTTGTTAATAACATTCTCTTCACCGACGAATCAATGTTTACAAGGGATGGTAGGTTTAATTTTCACAACATGCATGTGTGGGCAGAAGAAAATCCTCATGCAATGCGGCGCCGTAGTTTTCAACAACGCTTTTCGATCAATCTGTGGGCAGGTATGTTAAACGGCACTTTAATCGGTATGTTTACGTATCGCGCAAGGAGGGGGGGAGGAACTTGGAACACTTACTGTGAGTGAAGGTCACGTCTAGCAGGAATTGCCGGATGTCGGTATGAATTTTTTGATTTTTTTTCGTTTTAATTTTGATGCATTCGTGAGAATATCTGTTAACAAGTACGCCATTAATTTTTTTGTACGAACTTGAAGAACAACCTGTATTTTAATCTCCTCGGTATATGACGAGAGGTATTCAAATTTTGACAAGTGTATTTTGAGTACGAGGGGGGAGAGGAAACAATAATTGTTTTCTGAGAAATCCAACGTTCTGCCGGTTACTGTGTACGGGTGACAGAAAGAAAACATCCGTAACAAAAATTCAATCTGTTAACGTTAATCACCTATCTTTAAACTTAACGAACCTATTTAATCTAGACTTCTTTTAAACTTTAATTTAACTTTATGTTACCTGAACTTAGGGGGAGGGCTTGGCCCGACCGGCCAGCCCTGGCTCGTTGGTTCGCTTGGCCTTTTTTACGCGCACTTGGTTTCCCACTAATTACTTCACCACTATCATCTGACTAATAATAATGATAATTCATATCTGACTAATTAATTATTAATAATTCATGTCTATTTACTTGCGGGTCGATCTTTTATACATTTCTTAAATCTACGTCACAATTGGTTCCTTTGCTCTGGTGGCTGGGGGTTCGGTCCAAAGTACAAAGTTCTAAAGGTGTCAGCATCAATTGACCCTTGCCAAATTTGTTTTCTTAAACGTTCTAATTGCCTCAATCTTAATTGGCACACGTAAACAACACGCTTACTTTCCGCAGAGCTTACATTTTTACGCAAGTGGAATGCCAGAATGTGTACCGCGACTTGTCCTACTAAACGTCAATGGGTGCTGATCCCGCATAATTTTGAAATGCTCATAATTGCAATAATTACGAAACTAATTTAAATTTACTTATTTTCCCAGATAATGCGAAGCATCCATTATTTCCTGCTTTATAATTAATCGATTTATGTTGTTTTATTTTTTGCTGAATAATTGTGACGTCTCAGCTTCATCTCGTCTGATTTTTTGCAATTAACCATTTTCTTCTCCATCGACGTAAATATATATTCGAGTTGTGGATCTGGAGCGTTGTATGAATAAAATCATGAAATCAAATTGCTTGAGCCCCAAGTTAGGCGCCAATTTGGTATCCGTCTTTTACGGTGGGATTTCTATTTTATGCAGTAGAGCTTGTTGTAAAAACAGAACTATAACAAATACATCACATGTCACTGAGGAAGCTGAATCGGTGTTGACGAAATTCTGAGTAAGTTGTTGAATTAATTAACTCGATTAACCTTGCAAGGCAATTGCAACGTTTCAGTCGTACACGGACCGAGGTCTGAACAAATTAGTTTAAAATCACGCCATTTGAAGAGCCAATGAATTTTTCTCAGTACATAATTGGCATTTTTCGTTCCCAAATTTTATTAAAAATAGTTTTTGTTTCAGGATACGCATTACACACACGTTTACGTGCGAGAAATGCGGCTACGGAACCAGGTTGCGCCAGAACTTGCTTCGACACTTGATGATACACACTAACGAAAAGCCTTTCGAGTGTAACACGTGCGATTTCAAATGCAGAACTCTACAAAATTTAAAGCGACACGTTAAGACGCACAGCGACGAGAAACGGTTCGCGTGTAAGAAGTGTTACTACACGTGCGAAACGCGTGAAAACTTACGTCTACACTTAACGACGCACAACGAAGAGAAGCCTTTCAGATGTAACGCCTGTGATTTTAGATGTAGGACTTCACAAAATTTAAAAAATCACAGTGCGACGCACACCGATGAAAAGCCGTTCACGTGTGAGAAATGCGGTTACAGTTGCAGGTTGCGTCATGGTTTACTTCGACACTTAATGATACACGATAACGAAAAACCTTTGAGTTGTAACGCATGCGATTTCAAGTGCAGGAGATTACAAAGCTTGAAAGAGCACTGTTTGAGGCACACCGACGAAAAACCGTTTAAGTGTAGCAAATGCGATTACAGGACCAGACAGCGTACGACCTTAAATCGACACTTGAAGGCGCACGTCGAAGAGCCGTTCAGATGTAACGTGTGCGATTTTAGGTGCGGGACTTCGCAAGATTTAAAAAGCCACGTGTTGATACACACCGACGAGAAACCGTCGTTCAAATGTGGCAAATGCGATTACGTCGGCACGAAACGTGATAACTTACGTAAACACCTGGTGATACATAACAGCGAAAAAACAAATGCGTGTAATATTTGTGATTACAAAAGCGCGTATTCCAGTAATTTAAAGAAACATATGCTTACACATCGGAAGTAAAAATTACAATTGTTTGTATAGACTCGCATTTTTTTCGTTATGAAGTTTCAAATATAGAATGTTCGTGAGTGGTTTACAATTTTATTTTGTTTTGTTTCAGGAGAGATATTATTCAGAATGATTTGGGGAATGTTTCTCGTAAACGTTACGTCGGCGAAGGAAAGCAGCCAGAACGTCACAAGTACGATTTCGAAGAGAGGTTTAGATGCAATATTTGCAACTACAAGTGCAAGAGACCTAGACTGTTGAAAGTTCATGTAATGAAACATACCGGCGAGAAACCTTTCGAATGTAACGTATGCGATTTTAAAAGTACGTACCCGGAAGTTTTGAAAAGCCACGTATTGATACACACCGGTGAGAAGCCGTTTAAGTGTGGCAAATGCGATTACAAGAGCAGACAACGTTCGTCTTTATATAAACATTTAGTTACCCACGAAAATCCATCCAGCTGTGACGTGTGTAATTTTAGGTGCAGGACTTTGCGTATTTTAAGAAGCCACATGTTGATACACACCGGCGAAAAATCGTTCGAATGTAGCAAATGCGATTACGTCGGCACGAAACGTGATAATTTACGCAAGCACATGGTGATACATAACGGCGAGAAACCGAAAAAATGCAACGTTTGTGATTACAAAAGCGTTTATTCCAGTAATTAAAAAAAAACATATGCTTACACACAGGAAGTAAATTTTGTTTCCGTTTTTTCGTCATACGAAGTTGCAAAAGTTTATAGTACGAAAGAAATTGAAATGTAGAATATTCGCGAGTGATCACTAAAGACTCCAAATAATAGGTCCGTTTGTCCGCCAAGTTGTATATTACTCCTGCTCGATCTGATGCGCTGCAAATTTCAATTACATAGGTATGACGGGAACAAAACTGCGGCCTCAGTTTAACAGAGGGCGCCACAAATTTTTGCGCTTTAACTGTTTGTGTTTAAAGCCTTATTCATTAGGAATTGTTTTTAGAATATTATTTCTTGAACTTCTTTACGTTTTTCAGTTGTTTCCAAATAGTCCTTGCAAATAAAGAGTACACCATTAGGGATGAGGCTAACAGGTGGCGCCACTAGTGTTTTGCGCTTTAACTATCTGCGACTAAAATCTTACTTATTCGAAACCGTTCCCAGAAAATTGTTCTTGATCTTTCTTGGCGTTTTTCGTTGTTTCTTGGCAAATAATGTACCTAGTACATAGTTACGGCTCATGGTAACAGATGGCGCCATAAATGTTTTAAAATTCTTACTTAAAACTTTCCAACATTGTCCTTGAGCTTTCTTGGCGTTTTTTAGTTATTTCTCGACAATCAAAAAAACCGAATTACGGCTCAGGGCTACAGATGGCGCCACAGATACTTTGTTTAAAACTTCTTCCGTTCGAAATTGATGCTGAGGAACATTAGTTCTTGAATTTTCTTAGCGTGTTTCAGCTGTTTTGAATACAACACAAAATTACAAGTTCCTGTTCTAACAAGTTACGTGTTCGAGGTAACAGATGGCGCTGTAAATATTCTTGCATTATAAATATTTGCATTTAAAACTTTATTTAATCGAAGTTGTTTTCAGGAAGTCGTTTCTTGGTGGGTTCTCAGCGTTTCTCAGTTGTTTTGCTATTGTTTCCCGACATGTAAAGAGTACAAAATTACGACTTGGATTAACAGATGGCGCCACAATGAAATCTTGCATTTTAGCTACTTGCGTTTACAACTTTATTCGTTTGAAGTTGTTTTCAGACAAGGTTCTTAGCGTTTTTCAGTTGTTTTGAAATTGTATCCCTTCGTGTGAAGAATACAAAGTTCAAGGTAACAGATGGCGTTTTAAATATCCATATTACTTACTAACTCTGAATAACAGATGGCGCCACAAATGTTTGTACAATCTTGTGCTTTAACTATTTGCGTTTGAAACTTTATTTATTCAGAGTTGCTTTGAGAACACTGTTTCTTGAAGGTTTTCGCCGTTTTTCAGTTGTTTTGAAATTATTTCCCGCCATATGAAGAATGCAAAGTTACGATTTAAGGCAACAGATGGCGTTGTAAATATCCTTGCACCGTAACTATTTGCGTTTTAAACTTATTTATTCGAAGTTGCTTTCAGAACTGTCGCTTCTTGAAGGTTCTCGGCGTTTTTCAGTTGTTTAGAAATTATTTCCCGCCATGTGAAGACATGGCCAACTCCATTAACATTCACTGACGTGTATGTATGGCCGTTTCAATTCGACTTTTAAAAATTTTGACGGTACTCCACTCAGCGCCTCTTGTGAGTTTTTAAGTAATTGCAGTTGCCATTAAGTTACTGTCAGTAGTTCTGTAGTATCTTTAATAGAGAGCGCTGAGGGGAGTACTCCACGGCATGCTTTCCGGAACCGGCCATACATACACGTCAGTGAATGTTAATGTTGCTGGCCATGGTGAAGAACACAAAGTTACGAACCAAGGTAACAGATGGCGTTGTAAATATCCTTGCATTTTAACTATGTACTTTACGTGTTTTTCTAAACAAATTTTTCATTTTTTTTTAATTATGTCGCACTGTCAAAAATACAGCGAACAAAATAAAATGTGTCAAAATTGATCAAAATATTCTCATTAAATCGGTGAAGTAATGCTTGTTATCTCCCTCCGTAGGTCGATAGGCGCTCATCTCTTCCATATGCGCAATACTGTTGCGCATCGAAGACTGTCTATGCATTCGGTACTCTTTGCTGGAGTCTTTAGTTATTACATATATGATAGAAATTTAAACATTACATACTGTTACTGTCTTAGGTATACTAATGAATTTTTGTTAATTTTAATATTTAAATTTTGACAACTTTTTTACGTATTAGTTACTTATGAATGATTTAATTATTAAATTTGTAATTAAAATAAAAGTATAACTAGCATTTTCGTATGAACCAAACTTTCTTATTCCTCTTCATTGGTATTCTTTAATCAATAATGGTTTTTGTTCCAGGAGACGTATTACTCAGAACGACATGACCCAAAGCTCACTACTACCAACCATAAAAAACCAGCCGCGATTTGGCAACTATGAAAACGTACACAGATGCGATCATTGCGGTTACCAGTGTAGGAAACTCGCAACGCTAAAAGCTCATATAAGAATACATACCGGCGAGAAACCGTTTATGTGCGAGACGTGCGATTACAGAAGCAGAACGCGCGAGCAATTACGCCTACATTTTATGAAACAACACCATAACGATTACCCTTTCAGATGTAAGATATGCGATTTTAAATTTAGAACCTTACACAAGTTAAAGAATCACTTTAAGTCGCACACCGATGAGAAGCCGTTTGCGTGCGAGAAGTGCGACTACAGAAGCAGATCGCATCCGACTTTACTTCGACACTTATTGAAACACACTAGCGAAAAGCCCTTTAAATGTAACACGTGCGGTTTTCAATGTAAAACTTTATCGTGTTTAAATAGTCACGTTAAGACGCACGGCGATAAGAAACCGTTTGCGTGTGACACGTGCGGTTTTAGGTTTAGGACGTCACACCACTTAAAAAGGCACGCTATGATCCACACCGATGAGAGACCGTTTGCGTGCGAGAAATGTGACTATAAATCCAGAGATAGTTACAGTTTACGTAAGCACTTAGTGATACACGCCGACGAGAAACCGTTTGCGTGTGAGAAATGCGACCACAGATGCAAACTGCGTCAAAGTTTACTTAAACACATGAAGGTGCACAGTAATGAGAAGCCTTTCGAATGTGACACGTGTGATTTCAAATGTAATGATTATTACAATTTAAAAAGACACACTAAGACGCACAGCGATGAGAAACAGTTTGTGTGTAAGGAATGCGATTACAGAGGCAGAACGCGTCAAAATTTACTTCTACACCTAGCGATGCATACTAACGAAAAGCTGCTCAGATGTAACGTTTGTGATTTTAGATGTAGAATTCCGGAGAGTTTAAAAAACCACGTTATGACTCACACCGGTGAGAAACCGCTTGCGTGTGAGAAATGTGACTTTAAATGCAGATCTCGTTATAGTTTACGTAATCACTCGATGATACACACTAATGAGAAGCCTTTTGGATGTGACACGTGCGATTTCAGGTGTAGGACTTCGCAAGACTTAAAAAGGCACGTTAGGACTCACACAGGTGAGAAACCGTTCGCCTGTGGGAAATGCGACTACAGATGCAGATCGCGCCATAATTTACTTACACACTTGAAGACACACAGTGATGAAAAGCCATTCAGATGTTACACGTGTGATTTTAGATGTAAAACTTCGCAACATTTAAGGAATCACATTATGGGGCACACGAACGAGAAACCATTTGCGTGTACGTACTGCGATTACAGATGCAGAGCGCGTTCCCATTTACGTCGACACCTAAAGATACATGACAATGAAAATCCATTCAGATGTTAACACCTGTGGTTTCAGTTGTGGTACTTCGGAAATATTAAAAGAACACGCTTTGATACACACCGATGAAAAACTGTAACGAATGCCATTACACTACCAGAACGCTCGAATATTTGCGTAAACATCTATGGACACATAACAGCGAGAAACTCAAGAAATGTAATTTTTGTGATTACGAAAGCGTATTTTTTGGCAACTTAAAAAAACATATGTGTAAGAGACATGGCAATGAAAAATAGTTCAAATGTGACATGTAAATTCAATTAAACTTGAAACCTTGTAACGGTAACATTAATTGTGATGAATTAATGAGTTGGAAGAAAATAGAAGCTATAAAAAAAATTGCGAGTAATGTTTTTTGAGTTTCTTTTATACAAAAGAATTTTTAGCAATGCGTAAGCTTAAGAGATCACTTCTCGACGTACACCGATCGTTTTTGTGGTAAGAAATGCGATTACAAATGCCCAACGTCCCATAGTTTACGTCGACACTTGGTGACACATAACAGTGAAAAACCGTTCATACCTAGTTTATCTTTTTGTTTATTCAATTATATCAATTATACTAATACTTTTTTGCGTCGGGAAACATATTAATAATAATGACTTAGTGAATAATGTCACGAGGGGGATTTTCTAAAAACCACGAGGGTTTTTTTTCTGTGTTCCGCGAATAAAAAAACATAACTTTTTATGTTTTTTTAAACGCGAACTTGTGTAATCGAGGGCAAATTGCGACCGTGTCGAAATGTAAACACAATAAGGAGGTAACCGATATAACGTAAAGGTTCACATTTCATAATAACACATCAGCGGAGTTTGTTACAAACGGGGCCACGCGCTTACACTAGCGTATACGAATGACGCAAACGGACACAAAGCAGGTGACGAAAAAATGCAACGCTCGAATAGGCAAAAAAGATGTATTTAAAGTGCGGGCCAAAATTGGGAAGCCAGTCGTTGCCACCGGGCGACTCAGTGGACTCACCGGACCCACTCAAGGAGGGGACCCCCAACATCGCCGTCGTCGCCACCCCAGCATCAGCGG
This sequence comes from Dorcus hopei, assembly GCA_033060865.1. Classification (NCBI taxonomy): domain Eukaryota; kingdom Metazoa; phylum Arthropoda; class Insecta; order Coleoptera; family Lucanidae; genus Dorcus; species Dorcus hopei. Next base: position 69,809,566 of record CM065425.1, on the reverse strand, counting down.
TAATGTCACGATGTCATTATCTGAGGAAGTAAGTAAATTTAAATTCATTTCGTAATTATTGCAATTATGTGCATTTCAAAATTATGCGGAATCAGCACCCATTGAAGTTAAGTAGAACAATGCCGCGATACATATACATTCCACTACGCATAAATGCAAGCTATGCGGAATGCGGGTGTATTGTTTACATGTGCCAATTAAGATCGAGGCAATTAGAACGCTTTAAGAAAAACAAATTTGGCAAGGATCAATTGGTGCTGACGCCTTTTAGAACTGTGTACTTTGGATCGAACCCCGGCCACCAGAGCAAAGGAACGAATTGTGACGTAGATATAGGGATGTATAAAAGATAGACCCTCAGGTAGAATCGAGGAAGTATTAGAAAGAGTAGTTAGTTAGCAGTATTAGTCTCAGAGTTAGTCTCATTATAAGTGTTTGGTCAGAAAGTAATTAGTCAGTATTGTGAACGAGTGCGCGTAAGACCGCAGCCAAGCGAGTGAACTCTCCGCGAGCTAGGGCTGGCCTCAGGCCAGGCCCTTTTTCCCCCTAAAAGTAATGTAGAGTTTAATTAAAGTTTAAAGTTAAGGTTAGGCCAATTAACGTCGATAATTTAGTTTAAAATTAGAAGATTTAATTAAAGTTTAAAAAGTAGGATTAGATTGAATAAGTTCATTAATATTAAATATAGTGATCAAAAGTTAATGTTAAGATTAAATTAAAATAATTTAAAGGTCGTAATTATGTTAAATTAAAATGAGTTACTTCAAATAAAAATGAAACGAAAGACATTCTCGTAATTTTAATCTCGTAAAATAATTCGTTAATAAATTTAAATCTCTTTTTTTATACGCGACATGGTGGAGGCGCTGGGCAATGTTGGGCGGCGGCGACGGCGATGTTGGGGTCACCTCGTTGAGTGGCACTAGTGCCCACTGAGTCGGTTCGGTGGCAACGACTGGCTTCCCAATTTTGGCCCGCACTTTAAATAAACCTTTTTTGCCTATTCGAGCGTTGCATTTTTTCGTCACCTGCTTTGTGCCCGTTTGCGTCATTCGTATACGCTAGTGTACGCGCGTGGCCCCGTTTGTAACAAATTCCGCTGATGTGTTATTATGAAATGTGAACCTTTACGTTATATCGGTTACCTCCTTATTGTGTTTACATTTCGACACGGTCGCAATTTGCCCTCGATTACACAAGTTCGCGTTTAAAAAAACATAAAAAGTTATGTTTTTTATTCGCGGAACACAGAAAAAAAAAACGCTCGTGGTTTTTAGAAAATCCCCCTCGTGACATTATTTTTCGTAAACGTTGCATCGTTGTTTTGACTCATTGTTTGGCACCCAAAAGAGAACGGCCGCAATATCACAACTACGACCTTGAAAAGAGGTGCAGATCCGATACTTGCGGCTACAAATGTTACCTCAAGCAATCATGTGGTGAGACATACTGGCGCGAAACCTTTCAAACGTAAGACGTGTGAGTTCAGATGTAGATAGCCGTGTCCAAAATAACATTGTATAAAAGAAAAACAGTTGGAGTATAATATACGTGGTTTTTTAATATAAATAGTTAATGTAGTTTACTAATTTTTTATGACTTATAAATCAGATGTAAGTAATTATTTAAAATAAAGATTTTTAATATTTTCGTACGAACCAAATTTTCTTATTCCTCTTCATGGCTTACTTTGGTATTCTTTAACTTCGTTCTCAATTTCATTGATAATAATCTTTGTTGTAGGAGACGTATTACCCAGAAAGACTTGGAGAATATTTTTCGTAAACGTTGCGTCGTCGTTTTGACCCCCTGCGCACTGCCAACCATACGAAAACTGCCGCGACCTGGCAACCATGAAAATGTATACAGATGCGATCATTGCGGTTACCAGTGTAGGAAACTCGCAGCGTTAAAAACTCATGTAAGAATACATACCGGCGAGAAACCGTTTGCGTGTGAGAAGTGCGATTACAGAAGCAGAACGCGCGAACAATTGCGTGTACACTTGATGAAACATAACAATGAGTATCCTTTCAGATGTAAGAAATGTGATTTTAGATGTAGAACTTCACACTACTTAAAAAGACACGCTGTGACTCACACCGATGAGAAACCGTTTGCGTGTGAGAAATGCGACTACAGATGCAGACTGCATCCGAACTTACTTCGACACTTATTGATCCACAATAACGAAAAGCCTTTCAAATGTAACAAGTGTTATTATGAATGTACAACTTCGCAAAATTTAAAAACCCACGACATTAAGATGCACGGCGATGGAAACCAGCTTATGTGCAAGAAGTGCGATTACCGATGCGGAACGCATCACGACTTACGACAGCACTTAACTACACATAAAAATGAAAAGCTCTTCAGATGTAAGATATGCGATTATAGATTTAAGACATTACAACATTTAAAAACTCATGTTCTGAGTCACACCGACGAAAAACCGATTGCGTGCGAGAAATGTGACTACAGGTGCAGATCGCGTTATACATTAATTCAACACTTAGTGATACACGACAATGAAAAACCTTTCGGATGTAGCACATGTGATTTTAAATGCAGAAGACCACGAACTTTAAAAGAACACCTTCTGACGCACACCGATGAGAAACCATTTAAGTGTAACGAATGCGATTACAGGGGCAGAACGCGTCTAAGTTTGCGCCGACACTTAATGGTACACAGTAATGAAAAGCCTTTCGGATGTAACGCATGCAATTTTAGGTGTAGAAGTTCACGAAGTTTAAAATTTCACATGCTGAGACACACCGGTGAAAAACCATTTAAGTGTAGCAAGTGCGATTACAGGACCAGACTAAGCTCGACTTTAAGCAGACACTTTAAGGCTCATCACGTCGAACAGCCGTTCAGATGTGACGTGTGCGATTTTAGATGTGGAACTTCACGCATTTTGAGTAAGCACATCTTGATGCACACCGACGAAAAATTGTTCGAATGTAACGAATGCGATTTCATATGTACAAAACGCTATTACTTACAGAAGCACCTGATGATACATAATGGCGAAAAAACGCATAAATGTAACATTTGCGATTTCAGAAGCGTACATCCTAGTTCTGTAAGACAACATATGCTTGCACACAGGAAGAAAAAGTAGTTTAAGGCCCGATTTTACAATCGTTGGATAAGCATTATTATTGGTATAACGTGACGTAGGTGTGACGTAGATATGGAGGAACATTAAAGGATATTTGGCGAATAGTTATTCCGTTCTTATGCTACGATTGTATAACTGGGCCTAAAACAATGAGATATGAATACTATAAGGGGTTTTGTTTTGTTATGAAATTGCAAATGTTTATTATACGAAAAAGAAATGTTGAAATATAATATTCTATTACCTACGCGATATACGAGTAGATAAACAGGACGCATGAGACATGTACAGTTTATTTTTATATTGAAGTCATGTGATGATACACACCGGCGAACAGTCGGTGCGTGATATTAAGGCACTACGCCCTTACTTCGTAGAAGAACCTATTTTATTCATGTTTAATTTTAGACTATTAACCACATTTTATATTTTTAAATTGTTTAAACGTTTACACTGTTTCATTATTGTTAACTTTTATTCATGTTTAGTTTTAAACTATTAACCACTTTTTATTTTTTTAATTGTTTGAATTTTCATATTTTATTTAATTAAGTATATGTATCACGTATTGTACAGGGTGATGGACATTACTGTTACAATAAATCATTATTATTATTAATATTTTCGTACGAACCAAGTTTTCTTGTTCCTCTTTATAAAGAGTACTGGTATTCTTTAAAATTCGTTTTCAATTTTATCAACAATAGTTTTTGTTTCAGGAGACGCATTACTCAGAAAGACTTGGAGAATATTTTTCGTAAACGCTGCGTCGTTGTTTTGACTCCCCCCTGCGCGGTGCCAACCATAAGAAAACAACCGCGACTTGGCAACTATGTATACGGATGCGATCATTGCAGTTTCCAGTGTAGGAAACTCAAAACGCTAGAAACTCACGTAAAAAAACACACCGGCGAGAAACCGTTTAAGTGTGAGAAGTGCGATTACAGATGCAGAGCGCGTCATGTTTTGCGTCAACACTTAATGACACACAATAACGACAGGTCCGTCACATGTAACGTATGCGATTTCACATGTAGAAGTCCACAGATTTTAAAGATTCACATTAAGACGCACACCGATGAAAAACCGTTTGCCTGTGAGAAATGCGACTACAGAGGCAGATCGCGTTTTAGTTTACTTACACACTTGGCGACACACAGTAACGAAAAGCCTTTTAGGTGTAACACGTGCGATTATAGATGTAAAACTTCTCAAAGTTTAAGAAATCACACTAAGACGCACAGCGAAGAACTGTTTAATTGTACGAAGTGCGATTTTCGATGTAGAATTGCGCAAAATTTGAAAAGACACCTTATGATTCACAACGACGAGAAACCGTTCGCGTGTGGGAAATGCGGCTACAGTTGCAGATCGCGTTGTAACTTAGTTGTACACTTAATGATACACAGAAATGAAAAGCCGTTCGGATGTAACACGTGCGATTTCAGATGTAAAACTTTGCAAAATTTAAAGAATCACATTATGAGACACACGAACGAGAAACCGTTTGCGTGTACGTACTGCGATTTCAGATGCAGAACGCCTTCCTATTTACGTCGACACCTAAAGACGCATGACAATGAAAATCCATTCAGGTGCAACGTATGTGGTTTCAGTTGCAGCACTTCGGAAATTTTAAAAAACCACGTTTTGATGCACGCCGATGAAAAGCTGTACAAATGTAACGAATGCGATTACACTGCCAGAAAAATTGACACTTTTCGTAAACATCTGTTGACACATAATAGCGAGAATTTTAAAAAATGTAATATATGCAATTACAAAAGCGTATTTTCTAGCAACTTAAAAAGACATATACATAGGAGACATGGGAATGAAAAATAGTTTAAATATAACATATTATATGTTTATGAATTCAATTAAAATAAATAATAAATAAAATAAAAATTTTAAGACGTGCACCTAACATTTTTGTATGAACCAAATTTTCTTATGTCTTATTTTTGGTATTCCTTAATTTCGTTTTTAATTTCACCAATAATATAGTTTATGTTTCAGGAGATGTATTACTCAGAATGACTTGGAGATTATTTTTCGTAAGATAATTCTAGATCGAAATGATGTAAAATGTTTCACATACAGTCTGATAAATATGTATTTTTCTTTTAAGTAAACGCGGAATCCCAAACTTGAGGGTTACTCAAATGTTACATTCACGTGTGCAATCCTAGCGGTACCACGTATTACTATCACCTGGAATAAATATACCGCTAGGTGGCGCTCCTTTCTTAATTAACATCTAATGAGCTACCGGCAATCCTATTGTATAGCCCACCCCGTCTCCACTGAGCTGGGCATAATTCCAGGTAGGTTTTTCACCAACTTCAACGAGTTTCCCCCAACATACGCAATTTACTCAAGGTCAACTAATTTGATATAGATGGGTAGGTAGCAATACGTTAAATTTATTTGCAATTACACATTTTACAAGTGTCAGCAAGTACCTTTAATATCTCAAATGAAATGCCCTACATATTATTACGAATTTTGATAAATCTGTCAATTTAGAAAATATTTCTATACCTAAACCTAGTATTTACCGAGATAAATGCCATCAACGAAGAAACATCTTAAATGCAGGCCCTTATTAAATTGCTTAATCGAATAGTCTCCAATATAATTTATTAGCATGCTAGCTAAGTAACACTATATTAAACAAATCTGATATGCAAATGCTAGGTCGCCTTAATCGGGTTTACCGCAGGGCTTTGCTTTAGGACCTCTGCTTTACTCTTGATTTCTGAAACTTCCTTAAAAATTGCAGTTATCAGTTTTATGCAGACGATCATAGCTTGAGTACAGTAGTATAACTGGCGGGATCCTGGGACACCTCGATGGCCTGTCCATCCGAAGTGACCACCGTTGAAGGTCATCTCCTAGTTTAGGGGTAGTCTTCAGTGCTGATACCTCTTCAGGGGTGGTTTTTCGTGCACCCCTTTGGTTCTTGTACCTGAAGAAGTGTCGACAATGACGCAATTTTACCGGAGGAGGTTACTGAAGAATTGTCGTCAATGACGTAATATTACCGGAGGAGGTCGCATTGCGCGCGCGTCGACAATGATCAGAGGGCGGTTGCTGAGGAATTTTTTTCGCACCTGCTGTTGGCCGAGGCAAAACTGGCAGGGGTCAGGCGAGAGGTCAAGAGAATTGTCTTATTTATACAATTATTTTTTTTCTGCTTGTAGCAGCAAACCAACAACACGAAAGCAGTTGCACCTGCGAAACGATCGACGAAAGCAGCCGGCTATGATTTACGCAGCGCATACAATTATTCAGTACCGGCGAGAGGCAAAGAAATCATCGACATCGGCATCAAAGTTCAACTTCCCGAAGACTGTTACGGTCGCATAGCTCCAAGGTCGGGACTGGCGGCGAGAAATTCCATAGACGTTGGTGCAGGTGTCATCGAGGAAGATTAATAAAAGTCGTACTCTTCAATCATTGCGACGTACCGTACTACGAGATAGTGCGCAGTGATCGCATCGCACAATTAATCTGCCAGCAAATTTACTATCCGGAATTAGAAGAAGTGACGGAACTATCGTCCACAGTTCGAGGTGACAGCGATTTCGGATCAAGCGGCACTCGTTAATAATAATTGGTTTCGGATCAAGCGGTACTCATTAATAAATTAAAGTGTTTATCAAATAAATTATTTTCAAACGCGCGTTTTATCAATTCTCCTCGACCTCTCGCCTGGCCCTTTCCGATTGTGTTTTCCTAACAATTCTCTTGACATCTCGCCTGACCCCGGTCTCGGCCAACGGCAGGTGCGAAAAAAATTCCTCTGCAACCACCCTCTGGTCATTGTCAACGCCCGTAAGAAATTCTTCTGCGACCTCCTTCGGTACGACAATTCTTCAGCAACTTCCTCCGGTAAAATTACGTCATTGTCGACACTTCTTCAGGTACAAAAACCAAAGGGGTGCACGAAAAACCACCCCTAAATCACCTCTTCAGCACCGAAGACTACCCCTACACTAGGGGATGACATTCAACGGTGGTCACTTCGGATGGACAGGCCATCGAAGGTCCCAGAATCCCGTCAGTTATACTACTTACAGTTTTCAAAAAAAAAATATAACCATGGTTTTGGCTGTAGATTATAAATAATCAATAGTCAAATGATTATGTCTTTTCACGGTGCACTTTCTTTTATGTTAGGCTTATTATTTATGTTAGGCGCTGACATGAATTTTTTTTGTTGTCACATAATGTGCATGTAAATGCAAATAAAGAAAAACCTATATTATACAATTTTTGTTTGTTTCAGGTATCAAACTAAAGCCATTAAAAAAAGTACATCCAAATACCGGATATGTGACTCCAAATCTAAAACTCGTGCAAACTCACGAAATGATTTGTTGATACCTGCCGGTGAGATGCCATTCGGTTGCAAACTTTGCGATTATAAATGCCGACGGTATGAAAATTTGGAGCGGCACATTCAACAACACTTCAAACAATTCATTTGTGGCCTGTGCGAACACAAGTTTCAACATTTTAACGATTTGAAAGCTCACATGTTAATACACACGGGCGACAAGCCGTTCACCTGCGGTTTTTGCGCTTCTAAATGCCTACTGCTCGGACATCTAAGACTGCACAGCGGCAGTTGTAAGTTTTGCGTTTCTAAATGCCGACTGCTCGGACATTCGAAACAGCACGAGTTAAATAACGCCGACGAGAAGGTGTCAATACACGCAGACGAGAAGCCGTTCAGGTGCGGTCTTTGCGATTTTAAGTATCGAAACTATGAAGATTTGAAAATTCACATGTCAATGCATTCGAGCCACAAACCGTTCGCCTGCGATCTTTGCGATTACAGATGCCGAAAGTCCGGACGTTTGAAGGAGCACAAGTTAAAACATACGGACGAGAAACCGTTCGGTTGTGATCTTTGCGATTATAAATGCCGACACCACAAAACTTTGAATCGGCACAAGTCAAAGCACACCGGCGAGGAGCCGTTCACTTGTGATCTTTGCGATTATAAATGCGAGTGACTCGAATATTTGAAACGGCACCTGGAGACACACATTGGCGAGAAGCCGTTGTTTTGTGGTCTCTGCGATTACGAATGCCGAGAACTTGTAAATTTGAAAAGACATATGTTAGAGCACACGAAGGAAACATAACGAGTAAAAAAATCAGACAATTCGGTGAGAAACTATCAAGTATAATAATATGTGATCACGTGCAGACCTGAAACGAGAAGGGTAAAATTCCCCGCGTTCGGAAATCACAGGACCCTGACCATCAACTCACATTGGATTTTTTTGTCCCAAATTTATAATTTAAGTTATACAGGGTGTTACAAATTCGAGCCGTCACGTTACGGAGAAATGTGGGAACGTCACGAAATAAATACGGAAATGCCTTTGATTTAATTTCAATTAATAAATCTAAACTTGCTTATTTTAAACCTGAATTATTTTTAACGTCTTTTAACTTTAATTAAACTAACCTTAACTTTACTTATTTAACATGGGGGAGGGTCTGGCCCTAGAGGCCAGCCCTGGCTCGTAGAGTCACTGGCTTGGCTTTTCCTACGCGCTTCTAATTTACTAATCACTATCCTACACTTACTCACTCACCATCCGACAATTACTATTCTTACACTGCTACCTACATGACTGCTCTGAATTACTTCTTGACTATATAACTTTTTCTCGACTGTTTTCTTACTACCTATGCTACCTGTCTATTTAACTTACTGTCTGACTATCACTGCTCCTTCACCATCTATGCTACCTGCGGGTTGGTCTCTTATCTTTTATACATTTCTAAATCTATGTCACAAGTCACAATCGGTTCTTTTGTCCTGGCGACTGGGGTTCGGTCCAAAGTACAAAGTTCTAAAGGTGTCAGCATCAATTAACCCTTGCCAAATTTGTTTCTTACAAACGTTCTAATTGCCTCAATCTTAATTGGCACATACATGCTTACATTCCGCAGAGCTTCCATAATGAAATGAGAGCATGTGTAACGCGGCTGTCCTACTAATCGTTAATGGGTGTTGATCCTGCATAATTCTGAAATGCACACAATTGCAATAATTACGAAACGAATTTTAATTTACTTATTTTCCCAGATAATGACATCGTGACAATATAATTTCTTATGGTACTGTCGCGTTAAAACGAAGCAAATAATAATTTATTTTTACGAATTACGAATTAAGATTACGAGGAATAAGATACGGCAATGTCCTTAATTTAATATCTAACTCTTAGTCCTTTCAAATTATTCTAAGACCTTTAAAATTTATCCTTAACGTTAATCACTTATCTTTAAACTTAACGAACTTATTTAATCTAGACTTCTTTCAAACTTTAATGTAAACTTTACATTACTTGAACTTTGGGGGAGGGCCTGGCCCGACCGGCCATCCCTGGCTCGTAGAGTCCACTCGCTTGGCTTTGTTTACGGACCCTTGGTTTCACACTAATTACTTCGTGTATATCACCTGACTAATAATAACTTCGATCTACTACTTAATTACTTAATGCTCCCTAATACCTGCGGGTCAATCTTTTGTGCATTTCTTAAATCTACATCACAATTGGTTCCTTCGCTCTGGTGGCTGGGGGTTCGGTCCAAAGTACAAAGTTCTAAAGGTGTCAGCATCAATTAACCCTTGCCAAATTTGTTTTCTCAGAACGTTCTAATTGCCTCGGTCTTAACTGGCACATGTAAACAACACGCTTACATTCCGCAGAGCTTGCATTTTTACGTAAGTGGAATGCGAGCATGTGTACCGCGGCTTGTTCAATGGGTGCTGATCCCGCATAATTTTGAAATGTACATAATTGCAATAATTACGAAACGAATTTGAATTTACTTATTTTCCCAGATGATGACATAGTGTCAATATTTTCTCGCTTTAACAATAAAAATGTATAATTTAATTACGGATCCAGTTAACTACATTTGGAAATAAAATTCTCATGCTATTACAAAATTGTTGTTGGGAAAAAATTTAAAAGAAAACACAATACATTTTAAAGATTTACGGCTTTCTTGGATCCACATCGTTCATTTTTATGTCTAAAAATTTTTCAAAATCTGCCTTTGTAATAAACGAAATAAAACTCCGAAGGTACATCACAGCAATGCCATATTTTTCTTTACACTGTTATTTTCAACAGTTTCTCGCATTTATAGCTGTTTCAACTTATTAAATAGGGATGTGCTTTTATGGAAAAGCATCAGAAAAAATTGGCCTATCTGATGGTATTGTCACAATGTCATTATCTGGGAAAATAAGTAAATTGAAATTCGTTTCGTAATTATTGCAATTGTGTGCATTTCAAAATTATGCAGGATCAGCATCTATCATTCCACTTAGGTAAATGCAAGCTCTACGAAATGTAAGCGTGTATGTTTACATGTGCCAGTTAGAACGTTTGTAAGAAACAAATTTGGAAAGGGTCAATTGATGCTGACACCTTTAGAACTTTGTACCTTGGACCGAACCCCGACCACCAGGACAAAAGAATTGATTGTGACGTAGATTTAGAAATGCATAAAAAGGTAGGAAACGAACCCGCAGGTGGTAGAGTAATTAAGTGGTCATGAAGTAATAATGAAACAGTGAAAGTTTAGGAATTACATAGGTAGTGTAAGAGTAATAATGTAGAAGTAATTCGTGTAGTAGTCAAAGTATAATGTGGTGGAAATGATAGTGAATTCAAGTGCGCGCGGAAGACAAAGCCAAGCGAGTGACTCTACGAGCCAGGGCTGGCCTGTAGGGCCAGACCCTCCCCTAAGTTAAAATTAAATTAAATTAAGACAATTCCCGCTTTCTTTTAACGTGACAGTATTAAAATCCAATGTAGCGGCCATAAGAAAAGATGAAGTTGATAACCTTATCATAAAGAGCTCTCTTACCGTTTCCGAGATCCCAATGGTGAGCCTCGAATTTGTAACACCCTGTATATCTACAGTGACCGGCAGAAAATTACTATTAAGGGTATAATCAAGAATAGAGTAACAAAGACAATTAGTATTATTATTATTATTATTGATTGTCTCTTATTTTGTCATTTGCCTTTAGTTTTCATTTGTATTCAAATTTTTTACCTTCATCTAATTTTATCGATCCTTTTCTTGTTCTTTTTTTTTGTTTTGTTGATCGTCTTTTGTTTTATTTTATTGATTGCCTTTTGTCTTATTTTATTAATTATCTTTTGTTTGCCAAATTACATGCTGATTATTAACCTGTTGGGAAACTTGAAATATTTCGAACAGTTTCTTCGCAATCGAAAAAGAAACGAAAAATGTGACTTTCGACAATCGAACATACGCGCTCAACTGGCTTCACAATCGTTATTTAGATGGATGACTAGTAAACGGTGGGTCCCGAGTTCGAACCTCAGCAAAAATTATTTGCAATCGAAAAAAAGAGTTGGTTCCTGCGCCTTACACATAGGCAACTTCTACACACGTCGTACCTGCGCCTTGCACATAGGCAACTTCTACACACGTCGTACCGGCGCCTTGCACATAGGCAACTTCTGCACACTTCGACGTGGACCTTACGTAACGCCTAGCAAAGTTACGCTAGGCAACCATACATGCAAGTATGTAAAGTCGCCATAAAGGATTTACTTCGAACGCCTATAGGTACTCTACGCCTATATTATAATTTTTCATGAAAGTAATAAATCATTTCAATGAACCCGGAAAAAATTTAAATTCAAATAAAAAATTTAATGGGGCGCTGAAACATCTCTTGCATCGAGGAGTCGAGGCTTCTAGAGGCGGCACTGCTCATCAGCAGAAGAGTTGCTCGCGAACTACACTGCAATAAATAGATTTGTTTATATTTCCAACGTTTCTTTGACTTTTAATGAGAGTGTGCTTAGTTAAACGATTTTAAACACTTTTTGTTTCTAATCTGAACTTTACTCTTCTTCTTTCTTTGAATTAAAACAAAAATACTTCTCAAAGATTGTACAGATCTACAGTTGGCAACTATTCTCGACTGTATTTTTATATAATTTAGTATATTTTTTTAAAACAAACCGTTTGATTTTTATTTCATATTGTTTTTGTTTATGCTTATTTTTTATTTTTTTTTAATTACCATTTAATTTTCAATTAGATCAATAGCAGTTTCTGTTTCAGGAGACGCATCACTCAGAATGACTTGGAGAAAATTTTCCGTAAACGTTGCTTCGTTGCTCTGACCCGCTGCGCGTTGCCAACCATAAGAGAACGGCCCCTAAAACATGAAAATCTGTACGGCAATTACACGTGTAAACAAGTCGGGCCGCTAAAAGTTCACATAACAACACACACCGAGAAACCTTTCAAATGTAACGTATGCGATTATAGATGTGCGCGTTTGCAGATTTTAAAAAAGCATATTATGACACACACCGGTGAAAAGCAGTACAGGTACAACATTTGCGACTACGAGTGTAATGGATCCGCAAGATTAGAAAGTCACATAAGGAAGCACACCGGCGAGAAACCTTTCAAATGTAACATATGCGATTATAGATGTACGCGTTTGCAGATTTTAAAAAAGCATATTATAACACACACCGGTGAAAAGGAGTATAGGCGCAATATTTGTGATTACAAGTGTAATGAACCCGCAAGGTTAGAAAGTCATATAAGGAAGCACACCGGCGAGAAACCTTTCAAATGTAACATATGTGATTATAGATGTACGCATTTACAGATTTTAAAAAAGCATATTATGACGCACACCGGCGAAAAGCAGTACAGATGCAATATTTGCGACTACAAGTGTAATGCACCCGCAAGGTTAGAAAGTCATATAAGGAAGCACACGGGCGAGAAACCTTTCAAATGTAATATATGTGATTTTAAGAGTGCCCACCAAGAATATCTGAAAACGCACATATCGAGGCACGCCGTCGAGAAACCGTTCAAGTGCAGCGAGTGCGATTACAGCAGCAAGACGCGTAACGATTTACGAGGGCACCTGATGAGGCACAATAAAGAAAAGGCCTTCAAGTGTAACACGTGCGATTTCAGAGGTAAAAATGCACGGGTTTTAAGACAACACGTTAAGACGCACACCGATGATAACTTTCTGACGTGTGAAAAATGCGATTACAAGACCAGACTACGTACAAGTTTCGATCGACACTTAATGATACACAGCGACGAGAAGCCTTTCAGGTGTAGCGTATGCGATTTTCAATGTAGAAGTTTACGAAATTTAAAAAGGCACATGATGACGCACAGCGGTGAGAAACCGTTTAGGTGCGAGAAGTGCGATTACAGGAGCAGATCGCTCCAAAATTTACGCCTACACTCAATGAAGCATGATGGTGAGAAACCTTTCAGATGCAACACGTGCGATTTTAGATGTAGAAGTGCGCAGGTTTTAAGATATCACGTCATGACGCACACCGATGAAAAGCCGTTCGCGTGCGAGAAATGCGATTACAGATGTAGAAAGCCTTGGGGTTTACGTCGACACTTAATGAGACACAATAAGGAGAAACTTTTCAAATGTGACGCGTGTGATTTTCGTTGTAGAACTTCACAAAATCTAAAATTTCACAAGAAGAGGCACGGCCATTGAAGACCGTTTATGTGTAAACAGTGCGTCGCAAACACAAGTTTTAAAATACCACATCTTGACACGCACCGATGAAAAACCGTTTAGGTGTTGCAAATGTGATTACAGTATCACAAGGCATAATTATTTACATAAAGCTAGAAACCAAAGAAATGTGATATTTGTGATTACAAAAGCGTTACAATACTTTTAATTATTTTGCATAATATTATAGTTTATTGGTTACTTTTTACTATTTTTTTTATAGAAATAAACAAAGGGGAAATAAATTATTTTTTAAAACTGTTACCATTTCCTCTTGTCCGTATTCGTACTTTCGTATTTTTATTTTTTTTAATTGGTTCTATCTCTGCAACTCTGCAATTTCTCACAGCTCGTAAAATCAGTTTCAAAGTCGACGTTTCGCTGTGCCTTAGGAGCTTCTTCAAGGTGAATGAAACAAATAATAAATAAACGTGGTTTTCGAAGGAACCTGAATGCAGTGGAGTACTCGACCTACTCTTCTGCCGAAGAGGCCCCAAATTAATATTTTATTAAAAAAAATTACTCATAATACTTTAAAAAATTATTGATACTTAAAGCAAGGACTTAATATTGTCATAACTGTAAGTATATAATTTTTTTACATTTATTTTATAGAACCTGTCACCAAATTTACTTTAAACTTGACAGCCTCAACCTTACCTTGACCGGGTGACAAATTCTGCTATATTTTCCACTAGCTTTCCCCTCTGCTAGCAATAGTGAGAAGGGGGTGGGTCTAATATGATGTTAAATTATTGAGGGCGCCAGGACGGATTGAACCCAGCTGATAGACAGACAACCTCGCCGGTATCCCCGAGCCGACTTGATCGTGCAGAAGGCCAAACGAAAATAGAGGCTACACTTGACTCACAGGTACGTGAAGGAAGGAAACGCAAACACGCACTTAAAGTTAACAAATTTAAGCTTTATTGATAGTCAGAAGTTCAAGCGAATGCAGGTTATAACACTCACCAGGTGATACAGGTGCTTGTTTATAAATTCAAACATAGGTAAACTGCGAACAATCTACGGTTGTCAGCTTATTTACTTAATGACAACAACTGCATTCAGCCGAAAATTCTCTCTCCAGGAAAAACATGCGATAGTTGAGCGACGATAGTGACGATACACGCTTGATAATAAATTAAATAATCAAACTCACGACCTTTCCGTCACTACACGGTCGGGAATGTCAAGTTCGCTGGTCTACGCTGTGAAGTTGGCGGTCGCAACGCCACCTGCTGGTAGTGTCCGAGTCGGTAACTGGTTTGAACCGGTGGGCAGGACTGCGAATATGGCGGACACGCTTCTCGTAGACTCGGAATCGGCGTGGAGAAGGTACGCTCGAAGGTGGAATCGACTCGGTCCGAGTCAGATCCAAACAGCACTGTAAAACTAGGCGGGAATTTGACGAAGCATTAAGGCTTGAAGTGAAACCAAACGTAAAAGCCTGAATAGAAAGAAAGAACAGACTTGTTAGCGTCCAAAATGGCGTCAGTCAATTCCCACAATTTGGTATGGGGCTAAAATACCCCAAAACTCAATCGGTGGTGCACCAATGAAATTCCGGCAGGGCCGTCAATAAGCACTTCCCAATTCTCTGAGCAAGGCCACGATAAACTTTTCTACTCAGTGAAACGCATCCGCACAGCACCACTTGTCGATGAGGAATTAACTCAAGCGCGAAAGCGAAACGGAAGGACGCCAAAGATGCAAACGCGCCATAAGCGATAGCCAGTAGAATAATTAGGACGCCAAGAGTTTTGAATAAAAGAACCACGCCATCGTGTCACCTAGTTTGTTGACTTTACGTACAACTAAATAACTAATAAAACTGTCCAAACAAAAAAACAAGTTAAATTGTCACCAAATTTTAAATTTAATTTACTTGCCTCTTATTTACCACAGATTAGATGACAAGCTTCTGCTGACGAGACCGTATCAGCTGAGCCCCAGCTAGCAACAGTGAAGAAAGGAGTGGGTTATTAAAGGTGGTAAAATTATTAAGGGCGCCAGAAGACAACTCTTCAGCTGAACGTAATCGTTCAGTCGACGTCTCCAATCGACCAAATCGCGCAGAAAATTGAATCAATAATAATCAGAGGCGGGACTTTACTCACTGGTGTGCGTGCAAGTTTAAACAAGAACACACAACATAAATTTTAAGCGATTAATTAAACAATTCGAGCACACAACACGTTACACAATTACAAGAGATTGCTTATTCACTAATAAAGCGATCTGTTAGTTAAATCCGCATAAAGAGGCCTTAATTCGCTCTTAAAAATGCATGCGCAATAAATTTAATTGGTTACCTCCTGACCGATATCTGTCAGTGTACCGTCTATGCCGTGAAGTTGGCTGTCACCACGCCATCTAGTGGTCCTGTTCGAGCCGGTAACTATTTGGCTAGGGGAAACGTTGACAGCAAGATGGCGGACCCACGCTACTCGCAGAACGGCAGACTACAGCTGGAGTTTGTCGTGGCACCAAAACTCAATACTCAAGCTTGCGGGGATTACAGAAGCCTGCGCTAAAACTTGCGCCCAAACAGAAAAGCCTGAATGTAAAGGGAAAAGGTTTCGTTAGCAGCCATTTTGATACACCCGCCATTGCACTTTTTACATTACCTGAGGCTAACACGTTCCCGGGCTTGGAATTAGAGTTAGAATGACCTCCAAATGTGTTCGAAGCCGCAATTGAGCTACTTCTCCAAATGAGCGAGTACTCCGATAGGTTTATAGCACACGTAAGACGCGTCTAACTTGTAACACACTTCGAACAAGAAAGGAACTCAACCAGGCGAATTTGTAGCAGGCGAAGGTTGCTAGGATACGAAACCGAAAAACGGTCACGTGGTGTGTCACATGAATGAGCGTTGAGTAGTAAAGAGGAGGGAGGCAGGGTAGCCAACTGTGTTAAAACGCAGTTGAATGGTGCTGTATCGCCACGATATTTTGGCGCGAGATTTGAACGTAACAAAATTTATTGCCAAATTAAATAATTGGACCGAACGGAACCGGCAGTTTACCTAGATTCCCAAGATAGGTCACCCAAAAATTTTATGACTGCATGCCTCCCTATCTGTCTACGGCTAGGTCTGCTACTTAAGGTTTATTGCCGGCGCTAAGAAACTACGCTGTTAACCTACTTGTGTTACGGTTGAACGACCCTTGCGGGGAATCCACTATAAAATGATATACTTCTAATACGGCTCGTGTCGTCGCTGCAAATTTGGACTTACGTTGTGGTAACTCAGTTCTTTTGGTGCGGCGATGTACAACTTGAGAGAACAAAGGAACTAATTACGGTTAAATAACATTGCAAGAAAAACTCCTTGTACCAGCCAACGAGGGGTCTGATATAATGAGCGCAAAAACCTTGCGTTTGAAATCAATACACAGAAACCAAAATTACGGTTATGGGAAAGTTACGGTGATGGAAAACCCTAGAAAGAAATGCATTAAAAGGCCGTATTTCCAGAAAGTTAATTATTGTTATGGATTTTCCATGTTTGCCAAGTTTTTTGGCGTTGGTTGTGGAATGTAGTAATAGCATTGAAAAAACTGACAGGAAGATATTCATGCAAAAATTTCAAAAGATTTTATACTCCATATCCACAGATGAAGCAAGCGATGTATACAGGGTGTTCCAGAAATGCGTATAAAGCTTCAGGTATTTCTTTTCTACATTCCCTAAGCGTCCCCAAAATGCAAAAATTAATTCTCGGGGTTTGTTAGTTTCAGCACACGAGACAAAATACGAGGTAAAAAAAACATGTAACACTTCTTCAATAAAAAAAAATCATGTCTATGCCCCCTTTTGAATTTTTAAATAGCTAATAATTTTTTTAGTCAAACCAATAATAATGTTTTTGTTTTTGTTTCAGGAGCCGTATTACTCAGTGTGACCTGGAGAATATTTTCGGAAAACGTTGCGTCGTAGTTTTGACCCGCCCCTCGTTGCCAACCGTAAGTAAACAGCCGCGACCTAAAAGGAACCGATCACAAAATCGCAACTATAAGCTTGAAAAGAGGTACAGGTGCGACATCTGCGGCTTCAAGTGTGTGTCACCCGGAACATTAAGCATTCACATAACGAGACATACCGGCGAGAAACCTCTTGCGTTTAGGTGTAAAGATCCACGAGTCTTGAAAAATCACGTTCTGACGCACTCGCGTGAGAAACCGTTCGCGCCTAAGAAGTGCAGAACGTCTCCTGATTTACGTCGACGCTCAAAGACACGCGACGATGAAGAAAAACCTTTCGAGTGTGACGTGTGCGGTTTTAGATGTGGAACTTCGCGAGGTTTAAAAAGACACGTTATGACTCACACCGGCGAGAAACTATTTATGTGTAAGAAATGTGATTATTACTGCAGATGGCCTCAGAATTTACGTCGGCACTTAAAGATGCACGATAACGACGAGCTCTTCGGATGTAACGTGTGCGAATTTAGAGGTAGGAGTTTAGAAATTTTAAGAAGACACCTCTTGATGCACCCCGATGAAACGCTGTATAAATGTAACGAGTGCGATTACAGTAGCAGAAAGCGTGACACGTTTCGTAAACATCTTACGACACATAAACGCGAGAAATTTAAAGAATGTAATGTTTGTGGCTACAAAAGCGTATTTTCCAGCAATTTTAGAAGGCATGTGCTTTCACATAAGAATAAAAATAACAAACACACTGTGCACTTAATTACTTTGTAATCAAATAAACGTTATTACTATCTTCGTATTAAACAAATTTTATTTTCCTTTGTGCTTTGAGTTTATATTTTTTACATTGATAGTTTATTCTCATTTTTAATTTGACGAATAAGTTACTTTTGTTTTAGGAGGCGTGTCATGGCCACGCCCCCTAAAGCAAGAAACGAATATTTTTGGCAGATGTCGCTTTGATTCGTTGCGCACTGCCATCTGTAGGAAAGCTCAGGAACTAGTTCAGCGATCATACCCAGAGTAAAACTGTAGACTTTAGATTTATTGTTATTAGATTGTTAACTATATCGTTTTTTTCTTTTAAATTTAATGTTTAAATTTTTATTAATTTTTAACATCACTTGCGAGTGTAATTATATGAAGGAAAAGAAGTGGGAAAAACCTTTGAAAAATTAGAATTTCAAGAGACGAGGTTCAAAAAGAAAAGTTCAAGGTCAACCCAACCCAAGCAAAAAAAATTAGGAATTTTTTTTAGCAAAGTAAAACTTCAAGAAACGAGTTTCAGAAAAGGCTAAAGTGGAGGTCAACGCAATAAATTGGAAAACATCTTTGAAAAATTAAAATGTCAAGAAACGAGGTTCGCATAGGTCAACCCAATCTAAAGATAAAGGGTGAAGATTTTTAACAAATTAAAATTTGAAGAACAAAGAGTCAGAAAGTCAAATTCAACCCAAGGCAAAAAAGTAGTCTTGTAGTCTTAAAAAAAATTAAAATTTCGAGAGGCGAGGTTCAGAAAGGCCGATTCTTTCCTAATTTCCCAACCTTGGTCTTTAATCTTTATTAAAGGTCAAGGCCAGTCCAACCCAAGGCAAAAAATTGGGTTCAGGCAAAAAATTGGAAAGAATTTTTAAAAAGATTTTTTTTAAAGATTCCCAATTTTTCGGCCTTGGAATGGATTGACCTTGACCTTTAATAAAGGTTAGGGAATCTTTTAAAAAATTAAAATTTCATAATTTTTATTAAAGGTCAAGGTCAATCCATTCCAAGGCCGAAAAACTGGGAATCTAAAAAAACACGTCTTACGAAATTTTAGTTTTTAAACCGTTCTTTCTTTTGCCTTGGGCTGGATTGACCTGAATCTTTATTAGAGGTCAATCTTAAATCTTTATTAAAGATCAAGGTCAATCCAAACCAAGGCAAAAAATTTGCAAAGAATCTTTAAAAAGCCACGTTTCACGAAATTTTAATTTTTTAAAGATTCTTTCCAATTTCTTGCCTCGGGTAGCATTCGCAATTTTTTGCCTTAACCTTCCTGATTGGCCTTTAAGCTTTTTTAAAGGACAAGGTCAGTCTAACAAGGCAAGAAATTGGGAATAAATTAGTAAAGATTAAAGGTCAATCAAACCCAAGGCAAACATTGGGAAAGAATCTTTAATCTTGACCTTTAATCTTCATTAAAGGTCGAAGTCAATCCAACCCAAGGCAAAAAATTGGGAAAAAATCTTTAAAAAACCACATTTTATGAAATTTAATTTTTTTAAAGATTCTTTCCAATTTTTTACCTGGGATTGCGTTCCCAATTTTTTGCCTTAACCTTTATGATTGGTCTTTAATCTTTATTAAAGGACAGGGTCGGTCCAACCCAAGGCAAGAAATTGAGAATAAATTAAATAAATAAATAAAGATTAAAGGTCAAGATCAATCTAACCCAAGGCAAAAATTGGGAAAGAATTTTTAACCTTGAGCTTTAATCTTTATTAAAGGTCAAGGTCAATCCAACCCAAGGCAAAAATTGGGAAAGAATCTTTAAAAAAACACGATTTATGAACTAAAAATTAGTCCACAAAATTAGACCACAGTCTCCCTTACTATTTTTTAGTATTAATTTTGTTAATTTTAGATAGTATTAGTAGTATAGATAGTATGATCAGGTAGGTAGGTAGGTAGCTGTTAGATTTCATGTAGTGTTTTTTAAATTGTACTGAAGATGGCAGCTTAGCTGTCGAAATACGTATCTACGGATATAAAATTATTGTGGGCGGAGATAAATTTCAATTATACGATTTATGAAATTTTAATTTTTTCTAATTTTTTGCCTCAGATTGCGTTCCCAGTTTTTTGCTTTAACCTTTCTGGCAAGTAATTGGGAAGGAATCTTAAAAAAAAATTAATTCCAAGAGACGGGGTTCAAAAAGGTTAAAGGTCAAGGTCAACTCTACCCAAGGCAAGAACATTGGGAAAAATCTTTAAAAAATGAAGTTTTCAACGGACGAGGTTCAAGAGGCGAAAGGTCAAGGTCAATCTGACGCAAGGCCAAAAAAAACTTTAAGAGAATAAAATTTCAAAAATAAAGCTTAAGGTGGTTAAGGGTCAACGTCAATCCAACCCAGGCAAATATTATAGGTGAAGGCCAAATGTAAAAATTAAGGTCAACCCAAGTAAACTCTATCTAATCCAAGCAAAAAAAATACTATAAATTTAAGAATTGAAAATTTTAAAAATTAAATTTAAATTAATTATTAATTAAAACAAAAATAAAAACTGTTGTGTAAGTACCAGTTTCTTTTGAAACAAGTTTTATTTCCCTTTGTAGCTTAGTTTTATATTAAAATTCTTACTAATTTTTAGTATTACTTGCGAACGTAATTATCAAGGAAAAGAAATGGGAAATAATTAGAATTTTAAGACAAGAGGTTAAAGGTCAAGGTCGGCACAACCCAAGCAAAAAAATTGGGAAAAATTCTTTAACAAATTAAAACTTCAAGAAACGAGGTTCGGAAAAGGTTAAAGGTGCAGGTCAACCCTATCTAAGGCAATAAATTGAATATTTTTTTTATTAAAATGTCAAGAAGTAAAGTTAAAGGTTAAGGTCAACTCAACCCAAGGGGGAAATTTTTAATAAATTAAAATATTAAGAACAAAGGTTCAGAAAGGTTAAAATTAAAAGTCAAGGTAAACCCAAGCCAAGGCAAAAAAATTGGAAAGTGTCAACAAAAAAAAAAAAATCGAGAGGCGAAATTCAGAAAGGTTGAAGCTCTAGGTGTATGCAACCCGAGGTAAAAAAAAATTAGATTCTTTAAGATACAGTCGCACCTCTATAACTCGAAGCTCCACAACTCGAAATTTTCTGTAAGTCGTCGAAATTTACTGATGCCCCAAATGTTTCTGATGTTTGAGACCTGTTACTGTTAACCCTGACAGGTATTCTAGAAAAAAAGAAACTATTTCGTTGAGATGTTGCTTTCTTTCTGTGAATTCTTAAGTTTATTTTTATAAAAATAAATATGATTTTCTCTATGAATCATTTTTTATTCCTTGTAAATTTAAAAGTTAACTTTGGTAGTTACTGTTACGAAATAATCAAATCTATTACAATTTCGAACCTCCGTGTGCAGCTGGCAACACTGCTTACAAAAGTAATTGTCGGAACAGAACTGAAAAATATTAAAACTCGTTTTATTTCAGGTGCAGATGGGCTTCTGAACATATGGAGACAAGAAAATTTGAAGTTCAATCCAGTCTAAAGGAACACTTGCTGACACATGCCGGCGAGAAACCATTCATCTGTGATCTTTGCGATTACAAATTCCACCAGCGTGGGCAATTGGAACAGCACATGTTAACACACACGGGCGAGAAGCCGTTCAGTTGCGATATTTGCGATTACAAGTGTCGACGACCGCACAATATGAAGCTACACAAAATAAAACATACCAACGAGAGGCCGTTCACTTGTAGAATTTGCGATCGTAAATTCAAACAACTGCTAACCTTGAAACGGCACATGTTAACGCACGAAAAAGAGAACCCCTTCACTTGTAAAATTTGCGATCGTAGATTCACACAATTAGGAAAGTTGAAAGTTCACTTGTTAATACACACCGGGGAGAAGCCGTTCAGTTGCGACCTTTGCGATTACAGGTGTCGACTATTCCAAAGTATGAAGGAACACAAAATGAAACATACCAACGAGAGGTCGTTCTCTTGTGGAATTTGCGATCGTAAATTCAAACAACTTAAAACCTTGAAACGGCACATGTTAACGCACAACGCAACAACACAACAACAAGAGAAGCTCTTCGCTTGTAAACTTTGCGATCGTAGATTCACACATTTCGGAAGCTTGAAACGCCACTTGCTAACACACACCGACGAGAAGCCTTTCAGTTGCGATCTTTGCGATTTCAAGTGTCGACGATCCGAAAGTATGAAGGAACACAAATTCAGACATACCAACGAGAGGCCCTTCACTTGTGAAATTTGCGATTGTAATTTCAGAGAACTTAGAACCTTGAAGCGGCACGTGTTAACGCACAACAAAGAGGAGCCCTTCACTTGTGGAATTTGCGATCGTAGTTACAGACAACTTAGAAACTTGAAACGGCACGCGTTAACGCACAACAAAGAGAAGCCCTTCGCTTGTAAAACTTGCGATCTTCAATTTAAGCGACTCGCAATCTTGGAAGAGCACATGTTAACGCACAACATAGAGAAGCCCTTCACTTGTAAAATTTGCAATCGTGGATTCACACAAATGAGAAATTTAAAACGCCATTTATTAACACACACCGACGAGAAGCCTTTCAGTTGCGATCTTTGCGATTACAAGTGTCGACGATCCCAACGTATGAAGGAACACAAATTAAGTCATGCCAACGTGAAGCCCTTCACTTGTAAAATTTGCGATCGTGGATTCACACAAATGGGAGCATTGAAGCGCCACTTGTTAAACACACACAAGTGATAAGTTGTGGTCAGTGCAGTTGAGGATGTCAACAAGTAGCTAGTTTGAAATGGCACTTACTCCAACATACAGGTGACAGTAAACACGTTGTGTATAACTGAAATCTCTTTTTTTTACTCGAAATTTCTATAACTCGCAGTAATTTTCCGGTCCCTTGAGATTCGAGTTATGGAATTTCGAGTGTTTTAAAACTTCATAATACGAGGTTCAGAAAAGATTAAAGGTGCAAGTGAATTCAATCCAGAGCAATAAATTGAAGAAAAAATCTTTGAAAAATTAAAAATTTTTTTTATAGCTAATAACAATATAAGCTGCAGAAGCGAGAAGTACGTCTTCTTCAGTCACGACTCTCAACAATATTAACTTGCTTCTTGTGTGTGTGTGTACAGATTGTTACGTGCAACAATTTACAACAATGGAACAGAAACAAAATTCAGATGTTTCTCTATTTTGCTACCTTTAGTGTGGGCAAAATGTTTCCATAAGTTGACGAAAGTTAAAAACTTTTAGCAACAACCATCAACAAAAAGTCCCTCTGTGTTCCTCCAGTGTGTACTCAGCTTTACAATTTAGCTCTGTGTGCAACTGGCAACACTGCTTACAAAAATAATTGTTGGAACAGAACTGAAAAGTATTAAAAAATTCATTTCATTTCAGGTGCAAACGGGCTCCTGAACATATGAAGAAAAGAAAATTTAATGCTCAAGCCAGTTTAAAGAAACACATGTTAACGCATAACAAAGAGAAGCCCTTCGCTTGTAAAATTTGCGATCGTAGATTCACACATTTCTTAAGCTTGAAACGCCACTTGTTAATACACACCGACGAGAAGCCTTTCAGTTGCGATCTTTGCGACTACAAGTGTCGACGATCCGAAAGTATGAAGGAACACAAATTAAGACATACCAACGAGAAGCCTTTCACTTGCGAAATTTGCGATCGTAACTTCAGACAACTTAGTGTCTTGAAACGCCACGTGTTAACGCACAACACAACAACACAACAACAAGAGAAGCCCTTCACTTGTAAAATTTGCGATCGTAGGTTCACACAGGCCGGACATTTGAGACGCCACGTGTTAATACACACCGGCGAGAAGCCTTTCAGTTGCGATCTTTGCGATTACAAGTGTCGACGACCCGAAAGAATGAAGGAACACAAATTAAGACATACCAACGAGAAGCCCTTCACTTGTGAAATTTGCGATCGTAATTTCAGAGAACTTAGAACCTTGAAACGCCACGTGTTAACGCACAACACAACAACACAACAACACAACAACATAGAGAAGCCCTTCACTTGTAAAATTTGCAATCGTGGATTCACACAAATGAGAAATTTAAAACGCCATTTATTAACACACACCGACGAGAAGCCTTTCAGTTGCGATCTTTGCGATTACAAGTGTCGACGATCCCAACGTATGAAGGAACACAAATTAAGCCATGCCAACGTGAAGCCCTTCACTTGTAAAATTTGCGATCGTGGATTCACACAAATGGGAACATTGAAACGCCACTTGTTAAACACACACAAGTGATAAGTTGTGGTCAGTGCAGTTGAGGATGTCAACAAGTAGCTAGTTTGAAATGGCACTTACTCCAACATACAGGTGACAATAGACACGTTGTGTATAACTGAAATCTCCTTTTTTTTACTCGAAATTTCTATAACTCGCAGTAATTTTCCGATCCCTTGAGAATCGAGTTATGGAGGTTCGACTGTATTAAAATTTCACAAAACGAGGTTCAGAAAAGGTTAAAGGTGCAGGTCAGTTCAGTCCAAAGCAATAAATTGGAAAAAAATCTTTAAAAAAATTAAAATGTCAAAAAACGAGGTTAAGATAGCTTAAAGGTCAAGGTCATCCTAAACCAAGGAAGAAAGAGGAACATTTTTAATAAATTAAATGTCAATCAAAAGGGTCAGGTAGGTTAAAGGTCAAGGTAAAACCAACCCGAGGCAAAAAATTGAAAGAAGAGTCTTCAAGAGAATTAAAATTTCGAGAGGCGAGATTCAGAAAGGTTGAAGGTCAACCTGAGGCAAAAATATTTCGAAAAATTGGATTAAAAACAGATTAAATGTTAAGCTCAATCCCACCCAAGGCAAAACATTGGGAAAGAATCTTTAACCTTGACCTTTAAACTTTAAAAATCACGTTATGTGAAATTTTAATTTCTTAAAGATTTTCCCAATTTCTTGCCTCGGGTTGCGTTCCCAATTTTGTGCCTTAACCTTTCTGATTGGCCTTTAATCTTTATTAAAGGACAAGGTCAGTCCAACCCAAGGCAAGAAGTTGGGAATAAATTAAATTAATTAATTAATAAAGATTAAAGCTCAGGGTCAATCCAACCCAAGGCAATAATTGGAACAGAATCTTTAACCTTGACCTTTAATCTTTAGTAAAGGACAACCTTTATTAAAGGTCAAGGTCAGTTCAACCCAAGGCAAGAAATTGGAAAGAGTATCTACAAAAAAAGAAACAAATTCGAGAGGCGAAGTTCAGAAAGGTTGAAGCTCTAGGTGTATACAAGCCGAGGCAACAAATTGGATTCTTTAAGATGCAGTCGCACCTCTATAACTCTAACCTCCACATTCCACAACTCGAAATTTTCTGTAAATCGAAATTTACTGATTCTCAAATGTTTCTGATGTTTGAAATCTGTTACTGTTGACCCTGACAGGTATTATAAAAAAAAAAACTATTTCGTTGATATGTTTGGTTTTTTTTCTGTGAATTCCTAAGTTTATTATTATAAAAATAAATATGACTTTGTTTTCTCTATGGATCATACCTATTCATTTTTTCTTGCTTGTAAACGTAAAAGTTGACTTTAGGTAGTTATTGTTACGGAATAATCAAGTCTATTACAATTTCATAGCTCTGTGGGCAGCTGGCAACACTGCCCACAAAAGTATTTGTTGGAACAGAACTGAAACTCATTTCATTGCAGGTGCAAACGGGCTTCTGAACGTAATATGAAGAAAAGAAAATTTAAAGCTCAAGCGAGTTTAAAGGAACACTTGCTGATACATGCCGGCGAGAGACCATTCATCTGTGATCTTTGCGATTACAAATGCCGTCAGCGAGGGCAATTGGAACAGCACATGTTAACACACACCGTCGAGAAGCCGTTCAGTTGCGATCTTTGCGATTACAAGTGTCGACAAAACCAAAGTATGAAGGAACACAAAATAAAACATACCGACGAGAGGCCGTTCGCCTGTGGAATTTGCGATCGTAAATTCAAACGACTCCCAACCTTGAAACGGCACATGTCAGCGCACAACAAGGACGATCGCTTCTCTTGTAAAATTTGCGATCGTAGATTCACACGTTTCGGAGGCTTGAAACTTCACTTGTTAACACACACCGACGAGAAGCCTTTCAGTTGCGATCTTTGCGATTACAAGTGTCGACGATCCCGAAATATGAAGGAGCACAAATTAACACACACCACCGAGAAGCCGTTCGCTTGTGAAATTTGCGATCGTAATTTCAGACAACGTGGAAGCTTGAAACGGCACGTGTTAACGCACGACAAAGAGAAGCCCTTCGCTTGTAAAATTTGCGATCGTAGATTCACACAAACGGGAAACTTGAAACGTCACTTGTTAACGCACACCGGCGAGAAGCCTTTCGGTTGCGATCTTTGCGATTACAAGTGTCGACTTTCCCAGAATATGAAGGTGCACAAATTAAAACATACCGGCGAGAAACCATTCACTGGTGATCATTGCGATTAGAAATGCGAACATTCGAAAAAACGCATCATGGCGACACACACCGGCGAGAAGTGATAAGTTGTAGTCAGTACAGTTGAGGATGTCAACAAGTAGCTAGTTTGAAATGCCACTTATTCGAACATACCGGTGATAATAAACACGTTGTAATCCAAATGGGTCGATAATTACTCATTTGATGTTTGCATAAAAAAGGTGACGAACATCAAGTGAGTAATTATCGACCTATTTCGATTACAAATGAATTCGTAAAAATTTTCGAAAAAATTGTCTACAACCGAATATCCAGCTACCTCAATGCTACCAATATACTAACAGATGTTCAGTTTGGCTTTCGCAGCGGCAGATCAACTGCTATGGCTTGTAGTCACTTTTTGGAATATGTCTACGAATCGCTTGATCAAAACTTGTACCATTTGTCCACCTGACAATGAGACATAGGGATTTAACATGGGAAAACAGAAATTGCTTTAAATTATCTACCTGAGTACATATATATGAAATTCTGGGTTATAATCGGAAAGATTATTGCATTCAAAGTGTTTTGATACTAAATTTGTGCAATTTTAGTTCTTAATTATTTAGAAATTACGAAAAAAAGTTATTATTTTTTTCCGTACAAGATTAGTAAGTATTTAACGAAAAGTTCATAAACGCATGTCGTGGTCAAGTTTGTTTGTTCATGTTTCACAACCGTAAGGTTACGAGTTCAAATCCGAATGTGGACACTTTTTTTTCTTTTTTTTAATGTTCTTTTACATTTGAAATCACTTAAACTCTTAAACTAGTTTATTATTTTATTTATAAGTTTCATTTTAATATTAATTATGTAATATAATAGATAAAGTTATAACTTTAATAAAATTTTGCAGACGAAAAAATACACATAAATGGAACATAATTAATATTAAAATGAAATTTATAAATGCAATAATAAACTAGTTTAAGAGTGATTTCAAATCTGAAAAAATATTTAAAAAAAGTGTCTTCATTCAGATTTGAACTCGTGACCTTACGGTTGTGAAACATGAACAAACTAACTTGACCACGACATCCGTTTGGAAACTCTTCGTTAAATACCTACTAATCTTGTACGGGAAAAAGTAATAACTTTTTTTCTTAATTTCTAAATAATTAACAACTAAAGTTGCACACATTTAGTATCAAAACACTTTTAATGCAATAATCTTCCCGATTATAACCCAGAATTTCATATATATGTACTCAGGTAGATAATATAAGGCAATTTCTGTTTTCCCATGTTAAATTCGTATGTCTCATTGTCAGATGGACATACGGTATGTTGCGGCCATGTGTTTTGACTTAATTTAATTTTGTGATAAACAAACTCGCTGCTCTGGGTATCAGAGGAAACGTTCTTGAATGATTGAGATCATACCTGTGAAATTAACAGTAATTATGGCGTCCCACAAGGATCTATTCTGGGTCCCCTGTTGTTTCTGATCTTTATTAACGACACGCCAGCTAACATAAGATGTCCAGGAAGAATGGTAATTTTTGCTGACGACTCTTCAATGGTGTTCATCTGATCCTGATGTCTTCAATCTACAAACAAATTTAAATAACATAGCTTCGGAGTTCAGCCTTTGGTGTAAAAAAAATAATCTTATTTTAAATAGTGCTAAGACCTCTTGTGTTCATTTTTATCAACGTAGAGTACCACCCCATATAGTACCGTATGCCCATCTGACAGACATAGGGATTTAACATGGAAAAACAGAAATTGCCTTATATTATCTACCTGAGTACATATATATGAAATTCTGGGTTATAATCAGAAAGATTATTGCATTCAAAGTGTTTTGATACTAAATTTATGCAATTTTAGTTGTTAATTATTTAGAAATTAAGAAAAAAGTTATTATTTTTTTCCGGACAAGATTAGTAGGTATTTAACGAAGACTTTCCAAACGGATGTCTTGGTCAAGTTAGTTTGTTCATGTTTCACAACCGTAAGGTCACGAGTTCAAATCTGAATGAAGACACTTTTTTTTCCTTTTTTTTAAATATTTTTTCAGATTTGAAATCACTCTTAAACTAGTTTATTATTGTATTAATAAGTTTCATTTTAATATTAATTATGTTCCATTTCTGTGTATTTTCTCGTTTGCAAAATTTTATCATGTTAAAGTTATAACTTTATTTATTATGTTACATAATTAATATTAAAATGTCCGTTTAAAAGAGTTTGTGATACAATTTTCATCGAAGAAGAACCAGCTTTAATTAAAATGAAACCTATAAATAAAATAATAAAGTAATTTAAGAGTTTAAGTGATTTCAAATCTGAAAAAATATTTAAAAAAAAAGAAAAAAAAGTGTCCTCATTTGGATTTGAACTCGTGACCTTACGGTTGTGAAACATGAACAAACTAACTTGACCA
Organism: Dorcus hopei; assembly: GCA_033060865.1. Taxonomy (NCBI): domain Eukaryota; kingdom Metazoa; phylum Arthropoda; class Insecta; order Coleoptera; family Lucanidae; genus Dorcus; species Dorcus hopei. Next base: position 69,780,270 of record CM065425.1, on the reverse strand, counting down.
CGACATCCGTTTGTAAACTCTTCGTTAAATACTTACTAATCTTGTCCGGAAAAAAATAATAACTTTTTTTCTTAATTTCTAAATAATTAAGAACTAAAATTGCACAAATTTAGTATCACTTAGACACTTTGAATGCAATAATTTTTCCGATTATAACCCAGAATTTCATATATACAGTGTTCGCCAAAAAGTCGGCATCAAATGGGAAAAATTTTTATTTTTGATTTTTCGGAAAAACTTTTTACGGCAATAATTTGTGCTTGTCTGAAAACCTATTTTGCCCCAATTAGATATACCGAGTGTTTTTTACTTAGATAGAAAATAGCGCTTTTCGAAATTGCTAAAATCCTAAAATTGTTATTTCTTGGAAATTAGTCAAGATATCAACGAAATTTTTTTACTGTGAATTACTTTTAGCTTACTGAACAATCTCAAGGCCAGGAAATTAATAGGAGTAGATTAGAGTTTTCAGAAGACATTGTAACACTTGTTAATTATCATTAAAAAATATTTCTCCTCAAAAGCATATTGCATCAAGAACGTTAAGATTATGTACAAATATTACTTTTCGGTAAATAATAAAATATCTAAAGCAATAAATATATTTCTCTATTTTTTTTCCAATTACAAATCTTTGAAGTTTTCATCGAAAGTTATTTGAAATTTAAAATTAAGTTTGGATACGTGAAATTTTGTGAAAAGTTCAAAAATTGAAAAATTCAATTTTTGCCGATGTTAAAGAAAAAACGTTATTTTCTGGCCTTGAGATTATTCAGTAAGCTAAAACTAATACACAGTAAAAAAATCTCGTTGGAATCTTGATTAATTTCCAAGAAATAACAATTTTAGGATTTCGGCAATTTTGAAAAACGTTATTTTCTAACTAAGTAAAAATCATTCGGTATATCTAATAGTGTATCTTATTATTATAATATGTAATAGACTTAACTATGTATATATAGTTTAATAAAAAATGTTTACTGTTTTTAATGTTTAAATGTGTTGTTGTTTAATTGTTAACCATATCTTTTTATAATATTTTTTCTTTTAATTTTAATGTTTAAATGTTTACCAATTTTTAGTATTACTTGCGAATGTAATTATCAAGGAAAAGAAATGGGAAAAAATTAGAATTTTAAGGAACGAAGTTCAAAAGAGGTTAAAGGTCAAGGTCAGCACAATCCAAGCAGAAAAATTGGGAAAAATTCTTTAACAAATTAAAACTTCAAGAAACGAGGTTCGGAAGAGGATAAAGGTGCAGGTCAACCCAATTCAAGGCAATAAATTGGAAATTTTTTGTTTAAATTAAAATGTCAAGAAATGAAGTTAAAGGTCAAGGTCAACGCAACCCAAGGAAAGAAGGGGGAAATTTTTAATAAACTGAGACATCAAGAACAAAGGTTCAGAAAGGTTAAACGTCAAGGTAAACCCAACCCAAGGCAAAAAAATTGGAGTGTCAACAAAAAAAAGTCGAGAGGTGAAGTTCAGAAAGGTTGAAAGCCTAGGTGTATGCAACACGAGGCAAAAATATAGCTACAGTCGCACCTCTATAACTCGAACATCCACAACTCGAAATTTTCTGTAAGTCGTCGAAATTTACTGATGCCCCAAATGTTTCTGATGTTTGAGACCTGTTACTGTTAACCCTCACAGGTATTATAGAAAAAAAGAAACTATTTCGTTGAGATGTTTGTTTATTTTTATAAAAATAAATATGACTTTCTCTATGAATCATTTTTTATTTCTTGTAAACTTAAAAGTTGACTTAGGTAGTTACTGTTACGAAATAATCAAATCTATTACAATTTCGAACATCTGTGTGCACCTGGCAACACTGCTTACAAAAATAATTGTTGGAACAGAACTGAGAAAGTATTAAAACTCATTTCATTTCAGGTGGAGACGGGCTTCTGAACGTATGAAGACAAGAAAATTTGAAGTTCAATCTAGTTTAAGAGAACACTTGCTGATACATACCGGCGAGAAACCATTCATCTGTGATCTTTGCGATTACAAATTCCATCAGCGTGGGCAATTGAAACGGCACATGTTAACACATACCAGCAAGAAGCCGTTCAGTTGTGAAGTTTGCGATTACAAGTGTCGACGATCGCACGATATGAAGCTGCACAAATCAAAACATACCGACGAGATGCCGTACGCTTGTAGAATTTGCGATCGTGAATTCAAACGAATCAGAACCTTGAAACAGCACATGTTATTGCACGAAAAAGAGAACCCCTTCACTTGTAAAATTTGCGGTCGTAGATTCACACAATTAGGAAACTTGAAAGTTCACTTGTCAATACACACCGGGGAGAAGCCGTTCAGTTGCGATCTTTGCGATTACAAGTGTCGACTATTCCCAAATTTGAAAAAACACAAAATAAAACATGCCAACGAGAGGCCGTTCACTTGTAGAATTTGCGATCGTAAATTCAAACAACTGCTAACCTTGAAACGGCACATGTTAACGCACAACAAAGAGAAGCCCTTCGCTTGTAAAATTTGCGGTCGTGGATTCACACAATTAGGAAACTTAAAAGTTCACTTGTCAATACACACCGGCGAGAAGCCTTTCAGTTGCGATCTTTGCGATTACAAGTGTCGACGATCCGAAAGTATGAAGACACACAAATTAGGACATACCAACGAGAGGCCCTTCACTTGTGAAATTTGCGATCGTAATTTCAGAGAACTTGGAACCTTGAAACGGCACTTGTTAACGCACAACAAAGGGGAGCGCTTCACTTGTGAATTTTGCGATTGTAATTACAGACAACGTAAAAACTTGAAACGGCACATGTTAGCGCACAACAAAGAGAAGCCCTTCACTTGTAAAACTTGCGATCGTAAATCCAAACGGCTCGCAATCTTGAAACAGCACACGTTAACGCAGAAGCCCTTCACGTGTAAAACTTGCGAGCGTGGATTCACACAAATGAGAGACTTGAAACGCCATTTGTTAACACACACCGACGAGAAACCTTTCAGTTGCGATCTTTGCGATTACAGGTGTCGACGATCCGAAAGTATGAAGGAACACAAATTAAGACATACCAACGAGAAGCCCTTCGCTTGTGAAAATTGCGATTGTAAGTTTAGAGGACTTAAAACCTTGAAACGACACGTGTTAACGCACAACAAAGAGAAGCCCTTCACTTGTAAAACTTGCGATCGTAAATCCGAACGGCTCGCAATCTTGAAACAGCACACGTTAACGCAGAAGCCCTTCACTTGTAAAACTTGCGAGCGAGGATTCACACAAATGAAAGACTTGAAACGCCATTTATTAATACACACCGACGAGAAACCTTTCAGTTGCGATCTTTGCGATTACAAGTGTCGACGATCCGAAAGTATGAAGGAACACAAACTAAGACATACCAACGAGAAGCCCTTCACGTGTGAAATTTGCGGTCGTGGATTCACACGAATGGGAACATTGAAACGCCACTTGTTAAACACACACAGTGCAGTTGAGGGTGTCAACAAGTAGCTAGTTTGAAATGGCACTTACTCCAACATACAGGTGACAATAAACACGTTATGTATAAATGAAATCTCTTTTTTTAACTCGAAATTTTTATAACTCGCAGTTATTTTTTCGATCCCTTGAGATTCGAGTTATGGAGTTTCGACTGTATTAAAATTTTATAATACGAGGTTCAGAAAAGGTTAAAGGTGCAGGTCAATTCAATAGAGAGCAATAAATTGTAAAAAAAAATCTTTAAACAATCAAAATGACAAGAAACGAGGTTAAGATAGGTTAAAGGTCAAGGTCAACCCAAACCAACGAAGAAAGAGGAACGTTTTTAATAAATTAAAATTTCAAGCACAAGGGGTCAGAAATGTTAAAGGTCTAGGTAAACCCAACCCAAGGCAGACAAATTGGAAAGTCTTCAAAATAATTAAAATTTCGAGAGGCGAGGTTCAAGAAGGTTCAAGATCTAGACAAAAAATTTCGAAGAATTAGATTAAAAACATATTAAAGGTCAAGGTCAATCCCACCCAAGGCAAAACATTGGGAAATAATCTTGAAAAAAATATAATTCCGAGAGACGAGGTTCATAAAGGTTAAAGATCAAGGTCAACTATACTCAAGGCAAAAAAGAAATTGAGAAATTAAAATTTCAAGGGGCAAGGTTCAAAAAGTTGAAAGGTCAAGGTCAGCCCGACGCAAGGCAAGAAAACTGGAAAATAATTTAAAAAATTCAAATTTCACAGATTAACCTTAAGGTAACCTAAGTGTCAAGGTCAGTCCAACCCAAGCAAAAATTAACTTATTAACTTAAACTAACTAACTAATTAAAACTCGTCCAACTCAAGGTCATGTGACTGCAGTCGGCTGGATTGCAATGGGCCCCTCTCATCCTCTCTATGTCTATTTCGGCTCTAATTGGGGCCTCATCAGCAGCTGGAGGCACTCCATCGCAATCCCGACGACCAACAAGATTAACGCAAAGATTCTACATAACCTCGACAGCGCGCGTCTGTTTTATGAGCTATTTATAATTGTGCTGTAAATGCAAATTCGCAGTGATACTGCTGCGTGAATAAGCTACCACGCACGAGATGCGTGTGCGCCAGTGCGGACAATTAGTAGTTAATTAACATTTCTCTACACAATTTTCTTTGTGGCTTATTTTTGTTGTTTTTTCATTTCAATTTAATAAATAATAGTTTCGGTTTTGTTACAGGAGGCGTATTACTCAGAACGACTTGGCGAAAATTTTTGGTAAACGTTGCTTCGTTGTCTTGACCCGCTGCGCGTCGCTGCCAACTAAAAGTAAACAGCCGCGACTTCGCAAGTGTGCAAACGCAAACCTGTACAGGTGCGATCTTTGCCGTTACAGGTGTAAAAAACTCAAAACGTTAGAAACCCACACGAGAAAACACACCGAGAGACCTTTCAAATGTAACATCTGTGATTTCAGATTTACAAGCATACAATTTTTAAAAAGGCACGTTAAGACGCACACCGATGAAAAACCGTTCGTGTGCGAGCAATGCGATTACAAGTGCAGATCGCGTTCTAATTTACTTCAGCACTTGACGACACACAGTGACGAGAGGCCTTTCCGATGTGAAATATGTGATTCTAGATTTACAAGTGTATATGTCTTAAAAATACACATTAAGACGCACACCGATGAAAAGCCGTTCGCGTGCGAGAAATGCGATTACAAATGCAGATTGCGTCCTAATTTACTTCGCCACTTAACGACGCACAACGAAGAGAAACCTTTCAGATGTGACGCATGTGATTTTAGGTGTAAAACCTTACAAAGTTTGAAATTGCACGTTACGAAGCACACCGATGAAAAACCGTTCGAGTGCAGGAAGTGCCCTTGTAGATTCAAATCGCGTCAGAGTTTGTGGCGGCACTCACTGGTACATAATGAGGTGGTGTACAGATGTAGCGTATGTGATTTCGGATTTAAAACTTCGCAAACTTTAAGACGTCACATGATAACGCACACGGACGAGAAACCGCTTACGTGTGCGAAGTGCGATTACCGGTGCAGATGGCCTCATGATTTACGTCGGCACTTACAGACGCATGATGCAAACCAGTTCAGATGTAGCGTGTGTGGTTTCAGTTGTAGGACGTCAGGAACTTTAGAACGGCACGTTTTGAGACACACGGGTGGCAAGACGTACAAATGTAACAAATGCGAATACAAAACCGAAACGCGTGGCAATTATCGTGGACATCTAATGACACATCATGGCGAGAAGCTCAGGAAATGTAATATTTGTGATTACAAGAGCTTGTTTCTTTGCAATTTAAAACAGCATATGCGTAGACATGGGAATGAAAAATGATTCAAACGTGACATCTGTGTTTACAAATTCAATTAAATTTGAAAACGTGTAATGCCAACATTTGTGAGTCATTTGGAATGAATTAGAATAAAATAAAAACGGTGGGAAAAAATTATTTCACTATTACAAGGTAATTATAGTTCGTTAGGGGTTTGAAGCTTATAACCAGAGGGGTCGAGAGACGTCGTCGGGCCCAGATAATATTTTTCCCTGGGCCCCTAAATTATATGAGGTGAGGTCCGGGGCCGGATCTGTCTTATTTTTATAATAGACTTTGTTGTAAGCTTTATTGTTAAAATTTTTATTGTTTTGTATAGCATGTACGTAAATAAATAAATTATCAGGTATGCAATTAATTAAAATAAAAATTCCAAGGGGATTTAACCTATTTTTTTATTAAACAAATTTGTTCTATACTTTTCCAGTTTATAGTTAGTGATTGTCGTTTTCAGCAATAACGTTTTTTTTCTTGTTTCAGGAGGCGCATGACTCAGAATGACTTGGAGAATATTTTTCGCAAACGTTGCGTCGTCGTTTTGACTCGCTGTGTGCCACTCGAAAAAAAGCAGCCGGGCTATCGCGACTACGATCCCAAAAAGCGGTTCAGATGCAACATTTGCGACTACAAGTGTAGGACCCCTAGAATGTTGAAAATACACGTAATGAAACATACCGGCGAAAACTCCGTCAAGTGTAGCATATGTGATTTTAAAAGTAGATATCAAGAAAATTTGAAAACCCACATGCTGATACACACCGATGAGAAACCGTTTAAGTGTAGCAAGTGCGATTACAGGAGCAGACGTAAGAACAATTTCCGTCGACACTTGAAGATACACAACGACGAGAAGCCTTTCAAATGTAACATATGCGATTTTAGGTGCAAAACTTTGCAAAACTTGAAAAGTCACATCTTGAAGCACACCGATGAAAGGCGGTTTAAGTGTAACAAGTGCGGTTTCACGTTCAGAGAGCGTGGACATTTGCGGCGACACTTGATGACGCACAATAACGAAAAGCCTTTCAGTTGTAAAACGTGTGATTTTAGATGTAGAAGCGCGCAGCATTTAAAAAATCACAATGTGAAGCACACCAATGAAAAGCCGTTTAGTTGCAACAAGTGCGCTTACAGGGGCGGAAGGCCTGGGGATTTACGTCTACACTTAACGACACACGACGATGAGAAACCTTTCAAATGTGACATTTGTAATTTTGAATGCAAGAGATCGCAAATTTTAAGGGAACATCTTTTGACGCACACCGATGAGAAAACATTTAAGTGTGGCAAATGCGATTTCAGGAGCAGACAGCCTTCGACTTTACACAAACACTTTAAGCTTCATCACGTCAAGCAGCCGTTCAGATGTAACGTGTGTGATTTTAGATGTGGACTTTCACGTACTTTGACAAGACATGTGTTGACACATAGCGAGGAACAAAAGTTCAAGTGTAACAAGTGCGACTACATCAGCACAAGGCGTAATAATTTACTTAGGCACTTGGTGACACATAAGAGCGAAAAACGAAATAAATGTAATATTTGCGATTACAGAAGCTTATATCCTTATTCTTTAAAAAGACATATGCTTACGCACGTGAAGGAAAAATAGCTTAAACCGATGAAATATGTATGCTACACTGCATTTCCTTTTGTTATAAAATTACAAATGTTTATTATACGAAATTACGTATTACATACGCGATAGAGATAAAGAGGACGCACGAGACATGTACAGTTTTTTTTTATATTGAAGTTTGAAATTTCAAAAAGTCATGTGATGATACACACCGGCGAACAGTCGCTGCGTAATATTAAGGCACTATGCCCTTACTTTGTAAAAGAACCTATTTTATTCGTCTTTAATTTGAGAGTATTAGCCACATTTTAAATTGTTTAAATGATTCATTATTGTTAACTTTTATTCATGTTTAGTTTCAAACTATTAACCATTTTTTATTTTTTGATTGTGAAATTTATTTATATTCCATTTAATTAAGTATGCATCATATATTATACAGGGTGTTTCATAACAGGTGAATGGTTAAAATAAAAGATTAAAAAAATTTCAATTGTTTAGTTTTGGAGTTACCTGAACATATAGTTAGATTTGTTATTCCTTATACTTTAATTTATAACAGTACCTATTTGTTTACGTTTATTTCTTGTATTTTTTTCAACTTGACAGTTTTCAATTTTAGCATTAACATTTTTTTTTGTTTCAGGAGGCGTATTACTCAAGATGACTTGGAGAATATTTTTCGTAAACGCTGCGTGGTTGTTTTGACTCCCTGTACGCCACCCAAAAGGAAGCAGCCAGATTGTCACAATTATGGTATCAAGAAACCGCACAGATGTAATATTTGCGGCTACAAGTTTAGATTCCCTGGAGGATTGAAACGTCATCTAACGATACATACTGGCGAGAAACCCCTGAAATGTAATATATGTGATTTTAAAAGTAGACATCCAGGACGTTTAAAAACCCACATGTTGATACACACCGATGAAAAACCGTTTGCGTGTGAGAAATGTGATTATAGAAGCAGAGAGCGTTGCACTTTACTTCGACACTTAATGACACACAATAATAAAGAAAGGCCTTTCAGTTGTAGGATATGCGATCTTAGATGCAGAACTTTAAAAAATTTAAAAACTCACATTTTCACGCACACAGACGAAAAACCGTTCGAGTGTGATAAGTGCGCTTACAGGTGCAGAAAGCTTGATTATTTAAATAAACACTTAATGACGCGACGCACAGTAATGAAAAACGTTTCAAATGTAGCATGTGTGATTTTAAAAGCAAGAGTTCACAAAATTTAAAAGATCACATTTTGAGGCACACCGTTGAAAAACCATTTAAATGTAGCAAATGCGATTACGGGAGCAAGTGGCGTGCGAGTTTAAATAAACACTTTAGGAATCATCATATTGAACAGCCATCCAGATGCGACGTATGTGATTTTAGATGTGGAAGCTCACGTATTTTGAAAAGACACGTCTTGATGATACACACCGACGGAAAAAAGTTCAAATGTAACAAATGCGATTACATCAGCGCAAAACGCGATAGTTTCGTTAAGCACCTGGTGATACATAACATCGAAAAAGCAAATAAGTGTAGTTTTTGTGATTACAAAAGCGTACATCCTTGCACGTGAAGAAAAAATAGTTTAAAACGATGAAATATTCTAGGTATTCGTTTGTTTACATATGTGATGTATTGTTTAAAATTTTATGCGGTTACTTGCGGATCTTGCGGTACTAGTTTTTGTTATTATTTAAGGTAAGCATTCATCTGTGCGTATGACAGTATGTTTCGAGGTGATGGTTAATGTGTACAGCCTCAATCAAAAGTAATGAAACTTTTAAAACCGAAACGCTGTAGTCAGAGTGCAACGGTGCCGAGTTAGAGAGAGCGCAACGTGTTGTGGGGTTCCGAAGCACTTCGGAAACATTCGTTCGCCAAAAGACTTCATCTCACTCAGTATCTTCTCTCTTTGACTATAGCGTTTCGGTTTTGAGCGTTTCATTACTTTTGATTGAGATTGTACATATTACGTGTAAATAAATTAGGTAAAACTAAATGAGTATTAATTCATTCTGAACCAGTGCCTAAAGTTACAGCATAAAAGAACATTATATTTTTTTTATGAAATTGCGAATGTTTATTATACAAAAAATAAAATAATAATAATAATAACTCGTTTATTACAATAATTATTGTTATACAAAAAGAAATATACATACAGTGTGTTTCACTTTACATGAAGACACCTGAATAACTTGTTGATTAATAACGCAACTAGTATAAAATTATTACCAGAGATAGAGACCATTAAGATTAATCTTTTTGTAGGAATGTATTCTTTTTGGAGTCTAAATCTGGCCAACTATGATTTAAATATAAAGTAGTGCTTCAAGTAAAGTCACAGTAACGATGAAGGTAGAGCAAGAAAGTATTTAAAAAGTAAACTCAGTTTACTTAGAATTTTTCAGCGAAACTTCGTATTTGGAGTATTTTAGCAACAATTTTTTTAAATACTTGTTTGCTCTATCTAATCTTATATTCAATAATTTCAATTTAATATAATTAATAAAAATTTTCTAAATATTGTTCACAACATAACTATAGGCTAATTTTTTTGATTGTCTGAAATTTTCACATGATTTAATATTTATCGGCAAATTGTTGTAAATTTTAAAGCCTTTAGAGTAGATACTGCTTTGTGTTCTAGGCTTCTTGCACTTACTTATATGTATACATAAAAGTTGTGTCTACTTCTAATTATGTAGTTATGTATATCATTAATAAACATTAGAAAACCATCATTAATGTTTTAAAAATTATTTTCTGATGTATGGTCATAAAATTTAGTACTTGAAGCATCAAATTAACAGGTGTGTGTCTATTGCATTTTACTATGATCCGCATGGCTAGATTTTGAATTTTCTGAAGTTGTTGAAGGTGATTGAACAACACATTGCTTTATGCTATAATTTATACTTTATACTAAAACTTAAAGTTTTACCTACTCTACTTAAATAGTTTACTTTTTTGGATAACTTATTTCTAATACAATTAGCATGCATTTTGAAATGAAAGTTTTCATCAAACATGACACCTAAGTATTTAATTTCAGTAACTCTGGTTAAAGTTATATTATTGATTTTAATAATAATTGAATCGGTTATTTCAGAAACGACACATATTCCATTTGGAAAGCATTGCACACGAGTCGTTTCTGAAATAACCGATACTTCAATTGAAGTATTAATATTTACGTTGGTTCTTGTCGAACGACGGTGAAACGTAAAGTGTATAGTGCGCGATTTAGTGTCCGCTTAAAAGATTTTGTGATATGAAGTATTAATGTCTAATTGCTTTATTTTGTATGAAGACTCGAAAATAATATATTTAGATCTATCAATATTTATAACTACTTAGGTTATCATCACAGAGCCATTTATACAAATTTTTTAAATCCTCGTTCAACTTGCATACCAGAAAATTTAGATCTGTTCCTGCTATGAAAATCATTGAATCATCGGCAAACATATTTAATTTACAGTTTTTTATGGAGTTTACCATATCATTATGTACATACAAATTGAATAATAATGTCCCTAATACTGTTCCTTCCTTGCTTGTTCGTCTCCTCCAATTCCCTGCTTCGTCCTTGACTCCTCCGTATATCCCCCGTAGCACTTTCCTTTCCCAAACTTCTAACTTTTTGTACTCTTGTACACCCACAGCATGTAGTTACTTACATATTTAATAAACCTATTATAACACAAGTTGTCAGAGCACAAAGGGTGAGGTGGCTAGGACATGTGTTACGAATGGAGCCGAAAAGAATTCCAAGGAAAGTAACTACTGCAAAGTGGAGAGGGAGGTAAAAAGAAAAAAGGACGTCCGAAAAAGAAATGGCTAAATTCAGTGAAGATGGACTTGGAAAATGTTGGATTCAAAAGATAGGAAGAGAGAGTCGGAGATAGGGAAAGGTGGAGGAAGATAGTGAAAGCTATTGAGTGTACCAAACAGAAGCCATGGGCCGATCTGGCCTGTAACGCTGATACAGATACTGATTTATATATGTATATAATACTGTTCCTTGTGGTACGCCATAGGTTGTTGTATGTATGTGCATACGTCAGATGTATAGTTTCTAAATTTAGGAATATTTTCAACAATGTTGTGTATGTTATTAATAAAATACTTATTGAATTCTTTAGCGATTTTTACTTCACAAGATATCAGTTTATTTTCAAATTTTATCACATCTGGAACATTATGTTCCGAGTTGGGCAATACCTATATACCTACTTGAGATTTTTCCAAAGCTGATTTGCATTTCCAATGTTTTTGTCTAAGATTTCATTGAAATAATTCTCTTTCTGTTTGCGTATCATGCAAACAATTTCATTTCTTAGCAATTTATAATCATTCCATAAATTTTCAGAATTGATTGTTTTCTGTTTTATGGGGCGCATTGTATTAATTATGTCGGAAATTTTTCCAATTAGTGTATTAGACATTACATTGACATTATTTATATTATTGTTCCAATTAGATGATGCTTATATGTAAATAATTTTGAAATTTTTCCTTTGTGTAGGTATTGTTCAAAAGATCTGTATTTTATAGTTTCCTTCTTAAGAAGTCGTCTTAGCCTGGATTATGATGCACAATCGGGGTTCTTAAGCCCGACGATTCTCGGGCCTAAGACGACTTTTCGAGGCTGAAATTCCCTTCCCCTTGACCTCTGGTATTTTCGGCAGATGTTCTCTTATAAATTTCCACATGAATAAAAATGGATGCATCAGTGAACCCCGTTAATTCTGGCGATTTTTGTGCCATTTTCGGGCGATCAGGTTACAGCCACCAGTTCGCTTTCGTCTCCTTTACATTTCTTTTACGCTTTTTATGTATTTTTTGTCCCGCTTCTACTACTCTTCAGTTTAAATCGATCGCGATCGGGAAATAAGACTTGAAACTTTCTTAATTTTTTTTTTAAATCCGGACCTGTACTCCTTCGCTTGGGCATCGGAATTAAAATCTGAAATCACCATTGAATTCACCGAATCTTTTCACCATAGGAAGTGCTACGGTTCGTTTTCGCTTTAACGATTTTATTTTAGGGAATGTCTTCATTTAATGGTCTATTTGATAATAAACTCTAAAGTTCTGTTTCGGCTTCACTGATCGCTCCTCCGGGCTACCTTTTTGTTTCCTTTCTCGTGCGTGTAGATTGGTTAATTTCGGTTTTGGAACAAAAGGAAACGTCTTGGCGTTTTCTCGATTGTTGATTCGAAAATAAAAATTAATATTAAAATCGCCATCTTGGTGTTCGTGACATTCCTGAGTGTAGGTCATTTTCGTTTGCCGTAGAAGCTAATTTATGTGATTCGTGTCGAATTCGACCGCCTAGCAGTCAATAGGGATTTTATACACTCAAGAAAGTTGATTGGAATATCGCCAAGGCCTAAGTAGCAGATAAAACTCACGTCACGAGCTCCAACTTCAATCATACAATCAAACGGATGTGTCACAGGTTTTAATAGGCCCTTATTTTTAAACAAGGGGGTAAGTCTTCCGATTCAACTTTGTTTCAAATTTGTCAAACTTGTCACGTTTCTTCCTTTAGCACGTTGTACGGGGCAGTTTCACGTCGTACGGAGCAGTTTCACGTTGTACGGGGCAATTTCACGTTGTACGGGGCAGTTTCACGTTGTACGGAGCAGTTTCACGTCATACGGAGCAGTTTCACGTTATACGAGGCAAATTCACGTTATGCGAGGCAAATTGTAGCAGGTGATAGGCAGTAAACGAGAGTCATCTAGTTCTACTACCATCAAACACCGTGAAAGTTCGGACGTGGATGCAGGATCAAAGCCCTCTCTCGAGACTTCGATGTAAATGTCGTAATTTATGGCATCAGACGACCGGACTTAACGTCGAGCGGTATCGTACACTTTTCATTCCTTACTTCGGTTAATCATCAATTACGCTGCATAATGAGTAGTTAAGGGCTTGAAAATTTTGTAATTGTATATTTCAAGTCACGGTTCCTTAAGAACATGTCATAATTTGCATAAAGAAAATTAATAACCGCCTCCCACTGTCAAACTGACAGGTGCTTATAACTTGTACGTCACCTTTGTAAACCAAATAGGATATCCTTTCCGGTGTTTACGTGTTACACTTGCTCTATGAATTTTAATTTTATTTCGATCTGAAGTGATTAACGTACATTTACGTAATTTTCAATTAAAACGATCAATAAACTTAATGTCGTGAATTGTCAAATTTTTCTTTTAGATTTCATTATATATAGGGTGACTGATAATATCGATATATACAGGGTGACTGATAAAAATATTTTTTTTTAAACGCGGAATTTCAATCTTGAGGGTTACTCATATGCTACGTTCACGTGTGTAGTCCTAGCGGTAACACGTATTACTTATACCTGGAATAAATATAACGCTAGGTGGCGCCCCTTTTCTTAATTAACAACTAGATAACGAGCTACCGACGTTCCTATTGTGTAGCCCACTCCCATCTCCACTGAGCTGGGCATAATTTCAGATAGGTTATTCACCAACGTAAAGGAGTTTCCCCCAATTTTTGCAATCTATTCAAGGTCGACTATTTTGATATAGTTAGGTAGGTAGCAGAAGTTCGCGTTCTTTTATTTTAACGTAAAATGAGACTCTATACATGAGATTTCATTTTTTCTCCACCTGTTATGAAACACCCTGTACATGAGGTGTATAATTTTATTATTAATTAAAATAAAATGTTTATAATTTTATTTTATTATTATTACTGGTCATGTTTATTTTTTTAAATTAGTAGATAAATTTTACCATTAATATTATCTATTTTTTTTGTTTCAGGAGGCGTATTACTCAGAACGATTTGGAGAATATTTTTCGTAAACGTTGCGTCGTCGTTTTGACTCGCTGTATGCCGCCCAAAGGAAAGCAGCACATATGTAATATTTGCGGCCGCAAGTGTAACAGCCTTGGAAAATTGAAAATTCACATAATGACACATACCGGCGAGAAACCTTTCGAATGTAACGTATGTGATTTTAGAAGTAAATACCGAAAAGTATTGAATAGACACATGTTGATACACATCGGTGAGAAACCGTTTAAGTGTAACAAGTGCGCTTACGGGAGTCGAGAATCTGGAAATTTACGTCGACACTTGTTGATACACAATAACGAAAAGCCTTTCAAATGTAATAAATGCGATTTTCGATGTAAGACTTCAGAAATTCTAAAAAATCACGTTTGGAATCACACCAGTGAGAAACCGTTTAAGTGTAAGAAGTGCGCTTACAGGACCGGAAACCTTAAATGTTTACGTCAACACTTAGCGATACACAATATTGAAAAACCTTTCAAATGTAACATATGTGATTTTAGAGGTAAAACTTTACGAAATTTAAAAAGTCACATTTTGAGACACGCCGACGAAAAACCATTTAAGTGTAGCAAATGCGATTACAGGAGCAGGTATAGTTCGACTTTAAATAAACACTTTAAGATTCATCATGTTGAACTGCAATTCATATGTGAAGTGTGTGATTTTAGATGTGGAACCTCACGTATTTTGAAAAGACACGCTTTGACACACACCGACGAAAAACAGTTCAAATGTAACAATTGCGATTACATCAGCGCAAAACGCGATAATTTTCGTAAGCACCTGGTGATACATAACGTCGAAAAACCAAATAAGTGTAATATTTGTGATTACAAAAGCGTACACTCTTATTGTTTAAAAAAACATATGCTTACACACAGCAAGAAAAAATAGTTTAAAACGATGAAATATTCTAAGTATTTGTTTGTTTGCATAAAACCGCATTTTCTTTTTTTTTTAATTTCAACATTTTTTGCTTTGGCTTTTTATAATTTGCAATAACAAACCAACAATCGATCAAACGACGTCACAGTAGAAAAGATAGGGCGAAGGCAAAAAGAAAGAAAAATAATAAAATAAGTGTACAACGTTAAAAGCAAAATGAAATTAAAAATTTTAAAAAAATGCGTTTAAATTAGCATGTGTGGTCCTTTATTGCTTTTTTTAACGATCGTCTCTTGTTTCTAGAAAGAGCGAAAATCATTATTTTAAGAAAAATCCAAAGCACCTTGTAATTATCAAGCGTAGTACGAAAGTAAATTCAATGTAACGCGATCGCGAGAAGAATTCGCCCACATAAAGTTTATGTAAGTTACCGTGGCGACGCGGCGGCTCGCTGTGTCAAGAGCCTTGGCCTAGATGAGACGCGATTGACATTTGCAAATTCTAAGAACTGCAGTGACATTGATAGCCGACTTCGTGCTGAATCACACATATAAGGAAGGCTACGCAATCGGAATTGACCTTAGAAAAATCAAATTAAAAGGGGCCGCGGAAAAAGCACAGGCATCAGACAGCTTCAAGCAGTTTGCCCGTCTTGCGGAGTACATCTCCATAAGCCCGAGAGCGTAATCGACATTTATAGAATGTCTTAGTGTGTGTTGCTGTTCTCCAAAAAGGCCGTTCGTCTCTGTATCTAGTGCTGTGGTTGAGTGAGAGATTTTACTATTTTGGCTTTATTTTTATAAACATTTTATAACATTACGTTTTTTAAATAAATAAATAAATAAATAAATGGGCAAATAATTTTCCCCCTAATTTTGATGATTAAGTCGACATTTCTTAAAAGGTTAAAAATTCAATGTGCACAATTTATCCTTCCGGTCTCAGTCTGGATGCGCCCCTGGTTTAGACAGATTGCTTGAAGCAAACAATTGGGTTCCTAAAAAACGTAGTCTCTTCACTTGATTGTTATGGCATTGGTCAATCGCTGTGGTTGCTATGGTTACGTATCAATTCATTTCTCTTCAATTATTGTTAGATATCAGTTGAAATCAGCTGGCGCTTACAAAATACTCGTGAATGTCTATATAAAATTTATAAAAATTGGACGCTAGATTTATCTTGCCTTTTTCGGCAGCAATAGTACTTTTTTTATATACCGGGTGTCCATGTGATAATGAAACATGGGGATTTAACATGGGAAAACAAAAATTGCTTTATATTATCTGCCTAACAATTAGTAATTTTTTATGAAATTGTAGGTTATGACCGAAAAGATTAAGGCGTTTAAAGTATTTTGATAGTAAATGTGTGCTACTTTAGTTGTTGGTTATTTAGAAATTAAGAAAAGGGGATATTATTATTTTTTTTGTATAAGCTTATACAGGTTTCTTATAGTTTATGTTACTAATAACTTAATTGATTTATTATTTTGTTGCGTTTAGAAATTCCGTTACGGAAAAGCGGCAACAAAGTAACGTCTGCCGCGTCTCGAGTCCGCTTGACAACCCCGCGCTTTCTCGCTTTCCACGATTCTCATTTGTTGCAGGACACCGCGTGATCATAGCCTCGTTAGCTATTGTATACTGCTTATGGCATACGTGCATCATTGGCGTCCCCAGACTAATTTAGGATATTTTAAATTTCATACCAAGCTTAGGGAATTACAAAACTCAGGTAAAAATGAACGAATTGTCTGACGCCATTTTAGATGCTAACGACTTTTTTTTCTTTCCATTCGGGCTTCTTGTAGGACACTGCGTGATCATAGCCTTGATAGCTATTGGATACTGCTTATGGCATACGTGCATCCTTGGCGTCCTCCGACTAATTTTCGCGCCCTCGACTTCATTTCTCGTCCGAACGTGGTGCTGTGTTGTGTGTTTATCGCTAAGAAAATGACCGAAACCCTTGCTTAGAAAATTAAGGAGAGCTTATTTACGGCATTGCCGGAATTTCTTAGTACGCACCATCGAACGACTTTTAGGATATTTTAAATTTCATACCAAGCTTAGTGAATTACAAAACTCAGGTAAAAATGAACGAATTGTCTGACGCCATTTTAGATGCTAACGACCTTCTCTTTCTTTCCATTCAGGCTTCTAGTTTTACGCCTAGTTTCCGTTTTAGTTTTACTGTACCGTTTGAGTTCGACTCAAGCCGAGTCGACTCAACATTCGTTTCCGGGCGTATTACCTTTACACCTTTCCGAGTCTACGGGTTCCGCCATATTTGCGGCCTCTGCCAACCGGTTCGATCCAGTACACCTAATGAGGTGGTGCTCCATTCTGCTGATATCTCAATGTATGAGTGGGAATGCAGGGATCATCTAAATTTGGAAAAAGTGGTACTCAAAACTGGGACTAATTCGGTTACTAAAAATTCTAGATACAGCGGCTCTGTCAGTATTTCATTAAAAAATTTTGTAGCATCGTTTTGAAAGTCACGGGGGCTATTAAAACATCAACTCAAACTTGAGGGTTGTCATTTGAAAAAATATGTCAGTTATGTCATCAGAATATCTCGAGAAACGGCACAGATATAATATTTGCTGCTACAAGTGTAGGGACCCTGCGACATTGAAAACTCATCTGATGATACATACTGGTGAGAAACCCCTGAAATGTAATATATGTGATTTTAAAAGTAGATATCGAGAAAGTTTAAAATCCCACATGTTGATACACACCGATGAGAAACCGTTTGCGTGTGAGAAATGTGATTATAGAAGCAGATTGCGTCGTAGTTTGCTTCGACACTTGTCGATACAGACAGACAGACAGACAGAGCCCCCTTATCTACCCTAAAACGCTACGGGCGGTACCTGAGCAAGTTAGCCCTTAACCGTCCCGGGCCCCGACCAGAGCCATCGGATTGAGATACGCTCAATCAACGCGCAGGGAAGCCCACCTCTCGGTGGCTGACACTGTAAAGTGTCGTCCTGCTACCAGACTGGTTCGGAGTTGCACGCTTCTCGCCCCTTCTGGTGAAGGGAGACCTATCTAATCTCTACTAGCTATCCAGGCTAGTGCCGGAACTGAGATCCGCAGTTCACACGTCGGGATGGGGTGGACATCATCCCTAACCCAGCATGCGGGCCATCAACCACTACCCCCGTGAGTCCAACCCAGTCGACCGGTGGAGGTCCCCTCTGCTCGCTCCACTCCAGAGGAGGGGAGGGTATCCTCCGGGCTAACCGGTCCCCACGGTACCAGTTTGCTTCACTGGTGGGAAGTTCGGCCACGACCGAACAAGTCGGCCGAGTCCTACAGATTAGGTTACGTGCAACCCAGGCACTGGTGCGCCAACTGAGGACGGTGGGCTCGTCACACCCATAGGCACTCTATCATACGTCCACAATGGTCACCAACGGCCGCAGCCGTTGGATCCACGCTTTAGTAAGCAGGGTTACCCCCCTGCCGGGACTTGTCGATACACAAGAATGAAAAGATTTTCACTTGTAACACATGTAATTTTACATGTAGGACTTCACAAGATCTAAAAAATCACATTTTGAATCACGCCAATGAAAAACCGTTAAAGTGTAACAAGTGCGCTTACAGTGGTACATTCAGTAGTACACAGTGATGAAAAACCTTTCAAGTGTAACACGTGTGATTTTAAATGCAGAAATTCACGAAATTTAAAAGCACGTTTTGGGGCACACCCTAGAAAAACCATTTAAGTGTAGCAAATGCGATCACAGCAGCAGGCATCGTGCGACTTTAAACAAACACTTCAGGACTCATCATGATGAACAGCCATTCAGATGTAACGTATGTGATTTTAGATGTGGAAGCTCACGTATTTTGAGAAGGCACGTTTTCATGCACACCGACGAAAAAAAGTTCAAATGTAACAATTGCGATTACATCAGCACAAAACGCCGTGATTTGGTTAAGCACCTGGTGATACATAACAGCGATAAACCGAATAAATGTAATATTTGTGATTACAAAAGCGTACATCGTCATAATTTTAAAAAACATATGCTTAGACATATACAGTTTAAATAAAATAATAAAAAATAGTTTAAAACGATGAAAGATTCTGGACATTTGTTTGTTGGTATAAAACCGCATTTTCTTTTTCTCTTTTAATGAAATTGCGAATGTTTATTATACGAAAGAGAACGTCGATATACTGTTACGGTAATAATTTAAGTAACATGAGATAAGGATCGTAGCTCAGTATAACGAAACATTTATTAACAATTGATTACAACTACAAATACTTACATCGTATTTTGGGCACTTACAGACCGACAGACTATGTAACACTCTGACTAGATTTATTCTAATTATGCCGCTAACGTTCGGCGTGCCACCTTTTTATAGGGGTTTAGTTCCCGGGGTATTGCGCCTTGACATTTGTCTTTGGATTTGCACACGGCACGACTTTTGTCTTCAGATCTATGCACGCAGATGAGTCATATACCTTGACATTTAGATTTGCACACGGCACGCGAATGAGTCATACGCCTTGACGTGCAGGTGCGGCTTTTGCAACGCGGGTGAGTCATCCGTTATATAATTGCAAATGAGTCATTCTTATGTTTATGTTTCGCTCGACTAATTTTCAGCTTTCACATTCTTTGGTGGTTTTCTCGTCCTAGTTACATTGCAGACCACCAAAGAATCAGTCGAGCGAAAACATAGACATAAGAATGACTCATTTGCAATCATGTAACGTATGATTCACCCGCGTTGCATAGATGCACCTGCACATCCCAATGCAAATATCAAAGCGTATGATTCATTCGTGTACCGTGTGCAAATCTTAAATGTCAAGGTATATGACTCATTTACGTGCATAGATCTAAAGCCAAAAGTCGAGCCGTGTGCAAAGATGTCAAGGCAACAATTGACGTAATACCCCGGGAACAAAACCCCTATAAATACTCGACAAATCAAACGTTAGCAGCGTAATTAGTGTACCATCTAACCAGAGTGTCATGTAGTCTGTCAGTAAGTTTGTCAAAATGAGATGTGAGTATTTGTAGTTGTAATTAATTGTTAATAAATGTTTTGTTATACTGAGCTACGACCCTTATTTCATGTTACTTAAATTATTACTTAACTGGCTTACATAGAATTTTTTATTGTTTTTTAATGGTCGGATTCGCCAATGTATTTCTTGCGGCAGTTTCCTATCTTGACTTCTCTGTTCTCTGAACAAGGCATTAAGACCTTATCTTATAAAATAATATACTGTAATGATTTTAAAGGTTCTATTAATTTTTATTTTAAAACAAAACACGAAATAGTTAATAAACTAATTTATTTAAAAGTAACACTAATTTATTTATAACTTACAATATAATTTATTTACAACCTTATGTCTGATTTATTTTAACAATCTAATGCGAACTTTTAATGCCGAACTGTCGATGCCGAATTCAATTCGAACTGTCCTACTCCCGGCCGCGTGCATTTTTATATGCCGGGGTTGTTTTTTGCGAACATTCTCGAGGCGACGGACTGTCTGGTCTAGTTTATTCGGCCGTCAGAATTCTCTAGGCTGTCGCCTAAGGCGCGTCGACTAGACGGCTGTGACGCAAGAGACAATTTGGCGCCGGCTGGTGTCGACGAATCATTACAATACTTTAATTATATACGCTGTTTCATTTTATTTTTTTTCTGCAACAGTTTAAATGTTTAAGTCTATTCTGTTTAATTATGTATCTATACCATGTATTACATGACGTGAGGTGTAATTAATTAGAATATTAATTTTTTTTAAACAAACTGTCTTATTCTTATTCATATCGTTCTTGATTACGCTATAAGTAGTTTTCAATTTTAGCATTAATAATTTTCTTGTTTCAGGAAGCGCATGACTCAGAATGACTTGGAGAATATTTTTCGTAAACGTTGCGTCATCGTCTTGACTCGCTGTGTGCCACTCAAGAAAAAGCAGCCGGACTATCGCGACTGCGATCCCGAAAAGCGGTTCAGATGCAACACTTGCGACTACAAGTGTAAGACCCCTAGAATGTTTAAAATTCACGTAATGAAACACACCGGCGAAAACCCCGTCAAGTGTAACGTATGTGATTTTAAAAGTAGATCTCAAGGAAGTTTGAAAACCCACATGCTGATACACACCGATGAGAAACCGTTTAAGTGCAGCAAGTGCGAGTACAGGGGCAGACTTAAGATCAATTTACGTCGACACTTGAAGATACACAATGACGAAAAGCCTTTCAGATGTAACATATGCGAGTTTAAGTGCAAGACTTTAGAAAGCTTGAAAAGTCATACCTTGAGGCACACCGATGAAAGGCCATTTAAGTGTAACAAGTGCGGTTTCACGTTCAGAGAGCGCGCACATTTGCGGCGACACTTGATGATACACAATAACGAAACCCTTTCAGTTGTAAAACATGCGATTTTAGATGTAGAAGTTCGCAACACTTAAAAAAACACAATATGAAACACACCAATGAAAAGCCGTTTAGTTGCAACAAGTGCGGTTACAGGTGCGGAAAGCTTGGGGTTTTACGTCTACACTTGACGACACACGAGGATGAGAAACCTTTCAAATGTGACATTTGTAACTTTGAATGCAAGAGATCGCAAAATTTAAGAGATCACCTTTTGAAGCACACCGATAAGAAAACATTTAAGTGTGGCAAGTGCGATTACAGTAGCAGACAGCCATCGAGTTTATACAAACACTTTAAGGTTCATCACGTTGAACAGCCGTTCAGATGTAACGCGTGTGATTTTAGGTGTGGACTTTCGCGTACTTTGAAGAGACACGTTTTGATACACAGCGAGGAACAAAAGTTCAAATGTAACAAGTGCGACTACATCAGCACAAAACGTGGTAATTTACTTAAACACGAGTTGATACATAAGAGCGAAAAACGAAATAAATGTAATATTTGCGATTACAGAAGCTTATATCCTTATTCTTTAAAAAGACATATGCTTACGCACGTGTAGAAAAAATAGCTTGAACCGATGAAATATGTATGCTATACTGCATTTCCTTTTGTTATAAAATTACAAATGTTTATTATACGAAATTACGTATTACGTACGCGATAGAGATAAAGAGGACGCACGAGACATGTACAGTTTTTTTTTTATGTTGAAGTTTGAAATTTCAAAAAGTCATGTGATGATACACACCGGCGAACAGTCGCTGCCCTTACTTTATAAAAGAACCTATTTTGTACATGTTTAATTTTAGACTATTAGCTACATTTTGTATTTTCAAATTGTTTAAATATTTCATTATTGTTAACTTTTATTCATGTTTAGTTTTCAACAACTTTTTATTTTTTTAATAGTTTAAATTTTTATACTCTATTTAATTAAGTATGCATCATATATTATACAGGGTGTTTCATAACAGGTGAAAAGAAGTGAAGTCTAAGGTAAAATAAAAGAATAGAAAATTTTCGAATTTTTGCTTAGTTTTCGAGTTACCTAAACTTAACTTATACTTTAATTTATAACACTACCGATTTTTATCGCTGTACGACAAACAATACGTATACAGTATGTTTCTAAAGTAGTAGAAAATCAGACCGTTTTCGAGAAAATATTAATTTACTCTTAGTTGATTAAGTAAATACGAATATTTTGTGTGCTACTGTTTAGAGGACGAGGTGTTATGTCTTCCTATAAGAAAATATACAGAGTGTTCAATTTAAAAAAGTCCCGGTGCATTATCTTACCTAATACTCTGTATGTATCAAAATAATTTTGGGTTTTAGGTTTTGCCATTGGTAACCAACTGAAAGATAAATTTAACCTAGCATCGATAAACCGACCTTAGCCGAACATAAAGCTAAAGAGCAACAGTACTACGAGTAGACACTTATACTAAATTTAACGTCATCATCATTGCAAAACAGAATAATACACCTTTTCAACTAAGAAACTTTTAATATAATTTACAATAATTTACATTTTATGCTGATTATTCCAAACTTTATACTCACGCTGTATAAACAATTATTTTTGTTTACGGTTATTTTTTGTACCTATTTTTTTAAGTTGACAGTTTTCAATTTTAGCAATAACATTTTTTTTTTTGTTTCAGGACGCATATTACTCAAGATGACTTGGAGAATGTTTTTCGGAAACGTTGCGTTGCCGTTTTGGCTCCCTGCGTGACACCCAAAAGAAAGCAGCCAGACGATCGCAACTACGTTCGCGAGAAACGGTACAGATGTAGAATTTGCGGCTGCAAGTGTAACAGCCCCGGAATGTTGAAAGTTCACATAATGAAACATACCGGCGAGAAACCTTTCGAATGTAACGTATGTGATTTTAGAAGTATGTACCGGGGAGCTTTGAAAAGGCACATGTTGATACACACCGGTGAAAAACCGTTTAAGTGTAGCAAGTGCGATTACAGGGCCACAGCGCGCGACAAATTACGTCGACACTTAATCGTACACAATGACGAGAAGCCTTTCACATGTGACATATGTGATGTTAGATTGAAAGCTTTAGTAAATTTAAGAAATCACATTTTGACGCACGGCGATGAAAGACGATTTCAGTGTAGCAAATGCGATTACAAAACCAGACATCCTTCGGCTTTACGTGGACATTTGAAGACCCACAGTGAAAAGCCGTTCAGGTGTAACGTGTGTGATTTCAGATGCAGAACTTCACATATTTTAAAAGGCCACATGTTGATACACTCCGACGCAGAATCGTTCGAATGTAACAAATGCGAGTACATTGGTTCAACACGTAGAAATTTGCTCAACCACCAAAAGAAACATGATAGCGAAAATTTTCTGAAATGTAACATTTGCGATTATAAGAGCGCATATGCTTTTAATTTAAAAAAACATATGGTTACACATAAGAAGGAAAAATAGTTTAAAGCGATGAAATACAGGGCTGTGCTCGAGTCCAAGTTGGGTGTGTATCGTATCTCTCTCACGCACGATTTCATTTTGCATATCGCTTAACTGTTTCAAGAAGTCCTGCGTTTACATTATTTCTATGACAACGGGCGCACTTTTTACGCTCTACTGAAAAGTGGGTTGAGAAAAGTGCGTCTGTTCTCATGGTAATCGTGTAAACATAAAACGTCTTGAAATAGATGAGTGAGATAAAAATAAGTTAAAAACCGTGCGTGAGAAAGATGCGACTTGCGCTCGAGGGTGTAGTTCTCGAATACAACCCTAGTATAGAGCCGCGATTTCTTTTGCTATGGAATTGCAAATGTTTAAATGAAATAGAAACTAGAGAAAAATGACAACGAATAGTGAAGGTACACACCGGCTTCGTAATTTTTATTTACTTTTCAATCGTTACTGCTTAAGAACGTAAAGCTTATCTAAATATAATACTTTTTATTTTCTCGTGCAATCGGTGTGATTTAAGGCATTATGTCTTTATTTTGTGAAAGAGCCTCTTTTAGTCATGTTTAATTTTAGACTATTAACCATTATTGACTATTATTGTTTAAATATTTAAGTATTATCTCATTAATTAAGTATTTACCAAGTATTATGTGCGGTGTAATTAATTAGAATAAAATAAACACATCTTCTTAAGACAAATTGTTTTATTTTTATTATTCATATTATTTTGGTTTATGCTTATTTTTTTGGCGTTTTTTGAATTAGTAGTTTTCCATTTTGCCAATAATAATTTTTTGTTTCAGGAGACCTATTACTCAGAAGGATTTGGAGAATATTTTTCTTAAACGTTGCGTCGTCGTCTTGACTCCCTGCATGCCACCCAAAAAAGAGCAGCCAGACTATCGCGACTACGATGTCGAAGAGCGGTTCAGATGCAATATTTGCGATTACAAGTGTAAGACCCCTGGAACTTTGAAAATGCATGTAATGAAACATACCGGCGAAAAAGCCTTTAAATGTACCCTATGCGATTTTAAAAGTACATACACACAGGGTTTGAAAACCCACATGTTGATCCACACCGGTGAAAAACCATTTAAGTGTAGCCAATGCGATTACAGGACCGGACGACATTGGTCTTTACAGCAACATTTAATGACCCATAGTGAAGAGCCATTCAGTTGTACCGACGAAAAGCCATTTAAATGTAACCTATGCGATTTTAAATGTAAAAACAGAAAGGGTTTGAAAGCCCACATTTTGATCCACAGCGATGAAAAGCCGTTTAAATGTAGCGAGTGCGATTTCAGATGCAGATTTCGTGTTGGTTTAGATCGACACTTCATGGTACACAGTAATGAAAAGCCTTTCAGATGTAAGATATGCGATTTTAGATTTAGAACTTCCGAACATTTAAAAACTCACATTTTGACGCACACCGGTGAAAAGCCGTTTTGGTGTAACGATTGCGATTACAAGGCGAGAGTGCGTGGAAATTTACTTCGCCACTTAAAGACACACAATAATGAAAAGCCTTTCAAATGTAACACATGCGATTTTAAAAGTAGTACTGCTCATAATTTAAAAAGTCACATTTTAAGGCATACCGGTGAAAAGCCGTTTCGATGTAACGAGTGCGATTACAGGGCGAGAGTGCGTGGAAATTTACTTCGCCACTTAAAGGTACACAATAATGAAAACCCTTTCAGATGTAACACATGTGATTTTAAATGTATAACCAAACGAAATTTAGAAACTCACATTTTAACGCATACGGTCCACATTGAACAGCCGTTCAGATGTAAGATGTGTGATTTTAGATGTGCAACTAAACATCATTTAAAAGTCCACAATTTGACACACCCCTACGAAAAACCGTACAAATGCAGCAAATGTGGTTTCAGCAGCAAAGGACGTAGAGACTTACGCCGGCACTTAATGATACATAATAATGAAAAGCCACATAAATGTAATATTTGTGATTACAAAAGCACGTACTCTAGTAATCTGAAAAGGCATATGCTTTCACACAGGAAGGAAAAGTAGTGATCCTCGTATATTCCATGAAAATGCCCCAACTCTTCATACAGGGAACATACAAATTTGAAATTGTTGTGTGAAATAGAATATACAGGGTGTCCCGTGACGTAATGTCACCACTTCGCTTACGTGATAATCAATTCAAACTTAAGTAAAAAACTCTAATAAAGTTTTGTTCTAAAGTAAACCGTTTCAAAAATACTGGGTGTTTAATGTTTTTTGTTTCTTTAAATTTTAAAGGTCATCTAATCATCTCTCCGTCTACCTAATAATCAATTCAAACCAAAAAGAAAAAGAAAACTCTAATAAAGCAAACCGTTCTAGCCCACTTGGGTAATTTTACGCTAGATGGCGCCCAGATTTAAGCTATCGACAATCTATTTGTAGCCCAGCCCGTTTTAACTAAGCTGGGAATCGACGATTTTTCCCCCCAGCGTTCGCAACTTTATACAGGGTCAAACAGGTAAGGCGAAAAAATACGAGTTCCCCACCCACATCCGTTTATGTCTTTTCTGCTTATCTCGCCCATATTCAAGGTCACTAAAGTTCCGCTTATAGCATCTCTTGTAGTAATTTTGGAGCTAAAGTGTTGGGTGCGTGCAAGGCCACAGGATTTCTAGAATCGATCTTGTTCTTAAGATGGGCCGTTTCACTATGATCTCTCATTGTAACGTCGAGGACATCGATCCTTGTCCTTGAAATTTTCAAGATTGAGTGATCTTGGAGTCTATTAAGTCCTTCCGGTAATCTTAAAATTTATACACTATCAAAGTTACCAATAAGTAGATTCCGAAACTTCTTTCTGTGCTCAAGGTCACTAATAATCCGACTGTATCATTTTCTGTAATCTTGAAGTTGGAGTATTAAAATCGGCCTTGACCAGAAGATAGGTCTTGTGATCTAACTTTCGTCCAAAATAATCGATTAAATAATTCTGTGGCCTCGAATTTTGAAGGCCACCAATGGATCCTCGAGTTAATTAAGATCCTTCTAATTATCTTACAGATTTGGCGATGTCAAGGATGCTAATAAGCAGGTTCAAGGTCACTAATCGTAGAATTTTTTGCATTCTTGGGATTGGAATATAAGGTGTTTGCAACGCAATAGAATTTCTAGAATCGGCCTCGTCCCTACGATGACCTTGTTAGGCCGTTTCTGAAATCTTTGCGATCCTCTCGATCCTTCTCAGGTCTTCTGTGACCTCGGATTTTCAAGAACACCAATGATCTAGGAGTTGATTGAAATTCTTCTGAAATCTCACAGTTTCTTGCAATATCAAGGATAATATTAACTGGGTTCAAGGTCACTAATAACTCGATTGTATCATCTTTTGCAACCTTGGAGTTGGAATATGAGGTGCTAGCAATACAACAGAATCTCTAACATCGGCCTTGACCTTGGGGTTGCCTTGATAAGATCCTCCTGTAAACTTGTAGTTTTTTGTAATATCAAGTACGAGCAATAAGTAGGTTCAAGGGTACTAAAAATTCGCTTGCAGCATCTCTTGTAATCTTGTAGTTGAAGTGTTAGGCGTGTGCAAGACCACAGAAGTTCTAGAATCGACCTTGCTCTTAAGATGGGCCGTTTTTGAAATACTCTATGATCTTTTAACCTCCTTGTAATGTAAGGGACACCGATCCTTGACCTTGAAATTTTCAAGGTCACTAATAATTCTATGATCTTGGAGTTTCGGTTATTTTAAAATTCTTGCACGGCCAAGGATACTGTCGCGTTCAAGAAATGGAATATAGTTTCAGTTTGTAGATTAAGATTACGGACGTGTCTTTCAATTAATTTTATTTAAATCTAATTTGTTTTAACATAATTATTCTAAGACCCTTAAATTATATTTAATTTAATCTTAACTTTAATCACTTATCTTTAAACTTAACGAACTTATTTAATCTAGACTTCTTTTGAACTTTAATTTAAATTTTACATTACTTTAACTTAGGGGAGGGCCTGACCCGACCGGCCAGCCCTGGTTCGTAGAGTCCCCTCGCTTGACTTTTTTTCGCGCACTTGTCTTCACTACTACAGTTACTAATTATTTCACTACTACTGAATTACTACTCTTATACTGCTATATCTACATGACTGTTCTTAATCACTTGACTATTTATTGTCTAATTAGTATCCCTATCTAATATCTGTCTACCTGCGGGTCGATCTTTTATACATTTCTTAAATCTACATACCTCACAATTGGTTCCTTCGCTCTGGTGACTGGGGGTTCGGTCCAAAATTCAAAGTTCTAAAGGTGTCAGCATCAATTGACCCTTGCCAAATTTGTTTTCTTAAAACGTTCTAATTGCCTCAATCTTAATTGGCACATGTAAACAACACGCTTACATTCCACAGAGCTTGCATTTATACGTAAGTGGAATGCGAGCATGTGTAACGCGGCTTGTCCTACTAAACGTCAATGGGTGCTGATCCTGCATAATTTTGAAATGCACCTAATTGCAATAATTACGAGACGAATTTAAATTTACTTATTTTCCCAGATGATGACATCGTGACAATACCAATAAGCAAATTCCGAAATTTCTTTCAGTATTCATGGTCAAGAATACGACGTGTTTTGTAATTTTCAGAATTTTTAAACTTTATTCGAAAGGTGTTCAAAATGACCCCCCGTCGTTTGCTATACACGTTCTAGCGCGTTTCAAAAAAGATCTACTCGTAATTGAACACCTTTTGAGATGAAGTTTAAAAATTCTGAAAAATACAAGGCACGGTTTGCTTTATTAGTTTTTTTTTTTTAGATTGAATTGATTATTATGTGAACGGATAAATGATTAGATGAACTTTAAAATTTTTAAAAGTAAAAAAATTAAAGAACAATTTAAGTAGCGACTTCTTGCGATAGCTTTTTGACCTGACATCGCAGTAGAATTGACAAACTGAAGCCAATTCGCTACATAATAAGTCATCCCATGCGAGGTGGCCATGCTTGCTGTCAAAGCATATGAGAATTTTAGAAAAATTTTGTGCAAATCGGTTTTGATTACAGCAGATTCCTCGAGCATGCTCTGTACAGCTGTTTCAGGCCTAATTGGGCACAAAATTTTTCTAAAAAAATTAAACGTTAAACACCCAGTATTTTTGAAACGGTTTACTTTAGAACAAAATTTTACTAGAGTTTTTTTACTTAGTTTGAATTGATTATCACGTAGGTGAGGTGGTGACACTACGCCACGGGACAGCCTGTGTACTAGTTACTTCTTAATTTTTTTTATATCATTTCTTTAAATTGTTACGTATTTACTGTTCTGTGTAATTAATTTATCTTATGTACCAGTATTATAATAATCAGATTTGTAATTGATTAGAACAAAATAAAGATTCTAAAAAAACGTTTCTGTGAAACAACAATTTTTATTGTTTTCCTTTATGGTTTCTTCTTGTTATTTTTTTTGTAACAGCTTTAATTTGAGGTGGCATATAACTGAGGATGACTTGGCGAAAAAGCGTTTCTTCGATTCTTCAACTCCCTGGTGAAGTACCATACGTAAGAAAACGGGCGCAACCATAAAGCGTGATATTTGCTACTACAAGTGCGTCGCACTTAGATTTTAATAGTTCATTTAATGGGACATACCGGCGAGGAACCATCGAACTTAACATTTGTGATTTCAGGTGTAAAAAGTGTAACATATTTTTCTGACACAACAAATTGTTTTATTTTCATTAATCGTATTATTTTTGTTTATGGTTATTTTTCTTTCTTGTATTTCTTAAACTACTAAGTTCTCAATTTTGGCACTAATAGTTTTCTTTTTGTTTTGTTACAGGAGACGCATTACTCAGACTGACTTGGAGAAAATTTTCCTTAAACGTTGCGTCGTCGTTTTGACTCGCTGTACGCCACCCAAAAAAAAACAACCAAAGCACTGCAAGTACGATTTGGAAAAGCGGCACGTATGCGATACTTGCGGTTTCAAGTGTAGGCGGCCTGGCGTGTTGAAAATTCATTTAATGAAACATACCGGCGAGAAACCCTTCAAATGTAACCTGTGCGATTTTAAAAGTAGATACCCAGAATTGTTGAAAACCCACATGCTGATACACACCGGTGAAAAACCGTTTAAGTGCGGTAAGTGCGATTACAGCTGCAGGACGCGTGGACATTTACGTCGACACTTACAGAATCACCATGTCGAAAAGCCTTTCGGATGTGACACATGCTATTTTAGATGTAAAACTTTAGAAAAGTTAAACAGCCACGTTCTGATACACACCGACGTAAGATCGTTCAAATGTAACTATTGCGATTACGCGAGTGTAACACGTAAAAATTTACTGCATCACCTAAGAAGACATAATAGCGAAAATTTTCAGAAATGTAATATTTGTGGTTATGAAAGCGCGTATTCTGATAATTTCATGAAACATATGCTTAGATGCTTAGATGGAACGATGAAATAAAGTAGTTCTTGTTAGTATAGAGCCGCATTTCTTTTGTTATGAAAATGCAAATGTTTACAAATAGTAGATAATGTAGAGAAAAGGTCAACTAATAGCGACTGAGTGACCGGCGAAAAGTCGGTGACGTTTAGGACATTATGCCCTTCTTTTTTAATAGGACCTCTTTTATTCATGTTTAACTTTAGACTATTAACTTAATTGTTTCGATATTTAAGTAAATATATTCTGTTTAATTCAGGTTCTATTACTATTACATGTGAGGTGTAATTAAATACAATAAATAAAGACTCTGTAATAAGAAGCGTAACTAGCATATATTTTTTTTAAACAAATTGTCTTATTTTTGCTATTCATATTACTTTTGTCTGTCTATGCTTATTTTTTGTATTTTTTAAATTAGTAACACTTAATAATTTGTTTTGTCCACGACTAACTTAATAATCTGTCAATTATTCATGCGTTTTGCCAAGGATAATGCTATTCATTGTTACAGTTTAATTTCAACGCAGCGAGTTCGCAGCGCATTTGTAGCGAGCTTGCAACGTCGCTTGTATACACCTTGTTCTGAACGTCTGACAACACTGTAACTTTCGCCGGAAACGGTCGCTTTAAAATTCTGTCTTCATATTGGTTCTTTATTTGAATCTCTTTTCGTCATAATTATTCCATTGGTCGCGCCATTTTAGCCCGTTAGAATTTCCGGAAATGTTCACTCCCAGGCGATGTTCGATTCCGCCTTTTCGATACTGAGCAGGGTTGCCAATGTGCGGGCAATTACCCGAATTACGGGTAATTTAAGCAACCTTGCAGGTAAAAATAATACGTGGGTAAAAATGGGTATTTTCAACGAAGAAAAAAGAAAGATTAATTTTTAAATTTTTGATTGACGACTTGTTAGTGATGTTTCAACTTTACTATTGGCAACAAAGAAATCACTAAAGCCGAAAGCCGACAAAAACTAAAGTAACTAACTAACAGCCAAATCCACATTGTTGATCAGTGCTGCCAACTCTACCGATAATTCGGTAGATCTACCGATTTTGAACTCAACTTTTTTTTTAATTTTTATTTTTTTGTAATTTTATCAATTTTCTTTATTTCTAGATCGTCTTTTGTTTTATTTTACGTCAAAAATTGCAAATGTCAAATCTTAATTTTAGAAAGTTTTGTTTATTTAATGAGAATTTTTTAATTTTCGTAATTTTATAAATTTTCTTTATTTCTCGATCGTCTCTTGTTTTGTTTTTCATCAAAAAATGCACAATCTTAATTTTAGAAAGTTTTGAGAATGAGCACTTTTTAATTTTTGTTTTTTTGTAATTTTATTGAACGAGATTTTTTATTTTTATTTTTTTGTAATTTTTAATCAATTTTTTTTTAATTTTATAAATTTGTCGATCGTTTTTTGTTTTTTTTTCGTCAAAAATTGCACAAATATCAAATCTTAATTTTAGAAAGTTTTGTTTATTTAATGAGAATTTTTTAAATTTTATAATTTTTTGTAATTTTATTTAATGGGTTTTTTAATTTTTTTCTAATTTTATTCAATGAGATTTTTTTAAATTTTATAAATTTATCGATCGTCTTTTGTTTTATTTTACGCCAAAAATTGCCAAAGTTCAAATCTTAATTTTAGAAAGTTTTGTTTATTTCACGAGATTTTTTTAATTTTTATAATTTTTTGTAATTTTATAGAAAAAAGAAAGTATTGTTTATTTAAGAGAATTTTTTAATTTTTATTTTTTTGTAATTTTATTTAATGAGATTTTTTTATATTTGTTATTTTTTTCTAATTTTATTCATTGAGTTTTTTTTTAATTTTATAAATTTGTCGATCGTTTTTTGTTTTTGTTTTCGTCAAAATTGCACAAATATCAAATCTTAATTTTAGAAAGTTTTGTTTATTTAATAAAAAAAATTTAATTTTTATAATTTTTTGTAATTTTATAGAAACTAGAAAAAGAATTTTTTAATTTTTGTTTTTTTTGTAATTTTGTTTAATGAGATTTCTTTTAATTTTATTATTTTTTTCGAATTTTATTCAATAAGATTTTTTTATTTTTATTTTTTTAAATTTTAAAATAATAATTTTATAAATTTTCTTTATTTCTCGATCGTCTTTTGTTTTATTTTACGTCGAAAATAGCACAAATGTCAAATCTTAATTTTAGAGAGGTTTGTTTATTTACTAAGAATTTTTTAATTTTTAATTTTATAAGTTTTCTTTACATCTCGATCGTCTTTTGTTTGAAACTTAAAGAAGTCATGTGATGATACACACCGGCGAAGAGTCGGCGTCAGATATTAAGGCATTATGCCATTATGCCCTTATGTAGTATTTTTAAATTTTTTAATAATTTAAATATGTAGAGTCGCGGCCAAAAAGAAGTGGACATTTTTTTAAACGTTAGTTTTATAATACTAAAACTTTTGCTGCGTGGTTGTAATTATGAACTGATACTTACAGATGACAAACAATAAATACTACTGTTTGTCATCCGTAAGTATCAGTTCATAATTACAATCACCCAGGAAAAGTTTTAGTATTAGAAAATTGACGTTTAAAAAATGTTCCGTTTTTTAAAAATAGATCCGAACTTCAGTCACTGTTTAACTTTAATCTTCAGTTTATTCCCATAAAAACATTTGTTTTGATAATTGTTGTTATAGGAATAAAGACTCCCAGAATCCAAAGGCGATATTAACATTCACGAAATGTCTTAGTGTATGAACAAACTCCGAAAATCCGTCCGTCTCTCTGTATCTGGTATCATGGTTTGGGTGAGAAAACATTGATTTGTTTATCAATTTGTTATGTTATTAGAAAGTAACAACTGATTTAATCGATTTACAATTTACAATTTTTAATCCGTATCTGACATACATTTTTTTGTTATTTTTCGATGATTAAAAAAAAAGTGAAAGTGATTTAATAGTAAGAGTCTAAAACAAATTAATGTAATTAATATATTTTTTAATATTTTATGCTTAATTCGCTTTGTCTTCAATTTTAGTAATAATATTATTTTATTGAAAATGACTTGGCGTATTTTTTTCGTAAAACTTGCTTCTTTGTCTTGATTCATTATGAACCCTCCAATAGAAAACGACTGCAATATCGCAACTGTGACCTTGAAAAGAGATACAGAGATGCGAACTTGCGACTACAAATGTAACGGGCATGTAATGAGACATACAGGCGAGAAACCTCTCAAATGTAACATATTTGAGTTTAGATATTCACAGTGTGTTCAAGATAACTTTTCCTGAGCACCTTATATGCAAATAAAAACACTTGAAATGTAATATACGTGTTCTTTTTTAAATATCAATTATCAGATGTAATCAATTAAAATAAATATTCTAACATTTTCGAACGAACCAAATTTTCTTGTTCCTCTTTGTGGCTTCTTTTTGGTATTTTTTAATCAACGATAGTTTTTGTTTCAGGAGACGTATTACTCAGAACGACTTGGAGAATATTTTTCGTAAACGATGCGTCGTTGTTCTGACCCCCTGCGCGATGCCAACCATAAGAAAACAGCCGCGACTTGGCAACAATGAAAGTGTATACAGATGCGATGCTTGCACTTACCAGTGTAAGAAACTCAAAACGCTCAAAATTCATCTACGAAAACACACCGAGAAACCGTTTAAATGTGAGAAGTGCGATTACAAATGCACGTGGCGTCAGAGTTTAGTTCGACACTTAAAGAGACACAGTAATGAAAGACCTTTCACATGTAAGATATGCGATTTTAGAAGTAAAACTTTACAAAATTTAAAAATTCACATTTTGACGCATACCGATGAAAAACCGTTCGGGTGTAGCAAGTGCGATTATAGGGCGAGAGTGCGTGGACAATTGCGCCAGCACTTAATGAAACATAGTAATGAAAAGCCTTTCAGATGTAAGAGGTGTGATTATGGATGTAAAACTTTACAACAATTAAAGTACCACACTTCGACGCACACCAATAAAAAGCCTTTCGGATGTAACACATGTGATTTTAGAACCAGAAAAATACAATATTTAAGAGAACACATGTTGAAGCACACGGATGAAAAACCACTTAAGTGCAGCAAATGCGATTACAGGAGCAGACACCGTACGAATTTAAATCGTCATTTAAAGATCCATAATGAGAAGCCATACAGATGTAACGTGTGCGAATTTAGATGCAGAACTTCACGTGTTTTAAATAGCCACGTTCTGATACACTCCGACGAAAAAAAGTTCAAATGTGACAAATGCGACTACGTTAGTACAAAACGGACAAATTTAGTTCAACACTTAAAGCTACATGATAGCGAAAATTTTCGGAAATGTAACATTTGTGGTAAGACCCCGAATTCCAATTATTTCAAGGAACATATGCTTAGACACAACAAGAAAAATAAAACTTCACATGTTTTAAAAGGCCACATGTTGACACACTCCGACGCAGAATCGTTCGAATGTAACAAATGCGAATACATTGGTCCAACACGTAAAAATTTGTTCAACCACCAAAAGAAACATGATAGAGAAAATTTTCTGAAATGTAACATTTGCGATTATAAGAGCGCATATGCTTCTAGTTTAAAAATACATATGGTTACACATAAGATGGAAAAGTAGTTTAAAGCGACGAAATACAGGGCTGTGTTCGAGAACTACACCCTCGAGTCCAAGTTGGACGTGTATGCATTTCTCTCACGCACGATTTCTATCTGTTTCAAGAAGTCCTCCGTTTACATTATTTCTATGACAACGGTCGCACTTTTCACGCCCTACTGAAAAGTGGGTTGTGAAAAGTGCGTCTGTTCTCATGGTAATCGTGTAAACACAAAACGTTTTGAAATAGATGAGTGAGATAAAAATAAGTTAAAAACCGTGCGTGAGAAAGATGCGACTTGCACTCGAGGGTGTAGTTCTCGAATACAACCCTAGTATAGAGCCGCAATTTCTTTTGCTATGGAATTGCAAATGTTTAAATGAAATAGAAACTGGAGAGAAATGACAACGAATAGTGAAGATACACACCGGCTTCGTAATTTTTATTTACTTTTCAATCGTTACTGCTTAAGAATGTAAAGCTTATTTCAATATAATACTTTTTATTTTCTCGCGCAATCGGTGTGATTTAAGGCATTATGTCTTTATTTTGTGATAGAGCCTCTTTTAGTCATGTTTAATTAAGACTATTAAGCATTATTGACTATTATTGTTTAAATATTTAAGTATTATCTCATTAATTAAGTATTTACCAAGTATTATGTGCGGTGTAATTAATTAGAATAATATAAACACATCTTCTTAAGACAAATTGTTTTATTTTTATTATTCATATTTTTGTTTATGTTTATTTTTTTGGGTATTTTTTGAATTAGTAGTTTTCCATTTTACCAATAATAATTTTTTGTTTCAGGAGACCTATTACTCAGAAGGATACGGAGAATATTTTTCTTAAACGTTGCGTCGTCGCTTTGACTCCCTGCATGCCACCCAATAGAGAGCAGCCAGACTATCGCGACTACGATGTCGAGGAGCGGTTCAGATGCAATATTTGCGACTACAAGTGTAAGACCCCTGGAACTTTGAAAATTCATGTAATGAAACATACCGGCGAAAAAGCTTTTAAATGTACCCTATGCGATTTTAAAAGTACATACACACAGGGTCTGAAAACTCACATGTTGATCCACACCGGTGAAAAACCATTTAAGTGTAGCAAATGCGATTACAGGACCGCACGACATTGGTCTTTACAGCAACATTTAATGACCCATAGTGAAGAGCCATTCAGTTGTACCGACGAAAAGCCATTTAAATGTAACCTATGCGATTTTAAATGTAAAAACAGAAAGGGTTTGAAAGCCCACATTTTGATCCACAGCGATGAAAAACCGTTTAAATGTAGCGAGTGCGATTTCAGATGCAGATTTCGTGTTGGTTTAGATCGACACTTCATGGTACACAGTAATGAAAAGCCTTTCAGATGTAAGATATGCGATTTTAGA
The DNA here is from genome assembly GCA_033060865.1 of Dorcus hopei. Lineage (NCBI taxonomy): Eukaryota > Metazoa > Arthropoda > Insecta > Coleoptera > Lucanidae > Dorcus > Dorcus hopei. The sequence continues at coordinate 69,743,742 of CM065425.1, read as the reverse complement.
TTTAGAACTTCAGAACATTTAAAAACTCACATTTTGACGCACACCGGTGAAAAGCCGTTTTGGTGTAACGATTGCGATTACAAGGCGAGAGTGCGTGGAAATTTACTTCGCCACTTAAAGACACACAATAATGAAAAGCCTTTCAAATGTAACACATGTGATTTTAAATGTAGAACCAAACAAAATTTAGAAACTCATATTTTAACGCATACGGTCCACATTGAACAGCCGTTCAGATGTAAGATGTGTGATTTTAGAAGTGCAACTAAACATCATTTAAAAGCCCACAATTTGACAACACACCCCGACGTAAAACCGCACAAATGCAGCAAATGCGGTTTCAGTACCAAAAAACGTGGAAACTTACGCCAGCACTTAATGATACATAATAATGAAAAGCCACATAAATGTAATATTTGTGATTACAAAAGCACGCATTCTGGTAATTTGAAAAAGCATATGCTTACACACAGGAAGGAAAAGTAGTGATCCTCGTATATTGCATGAAAATGTCCCAACTCTTCATATAGGGAACATACAAATTTGAAATTGTTGTGTGAAATAGAATATACAGGGTGTCCCGTGACGTAATGTCACCACTTCACCTACGTGATAATCAATTCAAACTAAGTAAAAAACTCTAATAAAGTTTTGTTCTAAAGTAAACCGTTTCAAAAATACTGGGTGTTTAATGTTTTTTGTTTCTTTAAAATTTAAAGGTCATCTAATCATCTCTCCGTCTATCTAATAATCAATTCAAATCAAAAAGAAAAAGAAAACTCTAATAAAGCAAACCGTTCTAGCCCACTTGGATAATTTTACGCTAGGTGGCGCCCAGGTTTAAGCTACCGACAATTTATTTTTAGCCCAGCCCGTCTTCACTAAGCTGGGAATCGACGATTTTCCACCTAGCGTTTGCAACTTTATACAGGGTCAAACGGTAAGGCGAAAAAATACGAGTTCCCCCTCACATCCGTTTATGTCTTTTCCGCTTATCTCGCCCATATTCAAGGTCACTAAAGATCCGCTTATAGCATCTCTTGTAATTTTGGAGTTGAAGTGTTGGGTGCGTGCAAGGCCACAGGAGTTCTAGAATCGATCTTGTTCTTAAGATGGGCCGTTTCACTATGATCTCTTCTTGTAACGTCGAGGACATCGATCCTTGACCTTGAAATTTTCAAGACCACTATTCTGTGCTCTTGGATTCTATTAAGTCCTTCTGGTAATTTTATAGGAGTTATACACGATCAAGGTTACCAATAAGTAGATTCCGAAACTTCTTTCAGTGTTTAAGGTCACTAATAATCCGTCTGTATCATTATCTGTAATCGTGAAGTTGGAGAATTAAAATTGGCCTTGACCAGAAGAATTGTGATCTAACTTTCGTCCAAATTAGTCGATTAAATGATTCTGTGGCCTCGAATTTTCAAGGCCACCAAATGATCTTGGAGTTAATTAAGATCTAATCATCTTACAGATTTGGCAATGTCGAGGACGCTAATAAGCAGGTTCAAGGTCACTAATCGTAGAATCTTTTGCAACCTTGGAATTGGTTTGCTTTATTAGTTTTTTTTTCAGTTTGTATTGATTATTATGTGAACGGATATATGATTAGATAAACTTTAAAATTAAAAAAAATAAAAAATTAAATATTAAAGACCCAGTATTTTTGAAACGGTTGATTTTAGAGCAAAACTATATTAGAGTTTTTTGCTTACTTTGAATTGATTATCATGTAGGTGAAGGGGTGACACTACGCCATGGGACACCTGTGTACTAGTTACTTCTTAATTTTTTTAATTGTTACGTATTTACTGTTCTGTGTAATAAATTTATCTAATGTACCAGTATTATAATAATCAGATTTGTAATTGATTAGAACAAAATAAAGATCCTAAAAAAACGTTTCTGTGAAACAATAATTTCTATTGTTTTCCTTTATGGTTTTTTCTTGTTATATTTTTTGTAACAGCTTTAATTTGAGGTGGCATATAATTGAGAATGACTTGGCGAATAAGCGCTTCTTCGATTCTTCAACTTCCTGGTGAAGTACCATACCTAAGAAAACGGTGAGATATTTGCGTCGCACTTAAAATTTTAATAGTTCATTTAATGGGACATACCGGCGAAAAACCATCAAACGTAACATTTGTGATTTTAGGTGTAAAAAGTGTAACATATTTTTATGCCACAACAAGTTGTTTTATTTTCATTAATCGTATTATTGTTGTTTATGGTTATTTTTCTTTCTTGTATTTCTTAAACTACTAAGTTCTCAATTTTGACACTAATAGTTTTTTTTGTTTTGTTACAGGAGACGCATTACTCAGACTGACTTGGAAAATATTTTCCTTAAACATTGCGTCGTCGTTTTGACTCGCTGTACGCCACCCAAAAAAAAGCAACCAAAGCACTGCAAGTACAATCTGGAAAAGCGGCACGTATGCGATATTTGCGGCTACAAGTGTAGGCGGCCTAGCTTGTTGAAAATTCATTTAAGGAAACATACCGGCGAGAAACCTTTCGAATGTAACCTGTGTTATTATAAAAGTATGTACCGAGAATGTCTGAAAAGGCACATGTTGATACACACCGAAGAAAAGCCGTTTAAGTGCGGCCAGTGCGATTACAGCTGCAAAGCGCTTGGAATTTTACGTCGACACTTAAAAAAACAACATGTCGAAAAGCCCTTCGAATGTGACACATGCTCTTTTAGATGTAAAACTTTAGAAAAGTTAAACAGCCACGTTCTGATACACACCGACGAAAGATCGTTCAAATGTAACAATTGCGATTACGCGAGTGTAACACGTAAAAATTTACTGCATCACCTAAGAAAACATAATAGCGAAAATTTTCAGAAATGTAATATTTGTGGTTATGAGAGCGCGTATGCTGATAATTTCAAGAAACATATGGTTAGATGCTTAGATGAAACGATGAAATATAGTAGTTCTTGTTAGTATAGAGCCGCATTTTCTTTTGTTATAAAAATGCAAATGTTTACAAATAGTAGATAATGTAGAGAAAAGGTCAACTAATAGCGACTGAGTGACCGGCGAAAAGTCGGTGACGTTTAGGACATTATGCCCTTCTTTTTTAATAGGACCTCTTTTATTCATGTTTAACTTTAGACTATTAACTTAATTGTTCCGATATTTAAGTGCAGATATTCTATTTAATTAAGGTTCTATCACGTATTACATGTGAGGTGTCATTAAATACAATAAATAAAGACTGTAATAAGAAGCGTAACTAGCATATTTTTTTAAGCAAATTATCTTATTTTTACTATTCATATTACTTTTGTCTGTCTATGCTTATTTTTTGTATTTTTTAAATTAGTAGCACTTAATAATTTATTTTGTCCGCGACTAACTTAACAATCTGTCAATTATTCATGCGTTTTGCCAAGGATAATGCTATTCATTTTACAGTTTAATTTCAACGCAGCGAGTTCGCAGCGCATTTGTAGCGAGCTTGCAACGTCGCTTGTATACATCTTGTTCTCGACGTCTGACAACACTGTAACTTTCGCCGGAAACGGTCGCTTTAAAATTCTGTCTTCATGTTTATTCTTTATTTGAATCTCTTTTCGTCATAATTATTCCATTGGTCATGCCATTTTAGCCCGTTAGAATTTCCGGAAATGTTGAACTCCCAGGCCATGTTCGATTCCGCCATTTCGATACTGGCACCGTCGTGAAGTCGTGAGACATCATGCTCATGCAGCGTTTCGCTCTCGTGAATTGTTGCTGGAATAGTGCAAAGTTCAAGTCAATTACAGTGTTACTGGATTACTCATGTAGGTATCTCACAGTGCCTTGTTGTAGCGTCTTGTCCAACGACCTCGTTAATTCGAAGATATGTTTTTAATATTTCGTTAATGGCACGGTGTAATGAAACGTCAAGCAATGATATGGTAATACAAACAGTTTAAAGACTAAAGGAGTAAGTGTCTTAGAATGTTGAAATTTCATATAATGAAACGTACCGGCGGAAAACCCTTTCAATGTAACATATTGCTGCGTTATACACACGTTAGGTGACAATATTTTATTTTGTTGTGAAGACGAGTGCAACAGTTTTTCTAGATTTTCTTTTTCGCCTGGCCCCACGTTGGGCGCAAATAATATTGCTGTAATTTGATTACCGGATTTTTAAAATCGTCACCCCTGCACTTTTAAGCACTGTTTAATGCTTGGCCAAGCCTAGTCCCGGCAGTTTGAGATTAGATAAATAAGGCGATTATTTGGGCGTGGTTCTGAATGTAACGCATGTTTTCTTTTCTTTTAGTTTTTTTTTTATCTTGTTGTGTTGGTTTTACGTTTTGCTGTTTGTTGCTCTTTCTTTTACCCTTCGATTTATTACGCTTACTACGATCATCGCTCTTTGGCTACCCAAACCTTTGGTGGTGATTGCTGGGGCCCAACCATCTCGAAGTTACCGCGAGGTTAGTTCGTCAGCGACGGTTACGTTGACCGCCATTACTCCTCCGCCTGTCCAGACTTGAACAAGCCCAACCGCTATTGGTGAAGTCGCTGGAAATAGCGATACGCCTTCTTGGCTTCAGTGGCCCTCCGCCGGGTTCGATACTCCTGAGGCATTGACGACGACAGCTGCCGTTGGAGGCGCGAGGATGTAATCAAGGTCGGAATATTTTGATTTGACCTTTCGATAACGCACGCTTTTAATTCTTTTTTAAGTTACGCAATCGTTTGTTTCCGAGGTTAGTTAATTTTGTTTTGACTTTGTAACGGAAAGTCGGTACCAAATTTTCGGGTTTAGATTTTCTCTGCTCGAGTCAAGTATTTATTTTATAAATAAAAAGAATTGTGGCAGATTGGGGAGTTTTATTTTAGTAGTTTTTTTGTCCTTTTGTACTTTTGGGGTTACGTACGACCCATACCCATCTCCAGGAGTTAGCCGGCTGTGCTGGAGATCTTAAATTGTCCTCCTTGTCCAATTTGCTGTCCTTCAGGTTGGTAGCAAATGCATAAGTTTCTAGTCGAAACTAGTTTTTATTTCAGATGAACATGTTTGAAACTTAAAGAAGTCATGTGATGATACACACCGGCGAAGAGTCGGTGTGTGATATGAAGACATTACGCCCTTATTTTGTATTTGATATCTTTTATGTTTATGTTTAATTTTATGCTATTAACCAAGTTTTATTTCTTTAATCGTTTAAATGTTTATATTCAATGTAAATCTATAAGTATCTGTCATGGATTACATAGGTCCCATATTTCAGTTACTGTTTAACTTTAATCTTCAGTTTATTCTCATAGAAACATTTGTTTTGGTAATTGTTGCTATAGAAATTATAGGAATAAAGTTAAACTGTGACCGAAATATCGAAGCCTAATATAATTAAAAGCAAATAAAAATGTTGATGAGTCAGGACTGACCTGTAAAATAAAACTGCATTCGGTGAATTTCAGCTGCACGGTGCCCTACCAAACAGTCGCCGAGGTGATTCATCAAAGAAACCGGCTTCCATACGCAAAATTTTTCACAGACAATCTCAGTTTAGTTTGGAGACAGCTCACCAAATATGTGGTGGTGCTACACGTACGATAGCAGACTGGAAAACCGAAACTTGTGAATATAAGTAACATTTAAACAAGGTATAAATAAGAATTAACAGCATATTATAAGCGAACGTCACATGATCGTGCCCTGGTCCCACTTTAAACTTATTTTTCTGTTACTTAATAGCGACATCTAGCGGTAAATGAGCCCATTGAGCTTCGGAATTAGCAATTGGTTTGTGACAAAAGTTCAGTTTTCGAATTATTGTGCATACAAGTGACATGTACTGAGTATTTAACAAACTATTTCTAGAGCGTCCATTTGTTCCTATCGCGTTGGCTATCTGGAGAGATCTATTATCTGCGGTATCACATAGCCAGTAATCATGTAGTCGTATACATTCCTCACTCGGAGACTCCCAGAATCCGAAGGCGAAATTAACATTCACGAAATGCCTTAGTGTATGAACAAACTCCGAAAATCTGTTCGTCTCTCTGTATCTAGTACCATGGTTTGGGTGAGAAAACATTGATTTGTTTACCAATTTGTTATGTTCATTTTTTTATTATTTTTCGATGATTTGAAAAAAGTGACAGGAAATGAAACAAATGTAATTAATATATTTTTTAATATATTATGCTTAATTTGCTTTGTATTTAAATTAGCGGTCTTCAATTTTAGTAATAATATTATTTTGTTTCAGGACATATTATTGAAAATGACTTGACGTATTTTTTCGTAAAGGTTGCGTCGTTATTTTGATTCATTGTGACCCCTCCCCCCGCAAGAGAAGACGACTGCAATATCGCAACTGTGACCTTGAAAAGAGATACAGAGATACGAACTTGCCACTACAAATGTAACGGGCATGTAATGAGGCGTACAGGCGAGAAACCTTTCAAATTTAACATATTTGAGTTTAGGAGTTTAGATATTCACAATGTGTTCAAGATAACTTTTCCTGAGCACCTTGTAAGCAAATAAAAACACTTGAAATGTTAATATACGTGTTTTTTTATATCAATTATCAGATGTCATCAATTAAAATAAATATTCTAACATTTTCGTACGAACCAAATTTTCTTGTTCTTCTTTGTGGCTTCTTTTTGGTATTCTTTGATTAACTATAGTTTTTGTTTCAGGAGACGTATTACCCAGAACGAGTTGGAGAATATTTTTCGTAAACGATGCGTCGTTGTTCTGACCCCCTGCGCGATGCCAACCATAAGAAAACAGCCGCCACTTGACAACCATGAAGGTGTATACAGATGCGATGCTTGTGCTTACCAGTGTAAGAAACTCAAAACGCTAGAAATTCATGTACGAAAACACACCGAGAAACCGTTTAAGTGTGAGAAGTGCGATTACAAATGCGCGTGGCGTCACAGTTTAGTTCGACACTTAAAGATACACAGTAATGAAAGGCCTTTCATATGTAGGATATGCGATTTTAGAGGTAAAACTTTGCAATATTTAAAAAATCACATTTTGACGCACACCGATGAAAAACCGTTCGGGTGTAGCAAGTGCGATTATAGGGCGAGAGGGCGTGGACAATTACGTCAGCACTTAATGACACATAGTAATGAAAAGCCTTTCAGATGTAAGAGGTGTGATTATGGATGTAAAACTTTCCATCAATTAAAGTACCACACTTCGACGCACACCAATAAAAAGCCTTTCGGATGTAACACGTGTGATTTTAGAACCAGAAAGATCCATAATTTAAGAGAACACATGATGGGGCACACCGATGAAAAACCACTTAAGTGCAGCAAATGCGATTATAGGAGCAGACATCTTTCGAATTTAAATCGTCATTTAAAGGTCCACAATGAGAAGCCATACAGATGTAACGTGTGCGAATTTAGATGCAGAACTTCACGTGTTTTAAATAGCCACGTTCTGATGCACACCGACGAAGAAAAGTTCAAATGTGACAAATGCGACTACGTTAGTACGAAACGGACATATTTACAACAACACTTAAAGGTACATGATAGCGAAAATTTTCGGCAATGTAACATTTGTGATTATAAGACCCCGTATTCCAATTATTTCAAGCAACATATGCTTAGACACAACAAGAAAAAACGACGTTAGTATAAAACCGCATTCTGTTTTGCTGTGAAAATGCAAATGTTTAAATAAAATAGATACTGTAGAAAAAAAGGTAAACTAACAGTGACTGTGCATGATGCTTTTATTTTGTAATAGAACATTTTTTATTCATGTTTAATTTTAGACTATTAACCTTTATTAACAATTTAAATGTTTAAGTATAATCTATTTAATTAACCTATTAACCTCGGACAACATAATTACTAATCTAACAGATTTAAAAGTGGAGGTTATTCTTTTACATCTCTCTGATCATAATGCTCAGACAATAAGCTTTATTAATACCTTGCAGAAATTAAACAAAAACTTTGGTGAAAAGGAATATCGTATTTTAACAGAAAATGACATTAATATCTTTATCAGTAGTTTAAATGACACTAATTGGCATCTTATCCCTGAACAATCTGAAGTCAATTCAAAGTGGGATATTTTTAGCAATAGAATTTATAATAATATCTTTAATACTTGCGTGCCCCTACGAAGGCAGTCGAATAGAACTCACAAAGAGAACCTTCATGTAGCTCCTGAAATTACAAATTAAAAAAAAAAGAACTAGACTCTAGGACTATATTCTTAAGATCTATTCCCCTGATGCAGAAAAAGCATGCAAAAGTTGTTAAGAAAAAACAGACAAGAACCATGTGGCCGATTGTGTCGATCTACATATTTTAAACAAAGTTAGAAAAATATGGCATCAGAGTGTTGCTTTAAAATGGTTTCAGTCCTACCTATCTGGAAGATTACAAAAAGTTATCGTTGATCAAACATATTACAGACAAGAATCGACCTTAAAACACAAGTAACGATCGGAGTGCCACAAGGAAGCACATTGGGACCTCTTCTCTTTTTGCTATTCATTAATGATTTGCTTAATAGCTTACGACAAGCAAACTGCAATATAAGTAACTATGCCGACGATACCTCTCTTATCAGTGGTGGAAACCTCAACGAAAATAATACGCAGTGCTTCTGAAAGCGTGCGTAGAGCTGAAACATGGTATGGGATAATATTCTGGGGAAGATGCTCTGAAGTGCAAAACATTTTTGTTCTCCAGAAAAAGGTACTCCACATTATGTGTAAATTATCAACCAACGATTCCTGCAGAGGACCGTTTAAAAAAAAACATAATCTCTTGACAATATTTGCCGTCAATATGCAGGGCTTCTAGTATAATAGTATAAATGATTCTAACATCAAAGTAGGCATTGAATATTGCGTTGGACGTTCCACCTCCTTCTGATGTGTATTCAACTATCTGAGAAATGTCAGTGTCAACACTGTCATACACTAAGGGCCAGTTTACAGAAAATTTAAATGCAATCAAATTTTAATGACGTTGTTAATTTGACAGTTCGCAATGTAATTCTTATGGCAACTTAATCGTGATTAGTTTAATTCGAAATTAAATATTTGATTTGCTTTCTGTAAACCCACCCTTAGTATTCGATTTATATGTATTATATGTCTATATATGTATTATGTGTAATCTTGTTTCATTGTTCATTATACACTTATACCGTATGTCCATCTGACAATGAGACATAGGTATTTAACATGGGAAAACAGAAATTGCCTTATATTATCCACCTGAGTACATATATATGAAATTCTGGGTTATAATCAGAAAGATTATTGAATTCAAAGTGTTTTGGTACTAAATTTGTGCAATTTTAGTTATTAATTATTTAGAAATTAAGAAAAAAAGTTATTATTTTTTTCCGGACAAGATTAGTAGGTATTTAACGAAGACTTTCCAAACGCATGTCGTGGTCAAGTTAGTTTGTTCATGTTTCACAACCGTAAGGTCACAAGTTCAAATCCGAATGAAGACACTTTTTTCTTCTTTTTTTAAATATTTTTTCAGAATTGATATCACTCTTAAACTAGTTTATTATTGTATTAATTATGTTCCATTTATGTGTACTTTTTCGTTTGCAAAATTGTATTATGTTAAAGTTATAACTTTAACATAATAAAATTTTGCAAACGAAAAGGTAAATGGAACATAATTGATATTATATAATAATATAAACTTATAAATAAAATAATAAAATAGTTTAAGAGTTAGTGATTTCAAATCTGAAAAAACATTTAAAAAAAAGAAAAAAAAAAGTGTCCTCATTCGGATTTGAACTTGTGACCTTACGGTTGTGAAACATGAACAAACTAACTTGACCACGACATCCGTTTGTAAACTCTTCGTTAAATACTTACTAATCTTGTCCGGAAAAAAATTATAACTTTTTTTCTTAATTTCTAAATAATTAAGAACTAAAATTGCACAAATTTAGTATCAAAACACTTTGAATGCAATAATCTTTCCGATTATAACCTAGAATTTCATATATATGTACTCAGGTGGATAATATAAAGCAATTTCTGTTTTCCCATGTTAAATACCTATGTCTCATTGTCAGATGGACAAACGGTATGTTATCTATCTTATGTACCTACTTTTTAGGGTACCTATCATGACACTTTTATGTCATAATACACTTCTGACTATCTTCAAACGCTGTAATATTATTTGTTACAACTAAGTTTTGAAATAAAAGTTGGCACTATTACAACTAACTTCGTTATTGTAAAATTTTGTGAAATGCAATATTTGTGATTATAAGAGCGCATATTCTATTAGCTTAGAGAAACATTTATGCTTAATCACAGCAAGGAAAAATAGTTTAAAACGATTAAATATAAGGCCCGTTCCTACAGCAGTCTCTGACTGCTTCGAAACTGTCAAAAGCATGCTCCCATCAAAGTTTGAGATTTAATGCAGCCCTTAAAAGCGGGCGAATATATTTGACAGTTTCGGAACTGCTGTAGGAACAGAGCTATAGTATTTTCGTTAGTATAGAGCCGCATTTTCTTTTGCAATGAAAATAAATAAATAAAATAGATACCGCTACTATTGAACGAACTTGTATTTGGTTCTGTGTTTTCTTTATTATGCTTTTTATAATGACATATCGTTTTATAATTATAACGTTGTACGACTTATTCGCGCACGATGAATTAAATACTAACGGTGGCAGCATTCCCGCAAGTGAGATAGCGCATGTTCATTACACCCTCGAGTGCAGGTCCAGAGTGTATCGCATCCCTCTCACGCACGATTGCTAACTCACTTTGCATCTCACTTATCTGTCTCAAGAAGACTTTCGTTTACATTATTTCCATGGCAACGATCGCACTTTTCACGCTCTACTTAAAAGTGGGTTGTGAAAAGTGCGTCCGTTGTCATAATGGTGATAATGTAAATAGATAGTGAAAAAAATTAATTTAAGCAATTGAAAAATTATGCACTGGCTTATTTTTATTCTTCGTATTGCTTTTGTTTGCGCCTATTTTTTGCATTTTTTAAATTAGCAGTTTTCAATTTTAGCACTAAGAACGTTTTTGTTTCAGGAGGCGGATGACTTGGAGAATATTTTTCGTAAACGTTGCGTCGTAGTTTTGACTCCCTGTCCTAAAAGAAAGCAGCCAAAATATCGCAACCGCAACATCGAAAAGCGGCACATGTGTAAAATTTGCGACTGCAAGTGTATCAGCCTCGCAAGGTTGAAAATTCATATAATGAAACACACCGGCGAGAAACCTTTCAAATGTAATGTATGCGATTTTAGAAGTCTGTATCGAGAATCTTTGAGAAAGCACATGTGGATACACACCGGTGGAAAACCGTTTAAGCGTAGCTTAAGAAAGCAGCCAGAATATAACAACTGCGAAGAACGGTACAGGTGTAAAATTTGCGACTGCAAGTGTAACAGCCTCGCAAGGTTGAAAATTCATATAATGAAACACACCGGCGAGAAACCTTTCAAATGTAATGTATGTGATTTTAGAAGTCTGTATCGAGAATCTTTGAGAAAGCACATGTGGATACACACCGGTGGAAAACCGTTTAAGTGTAGCTTAAGAAAGCAGCCAGAAAATAACAACTGCGAAGAACGGTACAGGTGTAAAATTTGCGACTGCAAGTGTATCAGCCTCGCAAGGTTGAAAATTCATATAATGAAACACACCGGCGAGAAACCTTTCAAATGTAATGTATGCGATTTTAGAAGTCTGTATCGAGAATCTTTGAGAAAGCACATGCGGATACACACCGGTGGAAAACCGTTTAAGTGTAGCTTAAGAAAGCAGCCAGAAAATAACAACTGCGAAGAACGGTACAGGTGTAAAATTTGCGGCTGCAAGTGTTACAACCCCGGAAGGTTGAAAATTCACATAATGAAACATACCGGCGAGAAACCTTTCAAATGTAACGTATGTAATTTTAGAAGTATGTACTCAAATGCTCTGAAAAGGCACATGTTGGTACACACCGATGAAAAACCGTTTAAGTGTAGCAAATGCGATTACAGGAGCAAATGGCGTACGAGTTTAACTCGACACTTAATTATACACAATAATAATGAAAAGACTTTCAAATGTGACACGTGTGATTTTAGATTTAAAACCTTACAGACGTTAAAAAAACACATTTTGAACCACACCGATAAAAGACCGTTTAAGTGTAGCAAATGCGATTACAGAAGCAAATCGCGTGGGGGTTTAGCTCAACACTTAATTACGCACGAGAAGCAATTTAAATGTAACGTTTGTGATTTTAGATGTGGAGCCACACGTATTTTAAAAAGTCACAGTTTGATACACACCGGCGAGAAGGTGTTCAAATGTAGCAAATGCCATTACATTGGCACGAAACGTGAAAATTTACGCTCGCACCAAATGATACATAACAAAGAAAAACTATATAAATGTAATGTTTGTGATTACAAAAGCATATTTTCTGCCCATTTAAATAAACATTTGCTTACACACAGCAAGAAAAAAGTATAACGTGTTCAACTGAAAAGTTCATCGAGTAGCCATTGAATTTTTCGTAACATTCTGAAGCAGGTCTTGAATTAGATACCTCACCAACGATAACATCGCAACGTGGGAAGGTTAGCGAGACCCTCAAATAAATTCAACTTTGAAATTCGCGCCGAAACATCACGTTTAAATTTGACATCTCACTAGGCAACCTAAATTCACTTTTCACATTATTCTTTGTAAAAAAAAGCATTGCAGATTTGATCATAATTTTGAGAATTATCTGCGGAAAAATAACTGACCATCGCATTCTCAAGTTCTGCATGATCTTATGAATACAACAATAACATAACAAAGGCCAAAGTCATTTATCTCAATAACGTACAGAATGGATTTAGTCACTTCTGTCACAGTAGGGACGTTATAAATTAAGGTTTAAAAGGAATATTCATTTGCCTGAAATTAAGAAGGCCCCACTTCAAAATGGTAACTTCTTTGAAACATTGAAAATCAGAAAAACGTTTTCCTGTAGCGAAGCTGTTCCCAAATCTTTGCAGTTATGAATTAGACTCAAGCAGAAAAACAGAAAAAATTGAAAATCAAACCACTTGGACTCTAAATATACCGTATGTCCATCTGACAATGAGACATAGGGATTTAACATGGGAGAACAGAAATTGCCTTATATTATCTACTACCTGAGTACATATATATGAAATTCTGGGTTATTATCGAAAAGATTATTGCATTCAAAATGTTTTGATACTAAATTTGTGCAATTTTAGTTGTTAATTATTTAGAAATTAAGAAAAAAATTATTATTTTTTTCTGGACAAGATTAGTAGGTATTTAACGAAGACTTTCCAAACGGATGTCGTGGTCAAGTTAGTTTGTTCATGTTTCACAACCGAAAGGTCACGAGTTCAAATCCGAATGAAGACACTTTTTTTTTCTTTTCTTTACATATTTTTTCAGATTTGAAATCACTCTTAAACTAATTTATTATTGTAAGAGGTGATCAACTGAAAAACGAATTAGAGTTGGCGTTGCAACCAAACACGCATGTGTGCATTTAGTTCATCGGACGTTCCTTCAATCACTTTTTCAACGTTTCTATTCGAACTTTTATAATTTATAATTTATAACATAATTAATTGACAATAAATGTTAGTATGTCGTTATTCAAGACCCACTTTTAAATTCCAGCGCCTACTCTAATTCGTTTTTATGTTGATCACCGGTTATTTATAAGCTTCATTTTAATATTAATTATGTAACATAATAAATAAAGTTATAACTAACATAATAAAATTTTGCAAATGAAAAAATAAATGGAGCATAATTAATATTAAAATGAAACTTATTAATACAATAATAAACTAGTTTAAGAGTGATTTCAAATCTGAAAAGATATTTAAAAAAAAAGAAAAAAAAAGTGTCTTCATTCGGATTTGAACTCGTGACCTTACGGTTGTGAAACATGAGCAAACTAACTTGACCATGACATCCGTTTGGAAAGTTTTCGTTAAATACCCACTAATCTTGTCCCGAAAAAAATAATAACTTTTTTTCTTAATTTCTAAATAATTAACAACTAAAATTGCACAAATTTAGTATGAAAACACTTTAAATGCAATAATCTTTCTGATTATAACCCAGAATTTCATATTAATGTACTCAGGTAGATAATATAAGGCAATTTCTGTTTTCCCATGTTAAATCCCTATGTCTCATTGTCAGATGGACATACGGTATAACTTTTCTGACAGAATATTCTAGTTACTTTATCCACATGACGAGTAGCAAATTGTTTTCTTAACTCCCTTGAGGACAAGGTCCAGAAATGAAATGTACTCTCAAGAAATTCTGAATACAAGTCTGCACAGAGAAAAATATGTAGTGAAAAGTAACACAATTGTTGCTGAAATGAAGCCAGTATCAAATTGTATGAAATATTGACATAATTGGTTCACATGATAATATTCTTGTTTGCAATTTTACTACAACTGTGTCAATATCTCATACAATTTATTACTGGTTTCATTTCAGCGACAATTGTGTTACTTTTCACTACATATTTTTCTGTGTGGTATAAGTAAAAGGAAATTTAAAAAGCAGTTTGATTGAAGTTTTGGAAAAAGACACAAAAATTGTAGAGGCGAAAGAAAGGGGTATAATCAAAATATCTACAGCACAATGAATAAGAAATGAGAAGATTCGTTGGTAGGTACATGTAGAAGGCATGTCAAAACAAGATTTTATGTTTAACAGACAGACGTAAACAGATTTTCGAAATAAACATTTCGTTGGAAACCATGTCTTGATGAACATAAATCAAGAAAAGATGAAAGGATAGATAAAGAATGAGCGAATAAAATCCAGAGACAGCTGCACACTGTAATAAAACCATTCACAGTTTATAGAGAAAATTGGAAAATAGTCCTCAGTTTTCTTATTCCAGGTTTCCTGGGAATACTGAACTGGTTTTTGTTTTCGAAAATAGGAGAAGTTAATTTGATTTCCTAGTCTTATGGATTTGAATGAAAGTCTATAAACTATGTCTTCCTATTTTTGCATGTTTCCTTCCAACTCTTCCGTGTTCCTTAATACTTTATAACACCATCCCACCAGTTGTTCTTAGGTCTTCATTTTGAATATTTCTGGTTTCTACTTTTCATGAAATGTCCTGCATCCAAACCTTCCGAGTCTTTTTTCTTCTAGCATTGTTAGCACTCTTCTTTCCATTGTTCAAGTGTCTGCAGATTGGATTAGCAATTTATTTACGCCATTTTCTTTTAAACTTATTTCCTTTATTAATAATTTTTTGCTAACTGTATGGTCTCTTCAGTTGTAACTCCTATATTCTCCTCCTCTTCGAAAGATTTCCCTTTATAAAAACTTCGAAGTTGAGAATAATGAGAAGCATTCTTTTGTGTATTCCATCAATTTCTAGTCTAATGCGGAAATTCCTGCTAGAAATTACTATTTTAAAAACGTACGTGAATTGAAATACTTGCAAACTCTGTGTATCGAGAGTCTGCCTCGTCGTCGGACAAGCTCGAAAGAACTTCGACACTGCTTTAATTTATATGTCACCTAGAAGAAGAGAATTCATAGTTACGTTGTTACGGTGCGTCACGGGCAGCAGGTGCTTCAGCGGCCTTAAATTTACTTACTTCGTAACAGGCGGTGTAATTTATCGCTTTCAATTGCCAATCTTATTAACCATGTTCTAATTGTTTACATATTTAAGTTCATGTATTCTGTTTAATTAAGGATTTGTTACGTATTACATGTGAGGTGTACCTAATTAGTTACAATAAATAAAGACTCTGCAATAAGAAGCGTAACTAACTTATTTGTTTAAAAACAAATTGTTTTATTATTACATATTATTCATATAATTTTTTACTCGATTTATTAATCAGAATACAGCAATATATACAGCGTGTTACACTTAATACTGTCTCTTTCATACCTTTGTAGTTACTCGAATTACAAAAAAAAATGGCCGCCTCGAATTGCCGCGCAAAAGAAAAACGCTTATGTTTTTGAAATTGGCGCCGCCCTTTTTGGATGACACTTCATTGGCTGGTACCCCACCACGAAAAATTTCGTGCGTAACGTTTCACCTATATGATTCCACCATGACTTAAACGTCATCTCCGTTAATAAGATCACAGTATACTTATCAATCAGTAGGGACAGCTCGTGTCGGCACCTTTGATGTTCATACTACCGTTTTCAGAGCCAATATGGCCGTTACTGGCGGGCTTTCATTTTATTGCTACTAGATGTCACTGGTTGAAAAAATGGCACGGATAGAAATGATTGCAAGCAAATCATAGAATGCGATGTTGTTTTACACAACTTCAGACTTTCTACACAACATAAATTCATTATAATCTAACAAAGATGGTTTTCTGTTCAATCTTTCTCATCTCTCCGCATCCATCACACAAAATGCTGAATTAAAAAACGCCCGCTTAAAAGCAATTGATGAATTCACCGGTGCGCCACACGCGGCCGTTTGTGGAAAGTCCGCCAGTTTTCGCACATGCGCACTCAGAAACTGTAGTGCCAGAAACCCCTAGCTGTCCCTACTGATTGATGAATATACTGTGACAGGATTAACAAGTAAGTTTGAACGGATATTTCAATCTAGTAACGAATAGGAATTCTCGAGCGACAAAGTGGGAGGTCGAAATCTCAATTCAAACTCACTTGTTCGTGCTAACGGAAATTACGTTTAATCTGATCTGAGGTGAGATTTGTGGTAAAAGGAAAGCAAGCACCTTGAATGTGCGTTACCTAATCACTTCATAATTCATCACTTCTGAGTTTTTAGGTTAAATTCGTTAGATGTCAAAAATGATGCAGTGGTGAATCAAGCTACGACATGAATTTTATTTTCCACAGCCACCCCTTATGGATTTTAAAAAAAAAATACATGGTATCAAGTACTAAATTGAAAATTTCAAGTAACCTTTGAAGTTTGAACGTTTGACATCAATTCAAATGTCAGAGGTTTAAGAAATCAACCCATTTTTCGCTCCATCTTTTTTCATTAAGAAATCAAACCAGCTGGATGAATTTTCCAATTGAACACTCACTATAGTGTCCATTGCATTATTTTTTCTAATTTTCCTCATCATACAATTTTCAGGTCAAAAATTGTCCGCGCGATGTCGCCGTTTATTTTTTAATGTTTGCTTTTTGACATTTCAAAAGTGGCGTGTTTTAAAAACTCCAACGGTGGGCGTTTGAAACAACTACATATTGTAAACTAACATTATTTTTAATTACCTTTTTCAATACATATTTAACAAAACCTTTTCTCATAATCAATAATAATAAATAATGATTTAATTTCAAACAAATGTTACGAGTACTTGACATGGTTCGAAATCAAATACGTTGAGTAAAAGCGAGTCACAGACATTTTCGCCTGTACTCAGCAGATGGCGCTTCAAAGTATTTAATTCAATAAATGGAATTTCACTCTTTAAATTAAAAGTAATCGAGGAGGGCATTCCGAAAACGAACGCCCAAATTGACAGAGCGCATTCATTACTTAAAAATAAGAAAAAAAAGTGTACAAATAAATCGAAATATTCAAGAACCCTCCCCCTTAACACACAAAGACGTTTGGAAGAAATTATTTGTTTCATATTGTCATTTTTTTTACTTTTTATTAATTTTATCTGTTAACGTTATTTTATGACATTTAGCATTGTAAATAAATCTGTCCCTTCTACAGTGTGTTCTGAAATGAAGGGCGTTTGAATTTAGCGCGTTGTCGTATACAGTATGTCCATCTGACAATGAGACATAGGGATTTAACATGGGAAAACAGAAATTGCTTTATATTATCTACCTGAGTACATATATATGAAATTCTGGGTTATAATCGGAAAGATTATTGCATTCAAAGTGTTTTGATACTAAATTTGTGCAATTTTAGTTGTTAATTATTTAGAAATTAAGAAAAAAAATTATTATTTTTTTCCGTACAAGATTAGTAGGTATTTAACGGAAAATTTTTAAACGGGTGTCGTGGCCGAGCTAGTTTGTTCATTTTTCACAACCGTAAGGTCACGAGTTCAAATCTGGATGAGGATACTTTTTTCTTTTTTTTTAAATATTTTTTAGATTTGAAATCACTTAAACTCTTAAACTAGTTTATTATTTTATTTAGTTTCATTTCAGTATTAATTATGTTCCATTTATGTTTATTTTTTCGTTCGCAAAATTTTATGATGTTACATAATTAAAATTAAAATGAAACTTATAAATAAAATAATAAACTTACTTTAAGAGTTTAAGTGATTTCAAATCTAAAAAAATATTAAAAAAAAAAGAAAAAAGTGTCCTCATTCAGATTTGAACTCGTGACCTTACGGTTGTGAGAAATGAACAGACCACATCGGCCACGAGACCCATTTAAGAAGTTTTCGTTAAATACCTACTAATCTTGTACGGAAAAAATAATAACTTCTTTTCTTAATTTCTAAATAATTAAGAACTAAAATTGCACAACTTTAATATCAAAACACTTTGAATACAATAATCTTTCCGATTATAACCCAGAATTTAATATACAGGGTGTCCCAACAGTGTGTTCTCGGACCATATCTCCATAAGTACTGAAGATAGAAAAAAAATTTCAATACAATTACTTTTTTAATTTAAGAGATCTACAACACGAAATTATTTTCATCTATACAGAGTGAATCAAAACAGTAGTGCCGGACACAACTTTTTTATTTCAAATGGCATACCCTATATATGAAACCAAATTTGGATTGCCCAGAAAATTCTAAACATTTTCTGTATACCATTGCCTATACCGAAACCTAACTGTTCTTGAGATATTTAACATTTTGTCTAAAAACTGCCATTTGCAGCCACTATTTTATTTATTGATATTTCATTTAATTTTAACTCTAAGAAAAAGATTTTTGATACAGATGTAGTTGATACATAAGCTTATCATAAGCCGTTATTAAATGTACTTTTATTGCTACAGGGTGGTCATGGTAATAAACGAAATCTCAGAAATTTCAAAATGGCAAAACACAATTTTCTTAAATAGCATGCCCTATATTTTTCTATCCTAAATTCTTCGTTTAATAATGTACTTTCATTTTTCTTAAGTATGTCTTATACCTATCTGCGATATTTTTTGAGATTTTCAGGTCTATTTGAATTATATCTTTTAAAACGAACACTTGTCTAAGGTGGCTGTGGAAAACCGGCAAACAATGAACCGGTTGACATTAATAATTATTTTTCAAAGTGTTGAGACTGTTGGGTACTTGTTAAGACATGAATTATTAGATTTATTGAATTATTTCTTTACTAAATCGTTGCATAGCTAAAGTTGGTTGGATCCGCTGGCAACGGGCTTGACGGTTGATCGGGCAATTATAGGTGTGTGTTCGAATCCCCTCCTGGTACATATGTGACAAACGGAACACTTATGTATCGGATTGTGTTCAGAATTCATTTCGTCCCCTTCGAACTAGGTTTTCTGCATTTTCCCGATTTTTAAGACGAATGCCGATGGAAAACATTTAGTAGGTCGGTCGCAGCCGCAGCGGGGAATATTACAATAACCAGCTTAACGCATTCCTGACAAGCTCATGAAGAGCTTAGGGCATGTATGACGTAAGTACAAAAAAATGTATAACTGTTTTGTACTAGAACTAACTAATGCCTGTATATTATTGTCGCTTGAAAATTAATTATTAAAGTCAACAGGTTCATTTGTTTGCCGTTTTCCACGGCCACCTTAGACAATAACTCGTTTTAAAAGAAATAATTCAAATAAATCTAAAAATCTCAGAAAATATCGCAGATAGGTATAAGACATACTTAACAAAAATGAAAGTACTTTATTAAGCGAAGAATTTAGGATAGAAAAATATAGGGCATGCTATTTAAGAAAATTGAGTTCTGTCATTTTGAAATTTCTGAGATTTTGTTTATTACCATGACCACCCTGTAGCGATAAAAGTACATTTAATAATGGCTTATGATAAGCTTATGTATCAACTATATCTGTACCAAAAATCTTTTTCTTAGAGTTAAAAATAAATAAAATAGCAGCTGCAAATGGCAGTTTTTAGACAAA
This sequence comes from Dorcus hopei, assembly GCA_033060865.1. Taxonomy (NCBI): domain Eukaryota; kingdom Metazoa; phylum Arthropoda; class Insecta; order Coleoptera; family Lucanidae; genus Dorcus; species Dorcus hopei. Next base: position 69,723,628 of record CM065425.1, on the reverse strand, counting down.
ATGTTAAATATCTCAAGAACGGTTAGGTTTAGGTATAGGCAATGGTATACAGAAAATGTGTAGAATTTTATGGGCAATTCAAATTTGGTTTCATATATAGGGCATTCCATTTGAAATAAAAAAGTTGTGTCCGGCACCACTGTTTTGATTCACTCTGTATAGATGAAAATAATTTTGTGTTGTAGATCTCTTAAATTAAAAAAGAAACTGTATTGAAAATTTTTTTGTATCTTTAATAGTTATGGAGATATGGCCCGAGAACACACTGTTGGGACACCCTGTATATGTACTCAGGTAGATAATATAAAGCAATTTCTGTTTTCCCATGTTAAATCCCTATGTCTCATTGTCAAATGGACAAACGGTATGTAATTTTCACCTTCCAACGTTGGCACAGTGTAAATAATTACCTAGTAGCGTCACTTAAACGTCAGTGTCAAAAAAAGCGGCCATACTATTTGATGCCGTTATGGAAATGTATTGTAATTTGCAAATTGGTAGGTATCAGACAAAATGGCAAACGTGATAGTTATACTCGAGTGACGCCATTGTATAGTTTCTTATACTGTAACGTTGGTATTTCCACGGAGTATGATGAATTCGATCTAAATTTCATCTTTTTGGCCCCACATTGGTGAAGCCAGTTTTATGAAATATTATGGTATCTCAGGGTGTTTTGCAATTTTTTTTTTAAATCTTATTTGTTTATCGTTATTCTTATTTGTTTTCTTACTTCGTTGTTTTACTTGCGACCAGGGTTGGGACGTATAAATACCCATTAATTACGCGTAGATTTTGTAATTATCTACGTCGTGAAAAATGAATTAGTTACTTTATAAATTACGTTTCATTTTCAGGTTATAGTTATTCATTTTTACACCATTTAATATCTATTTTGATGTAAAATTGATAAAATTGTTGTATACAATAATTAAAAAACAAGAAAAACACAATATTTATTTGAAATACTTCAAATGAACATTCATTTTGAGGTTAGAAATGTGACATTTGACATAAACTACATCGAGTAAAAATTACATAAATATTACGTCCAGACGTAATGTAATGTAGAAAATATTTTTTACACGTAGTTTTCCCAACCCTGCTTGCGACGGCTCCCGCTTCGATGATGGATTTTGCAGTGTATCTCGTAGACTGATTCTTGCTTGTAGAGTCTATTTGTTGTGTGATAAATTTTGGATGTAGATGGCACTCGCGAGCCTCCAACTATATCATCATGTGACGTACGTTTTAAAAATAGTTTGTTGTGTGCAAACAGTGTTGCGTTATGTCTGGGCGTTATGTCACTTCGCTATTTTTAATGGAACGCCCTGTATACATATTATGACGTTTGTTTATGTTATGCTTGTCTAGCGTTAAATTTTTTCTTGCCATATTTGATGATGAATTTGCATCTCCACCAAAAACAGTGACACGTCCTCGTTTCATGGATGTGAGTCTGTCTTCTTCTTCTTTTTCTTCCGTTGTATAGTGGTCCCAGTTTTGTATCGGATTTATGGTCTTGCCATAAAAAGCGACAGAGGAGCTACAAGGAGACCGAAGTGCCGGTCTCTTTGCCGCTTCTTTTTATAGCAAGACCATAAAACCGATTCAAAACTGAGACGACTATAACAAATTGTTGAAAATTTTCCGTAAATTCCTTCGTTTTTTCTAGAGCAAGTAAAGAGACTTTGACTTACTCCAGTCGTCAAAACGACGCGACGACACGATTGACTCAATCGATATTGAACGTCCGTAATTGGATCACGTGACGCTACTGAAATGCAGCCCAATAATTATTGACCAAACCGCGTATATTCAATATTAGTTTTTTTTAATGGATTCTGTACGTGCGCTTGTGACCCATAATTATTTACTAAACCACGTATATTCAATAATATGAGCTTTATGTTCTTCACAATTGTTTTATTTGGTGAATGTTTGCTAAGGGTGTTTGGACACATGATAATGCATAATATGTATACATAAACAATCAAAACTGCAGACAGTGTTGCCAGATGTGAAGGATAACCCCTATTTAGAGGGATTTTTAGCATTAGGTGCCATTTTTCTTAGGAAATGGAGGAATTTTTTCAATTTTTTTTTATGATGGGAGTTTGACTTCTTCTTTTTCATTCTTTAATTTTTCGGTTTAGATACTCTACAACCGTTAATAAGTGTGTAACTAATATATTTTTATAACACAAGTTGTTTTATATTTATTTTTCATATTGTTTTTGTATTTTTTAAATTAGTGGCCTTCAATTTGAGTAATAATAGTATTTTGTTTCAGGAGGCGGATGACTCAGAAGGACTTGGAGAATATTTTTCGTAAACGTTGCGTCGTCGTTTTGACTCCCTGTATGCCACCCAAAAGAAAGCAGCCAGAATATAGCAGATGCCGCCTCAAAAAACGGCACAGATGTAAAATTTGCGGCTGCAAGTGTAACAGCCCTGGAAGGTTGAAAATTCACATAATGAAACATACCGGCGAGAAACCTTTCAAATGTAACATATGTAATTTTAGAACTATGTACCCAGATGCTCTGAAAAGGCACATGTTGGTACACACCGATGAAAAACCATTCAAGTGTAGCAAATGCGATTACAGGAGCAAATGGCGTGCGGGTTTAAGTCAACACTTAATGATACACAGTAATAATGAAAAGACTTTCAGATGTGACACATGTGATTTTAGATTTAAAACCTTAGCGACGTTAAAACAACACATTTTGAACCACACCGATAAAAAACCGTTTAAGTGTAGCAAATGCGATTTCAGAAGCAAATGGCGTGCGGTTTTAACTCGACACTTAATTACCCACGAGAAGCCATTGAAATGTAACGTTTGTGATTTTAGATGTGGAACCACACGTATTTTAAAAAGTCACAGTTTGATACACACCGGCAAGAAATTGTTCAAATGTAACAAATGCTATTACATTGGCACGAAACGTGAAAATTTACGCTCGCACCTAATGAGACACAACAAAGAAAAACTATATAAATGTAATATTTGTGATTACGAAAGCGTATTTTCTGCCAATGTAAATAAACATTTGCTTACACACAGCAAGAAAAAAGTTCAATTGAAAAGTTCATCGAGTAGCCATTGAATTTTTCGTAACATTCTGAAGCAGGGGCCTAATTCTTGAAGTCATTTGACATCATGCCGTCCGTATGCGACATGACGTCAAAATGATGCAATTCTCAAACGATTTGCATAGTTTTGTATGGAGAGGCTACGTCATTTTGTCGTCATGTCGCGTACGACATTTGTCGAGTGATTTCAAGAATTGGGCTCCAGGGGGTCGATTCTCGAATTACGATTATCCATGTCACCTGCGACATGGCGTCAAAATTATGCAACTCCCCAACGATTTGTATAGTTTTGAATGAGAGTGTACGTCATTTTGACGTCATGTCGCATGCGACATCGGTAATCGTAATTCGAGAATCAACCCTCAGGGGCTGAATTCTGAAATCACTCGACAAATGTCGTATGCGACATGACGTCAAAATGACGTAGACTCCCATACAAAACTGTACAAATCGTTCGAGAATTACGACATGACGTCGAATGATTTCAAGAATTGGGCTCCGGGAGCGCGAGTCAATTCAATGCAAGATCGTTTACGATCCAAGCATTTGGCCCTCCGGAGCTGCAGTTCATCGTTTTCTCTTCAAAAAGAAACTGAACACCGGAGAGACGTAGTTGCTGATAATATTACATCTGAGATTGATATTTTCACTTAAACATCTGCTCAATTTTTAAAAAATTAGATCGGTTTTGTGTTTTACAGAGACCTGGTTGGAGGTATCTCACTTGGATGCCGTGAGACTGACTATTTATAAATTACTTACCACTTCTTGTAGTGCTGAAATTTTTGTTCATACAAATTTCTTACGGTATGTAAGTTCTTTCTTTCTTTCTTTTAATAATACTACCTGCGTAATATCAATTTGCAGGCCACCAAATAATACTATTGCCGATCTGGAACGTTTTTGTTATCAGTTTGATATCTTAATGCAAAATATTACCAATACTATTGTTTGTGGGGACTTAAATGTTGATGAACTAGACGCTTCCCATAGGAATACGAAACTACTTTCCAACCTCCTTCTCTCTCATAATTTGCACTCGTTAATTAACGGAATAACTCGTCTCAAATCCGACCCCACATCAAACCATTTTTATGTTTCTTCGACTGACTATATTCTGATCAACAATCACAATTTAGTACATAGAACGTCAAATTTTAATCCTGATTTATCCGATCACTTTGCGCAATGCGCTTCTATAACTACAGATCTCTTACAGAATGATGTGAATGATCTTCCTATGAAAGTTCTTAGTAGAATTATTTCAGAGCAAAACATTCAATACTTTCGTACTTTATTCTGGTGACTGATTTAATTGGATGCAACAGGGATAGTGATCTCCTACACTCCACTTTCTTTGATACTTTCAAATGGTGCTATTATGAAGTGGCATTCCCTTTACGCGAGTGTAGGCCAAATAATAAAACACTTCCTAAGCTTAAATTTTCTTCTATGGTGAGGAACTTATACTGAATCCATAAGTGAATAGTTTTCGACTTACAATCTTAGAACATCCTGTATTGACTCCAAAGCAAATCTTCTTTCAACAAGAAATGAAAACCAACTTGATGAACTTTTCAATTGAACACGCGTTAGTTTAAAACGATGAAATATAATAGGTACTTTTGTTAGTATAAAAGCGCACTTTCTTTTGCTATGAAATTGCAAATGTTTAAGTAAAATAGCTACTGTAGAAAAACTGACGATTAATAGTGTTAATGTGATGACACACACCGGCGAAGAATCGGTCCTATATTAATGACGATTAAGGTATTATGCTTTTATATTGTAAAGCTAAAGGAACCTCTCGTATTCACATTTAATTTTAGACTATTAACCATGTTCTAATTATTTAGATATTTAAATGCATCTCTTTTGTTTAATTAAGGATCTAACACGTATTACATGTGAGGTGTAATTACTTACTAGGTGTAATAAGAAGCGTAACTAACTTATTTGTTTAAAAACAAATTGTTTTATTATTCATATTATTTTTTACTTGATTTATTAATCAGAATACAGCTATATATACAGCGTGTTACTCTTAATACTGTCTCTTTCATACCTCATACTGTAGTTACTCGAATTATTAAAAAAAAATGTTTCAAATGAAACTTTAACTATGTCATCATGTGACGTATATTTTAAAAATAGTTTGTTGTGTGCAAACAGTGTTCCGTTTAGTGTACGGGCGTTATGCCACTTCACTATTTTTAATGGAACGCCCTGTGTACGTACATATTGCTGTGATATTACCCAAAATAATAAAAGTTTCCTACATACCACATATCATCAAGGAGGGAAATCCAATCAATCAATAATTCTTAAATTCATATAAAATTATTTAATTCATCATAATTCCAAATACATCACAAAGTATCCGAAAAATAAAAATCATTATTAAAAACCAAATTCAAAGAAAGTAAAGCAATTAAACTTACCGAAGGTAGATAAAAGTAATTTCTGTTAAAAACAAGTCAAGAAGTTTTGATCCAATTCAAGTAATGAACAACAAGGAGGTGTTCCTGAATAACTTGACCGACGACGTCACCTTGGGCATTACATCCGATGCTCACCTCAGGTTGTGGACAGACGGCACATGCAGCTGAAGATGACAAATACCAAGGACTGACGGCGCGTGGATGAAGACGGCAGTTGAAGAGGACGTCGGATTATTAAAAACTTTGGATCAACACCTAAAATTATAAATATTAGTTTGGGTTGTCAAAATTATTCATGGGTTTATTATTTTAGGGATATCTGTTTAGAAAAAGTGTATATTATATAAAGATTAGATAAATAATGAATACATACTTACAAATTGTTAATATATTAAGAAAAGAACTGTATTATCACAAATTTACACAACATTTCTAAATTGACATTGATTAACGTCAAAATTAAATTTTGAAATTTAATAAAGCGAGATGAAATTAAAAACCGATTTGAAAAAGCTCAACATGTTGCCATATAAACGGTTAACATGAAAAATAAATATTTATACGAGTGTGAAACAACATTCAAAGCATATTCTCTCTGGGGCCCGATTCTTGAACCGTGCGAGACGATTCGAATGCGAAAATGACGTCAAAATGACGTAGACTCTCGTACAAAACTATACAAATTGTTCAAAAATTACGTCATTTTGACGTCATTTTCGCATACGAATGAATTCGCACGATTCGAGAATCGGGCCCCTGATTTCAAAGTTCAATTTAATTTTTACATTCAATACTTTCGTTAATATTTATTCGTTCACTTTGATTTATCTGTTCTGTTATAAATAGTTGTTCTCGTTAATTTATTTAATAATTTTGACGTTAATAATCATCCGTTTCGTTTTTTTTTTAACAATTTACATTTTATATAAATAAATTCTTTAATTTTTTGAATTCTATTTGTTATTTTATTAAGGAAAGAGCTTTCAAAGGAAAGATTGTCACAGTAAGTAACAAGAAAGTCTAAATTTATCTTATTATTGTTAGAAAATTTTAAATAACTGTCAAAACATAATAGTTAACTTTTAGTCAATTAACGAACACTATCGTAGACGATTCGCAACAATCGTAAGCAAAGTATTTAAACCTATTGATAAAAATTTAAAGCCATATTGAAATTTATTCAGCGGAATAAATTTTAATACATACAAATTCTTGGAATTTTTAATTAAAATTAAATTGGAGACGATTAGCAACAATCGTAATCAATTTATAAAACATACTAGAAATTACAATACACACACTTTTTCAAAATTTTAAATTACAAACAGACTTTCTTAAGTATAAGTACCCTCAATCTCAATTAAGCCTCACAAATAAAAAAGAAAAATCCTATTAAAAGAAAAATACAAAACAAAAAGAAAGAATCAAATAAATAAGAATTTAAAAGGATTTATCACTATATAATAAATTGGCGCCCAACGTGGGGCCATAACACTACAATAATATGAGGTTTGTTTAATTTTATATTTGTTTGTTATGCTTGTCTAGCGTAAATTTTTTTTTGCCATATTTGATGATGAATTTGCATCTCCACCAAAAACTGTGACACGTCCTCGTTTCATGGATGTGAGTCTGTCTTCTTCTTCTTCTTTCTCTTCCGTTGTATAGTCGTCCCAGTTTTGTATCGGATTTATGGTCTTGCTATAAAAAGCGACAGAGAGGCGACAAAGAGACCAAAGTGCCGTTCTCTTTGCCGCTTCTTTTTATAGCAAGACAATAAAACCGATACAAAATTGAGACAAATTATTGAAAATTTTCCGTAAATTCCTTCGTTTTTTCTAGAGCAAGTAAAGAGACTTTGACTTACTCGAGTCGTCAAAACGACGCGACGACACAATTGACTCAATCGATATTGAACGTCCGTAATTGGAACACTTGACGCTACTGAAATGCAGCCCAATAATTATTGACCAAACCGCGTATATTCAATACTAGTTTTTTTAATGGATTCTGTACGTGCGCTTGTGACCCATTAATTATTTACTAAACCACGTATATTCAATAATATGAGCTTTATGTTCTTCACAATTGTTTTATTTGGTGAATGTTTGCTAAGGGTGTTTGGGCACATGATAATGCATAATATGTATACATCGACAATCAAAACTGCAGACAGTGTTGCCAGATGTGAAGGATAATCCCTATTTAGAGGGATTTCTAGCATTAGGTGCCATTTTTCTTAGGAAATGGAGGAATTTTTTCTATTTTTTTTTTATGATGGGAGTTTGACTTCTTCTTTTTCATTCTTTAATTTTTCGGTTTAGATACTCTACAACCGTTAATAAATGTGTAACTAACATATTTTTATAACACAAGTTTTCATATTTATTTTTCATATTGTTTTTGTATTTTTTAAATTAGTGGTCTTCAATTTTACAAATAATATTATTTTGTTTCAGGAGGCGGATGACTCAGAAGGACTTGGAGAATATTTTTCGTAAACGTTGCGTCGTCGTTTTGTCTCCCTGTACGCCACCCAAAAGAAAGCAGCCAAAATATCCCAACCGCAACATCGAAAAGCGGCACAGATGTAAAATTTGCGGCTGCAAGTGTATCACCCCCGGAAGGTTGAAAGTTCACATAATGAAACACACCGGCGAGAAACCTTTCGGATGTAACGTATGTGATTTTAGAAGTCTGTATCGAGAATCTTTGAAAAAGCACATGTTGATACACAGCGGTGGAAAGCCGTTTAAGTGTAGCAAGTGCGATTACAGCGGCAGATTGCCTGCACATTTACGTCGACACTTAACGAGACACAATAATGAAAAACCTTTCAGATGTGACATATGTGATTTTAGATGTGAAACCACACGTATTTTAAAATGTCACAGTTTGATACACACCGGCGAGAAGTTGTTCAAATGTAAAAAATGCCATTACATTGGCACGAAACGTGCAAATTTACGCTCGCACTTAATGATACATAACAAAGAAAAAATATATAAATGTAATATTTGTGATTTCAAAAGCATATTTTCTAACAGATTAGATAAACATGTGCTTACACACAGGAAGAAAAAAGTATAACGTGTTCAGTTGAAAAGTTCATCGAGTAGCCATTGAACTTTTCGTAATACTCCTAAGCAGGTCTTGAATTAAATACCTTTCGATTCGAAAAGTCTTGTGTCGCGCACGAAAGCCATAGTTAAACAAAAAAGAGGAGTTGTGTTTAGCCCTAAAAACAGCTGATTTGTAATGACCTTACAGAACTGACAACTTAATTCAAAGAATGAAGTCAAAAAACAAACTAAACACGCAAGACAATGTTTGGCAAATGTCATCCCTTAAACGTCGATCCTTTTTCGTCCTTTACCACACGTAGGAAACAGGGCTGATGACGTAGAGAAATTCCTCCACATGTCTCTGCAGAGGCTCGACCTGGATTACATCATCGATCTATACTTGATTCACATGCCAGTCTCCTTCTGGTATTGTCCGAAGACGTTCCAACCGTTGAGAAGCGAAGGCGGCACCTTTGATCCGGACCTCACCAACGATAACATCGCAACGTGGAAGGTTAGCGAGACCCCCGAATAAAACCAAATTTGAAATTCGCGCTAAAACACCACGTTTAAATTCTCCGCCACGTTTGACATCTCACTAGGCAACCTAGGCACTTTTCACATTATTCTTTGTAGAAAAGACATTGCAGAATTTCGAGAATTGTCTGCGGAAAAACAGATGACCATCGCATTCTCAAGTTCTGCAACAAGATCACATCTTTTTAAGTGACACACCCCGTATATTATTAAATTTTTGAAATCGCAAGTCAACTCTACCCTGAATCCAGGTGTCGCACCAGTGAATAGTTTTCGACCTCCAATCTTAGAACATCCTGTATTGACTCCAAAACAAATCTTCTTTCAACAAAAATTCCAAACCAACTTGATGAACTTTTCAGTTGAACACGCGTTAGTTTGAAACGATGAAATATTATATGTATTTTTGTTAGTATAAAAGCGCACTTTCTTTTGCTATGAAATTGTAAATGTTTAAATAAAATAGATGCTGCACCAAAGCGGACGATTAATAGTATTAATGTGATGACACACACCGGCGAAGAATCGGTGTGATATTAGAGACGATTAAGGTATTATGCCTTGTAAAGGAAGCTCTCTTGTTCACGTTTAATTTTAGACTATTAACCTTGTTCTAATTGTTTAGATATTTAAGTGCTTGTGTTCTGTTTAATTAAGGATCTATCATGTATTACATGTGAGGTGTAATTAATTACAATAAATAAAGACTCTGTAATAAGAAGCGCAACTAATACATTAGACAAACTATAGACGGTAGAGAAGACCGCCACACTAGGTGGACAACCTGTATATTCTGTTATGTAATTATGTTCCTACCGCGTCTAATCAATACTTCTCTTCCACATTTTTACTACATTACCGTTAGAAACGGGCAAAAACAGTAAAAATCCATTAAATTAATAAATAATTCCCCCAAGGACCTACAACATTTTGTCGAATGTAAATCGAACGCTTTCGAATATAAGTCGATTTTCTAGGCAATTGTCTTTATCTCAGCAACTAAGGCCCTAGCAAAAAATGTTACAGGAATTTTTTACGTTGTAATGACTCGAAAAGCATCCCCTGAAGTGTGGGGGTAGATAGTGAAACACCCTATATCATACAGCTACGTCTTAAGCAAATTCAAGGTCGCCATCGAAAATCACAGAAGTCTTGTTATTCTTTGCCTGGGTACTTTTAATTCAAAAAATTAATGTAAGGCTACACGTAGTAAATATTCGATTTTAAAAAAATACGAATAAATAAAAGCAAAATTCCTAACGATTTTCTTAAAAAGAAAAAAAAATAACGAAAAAGAAAGAGAACAACAAAATGGTAACAACAAAATTTCTAACAAACTTTTTAAAAGATAAACAGCAAAATGTCTGATGAAACTAAACACATTTGCCGCAACAATTAAATAAAAAATAATAATAATAAGTAAATTAAAAAATAAATATAATGTAAATGAAAATGAAATGTCACATCTGATGACACTAAAGAAAATTCTAATTTTATTAAAAAGAAAAACTAAAAGTAAAGAAAACGTGAAACCTCATGAACTACTTCGAATTACTGATTTGCCGGAAGAATGAAACAAAAATAAATTTACTTTTGTTTATGCCTATTTTCGTATTTTTAAAATGAGCAGTTTTCAATTTTATCAATAAGAATTTTTTTTGTTTCAGGAGGCGTATGACTCTAGAATGACTTGGAGAATATTTTTCGTAAACGTTGCGTCGTTTACGTTGGGGTTTTCTTTCACCTTGGTGGGGATTGGGGTTGTTTTCATTCTGCGTTGCCCTTCTGGCGAGCCATTTGGCGTTGGAGCTCTACCCAGTGTTTATATTGTGGACCCTCTCCTAGCGTCGGTTCATGACCTTGAGGATCGCTGCATTTCGGCTAGTTGGCGCCCTAATAAATTGTAACATCGGGATCGTTCCCCCCTTGTACGGGTTGACACTTGTGCGTTTTAATTATCGCACCGCACGGCCGTCTTCGCTGAGCTATTGGGAAGACAGCGAATCCATCCAAAAGAGAGCCACCCACACAGGTAGGTCCGACCGGCTCGACCGAATTCCCCCTAGGGTATTACCCGCCACGCACAAGTGGTTGTTGCGCGAACCCTTCTGGGACGCGTAGCAGTGCAAACAGTGTTCTGTTTAGTCTGGGCGTTATGTCACTTCGCTATTTTTAATGGAACTCCCTGTATACATATTATGACGTTTGTTTAATTTTATGTTTGTTTATGTTATGCTTGTCTAGCGTTAATTTTCTTTTTGCCATATTTGATGATGAATTTGCATCTTCACAAAAACTGTAAGACGTCCTCGTTTCATGGATGTGAGTCTGTCTTCTTTTTCTTCCGTTGTATAGTCGTCCCAGTTTTGTATCGGATTTATAGCCTTGCTATAAAAAGCGACAGAGAGGCGACAAAGAGACCGAAGTGCCGAAGTTCTTTTTATAACAAGACCATAAAACCGATGCAAAACTGGGACGACTATAACAAATTATTGAAAATTTTCCGTAAATTCCTTCGTTTTTTCTAGAGCAAGTAAAGAGACTTTGACTTACTCCAGTCGTCAAAACGACGCGACGACACAATTGACTCAATCGATATTGAACGTCCGAAATTGGATGACGTGACGCTACTGAGATGCAGCCCGATAATCATTGACTAAACCGCGTATATTCAATACTAGTTTTTTTTAACGGATTCTGTACGTGCGCTTGTGACCCATTAATTATTTACTAAACCACGTATATTCAATAATATGAGCTTTATGTTCTTCACAATTGTTTTATTTGGTGAATGTTTGCTAAGGGTGTTTGGGCACATGATAATGCATAATATGTATACATAGACAATCAAAAAACTGCAGACAGTGTTGCCAGATGTGATGGATAATCCCTATTTAGAGGGATTTTTAGCATCGGGTGCCATTTTTCTTAGGAAATGGAGGAATTTTTTTCTATTTTTTTTTATGATGGGAGTTTGACTTCTTTTTTTTTCATTCTTTAATTTTTCGGTTTAGATACTCTACAACCGTCAGTAAGTGTAACTAATATATTTTTATAACACAAGTTGTTTCATAATTATTTTTCATATTGTTTTTGCATTTTTTAAATTAGTGGTCTTCAATTTTACTAATAATATTATTTTGTTTCAGGAGGCGGATGACTCAGAAAGACTTGGAGAATATTTTTCGCAAACGTTGCGTCGTCGTTTTGACTCCCTGTATGCCACCCAAAAGAAAGCAGCCAGAATATAGCAGATGCCGCCTCAAAAAACGGCACAGATGTAAAATCTGCGGCTGCAAGTGTAACAGCCCTGGAGGGTTGAAAATTCACATAATGAAACATACCGGCGAGAAACCTTTCAAATGTAACATATGTAATTTGAGAACTATGTACGCAGATGCTCTGAAAAGGCACATGGTGGTACATACCGACGAAAAACCGTTTAAGTGTAGCAAATGCGATTACGAGAGCAAATGGCGTGGGGTTTTAAATCGACACTTAATGATACACAATAATAATGAAAAGACTTTCTGCTGTGACAAATGTGATTTTAGATTTAAAACCCTAGAAGCGTTAAAAAAACACATTTTGAACCACACCGATAAAAAACCGTTTAAGTGTAGCAAATGCGATTACAGGAGCAAATGGCGTGCGGTTTTAACTCGACACTTAATTACCCATGAAAAGTCATTGAAATGTAACGTTTGTGATTTTAGATGTGGAGCCTCACGTATTTTAAAAAGTCACAGTTTGATACACACCGGCAAGAAATTGTTCAAATGTAACAAATGCTATTACATTAGCACGAAACGTCAAAATTTAAGCAGTCACCTATTGATACATAAAGAAAAACTATATAAATGCAATATTTGTGGTTACAAAACCGCATTTTCTACCACATTAAATAAACATGTGCTTACACACAGGAAGAAAAAAGTATAACGTGTTCAATTGAAAAGTTCATCGAGTAGCCATTGAACTTTTCGTAATACTCCTAAGCAGGTCTTGAATTAAATACCTTTCGATTCGAAAAGTCTTGTGTCGCGCAGCGAAAGCCATAGTTAAACAAAAAAGAGGAGTTGTGTTTAGCCCTAAAAACAGCTGATTTGTAATGACCTCACAGAACTGACAACTTAATTCAAAGAATGAAGTCAAAAAACAAACTAAACACGCAAGACAATGTTTAGCAAATGTCATCCCTTAAACGTCGATCCTTTGTCGTCCTTTACCACACGTAGGAAACAGAGCTGATGACGTAGAGAAATTCCTCCACATGTCTCTGCAGAGGCTCGACCTGGATTACATCATCGATCTATACTTGATTCACATGCCAGTCTCCTTCTGGTATTGTCCGAAGACGTTCCAACCGTTGAGAAGCGAAGGCGGCACCTTTGATCCGGACCTCACCAACGATAACATCGCAACGTGGAAGGTTAGCGAGACCCTCGAATAAAACCAAATTTGAAATTCGCGCTAAATCACCACGTTTAAATTTCCCGCCACATTTGACATCTCACTTGGCAACCTAGGCACTTTTCACATTATTCTTTGTGCAAGATATTGCAGAATTTCGAGAATTGTTTGCGGAAACGCATTCTCAAGTTCTGCAACAAAATCACAACTTTTTATTAAATGACACACCCCGTATATTATTAAATTTTTGAAATCGCAAGTCAACTCTAACCTGAATCCATGTGTCGCACCAGTGAATGGTTTTCGACTTAGAACATCCTGTATTGGACTTAAATATAAATCTAATAATAAATCTTCTTTCAACAAGAAATCAAAACCAACTCGATGAACTTTTCAACTGAACACGCGTTAGTTTAAAACTATGAAATATAATATGTATTTTTATTAGTAGAAAAGCGCACTTTCTTTTGCTATGAAATTGAAAATGATTAAATAAAATAGATACTGTATGTAGAGAAACGGACGACTAACCGGCGAAGAATCGGTGTGATATTAGTAACGATTAAGCTATTATGTCTTTATATTGGAAAAGAACCTCTCTTATTCACGTTTAATTTTAAACTATTAACCACGTTCTAATTGTTGAAATATTTAAGTAATATCTGTTTAATTAGGTGTCTATCAGGTATTGGTGATTGGTGAAGTATTAAGCCTTTATATTGTAAAGGCACGTTTAATTTTAGACTATTAACCATGTTCTAGTTGTTTAGATATTTAAGTGCATGTATTCTGTTTAATTAAGGATTTATACCGTATGTCCATCTGACAATGAGACATAGGGATTTAACATGGGAAAACAGAAATTGCCTTATATTATCTACCTGGGTACATTTATATGAAATTCTGGGTTGTAATCAGAAAGATTATTGCATTCAAAGTGTTTTGATACTAAATTTGTGCAATTTTAGTTGTTAATTATTTAAAAATTAAGAAAAAAGTTATTATTTTTTTCCGGACAAGATTAGTGGGTATTTAACGAAAACTTTCCAAACTGATGTTGTGGTGAAGTTAGTTTGTTCATGTTTCACAACCGTAAGGTCACGAGTTCAAACCCGAATGAAGACACTTTTTTTTTTTAATTAATATTTTTTCAGATTTGAAATCACTCTTAAATTAGTTTATTATTGTATTAATAAGTTTCATTTTAATATTAATTATGTTCCATTTATGTGTATTTTTTCGTTTGCAAAATTTTATTATGTTAAAATTATAACTTTATTTATTATGTTACATAATTAATATTAAAATGAAACTTATAAATAAAATAATAAAGTAGTTTAAGAGTAAGTGATTTCAAATCTGAAAAAATATTTAAAAAAAAGAAAAAAAAGTGTCCTCATTCGGATTTGAACTCTTGACCTTGCGGTTGTGAAACACGAACAAACTAACTTGACCACGACATCCGTTTGTAAACTCTTCGTTAAATACTTACTAATCTTGTCCGGAAAAAAATAATAACTTTTTTCTTAATTTTTAAATAATTAAGTATCAAAATTGCACAAATTTAGTATCAAAACACTTTGAATGCAATAATCTTTCCGATTATAACCCAGAATTTCATATATATGTACTCAGGTAGATAATATAAAGCAATTTCTGTTTTCCCATGTTAAATCCCTATGTCTCATTGTCAGATGGACCAACGGTATATCTCGTATTACGTGTGAGATGTAATTAATTACAATAAATAAAGACGCATAACTAACATATTTTTTTAAACAAATTGTTTTATTACCGTTTCTATTACTTTTGTCTACCTATGCTTATTTTTTGTATTTTTTAAAATTAAACTTAAACGCCTTTTTATAACCCGCCTGTCTCTTTATAGCCCGGCGCGGCGGGCTATAATGAAACGTCAAACAATTATGTGATAATACAAACAGTTTAAACACTAAAAGTGTAAGTGCCTTAGAATGTTGAAAGTTCATGTAATGAGACGTACAAGCGAGAAACCCTTTAAATGTAACATATTGCTGTGTTATGCGCACGCGTTAGGCGACAATTTCTTTGTTGTGAAGACGAGTTTGACAGTTTTTCTTTTTCATCTGGCCTCACGTTGGGCGCCAATAATACTGCTGTGTTATGTGGGGTGAAGTACTTTTTTCTTTTTTTTTTTTCTTTTCCCATATGTTTAGCAATAGTCTATAAGTATTTAAAATCACTTGCATGACTTGGGTTTTTGGTTCTAAATTTGTTTACTCTTACTTTTTTCTCGAGAGCTTGAATTCTTTTCTCTTCTTATTTTTTTTAACATTTTTCTTATAGGTTATGATTACGTTATTATAGATTGACGAATTTCTTCTTGTTTTATTTTTATTAATCAATTTCGTGTACGCTTATTTTTTTGTATCTCTAAATTTAGTAGCCCCCAATTTTAGCAGCAATAAGTTATTTTGTTTCAGGAGGCGTATGACTCAGAAAGACTTGGAGAATATTTTTCGTAAACGTTGCGTCGTCGTTTTGACTCGCTGTGCCCCACCCAAGAAAAAGCAGCCAGAATTTCGAAACTGCCATGTCGAAAAACGGCTCAGATGCAATATTTGCGACTACAAGTGTAAGAGCCCTAGAATGTTGAAAATTCATGCGTTGAAACATACCGGCGAGACACCCTTCAAATGTAACCAATGTGATTATAAAAGTGAATACAAAGAGAGTTTGAGAACCCACATGTTGATCCACATCGGTTTAAAACCGTTTGCGTGTGAGAAATGTGATCACAGATTCAGATTGCGTAAGCATTTAGTTCGACACTCAATCGTACACAGTGATGAAAAGCCTCTCGTTTGCAAGATATGCGATTTTAAATGCAGAACTTCCCAAAATTTAAAAACTCACATTTTGACGCACACCGGTGAAAACCCGTTTCGATGTAACGAGTACGATTACAGGGCGAGTGTGCGTGGAAATTTACTTCTCCACTTAAAGATACACAATAATGAAAAGCCTTTCAAATGTAGCGCATGTGATCTTAAATGAAGAAGTGCTGATAATTTAAAAAGTCACATTTTAACGCGTATAAGTGCGCTTTCAGGAGCGGACAGCTTCACCTTTAACGTCAACATTTAATGATACACAATAATGAAAAGCCTTTCACGTGTAACACGTGCGATTTTAAGTGCAGAAGATTAGAAAGTTTGAAAGAGCATTTCTTGACGCACACCGGTGAAAAACCGTTTAAGTGCAACAAATGCGATTATAAGTGCAGAGAGCGCAGGGCTTTAAATCTACACTTAAAGGCCCACATTGAACAGCCGTTCAGATGCAAGATGTGCGATTTTGGATGTGCAACTTCACGTGATTTAAAAACCCACAAGTTGACACACGCCGGCGAAATATCGTTCAAATGTGACAAGTGCGATTTCACAGGAAAAAAGCGGGAAAATTTACGTAAGCACCTGAGGATACATAATATTGAAAAACCATACAAATGTAACGTTTGTGATTACAAGGGCACACATTCTGGTAATTTCAAAAAGCATGTGCTTACACACAGGAAGAAAAAATAGTGATTCTCGTATGTTGCAAGATTTTAGTATACAGGGTGAGGGTACAAATATGAAATTGTTGTGTGAGGTGGAAATATACGTACTAGTTTAACGTCTTCATTTTTTTAATATAGCGCCTAGAATTTAAAAAAAAGTCATTTAATGAGACGAACTGGCGAAAAACATTCGAAAGTAACGTTATTTGTGACTTTAGATGCAGATACCAAGTTTTGAAACCAAATGTTGGTGGTGGTGGATTATGACGCGCAGCCATGAAAACCCGTTTAAATGTGGAAAGTGCCAATACAGTGGCAGAACGCCCTAACGTTTATGTCAACACCTATTACATTACATGTAGATGTAATTACAAAATTTAAAAAGACGTGCTGATGCATAAAACTGAAATTGACCGACAATCTCGAAGCAGCCACTACCAGGGAAATAACGGAAGCGGACAGCGCATTGGTGATACACGCAGTGCTGCCAACCATAGCGACTTGTCGCCACAATAGCGATTTTTATTCATTCATTATTATAATATGAGATAAATTCCTAAAAATTTGATTTCTTTTTCTTGGTTTAAAGCTATATTATTATTTTTTTTTATCTGTGGTGATTGCCCAACGGGGTCCTAAGTCAAAGACTTCTCAGGACCTCAGGAGCAGGAGTGTATTTGAGTGTGTGTAAAGTGTTCCATGACTTTGTTACTTCCAACCTTCTCGCCGTTTAAGGGGAAGCAGTGTCGAATTTTATCCCCAACACTGAAGGGTGCCTGAAGTCGATACCGACCACCCCCGAGAAAAATCACGAGTGCGGTTCGAACCGACGACCATGCGATTGCAAGGCCGGTCCTCTTACCACTGGACCGTTCAGGCGTTAAAATGGTTCAAAATGTTAAAATTTATATTTGAATTAGGTAAAATCCTATTTTGCTTCTTATGAAAATGTAGATTACAAGTTTTAGAAATATTTAAATATAACTGATTTGAGTAAAACCATTGCATTAATTTTGCTAATATAGCACTGGATTTACTTTCTATAGGATTTTCTGATACAAGAATGGAGGTATCGTCTGCGTACAAAGTCACCTCATAATTTGAAAGAAATTTTGGCAAGTCGTTTATAAACAAGAGAAACAATACCGGTCCAAGTATTGAGCCCTGCGGAACTTCAATACTGTTTGACATTATTTTCGATCTAACTCTGTTTCGTGTACCGTTCTTATCGGAATGTGCAATCTCGACAAATTGTTCCCTATTAAACAGAAAAGAGGAAAATCAATCGGAAACAGTGCCCCTTCCGTCATTGTAGCTCCACTTTCTGATACCGCCATTTTGTCTCCAAAGTGTTTCCGCCATTGTAGCTTCACTTTCTGATACCGCCATTTTGTCTCCAACATTAGCTTTGTCTATTGCGATACTTTGTCAATCCGGCGACTTTAGTATTGAATTTAATACCGGTTTTTCTTTTGAATTTTCAAATGCATTTTTACATATTTTAGTGATTTTTTTTGTTCCAGGTCTTCCTCCGACTATATCGTTTCTTCAACCGACCTCACGACTCAAACAGTTAAAAAAAGCCACAGAAATAGAACTGAAAAATCGTTCGAATGCGCTCTCTGCGTTTACAAATGCAACAGCTCGTCGAACCTGAGGATTCACATGTTGAAACACACCGGCGAGAAGCCCTTTAAATGTAACGTATGCGGCTACAAGTGCGGCTTACCTTCGTACTTAAGAAAGCACATGCTTCAGCACAACGGCGAAAAGGATTTCAAATGTAACCTTTGCGATTACAAGTGCAGCGTACCTTCGTACTTAAGAAGGCACATGCTGAAGCACGACGCCGGAAAGGATCTCAAATGTAACCTTTGCGATTACAAGAGCAACGTGCCCAACAATTTTAAATTGCACGTGTGGAAGCACACCCACGAGAAGTCGTACAAATGCGACTTATGTGATTACGGAAGCTGGTGGCCCAATGCTTTAAAAAGACACTCGCTGTCGCACACCGGCGAGAAGCCGTTCAAGTGTAGTATTTGTGACTTCCGCACCAAACTCAAGGCAGGCCTTAAGACGCACATGTTGATACACACCGATCAGAAGACGTTCAAATGTAGCTCCTGCGATTACGAGTCCGATCGACCCGGAAATTTGAAAACGCACATGATGACACATTCCGAAGAAAAACCGTTCAAGTGTGACGTTTGCGAGTTCCGATGCAGGAGGCCCGGCGACTTGAAATCGCACGCGTTGCAACACAGCGACGAGAAGCCATTCGAATGTCAAGTCTGCGATTATAAATGTCGCTGGGCCGCAAATTTAAGGAAGCACATGAGGAAACACCCCACGGAGATGCCGTACAAGTGTAATATCTGCGGTAGGAAATATCAGCGTTCCGGGAATTTAAAAAGGCATCTGATGAAGCATGGAGAACGAAAAGTAAAGGAGGATCCGAGCGAGAAAGAAACTTTGTAATATTTTTAGAAAAGTGTATGCCGATTAAAAAATATACGAGTTTTCTCCAATACTTTTTTTTAAGTCAACTGTATGGAGAATTTTTTTTTTTTTAAGAATAAACCAGTGGCGTGGTTTTTTTTATTAATTAAAGAAAAACCAAATTTTTAGGGAAACGTGAACGCCCTATATCTCAATGTCGGTTCGTTTTAGAACGGATTTGCGCACCTCTTTCCCAACGAGGAAGGAATCTGCTGCATGATTTATGGCATGGACGCTAGTGAGAAGCACCCTGTATATTAAAAAAACAAATTAACATACCTCGCACTTTTTCTTTAGTTGTTAGCTTTTTACATAGCTCCTTTCTACTGCAAGTTTGAATAATTCGCACTTATTTTTTTTTCAGATGCAAAGAAAATATCTTGACGCATCTCTTTCCTAAAAGACGCGACGCCGAGGAACAACCGAAGCGGAGTAAAACCCGAAACGCCGAAAACCTGTTCAGATGCGTCATTTGCAATTACAGGTGCAAGCGGTCAACAAACTTAAAACTTCATATGATGACACACACCGGCGAAAAGCCATACGAATGTAACGCGTGCGAACGCCGATACAGGAGCAGACACAACTTAAACTTGCACATATTGACGCACGCCGATGAGAAACAGTATAAATGCAACAGCTGCGAGTACAAGGCCCGGACGAGCAATGAATTAAGCCGGCACCTAAAGAAACACATCGAAAGATGGTTCGAATGTACCATTTGTGCTTACAAATGTAAAATTGCCGCTCGTTTAAAAAGACATATGATGACGCATACCGGCGACAAACCGTTCAAGTGTCACGTATGTAGCTTCGAATGTAGAAGAAGGACGACTTTACAAGATCACGCGTTAACGCATACCGGTGAGCAACCGTTAAAATGTGGCGTGTGCGAGTACAGATGCAGGACGCGCGAATCCTTGCGCAAGCATTGCATAAGACACAACGACGAGAAGCTACTGAAATGTACTCTGTGCGATTACACGAGCGTGCGACACTGTCACTTGAGGACGCACATGTTGAAACACACGAACTCATTCAAATGTAACGTCTGCAGTTACACGTCGACTTCGTCGAAGTTATTAGACAGACACATGAAAGTGCACGTCGACAAGCCACTCAAATGTGACGTTTGCGACTATCGTTGCAAGTACCGTAGCCATTTGAAAGCACATTCGGCGAAGCATGATGCTAAAAAATTGAAATGCAGCTTTTGCAATTACAAATGTACCCTGCCAACACTTTTCAAACAACACGAGGCGACTCACGCAAAATGTGACGCACCCGGAGATCTGAAGCAACACACTATGACGCACACCGATGAAAACACCTTCAAAGTTTCTGTGAGCGAAAAACTTCTGACATGTGACCTCTGTGATTACAAAACGCGGAGCGCCGGGAACTTGAGAGTCCATCGGGCGACACACACGGACGAGAAACGGTACAAGTGCGGTACTTGCGGCGAAAAGTTTAAATATCCTCAAGTTTTCAAAAGTCACATGATTAAACACATGGACGTGAAGCCGGAGAAACCGTTGAAGTGCAACTCTTGCGATTATCGTTGCGACTTTCCGTCGCAATTAAAGAAGCATCTTATGCAACACACCGGTGAAAAACCGCTCAAGTGTGAACTGTGCGATTACCGTACCATTTGGACCTCGACTTTAAAAAGGCATGTGTCGAAGAATCACACCGACATCAAACCGAACGGAAATGTAGACGAGTCGTGTGATGAGACACACCGGCGAAGAGTCGATGTGTGATAATATTAAGGCGTTATGCCCTTATTTTGTGTGAGGTGTAATTAATTAAAATGAAATAAAAATTCTAATAAGTAGTGTAGGTAATATATATCATTTTTATTATTAATATTATTTATGTTAATTTTTGTGTATTTTTTAAATTAGTGTTCTCCAATTTTAACAATGATATTATTCTGTTTCAGAAAACGTATTACTCAAAGTGACTTGGAGAATATATTTCGTAAACGTTGCGTCGTCGTTTCGACTCGCTGTATGCCACCCAAAAGAAATAGCAAATACGATCTCAAAAGGCGACGCAAATGTAATATTCGCGGTTACAAGTGTACCACCCCTAGTGCGTTGAAGACTCATATAATGATACATACCGGCGAGAAACCCTTCAAATGTAACGTATGTGATTTTAGGAGTAGATACCCAAACGTTTTGAGAACGCACGTGTTGATACACACCGGTGAAAAACCGTTTAAGTGCAGCAAGTGCGATTATAGAGGCAGACTTAAGAGCTTTTTACTGCGACACTTAAGGAAGCACAGTGATGAAAAGTCTTCTCAGATGTAGAACATGTGGTTTTAGGTGTAGAACTGTATACGGTTTAAGAAAACACACCGGTGGAAAACCGTTCAAGTGTGACTACTGCAGCTACAGGAGCAGCGAGCGCGGACTTTTGCGCCAACACTTAATGGTACACACTAAGGAAAAGCCTTTCGCTTGTATGATTCGAGAAAGTTCTTGAATCATCGAGAACGTAGACGGCGGGGCGGCCGGCGTGGCGCAACAATATTATATAGCTAGAATTGTCGGCGCACACGCGATGTGACAATATTATTTTTGTTTATGCTTATTTTTTTAATTAATAGTTATTTTTGCCTTCAACGTTTTGTTTGTTTCAGGAGGCGTATTAACGAGACCGACTTGGAGAATAATACTTTTGGTAAACGTCGGGTCGTCGCTTTGGCTCGTTGCGTAGAGCCATCTGCAAGCAAACGTCTGAAATCTCGGAAGTGTTACCGCGAAAAGTGGTACAGATGCGATCTTTGCGGTTACAAGAGCAACAGGCCCGGGAAGTTAAAAACTCACATAATGAGACACACCGGTGAAAAGCCTTTCAAATGTAATCTTTGCGAGTTTAAATGTGTGACGTCGGCAGGTCTAAAATATCACACTATGACGCACACCGGTGAAAGACTATTTAAGTGCAACAAGTGCGATTACAGTGCCGCAACCCGTACAAATTTACGCCGGCACTTATTTATGCATAGTAACGAAGAGCCGCTTAGATGTTACAGGTGTGATTATAGTACTAAAATCCATGAGAATTTACGTCGGCACATTCTGAGACACGGTCATGAAAAACCCTTCAAATGTAACATGTGCGATTATAGGGGCAAGACGCGTGACAATTTACGTCAACACGTGTCGAGGCATAGTAGTAAAAAAACCTTAAAGTGTGACATGTGCGATTACAGTAGCGACACGCCTCGCAATTTACGGCGTCACGCATTGAGACATACCGAGGAAGAACCCTTCAAGTGTGACATGTGCGATTACAGTGGCAAAACGCTCGACAATTTACGTCGACACATGTTTAGACATAGTAACGAAACGCCCTTGAAATGTGACATGTGCGATTACAGTAGCAGAACGCCTTGCAATCTACGGCGACACCTACTGAGACATAAGAAGAAGGAACTCTTAAAATGTAACGTGTGCGATTACAGCGACACATCGCTTGCCAAATTACGTCGACACATGCTGAGACATGAGAAGGAAGAACTCTTAAAATGTAACTCGTGCGATTACACAGGCACAACGCCTGCCAATTTACGTCGGCACATGTTGACACATACCGACGAAGAGCCCTTAAAATGTAATATGTGCGATTACAGTGGCAAATCGCGTGAATATTTACGTCGGCACATGCTGAGACATGCCGACCAAAAAGTAAAGGAATGTAACGTTTGTGATTTCAAAAGCTTATCATCTGGCAATCTAAAAGAACATATGCGTAAACACACGAATTAAACGTATTTTTGATTTAATTGTAAATTTAATAGTTCACACCTAACGACACGTACCGATGAGAAACCATCTACAAGTACCGCGTAAACGCAAAAATTTTAGTGAGGCACTCTAGTACAGTTTGTATCTCTCTTGTATTGTTACATATCTGCTAGTATTACATGTGATTAGTTCAACTGTAAGATGTATTATTAGATGCAATAAAAACTAACAATGAAATGCAATTAGTTTTTTTTTTTAGAAGCAAATGTAGGAAATTTATTTAGCTTTGTGGTTGTCGAGGAAACGTGCACAATATTTTTAATACTCGTGTAATGTTACAATTTCGAAGCTTTGCGATATCACACGTTGACACGCACCGGCGATAAATCATTAGAATGCAACATCTACAGTTTCTAGATCGCAAAAATCAATAAAAAAAAAATAGCCTGCTTACTCTTGTTTTTCCTTGCAAAATGTATTACTTCATGTTTTTGATTTTAATAACAATTTTTGTTTCAGATATTATGAGAATATAATGGAGGCGAAATTTTTCGACGGAAAGCAATCGGGGAAAGCCAAGAACTTGCACAGATGTGACGTTTGCGATTACGAGTGTACCAAAGCCTCTCGTTTCAAAGACCACGTGAGGACACACACCGGCGAGAGACCGTTCGCATGTGACGTTTGCGACTTCCGCTGCCTGCGGTTATCAAATTTAAAAAGTCACGCTTTAACGCATACCGACGAGAAGCGGTTCGAGTGCGACGCCTGCGATTACAGGGGCAGGACTCGTTCGGCTTTAACCCGACACCAGGCGACGCACCGCGGCGCGAGACAGTTCGAATGCGGCGATTGTGATTACAAGAGTTCACTTTATGGTCACGTGAAACAACACATGTTGACGGCGCACGGAAAGGAGACACTGTTCAAATGCGACGAGTGTGCTTTCAAATGCAAGAAGAAGAATAATTTAAAGAGACATATGATGGTACATACCGACGACAAGCCGCATCGATGTAATATATGCGAGTACCGTGCCAGAGATCCTAGGCATTTACAAACGCATTTGCTGAAGCACAGCGACGAGAAGCCGTTTGAATGTGACCTTTGCGACTTCAAAACTATTTGGTCTGAAAATTTGAAAAGACATAATATGTTGAAGCATGATGAGGATGACGTACAACTTCCATGAAGCATAGGTACCAGTTCTATTTTGTAAGTTCTGATTTGACAGCTGTCATTTGTGTGGGAGTGGGAGCAAGAAATTCTGTATTTATCTCACAAGTTCTACATACTACGTACATGTTTAAAAAATTGCAGAAAATAAAGAAAATACAACAAATTATTTTAGTAGCAGATTTAAACATCACTTTGACACTTTCAAATGCATTTTTACATTTATTATTTTAATTTTAGTGATTTCTTTTGTTTTATTCCAGGTGTTACTCGGACCATTTCGTTTCTTCGACTGACCTCACGACGCAAACAAAAAAAAGCGCTAGAAAGAGAACAGAACAAAGCTTTGAATGCGCTCTTTGCGATCACAGATGTAACAGCTCTGCGAACCTGAGCATCCACATGTCGAAACACACCGGCGAAAAGCTCTTTAAATGCAACGTGTGCGGCTACGAGTGCAGCGTACCTTCGTACTTGAGAAACCACATGCTGAAGCACAACGCCGAGAAGGATTTCAAATGTAACTTTTGCGATTACGAGAGCAGCGTGCCTAAGTATCTAAAGAAGCACATGCTGAAACACAACGCCGAAAAGCACTTCAAATGCAACCTTTGCGATTACAAGAGCAACGTGCCCAACAATTTTAAAACGCACGTGTGGAAGCACACCCACGAGAAGTCGTACAAATGCGACTTATGCGATTACGAAAGCTGGTGGCCCAATACTTTAAGAAGACACTCGCTGTCGCATACCGGCGAGAGGCCGTTCAAGTGTAGTATTTGCGGCCACCGGAGCAAGCACAAGGGGAACCTTAAGGCGCACATGTTGATACACACCGATCAGAAGACGTTCAAATGTAGCTCCTGCGATTACGAGACCAATCGACCTGGAAATCTGAAAAAGCACATGATGACCCATTCCGAAGAAAAACCGTTCAAGTGTGACGTTTGCGAGTTCCGATGCAGGAGGCCCGGCGACTTGAAATCGCACGCGTTGCAACACAGCGACGAGAAGCCGTTCGGATGTCAAGTCTGCGATTATAAATGTCGCTGGCCCGCAAATTTAAGGAAGCACATGAGGAAACACCCCAGGGAGATGCCGTACCAGTGTAATATCTGCGGTAAAAAATATCAGCATTCGGGGAATTTAAAAAGGCACCTGTTGAAGCATGGAGAACGAAAAACCAAGAAGGATCCGAGAGAGAAAGAAACTTTGTAACATTTTTAGAAAAGTGTATGCCGCTTAAAAAATATAAAAGTTTTCTCAATTACTTTTTTTTAAGTCAACTGCGTGGAGAATATTTTTTTTAGGATTAAACCAGTGGCGTGGCATTTTTGTATTAATTAAAGAAAAACTAAATTTTTAGGGAAACGTTAACACCCTGTACCTCGATGTCGGTTCGTTTTCGAACAGATTTACGCGCCTCTTTCCCAACGAGGAACGAATCTGCTGTATAATTTGTGGCATGAAAACTAGTGACAACCACCCTGTATATTAAAAAAAAAATTAACATACCTTGCAGTTTTTCTTTAGTTGTTAACTTTTCAGTTAGCTCTTTTCTACAGTTAAGTTGCATTAAATTTGAATAATTCTTTTTCAGATAGAAAAAAAATATCTTGGCGCATCTCTCTCGTTTCTTTTTTTCTCTTTCGGGAAACAACCGAAGAGCAAAACTCGAAACGCCGAAAATTTGTTCAGATGCGTCGCCTGTAATTACAGGTGCAGGCGGTCGATAAATTTAAAACTTCACGTGATGATACACACCGGGGAAAAATCGTACGAATGTAACATATGTGAATGCCAATACAAGAGCAAACATAGTGTTACGTTAATAATTTAAGTAACATGAAATAAGGGTCGTAGCTCAGTATAACAAAACATTTATTAACAATTAATTACAACTACAAATACTTACATCTTATTTTGGGCACTTACAGACAAACAGACTACATGACACTCTG
Organism: Dorcus hopei; assembly: GCA_033060865.1. Lineage (NCBI taxonomy): Eukaryota > Metazoa > Arthropoda > Insecta > Coleoptera > Lucanidae > Dorcus > Dorcus hopei. Next base: position 69,697,126 of record CM065425.1, on the reverse strand, counting down.
ACTAGATGGAACTCTAATTATGCCGCTAACGTTCGATTTGTCGCGTATTTATAGGGGTTTTGTTCCCGGGGTATTACGTCAATTGTTGCCTTGACATTTAGATTTGCACGCGGCACGACTTTTGTCTTCAGATTTATGCACGCAGATGAGTCATACACCTTGACATTTAATCGTCCATGCGTCAACTTCAGTAACCACTTTTGTCAACTTCAGTGACCAGTTTCGCCAACTTCAGTGACCACTTTCGTTTAAGGTTATTGTATTTAGAAGGTTCCGTCATTCATTGGCTGCTAATAAACAGCAGCTATTTTAAACTGCTCTTTTTGTAATAGTAACAGGTTGCTATTGCAACTTGAAAATAGCAGTTTCGCCCATCACTACATCCAATAATACACACCGGAAACTGGTTCAAACACAGCGCTTGCGTAAGAGTGCCTTTTGTTTAAAACTGCATGTGATAACGCACACGGACGAAAAACCGTTCGGATGTACTACGTGTAGCTACCGATGTAGAAAAGAATCACGTTTGAACGCATACTGGCGACAAACCGTTATAACTAATCTCGTGACCGCTGTGAATCTGGACTTACATTGTGGTAACCTGGTTCTTTTGGTGCGGTGGTAAATAATATTTGTTCCGTACGCAAGTACGGGTGCAAGACGCGTAAGACTTTGTATCGACTTTTGAAAAAAAAAAACATACTGGCGAAAAACTGCTGAAATGTACTCCGTGTGATTAAATGCGAGTATGCGTTCTTGCGTTATTGCACGAATGTTGAAACACGCCGACTTAGCGTAAAAACACGTTCCTCGGTTTTCTCGTATCGTTTGAAGACGCACAAGTTAACGCATACCGGCGAAAGACGGTTCCTATTCATTTTATGTGAATTTAAATCCGACGGCAAGTCAGTATTAACAAGATACACACACACACATAACTACTAGGCGCTTGTTGATAAACTAATAAGTGTTATGATATTTGTGTGTAAAATCAAATCGGAGTGACATTTAAAGGATTACGTGCGGATGGAGGATGATCGAAACGCGTTCCGCGTGCGTTGCTTATGATTACAAGCGCAACCGGATCTATATTTGAAAGAGACACGCGGTGACACATACCGGCGAAAATCCTTGTAACGTCTTAATACTGTACATTATTAGAATATAATTATAATGATTATACTCTAATTTGCATTGTGCATTGCTTTTTTTTTCAAATCAAAAGTTATTTTTTATATACATACTTGCAATAATAATAATATTTTTTTCTTCCAGATACAATGACGATACTTCGGCTTTGACTCCGAAGGACGACGCCGAAAAACTATTCAAATGTGACACTTGTGATTACAAGAGCAGCAAACCCTCCGTTTTGAAAAAACACGTGACGATACATACCGGCGAGAAACCGTTCCGATGTGACGCGTGCGCCTTCCGTTGTAGGCTCTTGCAATCCTTAAAGGCTCACGCGTTGACGCACACCGATGAGAAACCGTTCGAATGCGGCGCGTGCGATTTCAGAGCCAGAACGCGTTACGCTCTGCGCGTGCACGAAATAACACACACCGGCGAAATGCCCCCGCAGTGCAATCTATGCGATTATCGGAACGTGAGTTCCCACCACTTAAAAAGGCACATGTTAACACATACAAGGGAAAAACTGTTCAGGTGTAAAATCTGCGAATACGAGTGCAATAGATTGGAACGTTTGAAAGTAAAGCTGCACAAGAATACGCACGCGGAAAGGTCTTTCAAATGTCACGTTTGTGACTTTAAGTGCAGCAGGAGTAGGTACTTGAGGCTGCACATGCCGGTACACGTGGACCAGAAACCTTTCAAGTGCGCCGTCTGCGATTACAAGTCCGACGAGATTGATACTTTAAAGGAGCACGTGTTGACACACACCGGCGAAAAACATCGCAAATGCGAGCACTGTGATTTTCAGTGCGTTAAAACGAGTGATTTAAGAAAGCACACTTTGAAACACTTAGCAAACGAATAGCTTTTAGTAGTTTTTTTTGTTTATTACTGCGTAGTGCATGATTACTTACATGTTTATTTCAGAAGAATTAAAGTCACTCCATTTCAAAACCCGCTTCCTTATTTATTTATTGTCCCTGATAAGAGTGACGTACTCTACCACTTTCTGAAGATCTGTTGTTGAGTATCTGTGAGCGCACGTGTCGACGCATACCGACGAAATGCAAATTTCAATGCAACATCTGTGTTTACAAATCGCTCTCGTGCGAAGCTAGGCCGATAGTTTAGAAAAACACATGGTCATGCACACAGGCGAAAGGCGGCTGAAGTTTCTCTAAACTAAAAATTGTATTTGCTAAAAAAAAAGAAATTAACGATCCCCTTCATTGCAGGCACAGCGAAGATCCCTTGTCGAAAAATTTCATTGACCTCTGCGAAGCCCAACAAAAGAAAAGAGGCAGAAAGAAACTACCCGACGCTTTCTTCAAGTGCCCCCTCTGCGACTACACGACCAGAGCCGGAACTCTAAAAAGACACATGCTGAAACATACCGGCGAGAAACCGTTTAAATGCGACATATGCGACTTCAGGTGCAGCACATCCTCAAACTTGCGCAACCACGTGCTGACGCACGACGTCGAGAGACTCTACAAGTGCGACCTCTGCGATTACAGCAGCAACGTCCCCGCGCTGTTAAAGCGACACACGCTGAAACACACCCGCGATAAAGCCTTCAAGTGTCACGTCTGCGATTACGGGAGCTGGTGCATCAATGCGCTAAAAAGACACATGCTAATACACACCGGCGAAAAGCCGTTGGACTGTAGGCTCTGCGATTACAGGAGCGCAAGCTCTTCGCACATGAAGAGACACATGCAGACGCACGCCAACCAAAAGACATTCAAGTGTAACTCCTGCGATTTTAGGTGTAATCTATCTGGAAATTTAAAGAAGCACATGACGATACACACCGGTGAGAAGCCTTTCAAGTGTAATTCCTGCGAATACCGCAGCAGGGACCAGGCGGTCTTGAAGTTGCACGCGCTGAAACACAGCGGCGAGAAGCCGTTCAAGTGTAAACTGTGCAGTTATGAATGTCGCTGGCCTACGAATTTAAGGCTTCACATGTCGACGCATACCGGCGAGATGCCGTATAAGTGTGAGGTTTGCGGTAAAAAGTACAAGAGTTCCAAGAATTTGAAAAAGCACGCGTTGAAGCATGGCGGCGACAAAGTTAAAAACGAATTGTACGCTTCGGTTTAATTTCATCATTTTAGGTATAGTTTGTAGATTTTTGTAAAAAAATCTTGAAATAAAAATGTCCGTTTGTTTTTAAAACAGTAGTGTATTTTTAAAGAAGTTTGCAAAAAAAACACCTGTGAAATTTCATATTTGTTTTGTTTCAGGAGTAACAATATACTTTCTCCGCAGGACATTAAACCCAATTTCTTTCTTTTTACGTCACAGGCAACGCAAACAAAGAAAAAATCAGAAGGGGGACGAAATTCCTCAAATGCAACATCTGCGGCTACAACAGCAACTACAGTAGTAACTTGCGCGGACATGTGTTGAAACACACCGGCGAAAAGCCGTTCGGATGTAAAATATGCGATTCAAATGCCGTACGTGTACAAACCTGAAACGCACAATGCCGTGTACAATACTTGCGCTTACAAGACCTACGCGCTCGGACAATTTAAACGGCACATGTTGAAACACACTCGCGGAAACGTTTTTAAACGCAACCTCTGCGATTACGCGACTTGGCGCCAAGATATTTTCAAAAAGGCACCTGTTGACACACACTGACGAAAAATCCTTTCGATGTAACGTGTGCGGCTCTAAAACCAATTCACTTCCGAATTTAAAGAGACACATGCTGATGCACAACACCGATAAACTCCTCAGGTGTACCATTTGTAATTACAAACGCAACGTGCTTCTGCTCTTCTGGACACGCTCGTGAGAAGCCGTATAGATCCGATTGCGGAAGCCGTTATCTTAAGGCTTTGAAATTTCATTTGTTGGCACATGCCGGTGAAAAGCTGTTCAAGTGTAGTCTTTGTGATTACAAGGCCACAAGTTCCGCGTGTGTTAGGCAGCATATGGCGAGACACACTAAAGAAAAGCGGAAACACGTTGACGAGGAGTCGTACGATTGTAATATTTGCAGTAAAAAATATAAATATTCTAGGTGTATAGATACGCACATGTTGACGTACACTGACGAAAAACAGACAACCTTCTGAAACAATTAGGATATTTCGTTGAGTTTACGCGAATTTGCCAGGTCGTTTTGAATACTGCGTTGGTCCACTGGAGTCGTCGTTTGTTTAAAAAAAAAAACAAATGAAAGTTTATGTAATAATAACAAAGGCAGTAGAGTACCGACGAAAATCCGTCCGTTGTTAAAACTGTCAGCTTGACAGTTAAAGGTATTTACAGGTTGACAGCTTGAAGTTCAGTTGTTTGTTTTGAAATCAGTGCTGCCACATGATTTAACCACATTTAACATACACATACATTTACGTTTAATGTCGCTTTGCGTTGTCATGTTAAGAACATTGTTAAAGTTAATTAAAATAGAAAAATAATTTTCTTAGTTTAGTAACATTATAAATAAAGAAATATGAAATATGTCGGGATCTGTGAGTTTCTTAATATTGTGTTCCTGTCTAATTAAGTTCAACAAATGTCCATTGTTACAACTGTCAATTTGACAGTTCGAGGTTAGGATATGTTTGTTTTGAAATCAGGAGTGCGTTCAGAATCTTTACTTCCGAGAACGTCTTGGGCGTGTAATCGCGTCTTTCTCACTCACGATTTTTAATATATTTTGCGCCTCGCTCATCCGTTTTAAAACGTCTTGTGTTTACATTATTTCCATGACAATTGTTACAGTTCGTTTTTGCATTAACGTTTTCATTTTAGATTGTTTCTAAATTTTGGCTTCATTGATTGCTCTATTTGTTTACAAACTCTAAGGTCCTGTTTTGGCTTCAGTGATCGCTCTATTTGTTTACAAATTCTAAGGTGTTGTTTTTTTTCTTCTCTTCTTGCGTGTAGATTGGCTATTTTTGAATTTGGAGCGAAAAGGGGCGTGTCGGCGTTTTCCGGTTTGCAAGAAAAACAATCAATTGTTCCTGGTCGCCATATTGAATTCACGGCACTCATGGGCGTTGGCCGCTTTTGATCGTCGCAGAACATGATTTTGTTGTTTGGGTTTGAGTGTGACCACCTAATAAATCTTGGGGATTTTTCTTCGCTCGTGAACGTTTGTTGGAAGCAGTGTTGTTAACCCTACGGATTTATCCGTAGATCTACGGATTTTCATGGTCCACTCGGATTTTCGGATGAAGCCTCTAAATCTACGGTTTTACGACAATATACAAATCTGTACAATTACGACAATACATAATCGTTTATTTATAATTTTTTTCAAATTCCGCCAATGAATTAACCAAATATCATTATCCCCAGAGTACAGTCCCGCGCACCTTAAATGCACCTCCCGCAAGCAAACGTCACCCTTAAAACCTTGTGATACAAGATTCACAGAACTGTCAAATTGTAGCATTTAAGCTGCGCACGACTATACAACTTAGCACCATTGAACGCTAACAAGACAAATACTAACATTACTAATTTGTATTAAGATTGTTGTACTGATGATGACAGAGATGTGTGAAATCCCGTTACTATGAAGAAGGATGACTCCTGTATGTTGAATAGGGATTCTTTTATATGTTTTCAAAAGTCAAATAATGCCACTTAGTTAATAAATTTATGCCAAATCTTGTAGTAAAACACTATTTTTGAAAATTTCTGTTTTCATTTAAAGCTAAGAATTTCTACTGATTTAGAGTTGTACGGCTACAGAAATTCACATTTAGAAAGTTAACAACACTGTTTGGAAGCATAATCCAGTGCTGTGACGGCAGTTAAAACCTGTGCCACGAATTCCGTCTAAGTTTACTACGAATTCGCACAGACGCGTCGCAGTTGCTTATCGCTTCAGGCCCTTGCTTGTCTTAAAAAGGGGTAAGTCTTTTGGTTCAGCTTCAAATTCGTCAAACTCTTTTACTTACTTTCGTGTTTCTTCCATTAGCAAGAGTTGCGGAGGATCGAAAATTTATGAAAAATCCGTGTCACTTTTCGTGACCTTGACGTAATCAATTGGATTCCCCGAGTTTCAATGCAGAGAGCCTACTTTACTTTCACCATTATAGTTCGTCGTTGGAGCCCTCAAAGGAGCTGCCGATCGGGATCGAGCCAGCTTCGTAAGCTGTAGTCCCCCAGATTGTCTGAACGTACGTAGAGTTGGTGGAACACGAGTGTGGTATTGTACATTATTATATGCATCTCTAAATTGATTATTGGGTACCTTCGGCACCTTGAGCACGGCGGGAAAGCCGGAACATGAATAAACAAGTTTGTGGACGGCTTAATTTCACCGAAAAAGTCGCACGCAATTTTGAAGGGCTCCGTCGGTCGGCGTCAAATTTCAAACAAAAGCCCCTGAAATGCACCGATTTCAAAAATTCGCCGTTCGGTTATTTACAGTCCTTTCGGATCGAGACCGGCGGCGTTGGTTAGAGGAAGGTGTCGGCTATCTTCCAGTCTAAACACCTCGACAGTACCTGCGGCGGTTTCATAGAAATAAATCTTTTTCGGAGCGCCACCTTCCCGGAGGCGAATTTTAAAAAAAATTCGCCGTTCCGTTATTAATCGCGCCATCGATTCGAGACCGGTGTCGTCGCGTAGAATAATGATGGAGCTATCTTCCAGTTGAAACAGCTGAACAATATCAATTCCGGTTGCGTAGAAATTAATTTTTTTCCGGTGCGTTATTTAACCGGAATCGAACTCTAAGCTCTCCCGAGCCGGTCCTGGCGTGCCACCTGAACGGGCGAGGCCTCAAAAGACTCCCGAAGGACTAATCTAACCGTCGTGAAAAGCGCATCCGCCTGGGATTAATAGGACGCCGTCCAGACGCAAAAGTACAATACAGATAAGGTCTCTCCATTTAAAATACATTGGGTGCAACGCGCCGCTGGAACGCATATCGTCGGCTTACGGTACGTCCTAGGGGGAAATTGCGCACGGGGGCGGCAAGAGGAAGGACGGAGTTAAGCGGAAACGTGTCCCCGGCCGAATCCGTCGGTAATCGTGGCGGAGGCGGCCCCCGAAACTTGTCCCACCCTTTTCCGGGACTCCGGGCTTGTGGCATTGTTCCGGGTGACCGGAGCTTCAAGCGCGCGGCGGCATCGCGCTCCTCATGATTTTCTGGGATGCCTTTACATTGTGCTCGATTCGCTCTGACACCCCCCCCCCAGGTACCGTGAAAAATTCCGAAAAAAATTCCTCGAAAATGGGTGATTTTCAAGAAATCATTTCTCGAAAATACGCATTTTCCCAGAATATAGGCCCCATAGGTTAGGTACCTGGGGGGGTCCTTTAGCGTGCGAGAGAGTTTGAAAAAATTCTAAGTTCCCGTTTTGGAGAAATTTTCGTCGATGTCGGACGACCTCGTTTTCGCGTCACTTTTCGGGCCCCAGCTCAAATGCAGGACCAGACTCGGAGCCGTGCGTCCGAAGGTAGAAGCAACTGTCGGTCCTACGTATACGTTCCGAGTTCGGTTCCATTCGGTCGGTAAATAAGGGCCGTGGAATTTTTTCGAAACCTCAAAAATGGTATTTTTCGGAAACCCCCATACAAAATTCCCCCCGCCCCATCGTCTGATCGCGAAACGGGCTCCGGATTCGAATTTTTCGGTATTTTCCGCGTACTATGGCGAAAGTCTCGTCTCAATTCGATCGCGTTCGAGGGTCGAAAAAAATTCCCGAAAATTACTTTACATCCGTGCAGAGTCCGACGTTGCGCCCTCTGGCTCCCCACAGCGACGGGCGGTCGCGAAGCAAAAATCGTCCGAAGGATCCACGGCATGGCTTTCCACGGAAAAATTTCTGGCGTCCGCAATATCAAAATAACGCTCAAAAATCGTAATTAAAAAAAAAAAAAAAAACGGTTTTTCGAAATTTACGCGGAAACGGGGCGGAAATCGAAAAATCCGTCAAGCAGGAAAGTTGGCAATCAATTTTGGCCGTCGAAGTTGTATTTACGTCTTTTCGATATTCCCGCTAATAACGTCGGGAAAATTCGGCGAATGCAGTTTTGGGAGGTTCCTTAAGAACTGCGTTTCGTAGTGTGCGATCTTAAACTTTCGATCTGGTAATTGCGTCTACTGTCCTTCTGGCAGAATTTATTGTACGTTATTTTGTGAGCCCTACAGGATATCCTCACCGGTGATTATGCGTTTGCTGACGCTTTGTAAATTTCAATTTAATTAAATTTAACGAGACTATTTTTGGGGCATTTTAACGTAACCCCCCTTATTCGTCGTTTGTTGAGCGCTCTGCTCCTTATAATTGAACACTAGCTCTGTTCCAACCACGCTTTCTGACCGTTTGAATGAATTTAAATCTCCTGAAATTATTGTTCTAACTGAGGCGAACACATTGGGACCTAGGGAGGGGCTCTCATATGTGGAGTTCTTACAATCGGGGGTATATACTCTCTGGCGCCCTTAATAAATACTCACCCCTTCTCCATTGAGCTAGCTTGGGAGAACCGTTGTTTAGAGACAACGCCACTTGTCATCCGGTAAGTCAATGCGGTGACAACTTACATAACGCTAGGTGGCGCCCTTTTATTTAACATCTAGGTATCGAGCTACCGACAGTCCTATTGTAGCCCACCCCGTCTCCACTAAGCTGGGCATAATTCCAGGTAGGTTTTCGCCAACATCGACGAGTTTCCCCCAGCGTTCGCAATTCACGCAAGGTCAATTAGGTAGATATTGTAAGGTAGGTAACACAATGGGCGCACTCTAAGCGTCCTACTTACAAGTGGAATATCAAAAGTGCGCCCGTTGTTATGTAAAATAATGTAAACACAAGACGTTTTAAAACGGATGAGCGAGACGCAAAATATATTAAAAATCGTGAGAGAGAAAGACCCTCTCGGAGGTAAACGCACTCCACTACTACATGATTTATAAAGTCCGTTATTATAACTGTCAATTTGACAGTTCAGAAGTTAATTGTCATTTTGACAGCCCGAAGATTAGTTGTTTGTTTTGTAAACAGTGCTGCCACAATAACATTAAAAATAAAGAAATACAAATATTTTTGGGCCTATAAGCGTGTTAATGCGTCCCTGTCTAATTTAGTTCAATAGACGTCCGCTGTTACTACTGTCAGTTTGACAGTTATCACTTTGATACTTCGAGATTCGGTTGTTTGTTTTGAGTGCTGCCACATGATTTTTATTAATAGTAAAAAAAAATTGATTATTTGCGACCTATCGGAATCTTAATATGACCTTGATCTTAATATGACCTTGACCGTTTTAGTGCAATAAACATCTGCTTTTACAATGGTCACTTTGACAGTTAAAGGTACTTATGTATAGGTTAGCTGTCACTTTGACAGTTACTTCAAACGCCAACTTGTTTTGAAATCAGTCCACCGCATGAATAGTCACACAAATTTATTTTAAAAATTTGTCAAGGATCGGCCTGTATAAAACAAAAAGGAAATTAAAAAGTCTTCTTCGCATTTAAAGGCAATCTACGAAAGACAAAAAATTAAAGCAAATTTATGGAAAAGTAAGTCAATTAAAAGGAAGAAGTTTGACGAGAATCACCCTGTATAAAACAAAACAAAAAAAATTAAAAAAAACTTCGCATTTAAAGAGAAGCTACAAAAAGTGAAAAATTAAATAAATTAAAAAGGAGAGGCTTCGTTGAGGATCGCCCTGTATAAAACAATAAATAAAACAAAAAGTCTTCTTCACCTTTGAAGAGAAACTACAAAAGACAGTGAACGAAAAGAAAATTTATGAAAAATGAAATAAATTAAAAAGGAAGGGCTTAGTCGAGGTTGAGAATCACTCTGTATAAAACAAAAATAAAAAGACTTCGCATTTAGAGAAGCTGCAAAACTGGAACATTTTTTTCTTAATTTCCGAAATATTCTTGACCTTGAATTAAGTATAATTTCTTATGATTTATTCATTAATAATAAAATTAATTCTAAAAAATTACATTCTTTTTTTTTGTTTTCGTTACCTTTTTGTCTTCCTTTTTCTCTTGTTTTGTCTTACTTTTTATTTTTTGTTTTTTTTTTACTTACCTGCTTTAAAACAGCAGCTTTTTAACATTTTTGTTTTTGTTTCAGACGTCGCAAACGTCCGCGTAAAGCCATCATTAAAGGCTGCGTCGTTCTCTTAACCGATTTCGTAAAGCAAATGCAAAAAAGGGGCGCCAAGAAAATGGCCAAAACGTTCTTCAAGTGCGATTCTTGCGATTACGCGTGCCTGAAGGCCAACACTCTGAGAAGGCACACGCTGAAACACACTGGCGAAAAACCGTACAAATGTAAGATTTGCAAGTACCGATGCAGCATATCTTCGAACTTAAAGAGCCACATGTTGACGCACAATGCGGAAAAGCTTCTGAAGTGCAACGTTTGCGGCTATGCGACCAACGTGCCTGGGAACTTAAAAAAGCACATGCGCGAGCACACCCGCGAAAAGCCGTTCAAATGTAACATCTGCGGTTACGGGACTTGGTACCGTTCTTCTCTTAAAAAGCATTTGATGACGCACACCGGCGAAAAATTGTTCAAATGTAGCCTTTGCGATTACAGAGGCTCATGTTCCGCGCACATCAAGCGGCACATGTTAATACATACGAATGAGAAGCCATACGAATGTAATTCTTGCGATTACAGGTGTAGTTTAGTCGAGAACTTGAGGACACACGTGATGATACACACCGGAGAGAAACCGTTCGAATGCAACGTTTGCGAGTATCGGTGTAGAGACCGCGCGAACTTAAACATGCACTTATTGAGACATAGTGGCGAGAAGCCGCTCAAGTGTAAATTTTGCAGTTACACGAGTCGCTATCCGCCAAATTTAAAAGTACATATGGTCACACGACACGGTGAAATGCCTTATGAATGTAACATTTGCGGTGAAAAGTATAAGTACTATAGGAAATTAAGGAAGCACGTGTCAGACGATCACGGTGGCAAAAAGTGACATTCTAAGCAGATGTTTTAATTACTGTACTTTGTAAGCAGATGTTTTAGTTACATTTAGGGGGTATCTAGTGACATTTTAAGCAGATATTTTTAACTATATTTAGGGGGTGAAAGGTAGTTAGTGACAAGCGGATATTTAGAGGTGCATTTAGTGACATTCTAAACAAATATTTTCATTATATTTAGGGGGTATTTAGTGACATTCTAAGCAGATGTTTTAATTATATTTAGGGGGTGTTTTATTAACTTTTTAAGCAAATATTTTAATTATACATTTATATTATATTTTATTAACATTTTAAGCAGATATTTTAATTATATTTAGGGGGTGTTTTATTAACTTTTTAAGCAAATATTTGAATTATATTTAGGGGGTGTTTTATTAACTTTTTAAGCAAATATTTTAATTATGTTTAGCGGGTGTTTTATTAACTTTTTAAGCAAATATTTTAATTATATATTCATATTATATTTTATTAACAGATATTTTAATTATATTTAGGAGGTGAAAGGTATACGTACGTTAAAATTTGAAAATAGTTTATATTGGTGTTGGGTTTGCCAGGCAAGTGTCAAAGGAGGGAAACATCTAGTAAGTCGGTCGCAGCACTGGCAGGCAATAGCTTGACGCCTCCCGGGGCTTGTACGGTGCAAAACAAACAAAAGAAGTACTAATTTGTCGAGTTATTAATTGGTAACGTTTTGTTTATTTTAGTTTTAGAATTTTTTTATAATCCTATCAAAAAAAATAAAATTAAAATTACCAAATTCGTATTTTATTTTTAACAGTATTTGGCTCTTTGTGATCGAGAATCAGTGCTGCCACGTTTTATGCATTAAAATCAAAAATAATTTATTTAAAAAAATTATTTTTCTTCTAGACTGAATTATAAAACACCCTATAAGTATGAAACATAAAAAACTTGGGCTTACACTCTGTATAAATGGAACCTCTGCGATTGCGCAACTTGGCGCCAGGGTACTACGAAAAGACATCTGTTGACACACACCGACGAGACACCGGTACGGCTTTCAATGCAACATTCTTCCAAATTTAAACGGACCCGTGCTGACACTCAACGCCGAAAAACTCCTCGGGTGTATTATTTGTGATTACAAGCCATACAAATGCGATTACAAGCGGTTATATTAAGGCTTTGAAAAATCATTTGTTGTCACATTCCGGTGAGAATTCGTTCAAGAGTAGTCTTTGTGATTATAGGGCAACCAATTCCGCGTCTGTCAGGCAGCATATGGCGACACGTACTAAAGAAAAACGGAAACACGCTGACGAGGAGTCGTACAATTGTAATATTTGCCGTAGAAAGGTGTGTAGATTAGCACATGTTGACACACACTGACGAAAATCAGCCGACCATCTGAAGTGGTTGGGACATTTCGTTCAATATACGCGAATTTGAGAGGTCAGTCGTTTTGAACACTGCGTTGGTCGACTGGAGCTTAATAAAATTGAAATCCTTTAAAAAAAACAAATGAAGGTTTGTGTGATAATCAGACTTCGGACAGTTCGGAGCGTTGCCATAGTTACGCAATACGAGGACCAATGAAAAGTGCCCATTCACTGCGTAGGCATGGCAACGCTCCGACATGTCCGAAGTCTGGTAATAATAACAAAAGACAGTAGTGCTGGTTGACAGTTTGCAGTTCGGTTGTTTTCAAATCAGTGCTGCCACGTGATTTATCATAAATTGACGTTTAATGTCGCTCTGCGTTATGTTAAATTGTTAAAGTTAAATATAATAATTTTCTTGGTTCAAGAAATACTAAATATTTCGAGGTCTGTCAACTTCTTAATGCGTTCCTGTCCAAGTTCAATAAATGTCTGTTGTTACAACTGTCAGTTTGACAGTTAAAAATGCACATTCGCGACCTAATCGTCGACGCGAGAGGCCGCTGTTAATTGCAACATGGCCGATAAAAATATTAAACCAATTCGTGAAATGTTGTTCACCCTTTTGACGGTATCAATATTGACCACCAGAGGTCGCCGCCTACTTTGTTTAGTTTCGCAAATAAGTTACCTGTCACTTTGACAGGAGTTGGAGATTTGGTTATTTATTTTGAAATCGGTACCACTATATGATTTATAAACAACCGTAAGATGTGTACAGTAATAGGGATAGGCCGATTTTGGAACCTCCTCCGACCTTGGCCGAAAAATGCAGGGTCAAGGTTGTAGGAGGTTCTAGAATCTGCCTATCCCTAACGTGACCTTCACCATGACGTTCAAGGTCAAAGTCGGAGGAGGTTCCATAGTGAACTTATGATTGACATGACCTTGACATGGAGCAGGTTCCAGAATCAACTTATACTTGCAATGACCTGAAGGAGGTTTCAGCACCAGTCGATCTTGAAATGACCTTGAAATGCCTTTGAGATTATTTTGAAATGTGTAGAATAAGATCAGAGGAGGTTCTAGTGTTAATTTCTGCTTAATTTTGACGGGTGAAATCAAGGTCACCTGAAGGTTATTTCAAAGTTACCTCAAGGTCACATAAAGAACATTTCAAGGTCATGTCGAGATCATTTTAAGGTCGCCTCGAGGTTATTTCAAGGTCGCTTCAAGGTCATTACAAGATTACATCAAGGTCGACTTATTCTGGAATATTCTCCATGTCAAGATCATAGTGAAGGTCTTTTCAGGAAGAGGCCGATTCTGGAACCTCCTTCGACCTTGACCTTGAAATTTCCAGCCAAGGTCGAAGAAGGTTCCAGAATCGGCCTATCCCTACTACCTATTGTATACAGGTTAATTGTCACTTTGACAGCTCCAAGATTAGACAAACGAGTCTATGTTTAATATCGCTTTGTGTGCTTATAAAAAATTATTAAAATTTATTTCCACAGAAAAATAATTTAGTTCAATAAATAAATAAATATCAAATATTTTGCGGCCTATCAGAGTCTTAACGCGCCCCTGACCATGGCCAGCTCCATTAACATTCACTGACGTGTATGTATGGCCGTTTCAATTCGCCTAAAATTCGGTTCCGAGAAAGCATGCCGTGGAGTACTCCCCTCAGCGCTCCCTATTAAAGATACTACAAAACTACTGACAGTAACTTAATGACAACTGCAATTACTTAAAAACTCACAAGAGGCGCTGAGTGGAGTATCGTCAAAATTTTTAAAAGTCGAATTGAAACGGCCATACATACACGTCAGTAAATGTTAATGTAGCTGGCCATGCCCTGACTAATTTAGTTCACTAAGGGTGGGTTTACAGAAAGGAAATCAAATATTTAATTATGATTAACTATTTGATTGAGCTTAAAATTCGTGTTGCCATAGAATTCAAATTGTTAAACTAAGGGTAGGTTTACAGAAAGGAAATCAAATATTTAATTACGATTAACTATTTGATTGAGATTAAAATTAGCGTTGCCTTAGTTTAACAATTTGATTTCTATGGCAACACGAATTTTAAGCTCAATCAAATAGTTAATCGTAATTAAATATTTGATTTCTTTTCTGTAAACCCACCCTAAGGCAACGCTAATTTTAATCTCAATCAAATAGTTAATCGTAATTAATATTTGATTTCCTTTCTGTAAACCCACCCTAAACGTTCGTTGTTACAACTGTCAGTTTGACAGCTGCTGTCACTTTGATATTTCGAGATTCGGTTGATTGTTTTAAATCAGTGCTGCCATACGATTTGCCATCAATTATAAACGCATTTACGTTTAATGTCGCTTTGCATTATGTTAAAAACATTCTTAGTTCAATAAAATAGAAAAATAATTTTCCTAGTTCAATACTTCCGTCATTTTTAAAAATTTTTATCAACTCTTGCCACGGAATTTGGACGGCATGTCTTAGCCTTACCGTAAAACAGCCTAAAGGAGTGCAATGATGTACACTCATATGCACCTTAAATGCACCTCCCGCACGCGAACCTCACCCTTAACACCTTGTGATGCAAGGCTCACAGAACTGTCATATTAGAGCACTTAAGCTGCGTATGAGTGTACTTTTTACTTAAGCTAAGACGTGCCGTCCAGATATCATTTTATCAAGAGTTGATAAAAAATTTTAAAAATCAGTCGGTATAAATGAATGCGTATAAACATTTTGGGGTTCATTAGCGTCTTAGGGCCATATGCACCAAACACTTTAATCGAGCTTAAATTTGAGTGACGTTTATATTATGACATTTGAATTTTCATAACATTGTGTAAGTCACATTCTAAGTGACGCTTAAAGTTAAGCTGAGTTAATTCGTTCGGTGCATACGGCCATTAATGCGTTCGTGTATAATTTAGTTTAATAAAAGTCCGTTGTTACGACTGTCAGTTTGACAGTTCAAGTTGTATACAGGTTAGCTCTCATTTTGATATTTCGAAATTCGGTTGTTTGTTAAAAATCAGTGCTGCCACAAGATTTATTATAAAACCCAAACACATTTACGTTTGTTTATAAAAGAAATCGTTAGTTTCTTCACGTAGTTCTTTTTTTTTGTTGTTTGTCATTTTTTTTGTAAATTAATTAAATTAATTATTCTGACAGTTACAAACGTCAACTTGTTTTGAAATCTGTTTTATGTATTCAAAATTAAAAATAATTACCGGATTTATTAAAAAAAAAGAAAAAACTTATTTTGCTTCCACACTGAATTACAATTTTATAAAATACAAAATCTTTCTTCAATGTATTTTACACTCTGTTTATTTGGAAACACTTTCGAATTTGGTGATTTTGACTTCATTAAAAAGTGAAGGGGGCGCTTGGATCAAATTAGCGTCCATTTGGGCGCCAAATTTAATTTTTTTATCGTTATGGTACAATAATTTGAGCTTTATTTAATAAGAAACAAAATGAAGAGGTTCTTCTCAATAAAGCAGCGACAGTCGTACTTAAAAAAAAAATTTTCAAAATAAAATTTGATTGAAATTGACCTAAAAAATTATTCTTTCGAAATTAATTCTTTTGTGTCCATGCACCGCAGGCACAATTTTAAAAGGAAACGGTTGAAGGAAAGGCTTCAATTTACCGTCTTTTCTCGTAAAAACAAATTTATTTCCTGTAGTTTTATAAAAACTCCATAAAATACCAGCTGGCCGACTAAATTCCCACAATGCGGCCAGCCATCGCAGAATCAACAAAAATATACGAAATTCGCTTGCTTTTCAAAAATTACAGTCAAAACATCTTGACACTCACTAATTAAAGTAAAAAAAAAAGTTCTTATAAGTAGACAGTTAAAAAAATTGTAAGAAAAAACCTCATTCCTTAGCTTCCCCCTTATCTTTCTTTTTCTTTTTCTTCTTCTCTTTCTTTACTTCCTAAAAAAAAAAATTACACGGTTAATGCAATCAATAGTAAACCATGCACTTGATTATCGTACTGTTTCTTCGCTGACCAGAGATTCTCCTTCGATCGCTTCCACCGTTTCCATTATACTTTCCTGCTCGTTTTTCTTGTGCTTCTTCTTTTTGTGTTTTTCCTTCGGACTTGCCTCTTGTTTCACCGATACATTTACATCATCGGCGGTACTCGAAACACTTAACTTCCTCTAGAACAAAAGCAGCAGTAAAAAATTAATTCATCAAGGTGTATAAGGCATACTTTTTTCTCTGTTTCTTCACTCGAAGGCTCGGCTTCCTTTTTAACCCTGCAAGAGAACACTTGAATTCAAAATACGTTTTAAAATGATTGAGAGAACGTACGAGTAATCCACGTAGCTATTCAACCATTCCTTGGGTGTGTTCTCGTTTGGTTTTCCATGCTTGTCGAGTTGCCCTTTCGCAATCAATACTTTCTTCTGAGACGCCCTCGGTCCAAGGCCCCACCTCCTCGGGTAGGTATCTCGCTCCATTATGACCCTTTTGATTTTAGCCACAATACCGTGATCACAGCTAGCTATTGTTGCGGTTGTCATTAAAGCTATGGCTAAAGCTACCGCTTCACCTTTGGTTGTTACTATGACAATTTCCTCGTTCATTTCTATATTGTCCTGATACCGTAAAATCCCGGGAAGTAAGATTTTTGCACCATAACACACGGCGTTTACCTGCCAGGAAATTTGTTAAATTCAATTTGCAAAGTTTTATGGTATTACTTACAGAACTGTCTTTCATTATAATTCTTTTGTGCCCGACCAACAAACCCTCGAGCGGTCGAATAACCCTTCGCAGGTAACTCTCGTCCTTGTGATTTTCGTACAACCACTGAGCGTCTAACACATCATGCATGGTCGCTATGTGATCTTTCTCACTCTGAATACCAGAGCGGACCCTCCTCAGCTCCAACATCTGCCCACCGACTCCCAGCACGAGCCCAAGGTGCACACACATCGTTCGTATGTAAGACCCGGCTTCACAGCTAACCCAAAATACCCCTAAAAGGTATTTTTTATGTTTTTATTAATTACATTAATAAAATATTATTTTATGTTGAAGTCCATTGAAAATTATCAACATATTCCCAAAAATATTTAATGGTATTTACATACCCATGTTTCTGGTTTCATCGTATTCGAATAACTTGCTGTCGTAGACAGTTCTGACACGCAGCTGACGTTTAACGGCTGATATTAACGGTGGCCGCTGAAAGAGGGCGCCACGTAATTTTTCTAGGCCCTGCAGAACTCTGACGGCGCCCCCTTCAACGTTTGAGTGCAGTTTGAATACTGCGACGTACTCTTTCCCGGCTGCTTGCTGGGATTTTACAAGACGTGTCGCCCTGTCTATACACACGATCAAACACCCTGTAAATAATCCAAAATAATTACATCATTAAAGTCCCTGATATATTTTTGTTATCTCGTCTGATAAGGTTTAAAGATACGTTGTCAATTTATTAGTATAATTTCAGATTTATATTGGCCAGCCTCATTTGACATTTGATTTTGTCACTAGATTTGGTGACTTTGTGTTGAAATGTCAGGCACGTCGAAAACATAGTGATTTCGAGCTAAATCTAGTGATTTTATTTGGAAATGTTAATTCTATTTGTTTACTTTCTGCATAATGACAAAAAAAATAAAGATAAAATAATTGGCCAATTATGAAAAGCAATCAAATTCACAGAGTATATTGGATTCACATACATACATATTTTTACTTTTTCAATGATAAAGCATGAACGAAACAAACAATAAATGGAGATGGAAATGGAGAATTAATTTCGTCACTGTTCGATAGCTGGCGACACTATTTTTTTACTACAAAGTGGTCAAGAATCACTGTGTGAGTTGGCAATGCTGAATTTTATTTTTAAATGGTACAACTGGAGTAACTTCCGGTTGACATTGACAGCCGTCACTTTACAAGCGTCATTTGGCATTTCAAATTCAAATTTTAAACGCCAGTTTTTATTCACATAACCTACCATGTTATCGCTGTTGATGTTACGTCAAATAAATCAACAAAACATATATCCGGTTGCAGTGTTGCAAATAGTGGAATAAAAAAATGCTCTTAATTGTATTGCCAACTCAAACAGTTATTCTTGACTACTTTGTATTATAAAAATTTGAAAAAAATTAATAAAATTTAAACCTTGGTGAAGTAGAACGCTAAAATCAATTTAAAGTTTTTAAAAAAGCAGAAAATGAGATGAAAATGAATTATGTATAAGGAAATCGTTTCCGTATTCTACCATAGATGGCGCTGCTTTTTCTTACCACAACCGGAAAAATTTCAAAATAAATCGTGAGGCGGAGAAGAAAAGGAAAATAAAATAAACTATGGATAATTAATTTCGTTACTGTTCGACAAATGGTGACACTATTTTTGACTGTACTCATAAAAATTTGAAAAAATAAATTTTAACATAAAAGTCAATTTAAAAAAAGACAAGAAATGTGGCGAAAATTAATTGTAACGAAACCGTTCCCTTACTCTACCACAGATGGCGCTGCTGTTCCTCACCACACCCGAAAAGTTTCAAAATAAATCGTGCGGTGAAAATGAAAATAAAATAAATATTAACTACGGGGAATGGGCGAATTCATTTCGTTACTGTTCGACAAAAAAGTTGAGTCGCGTGTGTGGCGGCGTTAACATGGAATCGTGCATTTCTGCTTGCAAGAGGTGTAAAAAAAATACCTAGCAGCAGTGGTGTAAACTGCCTGAACTGTGATAATACATTTCATATTAGCTGCGCGAAGCTATACAACAATCTGACTTTCATTGACGAAAACACAATTACGTGTTGTATTAATAACTCAACATGATGTCTCACTCTCTCGTAATTTTAAATGTCAAAAATGTATTGAAACATTCAAAAATTTGCTTTCGTTGCAAGATTGGTCTTTCGTGTATTCTCAATTTCTTGACAGCAATTCTAAATTTGAATTATTCCATGATATTTTTATTCAAATTTTTGTAGAAGCTTTTCCGTTCAAAACGTTATAGAAAAAATAACCTCAGTGGTGTTCAGAAATTTAAACCGTGGGTGACATCGTATCTATTAACCGTGCATCATTTTTACGTGATATTTACAAAGCTTATAAAAGTACTAACGATGTATATCTGTATGAATGCTACAAATTAATGAAAAATAAAGACATCAATCTATTATTAATCAAGCAAAAAAAAGTTATTTTCGTGATTTATTTGCCAACTCAAAGACTGCTTGGAAGATTATTAAGCAATGTACTGTCTCTACAGAAAATAAGTTACCCCAAAACTCTAGTGCATCCTAATGGTAATACCCACATAAAAAATTCGCATCATAAAGCACAAGCGTTTAATGAATATTTCGTTAATTCGGTTAAGTAACCTGATTAAAAATAAACAAACTATATGCGAGCCCAAATTTTATGAACAAAGCAACTCCTCAATGTTTCTATATCCACTTTCAGTAACGGAAATAAGTCAAATCGTGAGTACTGTTTCGGCTAAAAGCTCAGCTGGTTATGATAATATACCGTGTTCTATTATGTCTCATGCTAAAGATTATATCTGTTCATCGGTACTTGAATTAGTTAATGCTTCTTTTGCTGAAGGAAATTTTCCAGAAAGATTAAAAATTGCGACCATTGTTCCCATTCCAAAAGGTAAAAACAAATTGAATTTATCCGACTACAGACCCATTGCTTTGTTATCAGTTTTTGCCAAGATCTACGAAAAGGCATTTTATCTCAGATTAATGAACTTTCTGTCTATTAAAGCCATTTTGAAAGAGCAACAATTTGGTTTTAGGAAAAACTGTAATACCTTAGCATCATCAAAAATTTTGAAGAGAAAAATCAAGTCGCTTGTATTTTCTTTGATCTTACTCGTGCTTTCGATGTCGTTGATCATAATCTATTATTGCACAAACTTCAAATGCATGGCGTCAGAGGCCTTGGCTCTTGAATGGTTATGTACTTATCTTCAAGACAGATACCAACGCGTCTTGGTTAAGGACGATAATAAAGCCTACTTTTCAGATTTCGTTAAAATAAATGTAGGAGTCCCTCAAGGTAGTATATTGAGCCCTTTGTTATTTCTTGTTTTTATCAATGATATTAGCTTAGATGATTCCCATTTAACGCTATTTGCAGATGATACATCTGCTGCTGTGAGTTCTGCTTCTATTGAAAATCTAGCAGTAAAAGTTACTGATGCAGTGAGAAATATGGAGAGCTAATTGTGCAAAGAACGGTCTTCTTTTAAATAGTGCGAAAACGAAAATTATGACTTATTCATCTAAATCACGTCAATCAAGTCTTTTAATCAAATCAAATTCTACTAATATTCCTCATCTGGACACGATACTAAGTTTCTAGGTGTCCATCTCGACTCGCATTTAAATTGGGGCGACCATGTTGATAATTTATTAAATAAACTATCAACTGCCTGTTTTGTAATTCGTCAACTGCGCATCAACTTAGATTTGAAACTTCTCAGAATGTATTACTTCTCACATGTTCATTCTTTGCTGAGTTACGGCATTGTTTGTTGGGGGAACTGTAGCAGTATTAATGACGTATTATTAGCTCAATAGAGAATTATTCGAACAATGACTTTTAAAAATCCTCAATCTTCTTGTAAAAGTTTATTTTCTGAGCTAAAATCTTCAATCTTCTTGTAGAAGTTTATTTTCTGAGCTAAGTATTTTAACTGTAATATCACTTTACATATTATTTTGTGTTACTTATGTTCATTCTCATAAAGATAAATTTCAATGGCTAGATAACAGAAATTTAGATTATAATCTTCGTCATAAACTTAAGGTAGAGGTTCCTCAACATAGGTTATCTATGTCAGCTAAAAGTGCTTACGTTATGCCTATAAAACATTTTAATAGTTTGCCTGAAGATATTAGAGGTATTAACTCCCATATTACATTTCGTATGAAAGTTAGAAACCTTATTCTTATTAAGACTATTTACCCAATTAGTGAATTTTTTACAATTTGCTCTAATTTATAATCAATTGTCTGCGGTAATTTCTTGTACCTATGTGAATAATACAATATACGATACGTTAGGTGTAACATATACAATAATATAAATATATGAAATGTATCCTTTGTGGCATAAGTTATTTTTATTTTTCGGTTAGATTGACGTTCTACGCCACTTTATCTGTGCATGCCTTTTGAAGTGACAGTTTGCGCTGTTGAAACTGCGCATAATGGCGTTGCATTCTGTTTGACCCTTGACTTAAGCCAAAGCACAGCAAAACCAGCATGGAAACTGTTTGTCGGCACCTTTGATCTGGCGGGGCAAGATTCTTTTACCTTGGCGCCATTTTGCGGATGGAAAATTATCAAAATATTTTTATTGCGGCACTGGTGGGCCGCAATAAAAATATTTTTGATAATTGAATTATTTAGGTTATTTTGCTGTGCCTTTACTTTGAAGAATATAACCATGCGATGCACAATTTGATATGAAGTTAGCTTTAAGTGTCACTTTTTCCTGAAGTCAACCTTGAGATTTGTCTGTGCACACGGGCATAAGTGACCCTTAAAGTTAAGTTGAGCTTAAATGCTTGGTGCAAAAGGCCATCAAAAAACTTTTTGTGAAAAACTATTGGCAACACTGAGAGTGGATTTTGAATTTCATTTTTAGAAATCTGCATTTCAAGTGGAAAATTTTCTACGATTTAAACGCAGCACTTATATACAGAGCTAAAGAAGAGATGGAAGGAAGAAGTTCTAGAAAAAGAAAATGAAATTTCAAGACCATGCAAAAAGATTGTAAAATGGAAGAGAGGTTTTGATAACACTAATTATGTGTGTATGAAAATCGAATGTGTACTAATACTGTGACGCAGCCTTTAAAAAAAGTACTCTTGTCAAGAGACTAGGTTGACAACAAAGTCAATTATATTTGTCAATTCTGCATACTGTAGCTTAAATTCTAGTAATAAAAAAAGCATTAATGAACCTAATTAATAATGGCATGGAGTTTTCCAAGAAATTAAACAGTGAAAGGCAACACATGTGCAGGTGAGACGTTTGCACAATTTATTAACATCATTTGCATATATTTACAATTTTTGTTAAGAGTTTAAAGCGCTTTTTTTTAATTTTATGTATCACCTCACATTAGACAATCGGCAATCTAAATGTCGGTCAATACTTGAGTAAAATAATTGTAAAATAATTACTTATTATTTCAGGCTAAATCCAATGCACGCTTTAAAGAAAACAACTACAAATAGGCAACATGATATCAGCTTTGGCGATGATAACTACAGCGGCTTTAGTATGCAAATTTATTACATGCGTGTGCCTTGCGAGAACTGCTTTGAATGATCCTACTAAAATGTAAATAAAGTTTTTATACCGGTTTTCTTTAACATCTTTTCTCTATTCTCATCTTCAAACTCCACAAAATCAATTGAAGAAAAAAATCCCAACTTTTTTAAATAAATTAATTAGCAGCGCCATCTGTCGAAGGACAGAGGAAGTACGTAACCAAAATAATTAATTTTCCCCTTAATTTCTTGTCAATCTTGAATTATTTCAAATCAAGTTTTTTTTGTTTGACTTTACCGACAACTGAATGTTTTCCTTTTCAATTTGAGTACAGTTAAAAATACTGTCGTTCTTCGTTGTACAATAACGAAATTAATTCGTTCTGTTTCATTTATTACAGCGCCATCTGTAGTAGAGGAACGATTTTATCACAAATCATCTTTCTTTTCTCTTAATATTTACTGTTTAATTCGCTCATATTTCGTCATTGAAAGTAAAAGAAAATGTAAGGAATAAATAAACCATTTCAGTAGACAACAAAATAATCTGTGCAGTTGTGCACATATTGTTGATAAAGAAGAACTTCACTATGCTTGGCTAATTATTTTACCTCACCACTGAATTAATTATTTCCAAATAAACTCACTAGATTTGGCACTCAACCAATCATGAAATCACTACATATTCGATATGTCCGAACTTACCAAATCTCATCCGAAATTTCAACACAAATTCACCAGATCTAGTGACAAAATTACTAATTGGTAACGGTGGAAGTTTAATTTAAAATTATACATGTAGAGGGAGGCACACTAACAACGAGAACCGTCGTGGAACATACTTTTTCAAAAGTGACCAACTGGTTCAAAGATGATTGTGATATTAATACTAAAACTGTAGGTACTTTATATCTTGTGATGACAAACCAATGTACATGTCACCACAAAGTATGGAACGCGCAAGAAATCAACAAGTACCTGTTACTTTAGGATCGAGGGTACCGGAATGCCCTGTCTTTTCCACCTTCAAAATACGCTTGATCCAAGCAACTACCTCATGACTGCTGGGATTGCTCGGCTTGTCCAAGTTGATGAACCCCGACTTGATGTATTCCACAATGTCGCGTTTCAGCGGCGACGCTCCGAAAGACAGCGGAGTGTAATGACTCGTCCTGACGTTCAAACGGTCAAAGTGCTGCCAACATAAATCGCATGAGACAAAAGCAATCGGGAGTAAATTGCGTTGCTTACCTTAAGAAGCAGCGGCCATTTCGATGTGTCTAGTTTGACGATTTTTGTACTCGACTCGACTTGAAAATCCTGATTTTTCTGTATGGCACCCAAGTCTTTCAGTTTCTTCTTCTTTTTTTCTTTTACCTCCGCCTCTGCAACAAACCAGGCAATCGAAGTTTTACTTGAATTAAAAAATAAAGGCTTGTGCACAATGAGAAAACGCGTGAAGTATGAAGCAACACGCGAAGAATTGAACACGTTTTATATAATGAAGTCGTTCACAATAGAATTGCAGTTCTATTGTGAACGACTTCATTATATAAAACGTGCTCAATTCCTCGCGTATTACTTCATAGTTCACGCGTTTTCTTATTGTGCACAAGCCTTTACGCTCGCGAATTGCGCGTGCCATCAAATTAAAAGGCGCAAATTCATTATTTACACGGCAATTATTCAAACGCGATTAACAATAGGACGCCGACGGAGTTTCTATGGAACGCGTCCCTGTTACAGCAGAAACCGCGCCGGTGTGATAGAAACCCGCCAAAATAAGCGAGTAATTGGAGATACTCGCATTTGTACTCACCAAAATCCGCCATCGTTTCACAAAACACGTGCCGAAGAGACTCGGAAAAAGTTTGGTTATGTCGCCGCAAACATCGCGGAACGCGGGGGCGCGACGTTCGTTTTTTTTTCCACAAATTTGCGCGGCACTTTCAAAAATTTCATATAAACAAATTTTAATATTACAAATAAAAACGTCAAAGTGGCTTAACTGATGAATGATGATCCTGTTAAAGACGCATACAGCAAAGCTTAATCACGGAGTACTGAACTGCGGTTTTCGATTCACTTGCACCGGTTGCACTCAGTGTATTTGCATCTTCTTTTAACCTCATGTAATAAACGAGATGAAGATATTCTGAGTGCGCACTAGTGCGGTCAATCGAAAACGTTGATTGATTAGTTAGTTTTCATACGAAAAAAAATTAATATAGTAGAGATAGGTTGAGAAGCGATACGTGTCATTAATGACGTCAGAGATGTTGTCAAAGGAGCGACAATCGAAGAAGCTATGGTGATTCTGGCTAAGCGACGCAACTTCTAGCGGAAGTATTCGAACTATAATAGTAGTAAGAGAGATAGATGTTCTGTAAAAAATTCATTAAGGCCCAGTTTCATAAAACGTAGTTAACCACTCGATCAAGTTAATTGTGTGATGAAACAATATCATTGGTGGAAATTTAAACTTTCCTCCAATGATATTGCTTAATCACACAATTGACTTGATCGAGGGGTTAACTACGGTTTATGAAACTGGGGCTAAAACTACCTACATAAAGTTAAAGAAGAACAAAAGACGTTCGATTTTACAGCGCAATGCAGTTGATTAATATTAAATTAAGAAAAGAAAATTAAAAAGATTGATGACAAAACAAAAAAATAAAGTAATAAAAATTCAAAAAATAAATAATATAAGTTATAGGTCAAAACCCAGTCGTGCGATGTAGCGGCTATATGTGGAAATAAATAATTAAATTTAAAAAAAAATAAAAAAAACAAAGAAAACAAATTAACAAAATTTTAAAGAATATACATATTTATAACAATATTTAATAAGAACAAAAGACAATCGATTTTAGAGTGGATTCATAAATTAGTAAAAGAAACAATTTGAAACAAATAGTGAAAAACACGTGGTCAACTGATTATTAAGAAAAAACTGCAATAGATGGCGCTGCTCAATACTTACACAAATACAATTTATTTCGTCCTTTAGTGACAAGTGACAATTTCTTATTGCAACGCCAGTGAACCGTCTTCGTAAAAACAAACGAAAAAGGGAGCTTTCGGCAAATCACGTACAGTTCTTGTAAACTTCCAGCCAACTTTTATCATTCATATTTATGACGCAATGTTGCCAAGTATTGAAGATTTTACATATGATCGGTGGTTGTATAGGTTATGTTTTTCCGCCAAAAAATTTATGTTAGTGCTTCTTTCAATTATTATATGTTAATTAATTAATTATACGTTATTCACTAACAATCCCTTCATTTAATTAATTAATTGAATTTATAATGTTTGTCCTGCTTAATGGCAATATCAAAAATTTACCATCTAATTCTAATTTATATTAGACGATAACTGAACTCGGTGTCGCAATTAGCTCTGTGGTCTGAATATCTGCCGCGAATGCAGAAGGTCTCGAGTTCGATTCTCGGTTGCGGCAAAAAAATTATGTTAGTGCTTCTTTCAATTTAATTATACAAAATGTTACTAAATTTCAACGAATACATCGTACGTTACATCTTGAGTTCAGTTGGTACTGGTTTAATGACGAAAGTTGGCTGGAAGTTTACAAGAACTACAGTTAAATATTTTACAACACAAGATATTTTTTATGACCATCAGTTTTAAAACTTTACTCAATAGATGGTGGTATTTCAATATAAGTGGGTTTCCTTCTACATAAAAGATCAACTTTGATCTGTCTTTTACGAAATAAAATGTGTAAATCCCCTTTTTAGAAAAGAATCCCTTAATCCGAACGCCTGAACGGTCCAATGGTAAGAGGACCGGCCTTGCAATCGCATGGTCGTCGGTTCGAACCGCACTCGGGATTTTTCTCGGGGTGGTCGGTATCGACTTCAAGCACCTTTCAGTGTTGGGGATAAAATTCGACACTGCTTCCTCTTAAACGGCGAGAAGGTTGGAAGTAACAAAGTAACACTTTACACACACTCAAATACACTCCCGCTCCTGAGGTCCTGACAAGTCTTTGACTTAGGACCCCGTTGGGCAATTACCACAGATTTAAAAAAATCCAGAGGCGCACCCACGGCTGAAGTTCCCCCCCGGAGTCAGCTATGTGTCCTAGAATTTAATAATATAATTTCAGTTTTGCAAGAAAAAGAGCACGCCGACTTAATTTCGTTTAGTAACGTTAGTTTGGTGTAAATTCATATTATGTATCTTTGTTATTTAATATATCCTAGTATACTCTTACGTAATTCTTACAATTATTATTATTATTTTTAAGCCTCCTCCAAGACAAATTTCTGGGTGCGCCACAAAGCACAGTATAAGTTTACCCAGTAGCGTCACTTAAACGTCAGTGTCAAAAAAGCCGCCATACTGTTTGATACCCTTATGGAAATGTAATGTACTATTGCTATCATAAAAAACTATGACAAGATTTATTAAGCTGTGTAAAACTGCTACTGACCATACATTTAAAATTATTTGAAATAGTCACTCACTGTCAATCAAACCTACAGTAAATATTGTTTTAAAAGCTAGGATAGCTGCTTGCATAGGAAAGGGTGTCACAGTTAGATAAATTGCTCAGAATTTCAGCGTTAGCAAAATACAATTACTGATTTGACAGCAAAGTAAGATTCAATATAATAAAATAATGGAAACGCATGGCAACTGGATTTAAAAGTTGTCCTAGTTTTTTATGATATCGATAGTAATTTGCAAATCGGTAGGTATCAAACAAAATGGCAAATCTGACAGTTATACTCGATTGACGCTACTATGTGATTCTTATACTGCGCACAAAGCAGCAGTTTTGCCAGAGACGGTGATGTTTGTTGTCGAATTTCTGGTGCTTTCTCGCAAAATCTAAATAATAAGAAAAAATTTATAACATTAAATGGTCGATTCCATAAAGCTTCGTTAAATTTAATCAAACGTTAAAAACAATTGTTGCTATTGTCAGGTTTATGATTCTGTAAAAATACTTACCTTAGTTAAGTTGGCAACACTAGAGAAGTTACAAGATGGCGCAGACAGACTAGAAATGTACGACACAGATTGTGATTAATAAAGATTGTTTATTGCTATAAAGCTATGTGAGTTACATGTAAACTCTACCTAATAAAACATGACAGCTATGTTTTTAACACACGTATCCAGGAAGTTAATCAATGGTTAAAGTTAATCAGCTTTTGTGAAACCGGCCCTTAGTATCTTTCATTGTTAAAAGATGAAAGGTTATCTCCTTTGACTATACAGCAGGGGGGTTATTCTCGAAACGAGGGAGAGGGTTCGTTTTGTGGTTATTCTCGAACTGGAGAGAAGCGATCGCTCCCGAAAATGACGTAACTCGTATAAAACTATACAAATCATTTGGGAATTGCGTCATTTTAACGTCATTCTCGGAAGCGATTACTTCTCTCCGGTTCGAGAATAACCATCCTGTGGTATTATTATGCCCTCGTGTTGTCTCGCCTACTATTGCTGGGTTCGTTAATTCCTCCGTGCTTACTCTATTCACTCCTCGAGCACTTTTGTCTCACTTTTACGTATATCAAAACAGCTGCGTTCTCACTCTACTTTTCACTCGAAGCTTGCACCGTGTGAATTTCCGAACTCAACATATGTCATACGCTTGCAATCTAGGTTCCTATGGTTCCTTCTTTATCGATGGCGGGAATAATTTATTCTCTGTTCACAAATTAAAAGACCACTGGTGATGTTGCCTTGTGAAAAGTACAACCGGCAACATTGTCCTAGTTAGAAATTTGGTGACATTTGACGAATGCTTCTTTTATTTTGGCATTTAAAATATTTTTCTGCTTTCGAGGCATTGAAATGGCTTGTTAAAATGAATATAAATGTAATAGTGTTTTCGATTCACCTGCACTGGTTGCACTCAGGATATTTGCATCTTGCTTTAACCTCATGTAATAAAACGAGATGAAGATATTCTCAGTGCACACTAGTGCAGTCAATCGAAAACGCTATAAGCAATGTAATAATAAAATTGATTTGACAAATTACTTTGACATGAAACTTGAAATATCTTGCCAACCTTGCTATTTTGATGTTTTATAGGGGACTTATGTTTTATACCAACATAATGCAGCAGGTGGTGGTTTCTTAATTTGGGTGCGTTTTTAAATCACACCTATTGTTCAAACCAAATATGTTCGAACAATTTCCAAATTCTTCGAACACTTGCTCGATCGCTAGAATTTAAAAACGCTAATATGTCATATTTATATGTACATAACCTTAAATTTTTGTTTTTTGTTGCTTATATATCTACATAAATAGGTAATGAATTTAAATGTTGATTTCTATAACATGTTAACGTTCTTATAATGTTCTGACGATGAAGGCGAAGTATCCATCGTGTTGTGTGATCGACGTACTTCAGAATTTTTAGGTTATGTTTATTCAATTCCCGCCACTGTACTTCGTGCACTTCCTGCCGAGTAGGTGCAAGAGAATACAACTCGAACACTATGTTCGAGTAACTCGGGAAATTTTAAAACGCTAGCTAGGTTGTTCGATTTGTATTTAAAAACGCCTTTTTACATGTTCGAGTACACGAACACTTGTTCGCACACTTTAAAAACGCACCCTTTGTGAACAACGTATATATGAATCGTCAATAGATCATTTGACACTACTTGTCTTAAAAAACGTGCTAAATAAAAAAAAGTCAACACACAATTTATTTTGTATAAATCATACATATAAAGGTCGTTTTAGAAGTAGTACATCTTGAATTAACTTCGGGACTGGTAAAGATTTAATAGCATCGTAAACTTCATACATGCAACTTTGTCTCCTACTGGAAATTATAGTTTTTCTAATTGAATTTCTACATATTTCTCTTAAACTAGGAACATCTCGGTCATATAATTTGTGAATAAATTCTTCGCGTTCGTGTTCCGGCTTGACTATCAAGTTACAGAAATACTTTCCTCTGTTATCACTGCTGATTGTGAAAAATTTTATGTAATCTTTTAATACATCTAGTCGGTCCCATTGATTTATATAAGAAAGTTGCTCACCATTAATAGAACCATGATAACTGTAAAATATAATAGAGGCCATTTTAAGAGAAACAGCGCTAGGTGTGGGAAATGTTTCTCCTATGTTTGGGCGTGTTTGAAAAATTGCTTCCAATTCCTTGTGAAATCCAAAATATTTGTAAATATCATCAAATTCTTCATAAGTAATACAAATACACTTATTCAAAGCGAGCAGTGAATATAAGCAACTCATCCTGTCACTTTGGTCCATTCCATAATGACAGAAAATTTCAAAAAGACGCTTAAATGAACATTTCTCGACCAATTTCTCAGCACAATCCAGGCTTAAAACTAAATAAAAACAGTCCATAAACTCTTCTGCACATCGAAAGTGTGTACACATTACTTCATTTAAAATTGTGTCGTATTCCTGTACAAGCTTGTCTTGGTTTATACGTGGAATTACATATTTAAACAAATAGAGGTATTCCTTGGATATTATCGATATTTTTTCACAGCGCAGTAATTCCTTCAAACACTCAGAAATATCTTCTATACTGTTAATGTCTTCGTATTGTGCTAGAATTTTCGGAATGAATGATCTGGTACTAAATTCAACAAAACTTAAAATACTTCTTCCCAACCTATCTACAGCTTGAAAGTCTGCGTAGTCAAAGAATAGATCTATGAATTCACCGTCTTCGGACTCTAAAGCATTCATAAAGGGAGTTTTTCCATAAATTGCATTTGGTGCGTTTACTGATGCACCATAATAAAGAAGCATGCACGCAATTTCGTACTCTCTCGCTTCAACAGCGTCGTGCAATGGTGTGTTACCGAATGCATCCGTGGCATCAACGTCAGCTCCTTTTTGTAATAACAGACGTGCTAAATTTAAATTGCCCGCTCTCACATGTACATGAAGGGACGTTTTAAGGCACAAATCTGCAGCGGTATAGTGCCACCCAAATATCTTCATATCATGCTTAGCTTCGTCATAATCAGCATCATCGAAAGTTGATACTCTCCACATTTCTGCGTCCAAGACATCTAAACTACAACATAATTAATTAATAGGTAAGAACTTTCTTCTAATATTAAAGTTGGAAAAATATTGATGAGTTAATACATACTTTTCAACTTGCATTGTACCTTCAGGTAAATTTAAAGCCTCTTTGTTACTCGCTGACTCAGTTTTTCCGCCTGTTGAAGTGGAAGCTTCCATTTTTTTTATTTATCAATTTCTCCTTAAAAGGAACTTCGTTTGTGACTTTATCAGATTATGCAGAGATAACATTATCTCTGATTTACATATGTATATCATAACCATTAATACTTTTTCTCTAAAGATGAACAGAGAAGGGAGCAGATCTGCTGTCGCGAGTGCTGTTTGTAAAACATATTTTAGCGTCCTCTTAAATTTCTAAACAAATTATTCCTCTACTCAAAATATACAAAATTTGCGAACATTTAATTGTACATGCTATTTCCCTCTGCCCAAAAAACGAATGAACACAGTGTACATACAGAGTGACTGACAATTGCTTCAGAGAGAGAAAAAAAAAAAAACGCATAACAGAGTGAATATCACAGATTATGGGAAAAATGTTTAAGTAAATTCCACGGACTAGTTTATAATTAATTAGAAATATACCCAAGGAGTGTGTTACGCCTGTATTTAAAATACAATTTAAATTAAAGGAAAATACGTGGAATTTTCAACACGGAAATTTGAACAGGGCCTGGAGAGAAGGATTTCAATTCATATTACCAGTATGCTCCAAACAATCATTTCAAACAAAATAAAAACCTCAGTTAGGTATCTATTGAGTTATAAATAGGCGTTATAAAACGTTTATATGACATAGTTATAAGGAAGTCTAATATAATAATAAAAAAAAGCATTACAAAAAATAGAACGTCTTTTCCTCACATGTCGAAAGCAACGGTTATTCTCAAGGCAAATTAAATTCGAAGCACCTCCCAAATTTAAGGACCAAAACGTGTCCTAGTTAGAGCTGTTCGTTTATCGGTTGCTTGTGTGCGATGTAGAGCGTAACGATGCTCGTAAGGGCGCTGACTAAAAATATCACATCGAACCAGCGGTGGTAGAAATTAAACTGCAGATCTCCGAGCACCTGCGTTATGATCGACCTGTACTCGGGGGGCATGTTCATGCGGAGCAGCAGCACAGACGAGAGGAAGTACATCCCCATTACTTGCGCCAACAAAAGCACTATGATGTTGGAGCTCTTGTTCGACGATATTTTATAGAAGAACTAAAAATGGTTGCAGCTTGATGGGTAAATTAAAAAGAAAAAATGTAACATACCTTGGTTAATGTTAACAGAAGGCCCCTGATCGATGTTATCACGATGCAGCCGATTAAAATGAAAGAGACGTGCTGTGACCAGAAATTTATGTCGATGTTAAGTCCCATCCACACTACTGCGATTTCGAGGCCTCGAGTTACTGGATCTTTTTTTCCTACTCTATCGAATACTATGTTGATTGTGCACTGAAATATAAAAAAATAACCTTAGCTCTACCTTCACCCTTTCATTCATAGCGTACACGTACACAAATGTGTACATCAGTATCACAATGTTTCAACTTCGAAGTTTCGGTAATAACGTCCATGTTTCACTTTGTACATATTCCTGTATATTATAGGAATATACAAGCATGAATATTAGTACCAAAACTGATGTATACACTTGTGGAAAGCTATGAACAAAAGGTCTAAACCTATAGTATCCATTTAGATCTTTTGAACTCTACAGCTTTATTGTTCAATAGGTTTAAATGAAAAAAAAAATAAAGATCTAAATACTTACGATAAATATTTTCCACATACAATACAAAGAGAAGAAATAACCCAGGAAATTAAAATATTTCCCCGTCCACGTTTTAGACCATTCGATCCTCTCCAACATATTATGATTCTCGTGTGCCTCCAGAAACAGCTGTCGACTTAGTTCCTCGAGGCCGGCGATTTCTAAATTTAACTGCGAAATATCTAGCGAAACTCAAATGAAAAATTTCTGGCCCAAAACAAAATTTGAACTCACTTTCCGGACTATTCTTAGGCGACATGTTATACAGCATGCTCCATATCCCGAGCTTCTGCTGCCCGGACTTTTCCACTTTATTCTCGCTCATTTGCTTCTTGGCTACGGCGATTCGCTTCTTTTTCATCACGATCATCTCCATGGCCTGCATGAGACGCTTTTCTATGTTTGCGACGTCCGCTTGCGACACATCTCTAAAACGAAAAATAAAACCACATCAATAGGAACCTGTATGATTCAAAAGTGTTGGCAAACCTAATAAAATACGTCATCGACGTGTACGGGTAGTTAACCGCACCGAATCCCGACAGGACCGCCATGACTGTAACTCCGAGGACCCCGATTCGCGATACCAACTGCTCTATGGAGAGTATCCCCTGTTTCGAGTTCGAAATGGGGAATGTATCACCGATTTTCCAGAAAATTATGAGGAATACCACCCACAGCAGAATCGTCAAATTTCTAATGTAATCGGTCTTTACTGCAAAACGCAACGCTTTCAGTTTAATGCCCGGTTTCAAGCCGGGGGAATTCACTCACCGAAAGGTATATTGCTTATGCTACTGTAGAAAATATAAAACGGATTAATCACAATTTCAACGGACAACAACAAATAGAGGATTAAACTCCAGAAAAAATATCTCGAGCTGAAATCAATCGAGAGTGAGTAATTCGAGGTTGTCACGCCTGGAAAACAGTCGATACCTAGAGTCCAACCAATCGATGATTTCGAATATTATCAACTCATACATCGTACAGGACAAAGTCAAGGTGATGGAGAATATGATCAGGACGAGCTTCTGCCGGACTTCGTAGTCCTTAAATAGCTGTTTCATAAAAAACGTCCAGGCCCCGGCGAAGAAAATTATCTAAAATTAGAACGTTCGGGTTGAATCTCGCGAAAAGTACTTTAATTCGATCGTAAGGCACGTCGGTTCACCTGGGACACCAGCATGACGAGGACGTCCTCGAAAAACGCCATTGCTCTTCCTGCTTGTTTTCACATTTCTCGAAAAGGCATCTTTCAAAAAAAATTATTCGTTTCGTCTGATTTTGAACTTAGCAACTTAAAGGTTAGGGCACGTCAACTACAACTTGACAACCAATGTTGCCAGGCGATCAAAATTTGAATCACCATTAATTCACCAGATTTATAACGCTTTCATTTCACCTGCACCGGTTGCACTCAATGTATTTGCATCTTCTTTTAACCTCATTCAATAACATGAGACAAAGATACTCTGAGTGCGATCACTCGAAAACGCTATTGATTGCAATTAGTTGGCAAGTCACCGGTTACCAACCGAAAAGTACCAGTTTAAGGGTACGTACCGTAATTAGCAAATTGTTTGTGGTTGCAAATTTTGCGTTCCGAAAATAACATATTCCTGAAAAAGTTGATATTTACGGAACAAGATTATTGAAATTTGGTGGTTTCAGCAGCTACCACAGTCATCACTATAAAAACATGATGCTTTCTGGTTGATGTAATTATTGCTGCTTAGAAGTTAGGTTATAGCACAGGTTATAGGAACCATGCACATGCGAATCCAGTGCCACCAATGACCATATTCTGCATTAGTGGTATGAAAATACGAGTTGTTTCAAATTATTAGCGTACATTTGAATTTGAATATTGTAATGTATTTTCGTTCCAGGAAGTTCAAGTATTATGTACTACAATCGTAAATTGTCATAAGAGTGATATTCCCATGCAATGAGTCTCAAGAAATATTTTCATATCACTAATTCACAAATCACCTCGTCAGGCGGCGCTGAACGCAGAGATATGCATGGCATCTATAAAACTGAATACTCATTTTTTAAATGGAAAACATGGTGAAATGTACTTTATTTATTATATATTTTTGATTTTTCATTAGAAATATAATAGTTTATAATTACATGTAAAATTTTGTCACTAGAAATGATTTATAATGCATAGAAATAATAACAATATGTAAACAGTTTGCAACCATTTTGTCTTAAGTGTTATAAATTGTATTTCAAGTAAAAATAATTTTTAAAAATAAGTTGTCCGCAAACTTTTGGTTATGTTAACACCAACTAAATCGTCGACCGTCCCGAAATTATTCAGTAACCGATAACAAACACAAATAACCTTCAAAAAATCACAACCAACCATTTGATTACTATTTGTTATTTACGGTAGAGTGAAATCAATTAGAGAAGAACCGATGTGTCATCCAAATTTGTTAGTTTTCACGTCAGCAACTGCTGATGGGACAAACTTTATAGTAAACAATGAAACTACGTAATGATTACAATTCGCGTGCAGCAAGAAACACCAAAACACCTCTTTCTTATCGCAAAGACTTGTACGAACGTATTACGTGTGAGGGTCTTCTCTATTTAATTTACCTCTACATACCCTAAATTTCTGTGCTCGGTTTGACATTGGTCACGTTCAACCGGGACAGCGCTGAGACAGCGATCGCTTTGAACGCCTTACTGACTTTTGCGCTGCGGCTTTGCTGTGACAGCGGTCGCCATTTTCCTCAGCAAAATTATTTGCGCTGTACGTCCGCTTGATTACTCAGCGAATGTGATTATTTTGAAATCGTAAACTGTGTCGTAAACAAAAGCCAGAAAGTGCGAAATTTTTTAAATAGCTTTGGATATTGAAAGAACTATGCTGACTTCTTTGTCTGCTGCGTCTAAGTTAACAACTGCAAAACGTCTTCGTTGTTTTTTACTAGTGGAAATACTATCGCTACATCTGTCAATTAGAGAAACTAGGTCGTTCAGCCGCTCACAGCTGCTGTAACTTAGCAAAAAGCAATTGCTGTCTCAGCGTTGTTCTGGCTGAACGCGCCCATTATTATTGAAATTATAAAAAATTGTATTAAATGTTCAGGTACAAAATTATTTAAAAAGAAAAAAACATAAAAACCTCGAAATATTTTTACTAACTAAAAGATAATAAAAAACTTTTTTTTGTTAATAAGAAAACGTTATGTTATTACTTAAAAATGTCGAATGTAAAATGTCACCTGTGTTTAAACTTTCTGACTCTGACAGTGGTCATGTTCATCACATCTTAAAATATAAGAATTTATGGTGCATACTAAAACAGTTTAGAATTTACAGGTTAAAAATATGAACACTGAACTGACGTTTTCAAACCTGTACCACAGAATACTAATCTAAACAGAAGCGTCACTTGAAAAGGAGGTTAATAATTAGAAAGAGTAAGAAGTGCACTACCAGTTTAAATGTCTTTCGTGTCCACTCGGCAACACTCGCGCGTTTCCTTCGACGCCTTGCTTGAAGGCGTAACGCGAGAGAGAAAAAAGAATGCGTTATCCTCGAGTTAACACAGGATGGATACATTTGCCTATGCAGAAGCATGGCGGAGTAAAATTTCGTAACGAGAACTACCCAAGTGCGACCTAGTAAGAGTCAAGAGAAAATTTTGATAATAATTATAATTGAATAACATTTACAGTAAAAATGTCTGAAATGAGCGATAAACGTGTAGCAGAGAAAAGTAAACGGGGTACCGCTTGTGCTTATTAGGGTTGCGAGTACAAATTTTATTCGAAAAATATGGAATATTAGGTGCATGAAAATAGGTCTGTTTCTGCAGCGTTCCGGACTAGTTTGAAACTGTTAAATATATTCGCCCGTCGAATTAATTACCGCTTTTAAGAGTTGCGTTAAATGTGAGACTTTGTACGGCGCATGGTTCTGGCCACGTTCTGGCAGTTTCGGATCAATCAGGGACTGCTGCAGAAG
This sequence comes from Dorcus hopei, assembly GCA_033060865.1. Classification (NCBI taxonomy): domain Eukaryota; kingdom Metazoa; phylum Arthropoda; class Insecta; order Coleoptera; family Lucanidae; genus Dorcus; species Dorcus hopei. The sequence goes on along the minus strand of CM065425.1, from coordinate 69,660,539 downwards.
CAGACCTAAAGATATTCTGAGTGCGCACGAATGCCACAAGTGGAATTCGCTTTAAAATTAATAGCGTAGATTATAATCCCATTTCCACCTCATCTCTAAATATTTTCAAAGCACGCACGCAGCATCTCTACTGCACTACTGATTTCAATGGCCAAGGTCATCGGCAGGTTGTGCGATAGATCAAAGGTGCCGCCTCGAGTGATGCTTCTGTATAGATTAGTATTCTGTGCCTGTACTTTAGTTTAAGTTTATTTTTGTACAGTTTGTTTTGAAATATAATAAACATTTTAATAAATCAAATCGAATCGAATGTTAAATTTTTTTTCTTATTATTAGATTTTGCGAAAAAGCACTAGAAAATTTATTTCATTTTTTTAAATAATCACTCGATCTGGGGATAAATCATCACCTCTGGCAACACTGTTGAGAACTTACTTCACTATGCTCAATTCTATACAGTCTTCTAATTTCTTGGCCTGTTCACTTTTTGTTTGATTCTTTCAATTCATTTCAATTGTACTCTCTCAGATTCTCATCTTACGCACCATTAGAGTTTCTGACTTTACTCTTTGAGCTAAAAAATATTTTATTGATATCTCCATTGGTATATACATTTTATGTTTGTGTTCCTTTATATAGCTTTATCATAAAACAGCATAAAGGAGTGCAATGACGTAAGTGCACTTAAGTTTAAGACATGCCGTCCAGAGTTCATGGTAAGAGTTGATAAAAAAATTAAAAAACCACTCGGTATTTATTAAAAGCACGGAAGTAGAATGGGTTGCCTATTTTCAATGTTTAAGGCGTCGCGATTTTAAATAAGGTTTTAAAACATCCTGTATTATGTTACTTAAGGAATGTAGTGCAATTCTTTGGATATCTTTCCATATACAGCGAAGCTGTGGTTAATTAATTATAAAGACGTCCGATTAAATAAATTTTATTTAATTTTGAAAAAGCTTTGTCATTTTTTTTTAAGTATAAACTGCATGGGTTTATAGAGGATTTTTATAATTTTTCTAAAGTTATTAATTAGAAAGTTTTATGTTTATGCACCAAGGTGAAATTCACGTTGGCGTTTGCCTAAGATATCAAGGAAGTCGGAAGGCATTTCCGGTTAAAATTGCGCTATGAAAAAATTAATTTCGCGCGGGTGTTCGTTCCACAATGCATTTGGCGCGTTCTAAACTAATTATTAATCGATTCGCAACGTGGAAGAAATAACGTGACCCTGCTTTTTTCGAAGGTGCGATTTCATTGTCGCGCGGAGAACGAGTGAGGTTGGTTTTGCAATGCTTAGGCGCAAAAAAAGGGTCCTTGAGAAAGAACCTAGTATCTAAGTATGCGATATTACTAAAATTAATGAAAAACCGCGAGCGCGAAGGTATTTCTTATTAATCGTTATTATTACCCGCAGGTGCAGCTGCGAATAATTAGAATCTGGGGCATTCCCATTTCGACATGTAGGAAGCTTCCTTAGGTTTATTGTGCAAGTGGTAATTTGTGTCCAATGCAGGCAAAACGTCACGTGTTTTGAACGTGACATTGCGAATCGAATTCAAATTATATTGGCCATTGTTACCAGGCCAGAAATTAACCTGAAGAAATTTACAGGGGATGACTAAAAGATTTTTTCATTTGTTGAAGTCCGTTAAAAAAAAAAGCCACTTTCATATTTATTTTCTCGTATACAAAAAAGTACTATAAACTGTTTCAGTTAACACTAACATATTTTACGTGAAATTGGTAGAACTGAAATCTGTTGCTGACATTTGAAATGTCAATCTTAAAAGTTTGGTTATACTAGTCCTTTTTTAAAATAGTTTCGAAGGTGCGCTATTTGAGTAGAATCTTTAGAATTCTTTTTGTCAAAAAGATTCTTTCACTTGTCTATTTTTTTTAATCGATCACATAACCTATATGCAGAAATTTATTGCCAACTTAAACAGTTTGTCTTGATCACTTTGCCACAGTGTAAGAATAAGGTGCATTCGACATCACACTCGGACTCTGGCAACACTATCTAGAAAAAAAAATAGTGTCCCGTTTTTCATGCTCCCCACTGTACCATCAAATCAAGAATTTTCTTTGACGTAATAATGCCAAATCAAATCTGCAAGAAATCTACATTTTTTCATTCATTCTTTTCTTCTTTACTTACAGTTGGTTTTGTGACACAAATTCTTTTCTTCCTCGCTCAGGGGCTTATGTTGAAAGTTAGTACATTTATATTAAAATGTACATTAAAAAGCTTCTAATTTTGCAAGTACTTGTTCAGAGCAGTGAAGAGCAGCGCCATCTATTGTTTAGTAGAGGAACAATTTCAAAACATGATTTTCTGTTTCTGAAAGAAAGTGTTTTCGAATTTTTCAAATGTTCTCCTGTTATAGCACAGAATAAATAATACACAGAAGAGACACTGGCGCTGTTGCGGGGATGCAGCCGTTGACCTTGAACAGATTTCCCTTTAAATAGGTTTCGCCGCGAAATTTAAAGAGGAACGAAACTGCACTTTTTCGCGAAAGCGATCAAAGCTGCACAATTTATAGAATATAAAATTAATAGAATATTAAAAATCATGCTTCGTCAGTATACAACACAAACACGGAATTACAATTTATTCGCTTAAATAAACATAACCCATAGACAAAACAGTACTGACATAACCACAACAGCAGCATAGCGTGGCATAGCTATGCGAATTTGGCTGATAATACTCGATGTCCATTTAAACTGGTTTGTCTATGTATCTCTCTCAGAAATGCATGCCTTGTCTAATGGCCCTATGCACAGACAAATCTCAAGGTGGACTTGATACTTAAAGCTAACTTCATATCAAATTGTGCGCCGTATAGTTACATTGTTCAAAGTAAAGGTTTACTTTGGCTTAAGTTTAAAGATTTGTCTGTGCATACAGCCATAAGTGTCGCCTCTGGTATTACTCTGTTGTTATAGACTCTAGTTATAGTGAATAGGCCCCTAGCAAGCTACCTGGTGGCGCCGCCTGGTGGAGGTTGCGACATAAATTGTAGGAAGCGACTTGAAACGTTATATCCATTTATATCATTTCGAAGAAGATTTGAATGTGCTTGCTAGTATTTTCTCGATTTGTTTTAAAGTATGGAAGGTAAAGATCGTTCTCGTAACGTGCTCGTAACTCCAGTGATAGTACTGAGAGTCAGCTGACAGCAGTGTTGCCAACCCTGATACGACCGTTTTCCCTACCTTTTCCTACATAAACTTACAGCTAGTGGCGCTCGTGACGCCGTTTGCTACTCGCCTATAGCAACGCCATATATTGTATAGTGGAGGAACACTTTGAAAATATTATTTTTATGTTCCTGCCATTTTCAGTTTCACAATCTTACTCTAGATTAAATTTTAAGGAATTGTTTTCGAATTTTTCAAATACTCTCCTGTTACGGTGAAAAGCAGCGCCACCTATTGCATTAGTGGACGAACTATTTCATCCTAATCACATTGGGTGCGTTCCGAATTAACGTCGGGCGTACAACTTTTTACCTCGCGCATAATTTTCCCATATAAAACTCATGCGCGAGGTAAAAAGTTGTACGCCTGACGTTAATTCGGAACGCACCCATTGTTTTATTATTTCCTGCCATTTTCAATTTTACATTCTTACTCTGGATTGAACATTAAGAAAGTGTTTTCGAATTTTGCAAATACTGTTCAGTTACTGGTACACCATCTGTTGTGTAGGGGAGGAACAAATTCGTCACAATCGCGTCATTTTCATTTTGTATCACTTCTAGTTTTACAATCTTACTCTCGATTGAACCTTAAGAAAGTGTTTTCGAATTTTGCAAATGGTCTTCAATTGCAGTAAAGTCCCCTGAGAAAGATAAAGTACCGCAATTACCGCCATTTTGAGTCAAAATAAGCGCGCCAAATTTGAAATCATATTACCTGTTATGTTCATTTTTAAATTTGCCCGTTTAGTTCGATTCACAATGGCGGTAATTGCGGTACTTCATTTATCTAGGGACTTTAAGTTGCAGTGAAGAACAGTGCCACCTATTGTATAACGGAGAAACTATTTCACTACACTCACGTGATTTTCATTTTCGGCCATTTCCAGTTTTACAATCTTGCTCTAGTTTAAACTTTAAGAAAGTGTTTTCGAATTTTGTTACAGTAAAGAGCAACGCCATCTATTGTATAGTAGATGAACAATTTCGTTACAATCACACCGTTTTCATTTCGTGCCATTTCCAATTTCACAATCTGACTCTCGATTGACCTTTCAGAAAATGTTTTATTTTTCGATTGTAGCGACGCTTTCTGTATAAAAAAGAAAAATAGTTTCCTTAGCTTTTTTCTTTCTTTTTCGCTCAAAGCACAGTATAAGTAATTACCCAGTAGCGTCACTTAAACGTCAATGTCAAAAAAAGCGGCCATTCTGTTTGATGCCCTTATGGAAATGTAATGCAATTTGCAAATCGGTAGGTATCAAACAAAATGGCAAACATGACAGTTATACTCGAATGACGCTACTATGTAGATTCTTATACTGTGCTCGAAAGTTTCACGTTAAAAGTTTTTATTTTCATGCTCCTTTTCCTGTACGTTTAATAGTTTATCTTAAAAGTTTCAAATTTTGTTGATTCTCTTTGATTGCAGTAGAGAATTAGCAGCGCAATCTGTTGTAGGGTTTGGTAATGATGTGATCAAAAGAATTCCCTAAACTTTAAATTGGATAGTAAATGTGTTTTCCATCGTAAGAAAGAACACAAAACAGATTAAGCGAGAAAGTTGGTATTAAACGGTGGTTGGTGAGAATTTCACGTGAAGTTAGTTGGCTACTGAAAAAACAAAACACATTCTTTTTTTGTTTTATGCGACAATTTAGTATTAATTTACTTTGCCACACTTTAAGTATCTATGTACATAGTAGAAACACTCGAGTATAACTGTCACATTTGCCATTTTGTTTAATACCTACTGATTTGCAAATTACAGTTCTTGTAAACTTCCAGCCAACTTTCGTTATTAGTGACGTTAAACCAGTACCAACTGAACTCAAGATGTAACGTATGATGTATTCGTTGAAATTTAGTAACATTTTGTTACTACAAGTTTTTGAAGATGACAATGTTGCCACCGCTTCAATTATCACTAACGTCAAATGTGTATGTATAAATATACAACACGTACAGCCTCAATCAAAACTAATGAAGCGTTCAAAACCGAAACGCTGTAGTTAGAGAGCGAAGATACCGAGTGAGATGAAGCCTTATGGCGAACCAATGTTTCCGAAGTCCGAAGACCCACCCACAACACGTTGCTCTCTCTCTGACCAGGCACCGTTGCACTCTGACTACAGCGTTTCGGTTTTGAACGTTTCATTACTTTTGATTGAGGCTGTACAGTAGCGGACAATAAAATCCGGGCAAGCCATTTGCACAATGTAAACATGACTTCAATATTTTTGACGTTTAATGCATGTCACTAGTAATTCTGACGTTTAATTCAAATCTTATTTTTTATTTTGACAGAAATATAACCTCAATAAAAGCCTGATTTACCAAATTTGTCGAAATATGCATGAGATGTCAAATTCTTGCCCGGATTTTATTGTCCGCTTCTGTACATAATCTATACACCGCACCGTCAACCACCGATCATAATATGTAAACACTTATAATACTTGACAACATTGTTATAGCATTACGTCATAAATATGAATGACGAAAGTTGGCTGGAAGTTTACAAGAACTGTACATTACATATTTGCATATATGGGTGTGTCAGGTATCAAACAATATGGCGTTTTTTTTATACTGACGTTTAAGTGTCGCTACTGTCGACTTTGCTGTAGATAACTGAGCGCGTTCAGCTAAACTCATCGCTGGCTCCTAAATTCGTTGTTAGGACGTCATGCTTTAAATTTACAGCTACCGTGCATCATACATACACTGAAAGGGAAAAGAGGACCACCTTTGTCTTCATAGTCATCATACATCACCGTCAAAGCTGCATTTCAAGGGTTAATGGTTCTGTAATGTAAGTTCCATGGATTCGATAGTTCCCCTGCCCAGCCAAATCAAGATTGTTGGTAAAAAAGAACTCGGTTTGTATATTGATTATTTTATGACAAAGATCACCACGAAATGACAGAATTAACTGAAGTAATTTTATATTTTGTAAGGATTGTAAGAGTTAAACAAAATCACTAGATTTGTCACTAAAATGTTGATGAAATCATTAAATTTTCGAACTCACTAAAAGTTATCTGAAATTTCAACAGGAAATCACCAGATCTAGTGAGTTAGGCATGGCCTAGCGAACAAGTGAACGCTTGTATCCTTTTTTACAATATAGTTATTTCTGTCCTGCCTCCGCTTTCTTTTTTCAAGTTTCAAGTTTCAATGAAACGATCGGTATGTATCCTGAATCTTTTTCTGTGTTAATTTAAATTTTTGATTTTCTTAAATGATTCCGTCTGCATGCAATGACGAATCTAGAAAAACTTAAAAAAGGAAGACAACCTAACGAAGTGAATTTTTTTAAGTCGCCACTATTTGCATCTTCTTTTGGTTTCGTATTTTCTTAGTTTTGTAATTTCATTTTTGTCGGATTCTGTAAAGCATCAGAGAGCCCAGATTTTGTAAGTTTCATACTCCGCTGTAATTTTGCAAGTAAATTAAATAGACCCCCCCTTTTGGGTCAATACAACGTAAAGAAGTTGCAAACAAATGACATTTTGTTGAATGCGAAATAGATATCTGAGAAAACCCGGTTTATCCAAGGCGGTTTATTATTATAAAGTCGATGGGAAAATCAAATGAACGTGAATCAGGCGAGAAGAAACTTTTCCACTTGCGGTTCTAGAAACGACCTCATCTACAACTTTTTCTGGTTCCATTCATTTAACTATTATTTTTAAAAATTTTCGATTTTTACCGTGCAATCATTATTTAAGCAATTAATTATTTGTGAGCCCGGTTCATTCCGCTTGTTTATTTATAAACATTCGGAGTCTAAAGAAAGAGAGTGAAATGGGAAATAAAATAAAAAGCAAGGATAATTAGGGTTCATTGATAGGCGGAGTTAATCAATGTCGTGACGTCACCCGTGCAAAGTAATAAAACAGCCGATCTAGATCTTTATGTACAGTGGTACTTACACATTCAAGTGGCATCTTGATTATTATTGCATTCAATTCGAAAAGGTACTTCACTTAATTCAAACACAACTCGAGCAAAGCCAAAGCAAAACGTGCGGCTTTCTCTTTCATGTTTCTTTTTTTTTTTCGAAACGAAACAAGAAACGCGCAAAATTAATAATCATTCAATTGTTCTGATTCTAATCTGTGTGGCCAGTCGAATCATTTTGTGTTTCTCTATCTATAGACGGAAGGTGAAGAAGACATGAAGGAGATTACGAAGAATGGTATCTGCGACGAGGATAAAAAGCTCGTGCCTTGTTGTAAGGGTGAGTTCCTTTTTAATTAGCCGAGTTAATTGCGTTCATTCATAAAAGAGAAAAGATGCGCGTGGGCCAATTTCCGTTTCGAATTACCGACGTCATGATTCTTCGCAATCGTTTTTGTTATTCAGTTACACAATTAATTGTTGCAAAACGCTTAGAAAATAATTTGCGTATTATTAAAAAAAGCAATACAATAAAGAAATCCGCATACCACACAAAAAAACAGTCGAATGACTACCGAGTTTGACACTTGCTCGGATGTACAGTCGTGAACAGCTAAAAGAAAACGCTCGGAAAATTTGTTTAACACTAACGCGTAATAGAGTCGAATAGGGTGGAATTTGGCGCTTTTCGTCCTCTTTTAACTGTTTAACAGTATACCAGTAAATCGTTTCTTTTCTTATAGTGAGAGTTCTATGTGAGAAATAGAATTTTTCATGTAATACTATTGGCGATAAAGGGGATGATAAACAACACACTCAAACTGGAACGCCTTATTTTTATTAAAATATAAGTAGTGCTCGTGCTATTTATTTTACGTCTTAATAGCTAATGCCCCGAGATATTCCCCCACTCCTCCAACCGCGTAGGATGCGAAGGTGGCGCTAATCTGGTGTACGTTTCGTGTACCTCTCTTATAAAATATTTCTGATAATACATGTAAAGATTCATAGTGGATCTTTCAAATTCAACCCTCTGCTTTTCACTAATTTGTAAGACGAGTGACGAAAGAAAAGAACATCCAGTAAGTCCGTCGCAGCCGCATTCTCCGGTATAGAATGGATGCTCGAGCACAAGATTTTTGTTCGTTTTAGAATTACATGTTCTGTGTAATCAAGTGAAGTGAAATTTATTAAAAATGATCAATAAGACTTAATTATTTCAGAAAAGAAGTCGTCTAGATGACCTTGAAATTCATTCACTTAATGTTGTCGAGCGAAAGAAAGTCTAGGAGGCCTTGAAATTTATTTTTCAAAAAATTAAATGTTGGTAACACCAGGTCTATTTGATAGCTCTGCACTTTTTATACTTTTAACACCTTTACTATATTTTTCTCATTCCTACTTATGTTATGTCGTATACATCGCACTCTCTCAGGAGCGGTTGGTGCAAAAAGTGCAGAGCTATCGAACAGGCTTACCATTATCGACGGAGATCTTGCATTTGACAGTTTGAGGTTATGTTTAAAATTCGGAAGTAATTTTCAACAATGGGTACGTGTATTGTGTTCCGTGTATGTATTACTAAAATCAAAATGGTAGTTTAGGTAATTGTTTAAAAAAAAAACATAACCTCAAACTGTTAGATATGGCATGGCACATTGACAATATCTTGACGTCATTCTTAAACTTTTAACAAATGAATTTCATGGCCTCCTCAGACGACACTTTTTTTCCTCGATTTTACAATAAATCTGCATTTTTTAGGCACACACAAAAGTCTCATTGAAATATGAGACAAAAACACAAGTGAAAACCAGATGATTGGGAAAAAAGATCGTCTAGGTGACCTTGAAATTTATTTTTAAAAGAACTCTGTTGGCAACACCGTCGTCGCTCAATGTTTTCGAGCAAAAGAAAGTCTAGGAGGCCTCGAAATTTATTTAAAAAGAAAGAATGTTGGTAATACCATTATTATTGATTGACGTTTTGTGTTTGACAGTTTGAGGTTATGTTTAATATTCGTTATTATATTCGATTTATTACCTTTCGGAAGTAAATTTCAACAATGAGTATTTGTACATATTGTGTATTATTGAAATGATATACTGTCAATGTCTTGACGTCATCTGTAAACCTTTCAAAAATAAATTTCATGGCCTCCTTAGATGACATCTTTTTTCCTCGATTTTACAATAAATCTAGATTTTTAGGCACACACAAAAGTCTCTTGAAATATAAGACAAAAACACAAGTGAAAACCAGATGATTGTGGAAAAAAGGTCGTCTAGGTGACCTTGAAATTTATTTTTAAAAGAACTCAGTTGGCAACACCATCGTCGCTCGATGCTTTCGAGCAAAAGAAAGTCTAGGAGGCCTTGAAATTTATTTAAAAAGAAAGAATGTTGGTAATACCATTATTATTGACTGACATTTTGTGTTTGACAGTTTGAGGTTATGTTTAAAATTCGTCGTTATATTCGGCTTTCGGAAGTAAATTTCAACAACGAGTATTTGTACATATTGTGTATTATTAAAACATAACCCTCAAAATGTTAGATGTGACATGATATACTGTCAATGTCTTGACGTCATCCGTAAACCTTTTAAAAATAAATTTCGTGGCCTCCTTAGATGATATCTCTTTTCCTCGATTTTACAAGAAATCTGCATTTTTAGGTACACAAAAATCTCGTTGAAAGAAAACAAAAAAAAATTGTCTTTTTGTTTTAGCTTATGACCTTTACATCATTAAATGAAAAAATGTTTTTAATTTTTTTCGTCTTTCTTCAACTCGGGGAAAATATTTGTCAGGCATAAAAAACCTAGAAAATATTAATAACTCTGTCGCCCTCTCTTGGATCCTGATGCATGAACTTATACCGGTTGTTTCACTAAGCTTAGAAAAAAAGGCGAAGACAAGCTATACAGGGTGTTCTTCAAGTTCGTACAAAAAATTTGGTAACAGATACTCTCACAAATGCACCAAAATTAAAACGAAAAAAAAAATCAAAAAATGCATACCAATATCCGGCAATTCCTAGACGCAACGGACGGTGGCCTTCACTCACAAAGTGTTCGAAGTTCTCCCCAGAGAACATACCTGCCCACAGATTGATCGAAAAGCGTCGTTGAAAACTACGGCGCAGCATTGCATGAGGATTTTCTTCTGCCCACACATGCATGTTGTAAAAATTAAACATACCATCCCTTGTAAACATTGATTCGTCGGTGAAGAGAATGTTATTAACAAAGTTCGGATTGTCTGTCTGTTTCCGGAGTAACCACCGACAAAATCGCATGCGCTGGAGGTAATCTGCGGGCATCAGAGCTTGCACTCTTTGAAAATGGAACGGGTATAATTGTTGCTCACGAATAATTCGCCAAACAACACATTTCCCGTATCCCTTGCTCGCTGCACAACTGACACAAAGGATCTGCTATTTGGCAAAGGGCGATCTGGGTAACGATGTGCATACATACGTCTTGCAGCCAACGCAATTTGACCACATTCGCCGTAAATTAAAATCCATATGTCCACGATAACACTATTGGAAAATTCGGCCATGTTTTCAACACTGTTATCTACAACTGACAACTAACCCACTTAAACAGCTGATGCTGAGATTACGTAATTACGTAATAAAAATAAGCCAGGGATTATCAAACTCTTTCATCGTTCGCCGAAAATGTTAATTACCTCTAATATTTATTAATCAATTGTTATACAAGAACTGCTTCATTCTAGCAATTTTAATATCAACTTTCACTAGTTTCATTTTTTGTATGAAATTAAAAAACACCCTGTATTATAAGACGACGATGCAAAACGCGAGATTTTTGTTCGTTTGCTAAGCCCCGCCTGCTTCGCGATGCTTTCAGGCTACGCCGTCAGATAAAGAAAAGTAATTTAGATTTTCAACACAAAATGAAACATACCGTATGCATTTGAAGACGAATATATACATATACATTTTTTTTACTTAAAAGAGGAACTTTTATTTGAATGAATATTAAAAAAAAAACAGTACCCTTCATATTTTCATTATATTTTCACTTCAAATGTTTATTCTTCGAAAGTTTACATAGATGGAGTTAGGTACTTACATACAAGTTGTCACAATTCTATATTAGACAAGTAATGTCTTAGAAACGATATAATTATGAGATGAAGGTGATCGTCTATATACAGGGTGTAACTTAACGATTGAAAAAAGATTGAGTGGTGATTCCTCGGCTGATTTTAAATAAAAAGTTTCTATGAACGTGTAGCTTAAAATGCTTCGTTTTCGATGTACAAGGTGATAAAGTTCCTCAAAATTGCAACGAATGAAACTATTCAAAATAGTCCAGGACTTACTTTAATTTTTAAGGTTTTTAAACAATTGAAGGGATATAAGTGCCAATTTAAAAAAAAATTAAGGGATTTTTCTGTAAGTTGCTGTCACTCATCACAAGTATGCACCAGATAGTTGTTTGTTTGATTGGAACCCCGAACGTTTTTCTTAAATATCTCAGAATTAAGAAATTTGTACTTAGACCCTTTGGTATGTCACCCCTTCAATTAGTTTCATTCGATTATTGCGGTAAATTTAAAAAAGCCAAAACAAAAATTAAACTTTATCGCCCTGTATATTGAAAGCGAAGCGTTTTGGGACACATGTTCACTTTTACTTAGAATTAGCTCAGGAATTACCTCTTCAATTTTTTTAATAATCATTCAGTTACACCCTGTACATACTGATCAATATTAAAAAAAAATATTGTCTCGAAAATCAAACTTTACACAGCTATTGCTGAAATATGAAATATCACAACATATTTCTGTATTTAATTTAACAAGGACGATATTTTATGGATACCCTGCGAAGATTTTTTTTTTTTAGAAATTTATTTACTACTGTGCAACGTAGAGGTTTCAAAATCCGTCATTTTCATTCGACTTTCGCTTCAAATATTTACAGGATTGTCATATATACAGGGTATCCCGATTCTATTTACTAGTATATAAACTAATACCTTAAGAACGCGTTGAGTTGAAATACAAAAAAGACGTTTCAACGAAAATTTATTAGGCCAAAAAGAATTCGTTTAGAAGTGGTGTCCGCGGTGCTAATATATTTTTGTCCGATCTTTTATCGACACCCTGTATATATTTCCGAGACGATCTTTTTAGAAATTTATTTACCACTGTCCAGTGACACCCTGTATATATTTTCGAGAGCGTTTTTTTTTTTAATTTATTTACCACTGACCACTGGCAACGTGGAGGGGTTTCAGAATCAAGGACATTCGTCATTTACACTTCAAATGTTTTCAATATGGTGACACATACAGGGTGCTCCGATTCTATTTAAACAAACAATATCTTAGGAACAATTCTAAAAACATTGATAAATAATTGTTAGGCCAAAAAAAAATATAATAAGTAGGTAGTGCTGCGCTAATGCATTTTTGTGCGAAATTTTATGGACAGCCTGTATATATTTTCAAGAGGATTTTTTTAAATTTATTTATACTGTCCAACGTGTGCAACGCTGCAACGTGGGAGTTTCAAAATAAAGAGCGTTCGTCATTTTCACTTCAAGTGTTTACAAAAGATGGCGATATATACAGGGTACCCCCGATTCTGCTCAGACAAACAAAGAAGAACGTTTCGTTTATAAATTGTCAGGTTTAAAAAATGGTATCCGTGTTGCGTTAATGCATTTTGGTTTGTGCTCTAAATTCTAAAGATGTAATGAAGTTAAAATTGAGCTGCGCAAATAGAAACTTAAAGTGTCGTCGATTTTAGTAAAAGAGAAACGGGGGCGAAAGGAAATGAGCTCTCGGTGTGAAGCTCTTAACTCGCTCGCTTCATTCCTGCCGGGCGTTCCTTGCACTTTTGATTTTGACGGCCCTTTACGCCCAAGAACTTTCAATTTCCTGATTCAAACCGCGCCGTTGTTTGTTCATTCATAACTTCAGTTCCAGTGTTAAGAGCTTAATAACCTGAGTTTACGATTTTTCTTTTCAATATTTACTTTAATTTGGTACATATACAGGGTCATTCACGTAACACGTAACAGTTAATATCTCAGGAAGTACAAGTACAAGTTGTTTGGTTGATATACGAGCCCCGTCTCAGTGAAGTTGGCCCAACTATGTATTCAAAATATGGAAACTGAATATAATGTTACAATAAGAAAAATTTTCTGAAGAAAAAATCTTTGTTAGTTGGGCCAACTTCACTGAGACGGGGCTCGTATAAGGTATTTTCCATGTGGAATCAAAAGCTCTATTAAGTCGCGGTGTCAAATATGCCTTTTCACTTCCGGTTTAACAGGAAGTATATGCAACTTTTGTTTTTCAAACAGAATAGTATATTTTCTAAATTTCTATTTAAAAGCAATTTCTCTCGTGGAATCAGAAATATGTATAACACATGTAGGGGGAAAAAAATTAAAACATTAAAAATATTGTATCACAAAATCTTCTAAGCGGACACTAAATCGCGCAACAATACACTTTACGTTTCGCAGTCGAACGACTGCGAAACGTAAAGTGTATTGTTGCGCGATTTAGTGTCCGCTTAGAAGATTTTGTGATACAAATTTCATCGGACAAGAACCAACTGTAAATATTAAAAATATTGAATTTTTTAGTATATAGTGGATCATGAAAATAACAGAAGTGATTGCAATAACGAGCAAAGCACTTGTCACTTTTGTCATGTGACAGATCTTCGGATCCGAACACCTGCAAACTATTATTTCTTGTGGACAGTGCTGTAACATAAATATCTAGTTACAAGTATCTAGATACTTTCAGTGCATCGGATTATGTAACTAATTACATTGCAATACTTGGTATTTGTAACCGCATTTAGTTACACTTAAGTATGTATCTGAGCACAGATACGCAGATACACATTTTTTAAATAAGAGTTTTTATTTCACTTTGGTTTCTGCGAATATTCCTTTTCTAATACCAGAACGCTTGAACGTTGCTCGTTCGTTGTATGATTGTATATGTCAAGTCGGGAGACTGCAGTAACATATTTACCAAAATTCAAGGTCAAATATTTAAAAATAACTAATTTACAGAGTAACAAATTTTGTCATTCTTAGCGATAAATTGTCACTATCATAAACTTTAGGTCAATAAAACCCTACATTATTTTCATCCACTCAGCATGAGCTATTTATGTAGTGTTCCATTTAAAAAAAAATACAAAGTAGTGTTGCCACACTCTTACGGGACACTCTGTAAATGTTTAAATTATTTTAGATTGTGCATCTGACCCATATGTACGTTAATGCATACACAGATTTTAAACGTATTGAACAGTAACGTCACAATGTTCCACTCACGCACTGCTGGCCCATCCTTTATATGTACAGGGTGACTGTTAATTATACCGACAAATTGAAACCACGATAAGAAGCGAAGTCCGAGAGTATGGGAAAAATATTGAAATTTTTTTTCTACTTTAGTTTTCGAGAAATAATTAATCAAAAATTAGTCCCAAAATGACGATGCGGCCCTGCTTAAAAAGTCGAGAAGCAGACGAAGGAAATAAATACTCCCATAAAAATTTTTTGTAGTTTTATGATACGGCACGCGGCCTGCCTGCGTGAACTTGACCTTTTAGTGGAATTTAGTGTCACCCAAGTTTAAATTAAATCTACTTGTCTCTACTTACCACGGTTCCAGGCGACAAGTCTGCCGATACTTAGATCAGCTGTGCCCCTGCTAGCTACACTGGAAATGGGGGCAGGTTATCTTACGGTGGTAAACTTATAAAGGGCACCAGAAGACGATTTAAAAAAGCAACTAATCGTAATTCGACTGGTCGACGTCTCCAATCGACCAGGTCGTGCAGAAATAAGAAACACACTAAATAGAGACGAGACTATTACCCACTGTGTGTATGAAAGTAGAAATTAAAATAGTAATTAAAGTTAACACAGTTTATTACACAAAAGAAATGAAAACGATATACACTTTTAATAAACACTTACAATTGGCTGCTTATTTTAAACTCAAATTAATCAACGTAAGCGCAACGCAATTCGTGTTTCGTGATTCGCACTCTCGGTTTAATCCTCACGAGTAAATAGTAAATTTATCAACCGATAAGTCCGCAAACAAGGGAGTAAAATTAAAACCTAACCTTGAATTAGCGCATTCAGATGTCCGTCAAAGCACAGTCTACATACAATCTGTTCACTTGGCGTCGGTACCTTTGATCTTTGTGTCTTCAATGCAACCACTGCGCATTCCTCCGTGTGTTGATTCTTACGTGGCGCAAATAATTTAAATTTAAAATCTTGCAGTATTTGCAGTTGCCCGAACGTGCCCGAACCAAGCCGGTAAACCAAACTACGAATAGAAACAGCGAGACTACTGCGCATTCATCCCCGAGTTTCCAAGAATTTTGTACGCGAAACTAGCGCCAGTGACAAGACTGTATGTAGACTGTGGTCAAAGTCAGTGACGTCAATCGACGCGCAGGGGCCGGTGGTAACCGGTGGTGAATCGTAACGCCCTCTACCAACCGCAGGGTGCGTCAATGAGCTGGCCCGTTCTGGATACGCTTAGATCAAGATGGCGGCTCAGGTTTTCTCAATCGGATCTCGATACGACTATGGGCAGGAGCGCCCCCGGAGAACTAGGCCAAAAGATCAGGTCTAATAGCCTGCGCTGAAACTTGCGCCCAAATAGAAGAGCCAAGTAGGAAAAGCCTGAGAGAACTGTAGCCTCAGGCTTGGTACGGAGATTAAAACTACCTCCAATCGTTGTTCGGCAGTGTCGAATTATTTTCCAGCAAAGCTGCGATTGATTTCTTCTCCAAATAAGCAAGGAATCCGTTAATTTTATCACACGCGAAAAGACACGTCCTTACGGCACAATGCTCGATCAACAAGAGAGAGCGACCAGGCTGCAAAATGAAGCAGGCCGCTTCGACGCGTAGGAATTACCAATGGCAGACGGCCTGAAAGTCACATGGAGCCTTCATGACCTATCAGAGCTCACGATCTCAGTACGCAGGTTTTCCCCCCATAGCGATGTAAAGAAGGGGCATCAGGGTTGCCACGGGCGAAAACGAAATTACTAGACAGTAAATCGCCGCTACATTTTAGCGCCAAATTTAAATGTAACATTAGGTCAACGCCCACGCCTGTCGTGAAATAAATTCGAAAATATTTACTTGCCAAATTACCTGAAATAGATTATTCCAGCCAAGTGATAACAAAGTTCACATACACTTTGAACACTTGCTTTGACGAGACAGCAATAAGCATAATTGACTTCGTTTCTTTTCTTCTTCCCTTTCCAGCTAGTAAGCGAGTAATAATAAAACTAAATTAAGATGTGTGTCTAGATCATTTTCGATTGTTAATTCCTATAATTTCGTTTTGTGTGTGCGACAAAGTACGCGTCTTAACACGTCTATTACGCAAGGTCAAGTTTTTAGAGCTTTACAATGAGCGAATATCATAAAACGTTTATGACACGTCTACGCTGTGAATTTGGCGTTTTAATCTAAACATACCTACTTTTTTGGGTAAATTTATGTTTATGTAATATTTATAATTAATTACAAACTGTACAAATTTTTTCCTACATTTTTTCGTAACCTGATCGCGATTTTATCGAAAATAAAACCAACGATTGAAACAGCTTTTTTGTCTACGCGCAACACCGATCGCCGCGAATGCAATCAGCTTGCCCGATTGTCCGATTGGTTAAATACTAATTATACCAATAAACGGATCGGAATTATTTACACAATTATTTGCGAATTTGTTATCCTTATTTCGTACACAATTCCAATTATAATTATGTAAAAGAAACTTCGGTTTCCCAGCTGTGAAACTTTTAATAAAACCAATTGAGACGTGTGTCAAGGTCGCACTGTGTGCAGGCAAGAAGGTAATAAAATAATAATCATAAAATTTATAACCCCATTGTTATGCCGCAGTGCCGGAGCTTGACTTTGGGGTATTTTTTTAATTAATTATAAACTACTGGCAAGAATTTTTTAAACATTTTTCCCGTAATCTGTGACATCAATTCTCTTATGCGTTTTTTTTTTTGGAGGTATAATTGTCATTCAGCCTGTATATACATAATAATATACAGCGTGTCCCGTGACGTAATGTCATCACTTCACCTACGTGATAATCAATTCAAACTATATAAGAAACTCTAATGAAGTTTTGTTCTAGTGTAAACCATTTCAAAAATATTGGGTGTTTAATGTTTAAATTTTTATTTTTTAAATAATTGATTATTTAAAAAAAAAACATCGGAATAGCTGTTTAAAAGACATGTTTTAGTCTTACACGAACCGAGGTCTGAATGCATCAGCTCGGGACTAAACCATTTTAAGCGCCAATGAATGAGCTTTTCTCGACACACGGACCGAAATCGAAACAAATCAATCCATAATTAATCGGATTGTTTGCATTTTTTATGTGTAGATATTTTTTTTAAACCGAATCAAAAAAAGTTACCCGGCAAGCAATAGTTTTTTAAAAGCATATTTTTCACAATTTTTTTAGTTTTACTGTGGATTACGCAGTAGTTGAAATCGTACATGGACCGAAGTCGAAATAAATCAGTCCATAACTAATGGGATCGTTTGCATTTTTTATGTGTAGGTACTTTTTCAAACCGAATTTAAAAAAATGTTGGCCGGTAAACAACAGTTTTCTAAAACAATATTTTTTCACTTTTTTTTAATTGATTACGGATTACGCAGTAGTTGAAATCGTACACGCACCGAAGTCTAAATAAATTAGCTCGATGCTAGACTATTTTAAGAGCCAATGAATGAGTTTTTCTCAACCGAAGTCTATATAAATCAGTCCATAGTTAATCGGATCGTTTTAATTTTTTATGTGTAGATAACGTGCGTTCAATAAAAAAAAAACGGTCAAGTAGGCTGTAATTTTTGTAAAAAGTTTAATAAATTAGTAATAAACATTTATTTTTGCTATGTCTCTTTTGAGTTGGAGTGATGTTAGAAGAAGACATTCAAAAATAAACATTTATTACTAATTTACAAAATATTTTACAAAAAACTAAAGCGTGTTATAGCCCACTTGACCGGTTTTTTTATTGAACGCACGATATTTTTTCCAAACCCAATTTTAAAAAATGTCGCCTGGCAAACAGTTGAGAAGTTGACATTCAAAAAGGCATTTGTCCAATTCGATAAATTTTCAGGAAACATTAAAAAAATCAATATTTTAGCAATTATTGATTACTTAAAAATTTTCTTTTTAGCATTGTTTACAGTATTAATAGTGAAGGTAGGAAGCCTACTTTCCAAAAATATCTCAATATTAACAATTCAAAAATAAACACTAAAATGCAATTAAAATTGGACAAAGTGCATTTTGAATGTCAACTCCTCAATTGTTTTTTAAAAGTATATTTTTCACAATTTTTTGAATTAATTACGGATCATGCATTAGTTGAAATCGTACACGTACCGAGGTCTAAATAAATTAGCTCGATGCTAGACTATTTTAAGAGCCAATGAATGAGTTTTTCTCAACACACGGACCGAGGTCTAAATAAATTAGCTCGATGCTAGACTATTTTAAGACCCAATGAATGAGTTTTTCTCAACACACGGACCGAGGTCGAAATAAATCGGTCTACAACTAATCGAATCTCTTTTGAAGCGCGCTAGAATGTGTTTAGAAAACAACGGGGGTTATTTTGAACACATTTTGAAATAAAGTTTAAAAATTCTGAAAATTACAAAACACGTTGTATTTTTCAAAAACGGTTCGCTTTATTAAGAATTTCTTTTTAGTTTGAATTGATTATTAGGTGAACGGATAAATAATTAGACGAACTTTAAAATTTAAAAAAATAAAAAATTAAACAAACATCCAGTATTTTTGAAACGGTTTACTTTAGAACAAAACTTTATTAGAGTTTTTTTACTTAGTTTGAATTGATTATCACGTAGGTGAAGTGGTGACATTACGTCACGGGACACCCTGTATGTATGTATCTAAAAGATGCATTTATGCTGTAGCTGAATTCTGGATCTAGTTACTTTTCAAAAAGAAGTAGATATGTAACTGTATCTGGTTACAATTTAGGGTATCTGTACCTGGATCTAGATACTTTGAAAAATGTCAGAAACAGTCACAAAACTTGAAAGAACTATTTTATTTGTCATTTAAATCTTCCAATGGTTTTCATAGCATCCTACCAACTACAGTTCAGTTTTTTACTATATCAATTGACAGTGTTGGATAATAAGACTTTATTTTTGGATCTGAGATACATATGCATTATATATTATATTTAAAAAAAATGTATATCTTAAACAAATACTATACTTATACGTACTTGATTTAATATTTTATTTGTATCTCTATACATGTACAATATAATTGATATTGTATATAATATACATAAACAGTGAGCGTTTCCTATCTGTACATATACCATAAGTTTTTTTTAAACTTTGACCATACAAGATAAACATTCCTATGTTCAATTTTAAAAAGAACGAGTCAATGCATTGCAACGTATACAAGCTACCTACGATGAAACAAAAAGAGTTTCAATCAAGTAATATTAAAGACTTATCTCTATATTTGTATATAATATGCAATGTGTATATAATGTACGCATTGTACGTAATATACAATTTGCATATAATATAGTCAAAATTGTTTTTCCCGTGTGCGAAAAATGATATTTACTCCTAATATCCCAGAATTTATATAAATATTCAACATACAATATACTTTTTATAGTAGTATATAATGTACAATACATATTATGTACCTACAAAGCAGATTGTATACAGTATATAATGTACAGCCTCAATCAAAAGTAATGAAACTTTTAAAACCGAAACGCTGTAGTCAGAGTGCAACGGTGCCGAGTTAGAGAGAGCGCAACATGTTGTGGGGTTCCGAAGGACTTCGGAAACATTCGTTCGCCATAAGACTTCATCTCACTTAGTATCTTCTCTCTCTGACTACAGCGTTTCGGTTTTGAGCGTTTCATTACTTTTGATTGAGGTTGTACATTGTATACTATATACCCCCAACACTGTCGATCGATAAGTCAAAAGTACTTTTATCTAGCTATCTCCTTCTAACTTTCGTGAAACGGCCTTGCGGCTTTTGTCATGTCATGTCATTTCGTCGTATATTTTCTCAAGTCAGATTTATGCGATCGGCTTATAAATAAAAAATAAACGTTAGCTTAATTTTTCATTTCAAAATTAGTTATTGGTCGTTTTCTACAATATAAATTCATACAGTTGTTACATTTCTTCATCGCTGCTTTATAACAGAAACTAAAAATACGAGGTGTGATCGGAAAGTTTTAAGACTGGGCTCGTCATTAAAAATGGCAGTACTCGGAGGCTATTGTGATAGATCTCCTTCAAAGTAGTCCTCCTCTGATTATGCATGCCGACTCCAATGATGTTTCCACATTTGGAAGCATTCCTGGAAATCTTCTTTGTTAAGGGTATTAAGGATCGTCTCCGTATTTGCCTGGATGTCTTCATTTGAGTCAAATCTCTTTCCTTTCAAGGAAAATTTCAATTTAGGCAACAGGTTAAAGTCGACAGGAGCTATATCAGGGGAATAGGCGGGTTGTGGAAGCACAGGAATGTTGATTTTGGGCCAAAAACTCTGCGATCGAGAACGCGCGATGAGCCGGTGCGAGGACCCAATTCTTGTCTCGCCATTTTCGCGCAAACGCTGAATGACACTTTTGTTAGTTGACTGTTTGCCCCGTAGGGGCAAACTCACCCGTGGAATCGAAAAAAAAAAACACCAACATTGTTTTGATTTTTGAAGTGGAGGGCCGGCCGGACGACTGATTCGCGGCCATCTTTGAATCCATTGAACCAGATAAAAACGGCCCAGACATTTATCCCCGAAAACTGTTTTTAAGGATCATGAGTTTCCGAAGCTGATCTCCCGGTTTTAAAACAAAACGTTGCTCCATTTTATCATCCAAATCAAAAATTCGCCAAGAGCCTAAAAACGTCTTCACTCACCAAGATGTCACTTTCTACTGAACAAAGATACGGCGGTGATCTTGTGAAAATGTTTCAAGGACGAAACAGGCCCCCCTTTCCACACCTGTGGGCAAACCTAGCCCTGTCTATTGAGCAGTGGCACCACCTATCTTAAAACTTTCCAATCACACCTCGTATAAATCGTTCCATTTGAAAAACAAAAACTGAAGGCACTTTCGCTTAAATCGGAACTGATGGTAAATAAGACGTGAGACTGTTTAACTTCCTGTTGTTGACGCCTTGACACTGACAGCCTTCACTTTACAAGCATCATTTGACATTTCAAATTCAAATTAAAACGCTAGTTTCTATTCACATAACCTACAATTTTGTCTCTGTTTAGGTTATGTCAAATAAACCAATAAAACATATATCCTGTGGCAGTGTGCAAATAGCCGAATAAAAAAAATGCTGTTAATTATATTGCCAACTGAAACTTTTGACTACTTTGTAGAAGCTCAAAAAATGATTAATAAACGCAATGGTAATTAAAATTCGTAAAGAAAAAAAAAGAGAATGGAAAACAAATCACAATCGCAACATCTACTATATTATTCATAAGGGAAGACCGTTGCGTCATGTCTGGTATTGCATCAACAGACTTATGATCATAATTCCGTCCTTTTTTCTCATTCACCGTTAACAAAGAAATAATACTGAAATAATTGTCGGTTCTTGCTTCGGCGATTGATGACGCAGCACTCAAGTTCCGCGATTTTCATAGTAAGAAAAAAAAATACTGAAAAATGGTAAACAATTAAAAATGAAAAAAACCAAGAACTTTTTTGACAATTGAGAAATCTAGTCGAAATTAAAAAAAAAATTCTAAAGATAGTGAGAAAAACAAATGACGATCGTAATATTCGCGAAAGGACGAGGAACACAGATATAATTCCAGATTTCATTCAATATTTGCTTTTGGTTCTTCATTTTATTTTTTGTTTCTGTCTTTCATTTTTTTTCTATTTTTTTCTTGCTTTTGATTTTCATTTACCTTCGGTCTTTCATTTGATTTTTTCATTTAAATTTTTTCTATTGATGTTCTTCACTAGTCTCGTTTCATTATTTACTTGCTTTCTGTTATGGTTTTTGATTTCTTTTCTTCAAATTTGTTTTTCCTTTCAGCTTGCTTTCATTTTTAGTTACTCCATTGATATTTTGTATTTCCTTTTGCTTTTCATTTTTGATTTTTGTTTTTTATTTGTTATTTTTTCCCCTAATTTTCGTGCGTCCCTTGACCGCGACAGATTGTTTAATTTACATCACAAATGCTTTCTGGTATTCAATATAAAAGTTTGGAGAGTTTTGTTATAACACTGTCTCAATTTGGTGATTTATGGTGATTTTTAGAATAGGAAATTGAGATTTTTCATTTAATTCTGTTGGCAACACTGCTTGCACGCTAGCCAGTCCTTCATGGCTGGTTGTAGGGTGTGCACGTGTGGTGCTATTGTTGTGGTTTTGTACTTTGCAATTCGTTTGGCTGAAAACGCCTGGAGATGAATATCTACGGTACTTTACCGGATTATTAAGGGATTTGTAAGCATTGTCCAAGCCTAGTCCCGGCAGTTTGAGATTAGTTTCTTGTTTGTTTGTATTGCGTTCTACACTTTGCAATTTGTTGCTTTATCCTCTACTCTTCAATTTACTACATTTACTACGATCATCGCATCTTTGGCTACCCAAACCGTTGGAATTGATTGCGGAGGCCCTTCCATTTTGCAGTTATCGCAAGATCAGTGCGACAACGGTTATATATTTACCGCCATGAGTCCCTCGTCTGTCCGGACTTGAACTCACCCAACCGCTGTTGGTGAATTGCGTCGTGAGAGGTCGCTGGGAATTGCGATTTCCCGTCTTGGCTTCAGTGGTCCTCCACACGTTGCCAAATGTGCGGGCAATTACCCGAATTACGGATAATTTAAGCTATCTTGCGGGTAAAAGAAAGGCGTAGGCAAAAATGGGTATTTTCAAGAAAAAGAAATATTAATTTTTAAATTTTGACTGATGTCTTGTTAGTGATGTTGCAGCTTTACTATTGGCAACAAAGGAATCACTAAAGCCGGACGTTTTTATTTTTATGTTATTCTTGTTAAGTTTATAAATTTTCTTTATTTATTTATCGATCGTCTTTTGTTTTATTTTGCGTCAAGAATTGCACAATAACTGTCAAGCATTTTAAAATAATTTCACCCAGTTTTATTTCATGAGAAATTTTTAAATTTTCGTTATTTTTTAAAAAAATTTATAAATTTGTCGATCGTCTTTTGTTTTGTTTATTTAATAAAAACTTTTTTACTTGTTATTTTTTTAAATTTTATAAATGTTGACAATTAATAAAGCTAATAATTCTATAGTGCGAATGTATAACAAACGAATAGATTGCGCTTGTACTTACTGAGATACAGATTCGGTAAATGTTAAACTTGACACCCTTTTATAATGCATGCGACAGGGAACGCACTAGAAAATAAAGAGAGAAATTTGACTAATCACGCCCACTTATTGTAGCCGATGCCAGCTACCACTCGCTCACCCAGCCAAGCCGATGGCAATTAGTTTTCCACGAACCGAGTCGAAGTAAACTTGCTATGTCTAGTACCCAAATTTCCGATTCTGTATGTACTGTTGCCTATTACGTGACTGACCCTGTATACGAAATTGGTCCTTCGCTTTTATTTTTAATATAAACTGAGTTATGTAACATTTTCGGATATATTTTGTATTGGAAGTGTATAATAATGATGCTTGGATTAAAATAAGTATTATTGCAATTTTTAGATAAAACCAAATTAGGTAATCCAAGAGATTTTACTACCGTGTTTATTCAAGATGTTATGAAACTCTGCGGGGTTTACCCGCACGTAAAACGAGGAATTTGCGTATGCACAACGAACGATTCAGAAAACATTATCCGTCCAAAATAATTTCAAAGAAAACTGAATCAAGAATACGATTGGGTTTTATCCAACGCGGAATTGTCATTTTACCATGTACGTACAAGGAGGGAACAACCTTAGCCAATTTATTTCACCTGTGTACGTATTCTAAGGTCTAGGTTAATTTAGAGCGTTCGATTTATTTAATTTCAACCTTGTCACACATGTAGGTATTTTTTTTTTTAATTCAGAGAGCGAGTTCCTGAATATTTTATCTCGCTTAACCTCAGTGTTATGGAGAGCGCGTTATCGTTATCACACAAAAAATAATAAATAATATTCATAATCGAAACGCGAAATGTCAAGTCAGGTTTTGTGCGTTTTTGCGCAAGACTTTTAGATTACAGAAAGAAAAAAAAACCCCGGCAGCGGTTGTACAATTATTTACAAAAATTGTACTGGACACTTTCATAAACATGATAAATCATGGGGAATCAATAAGAAATCCCAAATCCTTGTTAAAAAAATGAATAGCTAACTGCATATGTACAACCTCAATCAAAAGTAATGAAACATCCAAAACCGAAACGCTGTAGTTAGAGAGAGAAGATACCGAATGAGATGAAGCCTTATGGCGAACGAATGTTTCCGAAGTCCTTCGGAACCCCACAATACGTTGCGCTCTGTTTGACGCGGCACCGTTGCACTCTGACTACAGGCTTTCGGTTTTGAACGTTTCATTACTTTTGATTGAGGCTGTACAATCTTCGGTTTTCCTATCAGGGTCGGGTAATTACCTGACCATGAGTATATTTTAGCAAGTGATGGTGGTGTTGATGTAAGCGACATTAACGAGGCAGAAACGACGGCCTCCGGCGTCGTCACGAGCTTTGTTGACGCAACCGATCACCAGGTCGCCCTCCTTGTCGGCAACTGCACCGCATACAAGAACATAATTGAGCAAGAGGCGTGACGTTCAAGGATAAGCGATCCTGGCTCTAACGAACCTTAACCACCGGAGAAAGGAGCTCATTTTTCTCAAAACCAAACGCACTCGTTCTGCGCAAATACATAAGTTTATAGTAACATATATTCTGGCAGCATTGGCTGTGGAAATATTTTCTTCTTCCTTTGTTTTTGCTTTGCGCAGTACCCGCCAATTCTGGCCGAGCTACTTAGGCTCATTTTGCCAGTCACATAGTGTGATTTTAAGTTGGGTCTGAGATATTAAACAAACACAAACATCCATGGCTAATGGTAGGATTCGAACCTATGCCGCCTGAGCGACACGACTTACAAAGTCGGCTAGGCTACCGCCAAGCCACCCGGCGACCCTAAAGGAAATATTTTGTTTTCGTAAAGGCATGTCGCAGCTTAAGCTCGCCGCGAACAGAATTGTCACTAGTGTCCAGTGTTGCCAATCCACTCTAACAGACCGTCCTGCGTGAGCGAACAGTTTTGCGAAGCGGGCGATGCGAGCGACGCGAGCGAATCGCCAAATCGCGCGGTGCGAGCGGCGTGACATGAGCGTGCAACGTCCTCCATTAATAAATTAATATATCCGCTGCACTATTATCTACTTTTGTTTTAATAAAATACGACTCGACAAGTGAAACGGTCGGTGTAGCGATACGCGCGGAAAAATCAAATTATTTGATCGCGTCAACCGCGCGAAATTCGCGCGAATCGCTTTTGCGGTCGATGCGACTTCACGTAGGACACCTACATTACTTTGCTTGAGTTTGATAAATTCGCGACGCCCGCGCCGCTCGCATCGCCCGCTAGTATTCGCTCACGCAGGACACCCCGTAAGCCGATTACTCTTTTCAAATTTAAAAAACCCGCTCTTACCCACATTGAGTAATGAAACTGAAATGAATGAATGAAATGGTACAAAACTTATTTCATTTAAATACCTAATATTATTGGACTTACCTTACACACATGGACGTTGCACGTGCAGATTTCTTAGGTTAAAATCATCTATACGTGGCACTGTGGGCGGCAATCGGCAACGGTGCTACCAACCCACTAAGCGAAGCATTTCGGAAAATAGTTGTGAAAAATTCCGATAGATGTCGGTTGAGCTAATTTAAATCACTTGATTAAAACCATATTTAAAATCACTGATTTTATTCAGGCGATTTTTATTTTTGAAAATCATTAAAAAAAATTCTCATGAAATAAAACTAATTTCTAAAATTAAATTAAATTAAATTTGACAGTTATTGTACAATTTTTGACACTAAATAAAACAAATGACGATCGAGAAATAAAGAAAATTTATAAAATTAAAAAATTCTTAGTAAATAAACAAAACTTTCCAAAATTAACATTTGACATTTGTGCAATTTTTGGCGTAAAATAAATCAAAAGACGATCTACAAATTTATAAAATTAAAAAAAATAAATGTAAAAAAAATCTCATTGAATAAAATTAGAAAAAATAAAAATTAAAAAAAATAATTAAATAAAATTACAAAAAAATAAAAATTAAAAAAATTCTCATTAAATAAACAATACGTTCTATTTTCTATAAAATAACAAAAAAATTATAAAAATTACAAAAAATTATAAAAATTAAAAAATTCTCATTAAATAAACAAAACTTTCTAAAATTAAAAAATATATAAAAATATAAAAAAAATCTTGAATAAAATTAGAAAAAATAAAAATTAAGAAAAATTATTAAATAAAATTACAATAAAATTAAAATTAAAAAATTCTCATTAAATAAACAATACTTTCTACTTTCTATAAAATTACAAAAAATCATAAAAATTAAAAAATTCTAAAATTAAGATTTAAATTTTAGGCAATTTTCGGCGTAAAATAAAACGAAAGACGAACGACGAATTTATAAAATTTAAAAAATCTCATTTAATAAAATTGGAGAAAAATTACAAAAAATAAAAAACTCATTAAATAAAATTACAAAAAATTATAAAAATTAAACAATTCTTTTGAAATAAACAAAACTTTCTAAAATTAAGATTTGACATTTGTGCAATTTTTGACGTAAAATAAAACAAAAGACGATCGACAAACTTATAAAATTAAAAAAAATTAAAATAAAACAATTTTCATTAAATAAGCAAAACTAGTTCGACTTTCTAAAATTTGTGCAATTTTTCACGTAAAATAAAACAAAAGACGATCTACAAATTTATAAAATTTAAAAAATTAATATAAAAAAGTCTCATTGAATAAAATTAGAATAAAAATTTAAAAAAATCATTAAATAAAATTACAAAAAAAATAAAAATTAAAAATTTTCATTAAATAAACAATACTTTCTAGTTTCTATAAAATTATAAAAAATCGTAAAAATTCCAAAAAATTATAAAAATTCAAAAATATTTGTGCAATTTTTGAGGTAAAATAAAACAAAAGACGATCGACAAACTCATAAAATTAAAAAAATAACAAAGATAAAATAAAACAATTTTTATTAAATAAACAAAACTAGTTCGATTTTCTAAAATTTGTGCAATTTTTGACGTAAAATAAAACAAAAGACGATCTACAAATTTATAAAATTAAAAAAAATAAATATGTATAAAAAAAATCTCATTGAACAAAATTAGAAAAAATAAAAATTAAAAGAAATCATTAAATAAAATTACAAAAAAAAATAAAAATTAAAAAATTCTCATTAAATAAACAATATTTTCTACATCCTATAAAGTTTTAAAAAATTATAAAAATTACAAAAAATCATAATCATAATTTTTATTGATCTTTTACATCAGTTTTTGATAGAAGACAGGTCGAGTACACTTTAAAATATAATAATGGAGTATTGAGTGCGTCATCTGAAATAGCAATAGCTATAGTGTCATATAAGTAAAACAATACAAAAATAAATTGAAAAATTAAAAAATTCTCATTAAATAAATAAAACTTTCTAAAATTAAATTTTAACTTTAGGCAATTTTTGGCGTAAAATAAAACAAAAGACGATCGACGAATTTATAAAATTGAAAAAATCTCATTGAATAAAATTGGAAAAAAATTACAAAAATAAAAAGGAAACATTAAATAAAATTACAAAAAATTATAAAAATTAAAAAATTCTCATTAAATAAACAAGACTTTCTAAAATTAAGATTTGTTACTTGCTTTAGTTTTTGTCGGCTTCTGGCTTTAGTGATTTCTTTGTTGCCAATAGTAAAGCTGAAACATTACTAACAAGTCGTCAATCAAAAATTTAAAATTTAATTTTTTAATTTTTTTTTCTTCCTTGAAAATACCCACGTAATTTTTTTACCCGGTTGCTTAAATTACCCGTAATTCGGGTAATTGCCCGCACATTGGCAACCCTGCTAGTGTCATTCGTCCTGTCAACTGTCGAGTAAGTGTTTTCGTGTTTGTCTGCGTTGTTCGTTGGTTTTATACAAAAATAAGTTATTTTCGGGACTCATTTATTTTACGTTTATTAAATTACAAAATGGTGTTTACATTAGAGCAGAAAACGTTTGTGATTGGAAGTTATTTTCGTAATAGTTTAAAAATCGACGTACTGAGTACGAAACTGCTTGGAAGAGTTTAGAGTTGAAACTCCCGATGTCATTATTGACCACAAAACACTCGGAAGACAACCTGCATGCTGACATTTAAAAGTCAGGTTATGTTCAATTTTAACACTGCGACATACGTTTTCCAAAACAAAATATTTCCACAAGTAATGCTACCGGATTGTATTAAACGAACACGCTATTTTGATGTCATCAACTCAGTATCTCAAGTACATACAATAGTTTTTTTTTCATCGTACAATTAAAAAAAAATAGTTTATCGTTTCGAGTAGGTACTACTATTTTAATTGCACTTGGGCAAAAATCGTGTCCTCTCGTGAGTGTGACACAGCGAAAAAACTAAAAAAAGAAAAAATCTGAAGACTTTCTATAAGAGCGCGTGACGCAAACTGGTTTCCCCGTAGATGTAATTTAAAGGGGCAGCTGTGACGCGAACGGTAAAGTCGTTCTTGGTTAACAGGCAGAATTTTGCAAGACGTTGATGCAATTTGTATGCTAATGGCGAGCAGTTACATGCAAATGCGCCTTCTTTGATGATTTGATTATGTTCGCGCCATAAACAACTCTCTATTTATCCATCTACACATGTGCTTACTTTGTATGTATTTTAAGCCTTGTTCTTTCCATTATAATCGATATTTCTCTTCTTAATACATGCACTAATAAATTTAATTTATATTCGTAGGTATATATTGCTACGTTATTGGTTCTTGTTAACTTCGATTTTGTTTTTATTTCATAACGTACTTATACATCAACTACTGTTTATTTACACTTCACTTTGCATTATTAAAATGATCCGCGGTGGCTTCACATAACATTTCGTATCGCCCTTTACATTCAAACCGGGTGTTTCAAGTAACTGTCCCCAAATTTAAAGTCAGTCCTGTTTATAGTCTCGTTAGAAAAACTCTCTTATTCGTCATACCGTGGTGAAATGGAAACAACAATTTTTTGTGAGAACGCGAGTTAAATTTCTGTATAAAAAATAAGTTCCTTATCATTCAACTCTCGCATTCGTACTTAGTTTCAAATGAATCCCCATGTAATTCTGATTGCAGTTATGAAACAAATGTAACCGTACATGTAATAAAATCGGTTATATTGGACTTGCTCCAGGTCTGAGAAGTCCGGCTTCGGAGATGCCTTCAAGACTGCAAATCCTCCACGATGTTGTAACATCCGAACTGCTTTTAGACTGGTGTGTGTGTCAGTCTGATGATGGCGATTGCATCTTTTGATTGTTGCCCTCAGTTTGTTTTTCTTAACAAAAATTTGTGTTTCAGTGTTAGCAATATTTGAGTCAAAATACCTTGGGATCATAATTATGAATTTTGCGAAATTTTTTGATGACTTTAGTTGAATTTCACGTTATTTTCCACGTCGTAGTTCATTTGTTTTTCCCCTGTACTGACCTATTGGCAAATTATAAAAATAAAAAAACAAGTGACAATCCAAATATTAAATATTTTAAATCAATTTAAAATTGGAGCAAAGTTGAATACTTAACTCTAAAAACTTTCAAAATCGTTTTCTTTTCTCTGCGAAAATTTGGATTGAATTTCGCGCTAGTTTTCAGTTCACATGTTTTTCGGCGTATCGGCATAACAAGAAAAAAACAAGTGCCGATCAAAGAACGGCCCCGCCCCAAATGATTTAAAATCGAAAATAAAATTAATTTTGCGAAATTTTTTGATGACCGATTGAATTTCACGTTACTTTCCGCATCGTAGTTCATTTGTCTCCTCCCTCTACTGTCTTATTGGCAAATTAACATTAAAAAAAAAAAAACAAAGTGACGATCCAATTATTAAATATTTCAAATTAATTTAAAATTGAAACTCCAAAGTTGTGAAACGGTCGCGGAATTTGTTTTCAAACAAAATCGGTTATTGCGTGTTTAATTTCAAATAACAAACACGTGTTCGGCCACTTCGGATTTTACGCAGTAAAATTACGGCCGGATGCTCCAGGGCGCCGCACTGTCCCTTTTCAAGAGACTATCAACCACCCAGCGAGTCTTTAAGAACTTGTAAAGTTAGCCCTACAAATAACAGTTCGGGTTTCTCGGACATCATAAACAAATCATCGTAACCTTCTAAAACCTCCTCTAAAGGCGATTGGACGTAGTGAGAAAAGTTCCTACCCATTCGACCTCAATTAATTAGTTTAGCTAGCGACAGGGTTTTCCATCACCTCCGAAAGGAGTCCCTGAAAGACTGGTGATTGTCTTGCAAATTGATCGCTGAGGGCCGCATTTTATATCACATACGTCTCCAGAACGTCTGATTAATTAATTAATTACTTCCATTAATTAAATACAATGGGTGATTGATTAAATACAATTCTACTGTACTTCCTGATAAGCGTAATTTTGTTTTCTTTGTATTGATTTAACGCAAGGGTTTTTTCGCTCATTATATCAGATCCCACAGTGCCTGGTACAAGGAGTTTTTACCTTTTTTTTGCAATAAATAATTTATTAAATCTAACTTTCATGCATTTTCATTTAAACGTATTTAAGTTCCTTTAATCTCTCGAGTTTATTCGCCGACGCACCAAAAGAACTGAGTTACAACAACGTAAGGCCAGGGTTTACAGTGACGATCTCGAGATTATAAATATTATCGGTTTATCGCGGATTCCGGAGGGTCGTTCAACTGTAAACACAATAGATAGGTCAGTAGGTAGTCCTTTAGCGCCGGCCATAAATCTAGGTAGCTGTAGACTAGACGGGTGGGAATAAGCCGTTTGGGTGAACTTTTGAAATTTCTCCGCAAGTAAACATTGTCGGTCCAGTTATTTAATTTGACAATAAGTTTAATTTGTTTTTGGTTTGGACAGTTTTATTGGTTATTTAGTTGTCCACAAAAGTCAACAAACAAGGTGCCTCGTCGGCGTGTTACAAATTATTAAATATTTCAAATTAATTAAAAATTGAAACTCCAAAGTCGTCATCTTTTGAGAAATTTTTTGAAGATTTTAGTTGAATTCCGCGCTATTTTGCACATCGCAGTCGCAGTTCACTTGTTTTTCATTTTACTGTCAAATTAAGAAGAAGAAAAAAACAAGTAACGATTAAAACTTTTAAAAGAATTAAAACTAACGTAAAAAGAAATTATTTGAAAGTTGTCATCTTCTGAGAATTTTTTTGTTTTTCTATATTGAATTTCGCGCTATTTTACACGTCGTAATTCATTTGTTTCTCATTCTACTGGCGAATTAAGAAGAAACAAATGATGACCCAGGAATTAAAAGATTGAAACGGATTAAAATTGACACAAAATGAATTGCTCTAAAGTCGTCACATTCTCAGAATTCTTTTTAAGGATTTTAAATGAATTTCGCGCTATTTTCCACGACGTTGTTCATTTGTTTTTTTTTTGTCTTGCCTCTTACTTACCACTGACAGATGACAAGTTTCTGCTGACTAAATGTATCAGCTGTTCCCCGGACTAGCAACAGTGAAGAAAGGGGCGGGTTAATAAAGTTGGTAAAAATTATTAAAGGGCGCCAGAAGACCGCTTTTCAGCTAAAACGTAATCGACCAGTCGACGTCTTCAATCGACCAAATCAGGCAGAAATAAATCAACAATAAATAGAGGCGAGACTTTACTCACTGGTGTGTGTGAACGCAGAAATTAAACTCGAAGTTAATGTTAACACAACAGAGGTTTTATTAAACAATTCAAAACAAACAACACTTTACACAATTACAAGTGGCTGCTTAATTTATGCTAAAATTAACTACGGTACACGCAGCGCAACATGTAATTCGAAATTCTTCCTCGCGATTCAACTATTCACGAGAAATGAATAAAATATAAACCGATCGATCCGCAGAAGGTCAGATTAAATTAAAGTTGGAATACCTAACCTTTTGACAGCGCGTCCAGTCATGCGGCAGGGTCAACGTTACCAACCGAAGCGCGGTGACCGGTGGGTAGTTACGGCTCCCTCTGTCGTCCGCGGGTAGCGTCGACAATCTGGATCAAACTGGATCCGCTGAGATCGTTACGATGGCTGGTCAGGTTTCCACGATCGCGCCACGGTATATTCACAGGGCGGAAGCGCCACCGGAGAACTAGGCCTAGAAGCCTAGACTAGAAGCCTGCGCCAGAAAACTGCGCCTAAACAGAAAAGCCTGAATGTAAAGGAAAAAGGTTTCGTTAGCAGCCATTTTGATACACGCCATTGCACTTTTTACATTACCTGGGGGCTAATAAGTTCCCAAGCTTGGAATTGGAGTTAAAATTATCGCCAAATGTGTCACGAAATCTTCCGGCACAGCCGCAAATGAATTACTCCTCCCAAAAGAGCAAGAACTCCGATAATTTTATTATGCACGTAAAACACGTCTGACTTGTAACACACTTCGAACAAGAAAGGACCTCAACGAGGCGAAATTGTGGCAGGCGGAGGTTGCTAGGATACGAAACCGAAGACAGTCACGTGGTGCGTCATCCACCAATAAACTTCGAAGGAGTAAAGAAGAGGTACAGGCTCGCCAACTATCGAAAGCGGGCCAGATAACGTCTAGATTCCGCGTTTTCTTTGGCGGGAAATTTGAAACGTAACAAATCCTCTAGATTTTTACCTTTGGGGTCACTTAAAACAGTTAGTGTACAGTATTGAAATAAATACCTACTCGTGAACAGTTACTCCAAAGGATGATTGATGCTGCCATTCAAGTTCCCAATGACGATGCCATAATTCGTGTTTATGATTCGATGATTCGTAGGTGTCGCGTCGTGCTTGCATTCAGGCCCAAGTAGCACATTTTGAGCATTTGTTACTATGCCAATAAAACTTTGATCTGTTGTCGTTCTGTAACGAATTGAAATAGGATCTAGGTACCTACGGTTCTCGCCGAAAAAAACTGGTACACCAAAATTTTCCCTTTGTATAAATGCAACTAAAATTGCGCATTTGTATCATAGCAGTCAGAAAACTTAAAACTTAGCTATCAACGTGTTTGGACATTTTGATAATTTTTAACTTTTTTAAACAATTTGTAAGACAGATAGATGTGACACGGCATTTAAATAAATTCGAAAAGGGCAGAATTATCGAAATGGATTAATGCCAATAAGAGTGATAGCTGAGGAATTTAATGTCAATATTAAGCCCAAACTACACAGCCTAAAATTTTTAAATTCATGTCACTAGATTTTCGACGCTGTGCCAGTTTTTTCGGCGATAACTGTACATATAACATTATTCACTTAATATAACCTCCCCAACAAAATGCCGAAGTTTGTTACACTCAATATGAATCACCCTGTATAATACCTGTCAAATATTTCTCAAGTTCTGTTCTACATTTACGGGCAAAAGCAGGATTCCAACAGAAACCCTAGAATTTTGACATTGACAGACAGGTATTATTAAAAAAAAAACTATACTGGCAAATTAAAAAGAAACAAATGACGATCGAGGGATTAAAAGTTTCAAACCGATTTTAAAATTGAAACAAGTTGAATTATTTTAAAATTATTGGTAGCTTCTGAGGACTGTTACATTTAAATTTGGCGCTAAAATGTAGCGGCGATTTACTGTCTAGTAATTTCGTTTTCGCACCGTGGCAACCTTGATGCCCCTTCTTTATATCGCTATGGGGGAACACCTGCGCACTGTGATTGTTGAGTTCTCATAGGTCATGAAGGCCCCATGTGACTCTCAGGCCACCTGCCATTGGTTGTCGTCGGTAATTCCTACGCGTCGAAGCGGCCTGCTTCATTTTGCAGCCTGGTCGCTCTCTCTTGTTGATCGAGCATTGTGCCGTAAGGACGTGTCCTTTCGCGTGTGATTTAATTTTCCTAATTTGTTCGTAGAATTTGGACGAATTTGGAATAATTCGGAAAATTAATTTCTGTGCAAGTATGTAATAATCTCACGATTATATTATAATTCGTTTTTACGGAGGTAAGAAAATTAAAAAAATGTCACATGTCCGTCAATAAAGGACGAAATGAATTGTATTTGTGTGAGATATTAAACAGCGCCATCTATTGCAGTTTTTTGTATAATCTATTCGTCTCTTCTTATGTATTTCTTTTTTAAATTTATTCCTGAATCTAGTAACAAATTACCTAAGGGATTTTCTATGCTGAAATGGGATTTGTTTGACAACTCTTAACTATATAATAGATACACTTTCAGATTTGTCAATAAAATAAATGTTAGGGGAATATGTCTTTTATTTGGGGGATTTTTAAACCTCAGATGAGGGAAATCATTGTCAGTGGGTTGGCAACACTGTTAAATATCTTAATTAAGTGCGGGTAATAGGA
This sequence comes from Dorcus hopei, assembly GCA_033060865.1. NCBI lineage: Eukaryota > Metazoa > Arthropoda > Insecta > Coleoptera > Lucanidae > Dorcus > Dorcus hopei. The sequence continues at coordinate 69,625,655 of CM065425.1, read as the reverse complement.
ATCTATTTTCCTCAGCCACATTTAACTTTAGTGTCAGACAATTCTGTAAGGCCCAGTTTCATAATGGAATTTAAAGGAGACTTTAAATTTAAAGTCACTTTCAGATGTCAAAATAAATATGAAAACCCAGTTGTTTACACATCTGTATGTGACTTTAATTTTGAAGTCTCCTTTAAATTTCGTTATGAAACTGGCCCTAAGTGTTTTCTTTTAAGATGTCCACGATAGTACCTCATCCGAAAGAAGCCAGAAGCCACTGACATTCAATCGGACCTCAATGATTCATCGCCCCAGGTTCCTAAAACCTGACTTGCGTAAATTAGCAATTTTCGTACCAGGGAATTCCACCTGTGTGTTTTTTTTTGTAACTTTCGAATTCCTCGCTGTTATATTCGCGGACTTTAATCCCACGAACGTATGGTCATGAATCATCGAGTAAATCGTGTCTAATTAACTCCAGATGTCCTTTTAATTGCTCGCCGACGGTGCTTACCGTATTACGCGGTTCATTTTGCGGTCTCTTATTAAAAATAATTGTTTCTACTTCTATGTAAATCACCTTATTATTCATGGGTTGCAATTATTTAAGTAGCTAAATTTTTTTTCTGGTTCTATTAGGCTGTGCAAATATTTGCTTACAGATTTGTTTGTTATAAATCGCAGGAAAAGTTCTTTAATTTTTTTTTTTATTAGTTTAATGCACGCAAAAGAATTACACATTAATTTCCATAATTTATTTTTCCACCGGCGGAAATTTTAGGATAAAAAAATTTACATATCGATTCACTTTGCTGGCGAATTAAAAACAAAAAAACGGGACTATACTGGCAAATTAAGAAGAAAGAAATGGCGATCGAGGAACTAATTAATTAAGTTTCAAGCGGCTTTTAAAATAATTTAAAAATAAAATAAAAAAGAATAACGGCAAAAGTTGCGAATTTATGAAATTAAAATTAATAATATAAATAAAAGTTAAATTAAAAAAAAAATTAAAAGACGAAGCTCCCAATTTAAATTACAAGGTGAGACAAAATATACAGGACGGTGCACATTTCAGAGCAGCATTTGAGGAGTCGATAATTAAAAATAATGTAACAGAGCGACAAGAAAGTAGGCTTGAAATTACAAATCTATTATCCATTCCTTATCTATTTGTTATCGCAGTGGGCCGTGATTTTAAGCCAGCAAGTTGGCTATCATGTTAAATTAGAGATATTTAATTTGATGTCATAACATATTGCTGCGTTATGCCCTTAGTTTGGGTGACAATTTAATTGCTGTTTCATCTCAGGGTATTTTGTACAATTCTTTGCTTTTTTTTGCTTTCTTACTTTGTTGTTTTTCTTCTCGGAGGCTCTTATTCGATGATGAATTTTGCAGTGTATCTCGTAGACCAATTTCTTTGTTGTAAAGTGTATTTTATGCGATCAATTGTGGATGTAAATGGAACTCGCGAGCCTTCACATTCACATTCAAAATTATCTAATGTCAGAGTTGTGTGTGTGTGTTTGTGTATAATAAATAAAATGTCGTAGAAGAAAAACGTAAAACACAGTTTATTGTTCCACTTTAAATAATTAATTTTCGCAAACTAATTATTATTCCGCAAGAAAGAAGAAGTTCGGGTTTTTAAAGGTAATTTATTAATTATCAGGTTGGGTAGGCGGGTTTTTCGCAAAACCTTCCCAAAAGTTTTAATCACTCGTCTTCTATACGATCAGTGTTGCCAATCCACTCTAAGCCGATTATCCTTTTCAAATTTTAAAAAACCCGCTCTTACCCACATCTACCCACGTTACCCGCTTTCCCGTTACCTACTTTGTGCACGCAAATGAGCACAAAAATGCAAAAAATCACGTTCCAGTAAGGCAGGTTTCCATAAATTGGTAAATTTTCGTCGTCACTGTCAATCAAAACGTCAGTTTTAATTACAAAAATTTAAAAAAAATTCGGATAAATGTATCCTATCTTTTGGCACCAAAGTGTAGAAAATAAATTAAATTTTTAAGAAATCATTCAGGTATCAATCTTTGACAAACAATGACCAAAATATATCACTCGCGGTACATTAATTTTAACTGAAATAATAAACTATGTATAGACTAATTTGTTCTAAAGCAAAGATACTCAAAATTATCGCGCCATTATTTTATCTGCTTTGACCAGGGTGGTTATTCTCGAACTGGGGAGAAACGATCGCTCCCGAAAATGACGTCAAAATGACGTACGCTCTCGTTTAAAACTATACAAATCTTTTGGAAACTGCGTCATTTTGACGTCATTTTCGGGAGCGATCGCTTCTCCCCAGTTCAAGAATAACCACCCAGAAATGACATGCGGCAACAATGCGATGTCTCGCGTCACGATTTCAGCCATGCGCATTAAAAGAGGCCTAAACTGCAGGATTACCATTTTGTATTTTACATGTTATATATTTTGTATACTTTTGAATGAATGACAGCATCAGATTCCAATTGTACATTGGTTATCTTTTAGAATACAATACAATACAAAAATTCCGATAGATGTCTCTGAATTGAGCTAATTTAAATCATTTGATTAAAATCATGTTTAAAATCATTGATTTTATTCAGGCGATTTTTATTTTTGAAAATCATTTAATAGTATATTGTAGACCGAGGCGGTAAAGTGCTTGTTTTCCAGGTCGAGAGAAGATACGGACATGCGAGGCAAAGCCGAGCCTGGCCACACTTCTCGAGACCTCGAAAACTGCTTTACCGCCATGGTTTACACATTATTTTTTTCTTACACAACATTATAATTAATTTTGTTAATATCACACAAACGTTCTTTTTCTCGAAGTAAAAATATTAAAATTGAGTTACTATTAAACTTATTATAGATGTTTTAAAAGACAGCGTTAGGTGTACTAGCATGGCCGAGCGGTCAAGCCGATGGTTTAATACACCAGTCTCTTCGGAGGCATGGGTTCGAACCCCACCTCTGCCGAGTTTTTTTTTCTTGATAATTTTAATCCTTTTTAAAACCAAATACCAGTGGAATTAAATAAAAAAAACTTAGTTTGTTAATTTTTTGATGTCGATGAGAGCGCATTCCAGAAATTATTGTCGCGCTACCTAGTGGTAAAGCCTCGTAAATTATTTTCTCGGCTAGGCATTTATGTTCATTTTGCCGGGCTAGCCGTGGAAACGTTTGCTTTCTCCTCTCTGATGAGCCGGTAAAATTGAATTTTGTACTAGTGTAGGAAAAAAAATTAAAAAATTCTTATTAAATAGATAAAACTTTCTAAAATTAAGATTTGACATTTGTGCAATTTTTGACGTAAAATAAAACAAAAGACGGTCGACAAATTTATAAAATTTTAAAAAAAGTAAATATAAAAGAAATCATTGAATAAAATTAGAAAAAAGCAACAAAAATTTAAAAAACTCATTAAATAAAATTACAAAAAAATAAAAAAAAAAATTCTCATTAAATAAACAATACTTTCTATAAAATTACAAAAAATTATAAAAATTACAAAAAAAATTATAGAAATTAAAAAACTCTCATTAAATAAACAAAACATTCTAAAATTAAGATTTGAAATTTGTGCAATTTTTGATATAAACTAAAACAAAAGGCAATCGACAAATTTATAAAATTAAAAAAATCTCATTGAATAAAATTAGAAAAAAATTACAAAAATAAAAAACTCGGTAAATAAAATTACAAGAAATTATAAAAATTAAAAAAATCTTATTAAATAAACAAATCTCTCTATAATTAAGATTTGATATTTGTGCAATTTTTGACGAAAAATAAAACAAAAGACGATCGACAAATTTATAAAATAAAAAAAAAATAAATATGTATAAAAAATCTCAATAAATAAAATTACAAAAAAATAACAAAAATAAAAAAATCATTAAATAAAATTACAAAAAAATAAAAAATAAAAAATTCTCATTAAATAAACAAAACTTTCTAAAATTAAAATTTGAAATTTGTGCAGTTTTTGACGTAAAATAAAACAAAAGACGGTCGAGAAATAAAGAAAATTTGTAAAATTATTATTACAAAATAAAAAAAAATAAAAATAAAAAATCTCATTGAATAAAATTAAAAAAAAAATAAAAATAAAACAAATCTCATTAAATAAAATTACAAAAAAATAAAAATTAAAAAATTCTCATTAAATACATAAACAAAACTTTCTAAAATTAAGATTTGAAATTTGTGCAATTTTTGACGCAAAATAAAACCAAGGACGATCGACAAATTTACAAAACAAAATAACAAAAATAAAACAATTTTCATTAAATAAACAAAACTAGTTAAAGGACTTTCTAAAATTAAGATTTGACATTTGTGCAATTTTTGACGTAAAGTCAAACAAAAGACGATCTAGAAATAAAGAAAATTCATAAAATTACAAAAAAAAAATTAGAAAAAAAATAGAGTTCAAAATCGGTAGATTTTGGCAGCACTGATCGACAATGTGGATTTGGCTATTAGTTAGTTACTTTAGTTCTTGTCGGCTTCCGGCTTTAGTGATTTCTTTGTTGCCAATAGTAAAGCTGAAACATCACTAACAAGTCGTCAATCAAAAATTTTTTTTCCTTGAAAATACCCGTTTTTACCCACGTATTTTTTTTACCCGCAAGATTGCTTCAATTTCGGGTAATTGCCCGCACATTGGCAACCCTGTATACGTTGCTCCGGCAAAGGTTCCATTGCATATTGCATAAATCGGAATTCGCGCGTCGGCGTTATCATAGCGTGACGAGTCGTAGGTTCACGCGATCACTAACACAGCGCCCTCATTTGTTTATTCTCCGAACTTCTTACTATAACCTACAGTTTCCGTTACGCATTGAATTATCGACGTTAAATAAATTATCAGAATATTTACAACTCTAACTTAATTCCTACGTATTTACTTCTTAGAAAACCTAAATAATTTATTTTTATAATAAATAGTTAATTTTAATTTGATTACCCCAAAAATATTTACTTAAAATTAAATTATTTCTTAAACAAATCTGCTGAAATACACTTAACACACTATCCTTTAATTTATTTTATTATTTTCGAAATTATTTCTTATGAAAATTTCAAAAAAAATACGCACTGTTCATAAACACCGCAATATGCCAAATTGTGACAACTAAAATCAGATTGATTAAGCGGTGTTGTCAATTCTCAACTTTATATTAATTTGGCCCTGAGTAGGTACACCTCGTGACGAAAAAAAAAATTGCAACATTGCCTAATTCGGAGTCACCTTAAAATCTAAGTCGACATGACATTCATTGTCAAAATTTAGTTACATACATGAGTACCACCACATTCACACTAGACTTTCACGGCATGCTGCGATAACAAATAGATAAGGAATGGATTATAGAAATGATTTCATTTCCAATGAAACATTTTCTCACCATAATTTGTTTTCTTACAGCAATTACAGCGAAAGCCTTAAGAATTAATGAAATAGAAAAATTTCGATTTAATTAACGATTAATTTTAAAATTAATACTTGTCCAACATTGATTTTTCCTTTCCTTAGGATTTCACAACAAAATTTGTTTTTTCTCATTTAATCTCGAGGAAGCAGTCGATGAAAATCGAAACGTCGATTTGTTTGATATCATATTTTAATTTTTTTCTCAAATCAAAACCTCATTTTTTTTTGTTGAAACAAAGCAAGTGAAGGGAAAAGTTTGTAAGTTCTAAAAGAAATCACGTGAACAATAACAACAATAATACTAAACAAAAGGCAAAGAATTGCACGTTTTATGTTTGATGTGATGTGATACTTGACTCGCGCCTCGTATCTTGGTATCAGAGTTAAATTATGCGGCGATGATAATAAAATTGATAACGAAACAGGATCAGGTCCCCTATTTTCAGGAATACGTCCGCGTCACGCTCCCCCAAGTGAAATCCCGATCCTCTGACACTGCGACTTCGCTATATAATTCAGGTTCACTTTGATACTCGCCAGTTGACTTGGTGAAGGTGTGTTGTGTTAATGCTTTGGACGCGAGGTTATGCGCACGTGATAAATTGTTAGGCAATTCTTCACCTGTCCGTAGCAGTAGCCGTAGTGGTAGCGTAGAGAAAGGATCTGTTTTTAAACCGAACACGCGCACGCGTTAATTTTTTTTCAATATTTGCAAGAATTATGGCAACCAATGGTGATCAGTATAAAACCAGGAAACCCATGCCCCTATTGGCGAGGAGCTGGTCAGAAAATTTCGACGACGTCGAAGTACCCGGATCCCCCAAAACACCGCGCACATCAACCACACCAGGTATAACATATGCAATAAATTAATAACGAGTGTGCCTTCCCCCATCATTATTATTTATTTTACTGTCGATATCGGGCCAAGACGTCGCATCGGAATTTAATTTTCGCCGGCTACTAAAAACCTATTAAAAAAGCGATAATCGAAATTGGTCTGAATTTTTATGTAAACAAAACGCACGTCTTTGCGTCTCTTTTGCGTGGATTTTACGTCACTCGGGGGGGCGGGGGGCGAACTCTTTCTTTTCTTATTTGTTAAAAAAATTAATTAAAATATCATGAATGATTATGATTAAAATTATTTAAAATTTATACCAGGGGATCGATGAATTGGGGATAAAAGTAAAAATTAAAATAAATAAACAAATAAACGTATTTTAACTTTGGAATAAATTATCTGGGGGTTAACTCGGGATAATGTCCAGTAAAGTTTCTTGCCCCCCCCCTCCCCTCTTCTATACAGGGTGTAGTTTCAGTTTATCGATTTTTATCATTGAGCTGAATTGATACAAAAACTTCTCGTGTCTCTTTTATTTGATTAAAAAATCCGTCAGGTGTTATTCGAGTTAATTTGTTCACTGTGCGGTAGATGTTGTCCTCAGCTTTCCCCAACTTTGTACCCTTTGACTTTCTCGACGCAGACAAAAAATTAATTGAAATTTTTTTTTGTATTTACCAATAGGTAGTGTAGTGTTTATACAAGGATATATTTTTTTTGGAAAAAGCAGTTTTATTATAACAGGTGATCAATATCTTTTCTAATCAAGTGACCTATGGAAATAAAGTCATGTGTCTTTGATTAGTTCATTACTTCAAATGCCACTTGAATTACATATTTATATTGCATTCCTATACAAAACGATAGGAATGCAATAAAAATAATTCAAATGGCATTTGAAATAATGAACCATAGGTCACTTGATTAGAAAAGATATTGATCACGCGTTATTATTGATAGAAAATTCTGTCTTATACCACACAAATTAATTTAATTCGTTTCCAATAGATGGTGCCCTCTGATTCCAACTAACTTACTGGTAATTAGCTGGCCATACACACAGAGGTTGATCCGCCAGTTTTGAACGCCGCGGTTCTAAAAAGGGGCATCTTCATGATACGTCCAGGATGTCATGCGTTTGGTTAAAGTCTAATAAAAATGTGGGCGTTGCAAGCGTTGCAATAAAAAAACATTACGCCTAGAGTCGAATTTATTTTGGCGTCGGAAACCTCTTTTATTAATTCTTCAAATTTGTAACGCAGGAGAAGCTTTTATGGTGATTTCTGTATACGCGTCAGGCATAATAAAACAATTCGCACTTACCTACACGTATAAATGGTATTGTTTTCAAGGTATTTAATAAAATGTTTACTATGTTTTGTACGACTCTCAGCCATTTATAAGTTTACTTGACATTGCAAAAAAAATATCTTTCATTTATTTACGGTAAAATAAATAAATCAAGATTCACAAAATATTTTAAATTTGTCGCTAAATTTCGAGCGTTGATAATTTTTTTCCGTGTATAGCACGCATACGAAAAAAATCAGTAATTCAAAAATACTTAAAAATCTCCGTAAATACATGCTTTCTTGCGCAGGCCTTCAATGCAACCGAAAAGGTATGTGGTAAACGCAATGTATATTTACGAAAAATGATCCTGCAAGATAAAGTACAATCAAAATTAAATAAAATTCATTAAAAAATGCCGACAGTATAAAAAAACAATTCTCCAATTAGCACGCAAAAAAGAACTGTTTATGAGATTTTATGATGTCGCGCCGCCGGTGAACTTGGCCTTTTTGCTCGACTTTGTCGATGAAGTAATAAATACATTAAAAAAACCTTATCGTATCGTCCTTAATCGCTCCTTAACGTGCGTATTTATCTTTTAGTTAGTGGTAAATGCACGCATCACATTTAACCGGTACAGACTTATCTGTCAATTTACACCGCCAGTGAAAACTGCTGCCGGTAACTAACAGCAACTAACAGACGATTTTTAGAAATTTACAAAGAACATCCTGCTTTGTGGAAAATTAAAAGCAAGGAATATAGTAACAAAAATATTTTGTTTTGTGAGGGCCCCTCTTACTAAACTTAATAAAAAGCCATATGTCTTTACATCCATTCTCAAATAATTCTTAAAATCATCCGGATCATTTTCTCTTAGCTCTTTTAATAGAGCCCGCTTTTTTATTGCAGAACATTTTTTACCTTACTGGTTAAACACTTGGAAACAGTTTACTTGCGGTACAAAACTTTCGCCAAGTCGAAATTCCACAGTGCCGGTTCAATCCGCGGTTATATCTGCCGTTTCATGCACACTAGCACACGGTTTTGCACGGGACAGATCAACTGTGCAGATTGATCTGTGGATTTTTATTTTTATTAAATGGCTGAGAGTCGTACAAAACATAGTGAACACTATTAAATACCTTGAAAACAATACCATTTATACATGTAAGTGCGAGTTATTTTATTATGCCTGACGCGTATACAGAAATCGCCATAAAATCTTTTCCTGCGTTACAAATTTGAAGAATTAATAAAAGAGATTTCTGACGGCAAAATAAATTCGACTCTAGGCGTAATGTTTTTTTTATTGCAACGCTTGCAACACCCACATTTTTATTCGACTTTTACTAAACGCATGGACGTATTATGAAGATACCCTTTAGAACCGCGGCGTTCAAAACCGGCAGATCAACCTCTGTGTGTATGGCCACCTATTATTTCCACCGTTATCTCACCCAATAGTCAAACATTTACTAATCTTGCCCCCGCTCCATTTAGGTTTATTATGCGCTTGGAAACGAAAAAAAGATTTAAAAAGCAAATTACAAATCAACCCTGCACCGTCTCTTGCCCAATACTTCAAGGTTCTTTACTGAAATTATGATTTTACTAACAACTACGAATCAACTTTGCAATTGCAATTAAAATGAAGAAACGCCATCTCTTCGCCAGGAGTCGAACTTACTTTACTTAAATTTTACGACTTTATAAATCACAAATTAACTTTCTAATTAAAATGAAGAAGCAGCATCTCTTGGCCAAGAGTCTAAGTTGCTTTACTGATTTTTTTACAGATTATAAATCAACGTTCCACATAAAATGAAGAACAGCCATCTCTTGGCCAAGAGTCTAAGTTTTTTCAGTGAAATTTTTTACAGATTTTACAAATTGCAAATCAACTTTGCGATTGAATAGGCTCCATCTGAATTGATAGAAAAACTTCTCATGTCTCTTTTATTTAATAGTTGATAGAAAAATCCGTCAGGTTGTTATTTGAGTTAATTTGTTCACTATGCGGTAGATGGTACCCTCAGCTTTCCCAGACTTTGTACCCTTTGACTTTCTCGACGCTGAAAAAAGAATTAATTCAATTTTTTTTTTGTATTTACACATAGATGGGTGTTTATACAAGGATATATCCAAAATACTTTTATGGATATTTTTTTGCAAAAAGCAGTTTTATTATATTATTGATAAAAAATTCCGTCTTATACCATCCAAATTAATTTAATCAGTTTCCAATAGATGGTGCCCTCTGATACCAACTAACTTACTGCATGGCCAGCTACATTAACATTCACTGACGTGTATGTATGGCCGTTTCAATTTGACTTTTAAAAATTTGACGGGTACTCCACTCAGCGCCTCTTGTGAGTTTTCAAGTAATTGCAGTTGTCATTACGTTACTATGAGTAGTTTTGTAGTATCTTTAATAGGGAGCGCTGAGGGGAGTACTCCATGGCATGCTTTCCGGAACCGAATTTTAGGCGAATTGAAACGGTCATACATACACGTCAGTGAATGTTAATGGAGCTGGCCATGCTTACTGGTAATTATTTCCACCGTTATCTCACCCAATAGTCAAACATTTACTAATCTAAAATGAAGAAACGCCATCTCTTCGCCAGGAGTCTTTCTTTTACTTTTGAGCTTTTTTATAATTGTAATTTACGACAAGTTCGTTTTTGAATCTCTGTATTAATTAAGCCTTCAGCTTTGATTTTTGTCGTGTTTACATCAGTTTCCAGAAAATTTTGCTGTTATTTCAAATGAAATTTTCATTTGGGAATTTTCACTTTTAAGTAACTTAGGTTGGCAATATGTCTTACTTCACCACAGTATAAGTAAATACCCAGTAGCGTCACTTAAACGTCAGTGTCAAAAAAAGGGGCCATTCTGCAATGTAATTTACAGCTGGGTAGGTATCAAACAAAAGAGCAAATGTAACAGTCATACTCGAGTGACGCTAGTGTGTGATTCTTATACTGTGACTTCACGTTGTCTGTTATTTGACGGCTTTAGCACAGTATATTCATCAATCAGTAGGGACAGCTAGGGGTTTCTGGCACTACAGTTTCTGAGTGCGCATGTGCGAAAACTGGCGGACTTTCCACAAACGGCCGCGTGTGGCGCACCGGTGAATTCATCAATTGCCTTTAAGCGGGCGTTTTTTAATTCAGCATTTTGTGTGATGGATGCGGAGAGATGAGAAAGATTGAACAGAAAACCATTTTTGTTAGATTATAATGAATTTATGTCGTGTAGAAAGTCTGAAGTTGTGTAAAACAACATCGCATACTATGATTTGCTTGCAATCATTTCTATCAGTGACATTTTTATAACCAGTGACATCTAGTAGCAATAAAATGAAAGCCCGCCAGTAACGGCCATATTGGCTCTGAAAACGGTAGTATCCTTGGGTAGTATGAACATCAAAAGGCTTTTTGTCGCGAGGTACCAATTCATCAACGGTTCGCAAAGTTGAAGAACCGTTCCATTGCCGCGGTGTTCGGTTCGAAATTTGTTACTCCGAGTGTACAGTTCGTAAAATTGTGAACCGGGTTGGCAGAGGTGTTTCCCCGTAACGGTACCCGAGTAAATAAACTTAACCTCACAAATAAAAATGTATAAAGAAATGGCTAGTGAAGAATTAGTGGAAATTACATTAAATCATCAAGGTGTTGATGTAACAGCAATTGTAAGCGCTAAAGAAGCAGAAATTTTATTGAACGGTATGTAAACTGACTTATTACTTTGAATGGTGCTTTCAATACAAATTTCAAATATCAATAAAAACCAAATACATACATCTACAGAGTTAAACAATTAAACATAACCTCAACGTTGTCAGATTTTTGTTTACGTTATTGGAACCGGAGTATTTTCGCGACATATCACATTAGAAAAAGATGAAATGCAAATAGAAAAGGTAAGAGTATGTACCGCCAAGTACCGCTTCGGTCTAACCGTTGATGAATCGGTACCTCGCGACAAAAAGCCTAAAGGTGCCGACATGAGCTGTCCCTACTGATTGATAAGTATACTGTGACGGTAGTATGAACATCAAAGGTGCCGACACGAGCTGCCCTACTGATTGATAAGTATACTGTGGCTTTAGTTTAGAAATGGCTACTTTTGCGGATTCGACTTAAGCAGGTTTGTAATTTAGTTTCTCTACTTTTTAGCGATAATTTCATAAGAATTCTTTAACTTTGTAGTTTCGATAATGGAATTTGTTCGTGTCAACTAGTCAGCTTTAGTCAACCTTTGTTACTGTGATGAATGATTAATAAATAGATTTGGAAACTTAACCTACAATTTATAGTGGAGAAATTTTTCAAAATTTAAATAGTCACTAATCTCATGGATAATCCTTTGGTTTCTTTGCTTAAATTTTACGACTTTATTGGCCAGTTGCACAAAACTCTTAAGTTGAGCTTAAATTTAAGTGGTATTTATAATGTGACACTTTTATGTTACACAGCATTGTGTAAGTCATATTCTGAGTGACGTTTAGAGTTAAGTTGAGCTTAAGTGTCAAGAGTCTAATGGCCGTATGCACAGACAAATCTCAAGGTGGACTTGATACTTAAAGCTAACTTCTTATCAAACTGTTCGCCGTATAGTTACATTGTTCAAAGTAAAGGTTTACTGGCTTAAGTCTAAAGATTTGTCTGTGCATACGGCCATAAGTTGCTTTATTGAATTTTTTACAGATTTTACAGATTATAAATCAACATTCTACATAAAATGAAAGTCTAAGTTTCTTCAGTGAAATTTTTTACAGATTTTACAAATTGCAAATCAACTTTGCGATTGAATTGGATCAGCTCCATCTCTTGGCTGAGTCGAAGTTTTTCTACTTTTTACAATTTTACAAATTATAGGCAGTGTTGCCAGTTCTCCCGCTAAAGCGGTATTTCTACCGTTTTGAGGTTTCATCTACCGTTCTCCCGTTTTAAGACATTAATCTACCGTTTCTTAGTTTTTTTAATGGAAATAATCACCTTTATTAAGTACTTTACAAATTTTAATAATTCTAATTCATAAATTTTCTGAAGCTAAGATATTATAGGGTTCCAATTAAGTAGGAACCTATAATATTTTGCTGCACTCTTTTCGTGCACTGCTATACTATTTATTAAAAGAGATCTGTAATGAAGATAAATGTCGGTCGCTGCCGGTAAGTTTCATCTCGATGTGGGGGATTTTTGGAAAATGTGTTGCTGCTTTCCTTAATGTTGTTTTTTATAATGTAAAAAAGAAAATTTGCTTTAAGGGATCCCATTTCTAGAATAAAATAATTTTGCAGCACATACCATTTGATTTGAAATATACGAAAATGTACTCCCCCTCTTTTAAAAAACTTTTTTGTACACTAGAAGCGTAATGTTTCGCACATTAAAATTGGATCTAAACCCGTTTGATCGGATCAGATCGCATATTAATAGGCGTGTTCTTTAGGATCGTGATCCGAAAATCGTAATGCATTTAGCCGCTCTCTTTCGTTTGATCCAAACGCAACATTACGCGTTCAGATTCAAAGTTGGATGTTCTCTTGCAAACGGATCAATCACCACTCTTCGTGAAATTTCAATCCGGATCGGTAATCCCCTTTCCCTTCTTAATCTTCCTATTTTTACGATTCATTTGGATTCAAATGCATTCAACTCTGATATGTTCTGTTGCAATAATCCAGATCCAGGGCGGGCAACCAAAAACTCTTCGAATCACGATTCAAGCTTTTCGGCGAAAGGACGCAGCTATGTATTTATATGCGATCTGATCCGATCAAACGCGTTTAGATCCTATTCTTATGTGCGAAAGAACACGCCTAAAGCATTACGATTTTCGGATCATGATCTTTAAATAGTTAGCAAAAAAAAGACGCCTTAGGTATGTCTGAAAGTATAATAATTTTGGAGAAAACGCTAAATATACCGCCATCTTCCGCTATTCTATGTAAAGTCCTACCGTCAAAACAAATTTTCACTTGGCAACACTGATTATAAGTCAACTTTGCAATTAGACTGAAGAAGCGCCATCTTTTATTGCCCAACAGGTTCTCCACTTTAAACTTTACGATTTTACAAATTATAATTCAACTTTGCAATTAAACTGAGGAAGCTCCATGTTTTCTTGCCCAACAGTCTAAGGCCCAGTTTTACAATCGTGGAATAAGAACGGAATAACTGTTCGCCAAATATCCTTTAATGTTCCTCCATATCTACGTCACACCTACGTCACGTTATACCAATAATAATGCTTATCCGACGATTGTAAAATCGGGTCTAATAAGTCTATTCTGCGTTTACTCGTAAGTTTTTCGTAAATCTGTAAAAATATAGCTTACGATTATCCTGTAACTAACATTTTACAGAATCGTAAATGTGGCAATTCTGGGTTCCCGCCTGTACGATGGTTCAAAGGAACTACTGCAACTAGTGCAACTTCAGGGGTGCGTTCGTAAAAGATTACACTGTAATGTAATGACAGAGTAATGGAATTGCAATTACATTAACAATGGAACACAGAGTAATTTTTAATTGTGAACGGTTTCACATGTTTTTGGGTGACATATAACCTGAAACTCAGTCTAAACAAAATGAGCGTTAATAATCCTTTAATCAATTTTGTGAAAATATAAAACTGTACCTGCTAAACTTTTCACACAGACTTTGTCGGTAATAATGACCGGTTATCCGGAACTATCTATCACGAAAATATAATTGTCGGTCATTATTAGCTTTAAAACTTTATATAATCTTTGCTTAAGACCTTCTTTAGGTTAAGGCCATGTTAAGACCACAAAGAACACAAAACGTCAGGTTCCAAGACACAACTGCGCAAACTCGGTAATTGTTACCACAGTCGTCAGCGCGGTAGCGAACGTTGTGGTAACGATTTGATATTACAGAGTAATATTTGTGAACGTCAGTAATAATTACCAATGTAACAATTTATGATTTTGTGAACGTCAAATTTCTTACAGAGTTACTCTGGAATAGTTTACGAACGCACCCCAGGTCTAACACTACGGTAAAATTTACAGTAAAACATAACCTCAAAGTTGTTGTTACTTATAGCGTTTTCGATTCATGTGTACCAGTTGTACTCAGTGTATTTGCATCTTCTTTTAACCTCATCCAATAACATGAGATGAAGATACTCTGAGTGCACACTAGTGCGATCTATCGCAAACGCTATTAAATCGACTGCAGTAAAAGTGTGTATGCATGGAGAAAGAAAAGTTTGACTTAAAATGAGGTAAATTTTGTAATATTTATTTCAGACAGCATCGTATGTATAGTCGCGCGCAGCTTAAATGCTACAATTTGACAGTTCTGTAACCCTTGTATCACAAGGTTTTAAGAGTGAGGTTTGCGTGCGGTAGGTGCATTTAAGGTGCGCGGGACTATACATATAAATTTCAGTTTCACATAAAAAACAGAAAAATCGTGGAAATTCGTTTTTATTCATTTATTACTATTATTTGTTACTAATACATATTTATTATTTCTGTTCGGTATGTGAGGCATTAAATCGTTAATTAAATTTATTACATATTGTCGGTTTAATCGAAATAATGTAATGAATTGTATATCAGATATATTGAAAGGATCCATTTCATCTCGCAGTCGTCTCCGTTAAATTGAATTGAATAGGCGCCATCTCTTGGCTGAGAGCCAACTCTCTCCACTTAAATCTTTATGATTTTGCAAATTGTAAAGTGCACTTTACATTATTGGATTTAGCATTTGATATTGCATTTGACTTGCTCAAATGACGAAATATTTGTGTTTACACTGTTTGATTTTACGTTTGACGTGAAATGTTCTAATTTTCATTTGATTTTTGAAAATAGGTCGGTGTCTATTTCCATTTGATTTTCCATTCGAGATTCGAGTTTTGAGCATGCGCAGATAGCGCAATAGCGATAGATAGTTGCTGTAATAAAATCTTATTGTGATTCATGGTCAATAAAATACAATTTTTAAAGATAATAATACCATTCGAAATGTCATCCTTTTAGGGTTATGTTTATACTTAGAAATGCAAACTAAAAATGACAGTTTAGTCCAATCATAAAGTCAAATAGATGTAAACAAAGAACTGTTTGTTTCTTTTGATTCGATCACACAGAAATATCAAACACAAAAATCAAATACAAAAATCAAATAATGTAAAGTGCACTTAAGTCACTTTTGCAATTAATAAATTAAAATAAAGAAGCGCCATCTCTTGGACAAGAGTCTAAGCTTCTTTATTGAAACTTTATGGTTTAGACTAAATTAATTAAGCGAAAAACAAAAACATTCCGAACCCAAAAATGAGAAACAAATGAAAAAATTGAAAAACATCTGCCGGAGAGAAGCACATTTAATTATTATTTTTTGTTAGAAAGAAGAATATTTATTCAATGCACAATGAGGTAGAGATCTCGCAACTTGAGAAGAAGCTGTCACGTGACCTGTGCTTCATTAAGCAGGTAAGCTCCGCCCACAGCACAGGTTCTTCTCAAGTTGCCAGATTTCTACTATTTAAAAATATTTTTTCATTTTTCTGCTTTTGAATTAATTTAAAATCTTCGTCGCGTTTTTTATTTTATTTTTTTGTGGTGTCTGAAATGTATTTTATTTTTTTAAGATTTACTTTTCATCTCATTATTTGATTACCATATCTTCTGAGTGTATTAGATTGTCCATCGAATTGAATATAAAACTGCCGAGTTTTGTGACCTCTAAATAATGAAACAAAATAATCAAGATTTTCGAAATCAAGAATTTTCAATTTCTTTAAGATATTTCAGGAACGAATGAAAATAAAAGAGATTTATTTGCACATTTTTATAGGCCTCAAAATAGTGCAACTTTTTTTGTAATTTAACCGTCTTTGTATCTCGTATAGTTTACGAGATCTCCATTGTTAGCCGTTAATTATGTAGTTGTAACCCTGTTTAAAGTGACTGATTACATTTCGATTTTTTAACATACCGAGTGCGCCAAAAAAATTATTCAAAATATTTTATAACCTTTGATTATTGTTTCTTCGTCATTTTGTCTTTTAGAAAAAGCAAAGATTTTTTCCTTATATTTATCACAGTATTGGAAATTTCGATTTCGACTTATAAAAATTAGTTTCCTCGAAAATTGATATGATATCTAATTTCCTTTTTAGTTACTTTGTAATAACTTTATTGAAATACATGTATTTTTCATTTATTGTAAAAGTTTTGTGAAGTTTCACTTGAAAATTGATATCATATCTAATTTCCTTTTTAGTTACTTTGTAATAACTTTATTGAAATACGTATATTTTTCATTTATTGTAAAAGTTTTGTTAAGTTTCATGCTTTAAATATACTATAATAAATCGACTAAGAAAATACCTATTTGAATTACAAAACGTAATTTATTTTTATTTCCACAAATCGCCGATCGAACGTGTGGGTTTCATACGACGTTCCTTTTTCGAACTAAATTGACCTAGTTACAACAATCGCACTTCAAAAAAAACTGTTGCTTTCAGGAAGAAATGTGATACTAAACCGTTTATGTGCGAAGGGGTCACATCTCGCAAATATTTGCCCGCGCCCGAGTAGTAACTTGAGTTTTACGAAGCGAAAGTATCTAAATATCATATTTTTATTTATACATACATACATACATACATACATCGTCTTTAAAAGATTACTAAGTTCTTCCACTCCACAAACTTTTCTTTTACAAATAATACGAAGATGCACTTGGATAAAAAATTATTACTACCTGATAAAGCAAAAAAAAACTTGTATTGGAATTCCATTAACGATTCAAAAATACGTAATAAATCCAACATAACTCTGCATACTCTATATTTAGAATTAATATTGTAACGTTTGCTACTCCTAACAATTAATGCTTTATTATATTGGCTTCATTATCTACTCTATCGTATTAATGATCTAAGGTGCAGAAACCTTAGAGCATTTATCTAATAGATATTGAGTTACATGTATTGGCTTATAACGAGTGTTTTTTTTTTTTAATTTGAAGTCGAAGTTGGCCGTGACAAGCTGCTTATTGTGTTTTGATTATTTGTTGTAAATCTTATTTTCTTGTTGTCTGTTTTTATTGTTACAACAGATCTCATTCTTATTGTCGTTTTTCGTTTATTACAACAGATTGCATTCTTGTGTTGGTCCTATCGTACTGTTGCGTTCGAAACCTCGAAAGCAAGGTTAGGAATTGTTCAAACGTCAAATTAACAACTGTCACGATGATGACCAGTGTTGCCAATCCACTCTAAGCCGATTACCCTTTTCAAATTTTAAGAAATCCGCTCTTACCCACATCTGCCCACATTGAGTAATGAAACTGAAATGAATGAATGATACGGTACAAAATTTATTTTGTTTAAATACCTAATATTATTGGACTTACTTTACACACATGGACGTTGCACGACAGAGTTTTCAGGTTAAAATCATCTATGTATATGTGGGACAGTGGGCGGCAATCGGCAACAGTGCTGCCAACCGACCAAGCGAAGCATTTCGGAAGATAGTTGTGAAAAATTCCGATAGATGTTTCTGAATTTCGGTTGAGCTAATTTAAATCACTTGATTAAAATCATGGTTAAAATCACTGATTTTATTTAGGCGATTTTTATTTTTGAAAATTACAAAAAAAAAGAAATTAAAAAATTCTCATGAAATAAACAAAACTGGGACCAAATTTCAAAAATTAAGACATTTGACAGTTATTGTGCAATTCTTGACGCTAAATAAAACAAAAGACGATCGAGAAATAAAGAAAATTTATAAAATTAAAAAATTCTTAGTAAATAAACAAAACTTTCTAAAAATTAAGATTTGACATTTGTGCAATTTTTGACGTAAAATAAAACAAAAGACGATCGAGAAATAAAGAAAATTATAAAATTATTATAAAATTTTAAAAATAAAAATAAAAAAAATCTCGTTGAATAAAATTAGAAAAAATAATAAAAATAAAAGAAATCTCATTAAATAAAATTACAAAAAAATAAAAATTTAAAAATTCTCATTAAATAAACAATACTTTTCACTTTCTATAAAATTACAAAAAATTATAAAAATTACAAAAATCAAAAATTTAAAAAAATTATAAAAATTAAAAATTTTTTGTTAAATAGACAAAACTTTCTAAAATTAAGATTTGACGTTTGTGCAATTTTTGGCATAAAATAAAACAAAAGACGATCGACAAATTTATAAAATTAAAAAAAAATAAATATAAAAAAGATCTCATTGAAAAAAATTAGAAAAAAATTAGAAAAAATAAAAATAAAAAAAAAAGATTCATTAAATAAACAATACTTTTCACTTTCTATAAAATTACAAAAAATTATAAAAATTACAAAAATCATAAAAATTTTAAAAAATTATAAAAATTAAAAATTTTTTGTTAAATAGACAAAACTTTCTAAAATTAAGATTTGACATTTGTGCAATTTTTTGGCATAAAATAAAACAAAAGACGATCGACAAATTTATAAAATTAAAAAAAAAATAAATACAAAAAAGATCTCATTGAAAAAAATTAGAAAAAAATAAAAATTAAAAAAAAGATTCATTAAATAAAATTACAAAATAATAAAAATTAAAAAATTCTCATTAAATTTGACATTTGTGCAATTCTTGACATAAAATAAAACAAAAGACGATCGACAAATTTATAAAATTCAAAAAAAATAAATATAAAAAAGATCTCGTTGAAAAAAATTAGAAAAAAATAAAAATTAAAAAAAGACATTAAATAAAATTACAATATAATAAAAATTAAAAAAATTCTCATTAAATAAACAATACTTTTCACTTTCTATAAAATTACAAAAAATTATAAAAATTACAAAAATCATAAAAATTTAAAAAAATTATAAAAATTAAAATTTTTTTATTAAATAGACAAAACTTTCTAAAATTAAGATTTGACATTTGTGCAATTTTTGACATAAAATAAAACAAAAGACGATCGACAAATTTATAAAATTAAAAAAAAATAAGTATAAAAAAGATCTCGTTGAAAAAAATTAGAAAAAAATTAAAATTAAAAAAAGACATTAAATAAAATTACAAAATAATAAAAATTAAAAAATTCTCTTTAAATAAACAATATGTACTTTCTACTTTCTATAAAATATACAAAAAATTATAAAAATTACAAAGTTCTCATTAAATAAGCAAAACTTTCTAAAATTAAGATTTGAACTTTAGGCAATTTTTGGCGTAAAATAAAACAAAAGACAATCGACGAATTTATAAAATTAGAAAAATCTCATTGAATAAAATTAGAAAAACATTACAAATATAAAGAAAACTCATTAAATAAAATTACAAAAAATTATAAAAATTAAGAAAATCTCTTTAAATATGTAAACAAAACTTTCTAAAATTAAGATTTGAAATTTCGCCATTTTTTGACGTAAAATAAAACAAAAGACGCTCTAGAAATAAAGAAAATTGATAAAATTACAAAAAAATAAATAATAAAAACAAAGCCGAGTTCAAAATCGGTAGATCTACCGAATTATCGGTAGAGTTGGCAGCACTGATCGACAATGTGGATTTGGCTGTTTGTTAGTTACTTTAATTTTTGTCGGCTTCTGGCTTTAGTGATTTCTTTGTTGCCAATAGTAAACCTGAAACATCACTACTAACAAGTCGTCAATCAAAAATTTAAAAATTTATCTGTTTTTTTTTTCTTCCTTGAAAATACCCATTTTTACCCACGTATTTTTTTTACCCGCAAGATTGCTCCAATTACCCGTAATTCGGGTAATTGTCCGCACATTGGCAACCCTGATGATGACGGTCCACAATGAAATTTTCATGGCCAACTTCGACGCCAGATTAAAAAAAAACATTCTTTATTATCCATTCACGATCTTTTGATATTCTGGAGGGGCAGGCTTTCTTTTCGTTAAGTTACGTGCCTGTATTTTGAATTTAAAATGTGACAAACGTAAACTTCTGACACTTTAACGTCAGTCCCATGGATTATATTGCTTCTTATACTCTACGATGGCACGAAGAAAGTAAAATAATAACATTAAAATAAATAATTACTTGTGACTTTTAATACTAAGTCAAAATGCTAAAAATCATCAATGTTTTTAGGCGTCAGTTTTCAAAAATATAACCATCAAATTAAAACGAAATATATTCACTTGGAGGTACCAACAAAATAGTCACCCTAACATGGCCTGCTCTGAATATCAAAAGATCGTGAAGGATTATACGTTGTGCAATAATTTATACACTCGAAATGCACATCCTCAATTTTATCGCACAGGAAGAGAAAATGAAGCAAGTCATAACCTTCTTTCGCTTGCTTGAGTTGCCGAATGCTACAAGTTTACGAAATGTTAATATTTGCTCGGGTTTGCAATATCCGTTTGTTTAAATAAGAACAAATAATTCATTAATATTGCATAATATACATAATTCTGACATACACGGTTACTGAAAACAATCCATTTTTATAATTAATTAAAATAAATCGAAACACCAAGTAAACGGTTTTTAAATTTTAATTACCGAGTTGTTTATTTGTTTATATTCGGTCTCTTCTTGGTGATCTTCAAAACAATGATGGGTCATCTATTTTGATATCCTATTAATCGGTTTAAGTGCTGATGTTTGATCTCCACATAATATGTGTAATAGTCTGAGACTTTTGCATCATTGAATTGATTTGGTTACATCTTCACTCGTTTGTATCTACATTTTGAATTTCTTTTATTATTATTGACTAAAATGTTCGCATCGAATTATATTTCTTTTATAAATGTGGTACATATTTTGATGATCTACTTTCCATTCTGAAAAAAAAAGTGCTACCAAAAAGTGCTTCCCTTATACCTACTCCTAATTTTTATGGAATGATGTTAACAAAAAACTCTGAATTAATTTACAATTGTCGTGAATATAGAAAAAGGGTGGAATGCCAAAAGATTGTAAGATATTTCGAAAATAGTGAGAGATCTAAAAAATCTGTTCTCAAATTAAATACATAGTATTTTCCTGATTTACTAAGGCATCGTTTCTCAACCTGGGGGTCGCGGTGATATTAAAGGGAGGTCGCGTAAATAGCCTGAACACTAAAGAAATTATTTTACGGCGTCATTCATGTATGTTCATACCCGTCGCTATAAACGCAGCGACATAAAATTATAGGAGGGGAGTCGCGAAATATTAATTTTATTATTTGGGGGATCGCCGAGCTAAGAAGGTTGAGAATCGCTGTAGATAAGGTAACAAAATATTGCTTGATTATAATATTAAAAAAAAGGAATTTTCAAAAAAGTTACGATAAATTAATTAAAAAGGGCGTTCGACTAAAAAAATTAATCAGATTTGGTTGTAGTAATAAATATACTAACAAAGTTAGTAACACTGACGTTAGTGACACAGTATAAGTAATTACCCATTAGGGTAACTGTCAAAAAAGCGGCTATACTGTTTGATACTCATATGGAAACGCAATGTGATTTGCAACTCGGTAGGTATCAAACAGAATGGCAAATCTCACAGTTATACTCGAGTGACGCTACTGTGTAGATTCTTATGCTGTGTTGCACTGGACAAACGAACGCGATCAGTGCACTTGCACTGTGACAAACGAACTCATTTTTCTGCACTAGGGCACATGGTGTGCACTGGTGTAGACAAACGAACAAACCTTTTGAAACGTTCTGTGGTGATATTTTTGAAACGTATTGGTGGTGGGGGATTGACATCTCTGATATTTTTTTTGTATCAATGTCTCAACATCCATTTTTTTAGGGCACGGAAAACAATCTTATTAAGAATGTAACGTTTGCAATTTAATTTGAAGAAAAGTGAACTGTTTTATATCATGTTTTATGCAGTGCAAATAACAGCTGACATTGATAGATTGAATGTTCAAAACATTGCGTTTTCGCGACCCTTTCAAATGGTGACGTCAGAAGTTAATACGGTCCAAACCAGCCTATGAATTGCATTCAACGCGAAAATATACCTTTAATACATCGTAACATAACCTATATGTTTTCGTTCTGTCATAAAAGACATTGTGATCTCCATTTACCGACTGGGCAACTGTATGCGACATCTTTTGAAAGATCGCACAAAATGAGTAAAATTGACAAGATTAGTACAAACGAAGAGAAAATGAAAATTTAATTTAAATAAAATAACGAAAAGCATTAAAATTATATCAGTCTGAACTGATGTCAAATTGGGAATTTAATTTGATTAAGATACTCCATTAAATCAGATCGTTTTATAAGAATTTTTGTGATATCTTCAATTTTTTATCTCTCTATTTTTCGTCTTTTTCCTTTCTTTTGATGAAATAAATCTTCAGGAGCATGCTAAAACAATTAGTCGCCGATATCATTCAAGAAATTGATGGAATCGTTGCAAATTAAAAATACCTTCTTGTTTTCTTGTCGGGCGCATTAATTCACAATAAAACATTTATCAACGTGTCAAAGAATGACACTCAGGATCAATTTCTTTTGCTCGCGACTGTACAATTTCTGAAATTACAAATTTGCTGCCGCCTTTATTTTTTTGCATTTTAAGTCAAATAACACGTGCGGAATTTTGCATTAGTGTTGTAAAGCTCTGATTAGCACAAATTTGCTCCGATATACTTAATAATCACACCCAAGCGAATTTTTGGCCGGCAAAAAAAACCGCTGTAGGCACAAATATCAATCAAACCGGACCAATGGGGTTCGGGCAAGAACCAAATTCCCCAGAACCTATTAGTCGTTACCCGCCAATATTGCATCATAGTTTCTAACTTTTTGCAATTAATACCTACGTACAACGGTAATTTTTGTTTCGCGCAGCTTTCGAAGGCGTTCGGTCGACGACGTTTCGTCTTAACGATGAACTTCCGTAAACCGAGGCGCAAATTCAACTTGTGTGCTTAATTTGATTCCTTGGTTTCAGGTCACGAGAAATGCACGTTCCATCACGACCTTGAGCTGGACCATCGTCCCCCGACCAGGGAGGCCATGCTACCGGACATGGCGCGTTCCTACAGGTTGCTGTTGGGGTCGCTCGGGGAAAACCCTGACAGGCAGGGCCTCCTGAAAACGCCAGAGCGAGCCGCAAAAGCCATGCTGTTTTTTACTAAAGGATACGATCAGAGCCTCGAAGGTAAGTCTGTCTATAATTTTTCTTTTTACCTATTTAAAAAGTATTCAAATCGTAATTACGGTTTCGCCTCAAAAAATAATTTTTACCAGTTGGCAGTCACACATCTGCGAATACTGATTTTACACCTGCATTGAAAATTCTTACTACATTAATGGCGAAGGAAACGCTGATGTTGAAATGGACATAACTAAACATTAAACAAATTAAATCGTCTGTACGCACAATAATTATTATCAGACGTGATATGGAACAAATAAGATTCTGACGAGCAGCGTTGTTTTTATAACTAGAAGGAGTAATTTAAATTTGCCCGCTAAAAACTCTCAATCGTTTTTTGGTTGTTCGCCATCTAGTTTCACGCAATCGATTTGAATTAAAAATTTACGTCTTTCATAATTCACGTGTCAGTTTCCGTCATTGTTAAAATTGTAAACAAATCTGTTATACGAAAAACGTATGAACTTCGCAAACAAACCATATTTACTTGTCATAGAAGTGTCATTTAGTTGACATTTGACAATCTGCCTAAAGCAGGGCGACAACTGTTACCCCTCCTAGTTTAATTTAAAAACAAGCTGTAGGCGGTAATTTCAATAGCATTCTGGAACTTTGAAGTCTCTTCATACTAACAAGCAAAAGAATATCTTCCTAAAATGACTGTAAGGATTAAAATAAAGCGGATAAGATGGATGTGCCGTGTCCATGGATACCGATACGCACCCGGGAGGTCGTCGAGGCGCAATTATAGAGCGCATTGTCTTAAAACCGTCTGTTCTAGATCTGATACGGAACTGTCAAGGGACGTTACTTTCAAATGGCATTGCAAACGCGTATACTTACTTTATTGCCCAGATGAGGTAGTGCCACCACATCCTCTTACGAGCCGTTTCTCTTGCGATTATGGCCATCCTTGGCCAATTAACTGCGGCGATCGAAAGGAAAACCCCAAAGAATGTGCCCTTCGCATACTTTCGTACTATAAGTGCACAGTCGGTATTATGTTACGCCAGTTATAGATCACGTATTAACTACTTTGCGACTGTAAATCACGATAATTACTTCCCAGTATACAGAAATCGTATAGACAATAAACTTTTTGGGTGAATTTGATATTATTTTGGATGTAAGGCCCGTGTGACACCATGCAAGATTGGATATGATATAAGAATTAAATTTATCATTGCAGTCAAATCTATATACATAAGTTTACTTAATTCTTGTATAAGAAATAATATTAAACCTTTACCTCCAGAATTTTTTATGGTAAACATGTACATAACTAGCTAATTTATAAATCTAATCAGTAACTAATTCTAAATCTAATCAGTCACAGGAACTCAACAAATACTCTTATATTGCTGTGATCTCAGGGTATTTTGCAAATTTTCTCTTTCTAGCCCCATGTTGGGCGCTAATTTAATGCTGTGTTATGCCCTTAGTTTAGGTGACAATTTAATTGCTGTTTTATCTCTTTGTTGTATTTCTTTTCGGAGGCTCTTATTCGATGATGAATTTTGCAGTGTATCTCATAGACCAATTTCTTTGTTGTAGGGTGTATTTTATGTGATAATTTTTGGATGTAGATGGCATTCGCGAGCCTTCACATTCAAAAATATCTAATGTCAGAGTTGAGTGTGTGTGTATAATAAAAAGTGTCGTAGAAGAAGAACGTAAAACACAGTTTACTGTATCACTCCAAACAATTAATTTTCACAAACTAATTATTCCGCATAAAGAAGTTCGGGTTTTTAAAGAAAATTTATTAATATTAGGTCGGGTTGTTCACAAAACCTCCCCACAAAGTTTTGCTCACTTGTCTTCCATACGTTGTTCCAGCAAAGGTTATCACGAACTATACGCGGCGGCGGTTTTATAAGCATGACGGGCCATAATTCACGCGATAATTAACACAGCGCCCTCACTTGTTTATTCTCCGAACGTCTTACTATAACCTACAGTTTCCTTTACGCATTGAATTATTCATGGCGTTAAATAAATTATTTATACGTACATAATACGTACTTACACTTTAAAAAAATCTAAATAATTTATCTATAACAAATAGTTAATTTTAAATTGATTATTTCCAAAAATATTTACGTTTTATTAAGAGATTTGAAAAAACAAACTTGAATTAAAAAATTTCTTAAACAAATCTTCTAAAATACATTTAACAAACTATCCTTTAATTTATTTTATTATTTTAAAAATTATTTCTTATGAAATTTTCAAAGAAGTGCGTACTGTTCATAAACACTGCAATGTGCATAACTTCTTCCCGAAGCAAAGTTTTGATATTTGCGGAAGAAATCCTGCATAGCATTCATGGTCAATAAAATTTTTGGTTGTGCGCAGTAATTTTCTTGTAATTATATTAAATATAAAATTGTAGGTTATGTGAATAGAAACTAGCGTTTTAATTTCAATTTGAAATGTCAAATGACGCTTGTAAAGTGAAGGCTGTCAGTGTTAAGCTGTCAAAAAGAGGAAGTTAAAAAGTCACACACCACTTTAAAATTCATCAGTTTTGAGACAAGTCGCAACCACTTGAAAGAAATCACCAGATCTGGTAAAAAAATCACCGAGTTGGCAACACTTGTAGTAGGTATTAACAGAAAACAGAGAGAGAGAGAGCAAGACTATTTGTTTATCTGATTTTTCTTGTCTCAAAGATTTATTTTAATATTTCCAGTTGCCAGAAGAAAAAAAAGCGCCATCTGTAGTAGAGTAGCGGAATTACGATTAATTTTTCTGTCATTTTCTGCTGTTCCTTTTTTTTAATTTCAAATCAATTTTACGTTCGATTTTGCCGAGAATTAAATTAATTTGTTTACGAGTAGTCAGAAACAGTGGCTCCGTTGAGGAATTTCTAAATTTATAAGTAGGTACAAGATGTTGGCTAATTTTAATATTTAATTTCTTTTATGTTAGGTATGTACTCTTTATCTTCAATTTGTTTTGTAATTTTCAGCTGACTTAATTAATTTAATTGTACCTAATTTATTGACATGTCTTTTTGTTTTTGAATATTTTATGGTATACCGACAAAGGACAAATAAATTACTTACTTACTTACTTAACAGCGAAATTAATTCTCCACAGATAATATTCATTTTTTTTCTTATTCTTCTTCAGCCCGCGGCACATTCAATTATTGTCGATGCCAGTACATTTATTTTGTTTTCTTTTTCTTCTTCGCCCAACGATTGATTTTGACACTTTCGGTTGTGAGAAGGAAGAACAGCGCCATCTGTAGTAGAAGAGCGGAATGATGTTATTACGTTTCATTTTCCTATCATTTTCTGTTGTTCCTTTTTTTTTTAATTTCAAATCAATTTTACGTTCGATTTTACCAAGAATTAAATTTATTTTTTTACGAGTGTGTCGCCGTTTGTCGAACAGTAACGAAATTAATTCTCCACAGTTAATATTCATTTTATTTTCCTGTTCTTCTTCAGCCCACGATTTATTTCGAAACTTTTCCGGTTGTGGTAAGAGAGCCATAGCGCGCCATCTATGGTAAAGTGGGAGAACGATTTCATCATTACAATTGATTTTCGTCTCATTTTCTTTTTTTTTTCTTTTAATTTTAAATCGATTTTTACTATCGACTTTACCGGGAAATTAATTTTTTCAAATTTTTACGAGTATAGTCACTTATCGAATAAGCAACGCCACAGTATAAGAATCTACACAGTAGCGACATTCGAGTATAACCCTTAATTGTCACATCTGCCATTTTGTTTGATACCTACCGATTTTTGCACTTTCTACACTTTTAACACCGTTACTTTATTTTTCTCACTCCTACTTATGTTATATTATATACATCGCACTCTCTCAGGGGCGGTTGGTACAAAAAGTGTAGAAAAGCTATCGAACAGACTTTACATAACATATCCATACAGGTATCAAATAGTATGACGTTTTTTTGACACTGACGTTTAAGTGACGCTACTAGTAAATTACTTATACTATGGCAACGCCGTACGGATAATAAAAAATTATTGTAGAGCGGCACACTCATTACATTTATTGTTGATCACGGCGTATAAAGTGTACATTGCTTTAAAGTGAGCGAAACGGAAAGTATGTACACGATTTATAATTATAACGCGTCTTGCGTAAGAATAAAGATGTAGTTGGGAAATAAGTAATAACATTAATTTGTATCGCAGTGTTATTATCAGTTGTCGATGAGTTTAATTTAACCACTGAACAAACAAACTTAAACCCGATAAAGGAAGTTGTTCTTTTGCAGAAAAATTTGCCTGGTATCTTTTTGAGTGATGAAAGTAAATCATGTGCGACCCCCCCCCCCAAACACTGCGTGCAACAAAATTTAAACTTTGTATTGTTTTTAAAATGTCGGAAATATTTTTTGTCAGATAATTTCGCCAAAATATTCCACGAGAAGAAAACAAATAAACGTGAATTCGTTAAACTGGAATTATTTAAAAACATTAATTAAAAATGCATACTAATATTGACAATTTTCAGCTTAAATAAACGATCTTGAAAATATTATTTTTTGTCAACGGAAGTTTACACTATTTCACGCATGTATTTTTAAAAGTGGAAAAATTTTTATGCTTTTAATTAAAAACAAAGCAGAAGCATAACGAGTTGGTCAAAATTAAATATGTACGTACGTACCCCACTTTAATTGCTTTTATGGCTTTCTTTAACTACAAAAGAATGATCAGATTTTTTGTTTCTTCTTTAATTGTTAAAATATTTTCATATCCTTGAAAGCTTTTAGAAAAGTCGAACAATTTTTTCCGTATTTTGTCTTGGGAAGATAAAAACTCAACAATTGTATGTGAACTCAGATCGGCTGGGATATCCAAAATCTTTTCAAGAGGATAAGCCTTCTAATATGCCCGAAGAAAAATAATTTTAACCAACTTTAATACCAATTGAAAGAACAGAAAGAAATCTATTCGAATGTAAAACCACAAAGAAAGCAAAAAATAATTCACTGTCAAAGTCCGAACAGCTTTGTCGTCGGCTAATAAAAGGGTGTGTAAGGTTAAAAGGCTTCCCGTCTGCTTGTTAATTGGCGCTGTAATTGAGTGAGGAGGAAATTAAAGGAGCTCAGAGGCTTCGCTCTGCTCGATTCGCGCCCCCCATTCAACAGGTATAACTCGGTTAAGCTCATCCAATCAAGCCGGAGCTTCTCCGCCTGACTAACTTTGCTGTAATAGATTTCGTAGATAGTTAGCTAGTTATAGCGAAGCTCCAGGCAGTTTTCTCTTACAGGAAAAGCGTCGGAAAAAGTTCAGGCTCATACATCATAAATTACGACGTTCGAGTATTTTTCCCCCTTCTTCGTTGAGATAACAAGTTTATACTTTTATACTTTCGTGATTTACTTCATACCGAATAGATTTTATGACAAAAATTGAAGCGAGCCCGAATCGTAAAAAAATACATGTACAGGGTACTACTAAACTTGAGTAATTTATTGAAAAAAATTAAATAGAATTTATTACAAGATTTCTTGTATAAACCCGACTAAATATTTTAAGCAGTGCATTTCGATCTGTCATATAAGATAAGATAAATAAATTGCCATATTATTGTTATGTTATAAATTATGTATGCGTCAATGCAAAACTGGATCGGATAACATGAAAGCGTAACCGCGCGCGCTAATTTCATCAAGAGTGAACCATCCGGTCCTCTCCATTAGGAAATTATGAAGTGGATATCGATTGGTCGGATAGTATTTACGGACGTTTTCGAATGTAGTGGACGGACGGCACATGACAGGCGCGTGCTTCGAACCTTTTGTTTCACAAACGCACCTGTCGAGTGTCGACGGACTTACTTTTAAATGACATTACCAGACACTCGAGACTAATTCGACAATCGACATTATTTCATCATTGTAGTAGCTAACTCAAATGGGTTACGATATTATGAAATAAAGTTGAAATAAAAAGTTTCACTGGATGACTAACAGATGGCGCTTCGAATTTCTTGTTGACAACTGCATTTATATCTATAGACACGAAAGGTAGTGTAGTTGCAAATTACTAAAAATTCATATTTCATATTACAACTGACGTCAACGACGCACCTCATTAATTTAATCTTAACGACCAACGTTTGATTTCTTTAATGAATTTAACTAATTTCCTTTTTTTATTTAAACAAATAAGATTTTTAAAGTAAATACAGCTAATAATTACGCATCTAAAGTGCGCTCCTTTTTTAATTTCATTTTGTATGGTCCGTTGCTTACGTCACGCGTCACGTCGTACCGGCGATTGAGCAATCCTGTACATTCCCTGAGTTTCTCTTCCATGGCAAAAATTCTGTATATGTATAATTAACCCAACTCAATTTTATTTAATTATTTATCTATTGATTTTTGATTGACAAGATGGTACCACGTTTTTTCTTGTAATCAAATGTATAGAAGCCATGGTCAGCTAATGAATGACTTTCTCGGTCTCGGAATATTTGACCAACCTATTGTCTGAAAGCTTTGCCGCTTTCCACCGACGCGGGGTTGAAGTTAAGTATAACAGAAGGGCGCTCCAGCTTTTAAGCTTCGGAAGCTGCAAGTGGCGGAGCCGTTTCTTTTCTTCCCACTTGACCGTGCTCGCCGCATTTCAGCGGCTCACTTGATGCATTATTCCATTCATTACCGCGATTTACCCCTCGCAGTGGTGATTTTATCTAACCCGACGATTTATTTGCTTCGGTGCTTTCAAGATGAAAGGACGAGAGCACGAGGAGAAATCCTCTTCTGCCGTAATAATACATTCGAAGCACCTCCTCACACAAGAGAGAATAACAAAAAAACAATTCGAG
The DNA here is from genome assembly GCA_033060865.1 of Dorcus hopei. Classification (NCBI taxonomy): domain Eukaryota; kingdom Metazoa; phylum Arthropoda; class Insecta; order Coleoptera; family Lucanidae; genus Dorcus; species Dorcus hopei. The sequence continues at coordinate 69,595,079 of CM065425.1, read as the reverse complement.
TTTATCTTAATGCAAAAGTATATCGTACGTTTCGTTTTATTTTCGCATTTTGATAATAAATCTACCGATGTAATATGTAACATGCGTTCAAAAAAATCCGTTATCGAGAAGGTTCTGAGCTTGCTTTTATTTTAGGACGGCACGTATGTTGCAATCTTGAATAACTGTGAGCTGTCAATGGCGTCAACTGTCAAAGACTTTGTTTACATGTTCGAGGTATTTGTAATGATTTCATTATTTGCGTTTTATTATCCATTTTGTAGAAAATCGTAATTAAATGGATATAAAAAGTTGGGGTTATATTTATAAGAATCGTATGGTTACGACGTGACTTTGCAAAATTTGCATTTGACGTAAGCCTACTCGATCACAGTTTATTTTTGAACGCACTTTATATACGTCGACTTGAGCTTGGCTTAGCGAGCGAGTTTTGTATCCTTTGTAGTACAGTCATTTCTCTCCTGTCTCCTCCTTTTTTCAAATTTCAATGAAACAATCGGTATGTAAAATTTAAAAAAAAAAAAAACGCAAGTCACCAAGGTTCGAATTGTGTATAAAAATCTCGCCGTTTACTAAACAAGGACAAATCGTAATTTATATGCACACGTAACGTAATTTAATTACCTTCACATTATGAAAGAACTTAATTCAATGAGCTCGTAATTACCTACTGATTAAATTGTTGTAATTATCTGCCAATTTCTATATTTAAAAACGTGCATGTAAAGCAAACAGTTGTTTGTGCAATTCGTATTTAATTGGGTTTTGTTTAGGCGGAGAACATGAACGTGGGATTTATTATTTCAAGAAAATAAAAAAAATAAATAAATAAAGAACGTTTCCAGTTTAAATTAGAAAAAAAAACGCTAACCTATACGAGGTGTTCCGAAAACAGGCGACCGAGTTACATGAGCGTAATTCTTACAGATTTTTTAATTATTTATTTCCCAAAAAAAATTGTTACGTCCAAATAAATGGTTAATAAAAATGGGCCGTGGTAACCGAACCATTTTATTTGTCTAGTTGTCAATTTGACAGTTTAACTTAACCTATATTATCGCCACATCCGCGCCGCCGATAAATCTATTTTTAAAGTCAGCACTATCACCATCTAGGGCCCACCTTTCGAATCTTCCAGATTCATCGAGGCGCTGCATCTCATGCAGCCGACAAGTCTAGAATCGTCGCGTCATTTAGCGTCTCGATAATTCTAGAAGTTTCGAGAGGCAAGCTCTAGATGGTGCTGACGTTTATAGGCGGCGCGAATGTAACGTTATTGAACAATCAATTTTTGCAATATTCTAATGAAAAAGTCATTGCATTGCAAGTTAAATGATTAATTGACACTCAAATATTCTGACCTTGAGTATGCGCATTCATTTCCATGGCCTCCCTTTATTAAAAATTTATTTCGGCTGCGAGTATGAACTTAATTCAACTCATTCACCTTCTACGACTTACGTAAATTGTACAGTGTGTTCTGAAATGGTTGAAGTACGTTTGAATTTCCCGCGCCATAGATTATTTTTAAAAGTTGGTACTACATTCTGTACTGGATTGTGTTCGAGACTACACCTTCGAGTGCAATTTGGGCGTGTATCGCATCTTTCTTACGCACGACTTTTAGCTTATTTTACATCTCGCTCATCCGTCTTAAGACGTCTCGTGTTTACACTATTACCATGACAACGGACGCACTTTTCACAACCCACTTTTAAGTAGAGCGTGAAAAATGCGATCGTTGCCATGGAAATAACGTAAACACAAGACTTCTTGAAACAGATAAGCGAGATGCAAAATGAGTTAGAAATCGTGCGTGAGAGAGATGCGATACACGCCCAATTTGCACTCGAGGGTGTAGTTGTTGAACACAGCCCTGTTCGATCATGTCCATTGGCGACACAATAAATTTATTGTGCAGCTCCCTGAAAGCCATCGCTAACCTAAAAACATTTGTATGCTTTTCCGTTTGTTTATATGGCCCTTTTTCACTTACCAATGAAAAGTGTATTTTTTATCATAATAATAATAATCTACAGAAAAAAAATTGATGAAAAAATCAAAGAGAGATTGCAGTAAAGAATATTCGTCACGAAAGATAGAATTTTTGAATATGAAAACGTAAACAATTTATTTATCTCTCATACGTTTAGATGGCGCCACTAAAAATTTTGTCTACGTGTTTAAATAATAATTAATAAGACTATAAGAAAATCAATAAATAATTGCATTAAAAAAATACTCGATTCACCACTAAAAAGAAATTTTATTTTGTGCTGACAATTGTGGTTCGAAGAGATTCGTACAGATGGCGCTGTCAGTTCTCTACTATAACCATGGCCCACTGATACTGTGTATAATGTACAATGCGATCGAAAATGATTGAGCGTCCTTGAGAAAATAAATACCCAAAGGTGATCAAAACTACCTTCGGCCTAGAGAATTTTCGCGTTTTTGAAAACTCAAGGTCAGGTGACAATCAATAGCGTTCCTATGTTGTGCAAGGTTTGTTTATTAATTGAGTTTTCTACGAGTTTTTCATATCGAAATTAGTTAGTACATATTTTTGAAGGACGCTCAACCATTTTCGATCGCATTGTACTTTACGGTCTAATCAATAGGTAATAACAATAATTAACAATAATAATCTACAGAAGAAACTGATTGCGTTAAAAAATACCGAATTCGTCAGAAAAAATAGAATTTTTGTTGAATGTTTAACAAAAACTTGAAATCGTAAAAAATGTATTTATCTCTCGTACGTATACATAGATGGCGCCACTGAAATTTTTGTCTGTATGTAGGTGGGTAAATAATAATTAATAATAATCTACAAGAAAATAGAAAGAAAATCGCAGTAAAAAAATACTCGGTTCATCACAAAAAATTAATTAAATTTTCAGTTGACAATTATAGTTCGAAGAGACTCGTACAGATGGCGCTGTGAGTTCTCTACTGTAGCCACGGCCCACTAATACGTTATGCGGTGTTTATGAGCAGCACCTAATAATTTTTTTTTTGAAAGATTTCATAAGAAATATTTTTGGAAATAATAAAGTAAATTGAGAGTAATGTATTAGATGTGTTTTACGGGAACTGTTTGTGAAATTGTTGAATTCAAGTGCGTTTTTCAGAATATTTTAATTTTATGTAAATATGTATGTTTAGAAAGCGGCGATTTAAAATTAAATGTTTATTGTAAATAAATTATTTAGAATTTTTGAAACGTAAATACGTAGGATTAAGCCTAGAATTGAAAATATTAGAAAAATTTATTTAATAATGTCATGACAATCCGGATGTTATAAGGAAACTGTAGGTAGTAGTAAGGAGTTCGGAAAATGAACAAGTGAGGGCGCCGTGTTTAGCTACCGTAAACGAAAATTCCCAGTCGCGCTTTATAACCTCGAGGCCCGGAACACGGAGGCAGTCAAGCACGCGGTTCGGAACACTGGCTTGCAATGCAATCGCGTACACCTTTAAAATCAAGCAACAGAGTTTTTACCCATTTTTGGCTTTGTAAATCGCCATTTTGTGAATTTTGACATACTATCAAAAGTATAGATTATAAACTGAGAATTTAAGATTCTTGTTACAATTTATTTAAGTATGAATTTGTTATTAAAGTATCAGTAAGCTATAAGAGCGGTTTTGTGAAAAACCTTCTTTTTAAAAAACTCCGAACTTTACAGAATAAATTTGTTTGTGCAACTCTTTGAAATTGAACTAATAAACTGTCGTTTTTTTTACATTTTATTCTACGAAATATCTTCTTTATTATTCACCCACACATGCACACACATACACTGACACAGTTAATTTTGAATGTGAAGGCTCGCGAGTGCCATCTTCATCCAAAATTTATCACACAACAAATACACTCTACAAGCAAGAATCAGTCTACGATATACACTACAAAGTCCATCATCGAAGCAGGAGCCGTCGCAAGTAAAACAATGAAGTAAGAAAACAAATAAGAATAACAATAAATAAATGTGATTTAAAAAAAATTGCAAAATACCCTGAGATACCATAACATTGCATAAAATTAGCTTCACCAACGTGGGGCCAAAAAGGGAAAATTTGCAACAAAAGCTAAAATCTGAAAGGGTTCAGACAACATTGAAATATTAAATGTTACTTTACGGTCTAATCAATAGGTAATAATACTAATAATAATAATTAATTCAAATGCCCTTCATTTCAGAACACACTGTAGAAGAGACAGATTATTTACAATGCTAAATGTCATAAAATAATGTTAATAGATAAAATTAATAAAATGTAAAAAAAAATATGTATTAAAATGACAATACGAAACAAATAATTTTTTCCAAACGTCTTTGTGTGTTAAGGGGGAGGGTTCTTGAATATTTCGATTTATTTGCACATTTTTTTTTTCTTATTTTTAAGCAATGAATGCGCTCTGTCAATTTGGGCGTTCATTTTCGGAATGCTCTCCTCGATTACTTTTAATTTAGAGAATTAATTTAAAGAATTAAATTCCATTCTGTGAATTAAATACTTTAAAGCGCCATCTACTGAGTATAGGCGAAAATTTCTGTGAATCACTTTTACCAACATATTTCATTTCGAACCATGTCAGGAACTCGTAACATTTGTTTGAAATGAAATCATTATTATTATTAATTACGAGAGAAGGTTTTGTTAAATATTGAATAAAGTATTGTAATGATTCGCCGACAGCAGCCGGCGTCAGTCTGTCTCTTGCGTCATCGCCGACGCGCCTTAGATCAGAAACTTCGAGTATCTCAAGATTACGCTAGCGGTGGAATCAACCGTAGACATTCCGTCGCGTACTGGAATGTTCGCGAAAAACAACCCCGGCTTATATAAAAGCACGCGGCCGGTGAATGGAGGAATTGAGCGTTGGACAATTCGGCATCGAGAGTTCGGCAAGAATTCAGCGTTAGACAGTTTCGCATTAAAGTTTCGCGTTAGATTATTCGCTCGGCTGTTAAAATAAATTAGAAATAAGTTTGTAAATAAATTAGTGTTAATTAGTTTGCTTTTAAATAAATTAGTTTATTAACTATTTTTATTTTGTTTTAAAATAAAAATTAATAGAACCTTTAAAATCATTACAGTATTTTATACATAACACTGAACAACAAATTGTAATAAAGTATATATATTCTTAAATGGGACGTTGTTCTCTAGAGAATGAAGTATAAAAATATTTTTTTGTCTACACCGTATACGAGTGATGACGTCATCGACATTTTTTTAAAATGGCAAGATAATATTTTTTTACGAAATATGATTCGCGTCCCACTTGTAAGTAGGACGCTTAGAGTACGCCCGTTGTCATGGAAATAATGTAAACACGAGACGTTTTAAAACGGACGAGCGAGACGCAAAATATGTTAAAAATCGTGAGTGAGAAAGACGCGATTACACGCCCAAGACGCTCTCGAAAGTAAAGATTCTGAACGCACTCCAGGTTGGGTCGCGACATCGGGCGAACAAATTTTGACCTGAGAATTGTATGATGAAGAAAATTAGAAAAATAAAATGCAATGGACATTATAACCAGTGTTCAATTGAAAAATTCCTCGAGCTGGTTTGATTTCTTAATGAAAAAAAGAGCGAAGATGGGTTGATTTCCTAAACCTACTGACATTTAAATTGATGTCAGTGAGAACTTCAAAGACTACTTGAACTTTTCAATTGAGTACTTCGTGCCATGTGTTTTTTAAAAATGGTATAAGGGGTGGCTCATGTCGTACTCGCAGCTTGATTCGCCACTGCATCATTTTTGACATCTAACGAATTTAACCTAAAAACTCTAAAGTGATGAAATATAAAGTGATTAGGTATAATTAATGGTTAGGTAGTTATTGTTATTGTCTAATAGAAACTTTTGATTTTTAATAAATAAGATTTTATTCAAGGACGAAAGTTCCAACAGTAGGTCTACCACTTCCACTTTTTCTATTTTTCAAATATGTGTAGCAACAAAATTGACGTTTTAAAATTTTGAAAATACATGAAGCGTGCTACGACATTAATTTTATTTTCCACTGCCACCCCTTATGGCATTTAAAAAAAAAACGCACTGTATAAACAACGCGAATTTATTTTTGACAGTCTTCCGGCTATTTTTATTTATTACTTTATTAGATTTAATTTTAATATGAAAACCAAGCAGTCAGGGAAAATTAAGGCCAGGAAAATTAGAAAATACAAATGATAACAACTACACAAGTAATGAAAAGATAAAAATGTGATTAAGTGGAAAATTACTACCGCCATCTATCGGCTCGGTTTTTAATCGTTACGGCAATCGCTTTTCACTATCGAATTTATTATTTATTATTAGTAAATACAAAAAACACTGTAAGTATAAAAATGTTAACGATAAAAATGTAATTAAGTTGAAAATTACTACCGCCATCTGTTGGTTCAGTTTTTACTTACCATCGAATATGTATATTTTTGACATTCCCCAACCGTTGTCTATAATTTTATTTGAATTTCATTTATTTTTCTTTTCCTTGAATAAATGTAGGTATTACGCAACACTTTCAAAAATGTCACGAACGTAAGAGAAGCGAAAGGAATCCGCTTCGTAGCGATCCTGGTCAAGAGAAACCTCATCTAATTTCGCAAAGCCTGACGTATTAAACCGAAGTGTGTGGTGGTGTGAAGAGGGACCATTTGAAAGTCTTAAGTGCTGTTGTTTCGTTTTTTTTATTTTTTCTGGTGAGCGCCGGCGTGAAAAATTGCGGCGCATTTTATTACGCATACATAGCTGGCGAAACACGATTTTTGCTTTATGGTCACTTAAATTTATTAAGGCCCTAATGGACGGCGGACATGACAAATGACCTGGACGCAAATGTTCACTTCATCGAACGGAGACGCGTTAAAAACTGTCATTTTTTTAGAATACATCTTAGAATTTAATGGGGGTTCGAATTAGTTATTTATTAATTAGATAAAAATTATTCGTTCCACGAATATCTATTAATCGCACGTGTCGCTCTCTAAATAAAAAGAAAGACTTTTATACAATAGGTTCCAACTTTAGAGAACTTTCGAGCGCGATTCCCACACCACCTAGTGCTCGCCTTTCGAAACTTGCAGAATTATCGAGACGCTAGATGGCGCGGCAATTACTAAAATAGATTTATCAGCGACGCGGGATGAAACAATTTAAGTCAAATTTTTTCTTCATTTTGAAGATAAACATTTGAGTTTTAGAACCCTAATCAACAAATCGACCTTTTGCTTTTCAGAAGTTTTAAACGACGCTATCTTCGACGAGGACCACGACGAGATGGTGGTGGTGAAGGACATCGAAATGTTCTCCATGTGCGAACACCACCTCGTGCCCTTCTACGGCAAGGTCTCCATCGGTTACCTACCCTGTGGGAAAATACTGGGCCTGAGCAAGCTGGCAAGAATAGTGGAGATTTACTCGCGTCGTCTTCAGGTGCAAGAAAGACTTACCAAACAAATCGCCGTGGCTGTGACTAAAGCGGTGCAACCTGCCGGAGTAGCCGTAGTGGTTGAAGGAGTGTAAGTAGATAATAATAGTAGTAAATCGGTAGTTCCCCGTTATTTTCAATCATGTATAACTAGAGTCCGGCGTTAGACTCCATTGAGTGAGGCGATAGATATACGTAAGAGAAGGAGGGATGCAAGCATTTTACCGCTCTCTAATTATTACTATTCACGATGACTTATCTTTTATATGTTTGTTGCAGGCACATGTGTATGGTAATGAGGGGTGTTCAAAAAATTAACAGTAAAACTGTAACATCTACGATGTTGGGGGTGTTTAGAGATGACCCCAAGACGAGGGAAGAATTCTTAAATCTGGTCCACTCTAAATAAATTAATTTGCCGACCCTAGGACGAATCGAAATTACTCCCCCGGAGTATCCACCAACATGTATAATTACGATAAAGAGATCTGTATTAGTTAAGCGAAACATAGCATATTTATTTTTTTTATTATAATAAAATAATGTACTTATTTTTATAGATGTTGCTTATTTATATGATTATACATAGTTAAGAACATAGTGGACCATTACATAAATGTAAGCGATATTTTTAGATAATTGAAATTGTTATGGACATTTGTTGATCGTGAAAATATTATTATTATTATTATTAATACTTCTGATATTGGATGTGTTCACATCTATTTTATAAATATTTATTAATTACGATTTTGCAACTCTGTGATAACGCCGCGACGATTTCGTTCTGCTGTTCACATGGATACAACATGCTCTTTCTTTGTAGTTATAACGTACCAGGATTATACAGGGTGATGCCTACACTCTTTCTCGCATAATGCGACGTTTTGTTTTCGCGTTTTTAATCCTCATACACATATTATATTATTGAAACGTTGACCTTCGTGTGTATTAAAAATAAGATATTTATTGTGACTTTGTGACAATCTAATGTAACGTGGGACACAAATATACTGCATATTTAGAAAGTAGAAGAAATTTGTCTTTGGTTTTTTTTACCCTCAAATTATTATTACTCTCAAAAATAAAGTAGGTACAGTGGAATTTTTAAATATTTAATGTAACCAATAAAATAGGCATTTATTTCTGGTGAAATTTTTAGTAAATTATTTTCTACTTCTAGAGATTTTTAAGCAGCTAAATGTTCAAACATTTTGCGAGCGCCTATTGGCAACACTGTGCTACCTACCTGAAGGCCATCAGCAAATTGTGACTTTCACGTTTCTCCAGCACTGCTCGGCAAAGCTCTTGGAGATGGGAGGGTTCGACGAAACCCCAAAGCAAAAGGTGGGCAAAGTGAATAAAATAAAAATCACCAGCTGAGCACACTTGTTTTTATTTAAAATACTCAAAAATTAATAACAAGTTAGAAAAATAACTTTACAAGTATTCGAGTTCGACCCAGAAGGGGTCCCAATGAAAAGAATCACGAAATGTAAATAAGTAAACAACAAGTGAGAGAATATCCGATCAACAGATCTGTTCTTCGTTTACAACTGACGCTTAAAGTGATTAAAGAAGTTCACTCGATTAACAAATAGACGGAAATAAAAATTAACATCGCCGCGGTAATGTGCGTCAACACAAGTAAGTCAATAGAAATAATTGAAAGTATTTCCGACCTGGTAATCCAAAAATTCAGCGACATGATAATCAGCTGTCAACTAAGGTACTGAATCAACATACTTCGTATAGAGGTAACGCATTTAGTGATTTTTTTATATCTATCCCTGTCGCACACTCCTCTCATCTAGGGATAAAAAAACAGTTGGAAATATTATTTGAAGTGACGTTTGTCAAAGTTACTGTCAGTGGTTAAGAAAATTGAATTTAAATATCGCATCCCAAACTTTTATCGCATGACATTTAATGATTCCGCCTTTTTCGTAAAAGAAACATTCTGCACTTCTCAAAATAACAACTTTTTGATTGGTAAATAACTAATTAGACATAACCTAATACACTTTTAAATTGAAACCAGTGACATTGCGTCAAACAGAATTCTCTAAAACTGTTGTCTTCCTTATTGCACTTGCGACAATTATATTTGTTATCTTTGTTTCTCGATCCTCTCACGAGAGGAATGGGATTGCGTTACCTGTACGGAGTGTTGATTTAGTACCTTACTGTCAACAGTGTCGGAGCGCCCTCTCACGGTGGTGAGCGCCGCAAGTCGGTGAAGTGATAATGTCGTAATCTTGCAGGACGTGTCCACTTTCACAGGCGGGGAAGGCTTTGTTGCGAGGCTTAAATCATTTCAAAAACCGAAAAACCAGCCTTCTCTTTCCACCCAAGGAATGACGGTATTCTCAACTAAGGCAAAACTACCACTAAAAGCCTAATAGAAGAAAGAGATCAGCGTTGCCAACGGGGTTGTAGAAATTCTACTAGATCTCCCCCAATCTAAGCTGCGTTGACGTCAGCGCGTTCATAGACAGTCAATTTCCGCTATTCTGATTTCAATCGAACGGACGTTTAACGGAATATTTACGACCTCTTGGCAACGCTGTAAGAGATTACCTACGCGTTACACATCAGCACAAAATCGAAATGGCCACAAGACATACCTGTTCCTTGTTTCAGCGACAGGCTTTCGAAAAGCTGTTTAACGAGCTTGAAATTCAGTCGGCGTGCTTTAGCAAATCTCGAAGAGGATTCCGTTTCAGGTTTTAATCACAAAACTCCATGAAAGAAACACAAAGATTGAAGACACAAATAAACGGTACGCACGGTTCTAGCGCTGATGCAAGTCTAACCGCGAGTCGAGCGCGGCGTTCTTTCCACTATGCGCTGAGACGAAGTCGTTACGAATGAAATCAGTTTTTAACCGGACAACAGAGTGAAATGGAGATATACTGTAAGACTAAATAACAGGGTATGGTTTTCCTGATGTAATATTGTGCAACATTGAGAAATATGATAAAAATCACGTACGCAAAATGAAGTTTGGCTTCCCGTAAAAATACAGGGTGTTCGGAAAATATGTATTAAGAATAACTTCAATGAATTTTTCAACCGTAACAACTGGCTGTTGGCATTGACGCCCAATGTTGGTGATTTATCAACGGATTTAGTGAATTTTTAAAAAATCAGTAATTTTTGGTGCTTTCTCGCAAAAACTACATAATAAGAAAAATTTTATAATACTTAGTAACTTTTATCACACTTTTATTTATTATGATCTTACAAATTCTAGACTGTTTTATACGACGTTTTATACAAATTTATATATTTTTAGTTGTGTCGTCTCATGTCAGAGTCTATCAAATTGTGTTTTAAAATCGATTATCTTTTGTTTTTAATTTATTTTTTAATTTGTTTACTTTCCAGTTTTTATTATTTTGTTTTCTTTGCTTTGTCATCATTTTAGTTTTCAAATTGTTTTTAAAAAAAATTATTAATCTATTAAATTGTGTTGTAAAATCGATTGTCTTTTGTTTTTATTATTTTTTAATTTGATTATTTTTCAATTTTTATTATTTTGTTTTCTTTGTTTTATCGTTATTTTTTTCAAATTGTTTGAAAAAAAACATTAATCTATTAAATTGTGTTGTAAAATCGATTACCCTTTGTTTTTATTATTTTTAAATTTGATTATTTTGCAATTTTTATTATTTTGTTTTCTTTGTTTTGTCATCACCATTCTTTTTAAATTGTTTTTTTTTTTAATTAATTATTAATTTACTGAATTGCGCCGTAAATTTTAATTTGTGCATAATTCTTAAAGTTTCAACAATGTCGAAAATTTTAATAAATCACAACGAACACAAAAATTTAAACTGGTGCTTTTCGGTTGGTAACTGGTGACTTTTGTCAATTAATCTATTGAGTTGGTGACTTAAATTTTGATCATCTGACAAGTGACAACACTGTTGGCGCCATAATTGGCATTGGCGCTTTCTCTTTAATATTTGAGAACCTTGTCATTTGTTTTTAGGGAAGTTATTTATTTATTTAATAAAGACAGACAATATTCTGTAACGGTTTTTACTGTTTGTAACCGGCAAATACAGAACTGGAAATGTGTAAGACACAACCATCCACTCTTATTTTAAGTACATTAACCTCAAAATTCAGTAAGATTTTCGAACAAAGTCGATACGTTAAATGTTATAGTATTGTAAACACTGAATACATAACATATGCGTGTCATTACTGTATTACTTTATAATAACCGCGAATTATTTTTATAACAAACATTAAATCGTTTTAAATCATAGAGAATTTGTTTTGATCCATGTACGGTGTGATTTGTAATGATTGAGAATACTTTGAATTTGGTGCCGTAGTTTTTAGTGTATTTCACGTTTTAAATGTGGCTACGATGAACAAATATTGATTATTCAGCATTAAATTTCAGAGGCGATACACTTTAATTTTTGCATATTTAATCTTTTATTTAATTAGAACAAAAGCATTTATATATTTCTGACAATCTGACAAACCTGATGTAATGGATACTATTGTGTCAGTTGTTGAACGCACCCTGTCCTCTGGTCGGTAATACAGTCGCCTGTAAATCATTTACATTTAGGTTACCTAAGTTGCGTTTTGCATGAAATCGTAATAATTTAAAACTGAATGGCTGCGATCAATCAGAAAGAATACTTAAAGAAATATTTATCAAGCGGCAGCGAATCGAGCAAAAAGAAAAAGCGAAAGAAAAAAGGTACAGGAATATCCGACAGGTAAGTACGGATTGAACGCGACCAACTCGCTAACGATAATTATTGCAATTTCGATTTAACGCGCAGGGTGAAAATCATCGACGACGACATAGATGTGGACATATTCAATAAAGCCGTGGAAGATGATCTGCACGGGGAGGACGCCCCTCAAATCGTGGGGGTCATCGACGATCGCCCACTCGAACTCCGGATCGATGACTACAGAAAGAGCGACCTCTGGACGCCAGTCGGAACACAGAATGCCACAGCCTCTGAAAGCGCAAGAATAAACGAAACCGTTTCAAGAAATAACGACAGCAGTCCACCGAGAAGACAGAAACAGAAAAATGTAAACTCATCTGAACGTGAAGAAGGTAAGTGGAGCAGCTCCAGCGACAGGAGTCCTCCACGAAGAAACGAAAGCCACAAGAAGTCTGATTTTAATCCAGCGAGAAGAAACGCATTGATTGACAACTACAGTCCTCCCCGAAGAGGCACGAGTGACACAGACTTCAGTCCACCTAGAAGACATTCAACAAGCAAAACGCAGAGTCCGCCTGGCAAAAATAAAAAATCTGATTTCGAAATTTCAGATAGAACTTCAAAATATGACGGGAAATACGATCACAGCCCATTAAGAAGAAAAAGGGACGATGATTTAAGCCCATCAAGGGGAAGAAAAAACAGTGACTCGAGTCCATCAAGGAGAAGAAGAGACGGTGACTCAAGTCTAAGAGGAAAAAGAGACTATGATCCAAGTCCGTCGAGAAGAAGAAGAAGAGAGAATGATCCTAGTCCGTCAAGAAGAAGAAGAAGAGACAATGATCCAATTCTGTCAAAAAGAAGAAGAGACAACGATCTAAGTCCATCAAGAAGAAGAGACACTGATTCAAATTCTTCAGCGAAAAGAGATATTGATTCGAGTCCATCAAGAAGAAGAAGAAGTCCTGTGAGAAGTAATGAAGACAGTAACAGTTCTTTCAGATATCAAAGGAAAAATGATGAAGTTAGTTCAGATGATAGAAAGAAATCGTATGACAGATATAGCCCAAGGCAATATAGAAAACTATCTAAAGACAGAAGTCCAATCCAAAGACATGCAAGTTTTAGCCCCCCAAGAAAAGACAGTGGGTCGGAGTCGAAAAGCAAAAATATGAAAGTCGTGAAAACCTTGGACGGTAAAGCAGCGGGTTTACAAAACGCTGACGAATTAGCAAGAGAATCTGAGGTGTTTAAGAAACGCGAAGACGAACTGTTCAAGAACATGTCCGCAGAAATATCTGGAAGAAATGCGACGGCCATCGTCAGAGACCGCAGGACTGGAAAGATCAGGGATTTTAAAAAGGAGGCGGAGGAGGAAAGCAAGAGGAAAGAAAAGGAGGCTGAAAATCGGGAAAAATATACGAGATGGGGGAAAGGACTGAAGCAGGTGGAGGAGAACGATGAGAAAGTATCCAATGAGTTGTACGAAATGAGCAAACCGTTGGCCAGGTACGCTGATGATGAGGATTTGGAACGATATTTGAAAGAACAGGAGCGTGAAGGTGACCCCATGTTGGATTATATTAGGAAGAAAAAGAAGAAGAAGCAGGAAATCGAACAGAAGCCAAGTAAGTCTAAGTGTTTAATATTAATTACATTTCCATTTCAGAAACTTTCTTTAAATTTCTGTATACAGTTGTTTGCAACTGTCTTGTTATGATCTGATTATGTTCCAGTGAAACCCCAATATGAAGGGGAATTCATGCCGAACCGCTATGGCATTCGTCCAGGCTACCGTTGGGATGGAGTAGATCGATCAAACGATTATGAAAAGAAATGGTTTGAAGTATTGAATTCTAGAAGAGCGAATCAAGAAGAAGTTTACAAGTGGAGCACTGAAGATATGTAGATCAGCTTCGCCCTTTTAATTATGTAATTGTACATATTTTTATGAGTGTCTTTTAATATAGATAGTGTATTTTTAGTATTAATTTTTTCACGTGCATGTAACATAAACATATCATAATCAGAGGGGCGAAGAAGTTGCCACAAGTAAATGGAGTAGAAAAGAAAAAAGCAAGCAAGCGATGAAAGCTACCAATCATAAAATGGTTGAATTTTAAGGTAACGCCACGGTAACGCCCACCATACATAATTCGACTTTAATATTATAACTAAATAACTGTTCGAGTGTATAATCATATGGAATGCAATAACAATTAACAAAAGCAGGCAAACAAATTAAAACCACCAATCATATTGTGACGTTCTAATTTAACTCTGCTGAAAGTTTGACTCATAGGTTTTTCCATTGACTGCACTAGTGCGCACTCGTTATATTTTCATCTCATTTCAACCTCATATAATAATAAGGGATGAAGATACACTGAGTGTGCACTAGTGCAGCCAATGAAAAGCGCTATTATTTATCTAAATAAGCCGAGCGTCAAAGCAGCATTGCTGTGCAAAGCAAAGAAGAAGAAATTTGACACGTGAGTCACGTGACAGTTGAGGTTCAAGACTTTCAAGTCGGCATCCATCAAATTTAATTCGACTTGACGTTTGATTTTATTTAAATACAGCCAACAAGTTAAAATCAATAAGAAAATCGAATTAGGAAAAGAAAGTCTACAATAAAATAATTAACGAAACAGGTAAACACGTGAAAGCTGAATTAAATTTGACATGTGACAGTTGAATTTCGAGTTAACACCCGTCAAATTAAACTCGGCTTGACGTTTCATTTTATTCAAATGCAGCCAACAAGTTAAAATCAATAACAATCAAACGTATTGGCAGGAATATAACAATTAGCAAAAACAGGTAAACAAATGAAAGCCGAAATAATAAATTTGACACGTGACAGTTGAGTTTTAAGCAAGCAGTGCACACCCCTCAAATTTAATTCGACTTTAAATGTTGTATGCAATAATTTAAAATCTCAAAAAGAGGTAATTAATAGAGCGACAAGTAATTAGAAAAACAATTAATGAAAGCAACCAGTATATACATAGTATAACCACCCATCGAATTTAACGGGGCGAAAATTTAACTTTGAGATATTTGAGGTACGCAACAAATTATTACTTTTGATAAAACTAGTCGTGACTTACAAAGATAGATAAACTAATAAGAGCAACAAATCACATAGCGGCAAAGCTGGATTTTTCAAACTTTGCGCATGCGCGCTCGGGTCCGTTTCAATTAAAAATGTAATTAATGATCGAGTGATTGGGAACACTGTAAATCACGTGGTCACATCCAAGAATACCAGGCAACGTGATAATTGATAATTGCTCGCTTTTAATTGTGCAGGGCCCATGAAAATAATCCGCGGAGGAAGCTTCACGGGATAAATTAAATCGTGTCGAGGCGACGCCATTTTGTCGTCCCGCATTTGCGCGTTGACTTAACGGTCTTGTGTGCGGCAAGCGAAGCGTCACCTACTGCGTTTTTGTGTCGCGTCATATCTGTAGCTTGGCAGCATTTGTTCGTCAGCCCTGTTTTTCGCGAAAACGAAATGTTTCCCTAAAATAATCAACAGATTTGAAAAGGTAAAGCACTTCCTTACTACCGCACGCAGCAAGAAAGTTCCGGGGGCGTTTTTCTCGCAGGAATCGAGCCCCAGCGGGCGCTCAAGGTTTTCCAGTCGGACATATTTTGCCTCGTGCATTAAATTTTATTTTCGGCCTAGGGAACTTTTTCTTGTTGCCGATTACTGTCACATTCAGATTTGTCGGGTAATTGTCATTATGCGGCCACGATGTCTCACGGTTTTATTAAAATTTTTCACCTGAACGTGTGATGTAATCGCTCCTAGGCGGTGTGAAGATGGTATTGCTTGCGCCCGTTCTCGGAGAAGAGAACACGACTTAACGCCTCGTTTGTTTTAGGATGTGTTCGAAAGAAGTCAAAGAAAACCCACACTGTCTGGTGTGCAACGGAAGGGTCGGTGTGTCCACAAGGAATTCACTTCAGATATTCAGCAAAGAAGTATGTACCTATTAATAATTAATATCAGATTGCCCCCCCAGTTTGAATGTGAATTGACTTAGACATAAAATGAATCGATAATTCAAACACAAGAAACTCTCATTAGCAGATGTAAAAATTTCAAGGTTATGTTTTATTATGAGGCGGGGGCCTTGCACTTTTTAAATCATTTGCACCAACAGTGTACTAGCTGTATCCGACCATTATCTCAGAGGATGTCGAGACCACTCGAGATCAGCAAGAAAAAGTCTCGGATAGAATTTAAGGATTGTTAATAAATTCTTGGATATGTTCGCCGTTCATGTCCGTCATTTATAGACAATAATCGTATTTGTCTTTTATTTTAAATAGTTAGGCACCAGGGTTGCCAATTTATGCTCTTTGGCTTCTTTCATTTAGAAGCTCAAATGATGCAGTCTCAAAGTGAAACAGTTTATTAAAAGGAAATACTCAAAACAAAATTGTGAAAGTAAAGTAGCTGTGCAAAGTGACCTAGTGACCGGGTTTGGGGGATTTTTCTCCTATTTTTAGGGGATTTTCTTTTCATTGGAGAAACAATTTTTCTGGGGAGTTTATTTTTTTTAGGAGAATCAATTTTCAAACTTATTGTGTCACACCCATCAAATAATCAAAAAAATAAAATAAAATATTCGTATTGATATGATAATATTACAGCATTAAAATAATTAAATAATCTAACTGGGCAAGTGTAAAAAATAGTTTATTATACACCTGGCTAGAGAAGTCTAGTGTTATAACCCGAGGGTATGATTACATCCCGAGGCCCTTAGGGCCGAGCACGGTGTAAGATATAAGGTGATGTAACTTCCTATGCGTTCCGAAGATTTTGGTGGCTAATTTTTGTCCTAGTTCTATAGCAAATCCGCCAGATGGCGAACGTGCTGCGTAGGTAAACAAAAATAAAACTTGACCTTCATTTAGTATACGAAAGAACGTTGGTGTTGGTTGGGCGGATTAAGTGTGTGTATTGACTTGAAGCCACGGTCGAAGCGCCTGTTATACAATATGGTGTATCAGTGTTGCGTGCCGACGTGTGAAACCAGGAAAATATCGGTTGTTAAATTACCGATCCAGTTGGTGATCAGTTGACAGTTGTACTCCGCTCATGTTTCCGATCGTTATTTATCCGCTCTGATCAGTTTTTCGTAAACGTTAGTTAAGGTTTATCTACCCCGATATGGCCTCGATCAATGTTCCTTAAACGCCATAACACTTCTAACCTTCTAAGGTAATTTATATATTTGTTTACAAATACCTACGCTACACGTAGCCACCTATTGGATTCTTTTAGAATGAGGATAAAATTTAGCCAGCTCACAATCGCAACTCATATCACCTTATATCTTACACCGTGGGGCCGAGGGATGTAAAGGACCGAGGGTTATAAGACTTCTCTACCATGGTGTATATACTATTTTTTCCACTACTAGTGCAAATGATAATTTTAATTTGAACAAATATTTATTTCAAATTACGAAAGGTTTACAGTTTTCTGTATTACCGATATGACAGTTGATTTAAATTTTTTAAGTTCATTTTAAGCTCATCAAAAAGATCGACGTATGTTTGTAACAAATTAAAAAATTTAATTCACGCAGTTTTTTCTTCTGAAGTAATAAATTCAAGTTCATTTAGCATTTGAAATTGAGTAAAATGCTAAATGAACTTGAATTTATTACTTCAGAAGAAAAAACTGCGTGGATTAATTTTTTTAATTTGTCACAAACATTACGTCGATCTTTTTGCCAAATCGTCAATTAAATAAAGTAAGTACGGTAAACGATGTACGGCGATTTAAATTGTACGCCGCCTGAAATGCGGGAAATTGCCGGACAAGTGGCAAACAATCTATTGCCTGAAAAATCAAAAGATTTGTACCTGACAGCGTACGTAACATTGATGTTCATTATTTACCTCAGATTGAGAAATTGTTTTTCACAGCAAACTAACATATGTCAAGATGACAGGCTATAGTACTAGTAGTGGAAAAAAAACTTAAGACTCCCAGAGTTTAGAAAAGACATCTGTAATTTTTTGTTGTTGCCGAAATCAGTACATTTGTACTTAATACTATTTGTACTTAAAACTATGTTCAATTAAAAGCACAACAGTACGTTTTTCTTAAACATAAAAATGTAGAAAATATTCACTGAGTAATTTTTAGTTTTTCATGTTGGCAATGTTGGTTTTTTGTTGAAATTTAACATCAATGTCCACTGGCTGCACTAGTGCACATTCAGTGTATCTCTTATTATTACATGAGATTAAAATGAGATGAAAATATGATGTGCACTATTGCAGCCAGCTGTCAAATGACTTCCAGTGAGTTCAGACCTGTTGAAAATTTAGTGATTTCATGACACCATGCAAGATTTTATACAGAGAAATCACAAATGATTTCAACCCACGTGACCCCGCCGTATAGGCAACACGTTGTACTCTGTTGGTAACAATGCAGTGCTGTGTATTAAATCACTCGAGGATGTAATGCCTGCGATTTACAAAGGTATCGTAATTTGCATAAGCATCTGAGAATGCTTGGGTTAACGTGGTTAAAAGCAACAGAATACCTACAGACACGAAACTCAATGACAAATACACGCTAATTTGAAACAACCTCACTTTTCTCAGTGTTGCCACTTTTAGAAAACAAAGTCTAATTCAAATTGGTCAAGTGGGTTGAATTTTTCTCAAAATTTTCTCAAATTTGCAACAAGTTTTATTATTGTGTTTGATGATCAGTACAATTTCTAAATATGCAAAACTTATGCAAGATCCTAATACAAGAAATTGCCTCGAAAATGTAAATTGTATGAAAAAAATAGAACCTGCTCTAATTTCTACACAATCTTGCCTGTGAGCATGCGCATTTACTGTTGTCAACAGTGCTGTCAACTTTCTATGCCAATTTCTCGTGCGAATATTGCACTGATTGGGTTATTCTTGTACTTTTTTTAAATATCAACAGGACCAACACTGCACATACCACCCCAATCACATTTTTAATTTCGACGTTTTTACGGTTTCCGCACGAATCAGTTGTTTCAAATTCACATGTGGCAGCGCTTTAGGCCTGTTCGATAGCTCTGCACTTTCTACACTGTTAACACCTTTACTCTATTTTTCTCACTCCTACTCGCATTAATTATATACATCTCACTCTCTCAGGAGCGGTTGATGTAAAAAGTGTAGAAAAATGCAGAGCTATCGAACAGATGTGCCAACTTAACTGGACAATATTTCTTGGCTTAAGGCTGTTTTACATTAACAATTTATTCATGAATTTATTCATGAACGCGTTTCGTATTACATTGATGAAGAAATTCATGAATAATTTACAAATGATTTACACTGCCACGCGCAAATAAATACCATAACCTTCGTTTTCTGTTGTTGGTACCCCTGAAATTCACGCAAATGTTGATGAAGAAATTCATGAATTTATTTGACGTCAAATTTGGTGCATTACATTTGTCCATCTTCTTCATGAAGCGACTTCATGAATTAAATTATGAATGAATTGTCAATGTAAAAGGCCTTTAGAAATTGTTCGACTTCTTGCATAATTTCTAGGGTAGTGTAAAACGGCCTTAATACAAAATCGATAAAGTGAAAACACAGTTTGATTGTTTCTACATTTGTTCTAGTGAAAATTTTCGCGATTATTTAAGTAGTTGAGTTTTGTTTTTAGAGAATTTATTTATTTTATTTAATAAGAACAGACAATTTTGTAACTCTTATTTGAAGTATAGAGTGTTCAACAAAGTCCTACCTCGAGTCAGCCTTGGAAACAAAAGTACAGTCGAAACTCCATAACTCGAATCTCAAGGGACCAGAAAATTACTTCGAATTATAGAAATTTCGAGTTAAAGAACGAGATTTCAGTTATACACAATGTGCAGGGACATCAGTAAATGTCGACTTACAGAAAATTTCGAGTTATGGAGATTCGAATTATAGAGCTGCGACTGTATACTGGGTGTCCGGTAAAGAATGGGCCATACTTCAAGGGTGGCTTCTTTGGGTCAAGACAAATCGATATAGATCAATTTATCTTAGTACAATTTTGCTTCATTAAAAAGTTATGGCCTTTCAAATATAATTTTTTTATTTCAATATTTTAGCAAAACTCGTTCATTTTTGGAGATATTTAATTGTAATTTGGTATTTAAAGGTTTCTTGTACTGCTGAATCTGAATATCTACCTATTTTTAACGTAACATATAGGGGGTGCTCTCGAGACCCTGATATTCCTTTGTTTATTGCTGTACTTTTTTTTAACGTGAATATTTTTTAAATTATATTCATTTTCTTGAAAGAACCTTTAATTTGCTTTAAAAAAAGGTATACTTGTTACATGTCGCTAAAGTAAACCAGTTTTGAGAAAAATGGCTTTGAATATGATAATGCTGAATATTACTGTTTTAGGTCTACATTGAATTAGGCACATAGACCCGTATTTCAGTTTACAGTTTAACTTTAATCTTCACTTTATTTCCATGGGAAAAACTGTTTTTATCATTTTTACTATGGGCGTAACCTGGAGTTGAAAGTTAAACTAGTGAAATACGCGGCCACAGCAAACATAATAAGAATTTTTTACCTAATGTATCGTTGATTTAAATGTGGAATTGTAAATTTTTTTCAATTTTAAGTAAATTACGAAGTAGTGCAACTTTAGGTAATTGTCTTTTCATCCTGAAGTAACGTTACTGGCGTAGTAAGTATTCAACATTTTCACATTCAAAGCCAGTTTTCTCAAAACTGGTGCACTTTAGCGACATGTGACAAGTTTGCCTTTTTTAAAGTAAATTAAATGTCGTTTCAAGAAAACGAAACATATTTTTAAAATATTCACGAAAAAAAAAGTACGACAATAAACAAGAGAATGCCAGGGTCTCTAGAGCGCCCTCTATACGTTACGTTAAAAATAAGCAGATATTCAGATTCAGCAGTACAAGAAACCTCTAAATACCAAATTACAATTAAATGTCTCCAAAAATAAGTTTTGCTAAAATATTGAAATAAAAAAATTATCTTTGAAAGGCCATAACTTTTTAATGAAGCAAAATTGTACTAAGATAATTATTGTTCTAAATCGATTTATTTTGATCCAAAGAAGCCACCCTTGAAGTAAGGCCCATTCTTTACCGGACACCCAGTATATCATTTTTACGTAAGGTTTTTTGGCGAGTAACCGGTTACAATGGTCGCATTCACCAGAACAAATCACCTTGTGATGCGTTTCTCATATGTTTGTGATTACTGTTGCCTGTCTGGTGAACGATTACTTCGAACTCTGATTTGTTTACGCTTAAAAAAATGGCGTCTGTTACCAATCATACACCAAACATGTTTGCAATATAAACACCCGTTCATCAGAAAAATTGTTAACAGTTCGCCAAGCAATTACTGAACGCGACCAATAACGTTGGTTAGCAGTAGTGACGTCACCGTTGCGTAGGAACGTCATGGTTAATAAGAATGTAGTTACGGAGTAAAGTAGAAGCACAGAATAATAAACGACCAGAATTACAACTGTCTGTCGGCGCCTTTGATGTTTGTGTCCGCTGTTTAGCTTTGAATTGTGGTGGGAGAGTGGTGACTGGTCCGCGCGAATTCAAAAATGACAACTTAGAAGAAAAATTAACCATTGGTTTTTCGTATGTTTCACAACATTGTGCTGTTCGAATAAGTTTGAATTTATTAAATCATAAAGAAAATTATTTGTTATTTATAATGTAAATGGACAGAATTTCCATTATATTCTCAATTATTATAACAATTAATCGAAAAGAAAACTATATACACTCAAAACTAAGCCTAGTTCATCGTAGAGACACAAGATGACACTGTTTTAGTGCATGGCGTAATGGTTTATTCATGTGCAAATGCCAAGACGCCAAGTTTACGCGTTCGTTTCTTCTGATGTTATAAATAGTTTTTATCAATAATAACGTTTGCATTACTTCTGCAGCGGTCGTTTAAAAAGTCCAGGAATGCGATAGATATATTATATAACTGATAAATTCTAAAAAGTGAGCAAATAAAAATCAGATTAGAGTAGGCGGTGCAAAGAAAATGTATGTCTGTGATTAACTGAATTAATTAATCTAATACATTCATGGCTGTCAAATTTATTGACTTTTTATTTAATTACAGACATACATTTTCTTTGCACCGCCGACTCTAATCTGATTTTTAGTTGCTCACAGGTTATTTAAGACGTCTCAAAAAGTGTGCCTGTGAACGTACCCTGACCGTAATTTTGAAATATGCGGACCAACTCACGCATGCGCAGTAAAAATTTTCAGACAAAACCACGCCTTAGTTAATCTTCTGGTCGTTTATTATTCTGAGGTAGAAGTCCACTAATAATTACAGATATCTTAAATACTGAAATAAATAATCTTAAAGAAATAAAAAGTTCAGTCTGTGGTCGGGGCTAACACGTATTGACAGATACAACAATTGACAAAAGGACAAAACTAATTGAATAAGAGGGTTGCGAATGTCGGGAATTTTAAGTAATTGTGTGGGTAAAATTTTTAAGCGGGTAAAAACAGGATTTTTCTCTTTTACCTTTTTATTTAACTTTTTCCAGACTTGTCTCTTTTCATTTGCTGCAGTTTACAACTTATCAGAAAGTATCATTCGCGTAGTTTTCAAGAAGTGGAACTGCATATTATATCTAAATGCTTGTCAGGTTGGCACCTTTTGAAATTGTATTGCTCATGCGCATTACACAGCATCATTCTATCATTCAGTACAGTACCGGACAATAAAATCCGGTCAAGCCATTTGCATAATGTAAACCTGACGTTTAATGCATGCCACTAGTAATTCTGACGTTTAATTCAAATTTTATTTATTATTTTGACAGAAATATAACCTCAATAAAAGCCTGATTTACCAAATTTGTCGATATATGCATGACATGTCAAATTCTTGCCCGGATTTTATTGTCCGCTTCTGTACATTTGGCGGTAAACGTCGCTTTCGCTTCCGACAATTCCGGCGCAGATTAATAATCTGTGATTCCGGCGCACACAGTTTTCAGAATCCTGTCTGCTTTTTGATAACATCCTTGTGCAACATTCAATGCATTCTTCATTTCGAGGTAAGTGTACTTACGAGTAGTACAGTGTAGGTGCCTACTTGGAATTTCTTTCTTTACCAAAGAGGGAGTGCACGAAGCAGGAGGTATAATAAAATTTGAACCAAATAAAACCATGTTAAATGTTAACATTTGGAAAAAATAAATGTTGTGAATTGTATTTTGTGAGTCAGCCAAGAAAAAACTATTCGGGAAATTTAAAGTTCGACGGCGGATAAAAGCGGGAATTTTAAACATTGGAGTAGGGAATTGACTGTTTAGAGATTGGGAACCCCGTCCACAACTCTCTAACTGAGTTATGAAAATAGTAACCGGAGTAACGTATGTGACGTCATATCAACAGTTACCAGTAACTCACAAAAATGAAGTGGTTACTTATTTCACCTTACCACAACACATAACCGGTTACTCGCCAAAACGCCAAAAAAATCTAATAGATTGAACTGTTGATACAGGGACCCGTTCAGGAATTGTATCGTGGGAGCACTTTGGGCGTTTAAAATGAAAAGCAAAATGCACAAAATCACTTACACGAGAGAGAAAGAACATTACCCAGAGCGCGCTCTTTTTAGTCGGACTGTTATTCCTGAACGGGCCTCTGATGTTGTGATTATCACAAGTACTGTCAGAATATAATATTTAGGTTATGCGAAGGGACTGAATTCAGACAATTTATTTTAATGTATTCTTTTAAAAACGAAAATATTACTTTCAAAACATCTTTTTGCGTTGGCCACTTCCGCCAACTACATAATTTGTGTCGTCCAACAACTGAAATTAACGATTAAAAGCTAGATCTTGAACATTTTGAGGTTAAACAAACTTTTTGACATATGAGAAAGTAATAAGCAAGCTACGACATACGATTTGTTTTTTCAAGGCTAACTCAAGGTATTTTTTTGTTGAATACTTGTTACTTAAATGCAGTACAATACAATTCTTCCGTATAGCACTAGGAAAAATCTTTAAATTTATGTTTTGACAAAAATGCATGTAGGTAAATTACATCTAATTTATGATCGTCTATTGCGGCTTTTAGCAAAGTCAAAACGTTTCTCCTTGGCACAAAAATGCATCGAAGATAATCATTTTTAACAAACAATCAAGTTATTTGACAAAATGACGTACTTTTTTGTTAACGAATGATTGTTTTTTATGAAATTTGTACAATTATATTTATATACACTGTGGAACAAAAGTATGGAAACCTCTAGAAAATTGTTATAAGTCAGAACTTTCACACTAACTTAAAATTGACATTTACATAATTCTTAGCAAACGCCAACTTTGCTTCTTAAAAAAAAGTGCGCGTTTTAAACGCGTTATGAACTTACAAAAAATGTTGAAGTATTTCGAAAGTACATTAGGTATAGGACATGTTACACATATTTTATGTTAATAATTATTTAAGCAACTTATACAAATAAAAAAATACTGGGTGTCTCATTTACAATTACAAAGTTGGCAGCACTGGCGAGAAATTTGAAATATTGACAACACTGCCGACATCATCTTGTTATCATGTAAATTAACTGTTCCAAATTTCGATTCGACAGCCCTAACCGTTGTTGAGATATTTAGAGGTTTCCATACTTTTGTTCCACAATGTATATAATTACCTTTTTGAACACTGCAATTTAAATTTCGCGCTAAGTCTAGACTTTCGCTCCCAACCACCAGAGTAACAAATCCAGTATTTTACTGAGGCTTTTCTTTTATTTTCTTGTCAGTCTTTTGATTTTCAAACAATCCAAAGGAGAATCTCAGTTGTCTTTATCTTTTTCTTCGTATCCTGTTACTCTCTTTGAGTTATTTTTATTAACGAATCGATTTTTTTATATTTTACTTGCGTCTGTTGCAGTCTTGCTTTATTTTCAGTTAGTCTTTTTTTTTACTTTTTATATCTATACTCTATTTTTTAATTCGGAGGAGTACTTTGAAATTTTGGCGCCAAAAACGAGCTTTGTCGTTGTTAGTTGGCCGGTAACTACCAATGACAAAGCTCGTTTGGCCGGTAACTACCAACGACAAAGCTCGTTTTTAGCGCCAAAATTTCAAAGTACTCCTCTGAATTAAAAAACAGAGTATACACACACTGAAGAGTCGTCGTTCTTCTTTTGATTTTCGTTCATTTGTATTCTTCGCCGATCATGAATGGTCTTAACTATTTATTTATTTGCTTACAGTTGTATGTTGTTCTTCAAAAACTTTCATTCACTTTCAGACGCAGACATGTTCGGAAAGACCACTGAGTTTCATAATGTCGCAAGTGCTCGGGGCCGACGTAAAGGAAGACACCGTGCATTCGCTGCTCATTTGCAAGAAGTGCTTCAAACTGTTCGACGAAGTCGACGAGTTAGAGCAAAGGTTGGTCGACATTAAAGTCGAACTCGTCGGGAATTACAAGGAGTCGATTCAGAAGAGTAAAAACGGAGAGGAAACTGTCGAAGATGAAAGTGCGGATGTGCAAGACGAAGGTGTTAACAAAGATGCCAACAAAGAGAACGAAATACCCAAGAAGATTCTCGATATACCATCATCAGATGATGACACACAAGTTCAGGTATTTTTTTTTGTTGTTTTGCTCTGGGGTAACACTAGCCACATTACAATTAAGCTCTGTTATTGTTAAGTAATCGTAAATATGAAATAAATTTTAGCAAATTACCACCGAAAGAACAAGCTTACAAGCGTTTGAAGACATCGAAATGGAACTGGTTAAAATCCATGGTGGAATAGATAAAGTCGATAGCCCAAAGAGTGTCAAGCCGCAGGAGCTAGATGAATCAAACCAGCCGTTTCATGGATTTGAGCCCGATTTAGACGATGGGGCAATCGACCATCCATCGGACTCGGATTATGAACCTCCTGGGCATGATAATACGGATGCTTTGCTACAAGCGGCAGCTGTCGCGGAGAAAAATTTAGGTAACTCATTGAATCGATTTAAATAAAACCTAATGATGCGATTCTCTTTTTCAAACAGTAGATAAGGTACAGGTTAAAGTCGAGCCCGAGTTAGATAGCGATGACAAGCCCAACATTTTAAAGAGAAAAGCACCGCCGTCTAACAACAACCGAAAGTTTGTGCCAAAAAAAATTAAGGAGGAGTATTTGCCTGCAGTGAGTTGATCCGAGTCGTTTAATTAAGCTGACGAGTAATTAACTTTGTTTTTATCGAAGGTGGTAACGAGGGAAGGGAACATGTACACCTGCCTTCTGTGTGAGGGGGAGGAAACGGTTTGTGGCGAAGCGAAGGCCATAATGCAGCACATTAAGGTGGTGCACGATGCCCGCCTGTACATCTGTGACGTGTGCGGGGAGGACTTCCGTAAGCGAAACGAATTGTCAATGCATTTAGACGAGCACGTCGCGACGGAGGAAGGTGATTTTCAGTGTGAAGTATGCAATCGCATTTTCAGTAATTTAAGATTGTTTCGCATCCACAAACGAATGCATTATCCGCAGAATAAAGCTTGGACTTGCGAGACCTGTGGAAAACGTTACAGGTGAATTCATATCAATATTATAAAGGATGTACCACTTTAGAAGGATTGATGTAAAAGGAGGAACGTTGAATTTAAGTTTAAACATCTTCTAAAGTGGAACATGCTGTGTGTTCAAAGGTGAACGTGATGATTCAATTTAGAGATTTCAGTTCGAAGAACTTGCTGGACGAGCACATAAACACACACACAGGTACTCGCCCGTACATTTGCCAGTCGTGTGGCAAAGACTTTGCCTCGAAGTATACCTTTAAGGCACACGAAAAGACGCACGAAGTCAGACCCAGACCTTTCCAATGCAGCCAGTGTAGTAAGTCGTTTTTAAGTCAACAAAATCTTACCCAACATGAACGTACTCATTCAGGAGTTAAAGAGTTTTCATGCCATTTATGCGGTAAGCTTCATTATATTATATACCTATCTACTTTTATTATTATTATTATTATTGTGGTTCCGGTCCAAACTTATCACTGGCATAATTAAGGGGGGGAAAGAAATTATTCCATCGTAAATCTATAATAATTACTAAACCTTACCTCATAAATTTGTTATATGCAACATTAATAATAAGATGATTTAGAGTTTTGGCATAGTTTACTCTATATCTTTTTTTTTATATATAATGCAATAATGTATCTGCAACCACACTTCATTGTGGCTTTCAGAAAAACAGTTCGGTTCAATTCACAACTTAGAAGTGCACTCGATTGTACACACCGGTTACAAACCCTACATCTGCGGCCAGTGCGGAAAGGCATTCGCAAGAAAAGCAGAGATACGAGACCACGAACGCACTCACACCGGTGAAAGGCCGTACCAGTGCGAGTTTTGTGGGGCGACTTTCAGCCAAAGATCCAACCTTCAATCTCACAAACGAGCCACACACTACGACGACAAAAGATACAAGTGCGAGCAATGCGGGAAGGGGTTTAAGAGGAGACGGTGAGGCTTTCGCTCTAGCTTTTGCATCCTCACCTTTCACTCTTTTTTTAATGAAACAAATTCCAGGTTGTTGGATTATCACATCAAAGCGGCCCATACAGGCGAAAGACCTTTCAAGTGTGACGTGTGCGAGGCCACTTTCGTTTACCCGGAGCACTTTAAGAAGCATAGGCGTATCCACACTGGCGAGAAACCGTTCTTGTGCGAGGTTTGCGGCAAGGCTTTCAACAGCCGGGACAACCGAAATGCTCATCGGTTCGTTCATTCCGACAAGAAGCCCTACGAATGCTTGGTGTGCGGGGCAGGGTTCATGAGGAAACCCCTGCTGTATCAACACATGCAAACGCAAGGGCATCTCAACGATACCATCGTTGTTAATCAACCGAGGCTCACCACCGACGATGATCAAATCATAACCGTAAGCAATATACAATCGTTTAAATCAAATCGATTAAAAATTTTATTGTTACAGGTAAATGCCGATGGTGAAATGGAAATAGTGGAAGGCGATGTAAGTCGGTTAGAACAGATAAACGATAACGACGAAGACACCACCGAAGAATCCAAGCTTTACATCGCCGATATAAAGCCTCACATGTTAGTAGATGGGAAAGTGTTTAGTAATTCTGAGGGGTCTCTCATAGTGGGTGAAAATCTAGACGATGACCAGACGGAAGACTCCGAAGCAGTTGAGCATATTATTATAGACGGACAGGTGAAAAAATTTTGCTAATAATCCGGTTGCATGGTTTAAAGGGAGACGGTTTCTCTTATATTTCGAATTTTAAATGAGTTTAACGCCACGGAACAATTTTACAGCAGATACAGTTTGCCGATGATGAAGACGGCGAAGTGGAGGAAGTGGAGGGCGGTGAAGAGGGGGAAGATTCACACGTTCTGGCCACGGCGGAGGAGTACGAGAGGTTCATTACGAGTGCGGCCGTTGCGAACGGCGAAACGCAGATAATTCAAACCAAAGATGGACCCATACAGTTAGTACAAGTGCGCATTCCCAATGATAACGGGGAAGAGGAGGATGCGTGGTTGAAAATAGTGCCTGAATAGAGTTTCAATAGCGTCGTAAATCGTTCATGATTGTGTATAAAGTACAATTTTTTTTTTAACTTAATGATTCATAACTATTATTATAGGTTCATGTTTGATGTTTTTAAAATTCGATAGTTTTTTAATATAGTGCTGCATCGTTATGTAAATAATTCAATAAAAAGTACATTAGAAATTACTAAATTGTTTTCAGATTCATGTTTATTATTTTTTTGTTCACACAGAGGTCTTGAATGCATGTATTTGCAAGTGTTTTATTTTTCTACAAATACAAACAAGAAAGTTACGTCAAATACAAGTGTAATATGAAGAAAGTGAATGTTTCTTTGTTTTTTGGAATGTTTAGTATATTTCTGTTTTGAACCAAGACCTTTTCACAAAAAAAATCACAAAATAATTACTCAGCAAAAAACAAATTCTATATCTTACTGGACGTTTAGTTAACAAATTTTTATCCAACAAATTTAACTTTAACTTTTCTTTATTTTTCACGCCCTACTTCCTTTCTTGTTTTGAAAAAAGTTAGTTTAGAAGAATGTACTAATACGATGTTGATTTAGAACTGAAAGCATAGATGACGCCACTAGTTTTTTGTTTATTTTTCACTCCACACTTTGGGCAAACTTCAGAATTAACCGGTTACTCCACCGGTGGATATTTTAAAATCCAATGTAAAGCTATAATAAGTTATTAACTTATTATATACAGGGTGAGTATAAAGTTCCGCAACAAATTCATTATTCCGTAATTAAATTTTTTTGTAAAAAATCCGGAAACAGGTCGATTATGTTTTCAAAAAAGATACTTTTTGACATAAAATATTTATTTCTAACGTCATTGGTTTTCAAGTGATGACAACATCAAACATATTTTTTAATGACAACCTACTTTTTTCTTAATCAATTTTGATACATTGGCTCACAAGCTAAATGACAGTGCAAAAATATTAATACCTTAACCTTATGCAATAGGCCCCTAGCAAGCTACCTGGTGGCGCCGACTGGTGGAGGTTGCGACATAAATTGTAGGACGTGACTTGAAACGTTATATCCATTTATATTATTTCGAAGAAGATTTGAATGTGCTTGCTAGTATTTTCTCGATTTGTTTTAAAGCATGGAAGGTAAAGATCGTCCTCGTAACGTGCTTGTAACTCCAGTGATAATACTGAGAGTCAGCCAGCTGACAGCAGTGTTGCCAACCCTGATACGACCGTTTTCCCTACCTTTTCCTACATAAACTTACAGCTAGTGGCGCTCGTGACGCCGTTTGCTACCCACCTATAACATGAGATGAACATATTCTGAGTGCGCACTAGTTCGATCAATAGAAAACGCTATCAGTTTTTAGTTTCAGTGCTCACTAAAACCCTTCCAGCCGAAAACACTATTACTTTCTTGTTTTAAAAAAAGTTTACAATAATGTACAATGTATTTTTTTTTAAATGCCATAAAAGTTGGCCATGAAAATTAAAACTCGTCGTAGCTTGGCATCTAACATATGCCAAAACTGATAATTTAAAGTACATGAATGGAGCTAAGACATGAATTTTCTTTTCCACAGCCACCCTTTATGGCATTTAAAAAAAAAAACATAGTATAATTTAATGTTGATTTAGAATTGAAAACATAGATGTCGCCACTGGTTTTCTCTTTATTTTTTTTCCCTCCACACTTCCTTTCTTGTTTTGAAAAAAGTTAGTTTAGAAGAATGTATAATTCGATATTGATTGAGAACATAGATGTTCCCACTAGATTTTTCTTTGTTTTTTCACTCCACACTTCCTTTCTTGTTATGAAAAAATTTAGTTTAGAAGAATGTATGTATAATTCGATGTTGATTGGGAACTGAAATCATAGATGTCGCCACTGGCTTTTCTTTTTTTTTAATTTTTAAGAAATATTTTGATTTTAGGTTGCACATGAAACTATAAATAATTAACAGTATACGAATTTACGATTAACTTGCTTCTGAAGTTATCGTCTTCTTTTTTTTCTATGCCGATGACATTTTTTCAATAATCAAAAATGTTTACTTTTTTGTTTTTATTTGCCGCCGGCATCTTTTTTGATTTCTCCGAAGCGT
The DNA here is from genome assembly GCA_033060865.1 of Dorcus hopei. NCBI lineage: Eukaryota > Metazoa > Arthropoda > Insecta > Coleoptera > Lucanidae > Dorcus > Dorcus hopei. The sequence continues at coordinate 69,564,187 of CM065425.1, read as the reverse complement.
TCGATCTAATAGATCATAAAATTTTACTATCTAAAATGGAAGCATCATACAACATTTTTCATTCCTACCGTTATCGTCGTACACAAATTATTTCTTTAACTGCTGATGTTGATGGTGTGGTCAGTGTTCAGTTGTCTTCAGAAACTCCTATTTACTTTGGCGTTCCCCAGGGATCAATCCTCGGACCGACTCATTTTTTTATTATACATATGTGCCTTTATCATAAATTAACTCATGCTTACTCTCACAATATGCAGACGACACAAATGTTGTAATTGTTAATGAATCATACTGACAGAATCTGTCAGTATGGTATCAATGACGGCTTGCGCAATTATACAGCAGGTGTCAGTTTGGTGTGACAGAAATAAACTTCTTTTAAACGCTAATAAAACTAAAATAGTAACATTTACCAAAGGTAAAGCCGAATCTAGTATTTATATGTATTAAGTTTAATAAGAAATCAATGCCTACTTGCAACAGTGTAGATTTTTTGGGTCTTGCTGTAGATCACAATCTTAATTGGGATGAGCACTGTATTAAGTTGGGGAAATAACTTAATTCCGCTTATTACGCTTTGATTAACTTACGGCGAAATGTAGGGATTAGTTCTCTAAAATCATTTTACTTTGCATACGTTGAATCCAGGCTGCGGTATACGGTTTGATATTTTGGGGATCATCATCTAGCTTTAAAACTTTATTTTTACTACAAAAGAAGTTGATCAACAAAACGTAAAAAGTTGGTTCAGGAATGTTTTCACAGATTTTGGAAAAAATCATAAATAAAGAAGTTATATCCGATTTCCGAAAATCGCAATTTTTCGTTGTTCTTCGATTGTGAAGAAACCGTTCGCAATATTTCAAATTTCTTAACACGTTATTGATCAGTATGAAATTTGGCAACTTTGCCTCCATTTAACCGATTCTCTATCTCTTATATCAAGCGAGATCCCCATGCTGGCCCTCGAATTTCAATCACCCTGTACATTATTATAAGGAGAAAATTTAAATGAAAAAAAAATCAAATGTAAGATCAAAAGCAAATGAAAAACTAAAAGGGAAAATCAAAAATTGAGAAAAATGAAAAGTTTCCAACCAATTTTTAAATTTCGAAAATAAATACCACGCGATCATTTAAATTTATAATTATAGTAGACTGTGAATTTTGAATTAGATTGGCAACACTAACTATTGACAGCTTAATTTGAGTTTGAATTGTTAAAGTGACGCCTCGGAGGGGAACACAACATTTGCTATGGTTGTCACTAAAACTGTTTCACTTCCTTTAAATTGATGATTGAACCCGATGAGAATCCTATAAACATTAAAATATTTACATAACCTCTAATCTACACGGCGAGTCGATTGGCAGTGTTCAACTGTATAAAAAAAATCTCGCCTACTTTAATTATAGGTAAATTTAAATGATCGCGTGGTATGTACACAATAAAAAAATTAAAAATATCGGAAACAAATGAAAGCAAATAATGAATCGAAAGGTGTGATTTCCAATTTTTGATCGGTAGTGTACTTTTGTTTCCATGGATGACTAGAATTTTGTGAATTGTTCAGGAGTAGCCCGAATTACGCGCCAGTCGTCAAAAATAAAGATTTTTAAGCACCAAGTAGTGTCTTAAATTTAGCCCAAATGGCGGAATGTCACCCCCTATGTCTTTATCTAAATTAAAAAATCAAGAAGTTTCTACAAATACCTTTATTGAAAAAGAATTGAAATGCTTACACCTTCTACAAATACAAAAAACAAAAAACTTATCTGCTTATTACATTTCTAACTAACATTTAACTGTGAGAAAACTAATCAGCCTTTAAAGTGACATCAGTCTTAAATGAGTTACGCAAAGCAAGCAACTAAATGCCATCGATTTAATTAACATCCATGGCCTTCTCTTCTTTCTTACTCTCGACTGCTTTGGATGGAACTCCTGTCTGCTGGATCGGAATGGCGCGATGACCTGAGTCCTCCACGGCCAATTTCGGGGCAGTGATTGAAAGCACCCCATCCGAACTCAAACTAGAAGCTACCTTCTGGATGTCGTGCCCCTTCGGCAACATGTACTTGCGTACAAACTGCCTCGAAATGAATCCGTGCTCGTCCTTCTTCTCTTCGTGCTTACCCTCCACAGTGATGGTATTGTCTCCCGTGACCTTCACGGTGATTTCCTCCGGTGAGAAATGCTGCACGTCCAGGTTTACTTGGAACTTGTCCTTGTCTATTTGGACAGTTGAACCGGTATCCTGTTGAGCCGCAGTGCTCCTCCATGGTCTGTAGTATCCAGCCAGTAATCTCTGGGGTGCATTAAACGGCACCACGAGGTCTTCAGGTTCTAGCCCCAAGCCGAAGTGCTGGTCCAAAATTCGAGATGGTCTGAGTGAACGGAAATCATCGAAAATGTACGGCAGCAAAGACATTTTGATATTATTGTTTAGAAACACTTGAGAATCAATCACTCGCGTAAACGACGCTTTTCGTTCAGTACTCTGAAGGAATATGGCGGGGTTGCTCGGGTAACGGTTCTTATATGTGAAAAGAGGGTGTTCTAGTACGTTCCAGATTTAAACGGACCAATCACGATCGAATATAGTCGCCCGTGAACTTTCTAGAAATTTCGGTGACGTTCTATTGGCTTCTCGTTTTTAGAGTGCGTTCAAAAAATTTGAAGCTTCCAAATTAATACCTATAATGATGATTCCTTAAGTAAAGATTTATCAAAATGCACTTGCATTATTTAATTTTCGAAAAATGTTTACTGCAAGAATCGTTTTCTATTTCCCTACTTCCATGGACTTCAAGATAATTCGATCGAATTTATTACTTACATCGATTAGAATAAAAACGTTTAGATTTTTCCCATTGGATCGGAATTTTTATTTTCAAGTACGGTTGAGTTTTCATTTTAAACGCAAGACCTTGGCGAATAAGTTTATGGAAATCGGCGATCTCTTAACGTTGTGGGCAGGTTTGTGTGCGTAAAATGAAAGCACTGAATAATCAATTTAAATTTATTAAAGCAAAACCGACACTACCAGATGGTTACACACTAATTTCCTTTTCAAATCAATCACCTAAGAAGTTTTGAATAAATAATTTAAAGTTGTATTAAAATTTTAAACATTTTACACTCGCCCAACGACTTCAATCTTATTGGTGAGTACACCGGTGAGTTAATAAACGTTCATTGAAACTGATTCAGAAAATCAATTTTTTAATTTCTCAAACGTTTGTTGTAGATACGATTAAACGAAATTGTTAAAATCGACGAATATTTTCATGAAAATAAATAAATACACTCATCTGTTGAATGCACGTTGAATGTATTCAATGCGAAACGTCATCATTTTCCTGAAAATTCTAGACTTTCTATTGGCTAATCGTAGCAGAAGGTCGTGGATTGGTCGACTTAAATCTAGAATGGAATGTACTAGAATGACAGCTTGTATATAAAACCGTTACACGAACAACCCCCCGGCATACGTTCTCAGATTCAGAGCAGAGTACTCTACTGAGTGATAAGCGTCTAGTGAATTTCCAAACAGCGTTTAGTGATTTAACAAAATGTCTTTGCTGCCGTACATTTTGGACGACTTCATCCCATTCAGACCATCTCGAATTTTGGACCAGCACTTCGGCTTGGGGCTAGACCCTGAAGACCTCGTGGCGCCATTTAATGCACCCCAGAGATTATTAGCTGGATACTACAGACCATGGAGGAGCACTGCAGCTCAACAAGATACTGGTTCAACTGTCCAAATAGACAAGGACAAGTTCCAAGTAAACCTGGACGTGCAGCATTTCTCACCAGAGGAAATCAGCGTGAAGGTCACGGGAGACAATACCATCACCGTGGAGGGTAAGCACGAAGAAAAGAAGGACGAGCATGGAATCATTTCGAGGCAGTTTGTACGCAAGTACATACTGCCTAAGGGACACGACATCCAGAAGGTAGCTTCTAGTTTGTCTTCGGATGGGGTGCTTTCAATCACTGCCCCGAAATTGGCCGTGGAAGACTCAGGTGAACGTGCCATTCCGATCCAGCAGACTGGAGTTCCATCCAAAGCAGTGGAGAGCAAGAAAGAAGAAAAGGCTGAAAAAGAGAATTGAAGCGTTTAATTTGTAAAGTTCTCGTGTCATATTCTCCTCCTCTAGTTTATGTAACATGTAAGGCTGATTTTTTTTGTTTATGTAATGTATAAGCCTGATTTTCTTTTAGTTAATAAGCAATTGTTTTTTGGCTGCCGAATTTTTTTAATTTTAAGTTTAGTCGTTTAGTTCAATTTGCATTTTGAAGTTGTGTATCACTTGAAGTATTTGGTTTCTTAATAAATTCTCAATACATATTTAATGTGTTTTTGAGTTTGAATATTTCGGAAGAAACAAAAGCAAAAGACAGTGCCGGGTCTAAAATAATTCGAAAAGGGGCACAGTTATCAAGATTCTGGAAGGTGTTTTTTTTGCACCAATCTTCACTGCCATTTCTGTAATCGAATACAATATCTAGAAACATAAAAAATTACTTTTTTTCATTAAAATGTAAATATAAGAAAAATCCGTATGGAATAATCTTTGACTCCGTATTCATACAGTTTGCAGTCTGCATGAAATCCGTACCTGTACGGAAATTTCCATACGATTGGCAACCCTGGGCCGCAAGCCCGCTAACACAATTGTGTATTGTGATGAAATTGAAACGTGTTCTATTTTCTATCACAGATTTGGTAACATCTGTCAAATTTGAACATTACACGGTCACAAACTCACAAATTTCTTTATTAGGGCCCGGTTTATCAATCATCAGTTAACTCTTTCAGTTTGTTCCCATAGTATGTTATAAAAAAAAATAACTTGTGATTTATAAACCAGGCCCAAGAAATCTTGTACAGGTGTAAGCCTGCATTGCCAACTTATGGTAAATATAGCAGCCTGCTCTAATTTATAAATTCCGTTGATCACATGGTACAGTTGCGGACCGAAAATTTCGGATGTCACTGCCATTCCATTAACGTAAACGTTGAAAAATGCCTTTAGGTATACGTCAGATGAATGACAGTGACAACCGAAATTTTCTATCCGCAACTGTACCAAATATGTTACCAGCTGCATTCGATTCGCAGCCGAAATCAATTCGTTTTTATCAGTAGTTCACTCAGAAGTGATCGGGATCAGTTTCTTTACATTTGGCTTATGGTGAATCCTGCACGAATCGAACGCATAAATTCTTCTTGAATCAATTTAAATCGATCCAAATCGGTGAATCGAATGCAGCCACCGTGTGAAACGACTTTTACTCAACATTTTTTGATATTGTTTTGTTTGTTTGCTTTGCGCAGCAATGCTGCAATTTTTGTCTTTCGGCCATTAGCCATTCCAGATAGTCACGAAGTATTTAGCTGGGTCTATAATCTATTCACTCTTTATCCTCGTCTCAGTAGGCCGTGTTCTCGTTTCGTTAAGTTGCTGGCCTGAATTTTGATAGATGCCAGAAACATTTATGTATGTATCTGAGCATTTAGATACACAGATACATTTTTTAAATAAAAATATTTATTGTATAACATCCTGTTACAATGTGTGCGACAGGAAACGCAGTAGAAAAATAAAGAGAGAAATTTGACTAATCACGTAATCACTCTCAGTTGTTTTTGATGCCGGCGACTGCCTACCGCGGCCTGCTCAGCCAGGCCGTTACAATTAGTTCTCCGCGAATCAAAGCAAACTTGCTATTTCCAGTATACAAATTTCCGAATCTGAATATCGACTACTATTAACTTTGAAGTCATATTTAGTAGAAAAATAACTATGTACATGCAACGTAATCTATTTTGAACTTGTGAATTTGTTTATTTGATGTCTTGTACTACTCTTCAGACTTCAGTGTAATTTTATTAATGTCACAAAACGTTAATTGTTCTTTCTGTTTGACAGTTTTTCAATTTCAAACTTTGATGCTTTGTCAGTTTTTTTGTTGAAATAAAAACATTATTATATTTCTTATTATGTAACACATTTATGTATGTATCTAAAAGGTATCTAGATACATTTATACTATATCTGTATCTGGATCTAGTTACATTTAAAAAAGAAGTATATGTAACTGTATCGAGTTACCAATTCGGGTAAGTATCTATATCAGAATCTAGATACTTTGAAAAATGTATCTGTTACAACACTGCCTGCTTGGAACTACGCTGAAAGTACCCAAAAATGGTTAAAAGTCGAAAGTCCAAAAAAAGCAGTGGGAACTGTCAACACAATACTGCATACTGCAATCTGTTAAGGCTGTTTTACATTGACAACTTATTCATGAATTAATTCATGAAGTCGCTTCATGAAGAAGTTGGACAAGTGTAATGCACCAAATTTGACGTCAAATAAATTCATGAATTTCTTCATCAACTTATTCACGAATTACAGCAAGTTCTATTTTTCGTCAATATTTGCGTGAATTTCAGGGGTACCAACAATAGAAAACGAAGCTCATGGTATTTATTTGCGCGTGGCAGTGTTAAATCGTTTGTAAATTCTTTCCCTATGTTGGTAATACCTATAAACGGGCATTAGAATCAAAGAAATTCATGAAGTTCTTCACCAATGTAATGGCGTTTTCGGTTGAGATCAGTCCTAATTCGCTCTAGTGCAACACCCATCCCGATCAGTTCATGACAGAATTGCACTTGATCGGATTAAATGTGCTCCGAAGAACGGTGACTGATCCGCTCCACAGATACTTTACGTGCAATCCAGTTCAATAGAATCCGCCAATTTTTGATCCCTAAAAGAGCAACAGCCATCCGAATACGCCACTGCAAGTGCTCGCTCTATATGCGCATGTGTAATTTGATCTGGAGCTGCTCGGAGCAGTCAATCGAAAACGCCATAATACTAAATCACAGATTACCCAGATGCGAAGGCTAGGCATTCCCGCCGGACTAAAATTTCTTTGCGCATGTACTGTGCCGCCATTGTTTTGATGGTTTATCTGTCAACCTATAAACGTCATTTGTTAGGTTATGATAAAGTAAAATAATTTTAGAGAGCTGTTTATGTAATTTTATAAGTTGAAAATGCCTTATAGAGGAGGAAGAGTTTGTATATGTATATAGGCCATGCCCTTCGAAACAAGTGAAATATGTCGATGTTTAGAATCCCCAGGGACTCTAAAAGGTAAATAAAGTCTTATTTATTACAAGGTTTCTGTTTATCATTGAAAGAGCCATATGTTATTTTATTATAGGCGCTTTCCATTTGCAAAAATTAGCCAGCGGGAACAACTTGGAGCAGCTGCGGAGTAGCTCCGAGCAGCTCATATGTGCAAATGGAAAGCAATGACATAAACACCAATTTAACATACTCCCAAAGGATTTCAGTAAAAGTAAATGTAACAATTTTGACTTGTAGAGCTCAGCAATGGTTAAAGCATGTTGGCCGCAGTGATTAACTTTTTAAAACCAGTGAAGAACTGAACAAGAATTAAAAATTCTGTGAGCTACATTTTGAACAGAAATGGTTTACTTCTCAACCAAAAGATGATAGGAAACGTTTATTAAATGAAGCTGTTCCCACATTATTTACACAATCTGATAATGAACAAACAGTACTCTCCTTATCATACAACTCGCCAAGAAAAGAGAAGTTGCGACATCAGGTGAAGAATCTCAAACGCAAATGGAAGTCAAAGAAACAAGAAACAAATGATGAGAGTCCATTTATATATAGCTTTTTTATAGTTAGTTAAAAATATTGTAATATGTAAATGAAGTCCACTGCTCAAAGGAGATACAGAACAATTAACATTTTGTCACACATATAAATGTTTTCTTTTTTTCTCGTTTTTGTAATATGATATGAAATAAAACATACATGTATAGGTTGAATTTAGTTTATTATTTTTTTTACTTCATTTTGAATTTTATGAATTTTCATACAATACGTTTGCATTTCTTTTGTTTTGTCGGCATTGAAAATTAATTTATTTCTAAAGCAGTAAAAGGAGTAATAATTGCCAACACCTTCTTACAAAACTTTAACTTGCTGAAACTTATTGTAAATGATTTTATAATAATTAAAACAGGTTCTTGTCCGATGAAAATTGTATCACAAATTCTTTGGCACGGACCAACATGGAAAATTAAGAAATACATTCTATAATAAATTGAGGCAGTCGTCATCATACACGTGGTTTTTAATTTCACTTGAAGCGGTATGTAGAAATCGAATAATGCAACACGCCGTAGATTTCAAATTTCGCGCCTTCTGTACCATCTAAACAATGGCCGAAGGTCACGGAATTTTGCCATGCCGACATCAAAGGCACCGCCTCGAGCCTTCGTATCTGGGTAATCTGTGACTAAATGTGTTCATGAATAAATTCACGAAGAAATTCATGAAGAAGTTCATGAATTAATTCATGAATAAATTGTCAATGTACAACGGCCTTTAATAAAAGATAATGGAGTATTTGGTATAAAAATATCTGCTTTATATGTAGGATAGTGGGATATTTAATTACAATTTTATTTTTAGACTGGAGATGCAAAGGAGGCAATTCAGGCAAACAATTTCGAGTTAATAAATAACAGAGAGGATTCTGTGTCTGCACCTTTGCGGGAGACAATGAATACCAACAGGTATGCATTTGCACATGAGCTGCTCAGAGCTACCCTGGAACTGCTCCGAGTTGTTCCGAGCAGCTCATTTGTACAAATAGAAACCACCCAATGAAAGTGATATACTTTACAGCCATTATAAACTGCTGAAAGAGAACTCTTATTTTCAATTGTGATTTTGTTTAAATTATGCGGTTATCATAATTGTTAAAATTATTTTGTGTTTCCAAATAACCCTAAAAATATCTACTGTTTCTTATTAATAATAACTTATGTTATAGTTTGAATTTTTTGGATGTTGCTTCGGGGTACTCTGGTGTGGATGAGAATGCTACAGTTTATCGTCATCGTGCTCCATTAAAACGCCGATCAAATGAAGAGGAAAGTGAACCTCTAGTAGTGAAGCTAATGAAACCCGATTTTGATATCACCACCATGACGAAAAGGAAATGTGAAACGCTTTTACATCTTTCCGTGAAAAATGGTCGTATAAATATTGCGCATTTACTAATAGAAAAAGGTGTTGACATCCATGCCAGAGATGCAGATGGTATGACAGCATTGCACCTTGCTGTTTTATACCACCAGTATGATGCTGCATGCATGCTTCTTTACTACGGTGCATCAGTCGAGATAAAGTCCAAGGAGAAAGAAACTCCATTTATGTTGGCCTTGAAAAATCACTCTTACTACAGATTTGCAGAACTGTTGTTTGATTATGTAATTAACTTTAAAACTACAAATTTGAGCGGGAAAAGCATTTTATATTTTGCTCTAAGGCTACAGAATCCATTGACCCAAGAAATCATTGCACGATGTAATGTTGAAAGTATTGTTGCCTGTTTGAATCCATCACCATGCACCTACTTCTTGGAGACCCACGAAAATTCTTACTTATTTAAATATTTATTTACACATATAAACCATGCCAAACTCGTTCGAAAATATGTAACTGCTCTGGATGATTTAATGAACGCAGTTAATATAAGTGAAGTAGATTTCCTGGAATGTTTCTATTTGATTTTAAACTCGGATTATGCTCGGAAATTCGTTGAGAAATGCACATTAATTCCTCTTATTGAAAAACTGAACATGTATAAAACGAATCTAATCGACAGGATGGGCTGTTTATATTCACTACTTTCTTTAGGTATAGATATAACTTTTACAGAATTTGTTTCTATTTACAAATTTTTCGGGTTCAATGAGGAATTGGAAGCAATCTTTGAAACACGTCCAAATATAAAAATACAACCACATCTCAGAAATGGCAGGAATGCTGTTAGTATAGTAAATATATTTTTTTATTCTTCTTATGGTGACATGCGTGATGCACACAATACTTTAGTAGATAGTAATGACAAAGATTACTTGAAATTTTTCGCTCACGTGTGTCATTCTAAAGAAAAGTATTACCGCATAGGAACTACTGAAAGAGTAAATGAGGACAATGTTCCTAGTTTAAGAGAAGTCTCTAGGGATGTAATTAGAAAAGCTATAATTTCCAGTAAACTTACACAAGGTTGCATGTACAAAGTTTATGCTGCCATTAAAACTTTACCAGTGCCAAAGATAATTCAGGATATATTACACCTTAAACGTCCTTTGTATATGTGATTTATTTATGGAATAAAAAATATATTTACAGACTTTTTTTTTTTTCAATTTTAATGATTTTAACCAGTAATTACGCCAGTAATTGTTATCGAAAGTGAAGTGAAGCAAAATAACCAAAAAGTTGAGAATAACAGGAGAGAGTCATCCCAACGGTAGTTTCTTGTCTAAACTGGTCACTAAATATGGCCGCAGTATATCATTGACGTATAGTCCCGTGCACTTTAAATGCACCTCCTACACGCAAAATTCATTCTTAAAACCTTGTGATACAAGGGTTACAGAACTGTCAGCATTTAAGCTGCGCACGACTATACACAAGCGTTTTACAAAATTCTGGAATGTCCAGAAACCAACAGTTCATCATTATATATTATAACACACTTACTATAGGCATTTTCGATAATTGGAGCGGTATATACCGGTAAGTCTATTTTCTCACTCTTACCTGCATTAAACGCATTCGCCCTATCTCACTTTTCTACCTCAATCCATGTACCGCTCCAATTTTATCGAAAACGCCTTATAGGTCTGTTTCTGCAGCAGTCCGAAACCGTCAGAAGCATGCGCCGATCAAAGTTTCACGTTTAAGGCAACTCTTAAAAGCGGTGATTAATTCGACGGGCGGTTAACTCAAAGTCCGGAACGCTGCAGAAACAGACCTAAAAAAGGGACGAGAGGCGACAAAAAGACCGTAGTTCCGATCTCTTTGCCGCTTTTTTTTATAGCAAGATCATAAAACTGATACAAAACTTGGACGACAATACACACGATGTCACAATTTTTATTTATTGTGAAAGACAAGGAAGTAATAACGTGTGACATGTAACATAACCTCAAAGAAATTAATTGAATTTATGTTACATATTACCGTTGTTATATTCTTTTTTGGTATGATGAAAACACTTAGAAACGAAATCAATAAAAACGGAAAATCTCAAAAAAATTGGCAATATTTTCATAGTGTGAAAATGACTATTAGAAATAGGTTACAATTATTTAGTGCTTTGTCAGTTTTATAAATAAATACAGTTCATTTCTTTTACTTTTTACTATATGCTGATTAATAACTGCAATCAAATTTACAATTGGAAAGACTTCATTTCCTGTTTTTTTATTTCAGATGGAGTGCGTTCAGAAATTTTACCTCCTAGAGCGTCTTGGGCGTGTAACCGCGTTTCAAAACGTCTTGTGTTTACTTTATTTCCATGACAACGGGCGCACTGCGTCCTACTTAGAAGTAGGATGTGAAAAGTGCTCCCGTGCCCCGTTGTCATGGAAATAATGTAAACACAAGACGTTTTAAAACGGACGAGCGAGACGCAAAATATGTTAGAAATCGTGAGTGAGAAAGACGCAATTACACGCCCAAGACGCTCTCAGAGGTAAAAATTTTGAACGCACTCCTGTACATACCTCAAACTTTTTACGGTTGCATACGAAATACACCTCCAAAACGGTTAAATATGTTCAATTTTTAAAATTTATGCAATTCCAATGTTAAATGTGCGATTTCAGATTTGTTTTCCCCTCTGATTTTCCCCAACACTTACTCAACACGTGATATAGACTCTAAATATGCATATAGGACCAATGACGTAATAGAAATGTGTGCATGTCCGAAAACTTATGTGATCTTTATACTTTAATAACCTTGGCTTTGGCTATTCTGTTTATCAAAGAGATAAATTGAGAAAAACTCTGGCCACCTCTGGCTTGACACATCTCTGCGTTCAACGCCGCTTAGCGGAGTGATTTGTGAATTAGTGTTATGAAAACCATGGCCAGCTACATTAACATTCACTGACGTGTATGTATGGCCGTTTCAATTCGACTTTTAAAAATTTTGACGGGTACTCCACTCAGCGCCTCTTGTAAGTTTTTAAGTAATTGCAGTTGTCATTACGTGACTATCAGTAGTTCTAGAGTATCTTTAATAGGGAGCGCTGAGAAGAGTACTCCATGGCATGCTTTCTCGAAACCGAATTTTAGGCGAATTGAAACGGCCATACATACTAAGGTACAACTAAATCAACACTCCGTACAGGTAACGCAATCCCATTCCTCTCGTGAGAGGATTGAGAAACAAAGATAACAAATATAATTGTCGCAAGTGCAATAAGGAAGACAACAGTTTTAGGAAATTCTGTTTACCGCAATGTCACTGGTTTCAATTTAAAAGTGTATTAGGTTATGTCTAGTTAGTTATTTACCAATCAAAAAGTAGTTATTTTGAGAAGTGCAGAATGTTTCTTTTACGAAAAAGGCGGGATCATTAAATGTCATGCGATAAAAGTTTGGGATGCAATATTTAAACTCAATTTTCTTAACCATTGACAGTAACTTTGACAAACGTCACTTCAAATAATATTTCCAACTGTTTTTATCCCTAGATGAGAGGAATGTGCGACAAGGATAGATATAAAAAATCACTAAATGCGTTACCTCTATACGAAGTATGTTGATTTAGTACCTTAATACAGGCATGGGCATGGAAAGGGGAAGTATCTCCCACTACGCTAAGCAATAGGTCAAACGAGTGTCGATTGCTGCTAGCTTGCTCCCACGAAATATAAAATTGTAGACGGCGGCGGCGCGGTGTATTCGTTTTGATGCTGTTCATATTGAATTAAACCGAAAATTATTATAAATTTTGTTTAAAAAAGGTTTGTTTTTCAATTTAAAATGGTCTCGAACTTGTATGACACTGTTAAACGCTAATAAACCAACATGAACTAACTCGCTCGGCGCTCTCTGTTTTTGATTTCGTTGACACGACTGAGTGCGACTGAGTCAGTTACACATGCCGGCGCATGTTTGTTTGAAACATCGGGATCGTCGCAAATAATTTATGGTGGGGGTCGAGCTTTTGGCGAGCTCGCGCCCGTCGCTGCCTTAATACATACACGTCAGTGAATGTTAATAGAGCTGGCCATGATGAAAACATTGAGCCTCATTGCATGGGAAGTGTTCTACTTGTGATTATAGCTTCGTATAAATTGTAATGTGCTCCGTACCGCAGGGTAAACATCGCAAAAAACTGTGTATCCTTATCTTTTAAACACAAAGAATGGCGGAGAAGTGGTGAGGTGCAGCGGCATCTAGTGGAGACCGAGGACGCGAGTAAATAAGCTGTGATCTCACCACAGAGAAGTTAGCTACACATTTTACAAATGGCCGAAAGTCAAAAAAGCAGTAGGATCTGTCAATGTAAGTCTGTAACCAAAAATAAAGGATTCTGTGTAACGATTTCGTGAAATGTAGTAGATCGTAAGAATAATAATGGAGAATTTGGTATAAAATATCTGCTTTATAGGAGGGTGGGATATTTAATTACAATTATATTTTTAGATTGGAGATGCAGAGCAAGCAATTCAAACAAACAATTCCGAGTTAATAAATAACAGAGAGGATTCTGTGTCTGCACCTTTGCATGAGGAAATGAATACCAACAGGTATGTATTTGCACATGAGCTGCTCAGAGCTACCCCAGAGCTGCTCCGAGTTGTTCCGAGCAGCTCATTTGTACAAATTGAAAGCGCCCAATGAAAGTGATATATTTGTGTTTCCAAATAATGCTAATAGGTAATACTATTTCTTATTAATAATAATGTATGTTATAGTTTGAATTTTTTGGATGTTGCGTCGGGGGACTCTGGTGTGGATGAGAATGCTACAGTTTATCGTCGTTGTGGTCCATTAAAACGCAGATCAAATGAAGAGAAAAGTGAACCTCTAGCAGTGAAGCTAATGAAACCCGATTTTGATATCACCACCATGACAGAAAAGAAGTGTGAAGCACTTTTACGTCGTTATGTGAAAAATGGGCGTATAAATATCGCACAATTATTAATAGAAAAAGGTGTTGACATCAATGCCAGAGATGCAAATGGTTTGACAGCATTGCACCTTGCTGTTTTATACCACCAGTATGATGCTGCATGCATGCTTCTTTATTATGGTGCATCAACCGAGATAAAGTCCATTTATAAAGAAACTCCATTTTTGTTGGCTTTGAGAAATAACTCCTACCGCAGATATACAGAACTCCTCTTTGATTATGTAATCGACTTAAAAGCTATAAACTATAGAGGGGAAAATGTTTTATATTTAGCTCTACTGCTAGATAGTCCGTTGATCGAAAGAATCTTTCCACATTGTGATGTTGAAAGTATTGTTACCTGTTTGAAACTAGCAACCCGCAAATACTACGTGATGTCCAAAGAAATATCTTATGCATTTAAATATTTATTTCCACGTGTAAACCATGCTAAACTTGTGCAAAGACATGTAACTATTCTGGACGATTTATTGAAAGTGTTTTGTCCATATGAAGAAGACTTCCTGGAATGTTTCTATTTAGTGTTAAGCTCGGATTACGCTCGAGAATTCGTTGAGAAATGTACATTACTTTCTCTTATTGAGAAATTTGTCGTGCATAGAACTAATCAAAGCAACAGGTTGAGCTGTTTATATTCACTACTTTCTTTAGGTGTAGATATTACCATTGAAGCATTTTCTTATATTTACAAGCATTTCGGATTCAATGAGGAATTGGAAGCAATCTTCGAAACACGTCCAAATATAGCACTGCATCGATATTACTACGCAAATGTCAGGAATGCTCTTAGTGTAGCTTATATTATATTTTATTCTTATTGTGGTGATGAGTATGTTCCATACAGACCAATAATCGATCTTGATGACAAAAATATGTTAAAAGATTACTTGAAATTGTACACTTACACGTATCATGTTAAAGAAAATTATTGCGGCATAGAATCTTTGGAGAATGTAAATCAGAACAATGTTCCTAGTTTAAGGGAAGTCTCTAGAGATGCAATTAGAAAAGCTATAATTTCCAGTGAACTTACACGACGTTGCATGTACAAAGTCTATGATGCTATTAAAACTTTACCAGTGCCGAGGATAATTCAGGATATATTACACCTAAAGCGTCCTTTGTATGTGTGATTTATTTTATAGAATAAACAATATATTAATAGATATGTTATGCAACTTTCATTTATAATAATGATTTTAACCATTAATTTTGTTAGAAAGTGAAAGAAAGTACGCATGAACCAACGTGGCTAGAAAAGGCATAAATTTTTTTTAATAGATGGCTCTTCACTTTGGTAGGTAAATTCTAATAATAGATGTCGCTGTCATAAGGATGGTTGCAACCACACAAGAATAAACAGGAAGGAGCCATATTATAAATCGTATTCTTTTGAAAATGTAACTTATCTGAACTTTAACTTAACTGATCCAATCACGAATTACGTTGTTTCAAAATAATTAAAAATGAAAATAACATAAGCATAACCTCTCTAACTTAGCTGCACCTAAACTGGTCATTAGCAAATTATCTGGTCCCCGCGGGGCAAGGGAAAAGTAACGCGGATAAGCTACGAGTAGTTACTTTTGATTTCAAGAAAACACCGCTTAACTTATCGGTGCTAATCGGAGCAGCTCAGAGCTGATCAATCGGCTGAAAAGAATACGACTACGTTTCTTGTCCAAAGTGAGAACTAAACATAACCGTTGTTTGTTACAGACGCACAAAATTCTGGGACGACCACAAACCACACAGTTCACCATTGTTTCTAATACACTATATTTAACTGAATAAGGTCCTAGAAATGTCAATTGTATTCTAGACACTGGAGCTCTATTATAAACTTACTTGGAAAGCTGGAAGGGGCTTACTTATAATACATTACTCTTGCTGCGCTACTGATCGTCGAAAAATTCCAAAAGTAACCTAAAAGCCATTCACTTTTCAACTGAAGTCTGTCGTAATCAGTATACCGTTTATATGTACCAGTACCACTGTTGACAGTTGCTAAATAAACACATAAATTCGTTCTAAACTCAGGTACAAACGCAAAATGCGACAGTTATTTTACGACAATGGATGCCAACAAACTGCCATATTGCTAAAACTGACTTATCGCAAAGTGGTAACTTCCGTGTTTACTGTTTACCCTAGCAACCGTTGCTATTTAGAAAAGTTTTAACCTCAGCGCTTATGCTGTCCATTATATGTAGGCGATTTGATTAGGTGCAATTTAGTTGAAACAGTGTTGCCAACATACAGGTAATTACCCAAAAAGTAGGTATTTTGAGACTTGACGAGTAATCGTTCGGGTGTTTTATACTTTGACTATATACATCTGGACTGCTAGCGGTTTTGAAAATGTGTCTCCCACATGAGCGACATGAAGTTGCGAAGTGGCGACTTTGGAAACTACATCAGAATAGGTTGGTAGCATCGTCCGTCATAGTTGCTTAATTGTAACCTGTGTAAACTTTTCTTCAGATTTGTTACTTTTTTCAAGTTGGAGTGTTGTGCTATTTAATGGAATGGGTCGCAGACGCTACTTTGCTACGAATTGTGATGCAATTGCTTATAATAAACCAAGACCGATGAAAAAGAATCGTTTTACGGGTAAGTACTAGTTTCGATATTGCTCGTCAGGCAACAGGGTAGCGTGGTTGATGTTGGGGACATAGTGCTACATTGTAAATCATATGCTGCTAGCAGTCCAGATAGGTTTTATATTTGGAGTTTGGAGTATTTGTTTTTGTTTTATACTAAGAATATGTTTCTTTTTTGTATTTGCATTTAAATAAAAATAAATCTTCTGACTTTTGTACCACAACATACCTAGGATCGAGGAAAGCGGGTATTTTGGGTGCGTTTCATTTGCGCGCTCACATGCTTTGAGCGCCCATAAGTATTGCTTAAATCGTTCCCTTTGGCTTTACAAACGCTCACAATGCGCCGGCTGACGAAATAGTAACGTCATTATGACGTCATAGTCTTCGCTCACAATCGCTTATTCCATCGAGGTAGGGCAGCAAAAGCATAAGCGCTTATGTTCCAAATGGAACGTATGAGATGCGTATGAGGAGATCAGCTAATCATAGTCAGGTTATAAACAAACATTACACTTTAGAAGTAGCTACAGCAGCTATGATTGGCTCAGTTTCACTATTGAAGTTATATTTTTGAGGTTATGAATTCGCTGTGCAAACAAAAGTCAAAAGAAACACCTTTGCGTATAACTGCTTAAGCGACTAAACGCCAAAGGAAACAACAGAAAACAGGGCTTGTAAGCGTGAGCGCTCAAAGCGTGTGAGCACGCAAACGAAACGCACCCTTTGTCGTCAATCATGGGAAATAGTGGTTTAGTTCATTGGCAATACTCAGTGTTGCCAACACGGCTATTTTACCGCTAGATCTGGTCTTTTCGAGAGTCGATCTAGTGGGTAAAATTTCATCTGGCGGCTGGCGGCAAATTTAGCTGTTTTCAGAAATTAATTGACTTTTTCTAGCTTTTTCCCAAATTCCACAGCTATACAGGAAAATTATTGGTACCTAATGCTAGTTTGGCAAATTTGCAAAAAAAATTGATCTTGTTGATTGTCCATAATTGAAGAGTGGAAATTCACAAGGGCCTAAGTGCCAAAAAAATTACACTGAGATCCTACATAAAACATGTCTAGATCTAGAACATAAAATAAAATTAAAATCTTTCTTGAAAAAGTTTTATTAAGTAAAGAAAACAAGAATAAATGAACTAAACACATTGCCTGCGTTCAGCCTGGCAGAATGCTACGTAGCGCTTCGTGTGCGCCACGTAGCGTGACGTCATATATGTGTTCAAGCCAAGGCTAAATTTCTGCTAAGGGAGAGCGATAAACCTAGCGGCCGCCATGTTTTAAATCGCTTTTTAAAAAAGCTACGTTGCTAGCGCTAGCTGTAGCGTTATTGTTTTAGGTTATGGCTGAGCATGTGATTGCCAGTTGATGCTGCTGCAGTAAGTATTGAAATAAATTTTTCTATTAACAAATCTTCTTTGTAATAACACAGTTAGTTATTTGTATTTGGGTTCTAATTTGTATAGGTTAAGAGCGACAACAATTTTAATTCTTCATTAGTTCACTTATAAAATCGGAACTAATTGAGAATAACGTGTACAAATTAGAATCCTAGGACAAATAACACTGGCTACTGTTTATCTGACAATTTGGATATGTGAAAGTAACGGAGCAAAACGAAGAACCCGTTCAGCCAGTTCTCAATTAGCTAATACGCTACAAATTAGCGCTCTGCTACATAGCAATAGCGAAATATAAGCGCTATCTTTGGCGGAACGCAGGCATTGATACACATTTAAAAAAAAATTGACACATAGACCTGAATTTTCTGGAAATGGCACATAGACCCTTTTGAATTTCCTCTCTTCAATTATGTCTAATTTTGAATTCATATGAAGAATACTTCCTAATTTTAATTTTAATTTGGCAACATAATCTTCATCAGCAGCTATTGTCATAATAATTTGAAATTGAAATATACCTTCATTGGACAGAAGATGAAGAAATACGGTCTGATGAAAAAAAAAATTCTACAATTTTCAGTAATACGAATTAAAAAATTTTAAAATATTGAAAATTGGAAAAAATGGGTAAATATTTTGTTAAAAATAGATCAATGGTCGCGTTCAGACGACCACAACAGCTGAGTTGCTGACTCAGCAATCGTTTGTGATTGGCTATTATTTTAATGTGAGCCAATCACAAACGATTGCTGAGTTAGTTAGCAACTCAGCTGCTGTGGTCGTCTGAACACGACTTCAGGGAGTGATCCTGTGCTTTAGGTACCTATGCGCATGCGTCGGCAGGTGCATTTCAGGCTGAATATTCGAGGCATTGTTGTCAGATTCAAATTGCAGAGCAAAGTAATTCAATTTAATTTATTAGATTAGTTAATTTGCGTTTATTTAAAATAAGTAACAAAAATTTTTGCTGGCGCATGCGCATTAATAAGTACCTAAAACACAGGATTACCAAATTTCGAAAATTTTCGCCTGCGGAGCATCGTTTTACTTTTTATTTACTGTTTAGCCATTTTTAGCTTTTTTTAAGGGTGCGTTTCGTTTGCGCGCTCACACGCTTTAAGCACTCACGCTTACAAGCGCTATTTTCTGTTGTTTCCTTTGGCGTTTAGTCGCTTAAGCAGTTATACGCAAAGGTGTTTCTTTTGACTTTTGTTTGCACAACGAATTCATAACCTCAAAAATATAACTTCAATAGTGAAATTGAGCCAATCATAGTTGCTGTAGCTACTTCTAAAGTGTAATGTTTGTTTATAACCTGACTATGATTAGCTGATCTCCTCATACGCATCTCATACGTTCCATTTGGAACATAAGCACTTATGCTTTTGCTACCCTACATCGATGGAATAAGCGATTGTGAGCGAAGACTATGACGTCATAATGACGTTATTATTTCGTCAACTGGCGCTTTGTGAGCGTTTGCAAAGCCAAAGGGAACGATTTAAGCAATGCTTATGAGCGCTCAAAGCATGTGAGCGCGCAAATGAAACGCACCCTAAGTGACCGTCTGGATTTTTTCGTTCCGCAGTTGTTGGCAACGCTGGCAATACTGCTTAGAAACTAAGTTGGCCACAGTACTTGTCATTACATAATTACAAATGTCATTTTGAAATTTTTATTCGCCCGTTATCGTCATTGCAAGGTTAAATTTTAGTTTTGCGTAAGTGTAAAGATGCATTTGACCTCATAAAGTGTCGTTCGACTTCGCCGCGAACTTGCCGACCCATTAAATTGGTCATTGCTCTCTTGCCTTATACCTACCTATACGTAAGTACAAATTCTCAATTCAATAACTAAGAAAATGGAAGAGAAAAGCAGCAGTATAGACCTTCGTACACCGAGGAACGTCTCATTAACGGCATTCTACAAAAGGTAAAATTGTTCAATCTTTAATCAGTAACGGATTGTACGGGTGCTGTTTAAATGCAGGAGTTTCGCATTTCACACAGTAAAGAACCGAATACCAGTCATTATAACACAGCTCGTCGACACGTTGGTGAGGAAAAAGGAAGACATCAAACGCACGTATGGAAAAGTACGTTTCGCTAATCGTTTGCAATGAGAGTTATTGCTCGTTTTCACTTGCAGGAAGTGCAAGGCGAACTAAAGGGTGTCATTGGAGAAATATCAAAGCTAAAGTATGAAGTGCAGACCAATAAACCGATAGGTCTTTTGGAAGGGTCTTCCCCTGACATTAAATTTTACAATGACTATTTAAAGGAACAATCGAGTAAGGTGGAGTTTCCTACGTATTTTAATGCCATTTGGTTGCATACAGAGTGTTACGTGTACAGGAAGCTCAGAGAAATATTCGAGAAGACGTAAGTGTGGTGATTATTTAAGGTCTCGATTTCAAGTTTAGGATTTTGGTGTTTGTAGGACTGCCTTAAAAGACTTTGATCCGTTTCAGTATCAGAAACAAGAAGCTTTCACTACTTCTTTTCAACAGATGGTACTTTTAGGTAGTCACATGGAAAGCGCTTTAAATACCGCTGAACGTAATTTAGAAGAAGAATTCATTAAATTACTTAAGGTAACTAAATTTTATGTACCCATTTGTTTTATGTCAGTTTAGATTATTAATAGTCACTCGCGTTTCGTTTTACAAATTAACTGAGGTTGGACTAAGTGACGTGAAGAGCTCACCTCACATAAAAAAGTGAAATGTGCTTCAGTGGCGCCATCTATTAAAATTTTTTTGAATTAAGTTTAATAACCGTCTTCCAGAATTGTGTTGCAAAAGAAGTCATTTTTTAAGAAGGAAGATTAGATTATTCTATTTAAGTTTTTAATTAATAATTAATTTAATAATCTTTCTGAAGGAAGTGTTATATATTGAAAAACCATAAATAGCATTAAAAAAACAATTGCACCAATAAATCTGTGCCACTCTCACTGTTCTATTCTCTCTCCACTAATGCACATCTACTTTTGAGCAATTTTTGAAAAATTCCTCACCTCCTAGTGAAAAAGAGATGGCGCCTATATCTATGTACGAATTTGTGTAACTCTCTTAAGGAATTATTACATATTATTTTTTTTTAAGATAAACGTACGTAAAGTCCCTAGATTACTAAAGTACGGCAATACACAGTTTAGGACCAAATTTTAAAAACTAGCCAGAACATGGCGTCTGTGTCACGTGACACAAACAGACCTGTGTATTTGAGTTGAATAAACAAATATTTGTCATGGAAACGAAGAAGTTTTAGATTTTTTGGCAGTTGATAAATGTCAGCTCCCAAAAGGAATTAGAAATACGAAATAAATCATATTAAAAACACCATAATAAATAAGCCGTATTAATCTAAAGATGTTGAAGATATGATTATTAAAACCCTTTTGCTTAAAATTTTCAATTTTGTTAGAAAAAACATGGAGTAGTTTTTGCAGGTAACGGAAATATTACAGTTTTGAGTTATGTGTAAAATATTTGTGCTTGCTCGAAACTCGAAGGTGCTCGTCCGTGCCCCGTGGTGCTCCTGGTTTGTTCATTTGTGGTTTGTGACGGTTATTGGATTTTGTTTATTTTTATCGATTTACAATGGTTAAACATGATAAAGGGTTGTAAGGACGTTATTACAATTTATTATGGGACAATTTTACTAGTCGACAAACAGTACAGTTTACATGCTCAGATTTGCGCAGTAAGGCTCTAAAAAATTGACATTTACGTTCATTTTCCGTTGACATGAAAATCAACCAAAATTTTCATTTTAAAATTCCCGCGCATAATGGGCCAGAAAATGGCTTCCCTATTGCCATACTTTATACTATCTAGGAACTTTAAATGTACGTAGTTAGAAGCGCCATCTCTTATTATTATTAAAATTGTTACAAATTACTTGTAACCACGTGTGTGCCAATGTTTTTTGAAATAAACTGAAAGTTAAGTACTGCCTTGAACGAGAGATGGCGATCGTAACTGTGCACATATTTGTAAAGTTTTTTTTTTTTTTATAAAGTCATAGCAAAGCAATCATAGTTTATTTTAACTTGTGTACCAATTATTCAAATTATTATTATAAAATTATCTAAAAATTAAATTATTTGGTTTTCGCTACTGAATAAGAGATGGCGCTCCCAATTACATATTTGTTTACATGATTTTTTTAAATTATATGTCATTTTCGTGTGTGCCAAAACTTGAAATTATTAAATAAAATGAACTAAACATCGAGTTGCTGTCGTTGAACAAGAGATGGCGCTCATAACTGTCTACATATTTTCACAAATTTCCTTGTTCTGGAGAAATTATTATCATCTTTTGATTGTGATTCTATACGAATTCTATTGAAATTGCGATAAATAAGTTTCGGCTTCCGAACAAGAGATGGCGAACACATTTGCACAATTTTTTTTCTGAATTTTTATTGTACTGACCAATTAGAATTCATTCTTCTTTAAGCTAAAAATTAAATTACTTATTTTCCGATGCTGGACAAGAGATGGCGCTCGCAATTACGAATCTGTTTATACGATTTTTCAATTACACTTAATTTTCGAGTGCGTCAAAAATTGAAATCGTAGCAAAATAAACTAAGAATTCAGTTGCTGCCATTGAACAAGAGATGGCGCTCAAAACTGTGCACATATTTACATTTTTTTCCTGAAGGAATTATTTTCATTTTTCAATTAATTATAATTCGTGTGTCAATGATTGAAATAGGCAGTAATTGAAATTACAATAAATATTATAATAACATTAATTAAAAACTAAAATACCCCATTTTCGTTATTGAATAAGAAGAGACGCTCCAAATTACCTGCACCTGTTTTTTCAATTATATTTAATTTTTGTGTGCGCCCAAAATTGAAATCGTAGTAAAATAATCTAAAAGTTAAGTTACCCCTGTTTAACAACAGGTGGCGCTCATAAATGGACCTATACACTTTTGCGCAAGTTTTTTTTAATGAAAAAAAAGATTCATTCCTTTATTTATACCAATAATTGAAATTACAGATAAATAATTTAGAAATTACCCACTTTGCGCTTCTGAACAACAGATGGCGCTCCCTACCGTATATTTGTTTGCACATAAATTTAAATTACGATATAGTAAACAAAAAATTAAGAATTCAACTAAGAATAAGAGATGGCGCACATATTGCATAATTTTTTTAAGGAGGATTTGTAATAATCTGATTAATTTTTGTATATTTGCGTGTCAATAATTAAAATTATAGTAAAATAAACTAAAACATAATTACTTAGTTAACGCTCCTGAATAAGAGATGGCGCTCTCAGTTACGGATCTGTTTACAGATTTACATTTCATTTCGGTGTGTGCACAAAAATGGAAACTACAGTAAAATAAACCGAAAATTAACTTTCAATAAAACTGCAACTGTATTTTTTTTTTATATCAGACAATAGAGGGCGCTTTTGCTTCAGTATTTCTAGGGTACCTATATTAAAGAGGGTAAAGACATAGTGTGTATCAATCCCCATTAACAGGCCAAATTCAAATAAAAAAGTGTAAAAATAAAGGCCTTTTTCCGTCCTCTCTTATTTTCTTTCGTCTTAATATAGGTATCCTAATTTCTAAGTATCGAAAAAAATAATGGAAGATGGAAAAAGCCCATTATTTTTACACTTTTTATTTGACTTTGGCCTGTTAATGGCGCTGTATGTCTTTACCCTCTTTATATAGGTACCCTAAGTATTTCATACTTGAATGAACAGATGGCGCTTCTGCTTCACTGTTTCATATTTGAATAACAAAAGTTAAACTGCATAGTAACAAAACTTAGCAACAATAAAAGACAATAATTATTTGTCTTGAGAAAACTATCAACAAGCTGTGGCACGTAGATGCATCCAGTTGTCTGAAGAATGATTATTTATTATTAATTTGCTTTATTAGAAAAAGCATAGTTATGATATGTAAGTTTGTAATTCAAACCTAAATTAATTGTTTCAAACTTTTTTTTTCATTTGAAACTATACATAGGCATACAGTGCGGTCACAAATTAACTTTCTTAGCTTCATGATGTATTACCAACTTCACTTCTTGATTCGTTTGCGACTTTGACACATAATATACGTATTATAATCACCTTTAATACATACAGATTAGAATGCCATAGTTTTAAATGTAATGAAAATTATATATGTAATTATTAAATTCTTTGTAATGTCCGAGCATCAGTTAATGAAATGATTTGTTCAATGGATTTTTTTAACCATTGCCCTAGAATATTATTTTCTGATTTTTGATAATTGAATACGTACAGTATGTTTCAAATTTTAGTTAAATTTATGGGGAAACAGATGTGATTTATCCATATCAGGAGGTGCTGTCAAGGAAACCAGCAACTACCTATTACTCCTGAACGAACTAGACTCACAAATACTGTGCGATCATTCCGCCAAAATCTGGCACGCAGTATCCACTCAAGACGTGAACTCGAACGTCATAGGTAACTCGCCTTCTCGCTCATCACAAACGCCCTTCACGCCTTGCTATATTTTTCAGACATCGTCCTGGACAATTCCGGCTACGAACTCTTCACCGACCTGTGTCTGTCCGACTTCATAATTAAATTCAAGTTAGCCCAGAAAGTTCGGTTCTACGTCAAGAACATGCCGTGGTTCATATCCGACGTGACGAGTGAAGATTTCACCTGGACTTTGCAGCATTTGAAAACCAGCAAGAACGCCGCGGTGAAGAAACTCAGCGATCGATGGAACGGGTACGTGAAGAACAAGGTGTGGACCGTCGAAACCCACGGCTTCTGGACTTTGCCGGTTCCCTTCACCGACATGGCCAAACTCGATCCTGAACTGTACAACAAACTGGGGGAAGCGAAGCTAGTTATTTTCAAGGGCGACTTAAACTATCGCAAACTGTTCGGTGAGAAGAACTGGGATCCGGTGACACCCATCGACGAAGCGCTGCAGGGGTTTCACCCGAGCAAGTTGTGCACGTTGAGGACGCTTAAAGCCGATATTGTGTGCGGGCTGCGCGAGGGGTTAGCTCAGGAAGTGGAGCAGAAAAACAGTGATTGGATGATTACGGGGGAATACGGAGTGATTCAATACTCGGATCAAATCATCAAGATTGATTAAATCATTTTTCTATGCTCTCTTGCATCAACTTGTAATTGTAACATAAAGAACGATCTCGGTGTCACCTTTCAAGAATTTCAGTAGATGTGATAGGGCCTGTGAAATTGAAGGTGCAATAAATTATTCAAATTCATACGGGGGATTACGGAGTGATTCAATACTCTGATCAAGATTAATTAAATCAATTTTCTATACTCTCTTGCACCAACTTGTAATTGTAACATAAAGAACGATCTCGGTGTCACCTTTCAGGAATTTCAGTGGATGTGGTAAGGCTTGTGAAATCGAAGGTGCAATAAATTATTCGAATTCATCATCAAATGAAACATAGTATATTTTTTATTTTAATTGAATACAATGAGAGAAAACAGAAATTAAACCAAGTTTGGTAAAATTTTCGGCAATGTACCTACATACATACAATTACTTATTGTGACTAGACAGAAATAGCAAATAGTTTTGAAATGGGGCAAGAAAAAACCTGTGATTTCCAGAAAAAAGATCCGATCCTTTATACAGTTTGCATCCCTTTTAATTTTTCGAGGCATCACCGATTTGTTTGGGGCTAACTTTTTCCACCGGCTTTCCCTGTTGTTCTTTGTCAGTTGCTTTTTGATCTTGTGCAGTTGCCTGTTGCCTAGGTTGTTGAGGTGGAGCGACATAAGGCTGTTGCGTTTCCGGTTGAGTCGGAGAAGGATATGCTTGTTGAGGTGGAGCAATATAAGGCTGTTGCGTTTCCGGTTGGGTCGGAGAAGGATATGCTTGTTGAGGTGGAGCAACATAAGGCTGTTGTGTTTCCGGTTGAGTCGGAGAAGGATATGGTTGTTGACTTGTTGAATATTGTTGATTATCCGGATATTGATTTGTTGTATAATTTGAATCACTTCCATACTGTGGATCCATTTGATAAGCTTCTGTTGGATACTGTTGTTCACTGTATTGAGTATTTGGGTCATTGTATTGAGCATTTGGGTCATTGTATTGAGCGCTTGGGTCATTGTATTGAGCATTTGGGTCGTCGTATTGCCCATATTGTTGCTGGTATTCCTCCTCTGTCATGTACTGCTCTTGATAAGGTTGATCACTGTATTGTTGGTTTGGATCTTCCGGGTATCGTTGATCGTATGTCGTCTCTCCCGTGTACTCTTGATTTGGATTTACGTCTTGTTCACTGGGGGCTTTAGAATATTGGTCGTTAGGATCGTACTGTTGGTTGGATTCTTCTTGTTTTGCGATGGTTTCAAGTGGGGGATCTATTTTCTGGTGGGGCTTGGGAAGCACGGACGCGGACGGTTTAAATGAAGCGTTGCTACTGGTGCGGCTTAATTCTTTATTTGGTGCTCTGTCTGGTTCTTTACTAGCTGGTGACTTGATTGGTGCAGGTCCTGGACTGTTTGTAAGAGGTCGTCCTTCGTCTGAAAATTTTTTGAAGCACAGTTACAGAGTGATCAAAAAATCAAATGTTTTAAAAGTGATTTGGTATTCAAAACTATAAAAAAACAGAACTACAGACCAATTGTTTTTTTTAAGTTTGGTACGTGCTTTCCCTATGAAGCCAACTCAAAAAAGCTGCAATGTAGTAAGAGAAAGTTTTGTGCTATTTTGTCACTAAGTACCTTTATCGACTGAGGCGTTTGTTGGCAGAGTAAATCTGCTAGTTAAGTAACCTAAGTTAGTTTGTAGTTCCCGTATTTCCTCCCTACAAGAAGCACACACAGTTAGATTAATCATCGGATCATTACCTCGGCAAGTTCTGTTTCCCGCGCGTTTTGCATGTGTTTCAGTGAAATCCAAACTTTTTCCAGCTTGCACATCAGGCCGTCGTTTTCTCGACGCAGTCTTTCCCTTTCAACGCTAAAAATTCTCCTTGCATTATTATTTTTGTTAGGCGTGCGTCAAATTTGTTTGTGAAGTCTGTGTTAGATGTCGCTAAATTTAAATTACCTACAGATAGAGTGGGCACTTTTCAGAATTCATTGGTTACTAGTCCAGCGGTTCAATCGGTTGTGGTTTGTGGTCGTTCTAGAATTTTGTAAAGTGCTGGCCTACGACAGCTTAAATGGGAAGTAAAAATTCTAGCGACGCCATCTGACGGCCACCCATAAGAAGTTACAGTTATTTTTCGACAACGAGTGGCCGTCAATTTCATTCGATAATCGTTTCGTTTCGAAATTCGCCTCGCGGGAATTGATCAACTGGTTAAATTTACCGGCATAAGTTTGATGAATTCTGTAAAGTACCCGGTAAAGACGTGAAGCGACAGTTTAAAAGATTAATGGTGGAATAACAGCTGACCAATCAAAGAAACTAAGTGCGTTTATAACGCTTTTGATTGGTCAACTGTTTATTCCGCAATTAATCACTTCATGACTTTACTCGCTCTCTCTCTGTAACATATAAAGGATTGTAATTACGTGTAAAGTCCCTAAATTAACAAAGTACCGCGACGGGTAAAGTTAATATACCTATTACTGTTTTGGAGCCAAAATGGTGGAATCATTTTAGCTTTCATCACGGTTTCGCAATTAATTTCGATATGCGACAGTTTTTTTGTATGTCCTCGTAGGTTCAAAAAGAAATTTAAATTTTACTCAAAAACATTAACCAATTTAAAAAAAGTTAATGCCGCCAGAACCTGGAGCCAAAATGGCTGAAGCTTGCAGTACTTTGGGGAATCTAGGGACTTCAAATTATTATCTAATACTGACATTATGCAACTGACCTTCTTTTGTTTGGGAACAAGTTTGACACTGACATCGATTTTAATCGGTTCCTTGCGTTTGGTTGGTCGGGCCGACGGCAAATCGGACTCTTTTTTGCTGTTTCCCGTCCCTACCAAACACAACGAATCAATTAGTTTCAGAATTTTCAAAACAGAGAGAGAGAGGGCGCACGAGGGCACCGCAGAAAAAAAACAAATTGGGGAAAACCCCCATTCATTGCATAATATCTCTTGCAATTCATTCTTTAAGCGAACAAATTGCAAACTATAGAATACGGGCGATGCGGCGAGGGGGTGTCTTGGTGTAAAGCGTGTATCTTACTTATGTCTCGTGCTGGCTTCCTCCAGTTTCTGGGTGAGGACGTGACATTCGTTCGAAAGTTTGTCCATGAGTTGATTTTGTGAGAAGATCATGCCTTCTAATTCGGCCACCGTGGCCACTGCAAAAACGACACGCATTAACAACTCTTGCTAATTCTAATCCAAGGCAAAGCCCATTATCAATCAACTCATGGATAAACGACTCACATAATCACAGACAAATGATTAGAGGACGGAAAGAAAACTCACCGTGTTTTGCTTCCATGTCTTTGATCATCGAAGTCATTTCCTTGTCTCTGCTCTCCTTAGGGGGCGGCAGAGCGATTATTTCACCTCCGGAACTCCTCTTGCTTCTTTCATCTGCGAGGGCTTCGTTCATTTTCAACTGTGATCAAGTGCAGTTAATTTGGGGGATAATTGATAATTGAGGGGGGGCTTACTTCTTTCTCGAGAGCTGCGATTTGTTCATTCAGGCGAATGTTCTCTCTTCGGCTGTGGATGAGGTCTGCGTCTGCCCTGTCGAGTCTCTGCCTCAAGGACTGCATTTCTGCATGTTGCCTGGAAGTTTCTTGGCGTGCCTGTCTCTCCTGCCTTTCGTTTGCCAGCTGCAAAGTGGCTATCTGCTGTTCGAGGGCACTCTTTTCCGCCCCGTTCATGCCAATGTCCGATTGTAAGGAAGCTGGAAATGAAGGGGTACCTACCATAGTTTAATAATATTGTAGGGACACTACACATTTTTTTTTTAATAAAATATTCATTTTTAGGTTTTTTTTTATTGTCCTTTAAGTTGGTAGGTACTGAAGGAGGTACAAAAAGAAGCATTAGACGAATAACTTTTTAATTATTATTTTATGTTCACAAAGAAATTGTAAATTTTGATTTTCAGTTGTGAATATTTACATATCTTGAAAGCTGTCAATATACCGAGTGAGCATTTTCAATCCGGAACATAGGAGATTAGCATGATTTTAAACCACGGTAGAAGATAAGACAGGCATTCAGACGAACCCAGGCCATGACCGGGTACATTCGACATAACGCTCGGAGTGTTCCTTTATCTCACTCATACGTATACTGAAGCGCAGTCGCTCTCCCTCACACTTCTGCTTAGAGCGTGCCCCGAGCGTAATGTCGAACGCACCCTTCAAGTCCGAGTAATGCGAGAAAGAGAACGGGATAAAGGAAAGAAAAGCAGAGGACCATACACGGTGCGGAGTAGAAGTAAGTTTATAAATTTTTGCTTTACAGGTAAATTTGCGACAGTAGCAGTCTCGAGGTTAATACAGTTTTATTTAAAACTGTGGTTTCTTTCATGAGTCGGCAAACGTATTACTCGAAATGATGCCCCGCTTCTTGTATCCAAACTCTTACCTACATCACTCGCACACAGACTCATCGCGTTCGTGTGTCGGTACCGAAGCGATTGCCAGAGCACCTCTTATCTTTCACCGTGCTTCGAACGGCCGACTATAAAAAATCGCGGTTCTCTCGTAAAAAGATCGAATCGGACGGGACGACCTCAGTCTTCAAGGGGAAGGACGGAGGTATCCTCCGGTTCAACCACCATGACGATATCGCTTCCGGTTTTGGAGAAAGGATTTTTTTCCGTTAGTTATCTACCCGGCACTAACTTTGAGGCCCTTCCGAGTACGTCCTGTGCAGCCGACCGGGACAGGAGAGACGTCAGAAGAGACTCCGTCGACGCCTCCGATCGGTGACGAAAGCGCGTTCGCCTGGTTCTAATACCGCTGGGTCCAGGTCGAAAAAACGTTGCATGTTCTGGTTATTTTTTCCATTCCCATAAGAGTTGCTACGGAATGGAGTGGGTTTCCTTCGGCTTCTTCGTAAGAAGAGTGAATCGAACGTGACAACCTCCGTCGTCAAAGGGAAGGACGAGGGTACTCTCCGGTGCAACCACCATAACGATATCGCTTCCGGTTTCGGCGAAAGCCTTTGAGGCCCTCCCGAGCAGGTCCTGTGCACCCGACCGGGAGGTGGGAGACGTCAGAAGAGACTTCGGCGACGCCTTCGACTGGTAATAAAGGCGCGTTCGCCTGGTTCTAATACCGCGGCGTACAGGTCGAAAAGACGTTGCATTTTCTGGTCATTTTTCCTATTTCTGAAGGGGGCTGCAAGATAGAGGATGGATCTAAGAGGAAACGTGTCCTGAGCTCCATAATTTTGGCCGGGTGGCTCCCAAGCGTTATAATCGTGATGATTGAACGGGAAGATACCCCCATCCTTTCACTTTACAATGGAGGTTGTCTTGTCCGGATCGCTCGCGATTTTTTAAAGTCGGACGTTCGAAGTCATGCAACTTCCCATGTTCCGGATTGAAAATGCTCACTCGGAATAGAGTTTTTCATGAATCGCTCCCAGAAATTTGTCACATACAATCGCGAGCAAAAAAAAAAAGAATTGGTAGTCAATGTCTTTCAAAAATGCTTGATGCAATCATCACGAATTAAAAATATTTCAGGTTGTTAGATTTTAATTAATTTGACAAATAAACCACACATGACATTTCGCTGTAGGTACAGTTGCGGACAGAAAATTTCGGATGTCACTGTGATTCCACCACTGACGTAAAAGTTAAGAAATTCCTATATGTATACGTCAGATAAGTGACAGTGACATCCGAAATTTTCTGTCCGCAACTGTACAAGACTTACGACACAATATGTACTTGTCAAAGCGTCAAGGAATGTCACTGGAAACATTTTTTTTTGCTCGCGACCGTACGTAGTTTATGAAACACCTTGTATTATTCGTTTTTAAATTCAGAAGACCTGCTTGACAATGTTCATTGAACATGCAGTGTGATTTTTAACGATGGAGGGTAAGTACTTTTGAATTTGGCACCGCAGTTTTTAGTGTTTTTCACGTTTTAAATGCGGCCACGGTGAGCAAAATATTGATTATTTTTAATGTTTTATTTCTTTTTGTTTTACTAGAAAATTACTATTCTTATATCAGAAAAAAAATGAAAAAGGTGAGTGACAGCACCGGCTGTTGTCAACGTAATAACAATTTAGTGCGACAGTAAATTCAAATCGTCGTCAATCATTAAAAATCACACTATACACAGAGCGAATAAATTCAACTAAGCGGGGTTGGTATCAAAAAGCTCCCTAGGTTGAAGAAAATTTGTGTTCTTTGGTTTGTATCCCGGTTGGCAAGACAGCTTCGAGGCGTATTCAATATTCCTTGCGCTTAATACACCCAGTTATCTTTTATTTAAATGTATTTCTTTTTAAATTGAATTCTACTGCATTTTCTGCCATTCCGCCAATCTCGAAATTTGCTAAGTAGATGAGGTAGTGAATCTACCACGCGATTATTTAAATCCATAATTAGAGTAGGCTATGAATTTTGAATTTGACACTAACAGCGTTTTCGATTGACCGCACTAGTGCACACTCAGAATATCTTCATCTCGTGTTATTACATGAGGTTAAAAGAAGATGCAAATACACTGAGTGCAACCGGTGCATGTGAATCGAAAACGCTGTAACTGTTGACTGTTGACAGCTTAATTTGAGTTGGAACTGGAACTGTCAAAATGACGTTTCAAAATGTTTAATTAATCGCCTGGGTCGAACACTTTGAACATTTGCTATGGTTGTCACTAAAACTGATTCCTTTAAATTAAAACGATTGAACTCGATGAGAACCCTATAAACGTCAAAATATTTACATAACCTTCAATCTACACAGCGAGTCAATTTGCAAGGTGCACAACCGTATAAAAAAATCCCGCCTAATTTAATTATAAATTTAGGCTGCGTTTAGTCGATAGACGAACCGTCAAAGTTTAATGAGCTCGGACGAACTGTTTTCTAAACGGAACCCATACCCAGCGTGGTTACTTATTGGTCGCATCTCAAATCACGACCATCGTGACCAATCAGCTGATTAGTCAGACAACGTAAAATAACTACGGACTAAACGAAATCGACAACGTCGCCCATGAACTAAACGCAGCCTTAAATGATCGCGTGGTACTATAGGCGGGTAGCAAACGGCGTCACCAGCGCCACTTGCTGTAAGTTTATGTAGGAAAAGGTAGGGAAAACGGTCGTATCATGGTTGGCAACACTGCTGTCGGCTGATTGTCAATACTATCACTGGAGTTACGAGCACGTTACGAGGACGATCTTTACCTTCCATACTTTAAAACAAATCGAGAAAATACTAGCAAACACATTCAAATCTTCTTCGAAATGATATAAATGGATATAACGGTTTCAAGTCGCGTCCTACAATTTATGTCGCAACCTCCACCAGGCGGCGCCACTAGGTAGCTTGCTAGGGGCCTATAAGTTAGTAGAAATTGTATTAAATTGGCAACATTGCTAGCAATAACAGATCCACAACGGGTCGACTAGCCAGTGTTGCCAACTTAAGCGATAAATCCCTTTTTAAAGATTTGATTTTCAGGTTTTATTTCGTAAAAGTGAAAGCTTCTTGACAGCTCAAGGTTGCTCTTTATTTATTTATTTGCTATTTATTGCGTTAGTGTTAGACGTTCAACAACGCCATCTGTTGAAACATATCGATAGTCTTATTTTCATTTGTTTCTATCAGGTGATTCACCGGTTATCGACGGGTTACATTGAAGAATCACCGTCTAATCGTCCATTGAGCATTGACATTGAGTTTCAACTGACAGTCGTTTCTGAACGGTCACAAAGAGTGCGTTGTTATAAGGCGTTCAACAGTACCCTCCGTCGAAAGTTTCTTTCATTTGCTTTAATTCATGAATCTACTGCTTTGTTATGTCTTTTGTTTTTATTTTTTTAACACTACATATTTTTAAAAAAATTTTCATTTGTTTTGCCACCGCTCCTTCCAAACAGTTTTCTTCTTAAATTTATTAATTTACTGAATTGTGATGTAAAATCAATTGGTTTTTGTTTTTATTGTTTTTTAAATTTTATTATTTCGTAATTTTTAGAAATATGTACCATTATTTCATAATTTTGTTTTTTATTTTTTGAAAAAAAAAAATTCTATTCGTGTTGTAAAATCGATTGTCTTTTGTTTTTATTATTTTTTTAAGTTTTATATTTTTGAATTTTTTTTATTTATTATTTTCTTTGTTTTGTCACTCCTTTTCAAATTGTTTCTTTTTTTATTATTTACTATTAAATCTACCGCATTGCGCTGTAAAATCGATCTTCTTTCGTTTCTACAGTGTGATCCAAAATGATTGAGGATACTTTGAATTTACCGGTAGGTACTTTAAATCATTGTCACGTTGGCAACACGAATACTATTCAGACATTTTTACAGTAGCGTCTCAAAAAGGAGCGGTATATTACAAAATTACTTATTTACAGTTGGTTCTTGTCCGATGAAATTTGTATCACAAAATCTTTTAAGCGGACACTAAATCGCGCACTATAACACTTTACGTTTCACCGTCGTTCGACAACTTCGTCAGAAGTGAAAAATATGTTGTCAACATATTTTACAACATGATTTAAAGTACCTACCGGTAAATTCAAAGTAACATATTTTGACAACATATTTTTCACTTCTGACGAAGCTGTCGAACGACGGTGAAACGTAAAGTGTTATAGTGCGCGATTTAGTGTCCGCTTAAAAGATTTTGTGATACAAAATTACGTTAAAAGTATTCAATAAATGTCAATAAAGTCATTTAACAAACCGTAATTCCGAAAACTATTTTGTAAAATAAGTAAAACAAAGCAAAAACTCATTCAATGAAAACCCGGAAGAACG
Source organism: Dorcus hopei (assembly GCA_033060865.1). NCBI lineage: Eukaryota > Metazoa > Arthropoda > Insecta > Coleoptera > Lucanidae > Dorcus > Dorcus hopei. The sequence goes on along the minus strand of CM065425.1, from coordinate 69,530,172 downwards.
TGGAAAAGCACAATGTAAACAAGAAAGTGACAAGTCGACACTGTAACTTGATGCAATTTTGATGCAACACATATCAACAGTGCCACTCTAACAATGTGAAATACACTAAAACATACGGCGCGAAATTCAAACAGTCCTCAACCGTATTGGATCACTCTGTACGTGCGAGTCAAAAAGACTGAAATTGTTGGCAGCACTTTTTTAGTGTCATTTTCATTTTCAGGTTTATGCAGGTTAGAATGACAATGACATACACCAAGCATTGTCAATTAATTATTTACAAGTTGTCATTGGCGTTCCAATAATTCTTAGTCTTCGGTGTTATTTTAGGGTTTACCACCAAAATCAGTGCCACCAACTGTTTCTTTCATTTAGGCTCTCACAGTATTTTTCATTTTTTACGTCTTTTTTTTAATGTTCGCATCGGTGGCAGGATGTCGCAACATAAACTATTGTTTTTTTTCTCTCTCTAATTTATTCTTGAATCTGGCAACAAATTTTAAGGATTTTCTGTGTTGATAACACTTCTGTTTTTTACGCGTTGATAATACCGCAGGTCAGTGGATTTTCCACTAAAACTGGCGGTTTAAAGGTGTTGTAAAGAAAATTGTAAAAGCAAAAAATTAATTATTCATAAGTGAGTAGCTTAGGTACTTACTAATTTTGGATTGCATGTCCTTCTTAAGGTCATCAATTTGGGCCTGCTTCTGAGCAATTTCCCGCCTCAGATCCGCGTTTTCCCTTCTCTGCTTGTCCAGTTCCAGCTGAAGCTTGTTCGTCTGCTCCCATTGGACGCCGAGCTCGGCTGTCAGTTGTTCGATTTGCTGGGAATACCTGCGTTCGACGGCACTGCGTTCATCCGAAACACGTCGGCTCTATAAAATTAAATGGAAGTTACTAATAAACAAGTTTGATAATATTACATGTGGGTTCCATTGCCTTTGGGCCTGGGACATGGGACATCCAAGTGACTTTGTCTAGGTCGAATGTTTGAATCCAAAGTCGGTAACTTAGTTAACTACAGTTTCGTAAGAATTTTTTTGTGAGTTAGGCCCATGTGACACCATGCAAGATTTGATAACATTTTTGTTACAAAGTGAGGGAGATGAGCTACCACAGTGAATTCTGATTGGTTGAATTGGCACTTCTCGCTCACTTCGTAACAAATACAAAGTGGTCAAGAATAACTGTTTGAGTTAGCAATACAATTAAGAGCATTTTTTTATTCCACTATTTGCAACGGATATATGTTTTGTTGATTTATTTGACGTAGCATCAACAGCGACAAGATGGTAGGTTATGTGAATAAAAACTGGCGTTTAAAATTTGAATTTGAAATGCCATATGACGCTTGTAAAGTGACGGCTGTCAGTGTCAACCGGAAGTTACTCCAGTTGTACCATTTAAAAATAAAATTCAGCATTGCCAACTCAAACAGTGATTCTTGACCACTTTGTATAACAAGAAATATCATAGTGTCGCACGGGCCTTATATCCATACAACCATAAATTTCTGGTGTTAATTGGTATTATTTTTTGGTATTATTGCGCTAGTAGTACAAACAAAACAACAAAAAAGTTATCTAGTTTCTCATGAAATTGACTTTAGAAAAATTGTGTTGGTATTTATCGATTATCGTTTTCTGTAATTTCTGTTTTACCGACATTTTGTTTTGCAATTGAGGTTATGTTTTTCTTTAACAAAAACACCTAATAACAATGACCGTTCCAATAGACATTGAAAATTTATTCAAATTGTGAAAATGCTTGACGTCAGGTAATGTTAGAAAATCATTAAAGGCGTGTACCGAAATTACCAAATTGTAACCAGGTTGGTTGTGGTTGCTAAATATTGTGTTCCGTAAATAACAGATTCCATTTAAGAAACACAATATTTAGCTACCACAACCAACCCTGGTTACAATTTGGTAATTGCGGTGCACGCCCTAAATGTCAAATTCTGTTCGAAAATAATAAGCGGTGCTATTGTTGCCAACACAATTGTTTTAAGTCAGTTTCATAGCAAACTGGAAAATCTTTTCGACTAATTCTTTGTTTATTGAAATACGCGGTACGTTCTAAAATGTCATTACCGCCCGCGCCGCCATAAATTAAAAATAAAAAAGTGAGGGTCATACCTGTTCGCTTATGGCATCACGCAACTTTCCATGCTGCCTCTCCAGTTCGTCTTTCAAGCGCCTTATTTCGAGTTCGGCCGTCGTCTTCTCATACTGAGCCTGCTCTGCCACGTCGAGGCTTCGCTTCACCTGGTCGCAGGTGTTGTTTTCTTTGTCCCTCAAAACAGAGAGGGCGCTTTGCAACTTATCGACGGTGTCTTGCAACACGGCCTTGTCCCTGAAAAACCTCTTTATATTTAATCTTGCAACAGTTTACTTCGATTTCTTACCTCTGCAGACTCTCGATCTGCTTCTTAACGGAATCCATCCCCTCCCCCAAGACGCCGTCCGCCATTTTCCGCCTGTACGTTTCGTTTTCGTCTTGGGCCTTCTTCAGATCGATTTTCGTTTGGGTTAGTTGGGCTTCCAGTTCGGAAATGCGCGATTCGAAGACTATGGTCGGGCCTTCCAGGACTCTCGCTGGCTTTCTTGTGTGTCTTGGAGACTTTGATGACTAAAATTAAATTTACTTGTTGGAATTTCATCTATTCTCATTCGTATTCGAATATTGAAGTAATTGAACTACTTCGTAAATATCTTGAAATTAACTGAATTTATAGCTGGAGTAGGCCATGATTTTTGCTTTAACAGTTATTCAAATCAATGTCGCCAACTATATAATGGCCGTTTTACACTAAGACATTTTCTATCTAAAATCTGTTACAAAGTGAGTGAGAAGTGCTAATTCAACCAATCACAATTCACTGTGGTAGCCTATCTCTCTCACTTTGTAACAAAAATTGGTATCAAATTAGCATAGTGTCAGACGGCCTTTACAATGCAACAATTTCATCCTACTTCAATTATACATTCCTAATAGTAATATGGTATATTTACATTTCTACCAATTTCAATTTCGGTTTCTTCCGTTTCCGTTTCGGTCTCGAGGTGATCGAAGACGGATTTGATCAAGTTGGCCTTCTGCTTTTCGTGCAGGTTTTCATTTTCGGAAATGACGTCTTTGACCTTGCCCAAAAGACTCGACAGCTCATCCTGCTTGCGAAAAAAAAGAGTTGCAGTAACGGATTTGTCGGTTTGAAGATTTCATACCCGGCAGAATCGAGATTCTTTTTCCAATTGCTCGATGTACTCCTCTTGTCGCTCTATGAAGGACATTAGCTCCGGTGGCGCGGTCGCAGTCGTTCCTCCACTTTCCCATTTGGATTGTGGCTCCCTAAATTTGCATGAGGACTTTGTAATTGTGGTCAACGCAAATAAATTAAAGACTTACACCAGAGGCTTCTCCAGGCTGACGTTGATGGTGCTGCGTGTGGGGGTCGTGTAATAATTAAAGCGTCTGGGGGGGACTATGGGAGAGTGGTAATGTCCATGGCCAATTCTAGACGTTCGGCTTCCCGCGCTGAGAACAGATTGATTATCCGTTTCTTCTCCTGCGCTGTCCAGTTCGCGTAGTGGACGTTTCACTGGAATATAGCTTTCCGCTAGCAAAATCCTCAAACGGGACACGGCTTCTCTGTACGCGGTGTCTGCATAATCCGGCTTCTTTCTGAATTCCATCTTCGAAAGACTTGGTTTTCTGGAAAACAATTGCTTCTTAACAATGGCATGCTTAAATTTAGCTACATATTGTATTTTACGAGACGAATCAAACGTCAAATTGCTGCAAATAATCTCGAACCCAATGACTGGTAATCTCGAATCCAATGACTGATAATCTCGAACCCTGTGGCAATTAATCTTAGCTCCCTCTATTCAAGATTCCAGTATTTGAGCACAGATAAGAAGCATCCTGTATATTATTTATTTTAATTTTAAGTCGTACATCTATAACTTATGTCCCTAAGTAAAAGCTGAAGCAGATTTTTAAAATCTGTATAATAATAAAAAGGCTTCCATCTGTGAATTGTTGGATCACCATGTAATATAGGCAACCCAATTAGCATTTCAGTTAATTGGATCATGAACGTATATAATAGTTATATAAAAGTTAGTGTTTTGTAAATGCAATTGCAAACTTCTCAATTTACTGAACCGAATAAAGCTGTACGTAACTACGTACATTGTGTTTATAAATGTTTCCTCATCAAGCCGCCTTATTCATATTATTTCAATAACTACTAGCCAGTGTTTGTTTACTGTCATCAGTCAATTGCAGATGTCACTGACCTGTGACCTACATTTAAAGGTTGCGCTTTTTGCTGAAATTTATTGCATTTTGCATATTTTCACTCTCTGTTTATGCTGTTGTACAGAAATTAATTACATCTGGTAAGACTCTTACATGATACTTTCTTCAAGAAGGTGACAATCGCAGAAACATTTATAAACACCCTGTATACAAAAAAAAATAGATAATATAAGTTTGCAATTGGTCAATTCCGTTTCATTAATGAATCAGATAATTTCATTTACTGTATATGTATTTTTAATCAAATATCTTACCTATCATTGTCTTAAAGTCGAGCTTTGGCCATTTTTCTTAAACTCAAAAAGGACATGTTTGACGTTCAAATAAAAACCAGACGTGCCTTGCGGACATTCAAATGTAAACTAAAGCACATGATTGCGTTTGTACACAGTGGATCAATATTTTTCTACGTGACTCACTTGGCCCACAGGCCCACATCCTTTCATTCATCGATGAATACAAATACAGTTTGGTTCATACGATATAAAGGGAGAACCTCCTCGATTTTTTTAAAATTATACTGTAAGACACAATGCGTTGCAAAACTAAAAAGAAGTTTCTTATTCGAGATCTTTTTTATAAAAAATATTTTCCGCTTTTATTCTGTGACTTTTTAGTTTTGTTGCAAAGAAAAACGTCACTTAAAATTTGTACGTCATAATAGTTTATGTCATTTTGTGACATAGTTTATACCGTGCGATCGAATAAAATTGGTTCAGAGGAGGCCGTGGATGCAATTTCAGGAAGTTGACAAGCAGCCAGCAACACATTAAAATGAAACAGTGTTGCCAATTGATTTGGCACATAGTTATCAGATTTTAACGTAATACTTAATAATTTTGTTAGAAAAATGTACAATTTCAACATAATTTAAAATTTGAGCTTAAACGACATTTTGCAAATAAATCATATTACTCAATATTCTTTTCTTTTCCTTGCCAGCAAAATGTATTTTCTGAAATGTTTTAAAAGCCAAAAGCAGTAGATATGTGACGTCATTCATGTCGGTATTTCATCAATCTAATGGGCAGATTCAGCAGAACATATCAGTAACAGTTCCCGCTCCAACAGTTGAGACTGAGCACTCATTTCTGCTGAATGAAATTCACTCATCATAATATGTTCCAGTCGGGTAGCGGAGAAGTTACGCTACAAAAAATGGCGACCGCTCCAACTCATCAACTTGTGAGAGGTCGCATTCAGCAGAAATTTGGTCAACAGTTGCACAACTTTCGGGTCTGCTGAATGCGCCCAATGACTTTCTTAAAAGCGTCACGCCTTCTTTTGGTTGTATTGACAAAAGTATATTTTGTTTCAAAAAGAATGGCATCCCGGTAGGCGTTGGAAATTCAAATTTATGTTTGCAGCAATGCATCCTTGATAAAAAATAAACATCCCTAACTTCTGCGTGCTTCTGCTGTCAACATAAAATTTCAAATTGTTTAGTTTTAATCGTAGAAACAGTAGGAATCTCGTTATATTTAATATTCTTCTGCTTGTCAATGCATTTTCGTACAGAAACAAGATATTCCATCGCCTTTAACTAATTTGTAAAAGTTCTTTCATTTTTGCGTGACATAACCTCAAAATAATTTAATGGTAGTTTCACAATATATTCTAGTAACTTTTTTGACATGGGATAAAGACCGATTCACTCACCCCTCGCCTACTACGATGCCAATCAATTTGAACGGAACTTATAATTGTTTGCAAACTATTAAATAAAAAATTGTATACCTACTGTTGGTAATGTCATAATTTGCTCTCGTCGTCGTGTCTGTTACTTGAAAGATTAAAAAACGTCATAAGATTTGAAGTAAATAGTAAAACGATGAATTTAACGAAAGATGAGCACATTTCGAAACAAAATGGGAAAATTATACATATGCGAAAATCTACAGAACTTTATTATTAATTATATTATTGCTTTATAAAAGGTTGTTTTTTTTTTCTTAACTTTTCTTGATGGTATAAAATATTCGCAATCTTCCCTCACTTCCGATCGGGGGCCCTATTCTCAACCCGTTCGAAAAGATTCGTCTGCGAAAATGACGTCAAAATGACGTAATTTCCAAACGATTTGTATACTGTAAAGTTTTGTACGAGAGTCTACGTCATTTTAACGTCACTTTCGCATACGAATCTTTTCAAACTGGTTGAGAATGAATAGGGCCCCTGATAATTTTGACATCAGTACGTCAAAATTTTCTGTCATACAAGTGGCAACACTGAAACGTAATAGAGTTCTCGATTGGCGCACTCAAAGTAGGTATCCTTGCCATGTATTGCATGCGATTAAAACAAGAGGAGAATACTCTGAGCGTGCGTGCTAGAAGTGCAGGGAATTGAAAACGCATCAAGAAATGACATTGACAGAACAGAAACTAGATCACGTCAAAGTGCAACTTGACAGCAGGTTGATTAGGTATATAACTTGAAGGAGCAGTTATTTTATTTATTTAAGCTTGGATGCAACTATCTACCTAACTGTTAAACGATTTTAGAATAATAGACGGCGCTAAATCAACCAAAACATTTCATATTTACAGCTGAATTAAAAAAAAAACGGGAAATGATTTTTTTCCAGTTGTAAATTTGGTTCTATTTGTCAGTTAATTGTCTACTTGACAATACATACATACCTTTCAAAAAAATTAACCTATTTACCTATGAACTGACATACCGTCAAATAATTCTAACCTATTTTTAATAAATCCATTTTCACACTATGAAAATATTGAAAAAAACGTGTCGATTTATTTTGACATTTCCCGATTTTTTTTTAATTCAGCTGTAACTGCAACGATATCAATTTTACAATTTACGTGACATTTTGAATAATAGATGGATCTATGCCTGATTGTAACGCATTTTTAATCATTGATTAAATTAAAGACGTGTTTAGAATGTGACAATCGTGAATACATGACAGCATAATGTCAATCACCATCTAATTGACACTTAAACTTCAACTTAAGTGTCAGTTAGAATGCGCCTGACATTATGCTGGATCTACGTTAAATATCACATTCTAAACACGACTTCAATTTAATCTCTGCTTAAAAATGGGGTGCAATTGGCCATTAATCACTGTGGAAATTCATCAAAAGAGATCGGGATGTAAAAATAGGCTAAATATTAAAGGGAAAGATTGGGAAAAAGATCTCAACCAAAACATTTGACATTTAACAGCAACGAAGTGAATTTTACAATTTACGTGACATTTTGAATAATAGATGGCGCTAAGTCAACCAAAAAATTTGACATTTAACTGCAACGATGTCAATTTTACAACTTATATGACATTTTCAATAATACCGGGTGATTTTTAAAAATGTTTATCAACTGTTACCCTGGAATTTGGACGGCATGACTTAGCTTTACTGTAAAACAGCATCAAGGAGTGCAATGACGTACTTTTCACTTGAGCTAAGACATGCCGTCTAGATTTCATGGCAAGAATTGATAAAAATTTTTAGAAATCACTCGGTAGATGGCGCTAAGTCAACCAAAACGTTTGACATTTAACTGCAACGATGTTAATTTTATAATTCACTTGACATTTTGAGTAGTAGATGGCGAACTGCAACGATATCAATTTTACAATGTACAATTTTGAAAAATAGATGGCGCTAAGTCAACCAAAATATTTGACATTTAACTGCAACGATGTTAATTTTACGATTTACGTAACATTTTGAATAATAGATGGCGCTAAGACAACCAACATATTTGATATTTAACTACAACGATGTCAATTTGACCATTTATGTGGCATTTTGAATAATAGATGGCGCCAAATCAAAGAAAATTGTCGAAATAAAGTTTTTGACAAGAGTAGGTAACTAACTCTAAAAAAATGAAAAACATAATAGATTTTAGCAGTTTCGTAACGAAATTCAGTAAATAATAGTAAGACCTATTACAAAAATAATAGCCATATTTAAAGTTGGTTCTTGTCCGACGAAAATTGTATCACAAAATCTTTTAAACGGACACTAAATAGCGCACAAACACTTAACGTTTCGCCGTCGTTCGACAGCTTCGTTGGTAACGGTGCTACAACCTAACTTTCTTTTTTGTTGTTTTGTTTTTTTGACAATCTGAAGTCAGTGCTGGAATCTCAGACTTCGGAATATCACTCTCCTATAGTTCCTCCCAGATTTAAGCTTGGATGCAACTATCCACTTAACTGTCAAACAATTGTAGAATTTAAGTAGCGTTTTGAATAACAGATGGCGCTAGATCAACCAAAACATTTGATATTTAACTGCAACGATGTCAATTTTAGAATTTACTTGACATTTTGAATAATAGATGGCGCAAAGTCAACCGAAACGTTTGACATTTAACTTCAACGATATCAGTTTTATAATTTACGTGGCATTTTGAATAATAGATGGCACTAAATCAACCAAAAATTGTCGAAATAAAGTTTCTTTTACAAGAGTAACCAACAATAGTAACCAAACGTTGTTGCGACCTAATTTTTGTTTTTTTGTCAGTAATGGCATTCTGGAACCAATGCTGCCAGCTCTGAAATTGTATTCATAGCCGACTCTGAATATTTTTTTTATTCGCTCGCACGATGCGATGTTGCATTTTTTTTAAATCCTGTTCTAAAAATCAATTTCAATTAACAATTGAAGCTGAATTAATCACATTTTAAATAATTTACTGAATTCTCTCATTTAATAAATTTATTGTAACAAAGAATAAAACGGGCGTATAAATTAAATTTAATTCCATTTTAAAATATGTATACATATAACGTGTGTTCCAAAAGTTTTGTAATGTAAACGTCTGTGACGTCATTAAATCACATGTCAAATATTAATAATACTTAAACAAATGCCACTCAACAGTAAGTACAGTAATGTATGTACCTACTTCGAAATAAATAAAAGTGCTCAACTGAAAAAAAAATTGTACGTAATTTAAAGATTTATTTTTGACATTTACAATTAAATGACATTTAAGCAAGTTTGACTTTTTACTGTAATTTTACCAACTTATTCATATACATAGTTCATAGCCAACTGTGTATAATTGCAAGAAACTTTTCGGATCCACGTTATTAATCACTCAACGTAATCTAATTAAATTTTTTAAAAGTGTTTCTTAAACATAAATGAAATTAATTTTCAAAAAAATCTGAAATTTACCTGATTTTCTTTCTTTTGTCCAGTCCATAGCTACTGGCCGGTCTGGTCAAGCTCTTGCTCGAATAAATATTCTTCAAAGCCCCCAATTTCGGCCGGGCCAGGTACGCCGTGCTGGCCTTGCTCTTCCTCGGGGTGTACATCCTGTGCAATTCACGCTTCGAATGGCCAGCGGGATGAGCTTTCGCGAGCTTTTATGAGCTTGCTTGATCAATTCCGGTTCGGCGTCGTCTCCAAAAGCGCGGCGTGCAATTTCTTTTCCATCGCAACGCAGACGAACGACGCTTTCGTGCAGACGATTTCCGCGCGAATTACGTTAATAAGGGGCCCGGGGGGGTCCACCGAAATTTATTCCTCCGATGGAAATTAATTTCAAAGTTTTGGCATGACGGGACCGAAATTAATTTCAAAATTTCAAGGTGTCGTGACTGGAATTAATTTATGTGGCACTGAAATAGAGAAATGTACAAGTGAAAATTAGGGTGGGTTTGGTATGCTCAAAACTAGCTGTCATTCGGGTTGATGTAACTAATTTTATTTCTTTTCTTAAACGTCATTTGCGGTCTTAACGAACGACTCAAGTTTAGTAAGACCCTATATAGGTAAACAATTTAATGATTTTTTTTAAATGACAAGATTGGATTTTATTTCTCTTTTCTAAGTTTCGGCATGACAGGACCGAAATTAATTTAAAAGTTTTAGGGTGGCGTGACTGGAATTAATTCTTGTCACGCTAATGTACAAATGAAAATGAGGGTGGATTTGATATACTCGATTTACAAAAAGAAGAAAACGCCGCTTTTGTTAAAATAAAAGAAATCTAGTCGATGTAACTGATTTTATCTGATTTCTTAAATGTTTAACGAATGACTCAAGTTCAGTAACGCCCTATATAAATAAACAATTTCATTTGTTTTCTAACGCCACGACTGGATTTAATGTCTCTTTTCAAAGATTTGACATGACAGGACCGAAATGAACGTCAATGCTTTCGGGTGACGCGACTGGTATTAATTTCTGTAACAAAACAATTGGGAAGTCATCAAGTAGTCAATGCGAAATGTCACTTTAAGTTAGGCTTTTAGGAAAACATTACTACTTTTTGACAACTGTCATTCGTCAAACGTCAGACGGTTTGGGGTTGGGGAAGTCCAAGGTTAATAAAGAGACAAGGTTGCCTGGTAACTTTCAACGTCACTCAGTACGCCCATTTAATGCGTTTACACAAATAGATGGCCTACTGGATGACGCGTCACTCCACGAGTTACCAGTCAACCTTCTCTCTTTAGTAACCTTGAGGGTTACTCTGTCTCAGTGTTGCCAACTTAAGGTTTATTTTTCAAGTCATTAGAGATTAAGGGATCTTTTTTTTAAGATTAATTCAAGATTCAAGATTAATTTCGTAAAACGAAAGCCCTTAGACAGCTCAAAGTTGCTCTTTATTAATGTATTTATTTGCTATTTGTTGCGTTATTCTAAGTTCTAAGACATTCAGTAGCGCCATCTGTTAAAGCTTGCCGGTAGTCTTATTTTCATTTGTAGGGCTGGGTCGATGTATCGATATATCGATACGTATCGATACGCCAGCTGTATCGATACACATTTTCAGCTGTATCGACGTATCGCATATCGATACGTATCGAAATATCGGATATCGAATATCGATACGAATCCAAATATCGGATATCGAATATCGATACGTATCGAAATATCGGATTTCTTATCATAAGTTTAAGCAATAACCTTTAAACTAAATTCATTTTATTTTACCGTTTAGAAGATATTTAGTTTATTTCAATTTTCTCGAGACTTGAAAAACTGGTCTTAACCGGTTTTTGCACCAAAGTTTTAAACCTCTGTTCAATATTTCGAAACGTATCGATGTATCGATACATATCAATCCAATATTTAGATACATATCGATACGTATCGGTAGCCGATACTCGATACGTATCGATACAGAAATCGTATCGAAATTCGATACACGATTTCCCGTATCGCCCACCTCTATTCATTTGTTTCCTCTAAGGTTATGACGGGTTATATTGCAAAACCACCATTAAGGTTCAACTGACAGTCATTTCTAGACAGTCACAAATAATGACTTGCTTTGTTGTAAGACATTCAACAGCGCCTTCTGTCGAAACATGTCGAAAGTTTCTCTTTTTTAGTTTATTTTCTTTTATGAATCTATGAATTCTGCTTTGTTGTCTGTTTTGTTTTGCATTCTACTGAATCGTGCGGTAAAATCGATTGTCTTTTGTTTTTATTGTTTTTTAAATGTTATTGTTTCATATTTTTTTAACTCTATTACAATTTCATTTTCTTTGGTTCTTCATAGTTCTTTTATTCTTTGACAACAAAAGAAATTATTAATCTATTTAATTGTTTGTAAAAATCGATTGTCTTTTGTTATTATTATTATTATTCTAATTGTTTTGTTTTTATTGTTTTTTTTTAAATTTTATTTTGTATTTTTTTTTTAAATTTTATTATTTCGTATTTTTTTTAATTCTATTATTTCATTTTCTTTGCTTGTTCATCGTTTCATCATTTTTGGAAGAAAAAAAATTATTAATCTATTAAATTGTGTCGTAAAATCGATTGTCTTTTGTTTTTATTGTTTTTTTTTTAATTTTATTATTTCGTTTTTTTTTTAATTTCTATTACATATTTCATTTTCTTTGTGTTGTAAAATCGATTGTCTTTTGTTATTATTACTATTTTTCTAATTTGATTATTTATGTTTGAATTTTTATTATTTTTCTTCTTTGTTTCGTCACAATTCTTTTCAATTTTTTCTTAAATTTATTATTAATCTACTGAATTGCGCTGTAAAATCGACCGTTTTTTGTTTCTGTTTTCAACGATTTTCTTACGTTTTTATTTAAAATTTATTCCTGAATCTAGTTACTAGTTTTAGGGATTTTCTATTTGTTGAAAAGGAATCTTTTGATAACCCCTGAGGGGTTTCTGGTTTTTTTCCACGTTGGTAACACTGCTCTGTCTTCATTTCGTTTCAAGATCAAAACCAACTTGATGAAGTTTTCAATTGAACACTCGTTAGAAAATGTGTAATTAAAAAAATGCCACTCAAATAATTCTTGTAAAAAGAAAAGAAGTAAAAAGAGAACCACCTAAGCATCGCTGGGAACGAAGTGACAAATTTTATTTCTTTTACTAAGTGACATTTGTGGTCTTAATAAACGACTCAAGTTCACTAACACCCTGTACAGTGGCGTAGATAAGGGGGGGGCCCGGGGGGCCCGAGCCCCCTCCGAAATGGTTCTAAAATATTATGTTTTGCGTATTTCATACTAAAGAAGTTTTTCATATGACGTTGTTTTTTGTTCGCCGTATTACATTTCATAAATAAAATGTTAAGTAGTCCGTACTCGTTAGATTTTTTTTGTTCGGGCCCTCCCCGAAACAAGTTTCTATCTACGCCACTGACCCTGTATAATAAGTAAACTAACTTGATCTGTATTTCTTAATTCCATGACCGAAATTAATTTCTCTTTTGCGATAGCCACTGAAACAGAGAACGTACAACTGAAACGTGAAAATAAGGATGGAGTTTGAAATGTCGCTTCACAGAAAGAAAACGTCACTTAAAACTAGATGTCAGTGAGGTTGATGTAACTAAATTTATTTTTTGTCTTTTTAGTGTCATTTGCGGTCTTAATAAATGACTCCAGTTCAGTAACACCCTATATAAGTAAACTAATTTAATTTGCTTTTTTATAGCCATAACTGGACTCAATTTCTCTTTTGTTTTCTTAATGGCACGATATTTTGTCATTTCATTAATTTTTCTTAATTGATGAAGCTTTTCAGTAAAACTTTCAATAAAACGAAATAATAAGATTATTTAGAAGATTTTGGTGATGAAGTTCACCCGCTGGTCATTACCTAAGGCTGTGCTGTATAAAACATTTAAGCCAGGATTAACTTTAATCCTAAGTTAGAATGTGACACTTGTGTGACGTGCAGTATTTTGTGTGTCACATTCTAACTTAAGATTAACTTTAATCCTGGCTTAAATTTTTTACACAACGCAGCCTAAGGCCCGCTCTTTTCACCAGTTAACTTTATCTGATAGTTATTCCCACAGTAACAATTGTGATCACAATCAGTAACAATTGTGATCACAATCGTTACGGTGGGAATTAATCGCCAGATAAAATTAATTGGAGATGAAAAGATTGAGCCTTATTAGTCTTCTGAACTCATGTACAGTCATGCGCAGCTTAAATAATGCACCTCCCGCACTCAAACTTCACTCTTAAAACCTTGTGATACGAGGATCACAGAACTGTCAAATTGTAGCATTTAAGCTGCGTATGACTATATAATCGCGAGTAAAAAAAAATTGACCGTCAATGTCATTCTTTGACATATGACAGTGACAAATGACAAGCGTAAAATGATCGTAATTGTCAGAAGCTTTGTACAACGACACATCGTGTGTGTTCTATTTGTCAAATTGATTAAAATCTAACACACTCACGCTGGATTTCACAAACTTCACTTAACTTTAATCATCTATTAAGAATAATTATTCCTATACCTTCAACACATGTAACCATGGCAACGTTTACTTTTAACGGATGATTAAATTTAAGTAACGTTTGTGAAATCCGCCATCAGGGTTGAGCTGATTTAAATCATTTGATCATCTTTAAAATGATTTTAACATTTTTAATTGCAAAAATAAACCGCTGAAGAAGTAAACATTTAAAATTGAAAAAAAAAATACATTTTTTCAACAAGTTTCAGTAGGCACATAAGCGTCTACTTATCGCTTTTTCTCTGTGTTTTCTTTTTTAAATTTATTTACGTTTATCGTTTATTATTCTTTTTACTCGGGGCATTCTCTGTACAAAATTTTGTTAATTCAGCATTCCTGTTTTATTTCTTATTTAGATGATCCGATATTAATTTGGTTTTGATTCCAACTAAAGAAAATTGGTTTCGATCCGAACTAAAATTGATTTGGTTGTGAACTTAGATAACACTCAACGGCTTCCGATTTTTGGTTTGACTTTGAATTTCTTATAACTGCTTTTTCTACATTTATTTATGTATGTTATGTTCTATGAAAATACCTTTACTACTTTTCTTATCTTTTATTTAGATAGCTCATCTGTCATTAATTCGGCTTTTATCTGAACTAAAAGACATTTGGTTTTCATCTGAACTAAAATAGATTTGATTTTGATCTGAACTAAAGCTGATTTGGTTTTGAACTAAGATAAAACTGAACCCCATTCAATTATTGCTTTAAAACTTCACCGTTTTCATCTAAAAAAATGGTTCGCCTTTTACTTTTCTCTGATTTTCCTCGACTTAAAAATGAATCAAAGAATAAAAAGATTCTTACGACTTTTTCTTTGTTGTTTTGCTATAAATTAAATTAAATAATAAATTAGCAATAAATTAAAAATCCTGTACCTATTTTTCTTATTTTTTTATTCAGGTAGCTGATCGGTCATTAATTTGGCGTTCATCTGAACTAAGAAAGGATTTAGTTTTGATCTGAACTAAAATAGATCTGGTTTTGAACCGAACTAAAATTTATTTGATTGTGAACTTAGATAAAACTGAACCGCTTTCGATTTTTGGTTTCAAAACTTTCTTATTTTATTTTATTTATGTCTCACGTGCAAAAAGAAACTGGTACTTTTCTTATCCTTTATTCAGATAGCCGATTTAATATTATTTTGGTTTTTGTCTGAGCTGCTGAGGATGATTTGGTTTTGATCCAAACTGCAATTGATCTGGATGTGAACTAAGGCTGGGAATCATATTCGAATAATTCGAATATTCGAATACATGTGCACTCTCTATTCGAATACGTTCATATTTAATAATTCGAATATTCAAATTATTCGAATAATTCAAATTATTCGAATTTTCAAATTATTCGAATAATTCAAAATATTCGAATTTTCAAATTATTCGAATAATTCAAATAATTCGAATTTTTAAATTATTCGAATAATTCTAATAATTCGAATTTTCAAATTATTCGAATAATTCAAATCATTCGAATTTTCAAATTATTCGAATAATTCAAATAATTCGAATTTTCAAATTATTCGAATAATTCAAATCATTCGAATTTTCTAATTATTCAGTAAATTGAAAAATTCAAACATTCGAATATTAACTTAATCCGATTTCTCGAATATGTTTTGTAACTACGTTTCTAGTTGCCTTCATTATCGACAAACAAAGTTAATAAAATCGTTTTACGCCACTCAGAAGAAGGTATCCCTGCAATCTTTGACACAACAATGTAGACCCTTTTTTTACGAAGTCTGATCGGCAGCTACACGTTATAGTATTTCTCACATCATTTATTCGCAAAATATTGTCCAGAAGTGATGTTTGGAAATACTTTAAATTAAGTTTAAAATGAAAGTGAAAAATACAATGGCCGCGTTCAGAACCAGCGCTCAAGTAGCATTCATCTGTGATTGGTGGATTTTTTGAATTTCTTTGAAATAAGCCCATCACAGACGAATGCTACTTGAGCGCTTGGTTCTTACGAACGCGGCCAATGTAAATTTTGCCCGTACAGGGCAATTTCCATTTCATTATTCGAATACTTATTTAAATATTCGAATTTTTATTCGATTTACTTCAATTATTCAAATTAATTCGATTTATTCGAATTATTCGAATTAATTCGAATTATTCGATTCATTCGAATTATTCGATTCATTCGAATTATCCGAATTATTCGAATTTATTCGAATTATTCGAATTATTCGAATTTATTCGAATTATTCGAATTATTCGAATTAATTCGATTTATTCGAATTATTCGAGTTATTCGAATTATTCGAATTATTCGAATTATTCGAATTATTCGAATTATTCGAATTATTCGAATATTCGAATAAAATTTCAATTGAATATTCGAATACCGAATCTGAGAAAAGTCCCAGCCTTAATGTGAACTAAATTAAAGTTTAATCAATGATTTTTGATTATTTAAAAAAAGAATCGTGATTAAACACATTTAACAAGAAGACAGGAAGATATTCTTAATTTGTGGCGAATCTGTCAAATTTTCGTGTGACTTTGACGACCAATTTTTTGCTCACGACTGTACATTTTAATAACAGTAACTTATACATATAAAATGCTTCCAAATTGCATCAATAAAATCCGTAAAAAGCTTTACTTTTAGAAGGAAAAAAATATGAATAAATGACATAATAAAACCACATGTTTTTAACAACATTGACAAAGTTAAAGGTAATGAAATACATCCCCGCAGCTTTGTAAATATTTCAGCAGTATTGATTTACACGAAGCTTTTTTCAAAATGAGTTTATATCATAAGTTGCGTGCCCACATCGGGCCCCAAACAAAGGAAAGCGACACCAACAGCGATGAGCATAAACCTCAAAATTGCTCGCGCTCGCAACGAGATATAAATTCAGTCTTCTGTCATGAAATAAAACGGAGATTATGCTAAATGCGTTTAACTTCCCGACACGCTTAGCACAGCATTGCACGAACTACCGGAATTACCGTCGTAATGCTTCGAAATAATACATGGAGAGAAACGGTGATGTTTCGGCCGTAAATTTGTAGCCCTCAAGCACACGCTTGCGTTTATTTTTCTTTGGCGCAATTTTCTTTCGAGAAAAATTAGAAATTTGGTCGAATTTCATAATTAAGAAAATGATTAAAAAAATTGTTTGTTTTTTACTCCAAATATGTCAAGTTTTCTTAACCTCAACAAATTTGTAATAACAATTGTTCTTGAGGTAGCCTTTAAATATTTTTCAAATCTACGTTTCGCTGTAGGTACACCAACAGCTTCGTCAAAATAGATAATAAATTATTTTTTTTAAATATTTAAATAAACTCCAGGGCGGTTAGTCCTTTATGGGACACCTGTATATTTTTTTATTTATGAATATTTTATCAAGGGTACATGGACTGCTATGTTCAAAATCACGCAAAAGAGTCTAGTAGCGTTTTCGATTCACTTGCACCAGTTGCACTCAGTGTATTTGCATCTTCTTTTAACCTCATGTAATAACACGAGATGAAGATATTCTGAGTGCGCACTAGTGCGATCAATCGAAAACGCTATAGTTTAATCATGCGGTAAAAACCAGAACCAATTAGAAAGTTAACGAATTAATTGAGCGTCATTTGTTTTTCCAAAATGCCCACGCACCCTTATCAATTGCTAATGTGTTTATGATCACGTCTTGTTTTTTATTGACAAAGATATTTTCCAATGTTTTTCTGCAAGAAACGTCCAGCGCCATCTCACCGCTGAGGGCTCAGTTGTCGACGAGGTTTGTAGGTTGGTGCGTGCTAAATTCATATCATTAATATTAGCAACGCAATAATTAATTAAACGCCCTTAGTTCTTTATGGAACGACTGTATATTTCATTTCTGGCAACACTTTTTGTTGATGGATTCGGTAGATGCATTGCAATTTCCAAAAAATAGCGCGCAAGTAATTGAGCAGTAAAATTAAATTAAAAATCGACCGTCATTTATTTTCTCGCTCTTGTCGTTTGTCATTGTGAATTTATTTATAATTTTTTGTTTCGTTGACAAAGAAATTACTTCGCGTTTTAAATATTTTCGCCGCCTGCCCGCCATCTGTTTTCTAATCTCTCCACAAAGAAACGCCCAGCGCCATCTCACCGCCCGGCGCTCAGCTGTCGTCGTTTATTTATATTTTTACGTGGCTCGATGGTGCGCGCAAAATGGGCGATGGATACATATTAGAGACGCAATAATTAATCGAGCGCTTTGTTTCCACTTAATTAACGTTCATTAAGTGCAGTGTTGTGCCACGAGAAATGCGCCAAGTGGTGTTTTTGGTGCTAAATGCACGACGTAACCTCAACGAGGTTATGGTATATGAGGTTAAGGTATACAACATGAGCGTGCACATATAAATCCGGAAAAGCTCGTCATTATTCGGTTGTTACAATTTATTCTCTTGAAAAGAAATTAGCAAAAGGATGTACATATATTTTTTTAATTATTAGGAATTTAGTTTTGCCGTGCTCGGTAGATGGCGCCACTGTATGAGTGTGCGTAAAAATTGTTTTTTTTTTTAATTACAAGTTTTGTGATGGCTCGATAGGTGGCGCCAATATATATATGCGAGTAAGGCACTCGATCTCTGTCTAGGGACACAGGTACTGCCATCATATGTTTTTGACACTGACAGTGGCTATTTGACCTTGAAGAAATTAGTTGTCAAAAATGACAAACTGGAATACTTTATGTAAATCAAGGCACAAATTACTTTAAATTTCCATTTTATTGATACAAAGTGTAAGTTTACAGTAAATTTAAGCGTTTATAGAAAAATATGACATAATAAATAAATTAGAAAACTGTAAGTAATAACCAAAAGAACATACCTGAAATTTTTCCTGTATGAAATATTCCAAACTAAAAGCTAACTTATTAATGTGCCAGGCTTTTACTAATGTTTATTAGCTTTACTAGCGACAAATTAACTGGTTTACGTATAAATTTTCTTGCATAAAGTTCTTATTTACAAAAAAAATTGCGTATACCTACCTATACATATTTTAGATCAAATTTAAAAACAATTTCTGATGTATTTTAATAAATTTAGTTAAAATAAGCAACAAAATGTGTCTTAAATCAAAAAATACATTAAATTATATGAAATGTACAAATGTATCTATTGCGAGATTATGATATTTTAAAAAGAAAAGCTGTATGTACCTTTAGGAATGTTAAACACTTTAAATTTGTAGTATTTGATTTGTAATGGGCAACACAACATACTTTAGGCATTATCTAGGCTGTTTTTAAATTTATTACGCCAAGAAGCGAAAATTGAATGGAACAACTGTCACAATGACAACCAATTTGTTCAAGGTCAAATAGCCACTGTCAGTGTCAAAAACATATGATGGCAGTACCTGTGTCCACAGACAGAGATCGAGTGCCTTATATGCGAGTGTGTGTAAAGAATTAATGTAACGTAACGTGTAATTAAATGCGTAATGTAAGTACGCGATCGTAAGCCAAATGTCTTTATTTATTTGAAAGAAATTTATAAAAAGATGAAATACATTTTTTTAATTATAAATAATTTAGTTTTGCGGTGCTCGATAGATGGCGCCACTTCGAAATTTATAAAAAGATGAAATACATTCTTTTAATTATAAACAATTTAGTTTTGCGGTGCTCGATAGATGGCGCCACTGTATGAGAGTGTGGCCAAAAATTGTATTTTTTTAATGGACCGCATTAGTGCGACGTCAGAGGAGACACGAAATTCGAATCCGAGTCATTCCCATTTTGGTGTGAAATAAATTGCACCTTACAACGTAAGGGAATGAAGGTCACATTACAAGGGTCACTCTTTTGAGCCACTCATACGGAAGTATTAGAAATATTTAAGACACGATTCGTCCCAAAATGAATAATCTGAAGTTTTAACTAAGCACCTGACTCGAAACCATCCGTCTAGATATCAAAAATATTTATTTATAGCGAAATTAACATGATGTAACACTGTTTGTTATCGTACGTAACGTAAACTTACGAACACACGGAACCAGAACAAGCACCGACGAATAAAAATTAGATAAACAGACAACAGAACAAACACCAACAATCACAAAAGCGGTAAACACAGATAACTAGAGGTTATGTTATCTACGACAATAGTGTTACATCATTTTTATTTCGCCATAAATACATATTTTTGATATCGTAGACGGATAATTTGAGTCAGATGTTTAGTTAAAACTTCAAGTTATTCATTTTGGGACACTTCATGTCTTAAATATTTCTAATACTTGCGTACGAGTGATTCAAAAGTTACCTTTATTACCTTATGCCGTAAGGTGCAATTTATTTTACATCAAAATGGGAATGACTCGGATTCGAATTTCTGGCTATTTTAACGTCATCACTAATGCGGCCGGCGGCGGCCCATTACAGGTTTTGTGGTGACTCGATAGATGGCGCCACTATATACGATTGTGTGTACAGAATTAATGTAACGTAACGTGTAACTGAATACGTAATGTATATGTACGCGACCGTAAGTCAAATGTCTTTATTTATTTGAAAGAAATTTACAAAAAGATGAAATAATTCTTTTTTAATTATAAAAAATTTAGTTTTGTGATGCTCGATAGATGGCGCCACTATATGTATAGGAGTGCGTCAGAATTAATGTAATGTTTCATGTGATCTATATGACCGTAAGCCGTATGGGTACAAATTAGAAGTCCTCTTTTATTTAAAAGAAATTAACAAAAGGATGAATGTACAGTGTCATTCATAGAGTCGGTGACATATGGAAATGCACAATATTTTTAAAAGGCAAGAAAATCTGCACTTAATTTGCCGTAATGTAACAAGAACATATTTTTTAAAACGAAATTTCTATTTTTGATAAAGAACATCGCATTTCAGGCAACATCTTGTTGGTTGTGTGTGTGTTTTTTTTTTAATAAACACAGATCAAAAATAAGGCTATCTTTGTTTTTCAAGGATTTGTAACAATAGTTTAATTTTGAAACCACAAAAAATCCGAAGAAACGGGCATGTCGGTTTTAATTTCTATAAAATATCATACCGAGCGATTTTTTAAATTTTTTATCAACTCTCGCCATGAAATCTGAACGGCATGTCTTAGCTTAGGTGAAAAGTGAGTCATTGCACTCCTTGATGCTGTTTTACAGTAAAGCACATACCTACCGTCCAAATGCCATGGCAAGAGTTGATAAAAAATCTAAAAAATCACTTGGTATTTAAACACTGCAGCTTATTGGTTACACTTACCCCCAGTTTAATAATGGAATTTAAAGGAGACTGAAATTAAAGTCACATCAGATGTGTAAACAAATGTGTTTTCATATTTATCTTGACATCTGAAAGTGACTTTACATTAATTTAAAGTCTCCTTTAAATTCGATTATGAAACTGGGCCTTAGACTGCGTTGTATAAAAAGTTTAAGCCAGGATTAAAGTTAATCTTAAGTTAGAATGTGACACACAAAATTCTGTACGTCATAACAAGTGTCACATTCTAACTTAGGATTAAAGTTAATCCGGTTTAAACCTTTTATTCAACGCAGTGCTAATCTCGTCAGATTGCATCTATTTTACAAGAAAAAGTTTAATACTTTTCGAAACTACACCAATTTTTGTCTTTTGAGAATTTCAATTTGTCAAGTTTCCCTGCCATTTAAATGTGGTTATGTTGTTTTTCGTTTTGATTGTTACACAAAATTATTCAGTAAAATCTTTTCGTAAAAATCAATAATAAATTTTTCCCAATATGTTACGAATATAAGGTATTAAGGAATTTAGTTCTGCAGTGGCTCAATAGATGGCGCCACTGTATGGAAGTATGTACAGAACTATAATGAAAATCACGGAACTTGAGTGCTGCGTAATCAATCGCCGAAGCAAGAACCGACAATTATTTCAGTATTATTTCTTTGTTAACGGTGAATGAGAAAAAAGGACGGAGTTATGATTCATAAGTCTGTTGGTACAACACCAGACAATGATGCAACGGTCTTCTCCTGTGAATAATACTGTAATGTCGCCCAGCATTTAACTAAATATATAATCTATGTGGCCGTAAGTTTATGTACAAGAGCTTCTTTAACAGAAATTAAGAAAAAGACGAATACAAATAGATATATAGAATTTTTAATTATGTATAAGGAATTTAGTAGGTACGGTTGCGGAATCAAAAAAAGCATACACGTCTTTAGGGTTTAGGCTATATTTTGCAATATTAGGCTTCTGGAAGGCCATGGCAAACGCACAACGTTATTTTCTTGAAGCCAGCTTTTCACAACTCTAGATGTATCTTCTTTCTGACCACTCTTCTCCAATTAGTGTAATTATTTGCGGTTTTTGGGCACCTTGACAATTATTTTGACTTAAAAGTCGAAAATATTTCAAACAAAGCTAAGTTCACAGCGAGACATTTTGAGTGTATGCTTTTTTCAATTCCGCAACCGTACATATTTTGGCGATAGATGGCGCCATTGTAACAGTCTGTAGTCTGTGTACTGTTGTTGCGTTCGAAAATTATACATCAGATGCATTTGGAACGTATGTTTTGTATCTCGTTCATCCGTTTAAGAAATCTTATTATCCATTATTTCCATGACAACTGGCGATCTTTTGACATCTCACGTTAAGTGTAGTCATGCGCATTGCAGCCAAGGTTACTAAAGAGAGAAGGTTGCCTGGTAAGTCGTGAAGTAACGCGTCATTCAGTAGGCCATCTATTTGTGTATATGCATTAAATGGGCCTACTGAGTGACATTGAAAGTTACCAGGCAACCTGTCTTTTTAGTAACCTTGCATTTCAACTAGTGTTGTATTTTGTCAAAATACAGTATAAAGAAACTAAATATTGTTTTACTAGCGCCATCTAGTGGGTTGTCGCTGCGTTCACAAAAAGAAAAAGACTTTGTTGCGCTTTGTTAAAAAAGTACGCATTTTTTCATTTCTCATTTCAGTAAAGAGAAATAAAAATGTTCCTCTAATTTTAAAATGAACTTGGCGCCATCTAGTATCAACAAATCGAACTAGTTTCTGTGATTCGAAGAGACGTTAAGAACAGTCTGTCATTTGTTTTTTTTTGTTTTTCTCAAAAAATGTGCGCTTCAGATAATGGTTTTTCAAAATATAAAACAAACAAACTGTATTGTTTTACTAGCGCCACCTAGTGCATTGTCATTGCACTTTTTAGGAAAAGACTTTGTTGCGTTTCCTGTTATGTTAAAAAAAGCACGCATTTTTTAATTTCTCATTTCATTAAAGAGAAACTATAATAGTAAAAGTGTTCCTCCAATTTGAAAATGAACTTGGCGCCATCTATTATCAGCTAATCGAGCTATTTTCGCTGCGATTCGAAGAGAAGTTATAAAGAAGTGTGTCATTTACGGTTTGGTTTTGTCAAAATGCAGAATAAACAAAAATAGATACGAAATATTAACTCTAAAATTTACATTAAACATCAGAATTACTAGTGACATTTTGTATATGAACTGAACGTCAAAAATATTGAAGTACGGTTTACATTACGCAAATGACGTGCCCGGATTTTATTGTCCGAATTTTGTACAGTGTACAAAATTCGAATGAAAATGTAACATTAAACGCAGTAACTATGGCAATGGCGGAAGTTCGATTGAAAATTATGCAGAGGGAGCCACACTAACTAGAGTTTTCACAGAAGACTTTTTTTTAAGTATCAATTTAACAATCCGATAGATGGCGCTGTAAATTTTATTACTCTACCTACAGTAACTTGAACAAAGTCACTCGAACGGAGTCACTGTATATTACGCGTAGGAATAATACTGTGTGTTTACGAAATTAATAAAATATATATTTTTTTTGTTTCAGGAAAACCAATCATTCACTTGAATATGTGAGCTCACATTCTGATGAAAGTCAGTTTAAAAGTAACTTTTACACTTTTAGGAAGACGCCACAAGACAAGAATTTGGGCATACGACGATGTGGTACAAAATCGTTTGATGTAGTAAACTGTGTATACAGGCTGAGTCCAAAAAAACGCCTACGCGAATAGCGTCGGTGTTTATTGTCATATTTGAGCGGTCAAAAATCAAACGAAATGGCAGAAAAAACTCCACAACATACCATATCTTGCGTCTTTAATACGTTTAAGACATCTGCATGACATGTATAGTGTAGTTACAAGTGTAACTAGTAAAAGTAAAACACTGCATGTCACATACCGGCGTTCACGCAGCCAGTGTAAAGCAACTTCAATGTAGTATTTGCCACTATAGATGTAACTTTACACTTAAAGAAATGAGGGGGGACATACAATTCGATTACATCAACGTAAAACAGAACAGAGAAAGTCTTAATGCAAATAATTAGACTTTAGGAATCAAAAAGACTGAGAAACTTCTAACCTAACCCCTCCTGAGTAGTTTAAGCGCCATCTCTTAGCAGTTAGAGGAAGCATTTTGATGCAACTTTGTAGAAACAAATAAAAAAAATTATTCATTCCGGTGAGATTGATTTTTCCCATTTCCATTTCAGTATGTGATTTACAACTGTAGCCTGCTTTTGGCAGTTTCACAATAGGAGTAGGTAAGTATAATTTTTGCTGCACATAATTATCAAAAATTAAATTTTTAGGTACGACGTTGCATATCGTGAAACATACAGGTGAAAATTTTAAGAACGCGCAGGATTTTAGTAGAAGACTCATTTATATATTTAAAAAAAAGCATATTGTCTCGATATGGATTAAAAAAAAAAGAGACTTGCAGACCTCAATGGAAAAATATAAGTGTTTTGTTCCATACTTGTATTCACTGTGGCCATTACAAGTTTTTAAAAGTTTCAATCTATTTTATTTGTCATTATTCCATTCTCAGCTGGTGCCCTTGTATACAAAGGGGTTAATGATGGTCGTGTTGTTTCAGTGTACGCCGCCAGAAGCCTATTCAAACACAAATCCGCAAAAAGCCTGTCGCTTTCCAGTTTGTGACCTGCGGTAAAAAAAACGAAGCTCCTCGAAAACTCATAAGGGTATCCAAAATGAAGTGCATCAAGAAAAACCGAGAGCTTGCAGCAAGTGCCCTCCTAGGAACCACATCGGATTTTAAGTACGATGAGGAACCCTACAAGTGTGCCCAATGTGAATATAAATGCAGAAGGAATGCGGATTTGTACCATCACACGTCGAGGCATTCCGCTGAAGACCCGTACACGTGCAACCTTTGCTCCTTCAGGACAAACACCATCAGTCGCTTGATGACCCACAAGCTGGTACACATTAAGAAAGAAGTGCACAAGTATAAGGGGGGAAGATCGTTAGAGTGCAGCCTCTGCGACTATAAAACGTCTTGTGGTAGCCTGAAAAAGCACATGAAGTCCTTCGGGTACAGGTGTAACGAAACGGGAGTCTTGAAGACGTACATGTCGGAGCAAAACGATGAGAAACCATTTAAGTGTACCCTGTGTAATTATAAGTGTAAATGGTCGGGTACTTTGAAGAAGCACTTTACAAGTGAGCATGCCGACAAACAATAGTCTTTAAAAGTTACATGTTTCAGTAAAATAGGAACTAATCCAAAAAAACAAAAATTAGGACTACCCCCAAGACTATGTTTGATCAAATTTATGCTGTAGTAAAACTTAATAACACGAATATGTTTCTTTTACTTCATCACTTTCCTTTTCCTGTCCAAAATTTAATCAAATACAAAAGCAAACATCAGTCGACTCTAAAATTAAACTTAAAACTATTATTAGACGGAGTGAAACGAAAATTACTAGGTTTTGCGGTCGCACTGTCTCCTACTTTTTCGTTTGATTCATCTTCGCTTTTGCTCGTCGTAGGCTCTTCGAAATTAAACTGGAAATTGCTACCGGAAGACGTAAACAGTGACTTCTTTATGAACACCGAGTTCTTGCTGGGTGTTGCCGGTGTCACTCGAATTCTCGTGTTGGCTACAATGAAAAGTAAGTGTAAAATGAAAGGCGATTCCTTGCTTCGTGGAATGGTATCACCTGGGCTCATCTTTTTTTCTTCTGCAGCCATTTTGGCTCTGTAGTCGCCGAAAGACAGCCTCATCACCTGTCGCTTCTTGATCAACGGCGTCGAGTTACTCATTAAAGTGTTCATGGCTTTCGTGTGGTCTTGAACTTGCAAAGTAAATAAAAAAATTCTGAATTCGTTCGAGTGTGTTTGGAGCACTTACTCTGCTTGGGAGTTAATTTTCCGTTTTTTAAAGCTGTCTGCAGCTGCTGAATGCACCAGCAAATTTCAGTTTCGAGACGTTGGGCATCTTCAGAGGATAACGCCGGTTGTTCACTGCTTGTCGATGGTGAAGGTGAAAGAGTTTTTGTTTTATCAGCATTTCTTTGTGACTTAGATTTCGGCGACATGCTTTTATGTTATTTATTTATGTATTTTTAAAATACTGTGCTGCTGCAATTTAGTATATTTCTTTAAATCCTGCAACTTATCATTGTAGGTTATGTTTTGATAATTTAAAGGGTGCGTTTCATTTGCGCGCTCACACGCTTTGAGCGCTCATAAGCATTGCTTAAATCGTTCCCTTTGGCTTAGCAAACGCTCACAAAGCGCCAGCCGACGAAATAGTAAATTTCGAAGCATATGTCCACGGTTCTTGACGTTTGGGGTTAGGTTTGTGAACACGGTGGCACAGTACGCCTAAAATAAATTAAAAAAGCATACCTAATTCATTCGTAGTAGATTAATGTTTAAATTAGAATCTTAACATGACCAAGTCAATCCATTTCTGCTTTATTTTATTGTTACGTGAGAATGAAAACAAATGTCAAATCCACGTGTTTTTGTTTGTTTGGAAAAGTTCCCCACTCCAAATACGTCACACTTATGTAGTCCAATCACAAGCAGTGTTGCCAAGAGTCTTTCACAAAAAGTTTCAGCTTAGAAAATTACTAAAGTCACTAAAAGCAGATAACAAATACTGAGAAACTAAACTTTGTTGAATATTTAAATAGTTTCAAAAATTAACGGAATAATAATAGTAACAAAGACGTTTCAATCGAAGTTTTATTGGTGTCAAAATTACAGTATATCAAAAAGTTACGAAATTATGCACAATCTTTTTCAAATTCCGACAACTTACACAGAAGGATGTGTGCGTGTTGCTCCTGACAATGGGTTGCACGAAAAGCTTACGACACGGAAGTGTGTGTGAATGAATTCGCAGTAAAATAACGCAAAAATTAACCATATTTAAATATTAGAGAGATATCGGTAAAGCGTATAACGCTTACGTTCGTAAATTACGCAAAGCAGTATTGTGTAAACGTATTGCAGTATTTAGTTCCTAATTTACAGTTATCGGAACATTGAATACCGCGATACACAAATATATCTTATAAGTTTTAACTTAACTTTTTATATTTGTGCGAAATAAAAATTTAATTAAATTTCCAAAAACAGAAGCCTTTTTGTCAAATACTAAGTGGTAAACAAATGTAAACAAAAGCCTGCCGTCAAAAGTTACAACAGTGCGCATGCGGGACTTATACGTTATGCAAGTAACGCACGGAATTATTTGCTCGTAAATTACTCCATGCGGTAACGGTATTAACGTTTTCGTCGTTGAGAATCGAATCGCGCATGTCTCAAATGTCAAATTAGCGCAGCGTAAATACTGCATAACGTTATTCGCTTTACCGATATCTCTCTAATACCTAAGACTTTACCGCTTTATTTTGGTGCTTATGGCCCGGTTTTTCAATCAATTGGTAAAGTGACTGTTAGCGTTATCCGATTGTTAGCACAGAAAATGGGTTTATCAATCCACTGGTAGTCTTAACAATGACAATTCCTTTTAACAAGGAGGTAAACTAACAGTCGGTAAATTTGCTTGTTAGCGGTAAAACAAGTAGAAGGGATACATAAATGTGCGCAAGCGACTGTACAATTCTACTTCTTTGTGTTTGATTTATAGCGTTTTCGATTCATATGCATCAGTTGCACTCAGTGTATTTGCATCTTCTTTTAACCTCATGTAGTAACACAAGATAAAGATACTCTGAGTGCGCACCAGTACAGTCAATCGAAAACGCTAAAAATTAAAAATGAATAACGTGGGAAATTTAAATATATTTTCTGACGAGTCTGATTCCAACGATGATATACATATATGATCTAGCAAACGCTATGGGCCTGAATTCATCAATTACATGAATTACTGGAACGATATGGAATTTATTCACAGATTTCGACTTTCCAAAAATGCTGTACAGAACTTGTTAGCACTTATTGAAAACAGAATTCGATTTCCAACTTGTTCAAACTTGTTCCAACTGACAGGTATTTATTATCCGTTCATGAAACTCCTGTGACGTTAACAATTTCACATTAAAAGTTATTATTATTATTATTATTGTTATTGAACCGTTTAATTTGAACGGTTCACCATCCCTAATTGTTTTACTTTTAAAGATAAAAATGAGGAGTTGTTGTCAACAGTTTATCATTGGGCCCGTTCAGCGGACACAACTGTTGAGTACGCTGAACAGTTAATGGTTACTTGTGTTGACCGCCAACAGTTGTCAAATTTGCTCACCAGAAATAATTCACGGTGAGTGCGGTGTCAGTGAGTCATTTGTTTATTCTGACCACAGATTCTAACCTCGGAATTGTTGGGTTTCTCAGTTCTCTCAAGTTTAAACACAACATAAATGAAACACGTTTCTGGTTTCAGTCAACTGTAGCGTCCGCTTAACGCGCCCATTTTTATAACATACTTACTACATTAAATTTAACTAAATAAAATTCGAGAAATATCAATGTATTATATACACTGGACTTCTATGACTTAGATCACCAGATAACTTTATCTGACGGTTTATTCTATGGGAATATAGTTATCCTGTGATTGTAGAACCGGGCCTAAAAGTACTTGAAAGAAACTTACATTACGCTTGCTGCGCCACTGAACATCGAAAAATTTCGAAACTAACCTAAAAGTCATTCACTTTTTAACTAAAGTCTATAATAAGGTGACCAAACGTCCCGCTTTTGGTGGGACATTCCCGATTTTTAGCAAATTGTCCCGTGTCCCGCGGAGTTTTAAAAAGTTCCACCTTTTTGCCAGTTTACAGCAAGCAATTAAAAGTCATTTTAATTAACTATCCTAAACTTTTTAAAAAATTCGAAGCCGAAGAGCTTGATGCTCGTGAAAAGTCCTAATCACAGTTGCTAAGTAAACACAAGGATTCCTAATATTTTTCCACTACGGTTGTCAGCAAATAGTCAAGTCACTGCAGAAACCTACATAAAGAAAAGTGGTAACTTCCGTCAATTGTAATTGCATTTTCCCACTGCCGCATCTTCCCTCCTGCTATTTTTTCTTCGTTGTCAATTTCAAATCGAATTTATCGATAATTGATATTCAGTTTCTCTGTTAGTGCAGTCAAAAATGGTAGAGCCGTTTGTTGAAATAACATGAACCGACTGAATTAATTGTTTATTATTGTATTTTATTTGAGAATGTGAACGTATTCAGCAAGGCAGCGAGAACGATCACGCTTTTCAGGGACATGCTCAGAAGGCCAGCTTCTCTGTTGGTCGATCTCAAAGTAAAAGCAGAACGTGATTGGTGAAACTTAAATCTACAATTTGTTTTAATTAAAAGTAATTAGAATAATCATTTGTACAACATATCTTTACAATAAGAACGTTAAGCTTTCTATAACGACATTATAATTTTTTTTAGGATTCTGAGAGAAATTACTAGTATTTTCCAAGCTACAAAATGTCTGCCAGAATGTGTTTACTGCCTGGGTACCTTTTCGGTGACCTACGCCCACACGCCTCACACAGACACGCTCAACCTTCAGGCCATCACTCCAGTTTGGTCCACATAGAACCTGAAGACCTTTTGGTGCCGGTTGATTTACCACACAGATTATTAGCCGGATACCACAGGCCATGGAGGGGCTCTGCAGCTCATCGGGATGCCGGTTCGACTGTCCACCTAGACAAAGACAAGTTCCAAGTAAACCTGGACGTGCAGCATTTCTTACCAGAAGAAATCACCGTGAAATCCACGGGAGACAATACTATCACCGTGGAGGGTAAACATGAAGAAAAGGAGGACGAGCACGGGTTAATTTCGAGACAGTTCATACGCAAGTACGTGATACCCAAGGGACACGATATTCAGAAGATAACTTCAACTTTGTCTTCGGACGGAGTACTTTCAATCACTGCCCCGAAATTGGCTGTGGAAGACTCAGGTGAACGTGTCATTCCGATCCAGCAGACTGGAGTTCCATCCAAAGCAGTAGAGTGCAAGAAACAATGAATTTTAATTCATGCATTTGCGGTATTCATAAGTTTCATTCTGATATCGATATTTTTATATTCTGTCTTTAGTTAGAAATGAAATGTAATTGTTAGATAAGTCGTAGAATGTAACATTGAAGGTGGTGTATGGTTGTAAAGATTTTTATTTTATCTTTTTTAATAAAGACTTATTCAGAAGAGTTTGTGTCTTTAAATAAGTAATAACGTTTATTTTCAATTAAAAACAGTATTACGAATTAAACGGAAAGTAATGAATTCAAAGGATTGTTCTTAAATCAAATTTAGTAATGATTAAATATGAAATTCTACAGTTGTTTGGTTTGTCTGTTTACTCAAGTAATTACCGTAGATATTTTTAACTCATCCTTTTCACATGATTGCGAGAAAAATTATCTCATCATAAATCATAAATGCTTTCTAGATAATTTTTTTAATAAAGCCTGAAAGTGATGGGAGATGTTGCCTGTTTGGTTTAAAAAAACCAACAAATTTATTTATAATTTGATTAATTAAACGCCGACTTTCTTTTAAAACCAGATTAAACAACAATAAGTAATAATTGGATTTAAATTTTAGACTAAAGTCCCTAGATTACTAAAGTACGGCAATACACAGTTTAGGACCAAATTTTAAAAACTAGCCAGAACATGGCGTCTGTGTCACGTGACACAAACAGACTTGTGTATTTGAGTTGAATAAACAAATATTTGTCATGGAAACGAAGAAGTTTTAGATTTTTTGGCAGTTGATAAATGTCAGCTCCCAAAAGGAATTAGAAATACGAAATAAATCATATTAAAAACACCATAATAAATAAGCCATATTAATCTAAAGACGTTGAAGATATGATTATTGAAACCCTTTTGCTTAAAATTTTCAATTTTGATAGAAAAAACATGGAGTAGTTTTTGCAGGTAACAGAAATATTGCAGTTTTGAGTTATGTCTAAGATATTTGTGCTTGCTCGAAACTCGAAGGTGCTCGTCCGTGCCCCGTGGTACTCCTGGTTTGTTCATTTGTGGTTTGTGATGGTTATTGGATTTTGTTTATTTTTATCGATTTACAATGGTTAATCATGATAAAGGGTTGTAAGGACGTTATTACAGTTTATTACGGGACAATTTTACTAGTCGACAAACGTTCATTTTCCGTTGACATGAAAATCAACCAAAATTTTCATTTTAAAATTCCCGCGCATAATAGGCCAGAAAATGGCTTCCCTATTGCCGTACTTTATACTATCTAGGGACTTTAATTTTAGACGTTTTGCGTCTTCAATCTCAATGGTGAATACAACGGTGAGCTCATTCACAACAACAAAATTGATTCCGAAGTTCACGACATAAATTTTATCTGAATTACATTTCCGAATACTTACAGACCGTCCTGCGTGAGCGAACAGTTTTGCGAAGCGGGCGATGCGAGCGACGCGAGCGAATCGCCAAATCGCGCGGTGCGAGCGGCGTGACATGAGCGTGCAACGTCCTGCATTAATAAATTAATATATCCGCGAATTGCGCAAAAATTTACAAGTACAAAACAACAGATCGTGGCTAGTCACGTAAAAATGGGGTGGTCGAACAAATACCATAAAATGTTAATATCTGACAACGTAAGTTTAAAATTACGCTACTGTTGTAGAAAACAAAAAAAAAAGATCGTCAGTGCACCTGATTTATCTGGAAAGAATGAAATTTGGAGAGTTTCACCATTTATACGGAAGACTTAGAAATTCTTCCAGTTTATTTTACTTTTACTTATTTTATTTTGTTTTAATAAAATACGACTCGACAAGTGAAACGGTCGGTGTAGCGATACGCGCGGAAAAATCAAATTATTTGATCGCATCAACCGCGCGAAATTCGCGCGAATCGCTTTTGCGGTCGATGCGACTTCACG
Source organism: Dorcus hopei (assembly GCA_033060865.1). NCBI lineage: Eukaryota > Metazoa > Arthropoda > Insecta > Coleoptera > Lucanidae > Dorcus > Dorcus hopei. The sequence continues at coordinate 69,497,899 of CM065425.1, read as the reverse complement.
TAGGACACCTACATTACTTTGCTTGAGTTTGATAAATTCGCGACGCCCGCGCCGCTCGCATCGCCCGCTAGTATTCGCTCACGCAGGACACCCCGTTAGGGTGAGTTCGCGATTACGCTCGCCGAGCGCTCTGATCAAAAGTGTGAGGGAGAGCGACTGCGTTTCATTGCATGTAAGAGTGAGAAAAAGAAACACTCCGATCGATCTGAGCGTAATCGCGAACTCGGCCTTTGTTGTAATTACATAGTATTAAATGAAACCGTTAAAATCGACGCTCATTTTCATGAATATAAATAAAAAGATTATAGGGACCATGCACATGCGATGACAGCGCCACCAATGGCCATATTTTGCTTAAGAGGTATGAAAACAGGGGGGTAGAACTTTTATATAACAAGGTGGTACTAAGTTTTACTTAGAGCAGGCAAATACAGATGGCAGCCAAACTCGTGAATTTTTGATGTTGGTAGACCTGGGGTAGGAATGGGTTGGCAGAATTGACAGGGATATCGCCATATGATCGCTGTATTTCCCGTAGTAATTTCGCCTTTTTTGACCGGTGCAAAGATTGAAATGGAAGATTGTTAAAATATGCACTGCCTACTTTAAATTTACCAGGTAAGAATAGTTTACATATGCAAAAACAGAAAATTAGATATGGGGAATTTCTCTGTAGGACTCGAGGAACCCCTAACACCGGAAAATAGTTTCTGGCAACCATCACACCAACAGCAACCTCTTACACCTGAGAAACTACGAGGTCTGCGTACTTATATTTTAAGTGTAAATATTTAAAGTTGATTATTGTAGATGCATTGCACAGGGTGCTTTCCACAATAGCATTGTCCCCTGAACATTGGTCATTAACACGAGAACCACACCAGAGAGTTTATTCTTCACATCATAAAAAACGGATTCACACCTCATCATTTGGAGCAGACAGCTATTCAATATGTAAGTGATAGAGTAACATTTGATTGATATTAGTCATTTGTAATTCCTTTAAAAGTGGGTGCAGAATGGTAATCTTTGAGGCAGCTGTTGAAACAATTCCATAATTAATTACTTCTTACTACTGTTTGTATTTAACTGCATGTTAATAAATCCTGCATTGAAAATAATATTCATTGCCTACACGTAATCGCCATTTTAAAAACAGATGTTAATATAAGGCGCTTTCTATTCTGTGGATGAGATTTTAAATCAGTGCTATTGAATTATTTACTTTAAGGTATTTTTAATTAATTTGTAGAAAAATCATTAAATTAATTTTGTTAATTTGTTCTTTTAGTCTGTAAAATTATCCTGTTTATTTATAAATGATGTAATCACATATTGCATTTACATTTTTTGCCTCAACTTGACAAGCCCTCTTACCTATGTGCAGTATTTTGTATCTCTGCCATTATGGCAAATAAATTATTATTATTATTATTGTATTTTTCTCTTTTTTTTATATAATAGTAATTCGTTACCTCAAAATTGTGAAGAATTATTTGATTCAAATCTTCATCTACTACTACTACTACTACATATTTACATTACCAGCCAAAATCGTTTTACAGACATCATTGCAATAATGGAATTATTTGTAGATGAAATTTGATTGAACTTCATAATTTATAAGTAGTACTTAGGAATGGTTGAGTGAAAGAATAGTAAGTGATTATGCTAATGCATCATAGTCACTTATTGTTCGTTCACTGAACGATTCATAAATAACAAAACAATTTATTATGGCTATGGGGATATATTTAATTTTCCCGGATTTTTCTTTAACAGGTTTCTGCATTACTATTAGTATTATTATACGGCAGGCAAATACAGATGGCGCAGAAACTTGCCACCATTTTTATATGCAAGAGTCGGCAGTCTATTTCCTTCCTTGTCTATGTACTATGTCTATGTATGAAAACACGAGTGACAGTATGATGACATATTGTAATTAATTTTTAATTAATTTCATACCAGAAGGTCAAATACCTATTATGTACTACAACTGTAAATTGTGATAAGAGTTATAGTAACAGGAAGAATGTTTAATTTTACAATTATCCAGACAGTGCAGTAGTAAGAAAATATATATGGATTGAACATTTAAGTTTGTATGCCGTTTTGAAAGTGATCCATAGATTTCAATATCGATTAGTCATTACGTACAACGTACTCTATTCGAGAAATGGTCCTAATGAAAGCATAGGAATATATGTCGCAATTATGAAGAACATGTTTTCGCGATTAACGGTTACTATTCCAGAACTGACAATGGTTAAGATTCTTGTACGTAATCTCACACCTTTTTATCAAACTCAAATTGGGTTACAAGAAATTGCTTCTGTTGACGAGCTCGTACAAGTGGGACGAAAAATTGAAGCTAAAAAGATATTGATTGATGAGTATCATCCTCCGGTTCGACGCCAATCCGATTTAGAAATGGATTTAGCTTATATCCACTCTGAATCCAATTCAATGGATGTAATATCACATCACAATGCAACTTCTACACCAGAGAGTGAGATGCTTCAATTGTAGGCAAATATGCAGAAAAAGATGAAAGGCCTTACTTGAAAGTCAACATTTTAGGTTTAGATCTCCTTGAGTTATTAGATTCGGGAGCGTCCAAAACAATTCTCGGGGGCAAAGGATGGAAACTCCTATCGAACTTAGGATTACCACTATTGTAACGTGTCAGAGTCGGTGTATTATAGCTAACGGGGAAACTTGTACAAGTGTAGGCTCCGTCAAGGCTCCTATAAAATTGCGAGATAAACTCAAGGTCATGGATATTTTGGTTACTCCTGAACTTCCTCATTTTCTCATATTGGGGACGGATTTTTGGAAGGTAATGGGTACTGTACCTGACCTTCGACACAATGAATGGACGTTCATTAAAGAGCTTACGGTCCATATCGATACTTTACAGGCGCACAGTGATTTAACATCAGACTAATCCCTTGTTCTTAGTAAATGTATTGACAAATATTTTTGTTTGATGGGTGAAGATCTAGGCTGTACTGATTGTGTTGAACATGTTATAAAAACGCAGGCGTCACCAATAAAACAGAGATATTATCCAGTGTCTCCTGCCATCCAAAAACATTTAGATCATGAATTAAATGACATGTTATCCAAAGGCATTGTAGAACCCTCTAAAAGTGGTTGGTCATCACTTGTTGTGATGGTCCCGAAGAAGGACGGTACGTATCGTTTTTGCATAGACTTCCGTCGTTTGAATGCTGTATCGGACAAGGATGCTTATCCATTGCCATATGTGTCCGCCATATTCGATAAATTACGTGATGCCCGTTATATGTCGTCACTCGATATTAAAAGTGCATATTTTCAAATTCCTATGGAACTTCACTCACGCCAATTTACTGCCTTCACAGTTCCCAATCGAGGTTTGTACCAATTTAAATGGATGCCCTTTGGGTTACACAACTCCCCAAGTACTTGGCAACGATTGATGGATAATGTATTATGTGCTGACTTGGAACCATATTGTCTTTGTTACCTCGATGATATTATAATTGTTACCCCAACGTTCGATAAACATATGGAGATACTTGAAGAAGTATTCAAGCGATTGTTAGACGCCAAACTTACTCTTAATAAAGAAAAATGTAACTTCTGTCGTCCGGAATTGCACTACCTTGGCTACGTAGTCAATGGAAATGGTTTGCTAGTTGATCCCGTGAAAGTAAAAGCTATTTTAGAAATACCTCTACCTTTATGTGTCAAAGATGTTAGACGTGTTCTGGGAATGGCATCTTGGTAGAGAAGATTCATTCCCAATTTTTCCACTCTAGTCTCTCCCATGACTGACCTGTTAAAGAAGAACAAAACTTTTGTTTGGTCTCCAGAATGCGAGCAGTCCTTCCATGCAATCAAAGAGTATCTTGTTTCGGCACCAATATTGAGTTGCCCTAATTTTGATCTGCCCTTCGTGGTTCAAACGGATGCCTCGTCTTTTGGAATAGGCGCTGTTCTTACATAGAATCATCCTGATGAAGGTGAGAGAGTTATATGTTATCTGAGTAGAAGTCTTAATAAGGCAGAACGTAACTATAGTACTACTCAACGTGAATGTTTGGCTGTTATTTGGGCGATTGAAAAGTTACGTCCATATTTAGAAGGGACAAGATTCACTGTGATAACAGATCACTATTCTTTGCTCTGGCTACTTAATTTGTGAGATGCTACTGGGAAGATAGCTCGTTGGTGCTTGCGGTTACAACAATTTGACTTTGTAATAGTTCACAGGAAAGGCAAAGAGCATGTGGTGCCCGATGCTTTGAGTCGTAGTGTCCCTATGGTTGATGAAGTACTATCGGATGGCGTTAATCCCGCTGATCGTTGGTATGTTAAGTTGCGGAAAGATATTCAAGCTAAGCCATTGTCTTACCCCCAATGGAGAGTGGTTGGCCAATACCTATACAAACATGTAAAGCTAAAATACCCTTCGATGAGCAAGATTCTTGGACTAAAGTTATACCAAAACCTGACCGTCAATCCTTGTTGAAACAGTTTCATGACCTACCCACTGCCGGTCATATGGGAGTATATAAAACTTGTGAACGGCTATCTCACAAATATTATTGGCCGAAAATGAGATCGGACGTAGCTTCTTATATACGAAATTGTCCTGTCTGTTTGGGTACCAAACCTGAACAAAAACGAAAACCCGGATTACTTCTGTCAAATCTTAGTGCTACTAGACCGTGGGAAGTGATATGCACAGATTTAGTAGGTCCTCTTCCTTGGTCAAACAAAGGGTACAAGTTTATATTAGTTGTGATGGATTGTTTCAGCAAAGTCCCTCTTTTCTTTCCGCTTAGGCAAGCCACCGCGTCTTTAGTCTTTAAAACAATTGAGGAAAATGTAATTCTGACATACGGTGCTCAAGCTAATCCAGCGGAGAGATTGAATAGAGTTTTGAAGTCTATGCTTTGTTCATATGTTTCAGAGAATCAAAAAACTTGGTCTGATCATCTCCCCAAAATTTCTTGCGCTATATGAACCGCTAAACATGAGGCTACTGGACTTACTCCCTTCTTCGTTAATTTTGGACGGGAATTGGTTCTCCGTGCCAATGAAAATAAGAATGAACTAATTGAATCTCCTAAGGAATTCGATCCTCTAGAAAGAAAACGCGGTTTGGAACAAGTTTTCGCAGATGTTCGTCGTCGGTTATTAGCTGCGCATAAACGCAGTAAAACTTCGTATGATCTCCGTAGACGACCAGAATCTTTTGTAGTAGGTCAAAAGGTATGGAAGCGAAATTTTGTCCTATCAGATGCTTCTAAGCAATTCTCGGCCAAACTTGCTCCTAAGTTTTTAGGTCCCTATCGTATAAACTCCAAAGTGTCTCCTTGGACTTATGAATTAGAAACTCTAGATGGTAGCAAATATTTGGGTACGTGGCACATTAAAGATCTTAAGTCTCATCCAAACGATTAAGAAAATCTCGTCGAAATTTTCTTTTAAGAGGTAAGGGAGGAATTGTTACGGCTAAATTTTAATTTAGGTTCAATTTTGCTAGGTCTAAGGTTTCGAATCGTTCGGTATATAATTAATTTTTAAATTGGTCAAGTTGTTTACAAGTTTTGCTCAGGTTTTGCGCGAATCTTTTTGTTCCGTTCTGTTCGGTGCCGGGTTTCAGTTTCGAGCGGAGAACATTACATTCTTGCGAGTAAAAGATTTAACATCTCAAATTTACCTGTGTCGTGAATTCATTTTTCAAGGCGTTGTCCATTTTGGAAATTTGTGAAAAGCCTTCAAAATTATTTGGATTTGGAATTTGCGACGAAGTTTTGGTCCTTTTTTTTTTATTGATATTGGTTACGATCCTGTTAAAGGGCAGTTTGGACTCTGTTATTGGATATTTGATTTGGTAATTTGTTAAGCCTCCACTTATTTACTTTTACGGATATTTTGGGAGGTCAGTATATTGGTTTTTTTTTTATTACATAGTATTATTTCTTTTTTGTTGTTTTCCCCTCGTCTAGGCTTTTTCTTTCTGGTATTCTCTCGTGAATTGGATATACGTACCCTACTGTGAATAGAAAATATCTCTGGATGTGAGCCTAAGTTGGTCAACAACGCAAGGTAAACGCATACGGTCCGAATACCGGAAATAAAACACTTGCTACCGGGACACGCTTCAGGATAAAGGTCAGAGAAAAATTTTCTTCTCGTTATTGGATATTTTATCTATACCGAGTGGTTTTATATCCGTTAATTTGTTTTTTTTATTTTATTTTTCTTCATTATTTATTATCTTGTACTGTTTGCCCACGCCCATCTTCACTGGGTTAGTCAGGGTACTCTCACCCAAGCTGACTGCCACCAGAGAGTCAATTTATTTATTGTTACTTTGGGGAAAAAAACGTAACAAATTTAGAGACATCAGCATATATGGAATGAGACATTTCTAGTAAATAGGGTTATACTGGTCTTACTGCACGTTGTGGAAAAAATTCTTTGGTGGAAATTGAGGCCTGAATATTTGCAGATGAAGGAAGAGGACTTGCAGGTATTTGTGGTGCCTGTTGCATAAGAACTTCAAGAGAAAATAGTACTTCTGTGTTATCATTTTCACAGTTACCTGAAGAGGAATGTATAATCACATTATTTATGACAGCTGTTTTAATAATAATAATAATAATATGTATTTCCAAGAGACAGAAAAGTCTATAGTGGACATAGACAGAACAAAATGCAGAACAAAACTGAATAGTGTTATGATTGGAATTTTGTTCGCATAATCCTCTAATGTACCCAAAAAATTTTTCTAGAGGGTCTTGATTAAGACATCTAGTGGCCAAGTATTTAAATCCAAATTTATGCATCTTTTTCCATAGCACTTCAATATTTTCAAGTGTAACACGAAAATTTTTTACTGTTGGTGACGCAGCTACTCTCTTTCCATTAAACCTATCTATAAAAATTAAGTTGTGCAGAATTTTTTTTGCATCTGTCCAAAATTGCAAATGTGGAGATTTGTTGTTTAATGGCCCATTCAAAGGTTTATTAGATTTTAATACAGAATTTACGGAATTGAACAGACGGTCCATAAAAAATACTAATTTGGCTGTGTTTGCATTTTCTAAAACACCACAATTTGCAGCAAACGATAATTCAGCATATACGCTATGACTAAATAATTGAGCTGCTAACCTTGCCTTCATTTTCTTCCTACCTTTCGGATTTATATGGTCTTCTGTTAAGTTGGGGCATATCTTTCCATCTGGGGTAACGGCATCAATTTTATAAAGTGTTTCAATATCCGAAAATCTTGCCAAATTACCATCGAAGACAATGTTTTTTGTTAGAAAAGCATTGCGTATACCTTTTAGTAAGTGTGGTGGATCAAAAATATGTATTATTTCATGCTCATCGATCTTGTAACGATAGACATCTGAATTTGACAACTCTTGTATTGCTCTTACATTTGTAGTGCCCTGATCACTAATAGTAGAAAGTACCTTAAAGTTTGTATTTAAATGTACAATTTGTATTATTTCAATAATAAATATGGGCACAACAGAATATGTTACAGATATTAAGAGATTTTATGAAATTCTATTAGACGACAGACTTGATAATATACATATCAATGAATTAAACGAAAATATGTTACAAATTGATTACAAGTATAAAGGTTGCTATGTAGAAAATGATTTCAATACCAATATATTCATAGCTGCTTTTACAACTGCCAATGCAAGGCTAAGATTGTATGAAATGTTAGACAAATTAGAAGAAAGTGTAGTATATTATGATACAGATAGCATTGTATATACAGCGTGATTCAAAAGGGTCGCACCATCGCTTTGGTGTAAATACAGACCATTAACAGGAGCACAAATATGTTTTCAGAATTTTTTTGCCATGAATAGTTTTTAAGATATGAATGTTTAAAAATAACGCAAATAGGCAACGCTGCACCTTGTAGATGCACTTACAAATTTGAAATCATAGATCATGGGTACCCTCTTTTTTGTTGACAACTACATATGCGCTGGTTTGTCAAAACCTTTGGAAATAAAATTTGAGGGTTTTCTATTGCCCAATAATGATGATTGTATATGTTAAACACACCGTCAAGAGTGAAGGTACATTCATCCGTCCACAAAATCAGATTTTGAAAATTTGGATTCAAATTGATTTGATCCAGCATCCAATGGCGAAAGTTAATACGAAGAGGAAAATCAGTTTCACACAGAGCTTGCACTTTTGTATAGCGGAAAGAATTTTTAATACACGCTGAACAACATTGTAATCTACGTTTAAATTTCGTCCAATATCTCGAATGCTGACGTTAGGATTGTCTTCAACGACTTGTAGAACAGCTTCCTCGACTTGGGGAGTTCTGGCGGAGCGTGGCCTACCTATCACTTCATGGATTACATCCAATCGACCTGTTTCCCTCACACGCTGATCAAGCCGTTGAAAAATATTTTTGTCTGGATGTCTACGTTCACCGTATCGTTCAGCATAAGCTGCTGCAGCCCGTCGAAAGTTTCCTCCACTCTCTCCAGAAGAAGATACATATCACAGTATTCATTTAAAGTAAACATTTTGAATTTGAATAAATTCTTCAAATCAATCAAAAAATTTGACTTTCAAAATGTGAACATCATTGATAAATTTTATTTGTCAGGTCACACTATGGTAACCATAGTAAAACCGAATTTTCGGTGCACCGTTGCCGGCTTGACTTCTAAAATAATGTTAACATTTCCAAAGACTTTTCCTGCTTTATTACTCAATAAATATTATGTTTTATTAGCAAGGATAATTTTACAGGCGTTTATCTACACCTTTCATTAATAAAAACATAAAGTTACGTTATCTAATTACTATAAAATCAACATCAGTTTCGTAACTTTGAAAGCCTATATCTTCGTAAAAAAATCATCTAGAAAATTTTTATTTACACTTTTGAGAACAAATAAGTGGGACTAAAAACCACCTAAGTGGTGGTGCGGTCCTTTTGAATCACGGTGTATAGATAATGGAAAAAACACTGTTAAAACAGAATGTCTATGGGGAGATTGGACCGATGAATTAGGTAAGGGCGTATGGATTGTTGACTGGGTATCAACAGGTCCAAAAAGTTATTGTTATAAGACTAATACAGGTAAAGTTGTTTGTAAAATAAAAGGATTTACATTAAACTACGAAACGTCCAAAAAGATTAATTCCGATAGCATAAATAATATTTTTAGAAAAGTCCAGCAGAGCTGGTCCAGAGTCAAAGATGAACAAAGACTGTAAAATCAGTACACAATATAATCGAATTACCAGAGATACTAAAACTAAAGAACTTTTAAATAAAATAGAAACAAAAGAATTTGGTTTTGTTTATGACAAGAGAGTTATCCTAGAAAACTTTGATACAATACCGTTTGGATTTTAATCCTTTTCGTTGTTCACACTTTGTCATAAAACTTCAGGAACATTCTATTAAAAATACACTTCTTTACAATTCTAATTTATAATTTGATTTATTTTAAATTTTTACAAAAAAATACATTATACATGATTGATATGAAAAAGATATGATATGATTTGATATGAAAAAACAATGGCTTCAAATTGGTATCCGATATTTTTAATAGTAATTTCTGTGGCGGGAGAGGAAATATTTCCCAGAGTAATCCAATAATTCTTAGTTCCACATCCTGTAATTGCTGTTGCTCAATTATTAACGCTTTATCAAAGTTAAAAAAAAATGTGAGCCGCGGTACACAGCTTATGATAAAGACGTTGAAATATATCTTTAAAATTTCCAGGGTCTAGATCCCATTCCTTCAGTATGTGAGGATAGTTTCTGACACACTCGGTAAAACGATCTGATCTATATACTGGGCCTGTGTCTGAATCTAAATATCTCCGGTCGAAAAAATCTATAAAGCTACGAATGTCCAACAGATTTGCATTCTTCAGACTTTCCCAATTCACCATGCTCTAAAAGATAACAATGACAAGTTTTAGCAACCATCAGACTAAAAACCGTTAAGCTTTTTTTTACTCAAAAAGGGTAAATTACAAGACAGGTAGCATAAAAAAAAACACCTTTCATAGCCACTTGTTTTTTGAATTTGAATTCGTGCTTTAAGACCTGTTTTATGAAACTTGTTTTTTAGTATACTGTTAATTAAATTAATTCCGATCAAAATCACGTTAACTTACCAGTTTATTTTTAATTATTGATATTTCGCATTTATATTCCGTTTCTTTTTGCTTGAATTCCGATTCTTTTTGCTTGAATTTTGAATTCCGATTCTTTTTCCTGAAGTTTAATCTCAAAATTCTTTTTCACCAGCTTGAATTCCGATTCTTTTTCCTGAAGTTTAATCTCAAAATTCTTTTTCACCAGCTCTTGACATAACCTGATGTCACGTTCTAAATTCATCTTAATTATTTTCTAGTCAATTTGACAGTACTCACTTTAAATTACTTCCTTTTATTAAAATTTATGGTATTCTCAAAACAAATCTAATTTATTCCTGTCAATATGACAGTAACTTTAATAATCATATTTTGACATTTATCTAATGCATTTATCCAATGTCAAGAAAAATAATACCCTTTTTTTTTAAATAAATAAAATAGGCTTGTTTACTATATTATTATGTATCCTACAAATTGCAATTCATTTCTAATCTTAATTCTATTAACTTGTTCATTTTTGTCCTTCTATGAATGAATAATTTAAAGAAATTGTAAGTGTTAGGGGAAAATTATTTACCTGGGTTGTAAAACCTTTTTCATCAACAATTATTCAAATGTTCTGGTTACGGCTGTAACTACTACTGTTCAAACAGTAGAAAAAATTAAACTGAATCTGGGCTGTTCCGACTTTAAGATTACCTTTAAACCGTGAAGAAAGAATAGAAGCAAGAGAATTGCATACAGTTTCACTAGAAAGTCAAGAATTTGGTAAGTAAAATAATGTTAATTAAATATATCTTGTTAATCTGTCTAATTATTACAGGACAGACACCAGTAATATCGGCACATTTCTTAGGTAGTAGATTTGTAACAGAAAATATTCAAAAAGAAAACAGCTTACCTGGGACTTCAGAATCAAGTAGAACAGTTTGCGTTACGCCACCACCATCAACATCAAGGCTACATGTAATTTCAGGTAATCAATTACAAACTCTTTGTTATTCAAACTATTATAATGAATTTGAAAATGGTGTAAGAAAAGTTGCAATTGAATTTCTTTTATTTCAGTGTTTCCATAGAATTTTAAAGAAATTTTCACATTTTTTTTTTCTTATTGTAATTTGAATTTCCTATTTCCAGAATTTTTCAAATTGCATATTCATCTGCTCTAAGCTGAAAGATTGTATCTCAAAATTTCATATGCTTTTAATATTTTTTTTATGGAATAGTGCTTGAACTAAAGGGTATTAAATATTACAATTAATTTACTTTGAGTAAATAGAAATTCTGTCATTGAAACCTGGCAATATTGTTTATACAGGCTGTTACAAATTCGAGGCTCACCATTGGGATCTCGGAAACGGTAAGAGATACGAAGTCGGTTAAATTGGGGCAAAGTTGCGTATTTTGGTGCTTAATAATAATCCATTCTGAAAAATCTTCTACGATTTGTAGTTTTTGAAATATTCCCAAAAAACAAGAAAACGTAATTTTCTTTTTTATTTTTTTCTGAAGTTATTATTGCAGGGATCTTAACAAAATTAATACATTCTACAGGCACTTTTTTAAGCTCTTTATGATGATAACATTAGATTTTACTTAAAACGTTTCGTCTCGTTCTGACCATCATCAACTTCATTTTTTCTTATGGGCGATACATTGGGTTTTAATACCATTGAATAGATCAATTTTTTCTGATGCTTTTCCATATATCACACATCCCTATTTAATAATTTGAAACAGCTGGAAATGCAAGAAATTGTTGAAAATAACACTGCAAAGAAAAACATGGTATGCAATGAAAACAAAACCAAAAAAGCTTGATATACCTTCGGAGTTTTATTTCGTTTATCACAAAAACAGATTTTTGAAAAATTTTAGATATAAAAATGAAGGATGTGAATCCAAGAAAGACGTAGACTTTTTAAACGTATTGTGCTGACAGCAACAATTTAGTAATAGCAAGAGAAATTTACTTCCAACAATGACGATGACGCAGTATTTAACTATTTTCGTGATTAAATTATACATTTTATGATTAAAGCAAGAAAGTATTACGATAAAAGAAATTATGTCTTTAAAAATCTCTCATTCTTGTAAATTTAAAAATGTATTGTGCTAACAACAATTTAGTAGTAGCAAGATAAATTTACTTCCCATAATACCCAAAAATATTATTAAGTTAGATGGAAACATTGCACTTTATGGATATTTTCATAAAACTCGAAGGACTTATCGAGATCGCCTTAATGATGATGAGAATGAAGAATTATTAGAAGAGGTAATTCATAGTTATTTATAAAATGTTTAAAATTATGAGACTACAGGAAAGAATGTTTCCTCGAGCAGTAACATCTTTTAAGATACGAGTTTTCTAAAGACATGTGCATAATTTAATTTGATATTTTCTAGCTTTTTAATAAAAATGTATAATTTAATTACAAATCTAATCAACTACTGTTTTGTAGTTGTCTTTCTGGATACTATTAGAAGGAAATTTCGCTCGCTATTACTGAATTGTTGTTGTTAAGACCACAAACATTTTTTAAATTTTCTTGGATACATAACATTCATTTTTAGATCTAAAAATTTTACTAAAATCAGCTTTTGTGATATATGAAATAAAACTCCGAAGGTATATCAAACTTTTCTGGTTTTTGTTTTCACTGCTTACCATGTTTTTCTTTGTTTTGTTATTTTCAACAATTTCTTGCATTTCCAGCTGTTTCAAATTATTAAATAGAGATGTGTGATATATGGAAAAGCATCAGAAAAAATTGATCTATTCAATGGTATTAAAACCCAATGTAGCGCCCATAAGAAAAAATGAAGTTGATGATGGTCAGAACGAGACGAAACGTTTTAAGTAAAATCTAATGATATCATCGTAAAGAGCTTAAAAAAGTGCCTGTAGAATGTATTAATTTTGTTAAGATCCCTGCAATAATAACTTCAGAAAAAAATAAAAAAGAAAATTACGTTTTCTTGTTTTTTGGGAATATTTCAAAAACTACAAATCGTAGAAGATTTTTCAGAACGGATTATTATTAAGCACCAAAATACGCAACTTTGCCCCAATTTAACTGACTTCGTATCTCTTACCGTTTCCGAGATCCCAATGGTGAGCCTCGAATTTGTAACAGCCTGTATTGTAAATATAATAATGATGTGAATGAAACCAAAATGTAGAACAGTTACAGAACTCCAATAGACAAAATATTCAGACATTAAAGTTTCAACTTAAGGAAGTTCAATTGTGTGTACATAAAATTATACATATTAACTAGCAGCGGAAGTGCAATTTATAAAAAATTGGATGTAGATTATAGTGGGTGATTTTTAAAAAATTTCAACAACTCTTGCCATGGAATTTGAACGGCATGTCTTAACTATACTGTAAAACAGGATAAAAGTACAGCAATGAGGTACTTTTCACTTAAGCTAAGACATGCCGTCCAAATCTTATGGCAAGAGTTGATAAAAAATTAAAAAAATCATTTGGTAAAAGTAATTATTATATTTAATCACTTATTGTTAGTGAAATATTTAGATGTAGTTATGTATTTGTCTTTTTTTAATTTATAAACTTGTAAGTAAAATTACATATTTTTAAATATCTGAATTACTAGTGTAGGTATGTAAATAGGTAATAAGTTTTAAGATTTTCAATAAATTTCTAAATCTTGCCTTTTCCTTTTTTTGTAATGCATATTAAGTTCCGTTTAATTATAACGAAAATATATACATTTCATATTTATAATATGTATATACAGGCTGTTACAAATTCGAGGCTCACCATTGGGATCTCGGAAACGGTAAGAGATACGAAGTCGGTTAAATTGGGGCAAAGTTGCGTATTTTGGTGCTGAACAATAATCCGTTCTGAAAAATCTTCTACGTTTCGTAGTTTTTGAAATATTTCAAAAAAACCAGAAAACGTAATTTTCTTTTTTATTTTTTCCTGAAGTTATTATTGCAGGGATCATAACAAAATTAATACATTCTACAGGCACTTTTTTAAGCTCCTTACGATGATATCATTAGATTTTATTTAAAACGTTTCGTCTCGTCAGAATCATCATCAACTTCATTTTTTCTTATGGGCGCTACATTGGGTTTTAATACCGTTGAATAGATCTATTTCTTCTGATGCTTTTCCATGTATCACACATCCCTATTTAATAATTTGAAACAGCTGGAAATGCAAGAAATTGCTGAAAATAACACTGCAAAGAAAAACATGGTATGCAGTGAAAACAAAAACCAAAAAAGTTTGATATACCTTCGGAGTTTTATTTCGTGTATCACAAGAGCTGATTTTAGTAAAATTTTTAGATCTAAAAATGAATGTTTTTGAACCCAAGAATGACGTAAATTTAAAAATTTATTGTGGTCTTAACAACAATTTAGTAATAACGAGCGAAATTTCCTTCCAACAATATCCAGAAAGACAACTACAAAACAATAGTTGATTAGATTTGTAATTAAATTATACATTATTATTATTATTAAAAAGCTAGAAAATATCAAATTAAATTATGCACATGTCTTTAGAAAACTCGTATCTTAAAAGATGTTACTGCTCGAGGAAACATTCTTTCTTGTAGTCTCATAATTTTATACATTTTATAAGTAACTATTTAACTACCTCTACTAATAAAATTCTTCATTCTCATCATCATTAAGGCGATCTCGATACGTCCTTCGAGCTTCATGAAAATATCCATAAAGTGCAATGTTTCTATCTAACTTAATAACGTTGTTCTGTGTGGATGGCATCTTTCTGCGTAATATTGGAAGTAAATTTCTCTTACTATTACTAAATTGTTGTTAGCACAATACATTTTTAAATTTACAAGAATGAGAGATTTTTAAAGACATAATTTCTTGTGATACTTTCTTGCTTTAATCATAAAAATGTATAATTTAATTACGAAACTAATTAAATACTGCGTCATCGTCATTGTTGGAAGTAAATTTCTCTGGCTATTACTAAATTGTTGTTGTTAACACAATACGTTTTTTACGTCTTTCTTGGATTCACATCATTCATTTTTATATCTAAAAATTTTTCAAAAATTTGCTTTTGTGATAGACGAAATAAAACTCCGAAGGTATATCAAACTTTTTTAGTTTTTGTTTTCACTGCATACCATGTTTTTCTTTGCAGTGTTATTTTTCAACAATTTCTTGCATTTCCAGCTGTTTCAAATTAATAAATGGGGATGTGTGATACATGGAAAAGCATCAGAAAAAATAGATCTATTCAACGGTATTAAAACCCAATGTAGCGCCCATAAGAAAAAATGAAGTTGATGATGATTCTGACGAGACGAAACGTTTTAAGTAAAATCTAATGATATCATCGTAAAGAGCTTAAAAAAGTGCCTGTAGAATGTATTAATTTTGTTATGATCCCTGCAACAATAACTTCAGGAAAAAATAAAAAAGAAAATAACGTTTTCTTGTTTTTTTGAAATGTTTCAAAAACTACAAAACGTAGAAGATTTTTCAGAACGGATTATTGTTCAGCACCAAAATACGCAACTTTGCCCCAATTTAACCGACTTCGTATCTCTTACCGTTTCCGAGATCCTAATGGTGAGCCTCGAATTTGTAACAGCCTGTATATACATAGATTTCAGTTAAAAGAAAATAAAAATAATAATTAATTACAATAACACACCTATCCTACAAACTGGCGAGTATTTTGTAAATTTTTAAAAGGAGATTTAAAATTTAAAGTCCACCTTGCAAGAATCTTAAATTTTAAGTGTCCCTTTAAAACTGTTGGTCGTCCTGATGATTTGCCCTTACATAGGCAATGCTTCGTTTCAAAACGAGTAACAATACGTTCCTTATGTTGAACAAAAACCTTATATGGAACGCGCACATCAGGAAATTCTTCATTAAACTGTTCAATACAGGAACGTGTGCAATACCTCCAAGTACCATCAGCATTGCGGGTTCCACTTTGAAAGTATGCTTTCAAAATGAAAGCCTCTTGCTCTTCCGTAAAGGGCATTTTGGCACACCGTTAGACCTTTCGCTACAAAATAGTCTGGTAATTAATTATGAATTAATACAGTCATTTCAAATACCTAATTGCAATATGTATGCAAACGTCGGCTCTGAAAAGATTCGTTTAAAAATTCGGATTCCGTTAAAAAGCAAAATAATAACTCGGAAAACAATAAATACAACGTAAACATGCGACGGGCGACACTGAACAAAAATTAGTTTATTTTCAGGAGGGCCAGACACAAGGAGTAAAAATCACTAGATAGAGACGCGGGAAATTCAACTTGTCCTCAATCATTTATGCTCATACTGTATATGTCTGGACTACATTAAATTATTTTTTTAAAGGAATATCTCAAAACGAAAATATATTTAAAGATAGTCGGGCAGATCACTTTTTTAACATAAAAAATAATAAAAATAAAAACTATTTTAATAAGAAAAAATATTAAGATCAAAATAAACGGTAGAATAATTTCCTTTTACGGTAGAGCGGTAGTTTAATTATAAAAACGGTAAATCTACCGTAAAAACGGTAGACCTGGCAGCACTGAGACTAGGCCAAAGTTACCAATGAAAGCATTTACACTTGTCGAAGTAGGTATATGCGACATGTCAAATTTTTGCCCGGATTTTATTGTCCAAACAAAAAGAAAAATCCTTTTTAATCGTTTTGAAAAAATGCGCAGTTGGTTGCCTGTCTTGCTGGCTTTATCTCAGTATTTGACAGCAGACATCAGCAGACTTTAATAATATTTTTGTACACCTAACATCAAACTTTTTTTGTATAAAATCATTTCTCTTTTTATTTTTAAACCATTCCTCAGAAATTTGAATTTGATTTGTAAAGTAGGTTTTGAAAAAGAAAATTACGAGTATTTAGGCCCAAATCCAGAAACGCCACTTGAGTGGAGTGTGCACTCAACTTACACTCAAGCACTTGCTTGAAATTGAAATTTTCTTTCATCATTATTCGTATAATTAAGAATATGGTCAGTATAGGTATTTTGATCGTCAATGCGATTTACGATAGAAATTTAAGAAATCATTAAATTGAAAATTAAAGGCGTCAAAGGTTTTCTGAATTTCAAAAAGTGTGAGTCCACCAGTGCAGGATACCAAACACATTTACAAAATTGTTTAGATTTAGAATTTTAGAAATAAATACATACACATGGCTAGTACATAGATCTAATAATTCATGTTCGGAAAACTGATTTGGGAAATTTTCCTACAAAATTAATATTGAGGTTAGGTACGTTCGCACACTAGATTCGGATTAAATTTTTCAATAGAAATGTGACAATAAATAAAAATTAAATTTGACTTTTGTGATAAATCATTCAGTACTAAAGTACAAAAAAAATGCACACAGCATCCCTGGCGGGGATCGAACCCACGACCTTTGGATTAGAAGTCCAACGCGCTATCCTCTGCGCCACAGGGACTGCGAACGTTAAATTTCTATTGTGTCCATATAATGGACATGCTATGAAGATTCTTTACATTTTGCTTTATTTTAACACAAAATTATTTCGTTCAACATTTTCAAAAAATAACTTAAATATCCCTCACAACTGAACGAGAACTGAAGGTAAATTCGTTTTACTGTTTTAAGTTGATGATATTTTACGACATGCCTTGAGGCAAGTTTGGTTGCATAACCAAAAGGAACTATCAACTTCGATCTCATCTTTCAAATTTATATTCCCTGATTTGTATGAATATACAATATTGAATTTGCATCTACAGTTCTTAAAGGAAAATTACTTTTGTTATACAGAATTCTCCAACAGTGTAGTTCAATTTCTGTCGTTTTTGATGTTGTTAATCTTTGCTTGTTTGTGCTTCTGTTGTGAATAAAAGTATGTGTTCATATTTTTAGTACATCTCCTTGTTTTCTACTTAAACGATTTTCCTTGACATTTGGCATCTTTTCACCTGTATTTTCCTTCTATTTTTGTTTTTTTAGTTATTCTTTCTAGTCTTTAATTTTTCTTTATTTTAAATTCTTTACGTCTTTCTTGTCTTTGTTTTCAAAACTGATTTTCTGACTTCTTCTCTTTGATTCCAATAATTACATAATACTGATTTATTTTGATCGCTTTTTAAACAGACTTTTCGATTTTTCTTAGGTTTCCACTAATGAATGGTTTAGTTTTTTTCCTTAAGTTTTCACTTTGGCTACATTCAGCAAAGTTTCATCTTCGAATATCTAATATTGAGTAACTAAATTCAACAGATGGCGCTTTCCACACTTCAATTCTATTCAATTCATATTACCTTTTCTTTAGTAGAAATTTGTTTTGAAAACTGTAATCGGTTTGTGTAGATAAATATTTCTTAATTGGTATTCTGTTTTTAAAACGTATAACTCCTTTTACTGATACCGTTTCTTCGGAAATATTTCAGATGCAAACCTCCAATCATTGTTGATCACAGCGCATTACTGCAACTTTATATTTTTTATTTTGGAGTCCAACTTTGTCATTTAATTGAAAGTGAAAACGAATAAAATAATTTACTTTTTGTGAGTCAATGTAACTTATAAAGTGCCTTCACAAAAAAACCGTTATCATGTAGGCTTATGTCATAAACAAATTTTCCAAAGTCACGTCGTAATCATACGATTATTATAAACATAACCTAATTTTTATATCCATTTAATTACGATTTTCTACAAAATGGATAATAAAACGCAAATAATGAAGTAAAACATTTATTTTATTATAAATACCTCGAGGTTGTAAACAACACCTTTGACGGTTGAAGCTGTTGACAGCTCAGTTATTCAGAGTTGCAAGATACGTTCTAAGCTACGACGTGCCGCCCTAAAATAAAAGCATGTTCAGAGTCTTCTCGATAGCGGACGCTACTTGTAATGGACGAAGATTCTGTAGTGAAAGTCGATTGACTGTTTTAATATTTTTATTACAAAAAAAAAGTTGTATACATGTATCTCGTAGTAAACAGTCTTAAAAATAATTTCGACACAACACTAATAAATACGTTTATATTAATACAAATATATGAAATGCAGTCTCTCATAGAAGGCACTAATTTCATATACTTACGTACACCTTAGCCTACGCGTATAAAACACTTAAAAAAATCAATTACTTTAAAAATACGATAAATCTTACTCGACGCCCCCGGTCGGTGCTAAAAAAACAGATCTGCACTCGATTAAAATTAATTTGGTAACTAAAACAAACGAGAATTGAAATAAAATCGGTTTTAAATAATCAGCGACTCGTTTTTTTTCCTACAATTTCTTCATTTGAGCAGCCAAGGAATCATCGTGAACTGTCTTTAATGAAAACACTTTGCACACACGGCGCGCTTGTCCGATGTGTCCCCCAGTGGTGCGAAGAAAAAAAAATGACGACGTTCAGTTTTAATCAAGTCCCCGGTTCAAACTCCTGGTATCCCTCTGCGCCTGTAAATATGACGTCTATCCAGATCCTCATCGCTTCCGGAGAAGGCGCCATCAGGTAATAAGAACGCTCGTGCGTTTTCACGATGAATGTGAGCTGGGGGTTCGGGGACTTCACCGAATTTGAGTGGTCCAAGTAGACTTCTTCTATCGCCTGCAATCATTCATCGCGAAAATTAAATAAACAAATTAAACCGAAATTGCTTGCGTTTCTCTTACTTGGAAGTAAGCTCCGCCTCGTACTTTCTTCTCGCTTTTGTCCGCGTAGTAGACCAGCGTCTTCTTGTGGCGGTCGAAGACGAACCACCGTCTTGACCATCCGTTTAATTTGGAGCCCCTTTTGTGGAGGAAACCACGGCAACTTGTCGGGGTGATTAGGACATGGGGACATAAAACTACTTGATGACCTAAGAATGAAAAAATAAAGAAAAATGAATAAAACAAATTATTATTCATAAATACCGGAACATGTACTTTTTCTTAGGTATAAACGATTACAAAAGACACGCCATAAATTTTATATCTTTTATATAGAGTATTACCGAATTTCAGTTATTAATTAGATTAGTAATAAAAACGAATGAAAGTATAGGGGAAAAATAATTACAAGGTACATTTTCATACTGCACATACAGGCGGCCATAAAAGGCATGTCATAAATTTTATTAGCATTAGAAGTATTATTTTACAAAAAAAAATTATATAGGGTGATCCTGAACCACGGTTAGTGTAATGTGTAAATTAAGTTCATCTCACGTTCGGCTAAGTCGTGGAGATGGGGTGGATCAAACGTAATCCCGATACGAAGGCTTGAATTTAAATTCCAAAGAAATAAAAGCCACCAGCAATGCACACTTGTTTTTACTTAAGTTTAAAATAAAAAAAAAATATATAAACTGACAGTCTTAAAAGACAGTATATGCATACACCTGGTACATAAACTGGGAAGTAAAGTTAGCGTTGAAAGTAAATTAAAAAATATTTTAGTTCGAGGGCGCGCTCCTTGGGACGAAAGTGGTCACTGAAGCCTGACGCAAGTGGTCACTTAAAATTCACGAATGTGGTAACTGGAGCATTTCTCCCATCATATTCCTATCTCGTTGGAATTTGATCTTCCTTTATCTTATTTATTTTGTTTTGACACATAGTATTTACTACTAAGGCCCGGTTTATCAATCACAAGTTAACTCCAACTTTCAGTTTGTTCCCATAGTAACTACTACGAAGACAAATGTTGTTGTGGTAATTAACTGACGGTTAACTTTAACTTAAAGTTACCTTGTGTTTGATAAACCAGGCCTAAGTATTTAAACGACAAACTTTAAGTGACCACTTGCGTCAGCTTCAGTGACCACTTTCGTCCCAAGGAGCGCGCCCTCTCACGATGTGCGAGGTGATGAACCGTCGTGTTACCATACACCAAAATGGACGGCCAAGGTCGATTTACAACGACGCTATCAAACCTTTCAGCAAGGATACGCCACGAAGAAGATCGCCAGGCAGCTCCCAGTTAACGGAGTTTCGGTGAACGTCCAGAATTAATGGGGGTGAGGGAGGAGAAGAACCAAATAAGAATATAAAAAAAAGCCTAGATAAAAGAAAACACGAATTACGAACCGACCGCCGCCCAATGTGTCTCTAAAACATACCTGCCGTTTATTACGATGGAACAAGCTTGGCGAGGGCCTGCGCTCGCAGAAATCAAATTAAAATTCGGGTTTCATACCCGCTTCCTTTTTCACTGCAAAACAGTCACCGTTTAATGAAAAATTTATACAAAACGAGAATAACTCTGGATAGAAGGCGAGTGGCCGCAATTGGAGATGGCCTGTGCTCGCCGCAACCAAATTAAAATCCGGGCTTCATATCCGTTTCCCTTTTCGCTCCTAAACAGTTACCGTTTAATGAAAAATTTATACAAAACAAGAATAACTCTGGATAGAAGGCGAGTAGCCGCAATTGGAGATGGCCTGTGCTCGCCGTAAACAAATTAAAATCCGGGTTTCATACCCGTTTCCTTTTTCACTCCTAAACAATCACCGTTTAGTGAAAAATTTATACAAAACAAGAATAACTCTGGATAGAAGGCTAGTAGCCGTAATTGGAGAAGGCCTGTGCTCGCCGCAACCAAATTAAAATCCGGGTTTCATACCCGCTTCCTTTTTCACTGCAAAACACGAGAATAACTCTGGATAGAAGGCGAATAGTCGCAACTGGAGAAGACCTGTGCCCGCCATAACGAAATGAAAATCCGGTCTTCATACCCGTTTCCTTTTTCACTCCTGAACAGTCACCCTTTAACGAAAAATTGATACAAAACGAGAATAACTCTGCATAGAAGGCGAGTAGCCCCAAGACTGGCAAAATTTCGCATCGGATCGACGTTCAACGTGAACGGTTCGCGGGCAGGGGGAGAGGTCTATTGACCAATGGCAGGCCTTCAATAATATCCCACTTTCGACATGGGACAGTCTCATTATCAAAGAATAGAGTTGTCCAGGCTTGTCTAGCGTTCTAAAGCGGAATACTTTTCGGAACAGTCCAAGTTCAAAAGGTCAAACATCTGCGTAATTACACTTTCGTCAATATACAGGGTGACTCGAAAGCTAGAAATTATTTGCAATGAAATTTCTCACCGTAACAAGCAATTTAAAAAAAAATACAATAAAATTTTATTATCACCCATCACGCTTAATGTCATCGGATATTTGGCATCGTCTCGGAAGTGGTTTATAACAACAACATGTAAAGAATAATGAGGCACTTGTATTTAAGCAAAAGGCTTTGAATTACAGTTGGGAACCCTGCTACTGCAGAATAATGAAAGACTGAAGTTTGGTAATACCCTGTACGGAATTACATATTACATATTTCTAAGCAACATAAAAATTTCAACTAAATCGTTAAACCCTGTATAACTTACTATAGGGTATCACAAAATGTTCTAAGCGGACACTAAATCGCGCAACTATACACTTTACGTTTCGCAGTCGTTCGACTGCTTCGTCAGATGTGAAAATTTTCACTTCTGACGAAGCAGTCGAACGACTGTGAAACGTGAAGTGAAAATTTTCACTTCTGACGAAGCAGTCGAACGACTGCGAAACGTAAAGTGTATAGTTGCGCGATTTAGTGTCCGCTTAGAAGATTTTGTGATACAAATTTCATCGGACAAGAACCAACTGTAAATATTACTATAGGGTGTTTTTACAATTTTTTTTTGGTTACCTGCCGATTCAATGTGAGCCCTTAGATCGAGCTCGGAACTTCTGATCGGGAGGTATCTGGTGAGGGGCCGGTGTTTATCTCCGATTGGACGAGGCCTGCGTTTTCCGAGTGTGTTGCCAACTTCCACGCTTATGTCACTGGTATCGGACAATGGTCTGGGAGAATCGGGGCCTTCAGATTCAGTTCTTAACTGCAACAAAAGAAAAAATATTCATATCATATTTAATAATTTGTAGCAAATCGATTTTGATTGCATCGCAATGGATTCCTCGAGCATTCGCTGTTTCGGCCCTTTTTGGGGCCTCTTCAGTAGAAGTGTACTTCACGATAACTTCACTGATTAAATTTTTTGATCTTTTCAAAGAACATCGCACATACCACAGGTACAGAATACATTTTTTCTATTCTGTGTTATAAGTTCAATTTATGTCACTAACTTAGTGATTTTATTACTAGTACATAGGGGTTTGTTCTTGTTGAAATTTTAGTGACTTTATGACAGGTTTGATGAGGAATATTAGTGATTTCATTAGAAAAAAAGTTAACCAAACTCCCGAAGCTTTAATAGGCCTTATAAGACAAATAATTACTTCAGTTGATTCTATCAATTGATGACATCTGTCATCAAATAATTAGTCACGTTCGCCAAGCATAAAAGTTGAGTTCTTCTTCTTTACCAACACGTGCAATTTTTTTTACATTTTACAAAAACGTCATTTTTGGCAACTTGCAGGAAGAAGAAACGAAGAAAAATGCCTCCTTTTCTTTATTAAAAAAAAAAAAAACAATAATTGAAAGTTTTATTTTCTGCCATCGATTGTATGCATTTTGTTTCTTCCATTTACTAAAGAGTCGAGCGTCTTTTTTTAATGTTCTTGACAAAAACCAACAATTTTCTTTTTTTTGTAACTTTAGCCGTCTTTTATTTCGAGGCCAGTATTGCCAATCCTAACACACCTCAGTATCTAGAATATTTAAATATTTAATTTACTCAATAAAAGTGAAAACAAAGTTTGACTTCTTCCGCATGTTTCTAGTGAATTATTGTTTGCTTCTAGTGACTTTTTAGTGATTATTTAAGTTAAATGTTCAGACTTTTTGTGAAAGCCTATTCTATTGGCAGCACTGGGTTAGGAGTTGCAAACTGTGGTTGCAAACAAAATTAAGCAATGAAGTCAGTGTTGCCAAAGTTTTCTTGGACAAAAAAAAACAATAATAGAGTTTTATTTTATTTTTTGTAACTTCAACGGTCTTTTATGGTGAGGCCAGTATTGCCAAACCTAATACACTTATGCCCGATTTTACACTCGTCGGATAAGCATTATTCTTAGAATAACGTGGCGTAGGTGTGACGTAGATATGGATGAACATTAAAGGATACTCGGCGAACAGATATTCCGTCTTTATTCCACGATTGTAAAACTGGGCCTTAATTACCTAGAATATTTAAATATTTAGTTTATTCAGTAAAAGTGAAATCAAAGTTTGACTTCTTCCGCGTGTTCCTAGTGAATTTTTAGTGAATTATTGTTTGCTTCTAGTTACTTTTTAGTTCAGACTTTTTGCGAAAACCTATTCTATTGGCAGCCCTGGTTTAGGAGTTGCAAACAAAATTAAGCGATGATGTCAGTGTCTGTCAAATTTAGTACAGTAGGTACTTTCTTCGAAATCTCGAAAATTTACACTTGCCATTTTTTTTTCTAGTAACTTTTGGTTTTTGGCTCGTTGTTGGCGTTACCATTGTTGTTTCCCATTTGCGAGTTTTGTCTTTTGTTTTCATAAAATTTATTAACTTTAATAACAACGGCCAATTTGATATAGTTTGTTTCTTTTCTATAATACCTGTCAGTGTCAAAATTCAAGGATTTCTGTTGGAACCCTGCGTTTATCACTAAATATGGAACTAAAATTTTTGAAATTTTTTAACATTCACATAACAAGTATCAACATTAGAAACATTTGATATGTATTATAGAGAAAAAAGGATTGTAACTATTTTTATTGTTTTTAATCCAATGAAATATATAATTAGAAGTGCCTTGAGGTAGTAATGTTTGGCTGTAACATAACCTCTGTGTTTGTTTACTGCGGACACAGTCTCTGATTGGTTCTTTTCTACATGCATCGTGAAAGGAGTTGTAATTGGTTATAATTCCGTTTGTAAACAAACCATGGGTGTCACATGTTACACTTAAGGGTTTGTAAAAGACTATGGAATTTATAAAAACTTAAATGGTAAATGTGCAGTTTATGATTCTCATTATGAAACTGAAAATTCTAAATAATCTAAATAATATCCTTACGGTACACAACGACTTTGCCCCCATTAAGAATGGACCGCCATTGGCGCTGTGGGATATGTAAACAAAAACATTGCCGTTTTAGAGCTTACCTTTGGTTTAACATATCACTACAGTATGGCGTATCTAACTATACTATATCATTATTTTAATCAGTAAACCTTAACCTCAAAATTCGTATCCAAAGTCGATACCTTATACGTTTATAGTGGCAACACTGATTGATGTCATATAGGCACCATTTAGGTGCCGTGCTTTGAACTTCAACCACCTTTCAACTAAAGTGTTGACAGCAAAGATTAGAAAGATAGAAGATGGGAAACGTCGGTAAGAAACGCATAAGAAATAGCGACCAAAAACTGAGGGGGTTATAAACATCTGAGACACCAGAGGGCGCACCCGATTCATAGCGCAATAGGAACCATTGCTCATGATTAACTAAAAAAATTGCTGATTTTGATTAAAATCAGCAATATAATAACAGTATAATATCTTTATTGTTGTGGGAGTCGGGTCAACAAAATAATAGTAGCTAATAACCAGAGGTCTAGCGATTTATTTTCGATTAACTTATGTTAGATAATAATCCGTTTCGTCCGGAATTATGTAGATGGACGGAGAAATAATAATTGCGTGCAAATTGCGTCAGGAAACAGCAATAAATTTCAGCAACACAAAAGTAAAATTAATCAAGTCGCCTCACGCAGTATATCTAAGTTGACAGTGATGGAGATGACGTCGAATTTCCGCAACTCCCGCATGAATTATTTTCGCACTTACGAATGCAACCCGCTACTTATTGTTTGTTTTACGACATGCAACAAGTACATGAATTTTGTTTCTTCGTATCATCTGTCTTTTTTTAAATCATAACATGATAATTGATTTGACAGCTGTCAAGCTGACAGTTCATTTAATAATTTGCTTACATCAAGGACGTTGTATTCATAGACGTAGCATAATATATTTATTAAATTTATTAAATCTGTGGTTGTATTTCCTTTTCACGGCCGACTTCTATCTGAGTGATCGTAAGTTACAAATAACATCAAAATTAAGCTGCATTTTGATGAAACGCCACCGCAAAGCAATTAAAACAACACCTTACAATGACTCGCTGGCAAAAGAACTCGCGTCAACTGCCAAGCGTATGTATTTACCTTTTTGCTTAAACTTTTGCAATTAGTGGCTTGGCCGTTCCGCGATAATCTCCTTGTATTTTTACTTTCGCTTGACGCAACCGCCACCTGCTCGGACATTTCTCAAATTTCCAGGAGATAATTTGAAGGCTCAATTGCGCGAATTCGAAGGGGCTTTAATTGTTTTTCTTCTATTTCTTTGCCGCGCACGTCAGACGCTCTCGAAAATTAGCTTTTGCGTATTTCTGCAACTGCCAAGCAATTAGTCTATGACAAGTGCAGTCGTTTACACGGAGCGAGCGAGGAATTTAAATCTTGCTTGCGCATGTAGAGGAAAATGAATCATCTTTGCTTAGAACGAATTTTCACGACCTTCTATAAGGGTACGACGGTTTTTTGTTCTTCAATGTCGACAAAACAATAAACGCTTGCACCTGCGCAGTAAAAAATTTGATAGAAATATCTTGATGTGACAGTTCAAAATATTTTATGATTTTTATTAAATATTTATTACAATTACTACAATATTAATTATGTTTTGGGGATAAATTATTTTAATATTTAATAAATTGATTAAAATAAATAATTTCTTCCTCAGAGCACCTCTGGGTGGTGTAATCAACAACATTTTCAATAGCTCACCGGAGAACGCACGGAATTAAGGTGGAAGTGACAAATTGGGGAATCGAGGACGCTGAGTTTGAATTTGAAGTCCATGTCTGCGTTATGATTTTTATTTTATAGACTAATTGTTACGCGATTTTTTTACAGTCAAATTATAAGCAATTGTGTTGGTGCCTATTAGGAGGAGGATCCCAGATTCGATTACTTGTCCAGGTATTTACTTAAATTTTTTTAAATTACTTTTTAATGAATCATCTTTAACGTATTACAAATTCTTGTGCTCCAATAATTGCCCTCCTCGTCTAAAAAAAGTCATTACGCAGAAGCGGACCTCAGATTCGGATTTAGCGTCTTCGATTCCCTAAGATGGCACTTTTCATTTTGTACACCGTGCACCCTCCTTGTCAGATTTATTTAATTCTAGAGTTAACAATGGCCGCGTTCGTAAGAACCAGCGCTCAAGTAGCATTCATCTGTGATTGGTGGATTTTTTGAATTTCTTTGAAATAAGCCAATCACAGACGAATGCTACTTGAGCGCTTGGTTCTTACGAACGCGGCCAATTACACTCCAAGTGTTTGTTTCATTCATGTTGAAACTGCAGAATAAAGCGTGTGCAGGTGAAGATGGTATTCGTAATTAGTTTGTGTGACTTTTTAAACATTATCCAGTAACGTAACGAGTGAAGATTCATTCTTTAAGAATGTAAACTGGATGAAGTCATTCATTGTACTTATTTTCGTTCCTTTTTTTGCCGGTGGCACGGAATTTAATAGCTCCACGTGAAGCTCGTAGACGTCAGAGTGCCACACACACTTCTTGACCGACAATAAATTCCTTGTTTCTTTTACGTGTGATTCATTCTGTAATCATGTATTTTTGAACGCGGGCGAAGTAGGTGTCGGGGAAATCACGGCGGCGCGGCGCTTCAATTTTAACCGGAATTACGTCACGCAGACCGTCGTTTATTAATGACTAAGTTTACACCTGTTGTTAAGAAATTTAAAGCGCCGCCGAGAGTTTCGCGACGTTCTCGCAATTAGTAAACAAAACGTGTCTGGTGGAATGAACTATTTTTCAAGAGATGCTTCTTTCAGATAAAAAATTTAAACAGCAATTTTTAGATTTAGGTTTTAGATTGGATATAAGTAAGAAATAAATGGATCAAGAAACTACATAGCTTTCGTTTGTTTCTTCTTCTTGTTTGTTCTTTACTGAATAAAATTCATTCGGCGCGAGATTTAAAATCACTTCCTTCAATGATCTTATCCGTCGCTTGCTTACTCCCGCCGATTAATTTTTGTAACCGCGCTTGCTTGCTCCTGCGGATTAATTTTTATACCCGCGCTTGCTTGCTCCCGCCGAATAATTTTTATACCCGCGCTTGCTTGCTCCCGCCGAATAATTTTTATACCCGCGCTTGCTTACTCCCGCCGATACAAAATTAACGAAAGGAAAAAAAGAAGCTATTTTTAACCGACGCGACGGATAAAATCATTGAAGGAAGTGATTTTAAATCTCGCGTGGGTATAAAAATTCGAACATAAAGTAGTAAATAAAAGTTTCTTTTTTAATATAAAACAATGTTTATCTTTGCTCAGTTGCCTCGTCCGCGTAAGATTACGTTGGATCTAATTTTCAAAAAACTTAGTTTCGCTTAGCTTAGCTTAGTTTCGCGCACAGTGGCCGCCCGTCCTTAGTGGGAGAATCGGCGGGAGTAAGCAAGCGCGGGTATAAAAATTAATCTGGTGGGATGCCACGTTGGGGTTGATTTGTGCCACCTGACGGAAGAGTGGATTGGTGGTAGAGAATCCACGGGTCGGAGATGATAAAGACGTAGGGTAGGGTATGTTTGCAGGTTCATTGAGGCTATCTGTGCTGCATGTGGCTTGTGTTTCTGGAAATAACATTTCAGAGCGATAGTTTATGAAAGAGCAACAGATATGATACTAAAGGTCCAAGGTTGAACATCATCAGAAGCGATAATGGAGGCACTAGGTTGAGTTGTGAATTGACCAAGGGGTTGAGCAGGTGCAGACCGTTGGGGTCAGGGGACTGGGGTCCCCGGTGAGTCAATAACTGCTGTCTCTTGCAGATGATTGTAAACACATGTTATTGTTGCATGAACGCATCATGTCAATGGGAGGTGATGGTAGCGAACAGTACTCGGTAGCCAAAGGAAATGGTGAGCGTTACAGGTATAAAAAAAGCAAACGGAAACTGTACGAAATTGTGTTGCACTGGCGCCATCTGTGAAAACTTTCTTGAACTACGTTTTTAAAACTACGAAATTTAAAATTACTTATTTCGGTAATTTTATGCGTCGGATAACAACCGTCGATCTTTTGTTTTTCTTTCATTAATTTTGCATTTTATTGCTATTTGTTTCAGTTTCAAAATTGTATGGCGCCGCCTATGTAGCAAATCTTGTCAAATTATATTTTTTTAACATTTTAAGTACAAATAAAATAAATTTATAAAAAAATAAGAACTTAAAACAAAAACATTGTCATAAAACGTAGGTGCATTGTATTATATTATAATTATTTGTAGAATCTGCAATGCCCGATAATTATGATTGTCTTGCTAAGCAATTCCTCGATTCCTTCGTTCTGCTTTGATTAGATTTATTTGAAGCACACGAACAAGAAAGAAACTGAATTTCTTATGCTGTCCAGTCAAGAAAGAATTTATTATAACACTTGGCATTTCACTGTTTTACAAACTTTTTGATCGAAACCAATCAAATCAAAAGAAAGAAAATCCAAACGCTTTCAGAAAAGTTTCATTTATATTTTGCAGTATTCTTTCCTACGTCCATGGCCGATTCATTTGATTTATTTTGCGAAGCAGAAAATGGGTCTTCTCTGACGAATCTGATACCTATCATTAACAAACTTTACTTTATTAAAGGGGCTCACACACAGAGTGATAAAATGAAAGTTTAAATTATTTACTCTGTTTTCTGCGATGTAGTCCCAATTTCAGCTAATGAACTTAGGCTTCTGAATGTGCGGAAGTTGAACTAAAATTTTTGTTTAATCGTGTTTAAATAAAAAAAAAATTCAACTTCAAAATGAAAATTTACGTAGTTGGGGTGGTGCTGTGTGCATTGCATATTTAAGGACATCATCATATCACGTGCCGAGGTAAATACGTAAATAAATAGAAGAAATTTGTACCTGTTATTAGCCAGAGCCAAAATTACCAAGAAATTTGGGCGACGGAAAATAAAGCGCACCCGCCAGCAGTATCGGCGAATATTAATATTTTTATTACGAGCTCACACCATCACACCCATGGGGGATAATAAAAACCTTCCTATTCAATCTATTAAATCAACAGCAACACTCTCTCACTTCTTAACGATCTCGTCGTTAAAATACTATTTCAGACACTCACATTGCACGATGAAGTCGAGTGTCTGTAAAACGTTTTGGTCGTGGTCGTCGTCGCCGACGTGGTCCTCTGTCTTCTGCACCCGGTCTTGATGTAGTTCATCCAAAGAGACATCTTCGACACGGCACTTAATTAATGATCAATTAATGAAATCACTTGGGCGAAAATACCGCGCGAGTCGAAGGAAGTGAGTTGAGTGGTCGCCGGTGTGTAACTAATGGTAGGATCCGGAGACGGCGATGCGTCCTTGCAATCCTTCAAGCAAGCCAAGAAGTAACACAAATAAGCACACCACGACGGTAGTGCGCGCCTGGTTCACGGGAATTACACGAGCTAGTTGGGGGATAAGTTCACGCCTTTCAGTCAATTAGTTTAATAAGATTGGAGCCGAATTTGTTACAATTTTCTTTCAAATATCTCAAAGTAACTAACAGTAAGTTGATTTCAGGAAGGATTGTGCCTATTTTTTTGCTTAATTTCAAAGAGGACTTTCGAAACAATCTAATAATCTATTAACTTTAATACATACAGTCTGTTCAAACTTAAGTTGGCACTATTGCTAACTTTGTTTATCATAAAAGCTACAAATTCGGTTGAATTAGCAAACTAGTAATAGTACTTTTTATGCTGACTACAATGACGCAGTCAAAAAAAAACCATCGAAAGCCACGTTTATGAGATAAAGTCAAAAATACACTTTTCAGCGCCATCTATACGCAGATGTGTGAACCGCACAACACGTTTAAATCTCCCTCAAACCGATTTAACTATAACATTAAAAATTAATTTTTTAAAGCATTAATATCCTAACTGAGAATTAGCGAAACAAAAAATAAAACAATCTAATTTTTTGCTGCGTTAATTAATTAACAGCACCAGATAAGTGACAATACAAACAAATAAATAAAACGAAAGATTTATTACACTGAGCGCAAGTAATACTAATAGTTTCTGCAGCGCCATCTATCTGCACGTGGCCTAAAGTCTGAACTAAACTAAGCAATATATTATTTGGGTCGAGAATTTCCACCACTCTAAATTATTTTCGCCCACAAAACAAAACAAAAGGTCTTTTCTTAAAATTAGACGCAAGTAAATTGTTTCTGCAGCGCCATCTGTCCTCACGTCGTCTAAACTGTGCAATATTTCTGCATCAACAGACTTCAACATTCTTTATTTGCTTTAGTTGATTTGCAGAGCAAAAGAAAAAAAATTAAAACAAAAAGCATTTTTTAATATTTTTTCTAAATAGGGCGCAAGTAAATTATTTGTGCAGCGCCATCTATCCACACATCATCTAAACTACGCATTATTTCTGCATCTAGAGCATAGGTTCTCAAACTAATTTCGTCTACCGCCCACTTTGAGAATCAATTATTTTCTAGCGCCCCCTAAAATTTTTAACTTTACCACATCTTAAAAATCACAATCGCAATCATTACTTTAATAACTTTAGTTAAATTATAGCCTGCCATATATGAGTCTTGTCTTGTTTCCCCCAATTTTCTCTGTGCCCTTTACCGCCCCCCTGTAGGCGTCTAGCGCCCACAAGGGAGCGTTATCGCCCACTTTGAGAAAGACTGATCTAGAGTGTCCATCATTCTTTCTTACAGCTTTAGTTGATTTGCAGCATAAAACCAAAGAAAAAAATTAAAACAAAAAGTAATTTTCGCTTCTTTTCTAAATAGGGCGCAAGTAAATTGTTTATGCAGCGCCATCTATCCACACATTGTCTAAGCTACGCAATATTTCTGCATCAAGAGTGTCATCATTCCTTCTTTTTGCTTTAGTTGATTTTGCATCAAAAAACCAAAGAAAAAAATTCAAACAAAAAGTATTTTTCGCTTCTTTTTTAAATATGGCGCAAGTAAATTGTTTATGCAACGCCATCTATTCACACATCATCTAAACTACGCAATATTTCTGCATAGTGTCCATCATTCTATCTTACTGCTTTAATTGATTTGCAGCACAAAACCAAGGGGAAAAAAATAACTTTCTTTTTAAATAGGGCGCAAGTAAATCGTTTGTGCAGCATAAAACAAAAGAAAAAAAATGAAAACAATTAATTAATAAACGGAAATAAACGAATTAAACATTCAGTCGGTTAAACAAACCGTGTTAACTCAACGACCAGAAAAATCAAATCACGAAATACGGATCCGTTTGTTCGTTCACAAGAAATATTAAATTCAATAGCAAAAAAAAACTATAGTAAATTTAACTATGCGTGTCAAACTGCGTCCAAAATATTAAAATAAAATCAGACCTTCAATGCTTCAACTTTCAACTGTGAAAGCACAACTGACAGAGAGTCGTGAAGGCGTTCGAGTAACGAACGCACAGGAGAGACGTTTCGGGATCACTTGCATTCTCAAGCAAGTTCAAACAACTTAGTTTTCATATGTCAGCATGTAATTCCCTCTGTTAAAACGTTAATTTTGCGTAAGTTCCACTGGCCGAAAAGGGAATTTGACCTGCAAGCTAAGCAGCGGTCGGTCATTCAAGCTAGACGGCTTCCGCGGGGCTTAAGCCGATGATCGTACTTGTGAAATACTAACTAAACAATTTTGTCAGTTAAACCTAAAAGTACGCGCGTTAAATTTTGTGTAGCTTCAAAAGTAAAAACTAATTTAGATAATATTTAAGAATTTATTTATGGATGTTACAAATAACGTGTGATTCTTTCGAAGAAATTTGTTCTACATGAAACTACGTATGACTTGAGAATTATAACATAAAACAGCTATTAATGATGCCGTTTCTTGATTCGGCGAAAAGAAAATTATTGTTACGCATAAAACGCTTAGTCTCTTCATTTATAGGCGAGGTGGGAAAAAATAACACTTGGAAAGTTTGAATTTCCCGCTCAAATGGACGTCATTCTTCATTTTACAGGAATCTGTAATTTACGTTACAAAAAGAGCTGAAAAGTTTGTTTGTCGCAAGTAAGTAATTTATTGTTGCTACGTGTTTACGAAACGAATCTCCTTAATTGCGTCCAATTTGAAATTCTCGCTCGAATCGATTCTTCACATTACAGGAAACTGTAATTTATGTTACAAAAATTTGCAATAAAACAAAAGTAAATGTAGCGGACAATAAAATCCGGGCAAGTCATTTGCGCAACGTAAACCTTACTTTGAATATTTTTGACGTTTAGTTCATATGCAAAATGTTATTGGTAATTCTGACGTTTAATAGAAATTTAACCGTTAATAATAATTTGTATTTACTTTTTGCGTATTTTGACAAAATAGATGATCTGAAGTGCATATTTTTTTTTTGAAAAAAATTAAATATGATTTTAACGTCTCTTTTGAATCGCAGGGAAAATAGTTCGATTAGTTGATACTAGATGGCGCAGGGTTCATCCAGTTTCTCTGTAATCAAATGAGAAATTAAAAAATGTGTACTTTTTTAACAGCAGAAAACACGAAGACTTTTTTCGTTTTCCAAGTATCGATAGAGTGGCGTCGAATACTTGTCACAAAACAAGGCAAAAGAAAAACCTGTCTTACGATCAGACCTGCGTACTGCGGTTGCTTTTATGAAACATGCCTGACTTGTATCCAGAAGTCAGGCTTGGAAAGGCCCGAAAGAAGGCCTCTGTTGCTCGAAGCGCACAAATCAAAACCTCCATTCAATCTTCACTGTAGGCAACAGTTTAGTGAAATTCACAAACAGAGCGGAAAAGCCCGAATACGAGGTGTACTCTAGGCGAGCAGCAACAAGACTATAATGGAACAGCGCGGTCATACACGAGCGAGCAGTAACAAGACTATAATGGAAAAGCGCGGTCATACACGAGCGGGGTTTTGTTGTCATTCGGTATTTGTTTACTATATGAATTAATAATAATCAACCAGTTAGTCAGGGTGTTCCGTTTAAACCTTACAACTGTTTTTTTTTTGTTGTTAACAGGCGTCGTTATGGCTGTCACTTCATTTTGCTCCATGAAGCAACAATAAGAAGCGATACCCATGAGGAGATTCTTCTTTAACAAAGAACGAAACGTTAACAAAAGTATGCGATTCAATGGTTATCAACTTATTTGACGTTGTATGTTTCAAATGGTCCAAACGCGAAGAACGACTGAAAGTCCCCTATTGACTTGCTTGTTATTGTGTTCGTCGACAAGTTTGTCGAAATAACGTCCAATTTAGAAGAATGCAAAACTGGACTAAAAACTGAATAAAATGGAAATGATTAATAACTATATGGAATATATCAAAACAAAATGTGCACTGTATAAAAGTCGCTCGTCAAGCTCGTAAAAAGACAAGTACACATGAAAATAGATGCTCCGCATGAAGCCCTGTGCAAAGTGAAAACGCGTCCGGTACCATACGCAAGTAATATTTTAGTACGCGTATGACAACCTAACATCTAATAATAGTTTTAGTATCGCCGATAATGAATGAAATGTTTGATTCTATTCCAAGAAGTTCAATAAAATCGCTCGCGCATTTACGTTGGCTGCACTTAATAATGTTTATTATTCCGGACGGGTTTAGCACAGCGTTGCATCATTAGCTAGCGCGTAAACACCTAAAATGTTGTGTTTTATTGCAATCCTGGATTTATTTAATAAAACCGTAATTGCTTGAGACTTCCCTGTTTCCAGAAGGCATACCAACAGCACAAATTTTCCATTGACATTTTACAATTTTTTAAAAACTTTCAGAGCTCAAATATGAGTGAAATAAACAATGTATAATCCATTCCTTATCTATTTGTTATCGCACCATGCCGTGAAAGTCTAGTGAGAATGTGGTACTAATGTACGTAACTAAATTTTGACAATGAAAGTCACGTCGACTTAGATTTTAAGGTTACTCCTAATTATGCAACGTTGCAATATTTTCTTTTCGTCACGAGATGCACTCACGGCCAAGTTTACATAAAGTTGAGAATTGACAACACCGCCTAATCAATCTGATTTTAGTTGTCACAATTTGACGTATGTTAAAATGACAACAAATTAAATTTCTCTAATTTAACACGATTGGCAACTTACTGGCTTAAAATCACGGCCTACTGCGATAACAAATAGATAAGGAATGGGTAATATATTAAGAGAGAAAAAAATAATTATACAAAACAGCAGGAAAATGAAATGGTATGAAATCGTTTCGCCACTCTACTACAGATGGCGGCGCTGCTTTTTCTAACCTCAACTGGAAATCTTTTAAACTTTGAGCAAAAAAATATAACTGTGGGGAATTAATTTCATTATTGTTCACTCCTTGATTGGATTTAAATTTGGAAAAAAGTAAACGTGAGAAGTACATCAAAATTCGAAATTGGAAAGAAATTAAAAGAAAATTATTTAGATGATGTACTTCGCCTAAAAAAAAAAAAGAATTAAATTCAACTGTACGTAAAGTGGAACGTAAAAAATCGATTCGAAATCGGCAGATATTTATTCTGATAATGTACTTCCTCCGTTTTTTTAACAGATGGCGCTGCTAATTCATTCTTTATTGCAACGATAACTTGAATTTCTTTTGTGAGGGAAGCTACATTTACTTTTCACTTCGAGAATTAGGAGAACTCTTTGGCGAAAAAAAAAAAATGAAATAAATACATATCATTACGCACGTAAATTATTTCCAAAGTGGACAATAGATGGCGTTGCTAATTCTTTACTGCAAGTAATGAGAATCTACAAAATTCCGATGTTGAAATTGTTTCTCCACTGTACAGTAGATGATGAATGTCTAACTTGTTTAAAAGCGGCATGAAAAGATTCTTTCTTTTTGCTTTTCCCGGATGCAATTTCAACTTTAACAATTAAGAGACGCAAGATGTCGACACGTGAGTTTCAAATATTGAAATTATTTCGAATTCCTGCCTCATCCCGATCAGTTTCAGCTGACGTGACGAATCCTTTGCTCCTTACTTAAACCGGAAACAAGCTTTCCCCTCGACTAGCAACAGTGAAGAATGGGGTGGATAAACAGATGTTAATATAGGCGCCAGGGTGAACGAAATAGCCTCGACAGTGCTCCCAATGTATCTTGGCCTTGCAAGTTGATCGTTCGCAGGAGATTTTAATTTAAATTTACTTGCACGCTGAAGGTAGTGACACAAGTACACAGCTACACTAAACAAATGCTTCAATTATGTTAATCGATATGACAGAATATCGGCTAAAACTCTATAACAAAAACGATTCAAAATCGTTGTAGATAAATGTACACTTAATTAATCGAAAAATCAGACCAATCCGCCTCATAACTACTACAATAATTGTCGTCAAGTAGTAGCGCAAGATCTGTCGAAAATTCGCTCTTAATACAACACAGCGTCACGCGACAGCTAATAAAAGTTATGAGCTGTCGCGTGATGGTTTTCCCGTCACTGAACAAGCACGATTTATCTACGATTTTCCGCTTAATCATATGTCACATAAAGCCTTCCTAGAAAAACATTCTAAAAAGGAACCCTACATATACTGGCAAATTGTGTAGAGCATTAGGGTGTCATTCTAGTCAGACGAAAGTTTCCTATCCAAGTAGTGTAGTGTAAACCATGTAAGTTTAATATTTGTTACTTATAATAAATGTAGTGTCTAAGTGAGCTGCGCCCATTATTCTCGTTGCGTAAATTATTTCGTTACATTTTTGGCTGCGTCCCTTATTCTGGTTGTAATTTATTTCGCAACGTTACATACAATACATGACTTTTTCAGTTCATGCAGGATGTTCCGAGTAAGACATTTATTGAAGTCTAAGTCCTGAAGTTTCTGCACAAGTAAATTGAAAGCTCTGTTCTTCGCAGAGAAATTCAATAAATTACTTTATTCATTGTGTTCTTTCGTCCTTGATATAAATAAATATTTACGTACCGTATATCTGTTTCGCTTGACGTATTTCGTGATGGCCTTGTATTTTAAAATTCCATTTGCAAGAGAGGTATCCCAAAAGAAATATACAAACGTGAAATAATTCGAAACGTAAAAGCCCGAGTTAAAAAGAAACGATATACCGTATGTCCATTTGACAATGAGACATAGGGATTTAACATGGGAAAACATAAATTGCCTTATATTATCTACCTAAGTACATATATATGAAATTCTGGGTTATAATGGAAAAGATTATTGCATTCAAAGTGTTTTGATACTAAATTTGTGCAATTTTAGTTGTTAATTATTTAGAAATTAAGAAAAAAGTTATTATTTTTTTTCGGACAAGATTAGTAGGTATTTAACGAAAAGTTTCCAAACTGATGTCGTGGTCAAGTTAGTTTGTTCATGTTTCACAACCGTAAGGTCGCGAGTTCAAATCCGAATAAGGACACTTTTTTTCTTATTTTTTTTAATGTTTTTTTTTTTAATCTTTCCGATTATAACCCAGAATTTCATATATATGTACTCAGGTAGATAATATAAAGCAATTTCTGTTTTCCCATGTTAAATTCCTATGTCTCATTGTCAGATGGACAAACGGTATGTAATTAGCAACAAAATGACGTCACGTCGTTAGATTATGTTACCTGGATTTTTATGTAAACCAGGCCCTGGCCCAGGGAAGTGAAAATCAACCGTAATCTCGTTTAGCGATGCACTAATGAAAATTTGGACCAGTCTTTCCTTAGCAAAAATTTCGATAATTTTAAACACAACGACGCAAGTATCGCGAAAGTTAAACGAATAATGAAACGTTACAACAAGCTAAATCGGGTGACGCGAGATGCTTGCAGGTTCGACAAATCATAAATTGTCGAAAATGCCCACATTAGGACATGTTACGTAGCGATCGAGTTATTAGGGTTGCCACAATAAATTCCAAGTTGAATAAAATTTGTGAATATTGTCAACCTATTCATTAAGCGGTTTTGAATTGTAACGCCTAGAGAAAGAAAAGGCGGAGTGAACAGTGCAAATATGGAAACAAGAGCTCAAAAATAGGGGGAGCAAGTAGAGTACGTCTCAGACGAGTCCTTGAGAAATAAAAATCAAATAACTTGAATTTTTTTGTGAGGAAGATTTACTTTTCAATTCAAGAATTAGGAGAACTTTCTGAAGAAAAAAAAAGGAATAATACATATCATTACCCACGTCAATTATTTCCAAACTGGACGATAGAGGGCGTTGCTAATGCTTTACTGCAAGTTACGAGAATCTGCAAAATTCTGATGTTGAAATTGAAGACACGAGTGGATAAAGGTGTCACGTCGCATTCTTGAGATTATTGGATTTATTGGCTTATTATTCAACCCTGACATAAATCTATCTTTCAACATATACGAAATACCTATTTTTATTAAATCTGAGGAATTACCACTTGCTAAAGGTGTTATGTTCACTGTCAGTTGTCATGAAGGTGTTATGTATGAAACGTAACACCTTCTTCCACTAAAAATTTAAAGTTAAAAACAAAAAGTTTTAGTGGTTTGTAAAAAGAAATAAATAATTTCATTGATTACATAACTGTTATTCATAACAGTACAATTTCTTCTTCATTTGAAGTTCACTGGATAAAGATGTTATGTACAGGGTGGATCAATTTCGATGTCTCTTATGGGCATCTCTGTAACTATAAGAGATAGAAAAAAACTAATGGCCAAGTCTCGATCTCTTTTATAGAGATAAAGTCAATAGACTAAACAAAAATTGGCTATCTTCTTTTGTTTTCGAGTTATAGGCAAAAATTGACATTTTCGACTTTTCGTCAATCGCGCATATCTCGTTTATTTTTACAGATATTAAAAAACTGTTTTGACATTATCAGGACACTTTTTGGAATACAATTCAGTGGTGTAGGTGGTTTCTTGATATTTAATAAAATTTTCGAGTTATAACATAAAGTTATATTTTTTTAAATGGAAATCATAGTAGGCAATGCCACCTTTAAATAGAGATTTTTTTTCTGTTTTCAAAAATATATACTTTGTTGGGTTTATTTGTTACAATTAATAGAATAAAACGCCTTTTTTATTATTTTTGGGTGCATTCTATTCTTAGTAGGCTGGTTTGAACAAAGGTCGACAATTTTTTTGTTTGTTTTTATTATATATCAACTCCTGTTCAAATATTTTGACAGTTGCAACCGCATAAAGAGAAAGAAAGATAGAACGGGCATCCTCTAAGAGTCACAAAGATTGCAATAATACTGATACCATGTGGTTTGGGTCAAATTCGAAATTATGTAACTTAATTTAATATTTAAGTTTAAAACGCATTTTTTTCGATTAAATATGCATTTCAGGGGATAATGAACTAAATTATATGTATAAATTAAAAACATCTTAAAAATAAGAAATTATTGCAGAAAAAGTTAAAGAATATTGAAATGCAAGTAGGTAATAAACACAACTCTTGATATATCACAATGAATAACTTAAAACCCAGAAAATAATATCAAAATAAAATCACAATTTAAATACTGCCGCACTAAAATATGCAGCCAACTCATGTTGTAATCCAACCCAGCTCTATCGGCGCTAGCTTTCTATCTCTCATGTTCATCGCAATACCTCTCACTCTTGTGCTACCCAATCATCAAATCTTTGTCAATATTTAACAAAAACAAAGGAAAATTGTCGGCTTTTGTTGAAACTAGCCTATAAAAAAAAGAATGCGCCAAAAATAATAAAAAAGGCGTTTTATTCTATTAACTGTAAGAAATAAACCCAACAAAGTATATATTTTTGAAAGCAGAAAAAAAATCTCTATTTAATGATGACATTGCCTACTATGATTTCTATTTAAAAAAATATAACTTTATGCTATAACTCGAAAATTTAATTAAATATCAAAAAACCAACTACACCACTGAATTTTATTCCAAAAAGTGTCCTAATAATGTCAAAACAGTTATTTAATATCTGCAAAAATAAACGAGATATGACTGATTGACGAAAAGTCGAAAATCTGAATTTTGGCTTATAACTCGAAAACAAAAGAAGATAGCCAATTTTTGTTTAGTGTACTGACTTTATCTCTAAAAAAGAGATCGAGACTTGGCCATTAGTTTTTTTCTATCTCTTATAGTTACAGAGATGTCCATAAGAGACATCGAAATTGATCCACCCTGTACATAAAACTTAATTTTTTCCTCTGGAATAAAGCTATATTCAAATAATAAAGTGTGGGAAATGAAAGTACTAATAATAATATGGCTGTATAATAGGAATCACCAGTACAGTACAGTACAGATGTCTCTCCGTCTCGACTTCTTTGAGTCATTTCACTCTATTTCTAATGAAACGAAGAGATATCAGCAAGCATAATGTATATAAGTAAGTCACTTAGAAGTGCTTCTGTGATAGAATTCCAGTGTCTAGAATACATTTGACAGTTCTAGGATCTTATTTTGTTAAATCTAGTGTCGTATAAACAATGGTGAACTGTGTGGTTTGTGATCGTTTCAGAATCTTGTAAAATGCTTGTCAGTGCTGCCAACCGACCAAACTTACATTTCGGTAGATCGTTAAAATGATTTAAATAAAATAACTAAGCACTAAGTTACTAACTACTAAAACAAAACCGCAGCGACAGTTATGTCAATTTGAAAGATGAACACTGTTTGATATTTATTTCACGACTACACTCGCGATTTAGTTTCTTATTTTTAAGCGTCGGTATCCCCCAGGGAACATGCGAAAAAATAGGTTGGTACATCTGACAATAGAACCTGCGCGAGAGATGTTTGTAAACTGTGCGTGCAAAGGTGGAACGTGCACGTGGCACAGAAGGTTCTCTAGTGATCGAAGCGTTTTTTTATTCAACCAGTATTTCAAAAAATACGTGTCTAACGCCTAAGGAACAAGTAAAAATAAGTGAAAACATAACAAACACTCTTTGCTAAACTTCAAAAATTGTCGAAGTTTGGACATAATATGTTGGCGTCGTTCATATACTTATGTCTATTGTTTGTGCAAATAATGTCCCTTTTTTTAACAGTAATTACCTTTTCTATAAATTTCGGTAGAATTAATTTTAATTTGGTAGATCGGTGGAGTTGGCAGCAGTGACACTTGCGAGCGCCTGTGGTGCGCCTATGACTTACGCGGCCATATTTATTGACCACATTGGACGAGAAACTAATGTTAGTATGACTCTCTCCTGATATTTTTAACTCGTTAGCTTTTAGTTTCTAAATTTTTATTAATTTCAAAATTACTTACGTTCAT
The DNA here is from genome assembly GCA_033060865.1 of Dorcus hopei. Classification (NCBI taxonomy): domain Eukaryota; kingdom Metazoa; phylum Arthropoda; class Insecta; order Coleoptera; family Lucanidae; genus Dorcus; species Dorcus hopei. The sequence goes on along the minus strand of CM065425.1, from coordinate 69,456,425 downwards.
TACGTCCGTTAATCAACATTTTCGTTTCACTGTTTCACAGCACTATCAGAATATTCCCGTTTTCTTTTAATTTCATGCAATAACAGAAGACAGAGATACTTGAACTGTGCTTTAGACTTCTAGAGTCTAGAGCAGTAAATAAAAAATGCTATTGCCCGGTTGCACCAACTTTTTAAGCAGAGCTTAAATTTAAGTTATGTTTAGAATGTGACATTTACAACGTACGGTCAGTATAATGTCAAATATATTCTGACTGATATTTAAACTTCAACTTAAGTATCAATTAGATAGTGACTAACATTTTGTTAAATCTATAAATTGCCATAGTCTAAACACCACTTAAATTTAAGCTCTGTTTAAAAAGTTGGTGCAACCGGACATTATTAATGTAATTTATCCATTCATTCTTTGTGTTTATGTATAATATATACAGTATGTCCATCTGACAATGAGACATAGGGATTTAACATGGGAAAACAGAAATTGCCTTATATTATCTACCTGAGTACATATATATAAAATTCTGGGTTATAATCGGAAAGATTATTGCATTCAAAGTGTTTTGATACTAAATTTGTGCAATTTTAGTTGTTAATTATTTAGAAATTATGAAAAAAATTATTATTTTTTTCCGGACAAGATTAGTAGGTATTTAACGAAAACTTTCCAAACGGATGTCTTGGTCAAGTGAGTTTGTTCATGTTTCACAACCGTAAGGTCACGAGTTCAAATCCGAACGAAGACACTTTTTTCTTTCTTTTTTTTTAAATATTTTTCCAGATTTGAAATCACTCTTAAACTAGTTTATTATTGTATTTATAAGTATCATTTTAATATTAATTATGTTCCATTTATGTGTACCCTTTCGTTTGCAAAACTTTGTTATGTTACATAATTAATATTAAAATGAAACTTACAAATAAAATAATAAAGTAGTTTAAGAGTTTAAGTGATTTCAAATCTGAAAAAAATATTTAAAAAAAAGTGTCCTCATTCGGATTTGAACTCGTGACCTTACGGTTGTAAACTTTTCGTTAAACACTTACTAATCTTGTACGGAAAAAAATAATAACAAAATATTTTGCCTCCCCCACAACAGTAATGACTGCAGTAACCATCAACTGACTCAACAGTTATTTATGAATTTTCGAGGTGACATTCAGTAAGTACAGTCATGTGCAACTAAAATGCACCACCCGGCCCTCAAACCTCACTTAAGATTTTGCGAGGCAAGACTCATAGAATTCTCGAGTTATTTATTTATTATCTATTTACCATGGTTAGAAAAATCTTTAAAACCTTAGGAATTAAACAGAGCCATTTTACCTAAAATTCGGCCTCTAACTATTAGGCGATCTTTGAAGGAGAGGTAAGGAATGATTTGCGAACCATCTTAAAAATAGTTTACTAATTGAATTTCACTTCAAAATGAAGAATTTCGAAATTGCATAAATCTTCACAAATCTGTTAGTTACGAACACGAGGACTTTGCAACTCCGTTTCGTTTAATCAAAGAGAAAAATAAAAAAAATTGCGTAAGGTCCTTTGATGTCAACGCAGTTGAGAGACGTCAGTGTGCTTTTTGATCCAAGCACTTACATACTTCTCGCGCAGGACTTGAAGAGATATATACTGTGTTATTACAGTCCAGTGCTTTTGGCTGTCAGCCTAATCACCGATACATGTGCTGTTAAAATGTTAAATGGTGACAAAAATTCACTTTCGTGCGACGCGCCGCCCACTGGCGTAACAAGAACTCAAATTAATTTATGTGATAATTTATATTTGCTTACGTATCGAGTTTTCAACAAAAAACCACCTCGAGTTAGCTTTGGAAACAAAAGTACATGTCGTAGATTGTACTATAGAAGTGCTGTGATTATCGCAAGAACTGTCAAAATATAAAATTTAGGTTATGCGAAGGGACTGAATTCGGAAATTTATATTGAGGTTAATCGAATGTTTACCCATTTTTTGATATGCGTACAAATAAAAAAAATTGATTAGGTATACGATTTTTTCCAAAGTTAACTTGAAGTCCTTTTTTGTTGAAGAAAAATACAATAGGTATAACAATAATATTAAAAAAATAAATATTCAGCAGATTCATAAATTAAAAAAAAACAATTGGAAACAAACGGTGACAAAACAAAGAAATATTTGGGTTCCATATGGTTTCTCGATAATTAAAAAAAAATGCATCGCGGGGAGTGAACCACTCTCGCAAAAACAAATGAAAAAATAAACTTTCGGCATCTTTTATCAGATGGCGTTTTTATATGTCTTACAACAACGCAAGTAACTTTTGTCACCGTCTAAAATTTAAACTTTGCTCAATGGATGGTAGTTTTTCAATATAACCCGGTGAATCACCCTCGTAGAAACAAATGAAAAGAAGACTATCATCGGCTAGTTCCATCAGATGGCGCTGTTCAATGTCTTACTTTAACGCTGAAACGGTCGCGGATTTGTTTTACAAAACAAAATCGGGTTATGCTTGTTTAATTGTAAATAACAAACACATGTTAAAATTCTCAGAACTCAGAATAGAATTGCTACCGGATGGGATCCTGTCATGGCGCCGCGGTCCTTTTCAGGAGAATGAAACCCCCCCAGCGCGAGTCATAAAAATTTGTAACGTTAGGCCACGCTCAAATGGCACTCCTGGTTCTCTGCCATCATAAACAAGTCAGCTTAACATTTTAGCTTCGCGTTGGTTCAGATTTTTATATGAATTGGTCACACTAAATTTTAGAACATGTCAGTTACATTGCAAGTGGAAAGTAGTTAGCTTTGTCTGCTTAATGTTTCAGGCCCAAGTACCGGATACATTAAAATGTCAAGTAGACTCTTGTAGGGTTGAGTTATGGAGAGAGAGTCAGGAAAGTTTCAAATTGCGAAAGACTACCCGCCGATCCTTGTCTGACAAGCTAATTGGAGTTTTCTTAGTTTATGAGTATGGGCAGGAAATATGGTGTAGGTGTGATTTGGGCTAGAGCAGCGATTATTGGTTCGGGTTTTTCTTTTTCAAAATTTGCTTGCGGAGTCCGAGGGAGGAGATTAATTGTCTAGTTGGAAAGAAGGAAGCTCCGAAAAAGACAGAAAGGTTTCAATCTTTCGAGCGAACGGTTGAATTCTTTAATTTGACTTAGCGGGTTTTCTTTTAGTGCTTGCAGACATTCTCTCTCATTTTTCTCATATTTCTAGCTAAATCATTTTATTTCGGTACAGTTAAAATCCAGTGTGTTAAAACAAAACCACGAATACGCACGGATTCGCACCGCGGGTATACCTAAACAAGTGTGCGTGCGGGTATTGTGTTCATCTCGGGGACGCGGATGGGTAATTTACATTTATTTGTATTTCTTCGTCACATACTTGGTGGTATAAATTGGTTACCTTTTTTTTCTTAATAAATAATTAATTAAATCTAACTTCTGCATTTTACTTAAACGTATTTAGTTCCTCAATCTCTCAAGTTTATTTACCGACGCACCAAAAGAACTGAGTTACAACAACGTAAGGCCAGGTGTTGTATTGACGATCACGGGTTGTAACATTATAAGGTTTATTGGGGATTCCCGCAAGGGTCGCATCAGAACGTAGGCCAGGTAGAGTAGGTCAGTAGGGTATTTCCTTTAGCCCCGGCAGTAATCCCAGGTAGTCCTGTAGCCGAATGTCTAGACGGGTAGGGTAGCGCATGTCTAATTGAAGTGATAAAACCTTGGTGACCTTTTTGGAAGTTCTCCGCAAGTAAACCTTTTCAGTTCAGTTTTCGGTCCAGTTAATTAATTTGGCAATAAGTTTAATGTTTTTTTTTGTTTGGACAGTTTTATTGGTTATTTAGTTGTCCATTAAAGTCAATAAACAAGGTGGCACGTCGGCGTGTTACAACGCAATAGATAAGTTTTAAAAATATACTCAAGGGTTATTTTAATAGAAAATTGTGGAACGGATTCATATTATACAGGATGCTCATTTTAAATCATGATGCCTAAAGGTTTTAAAAAAGACAGCCCGGCAATCAAATCAGAAATAACTTCGTGTTTTCGTAATGTATGCACTTTAAAAGCACGGGAGTAGAATGGGTTGCCTATTTCTAATTTAGAAGGCGTCACGATGGACACCACGTATAACTATTTTGAAAATAAGTTTGCGGATACGAGAAATCAGTGTTGCCATCGTTACTCAAGTTCCTTACTCAAATGGTCCTATATAAATCTCACGCCTGTCTCTGGTTAGAACCTAAGTCATTAGAACTGTCATTTAAAGCCGGATACTATATAGGAAAAAACAGTGTCCAGTTTTCCATGCTTGTCAATGTCAGGTGTACCTTCAAGTTTAGGCTTTTCTTAAGGTGCGTTTACACTATCAAAACATGTAGACATAACAATGTTATTTTATAACTTGTTATATGCCTGTTACACAACATTTGTTGTAAAACATTAACTAAAACGCCTCTACATCGAATTATATGTATAACATACCTATTCGTTAGTCTACATTACGGTATTTGACAAGTAGGTTCTCCTTGCAGCTGCAATTACCGCAACGTTGCTCAAAACCCAGAAAAAAAGGGCTAAAAGACGATTCTGGGTTCGACCATTTCTAATCGCCAGAGATAAATACAGTGGATCTGATCTTTTGAACGACCTTTGAATGATCTTGAACATGACTTTTTGACTCGAGAACTAGTTTTAAAAACTTTGTTCGTATAACAAGCCAGAACTTCGAATACTTATAATTAATTTGATTACACACAGTTTCTTTGATCTTTACCGACACCGGCTGGAAAATGTGTAAATGTGTAAAAAAAATTATAAAACGATGTTTTATAACATTTTTTATCAAATTTTTTAACAAGTTGTAAAACATTGTCATGTAACACAAAGTTTTATAATTTGTTACACAGTGCAAACGCACCTTTCCAAATCTAGCTTCTAGGGGAATAGTGAGATTACATTATTATTATTAATTGTCGGATAGTTTTTTTTTGTTAAACTGATAACAATGTCAGACGACGGAGTTATAATAAAGATTCACTCACGTCAACACCAAGTCATGACCGTTCTTGGAAAGCACAATGCAATTCATCAGGTCAGGTATTACAGCTACCAGTGTTGCTGCACTGCGACCGTTCCCCGGCGATGTCGTACTTCTGCTGACAGTACAATACGTCAACCGGCGAGTGTGCCCGGACCCGCCATTCCGACGGTACCTACACTTCGCCGCGTCAAGGTCGAAGTACTGCGAAACTACCTCTGCCAAAACATCGCCATCTCCAGGTCGATATCATCTCTGGCAAATTATCGCCTTCCCAAGGCCGATATTCCACAGAAAACCCTCATCAAACATCCACTACATTTTATTAACAACACTCGCGAGCCCGTCTGCCTAATTTGCGTGTCTTACCGACACGTTTACCACTCAAAGCTCACCCGGAGACTGACTGCTATCTTTTCTATGTCCCCTGCCTGACACGTATCCCCGTATCATATTACCAAACCATAAGACAAATTAAACAAACGTGCTCGTGATTTACTGATACATTGAGAATGCGTAAACTTTCTTAAATTCCAAACTTGATAAATTATACAACGACAACATATTTTTAAATTAACGCGTCGTCTAAGTACATACATAGAAAAACAGCAAACAAAAGCATAAAATATTCTAAATCAAGTGCACTAATTAAAGACGTTAATTGCGAAAGCTGGGCATAATCCCAAGGCAAACGGGAAACTTGCGATTTACAACTTGGCATGGAAAGCGTTCGATTTTGAAAACGGTGTGGCCCTAATTCGAGACCAAATGCGACCGATCACGTTTTCTTCGACACCTGTTTGTGTGCTTAAGTGCGTTCGGTGACGAAATTTTAGGCTTACCGCGTTTACAAGAAACTTAATTTATGATGTGTAAAGCTCGCGGGATGGTACATCTCCGTTCATTCGAGCCAGTTGTACCATTTAATTTGACCGCCTACGGTGGCTGTTAAATTCGATTGAAGTGTTTAGGAGAGAGGGTCTGGATGGATGTCTTGCATCACGATCTTAAGTGCATGAATTAGATTAAGTGAAGGATGGATGAATAGAAGCCTGAAAAAAAAAACTACTACTCTCTGACAAGTATGTATTTAAGATCATGTCATGTTAATTTAATAAAGTTTAATTTAATTATTTGGAAAGTTGCGTTTCCCACGTTTAAAAAATTAAATATGAAATGAACTTTTGTTCTTTTTTTTTGGGGGGGGGGGGATTTTCTCAAGTGGGTATTAATTAAAAAGGGAGAAGGACAAACAAAAATTTAAAAAAATAAAGAAGACGTGTAATAGAATTTGGATCAAGCTACATCGAATAAAATATAATATGATTAAAATAGACTTGGACGAACATTCCCATGGGCTGCTACAATGAATTTATTGCCTCACTTAATGATTCATTGTTGGATTATTTTAACACGCACGGCGCGGCGTGTCGTAGGTGGGAACTTGTCATCGATTCCGCGGTGGTGATAATTTCTCTTGGCGCTTGAATTCAACAGGAAGACGTCAAACATTAAAACGGAAAAGTCCCTGGAGGCGTCAACCGTGTACTAAGCTAATTCACGAAAAATTAAAATCGAAGTTAGGAAGTCGTTTTCAAAGAACCGGAAATTTATCTCACCGGAAAGGAAGACGATTTAAATTTAATTAAAGAAATTGGAAACAAAATTAAAATCATTGCCTTCAAGTAACATTATTTTTGAAAAATCTGATTAAAGTGTTTAGTTGAAAATTATTTTTGTAAGTGTCAACAAATAAATAAATAAACGCCACACGTATACATAATATTGCTGTGTTATTTTGGTTTTGAAGTTTGAAAGTTGTTGTAACAATATTTTTTGTATGTATTTATGATTTTGATGTATTAATTGTAATTTAGCTCGTGATTCATCATCAGACCGCGGGGACTTGGTGGGATTGTACGGTGAATGATCTAATTCGAGCGCAAAAAATGTCGCCTGACGTAACTTTACGTATGATCGAGCGCGCGCCGCACCTGAGTAGGCGTTTAGACTTTGGACCCCACCACTGTCCCGCCGCTTGTTCATCATACATCAATTAAATTTTGCACATTAAAGAAAATTATAATCCCAAGGTATTTCAACAAAAATGTTGCTATAACTGAAAGACAAATTTTTGTTGAGAAAAACAAACATGAGGGGAACGATAAAAACTTTTCAAGATAGATGACACCCTGTATAATCTCTTTATGGCAGCTTCTTGAGGTGCAGCAGTTTCTAATGTACTTTTGAAACTGTGTATATTTAAGAAAAATACAATTGTACTTTTGGACGTGTACCCGCATTAAATTGAAACTAAAAAAAAAATTCCGACGGTATGTAGAATTTTGAGCGTACCAAAGCAAACAGGCACGACTTTAAAATAACGCGCACTAATTTGACGGCCCATTAAACGATCGCTTTCGCGAATCGAACGCAAAATTCCTGGATTTTCTCCTTGCCATCTAGGACATCAAAATATTTACGTTGGACCTTTAAAACTTGGGCGTCGCGGCGCACCTGTCCGACATTTTTCAGCAGGCCGCCGAGCCGCGCCGCTTCGAAAAATTAAATGCAGAAGTGGATGGGCAATTTGTAAACAAAAAAAAAATCTTGCCTATACTTAACCTGCGCAGGATTTTGCTTACGTAAGGTCATCAATTTTTGTCGCTTGTCGTAAACAAGTTTACTCCAAAAAGCACAAACAATTAAAAAATAGGATGACACGTCGGTCGGTGTTTTTAAACGGTCACTTTATAAAAAGTTTGTTTACGAACACAAACGCGCAAGTACGACTTGACAAAAATTTGGTTAAAGCTGTTATTATTGTTGAATTCAAAAGTAGTTGCACAAAGCCAAGTTGGTGAGATCCCTTCGGTAATGCTCGGCGAATAAGGCGAACGTCGAAGGAGAAACGATGATTAAGTAAGTCGGCCTCTAACGGTGGAAGTAATAATTAAAATAAATACATACAACTAATAATTTCTTGGCTTAATTTCATAATGAAGTAGATGCCAATCTCTTCAAAATTATGATAACGTTTCTGGGAATTTTTTTTCATCTGTTTGTTAATCTAATGTCAACTATAAAATGTTATTTCTATTCTTTTATTAGGTTTTCAATATAATTTCTCTTATTTGTGTTTCTTGGTGATAGAGAAAAAAATTGACTTTTGACTAAAACGTTCCGTTTTTTTATAAATTCAATACTAACTGTGACTTGTCAGTGGAAAATTAAAAAAAATAAAATAAACTTAATCAAGCTTCGAAATCCTAGTCTTACTTTCTGCGCCAGTTATTTTAAGTACGTTTTATCACATCAGACATGTTTACGACATCCCATCAAACGTCTCAACGAACTTCGCAACAAATTGTTACTTTCGGATGCAGTAGCTTTTGCATTGAACTCAGAATGGTGTTACTTGTGTAACTAATTCTGAATTCCTCTGTAGATAAAAGGAAATAGTTTTAATAATTTAAATTTAAATCGTTGACTTGTAATCGGTCTCGATAAAAATCACGATAAAAAACAAATCAAAAATTCTTGATTTAAATAAAAAAATCTTGATTTTTGTTTGTTGAACTTTGAACAAATTTTAAACAATCATTATTTTTAAAATATGTACATAATATAAGAATCCCTTAATTTAAATCAGTGATTTAAAATCAGCTCAAACCCCTTTAAAATATACCTTCATTTTAGAATGAAGAACCAGAATTTTTTATTTTTGTTATTTTTTTAAAATTTTATAAATTTTTTAATTTATCGATCGTCTATTGTTTTATTTTACGTCAAAAATCGCACAATTGTCAAACGTTTTGAAGCACATCTTGTTTTTAGAAAATCGACCTAGTTTTTTTATTGTCGTTTTTCTTTTTTAAATTTTATAAATTTTCTTTATTTGTCGATCGTCTTTTGTTTCATTTTACGTCAAAAACTGCACATTTGTCAAATGTCAAAAAGTTGAACCAGTTTTGTTTATCTGAAGAGATTTGTTTTATTTTTTTAAAAATTTTATAAATTTTCTTTATTTACATATTTGTGGATCGTTCCTTGCTTTATTTTACGTCAAAAACTGCACATCTGTCAAGTGTCAACTTGTCAAAGTCGAACCAGTTTTTTTTATTTTTGTTATTTTTTTTAAATTTTATAATTTTTTTAATTCATCGATCGTCTATTGTTTTATTTTACGTCAAAAATCGCACAATTGTCAAACGTTTTGAAGCACATCTTGTTTTTAGAAAATCGACCTAGTTTTTTTATTGTCGTGTTTCTTTTTTAAATTTTATAAATTTTCTTTATTTGTTCGATCGTCTTTTGTTTCATTTTACGTCAAAAACTGCACATTTGTCAAATGTCAAAAAGTTGAACCAGTTTTGTTTATCTGAAGAGATTTGTTTTATTTTTTTAAAAATTTTATAAATTTTCTTTATTTACATATTTGTGGATCGTTCCTTGCTTTATTTTACGTCAAAAACTGCACATCTGTCAAGTCTCAACTTGTCAAAGTCGAACCAGTTTTTTTTATTTGATGAGAATTTTTATTATTATTTTTCTAATTTTAACAATTTTCTTTATTTTACGTTAAAAACTGCACAATTGCAATTTGTCGAAGTTGAACCACTTTTGTTTATTTGAAGAAACATTTTTTTACTTTTGTTTTTTTTTTTAATTTCGTAAATTTTCTTTTAATTGTCGATCGTCTTTTGTTTTATTCTACCTCAAAACTGCACAATTGTCAATATTGAACCAGTTTTGTTTATCTGCTGAGAATTTTTATAATTTTTAAATTTTTTTTTTATAAATTTCGTTTATTTATTTGTCGATCGTCTTTTGTTTTATTTTACGTTAAAAATTGCACAATTGTCAAATGTTTTAAAATATAACTTAATTTTAGAAAATCGAATGGTTTTGCTTATTTAATGAGATTTTTAAATTTTTGTTACTTTTTTTTTAAATTTTGTAAATTTTCTTTATTTATATGTCGATCGTCTTTTGTTCTACTTTACATAAAAAATTGCACGATTGTCAAACGTCTTAAAAAATAAAAAATCACTGATTTAAATTTAAAAAATCAAGATTCTTTTGGATATTTTTAAATAAAAACAAAATTTTGTATGTCATTAATGTTTCTGAAGAAATTTCAAAAAAAAAACATGATTTTTGAAATAATATAAAAATCGCATGATTAAAATCAATGATTTTAAATATGAGTTTAATAGAATTGTTTAAATCAGATCAACCCTGCTTAAAATATACCTACATATCTAATTTTATTTATTTAAGAATTTTTAATTTTTTGTTATTTTTAAAAATTTTATAAACTAAGAAAGGAAGTGGCACATATACATACTTGCCAGCAAAGTAGAAAGGGTTAATCAATGCGTTTTTATTTTTGTTATTTCTTTAAAACTTTATAAATTTTTTAAATATATTTGTCCATCGTCTTTTGTTTTATTTTACGTCATAAACTGCATATTTATCAAATGTCAAAGTTAAACCAGTTTTGTTTATCTGAAGAGAATTTTTTGTTTTTGTTTTTTTTTTTAATTCTATAAATTTTCTTTATTTGTCGATCGCCTTTCGCTTTATTTTATGTCAAAAACTGCACAATTGTCAAATATCAACTTGTCAAAGTTGAACGAGTTTTGTTTATCTGAAGGGAATTCTTTTATTTTTGATTTTTCTTTAAATTTCGTAAATTTTCTTTATTTACACATTTGTCGATCGTCTTTTGTTTTATTTTGTGTCAAAAACTGCACGATTGCTAAATGTTTTAAAATCAGTGCTGATAAAAATCACGATTTAAATAAATAAAGAAATAAATAATGTGAATCCTTAAATGCTCGCTATCGTTTTGACAGCTTTATTAAGCTATTACAAAGAAGTAGAATTAAAAAAAGAAAAAAACAAAATTAAATACTGGCGCCATCTATTATTATCCAATGATATTCATAAATAATATGCAAACCATGTAATTAACTGTTCGCTATCGTTTGACAGCTTTAACGATACTGTCACACGATAGCAGTTAAAAATTACTTTTAAGTTATAGTAATCTATCAAACGATGCGAAATTTTCAATTTTTAAGATATCCGGTAGGAAATTATTTTCGCCAAATTGTTGATTGAAAAAAATTAAATACCAGCGCAATCTATGCATAATTATCCATTGATATTAATAAATAATAAGAAAATCATATAATTCCCGACTTTTGGTTAACGTTTGACAGCTTTGACAAAACTGTCACACGATAGCCAATGAAAATGATGTGATTTTAAACTTGAACGAATCTGTCAAATGAAAGCAAAACATTCAAAATTCTAAGGAAATTGTTATACAAATTGTCATCAAAGAAGAAGAATTTAAAAAAACAAAATTGAATACTAGCGCCCGCCATCTGTTACTATCGGTTGATATTAATAAATAATGTGAAAATCTTAAACCTAATTCTCGACTTTTCGCTATCGTTTGACAGTTTTGACGAAGTCACTCGCATGATAGCCACTGAAATATGCAATTTTAAGCTTTGACGAATCTCTCAAACGATAGCGAAGTATTCACTATTCAGAGTTATACAATTTTTAAGTTATAACGAAATTGTTATTCAAGTTTTCATCAAAGAAAAATCTAGTTGAATTAAAAGAAAAATCAAATAAAATTATGGCGCCATGTAGGTATTACCCATCGATATTAACAATTTACGAATTAACGGATTTACCATCGCCATCTCTTGAATTTCACCCAAACTTAATTGAGAATTATTTGTGTAGTTAAAAAATGGAACAAAATTATTTCTTAAAACAAAATATTTTACACAACATGAGTTGCATGAGTTTCGCGATTTATTTGAAAAGAAAACTGCAGTGTTGTTTCGCTATAAAATTCAAATTTGAAAAAAAAAATAAATTAACAAAATTGAACAGTAGCGCCACCTGTTGACTTCTACCGAAAGCTTTTTAATTTTCCTTTGAAATAAAAGCCAGGTAATGAATGCTTTTTCACCATCGCCGATTTTAAGCGCATAACCGGTAATTACCGGTCAGAAATATTTGTAACTAAATATGTTTAAGCTACCCGAGGTGCTGTCGAATTGCACGGATGAATTACTCGGAGCTACTTGGAGCAGCTCTGGAATAACTCCGAGTAGTATCTGTGCATTTGGAAAGCATTTAGTTAAAAATATTTTTAACCGGTAATTACCGCTTAAAATCGGCTCACGTTAAACGCACGTTTAAAAAAATAATTATTAATCTATTATTGTCCACCGATATTAATAAATTTTTTGTGTGAATAAAAATCTGCAGCATTTTTGCACATTTAAAAAAATGCGAGGAAATTGGGCAGTAGCGCCATCTATTGACGTCCATCGAAAGTTTCCTTCTATTTTTAAGAATGCACATAAGGATTTTGACGTGTACCGAAAGCTGTTTTTTTAATTTTTATGAAAATATCAACTTCTTTTAAATAAAAACTCAGGTCAGACCATCTCAACATAACCTTTAAGAAAAAAAGAAAATTGAATTCGCGCCATCTATTATTGCCCATTGATCTTAATACGTTTTTCGTGTAAATAAAAATCTGCAGCTTTGTGTCACAATAAAATTGACATTAAAAAAATTGGACAGTAACGCCATCTATTGAGTCCATCAAAAGTTTCATAACCTCATTAAAAAACATGGCCTACTGCTATTATGGAGGCTCCGTACTGCGATTGGTTAGATTTCAAAATTGTTTTTTGAGATTTTGTACCGTGATCGTCATTTAACGCCATCTGTCGACGACTACATATAATGCCCTTCACATCTGTAGGTTAAAAAAATGCCAAAAAAACAAAAAACTCTCCTCGTCTCCCAATTTGTTTTTAATCGTTTCCCGTAGAATGAATATTTCAAGCGATTTTAAACATTGTGACGATTCCGGCGCCAGCCCGTCTCATACGTCACTGCCGACGCGCCTTAGACCAGAAACTTCGGGCATTTCAAGATCACGCCAGCGGTGGAATCAACCCTGGACATTCTGTCGCGTACTGCAATGTTCGCCCCGGCTTATAAAAGCACGCGACCGCGAATGAGGAATTCAATTCAGCGTTGGACAGTTCGGCATTAAAGTTCTATAATCTATAATCTATAATCTTTATTTTCATACGTGGCCATTACAAGAAAAATGGATGTACATGTCAAGCGAGAAAAAGACTAATATTAACTAATTCAAGTACTTAGAACTAAGATAGCTAATTCTAGTACATAGAACACCGGAAATAAAAGAAAAATCATGAAAAGAAATTTTCCCTTACACTATCTTCAAGAAATTCTGATATCGAGTAATAAGCCTTTCGGGCAAAGAAGTATTTTACCGTACTTTTAAATGAGAGTAAACTTTTGCTTCTCACCGCCTCAGGCAGTGCATTGAACAATTTGATGCCCATGTATTCGGGTGATTTTTCATATTTAGCTGTTCTATGATCATGTACCGAAAGGGCATTTTTTTTGCGAGTATCATATTCGTGAAAATATGAATTTGTGTAAAATTTACCCTCATTTTTTTTGACATACACCAAACAACTATACATATATATAGCCGGAAAGGTCATAATTTTGTATTCCTTAAAAGTACTCCTGCAAGATTCACATGAATGTAGATTAAAAATCAAACGAATAATCCTTTTTTGAGCAACGAATATCCTCTGATTATCACGAGCATTTCCCCAAAGTGTTATGTTGTATGCCAAGATACTATGAACCATTGCATAATAAACCGAAAGTAACCTGTCACCTGGTAATATATTTTTAAGTTGCCGTAGCGCGTTAGACTTTCGCTCGGCTGTTAAAATAAATTAGGTATAAGCTTGTAAATAATTTAGTGTTAGTGTTATATTTAGTATAACAAATAAATTAGTTTGCTTTTAAATAAATTAGTTTATTAACTATTTTGTGTTTTGTAAAGGGATGCTCAAAAAAGTTAAGTGAATCGATTCAATCGAATCGTTTGTGTATGATTCAGATGAATCGATTCCATTTGAACACGTAGAATCGATTCGATTCAATACATGTATTATCAATTTCTATTCTTGTCGCAGCATCATATTCTTTATTAAACTTAAAAATAAAAGTATTTATAAAAAACAATAGTTTTTGGAGGCATTGTTCAACACACACTCAAATACAAAATACGTATATACCTACTGTTCAAGTGTGCAACGCATATTTTTGCTCGTTAATGGTCAAAGAAATTTCTGTAACTTGAAATGTTCTGTTTTATGCCGCGGACTTTCCCTACCCACAATTTTATCATTTTGAATTATTGGCTGCCAGAAACATACAGAAGGCGCGTTTATAAAAAGTTGGTTGTATGTCCACGATGTCCATACTTTTCCGATTCGATTCTTGAATCGATTCACACTATAATAGGTCTGTTCCATTTGGCAGAATTTCAAGTTCTGAATCGTTCAAATCATGCACAGTATAAAATTTATGTCCAATTTTGTGTACTGCTCATGCTCAGTAGGATTTTGAACGGTTCAGAACTCGAAATCCTGACGAATGGAACGAACCTATTGAATCGAATTGATTCCTTCGATGCATCGCTTGCAAAGAATTGATTCAACTATAAATCGATTCGATTTTGAACATCCCTAGTTTTGTTTCGAAATAAAAATTAATAGAACCCTTAAAATCGTTACAATATGTTAGCGAATCGCTTGGAAATTAATTAAAAAAAAAATCAAAAAGATAGTTTGTGATTCAAACTCAAATTTAGTTTAAAAACTCTGCGAGTCGAAAAAGTTTCATTAAAAGTTTATATTTCATTAATAACTTTGTAAAAAATTTAAAAAGTCATGATTTAAAAAATCCAGAACAATCCAGAATTGTTCGATTCTGGTTCGAAAAAGAAATATTTATTTATTTATTATCAAAGGCAACATAAAAACATTATTTAATTTTATTTATCAGGATTCTTGGCGACCTTCGCTGGGCTGATTTAAAAGTTACACAAACAATAAATAGAAGCAACATAAATTTATTTTGTCGAAAATTTTCTTCTAAAATTAATATGTTGCCTGGAGTGCCACAGGGTTCACACTTAGGTCCAATCTTTTTCAATAATATTTATAAATGACATTAGACAAAGACGTAGAATTCTTACTACAATAATAAATTACTTAAAAGCAGAAAAACTGAGTTAGAATTAAATTAGATTATGTAAATCAGAACTTGAAATAATTATTTTCGGAATGACCAAATTTTATTTATAGAAAAAAAAATATAAACCCAATGAAATGTATGTATACAGTAAGCTACGAAGACGAAGAAGTTTCACATGATCGTGTGCTATTCCCGTTTAACAACAATTGTGATTTTTATTATTTCTACCTGCGTCACTGCCCGTGGAGATTAGCCAGATTCCGGCGCACACGGCAACGTTGCATTATTCGGCGAACCGAAAAGCTTCGATTTCGAAAAACAACACCACCACGGCCACGAAAATATACGCGCACGAGATTAATTTGTTTTCTCCGCCTTGGAGATTTGACAAAGTATTCGGCGCGCGATTTTTTTATTGCTCGATTATGACGGTGGTGATTCGACCCGTAGAAATTTTTCCCGTTTATTTTCGGACGCCTCATTGTTTACTCCTCGAGAAAAGAAAGAAGCGCACAACCGTTCGCATTTTATTCTATTTTTCGCGTAATTTATCGACTGTGACTTGTCTCATCATAAAATTCTTACGATAGTTTCATATTTCATCGCCTTGAGGCAGGTGATCTGAAACTTATTGGCCGCACACTGTATTTAAATGTTAGGGAGCGTTAAAATTGTGATGCCAGGATTCGCCGTAATATTTTATTTATTTTATGTGCGCTGTAATTTATGCGCGACTTTAAAAAATAAGTTTACACGACAATTACTTGCCAACTGTAAATTATTGTAAAATCTATTCTGTACCAGACTTACCGGTTCCGGTTGACTCTGTGCGTTTCCGCCGTTGCTGAGGTTTTCCTTTTGTTCTGCTTCATCACTGCCTGTAGCACTGCAACAAAAAAATTAATTAATTAACGCAAAAATTTAAATTAGTCATCAATAACTGGTATGTACTAGCTACCTGTGTTTAGGGCCCTACAGGCACGTTGACTTGTTTGTAGGTTTGTTCGTTAAATTTCAAAAAATGAAATGAATAAATAACTGTGATACTAAAAAATGCCAAGAATTTTTGACATTTTTGAGTACAGTTGTACTATGCCAGTTTAAATTTAAGCCCTTAGCAATGATTATTTCAACAATTGTTGTTAAGGGTTTAAGCTTTGGCTTAAAGTTAAACTGTCATTGTACAACTGGGCCTAAGTATTTTTTACACTGTCTTAATCGACTGTCAATTGAAAGCGCCAAACAAATTTTGTTAATAAATTAAGTTTTAATAAACAAGAAATGAAGTAAATAAATAACTGTGATACTCAAAAGTGCCGAAAATCATTGTACTTTGAACTATGAAACCATAAATTACTCTAAGGATGTGTATTGATTAATTAATCATATGTCAATTGAAGGCGCCAAATTCAAATTAAATCAATAAACATTCTTTTTCAATTTGCCCTTACATAATTACTTTTCCATAGGATTATACAAAGCGTCTCAATTTGGTTTATCTACGGATTTACGTGATTTGTGAATCATTTAAAACCACCGGCATTTAGCTACTATTAATATGTATGTACACATTCTAATTTTTTTTCAATTGTCCAAATTGTTTATTTTGATTAAATTTCATTTTATCATTATTTTGTGCCGCAGGTGATACGCAAGTATTGCGTTTGTATTACAGACGGAAAAATAAAAATGAAGATACCCTCGCTATTAGATGTTATAGTTACAAGGCGGTCTAATTTTGTTTGTCCGCGGATTTGCGTCATTTATCGATGATTTAAAACCTCCGGTATTCGAGGGCATAAATTTTAATTAATTTGTCACTTGTACGCGCGATTTTGGCCTGAAAATATTTTAAACGAACAGGTGTTGTTCATTTTTGTCCTGCTTTCGAAATACATAATCCGTTCCGTCTTTGGACGCGAGGAACGTTGAATTAACGCTCGAAAGCTTTGCCTAATTTGTACCGGATTATGCAAGCACACAATGACAATGAAACGTCAAATGCTATTCTTAAAACAAAACAAAAAAAAACACAATCGATCCCTCTGAAGAAAAAACAAAAGCGTTTCTTATTTAGGAAATATCTTCTTTTGTTCTTTTTTATTCGCGCGCATTTTAAAAATCATTTCACTTAGTTTTTCTAACTAATAATATCTCTACCTCGTGATCGTCATTGCAACCCCTGGCCTTACGTTGTTGTAACTCAGTTCTTTTGGTGCGTCGTGAATAAACTTACGAGATTGAGGAACTAAACACGTTTAAGTATCTAAAATGCGGAAGTTAGATTGAATGAATTATTTATTTATTGAAAAGAAAACTAGAAACTCCTTGTACCAGCCACTGCGGGATTTGATATAATGAGCGTAAAAACCCTTGCGTTTTAAATCAATACAGAGAAAACTAAATTACGGTTATCAGGAAGTGCAGTAGAATTCGCTTAACAGATTTCACTTTCGAATATCGTAGCGACCGAACTGACTTCAATCACACAGCTAGTGGCTTCGCGCACATGCAAATAGTTGTTGGAAAACTCTGTTCCTCAATTAAATTAACAATTACTTTAAGTTCAACTTAGCTTGGTCTTGGTACTAGTGTTTGCCACTTCAGATCGTACTCTAAGGCTTGTTCTGCTCAATCAAGCAACGCACAGTGTGACACAGTGGGTCTACAGTGTACTTAATTAATGGAAGCAATTAATTAATTAATCAGACGATCAGCCATCAGTTTACAAGATAATCAATAGCAATCGCCGCTAGTTTTTCAGGGACTCCCTTCGGAGGTGATGGAAAACCCTATCGCTAGCTAAACTCATTAATTGAGGTCGAATGGGTAGGATCTTTTCTCACTACGTCCAATCGCCTTAAGGGTGTGGTACAGTGTACGCCTTTTTTCAAATCACCCCTCGTCGTTCGTTTCGTCGGCTAAACCTATCTAATTAATTTCATTGGCGCGCTTATGGCACTTGCAGTCTCTCGGCAAATCGCTTCTAATTAACCTGCAAATCTCTCGGCAAAGACCACACTTCGGTCCACACACAGGGTGTGAGAGAAACTCTGTTAAGAAGATGGCTATGAATAGGTGATTCAAATTGTTCGGCCTTGTAATGTCACGAAATTCGTAACGAGCAATAAATTGGCCTTGATTTCTGGGGTTAGGTAGTGCTGGCACACTTGGTTTCGGCGGCAGATATAACTTGCCTTGGACCAGTGATTCAAACTGGCGACTTCCCTGTGCAAATCGAAATACAGCCGTAAGCATGTTTCCAACTTGGCAGAGAATATCTCCAAAGGTAGAACTATTTTCCAAGAGTACACTGTATTTGAATTCCCAAATAGATTTGAGGGAACAGTTAATTGGTTCTGGTTGATTAAATCACAGAACTGACCTAATAATTTATGCAACAAATGACCAACAAATTTTACTAAGGTGAATGCAACTTGTTGAGGTTTAACCCCGACTCAAATGCAAATAAAAATAGTTTGACTAAAAATTATCCAAACGCAATAAGAATACTGAACTTTACAGATTCGTTAGCCACTGATTAATGCAAATTAAAATAATTCTTAACCAATTTATACCACCAAGTATGTCACGAAGAATACAAATAAATGCAAATTACCTATCCGCGTACCCGCGATGAACATAATACACTTCACGCACTCTTGTTTACATACACTCGCGGCGCGAATCCGAACGTATTTGTGGTTTTGTTTGTTTAATTGCCCTTTCTCTTAACACACTGTATTTTTAACCGTACCGAAATAAATGATTTAGCTAGAAAATGAGAAAACGAGAGAATGACTGCAAACACTAAAGGAAACCCGCTAAGTCGAAATTAAAGGGAATTCAACCGTTCGCTCCAGAGATCGAATTCTATCTGTCTGTTTTCGTAGCTCCTATCTTCCCAAGTAAAAATTAACCACCCCCTCGGACTTCGCAAGATAAATTTTGAAACAATTTCGGCCAATAATAATCGCTGCCCTAGCCCCAAAACAAGCCTACTCAACCTTAATTAGCTAGCCAGATCAGGCTCGGCGGTGGTTTGTCGCAATTTTCAGATTTCCTGGCCCTCTATCTATCACTCGGACCTACAAGTGTCCACTGACATTTTTAATGCATCCGGTCCTTGCTTGAAACTTAAGCGAACAAAACGGGCTACTTCAATTTGCAACGTAATTTGATCCCTTTTCTATAACTGACATGTTCCAAAATTTAGTGTGACTAATTCGTACAAAATCTGAACTAACACAAAGCTATGTAGATGTCAAGCTGACTTGTTTTATGACTGCAGATAACCCGGAGGGCTAACGTTACAAATTTTTAAGGACTTGCTCTGGGTGGTTTCCATTCTTTAAAAAGGACAGCGCGGCGTCCTCCGGACGTACCTCTCGGATGCAACAAAATCGAATTAAAATTCTTGTAATGACTGCTGTTAGAGGGTTACATAAATTTCAATGGGGTCAAGAGGAACCAGACAAAATATCAACAATCTTTTTTTTAAAAAGCAAAGCAATCAAGAAATTCAGAAGGACTTCATTTACATTTAAAATCTTGTAAGTTTTGAGAATTTACTGCGCAAGTTCAGGCTTGACTCACTTCGTTATTACTAAAGCACGGATTTAGGTGTATATTTAGGTTATGAGTCATTTTTTTTAAATCGAGCATACGCACCTAAATCCGTGCTCTAGTTATTACAATCAGTGCAACTGAAAGAATATTTCAAAATTTTTCCAAAATGGTAGAAAATGTGAAGAATTTTAGAAGAAGAGATCTGGAGCCGGACTATGCCCGGAAATAGGCGACAGGGGGCGGATCATTTTACATTGGCCCACCCTTAATCAAAAGAGCCAATAGGAGCTATGTTTCTTCTTCAACTCTCTCAGGCGTTACGGTTCCAGTTCAGGGAGCCGTAACCGTTATGGTTCGCCAGACCGTAACGTAACGCATCATTGACTTCTTGGGGGGTATAAAAGCACCCCTTTTTCCCTTCCGAAATCAGTCTAGTGACATCAAGCTGAAGCAAGATGATCTTCGAGGTGTTTCCGAGAGCAGTCTACGAGAGGAGCTTCGACATCGCCGACCTTCCAGTGGAATTGGGCGTCCTGATCCTAAGGTAAGTCTCATCTTGTTTTCTCTTTTTATTTTTGTTTTTAACTGTGGATTTTGTTGTGTTTTGCAGGCGTTTGGAACCTGAGGCGCTGTACAACGCCGCGAAGGTGAGCCGAAAGTGGTTGGGCATTTGCCTGGGCGACCAAGTACTTCGTCGACGACTGAGGGCCGAGATCCAAGAAAGGAAGAAGCGTAACGTGGAGATTTTGACCAGGCCAAATCAAGGTGTGGAGGTGTCAAGGATGGGGCCTTCAAGTGTATATGGGCGTAACATAGTGAAGAGCGTGAAAGTGAAGACTGGGTTGAAGTACGAGCCGTATCGACGGTGTGTTGTGGAGGATGCCTTAAAGCCCAAGAGGATTGCAGGGAGAAAACCGATGAAGGGAGAACGCGAAGGCAAGAGGGTGCAGTGTAGAATTTAAGGTGCAATGAGGAACTGTTTGACTTGCCTGATGTAAAATCGGTTAGTGTTTGATTTAAGTTATGTTTGTAAGTTTTACTTATGCTTATAAAGTGAGCGAATTTATTATAAAATATAATAATCCATAAATTATATTTATAGCAACCCACTTTTACATTCATTAATAAAACATTTTTTTAACAATTGTGTATATTGTCTTTTAAATGGTTTCCCCCAACGCCGTCGTTCATTTAATTTCAATTTTCCTTTTCCTTGCGACCCATTGTTTAATTATAAGTGTTGGAGCGTTTTTTTTTTGTACATTTGGGTCAAAATAGTACTAACGTTAAACAGATCATACCTCGTTCTGATAAACACTCGTTCGCTGGTTAGTCCCTTCTAGTTTTTTCTCTCTCTCTCTCTCTTCATCTCGCTTATCGCGCATACGATGCATCATGAGAAACGGATACACATGCAACAAACAATGCGATTTACGTTGATGTCCGAAAATACATCAAATACTATTCACCCGGGGGCCTGCGCGCCCCCGCGGAAATCCAACGGTGCATCTAGTAGCAACCATTCCCTCACATTGATAATGGACACTACGGAAGTTATCCTTGGACGTTGACTTCTTATCTTCGCATGCATTAACCCCACATTCACCTGTAATTCGAAAACCCACCCTCCCGGTTGATATTAGCATACCTTGCCTCCTAAGCTTACGTTCTTAGGATCAATTGATGTCACTGACCGCGTAAGTGTCAGTACACTCCGTTTCCGATCCAGTGAGCATCATGTCATGTTAGACCTTTCTGGAGCACAATGCTTCCACCAGGTCAGGAATACAACCAACTGAATTCCCATTCACAATGAATATGGAATACCAGCTGATTGTCTTGCCGACATCGTGCACTTCATCAGCGGTGCTGACCACTGCGACAAGTCACACACGATATCGTATACTGGTGCACGGTACCACCCCCTGCAATGCCCCGGATCATCGCCATCAGGACGATATTCGCTATATCAGAATAACCCCACCTCATTGCATGATCCTCATCCCGCATTGCCAATAAAAAAACAGGGTGTACCGCGATACTACTTCTGCCAGAACATTGCCTCCTCAGGGCAATATTCTGCAGCTCTCCTCTAGGTCACACATCCCGTCAACTCAACGCGTAACACCAGGCCAATTCGTTACGCCCTTTTACCGACCGTTCTCACTCTGCATTCACCGAAGACTGTCATTCCTCTCCTCTTAATATTTTACGTTCCCTCGGCTAGGTTTATCGTCAAAACATAAACAAACATCCCCCGATATACAGATATTTACTAAGCATTTTAAATTACAAGCTAACTCATTCGTTAAAAATAATTTTGGCTACGACTTAAGCAATTCTTTCTTTTTTCTTCTTATTAAATAGTCGATTAGTTATTTAGATAATTTTTTTGGGGGACTGCGATGGTATTATTTACAAATTTCGTTTTATTGTGAAAAGGCGGATAATTTAGAAGTGTTTATTTTTATACTTGGCGTCCAGCTGATGTATTTTTGTCCGGCGAGAACTTAATAAATTGCGCGCGTAACAAAAAGAAGGGAACCGTTCTAAATTAAAAAATAAAATAAAATAAATTAAGCGAAAGTAGCTTCACCTGCCGCCCGTGATGAATTTTATTTTATTTTTTAAATTTTGGACGAGCGAGTAACGCTGCGTTAATAAACAATAAAGATATTTGACGTGTGACGTTTGGGGCAAATTAGGAAATGAGAAAATCTGGTTCAGTTAAAACAGAATAAAAAATAAATTACTAAGTTACTCCTATTTCCTAAATTTTATGGCCATTATTCACTAGGATGGTTTGTCCCACTCGACTACGGCTCTACGCAACGGTTCATCCTCGTGAATAATGGCCGTCATAATCGTTCGGAAAATTAAGAACACACGTCAAAATTTGATTGATTTAGACCAACATTTTGAAAACGGATTTGAAAGAGGAAATCCTCTTTAGAAATCCGTTCTCAAATTTGCAAATTTATTCGCCCCCACGTAACCCACATACGTTCGCGGTGAGTAAGCGTAAATTTGTCTCCGTCAAAACATTAATAGTTCGGAGATTAAGCGCTCCTGGGCGTGTACCAAACATTCAGGGGAACAGGTGGACACCCAAAAATATTACGCCCGCCGCTAAATTTAAAGAGACCATCTTGCCCGTCGCGGTTTCCTCCTAATTTTAGAACCGAAGACGTTTCCCTCGCACCTCTTTAATTATTTGTGCTTGCGAATCGCCCGAGGGTTCTTCAGAATTTTTGGCCGCCGGCCCGACACCTTCTTGCATAATATCCGTGTGCGAATTGTACTTTTTTTTTCGTTTTGAAAAATCGCTTCCACATGTTTTTTCGGTCTTTAAAATTAGGTTGTACTCTGATATGTTTTGCGTTCAACATGTGTTGGGATGACGCAGATGTTCCGTTTCTGTAATCTAAGTCATCCCGAACAGGTATCACACTTGCAAATGCGTAAGTCAAATTTAATGCCGATGGTTGAATCGATTCCTGTTGATTTGGTTCATTCTTCAGTCTTCTCCCAAAAAGCTTACTGTTATTACAACATCAATAATTGATTGGCAGGTAGGGTTGCCAACTCTAAAAATCTAATTTACAATTCATGTGGGACACAGTCGAAAAAAGGGGATTCAAAGAAAACTGACTCTTTCCTTGGTGTGACTTTTAGCTCTATATCAAACTGCAAAATATTTAAGTATTAAAGAATGATCAATATCAATTTTTTACGAATTGATTGACGGATAATCGGGACGCTTCCAATAGTGTCCTAAAACGGGACATCGGGCTAGCAACCCTATTGGCTTATGATCTCTTTGTGCTTCGGAGACAGTGTTGGCAATTCCTGGGAATTTTCTCGATTCGTGGTTACTTTTATGTCTTAAAATTGCAAAAAGGGACATTTTTTGAGAGAAAGGAAAATTTTGAAGACAAAAATACATAAAAATAGCAATTTGAAGGAGAAAACAAGCATAAAATGGAATTTTTGTCCCAATGTGTCTGGACACGATTTTATTTCGATAAGTCTGTCTGGTCATCGATTCCCTTTCAGATAAACTTATAATATGTACAGTCATGGACATTTAAAAGGGAACGTTCGGAAATTTGCTTAGTACCATTGCATAATAGAAATAAGGTCAAATTTGGCACAATCTTAATGCTTTTCCTTCTTTTTTAACCGTCCATACACGACTATACAACACTTTCAAAATAATTGTGAATCGCAAGGGGTTAAAGGACATACATGCAACAAATTGCATGGATTGATTTACTACAACCAACAATAAATCAATGGAGAAAAACCTTGTTCCCATTTGCCGGGGGGGGAAATTTATTGGCAAAATAAAATACTGCAGGCCCATTTCTATTCTGCGAACTCCTCGTGTTTAAACTTGGACAATAACAGGGGCGCAATAAATCATCAATAAATCGCCCGCGCGTCCCAAATATTTTCCATTTGTTTCCTGAAATACTAGACCGGGCCGTAATTTCTAATGTTTATTGTGTTTTGAATTGGAAACAAGCCGCACGTTTCGTTCCAAGATTTTCGGCGGTGTTTATTGTCGCACATTAAAGAAAGATGATTGCCGCTGAAAATAAGAGTCTCAGACTTCACCGCTCAAAATATAAATAAAATTATGTACATTCGAACGTGAGTATTTAAAAGATATTTAGTAAACTGTGAACATAATAAATTATAAATTTTACTTGAACACCACAATAACAAAATCTAAATCATGTAAATAAAGCACGTGATAAAATACATTCCAGACAATGAATACATTCAAGTGAATACATAATAACGTTTATTGCATTATGTAATGTACAGTCAGAATTAAAAGTAATGTCACCCCAATGAAATGTAAAAGCGGGGTCTTATCAATTCTGATCACCAAAATAAGTAGGCGGTCAAGCAAACGTCAAGTGATCAATTCTGAGTGTACATGACTATACCAGTAATCGAGATGCTTAGGGTTTTGTGCATTTGTCTAGTGTCACTCACCATGGGATGTTCTTGAGGCAGTTCAAACTGCTCATGTTTGCTGCGAAATTGCCAAGCCGCACACAAGCCACATTTCAAAAGTGTGGAATGTTCTACCGGCGAAATGATTTTAGATGAGCAAAGGCGAGATTAAAATAATCACAATAAATAAGATTAGATACGTGTGTGTGTGTGTGTGTAACTGATACCTACATACACCCTGGGTTTTAGGCACGCTCGAAAATCACATTTATCTGCAGCCATTCAAGGCTAGCATTACCATATCTCATTTTATTTATTTATCTGACGAGTGAAACGGTGTTGCAGTGATTTGTTTTGTTAATGAAACTGCTTGACGTAATCTGTCAAAAACAATGCTACACTAAACACCCCCTATCTACAGACAATTTATTTATGGGGCAGCCAATATATTTATGAAAAATATATCACGAAATTATTAACTATAATTGATCGAACCGTTTGGAAAATTAATTTTGAAGTCGACGTTTCGCTTCAGGATAAATAACAAATAAATATGATCCTGAGTAACAAAAGGACAGCATTAGATGTGATGTGATTAACAAAATCGAATCGATGATTTAAGTACGTGTCCACCCCCTGCTGTTAATGGAAAATAAAATAAAATCTAAAGCCAAACAAAACTGATGACTTTGTGATTGTTAAATTATTAAATGTCAAAGAAGTTGTGAATGAGAAGCTGTCAACCTAAGATTTAAATACGTACATAATTGTAAATCGAACTCTGATTGCATAATATTGAATAACAAACTGTAATTTGGAGCTTAGAATATACATTCATTAGAAAACACACCAGAGGGCGCAATTAGTAAGTTGCTTCACTTAAAATTCACCGATTTAAATGTCGTCTCTTGAAATTACTTCGTCATTACGAAATCGGTTCAATTTAAATTTGGCGCTTAGAAAACGTTTATCCGAAAAAAATAATAGATGGCGCTGCTAAAATTTAAAAACTACCGTCACTAGATAATTACAGTAGCGCAACCCATATGCTTAATGTGTAAGACGAAGAAACACGTTTTTGCACTAATATGGCCGACTTTCTTAGTGATTTTCTTTGCGTCAAGTTTAATCAAATTTAACGTCTGTCACACAAAACTTTAAAAATGATTTAAAATGTCCGGGTGTGTCGTTTTGACTTGTAAAAACAGTAAGTAAGTAAACTTAAAACATACGGAAAAAAGAAATTCTTTAATTCAAAACAAACACCACAACAAGTTTTCAAAAATTTCTTCATTTACCTCCATGCAATATCCTAAACGATTATAAAAATTGTTAATTGCATTGGTGACTTGTCCAAGGGTAATTCTTCCTGATACATTTTCACTTTCACATTTTCAACTTTCTTCGCCTGACAGATGTTCCAAATTAAAATGGACAAATTTTATTTGATATGACATTCGAAACCCTAACGACGACGATCATGCAACGACATTTTTAAAAATTGAAATTAGTTTCCATAGTAATATGAACAGCAATGTTTCATGTTAAAGTAAAAGCACGGTACAATGATAAATGTTATAGAAACGGGGCATTAGCATTTAAATTTCCCGCCAATATTTTGCACTAAAATGGCGGCTGTTTGCGCTACTGTAATTATCTAGTGACGGTATTAAAAACTGCGTAACTTAAACGGTGCTCGAAATACAAAAAATTAAGAGATGCAAAAAATACGACAAACGGAATACAATTACGCTGAAGAAAAAAGTGTAAAAAAGCAAAAAAATAATCGTTCTACGTCTATGCACCTAAAAATATCGTTCCAATTTGTTTTCTGTAGAAGTGTTCTAAAGTGGTAAGACTTGCTTCATTTTGTATTCTAATTTTGACTGTCTCAACTTTTGTGGGTATATGACGAAGTGGTATGCTCGAGGATTCTGTCAAAATTTGTGCCAGATGATCGGAAATGTGTGGATTTTCCGTATAGGCAAGCAGGCTCGATGTGTTTACGTTCGTGAAGATATTACCTAATTACCTATACACTTTGATGTGCTTTTGTTACTCTAAAAGGATCTTTCATTGTTATATGTAAACCGTAACTTTTTAATAAATTTATTAAATCTTTTACTTCTGAGGTTTACTCTAAGTAATCGAAGTTAAAATCTACCGCAATAAATAATTTTGTTTGTTCTGGTTTTGTAATATATTCCAAAGCTTCTGTTAGTCTACTTGTAAATGTGTTTATTTGCTCGTTAATTATATTTGGTACTCGGTACACAGCGACAACTATTGTCCGTAAGGCAGCGATTTTTATTCCAACCATTTCTGTAGAGAGTCTTTTCTAATTTCTGTAATTTCCTCGCATTTTAGATTATTTTTTTTACTAAAACTGCAACTTCTCTGTGCAAAAATATTTTTCTGCAAAAAGTGGCACCTATTGTATAATTATCTATTGTTATTTTGTTAATGATATCATTAGATAACCAATGTCGTCCCTTGAAATTACTTCGTTATTACGGAATCGGTCCAATTTAAATTTGGCGCTTGGAAAACATTTATCGGAAGAAATAATAGATGGCGGTGTCAAAATTATATTCGTACAAATTGTTTGGAAATTACTTTTTAAATAATTTTAACGTATTTTTCAACCAGTTACAGTTCGAAAATCGCTTAAATTAAACTTCGTCCATTTAATATTCAGTTCTTTTCCTGTGATATTTCGTCAATACAGACCGAATTTTTAAACTTGACGCTTACAGGGTGGCTGTAATAACACTCAACAAAATAAACTACTAAGAGAATCCAAGAAAATCGTTTAATTACTTACTGCAGAACACTAAGTTCACTAAAATAAAACAACAAACACAAAATAATTAATCGTACGTAAGTCGATCGGACTACTTTAATTAATTCATACGCATCTTGATCTCCCAGCGTATACTAATTTGCATAAAATCGATTTTATTGTACCGGACCAAACGATACCTACATACTGCGGTGTTTATGAGCAGCACGTAATTCTTTGAAATTTCATAAGAAATAATTTCGGAAACGATAAAATAAATTAAGAATAATGTATTAAATGTGTTTCAGGGAATTTGCTTGCGAAATTATTTAATTTAAACTTGCTTTTCGAATATTTTAATTTTATGTAAATATTTTTAGAAATAGGCAATTTAAAATTAACTGTTCGTTATAAATAAATTATGTATTTAGAATTTTTTAAACGTAAATACGTAAGAATTAAGCTTAGAATTGTAAATATTAGAATAATTTATTTAAGGCATGACAAACCGGTGTGATAGAAGGAAATTGTAGGTAGTAGTAAGGAGTTCGGAAAATAAACAAGTAAGGGCGCTGTGTTAACTACCGCATTAAAAGTTACCGGTCACTCTTTAAAACCGCGACGCGCAGAAAACGAGGCAGTCGAGCAACCGGTACGGGAACTTTAAGTAAGTAAGCTATAAGCTAAATGAATTAAATTTCTTTTAAAACTCCGAACGTCCGAACTAATAAATTTGTTTGTGAAAGTTTTGAAACTGATATAATAAACTGTCGTTTTACGTTTTGTTTTACGAAATATTTTTTTAATTATTCATTCATACACACATACTGACAGATAATTTTGAATGTGAAGGCTCGCGAGTGCCATCTACGTCCAAAATTTATCACACAATAGGCCTGTTCGATAGCTCTGCACTTTCTACACTTTTAACACCTTTACTCTATTGTTCTCATTCCTATTTATGTTCTATTATATACATCGCCCTCTCTCAGTTGCGGTTGGTGCAAAAAGTATAGAAAAGTGCAAAGCAATCGAACAGACTTTATAAATACACTCTAGAAGCAGGAATTGGTCTACGAGATACACTGCAAAACCCTTCATCGACGCAGGAACCTACGCGAGTAAAACAACGAAGTAAGAAAGCAAATAAAAATAAAATTGCAAAGTACCCTGAGAGAACAGAGCATTAAATTAACGCAGCACGCAGCATAAAATTGGCTCATCACCAAATAGGGGCTATAACACTGCAATATGCACGTAACTATCGATTTTATTCTTCTGGACCAGACGATATCTACATAGGTCACGTGATTAACTGGAAGTGGGTCAGGGTCACCTGAAGCTACAAAGAATTTGGATTGGTTGATACTTTAATAAAGGAGTAAACTCTGCAAAAATTGACACCAATGTATAACTTATCTTCATCAAGCAAAGAATACCCACTATCCAGTGTTGTCAAATTATAATTCATATTATTAGTAAATAACTTAATTGCATCTCTAACCCCTAACAACTTGAGTCCCTTCCGCAACTGAAGATACCCCCGCTGGTCCGGAAGAAAAAAACCGATATTTTTAATGCAAATTAGTATTCGTTATATGCTGTTAAATTATAATTTATATTATTCTATAAGTTATAATTTGACAACAATGGATATGTTTGCTACTTACTTAATTGCATTTCTAAAAGGTCGAGGAGCCCCTAAAAATCCAACCTTATTTGGGCCCTTCCGCAACCGAATATACTCCAAGCTGGCCCGGAAGAAAAAACTCGACATTTTTACGTAAATTAATATTAGTCAGATCAACGAGATTATTATAAAATGCCATACATTATAATTTGACACCAATGGTTATGTTTACTCCTTAGTGAATAAACTCTAAAAGGTTGAGGAGCAGCAACCGTATGTACCCCAGCCGGTCCGGAAGAATAATATCGATATTTTTATGCGAATTAGTATCAGTTTGTCCTCCGTTTTTAATTTCTTTCTTGTTTTCTTTACGGTGTCCTATTTTTAGAGGGCTCTTTAGATTTGGTTTGGGGTCTTGTATTTTTTATGTTGTGCAAACTTAAGGGTTCATTTATCAACACACATGCATCACGTAATAAGGTGATCAGTGGGTCAAGGTCAAGGACGCGAGTAATCATTGTAAAACTTAGTTGCAGTTTTACTGTCTTATTTACAAAACGTCGGGTTGTATTTCTCAGGCAGTGTCGTAACATGATTGTAGGGAAATCTTTTAATTTTTTTTTAAATGGCTAATTCATTCTAATCTATTAATTAGAATATTTTGAACATTTCCCCCGTAATTTGTGATATCGATTCTCTTACTCGTTTTATTTTGTCGAATATGATTTCAGTCACCCTGTATAAGTAGGATAAACTTTCAGTCACCCTAAATAAGGAAGATACATACACAAATAAATTTTTACATAAATATGTAAATAAATAAATTGAAAATAAAGAGATTTAAGTTGCTTTTTTTTTCAATGTTTGGCGTTTATTAAAAACCTAATTTTGAAACGTTTTAATTCATTTGAGTTTTATTCAATTATTTTTTTTATTTTCTATTAAGACATGATAAAAAATAATGTAATGCAAACCTGTTCTGTGTGTCTTCTGAGCCTGTCGAATTCAGCGAAGAACAATCCTGAGATCTCTGCGCCCATTTGGTCCTTACTTCGTGTTGCACGCGCTGCTTCAACGCCAAAACCCTCCGCCTTTCATTTTCTATCACTTGAGACCCTGGAACAATCATAAGTTGATAAATCCCCATGAAATATCATTATTGAATACAGGGTGATGCAGAGTTTGTATTTCTCTCACATAACTTTAATTTATTATTAAGAAAAGGCTTCATATCTGTTCCTTGCTTAGAATATTAGAAAGAAATCTTGAGACACGAGATGAATTAACTTGAAACAACACCAACCTTGTTGTACTAAGTGTAATTGTCGATTCCTTTCAATTTCTTTCAGAGATTCGATCGTCTTCTTGCCCAAGGACCCACGTCCATCATCGATGTTCATAGGGGCACTCGATGTGACCTTGCTTATCCTATCGATGTCATCTTGACTTGGGTATCTCTTCTCTAGAAAAAAAAAAAGACAATTATACAGTAAACGATACGATGTTAAAAAACTATTTACCCATTCCATCATCCAAAATTGATTTTTCCTGCAGCATCTTCTCATTAAACGACTGCGACATGTTAAGGATGTCCTCCCCCATTAATTTGGGCGAGCTGTTTTCAAACACCGACATACTCATGTTAAACGAGCTGCTTACGTTGTGCTTCTCACTGTCACTATCGCTGGAAACTTCCGGCTCGGATTCCTGGTTGGAATAATTTAGCAGCTCATTGTCGAGGACTTTCAGTTTCCCCCTGATCTCTTCGATTTTCTTGGAGTACTCAATCCGCTGCTGCTCGATTTTCCTGTATTCATCGGCGTTGTTCTTAAGCGTCACTGATTGTTGTTGGTCCAACTCCGAGATCTGCGTCTGCAAGTCTTCGATTCTTTGCGAGAGGTCCAAAATTTCTCGTTGGAGTTCCTCGCGGCTGGCCAACCAATCGGCCTCCTCTTCCAAGTGGTGGAACTCCAGGTCCTCGAAGGCCTTGCGTTCGTTGTCTAGGGTTTCTTGCGCTGAGAGGTACTCCTCGAAGGCCTCGCTGTGCTCGGGGCTGTTCTTGGGGACCTCCGATAGCTTGCGTTCTATCCTCGACATGTTCTCCTGGGCGATCTGCAGCTTCTCTTTGCAGCGCCGCTGGTCCTCGTCCTGCCTGGCTTGGCAGTCCTTCATTTTCTCGTCTATCTTGAACGCCCTCTTCGACAGCTTCTCCTTGCGCGTTTGGTATTTCTCCACTTCCGTCTGTTTGCACTTGAATTCGCCCGAAATTAAGGCGCGTTCCATTTCGAGCTGTTAAAAAATACAGAAAGTTGCATTTATTTTCTTAGTTTAGGGGAAAAACTTAAAATGCACAGCACAAAAGAGACGAAGAAATAATAATTAAACAACATACCTCCCTATGCAGCTCTTCTCCCTGTATCTCCGTCTCTGCCATCTGCCGTTTTATTTTCGCAATGGCGCTCAGGTATTCCTTCTTTTCCGCCCTCAATTTATCAATCCTCGACTTATCCGCTTCGTGCTTGCTTCTCCTCGTCGTTATCTTCAAGTCGTGCTTATCCTCAACACCGTTCGGAGCCTTGACGTAATTATTCACGACGAAGTTGTCGTAGCTTTCCGAATTCCTCGCGAACCCGTCGTCCATCTCCAGGGGTAAAATGAACTTGGTCGGGGTGGGTTTCCTCGACGAGTCCGAATCCTTGTTGTACAGTTCCTGTTTCTTGTTCATGAGGAGATGCTGCTCAGCACTGACGATTGCGAATTTGCTTTCGATCATTTCCGTCGCGTCTCTCGTTGAACTGAAACCAAATTTTCAACTTCAACTCAAAAATAAATAAATAAAATACAGCTGGATCTTGCAACTGGATTGAGTAAAAGTGTTGCCCCCAGCAAAAGTCCCACCTGTCTTTATTTCCAACAAACGTTTTAATCCTCGTCCTTGGCGACTGTTGAAAATGAGGGGCGCTGATATTTTCGTAGGGGCTTCCGCACATGGTCGGCCTCAAATCCGACGAGGCAACCGTCAAGCCCTCTTGGACTTTGAGCTCCACGTTTTCATAATTTAAATGATTCAGAGTCACATTTTCATAAGCAGCGTTATTCTGCTTTGCTACATATTCAGTTTCGAAATGAAAAACGTGATTGTCCTTGGGGTAGTGCGGTGATGGAGACGGGGTGGTCATCAAACTGGGCGAGATGCACTGTCGCTTATCCCTCGGGAGTGAACCGTTAGTTTTAATTCTAAAAAAAAAGAAAATTAACGCTGAGATTAAGTTGGGGCCTTTGAACTACGAACCTGTTCGGGGTGATCGGTTTGTTGCTCTTCTCGCACTGCACTTGTTTCTCGTACTCGGCGCACATGTTCAGGATTTCCTCGAGCCGTGCCTGCTCCGCCTTCTCCAGTTCCTGCTCCTTGATCCTGTCGATTTGCGCCTGAAACACGGCGCGATTAATTACGTTTTTCTTTGCTGCGAAGTGTCGAAGATAGGTCACACGTGACGGTAAATATTAGCACGCAGAGATAAGTCTTATCTCAAGCGCGGCGAAACGTCGGGTTTGTTTGGAAACATGATTCAGTTGACTCGATTGGTTTGTTACTGAGTAATAATTTTATTACGTGTAGTGTTGTTCTAAAAATAGTTTCATTGTGAATCAAATTAAATCGCTGTTTTGCTTATCAGTGTGTTGTGGTTTTGCTAGCAACATGGATTGCTTTGCTATGTTTATAATGTGTTAAAAGTTGTGGTGGCACAGGCACAAATTGATATAAAAAATGGTTTTCTCATAACATAAACAAATTGAACGTTATTATTTACGTAATTCAAGGACTAAAATAGCATGACTTCGACATTTTTAAATAGCTCTATAAATGGACAAAAAGGAGGCAAAATTATAAAGCAGAAGAGTAAATGCTATGTTATATGCACGGAAGTATGGTTGGTTGCCTACGTACGTATCACAAGTACTACAGTTCCACCAATTTTGATTATACAGCTGGTCACGTACCGCTGATCTATTTTCATTAAAATAGCTGTAGATAATTTGATTAAAAAAAAATAATTTGTAGATCACTTTGATGGGGCCTTATTTGTATAAAGTGGACAACTTCACATAAAAAAATGAGAATGTGTTATAAGTTACATTTTATACAATTTAATAAAAATGAGGAATCAATCAATTGTGTTGACTATGAACGTACTGGGTACTGACTTATTAAATACTCCCTCCAACAGTGGTGCCAATAGTTTCTCACAAAAACTCTGAACAGGGATGTCATTAGGTCTGTTCCGACAACAGTTTCTGACTGGTTCGAAATCGACAAAAACGTGCACCCTTCAAAGTTCTACACTTAATGAAGCTGTTAAATCTTATCACTACTTCGATGGATAACTGATTCTGATTGGTCAGAAACTGCTGTTGGAACGAACCTAATAATGTCGCATAAAAGATCGTATTTCTTTTCCTTGCTTTGAAAATGTTGAATTTCAAAGGTTCAAAGGTCAAGGTCAAGTCAACTAGAGGCAAAACATAGGGAAAAATCTTAATTAAATTAGAATTTCGAGAGGCGAGCGTCAAAAAGGGCGAAGGTTAAGGTTAAACCAAGCCAAGTCGAAAAAAATAAGGAAATGTCTTTAAAAAATTGAAATTCAAGAAACGAGGTTCAGTAAGCTTAAAGGTCAAGGTCAAACCAACCCAAGAAAAAATAAAGAAGTATCTTTTTAAAAAATATCAAGAGGCGAGGTTCAGGAAGGTCAATCCAAAAATTGGAAAAAATCTTTAAAAAGATTGAAATTTCAAGGATGAAGGTTCGAAGAGGTCAAGGTCAACCCAACGAAAAGCAAAACAGTTGGGAAAAATTGTTTAGAAACATTAAAATTCATCTTCTATCATTTTGAAATGCGCAGCTTCCTGTCTTATCGGTCTTATCTGAATATTTGACAGCTGACGAGTTGACTGTTTACAGTTGTCAGCAGTATCTTAACAGTTAAAGGTTAAAGGTCAAGCCGACCTAAGGCAAAAATAGGAAAAAATATTAATAAAATGAAAATTTCAAGAGACGAGTGTCAAGGTCAAACGTACTCAAGTGAAAAAATTGGGGAAAAAACTTAACAAAATAATTTAAATTTCAAGAAACGAGGGTCAAAAGGTCAAACTAATCCAAGTCAAAGAATAGAGAAACACGTATCTAAAAAATCGAAATTTCTAGAGGCGAGGTTCAGGAAGATCAAGGTCAACCCAACCCAAAGCAAAAAATTAGGAAAGTCTAAAAAAATGGATATTTCGAGACACGAGGGTCAAAAAGGTCTATCCAACCCAAGCAAAAATAGGAACAAATCTTCAATAAAAATAAAAATTCAAGAACGATGGTTCGGAAAGGTCAAGGGTCAAGGTCAACCCAACCCAAGGAAAAAGAATTTAGAAAAATTCCTAAAAAATTAAAATTCATCTTCTAGTATTTTGAAATGTGCAATTTCTTGTCCTATTTGACAGCTGATGAGCTGACTGTTGACAGATGTGAGCAGTGCTTTAACAGTTAAAGGTTAAAAGTCAAGGTCAAGTCAGCCTAAGGTAAAAAGATAAGGAAATATTTTAATGAAATGAAAATTTCGAGACAAGGGTGAAAAAGGTCAAACCAACCCAAGTCAAGAAATAGAGAAATATGTATCTTTAAAAAAATGAATTTCCAGAGGCAACGTTCAGGAAGGCCAAGGTCAACCCAACCCAAAACGAAAAATTTGAGAAAGAAAAAAGTTGACATTTTGAGAGACAAGGGCCAAGAAGGTGCAAGGTTTATCCAAACCAACCCAAGCAAAAAATCTTTAATAAAAATAAAATTTCAAGAACGATGGTTCGGAAAGGTCAAGGTCAACCCAACACTTACCTATATGAATAGTATTTGACAACAGACTGTTGACAGTTGTCAGCAGCGTCTTAATAGTTAGAGGTTAAAGGCCAAGGTCAAGCCAGCCCAAGGCAAAAAAAGAAGGAAGAATCTTAACAAATTGAAGTTTCAAGACGACGGTCAAAAGGTCAAAGGTCAAGGTTAAACCAACCCAAGTTAAAAGATCGAGAAACATGTATCGTTAAAAAATTAAAATTTCAAGAGGTGAGCTTCAGAAAGGTCAAAGGTCAACCCAACCCAAGCAAAAAGCTCTTCAAAAATTTAAAATTTGAAGAACGAAGCAGTGTCTTAACGTGCCTTTTTAAACATTTCTCCTCGTAGTTGGTTGTGATGTGTTAGTTGTGATTCATGA
Source organism: Dorcus hopei (assembly GCA_033060865.1). Classification (NCBI taxonomy): domain Eukaryota; kingdom Metazoa; phylum Arthropoda; class Insecta; order Coleoptera; family Lucanidae; genus Dorcus; species Dorcus hopei. The sequence goes on along the minus strand of CM065425.1, from coordinate 69,421,039 downwards.
CTTGTGAACCAGCCTCGCTTGAGAGTTAATAAATTGACGTGCACCATAATCTCACTTTTCTCGTTGAAGAAAATGTCATAAAGTTCACTTTTATTGAGAAACTTTATTCAAAATTCAAAGTAAAACCATAATAGGTGATGGACGTGTCCACTATTTTCATTAAGACAAGCTTGGATTCTACGTAAAACACATATTTCATACGTCAGGTCGATTGAGGCTGGTTCACCTAATAATTCACGGCCAATAATTCTTTGTGTCACCGGTTTTATTCAAGGCTTTACCGTGGCTTTACCATTAAAATCAGTGCTACCAACGATTTCATTCATTTGGGCTCTCACATTATTGAATTATGAAAGCCTACTGATATTTTTGCAGGACTTTCTTGTTTGTGTCTTATAAAAATAAGGCTTTCTGTAAAGTGCGTTAAAAAAAAAAACCGTACGATTATTATAAACATAACCTAACTTTTTATATTCATTTAATTATGATTTTCTAAAAATGGATAATAAAACGCAATCATTTATTTTATTACAAATATCTCGAAGATGTAAATAAAACCTTTGACAGTTGACGCTTTTGATAGCCCGCGGTTATTCAAGGTTGCAACACACGTACTAAGTTACGACGTGCCGTCACAAAATAAAAGCAAGTTCAGAGTCTTCTCGATGACGGATTTTTTTGAACGCACGTTATAAATTTATTCAATTTTGATCTTTGCAATCATTCATTCGCTCAACTGAACCAGGTTCAAAGTAAACAAATTCGCATAGGATCTTAATGACATATGGCAATTAAAGCATTCATAAATAAAATTTGATACGATTTTGTTCACTTTGAACCTGGTTCAGTTGAGCGTCAGTTTAAACCTCCTTTGTACAACTGGCCCATTGAGTTTTAAGTTTGATTTCTAAAGTGTTTAATACAAATTTAGGGTGACTTTTAACTAGCGTTGGCAACACTGGTTTTGAGCAGTGGAAATTGCGCTGTATTTATATACAATACTTTTATTGTAATAAATAATTTAGTTCTGTTGGTCTTAAGGCAGTTGTTGTCAATAAAAAAACGTTGGCTTAAAAGTATTAAGTATCAGAAAGCAAAACCATCTCTTCCGTTATTATAGGACAGCGATGGAGTGATGCTTTATACAGGGTTTAACCTAAAATCACCTATATATCGAAAGTGAAGCATTTATGGCTACATGTTTATAGGAACTCTTTTACTTAAAATCAGCCCAGGAATCACTTCTTCATTTTTTTTTCAATCATTGAGTTACACCCTGTATAACGACACAATAAAATTTTAAAAATTCTTACTTGATTTCTTCGCAACTCCGCCTCATTCTTCCTCTGTGCAACATCCTCCAGACTACCGGAAACACCGACAGGTCCTGACTTAGTAACGTCGCACTCGTTTTCCCCGAAACTCTGATTTAACTGCGCACTTTTATTAGACACGGGGCTCGACGTGATGCTCCTGCTATACGGGGGTGGGTTCCGATTGAAATTCGGAGAGGGCGTCGTGGTCCTGCTGACGTTGACCGTCTTGCTGATGTGCTGCTGAATCTGAATTTTATTGTTGACGTTGTTCAGGTCGTTGCTGTGCTGCTGATCGCCGAACTTCTGGTTCTTAGGCACGCACCCGTTTTCGTAGATTATGACCCTGTTGTTGATGGTCTTGGTCTCGTTGAGGGTGACGTTGACGTAATTGGGCGATTTCCTCCCGAAGATCTGGCGATCGGGGGTCTTGATCTTTTGCTTCTCGGCTTGGTTTAACTCCGAGTAATTCAAGGCCGATTGCGGCAGGTTTTTCGCGAAGGTGTTCAAGTCGGGGGGCGCCTTTCCCAGGACGTCTTTAGCCGGGGTGTTGACGGTGACTAGGTTGGCGGAGAAGACCTTGGGCGAGATGGATTTTTTAAAATTCTGTGCGGCCAAGTACTCGAATTTGGAGACCTTCATCATGATGCTGGAGGGCGGCGGTTCCTCGTCGGAAAACGATTCCCTAGGGCTTTTCCTGGGGACGACCGGGGGCTTCTTGATGAATTTCGGGGGGTTCAAGTTATTGTCTAGTTCGAAGCTGATGGGTGCCATTGAGATTCTCGAATTCGGAAGGACCGCCTTCATTAATTTCGCTTCGGCGGGGTGGTTGAATCTCATGTAGTTGGAGCGTCCAATTGTTAACATTACACCTAACGAAAAAAAAGAGACGTAAGTAAATGCGACAGCTGCGACGCTCAAAAAAATTTAAGTAAGAACAACTTAATGAGTGAGCCTAAATTAAGCAAGTCAATTAAAAAGTTGAAACAGTGAGTGGTGCAAACTCTTAAAATAATTGGACGCCAGTCCACTTGAAAAATTACTTTTAATTATCTCTCTAATTCGTCTTTTAGTGATGACAGCCGAGTAAAAATAGGCCATCAGACGAATACGAAGTCTCACTCTGCTTTTTTTTGTTTATAAAATATAGACGTACAGTAGCGGACAATAAAATCCGAGCACATCATTTGTACAATGTAAACCCCACTTTAATATTTCTGACGTTTACTACATACTCCTATACAAAATGTCACTAGTAATTGTGACGTTTAATACAAATTTTGACAGAAATACAACCTCAGTAAAAGCCTGATTTACCATATCAAATTCTTGCCCGGATTTTGTTGTCCGCTACTGTACAAGTCGTGACGAATTAATAAATTGTTTTGTTACGAATGAGTGCCACCTGCAAATCCGAAACGTTGCAGATGTAGTTCTGGATTGGATGTGTGTAATTTAAAATAAATTAAAGCAAGTTATACCTGGGGGCAGCAGCACGAAGATGCAATTTAGTAAATTACTGGTTGGAAGGTACGTGTAACAAATGGATTCTATAGCAGGCGATTCGCCTCAAAGAATGTAGGTACATACACAGGGGTAGCAAAAATAATTCGTTGTATGCATTTAAAATCGTGGAAAAATATTCAAAAAATCAGATAAAATGAACGAATTTCGTACACAAAAAGAACAGTTAAAATTTAAAAAATATTCACAATCAGAAATTATTTTGTAATGCAAGATTTTTTTTTATTAATGTGTATACATAGAAACAAATATCGAAATGGTCAAACTGTTTTCACTTTACTTATTGAATATATTAAATATTAAAAACCAAATTGTTTTCTTCAAATAAAAAAATCGAGTGCAATGTTCGGATTCTGTTCCTGAAAACTGTAAACCATCAGGAGCACCGAGAAAGATCGGCGCTGAACAAATATTTGTATTTGAATTATTGCGAGAGATAAAAGCCAGAAGGCCCGTGCGTGCCCCGGATTGTTCGGCCCCCGCCTTTGTTTCATTAACAAACGTTCACCCCTCGAGAGATAAACGTTCGCCGCTTCATAAATCACGGTGTTTTATCGCACGCATGAGAAGAGAACGGTTAAACTAAGTAAGTACAAGTAACGACGGAACCGTTAAATAAACGTTAACGCGAAAGAAGCTGCGACGATACGAATAATTACGTTACGTTTAAAGCTATATGCAAAATAAATAAAATAATCGAAATGCAACATTATTTATGTGGACTTAACAAACGTACAGGGCGTAGTTCGAGAAAATGGGAATCTTTTTTCTTGACAGTAATACACACAACAAAACGGTACGTCTTTTTTTTATCAGACCTCGTATACAAACATCCAAATACATTGTCTTTCGAAATCTATTTAAATTATCGAGGATCGCAAAGCGAAATGCAAAATGACGTAGTCTCCTCTCTTCTGAGATACACAAATTCATGAACACGCTGTATTAGTTAACCGCAGCTTTAATGTCGTTGCCCTCACGTTATTTAACGTGTTATGATATCGGATGTCACCGGCGAATGGACGTGGTGGTAATTTGAACTGTAGGCATGTAAGTGTATCCTCTCGAAGCTTTTTTTTTTTTTAATTTCCTTCCATAATCGACGTGCCTTAACGTTTCTAGACGCAGTGGTTCTGGAATTTTTTGAACTACCCACGTAGATACAACGCGAAAAATTAAAAAAAAGAAAGTTTTACCGACTTGTTCGCGGACTTGTTTGCGAACTTTTTGCAGACCTTCCAATACGAGAGACTTAAAGATCAATTTAAAAAATAAAACTTTTACGATTGAATTTCTACTTAACTTGTTTGTGGACTTGCTTGTAGACTTGCTCGAGAGCTTGTTCGTTAACACGAGAAACTCAAAGATCATTGAAAATAGCTTTTATGAGTGAATTTCTAATACTCAACTTGTTTGTCAATCATCTTGGGGATTTGCTCGTAGATTTGTTTGCGAACTTTTCAAAATATTATAAGTTGTTAATATTTTTCAAAATTTATTCATAATGACTGATATACATTATACAGGACCTTTTCTTTATACCTAGAGTAAGAACCACTGAGTTGGTCCCATTGAGGAATGTACACATTAGAAAATTATATTATACAATATACAATCTGTCAATCGATTTTGTAACATAGGGTAGAGTGGGGTAATTGCGAACACTTAAGGGAGAACTGAAATAAAACAAAACCAGATTAAGTTACGAATGCTATTTATTACTGAAAGTTTACGTAAACTAATCAATCTTAAGTTCCCATAATGAACGTAGATAAATTTTCAAAATAAAATCCAATTCTAACAAAAAAACAAACGTAAGTGATCCGGGATTACCCCACAGCGCGTGGGGTAATTACGGACATAGTCTAATTAGTACAGAAATCACAGAGAAATCTTGTTACGTTCAAACCTCGCGCCAAAACATCGTGGCGATACAGCATCATTCAACTGCGTTTTAACACAGTTGGCGACCCTGTTACCCCTCATCTGCATCGCTATAGGGGAAACCTGCGTGAGGTGATCGCTGAACATTCATTGGCTATGGGGCACCACGTGACAACTTTTACGCGTGATGCACGGACTCCTATTCTCGATCGTTCTTTCTACGTTCGGCTGTCGAGCAGGTGCAACGTGTCTTGTGTGTTTTCGGAATTCTTGCTCCCTGTGTGAGAAGAATTCACCCAAACGACGTTGTCGGAATTTGTGGTTGCATCTCCGAACGAGTTGGGGCACCTTTCAGCTCCATACTAGGCCTGGAACCTTAGAAAATTCCAGGTAACATAAAAACGTGCAATGGCGTGTGTTCAACATGGCCGCTAACAAAAATCGTTTCTTCTGTAGGCTTTTAGTACCCGCTTTTAATACCGACTCTTGCACAAGTTTTTGTGCGGCTTTCGATTTTCGCTCGACGGATTTTGTGAGGGAGATCAATTTCGAACCATCGCTTTGAGTCATCTCATCCTTGCCGGCGTTTCCGATCGAAACCGCATTGAACCGGCCCATCCTGTGTTTGATGTCTCTTTGACTGACAGAAACAAATCCGTGAGTTTTATTTCATGTTATTGCGATATTTATTGTCGGTTCAAAATCAAATACCGTTGCGAAAATACCGCATATTAATTATTAAATTTGGAGAGCGAATCTTCGGCCAAGTGCAGACATTGCATTAATAGTTTATTTTGTTAAATCGAAGTTGGGATCGCAAATAAATTGTATTACTGATAACTTCGAGTTTAATTTCTGCGTTCACGCACACCAGTGAGTAAAGTCTCGCCTCTGATTATTAATGATTCATTTTCTGCACGATCTGGTCGATTGGAGACGTCGGCTGATCGAATTGCGTTTAGTTGAAGAACAATTGTCTTCTGGCGCCCTTGATAAGTTTACCACCTTTCTGATTGACCCGCCCCTTTCTTCACTGTTGCTAGTTGGGGCTCAGCTGATCGTTAGCATCGGCAGAAGCTTGTCATCCGAACCGTGGTAAGTAAGAGGCAAGTAAATTAAATTTAAAATTTGGTGACAATCCCCTTGATGTGCTGGCACCACTCGTGCAGTCTTCGTGGGCCCATATATTACATTTGACGTTAGACGTTAATTCACTTAAAAGATACCGGATTTCTATGTTATAGCTAAAATTGTACTCTAAAATTAGATGAAATTGTTGAAAAAAAAAATCAAGTTGATATACCTTGTACAGCGAGCGCGGCCTCACTTCACCACTCACTGTTCGGCACTATGTTCGGGCTCGACTCGCGATTGCGTCATTGGAAATATCTAAAATCCTTTTCTAACACAGCTAAACTGGCGTGTCCGCCATTACCCGCCGTCTGTGATTACCCCACTCTCCCCTAGGTTTGATAATGAGCAAGATAAAAGAGGGACATATTGTATTGAAAAACAAAAAAAACCGCAATAGGACTGTGGCCCGATTTTTTCACCTCCAGTTAACTTTATCTGGCAAATAATTCCCGTAGTAACGATTGTCATCACAATTGTTACTATGGGAATAAACCATCAGATAAAGTTAACTGGAGGTGAAAAAATCGGACCTATATCGCATAAATTTGTTTACCCATTTATATTTAGTTACATGATTATGATTGGAAGTGCCCAAACGTGTACATTTTAGGCATCTAAAGCCTGTAACGTAGTTAATTTTCGAACATATTCCAATAATTTTGAAACAAATTCGAAAAGGGTAAACAATGAATTCATCAAACAAGTTTTACAAGCAAGTGAACACGTGCGTCAAGATCAATTTTATTTTTTTAATTAACGTCGAGTAATCAGAATGGTCGGGTTTCTGAAACGTTTCATAAAGTTAACTACTAGGTTAAAATAAAAATTCCTACAGTTCTAATATGTGTAGCCAGAGCAACGTTTACTTTTATCAGACCGTTAACTTTATGTAACGTTCCAGAAACCGGGCATGAATCAGATGCCTTAATTTGATCGGTGGGGTCGAGTTGTTTCCCAAAGTTAGCAGGTAATTTTTTCAATGTACGAGTTGTCTCCCGACATAGGTCGAATTATCTCCCGCATGTTTGAGGTTGATTTTACGGCCTATTGCATCTAATTACAATAATCCCAATTTAATAGTACAAAGGAAGGTGTAAGAAATAATACGAATGTTACATATATTTTGTTATTTTTCTGCAGTCTGGTTTAAATGCACAAAGATCCAATGCGAAGCAATTGCCAACATTTTGTAGGTGCAAGAAAGGTAGACCAAAAATGTAAGTTGTTACATTTAAATTTGGCGCTAAAATGTAGCGGCGATTTACTGTCTAGTAATTTCGTTTTCGCACCGTGGCAACCCTGATGCCCCTTCTTTACATCGCTAAACCTGCGTACTGAGATCGTGAGCTCTGATAGGTCATGAAGGCTCCATGTGACTTTCAGGCCGTCTGCCATTGGTAATTCCTACGCGTCGAAGCGGCCTGCTTCATTTTGCAGCCTGGTCGCTCTCTCTTGTTGATCGAGCATTGTGCCGTAAGAATGTGTCCTTTCGCGTGTGATAAAATTAACGGATTCCTTGCTCATTTGGAGAAGAAATCAATCGCAGCTTTGCTGGAAAATCATTCGACACTGCCGAACAACGATTGGAGGTAGTTTTAATCTCCGTACCAAGCCTGAGGCTCCAGTTCTCTCAGGTAAAATATAACGACGCATCTCAATCGACAATGGCCGCTAACGCATATCATTTCTTCTATGTAGGCTTTTTCTACTTGGCTTTTCCGTTTGGGCGCAAGTTACAGCGCAGGCTTAGGTAATCCCCGCAAGCTTATACGCGAGGGATTTCCCCATTTATCGAGTACTGGTGTCCCGACAAATTCTTGTTGTACGTCTGCCGTTCCCAAGTAGTGTGGGTACGCCATTTTGAAGCATCGACTCGGACAGGACCACTAGATTGCGTAGTGACAGTCAACTTCACAACAAAGACGGTACATGTCATATCGGTCGCGAGGTAACCCCTTTGACTTTTATTGCGCATGCATTTTTAAGAGCGAATTAAGGCCTCTTCATGCGGATTTAATTTGATTAAACGTTGCACTAGAGAATAAGCACCTTTTCGTAACAGTGTAAAGTGTTTCTTTTTTATTTTATTTGTGTAATAAATTGTGTTAACTTTAATTACGATTTTAATTTCTACTTTCATACACACAGTGGGTAATAGTCTCGTCTCTATTTAGTGTGTTTCTTATTTCTGCACGAACTGGTCGATTGGAGACGTCGACCAGTCGAATTACGATTAGTTGTTTTTAAATTGTCTTCTGGCGCCCCTTTATAAGTTTACCACCGTAGATAACCTGCCCCCATTTCCACTGTAGCTAGCAGGGGCACAGCTGATCTAAGTATCGGCAGACTTGTCACCTGGAACCGTGCTAAGTAGAGACAAGTAGATTTAATTTAAACTTGGGTGACAAAGTTAGAAACTTCGTCTTTTCTGTTTCTTCTTCCTTTTTTTTAATTATATTCGGTCGATAGACCTAATTCTTGAATCTTTCGATACCAACATTGTGTGAGATGAAAGCGACATCCTTTAATAGTAGCTTCTGGAAATGGTTCTGCTATACTTTTATGAATACTTGCTTCAAAATCAGCAGTGATAATATTTGGATGTAAAGTGCAATTCAATTTTTGACACTCTTCTTTAACAAAGTTAAACGTTTTAGTATAGGAAGAAACTAACTTATTTGGCAATAAATAAAATACAAGTCAAAATACTGTCCATGTATAGTAAACTCATAGTTTTTAATAATAAACATTTCTCCTTTATTAGTTTTAATATTTTCTAATTCAACAGTTCTTGAAATTCTTCTCGAGTTTTTGGTAACTTTAATAATTGTTTAGACCTTGCGTGATGCAATTTTTTTCTTGCTCGATTGATGTCCATTGTAAAAGTTTCTGGGTCTGATTTTTGCAATTCTTTTCGAATAAGTTTAATTCGTCGCCCACATACGTCATCTACGGCTGCACGTTTTGCAGTATTGCTAAACGTTTGCCTATTCAAAAGTTCCTCTGAGATTTTATCATGATTATGTTCCGGCACAAAAGACGAAGCGAAATGCGATCGAAAATCGATCGTCTTTTGTTTCAAAAGTAAGGTTATAATTCACTATTACTTGTGTCACATGCGCAGACATACGTTTTCGACATCATACGAGTATTTTCCCATGGCATGCTAGAGAAGTTTTTTTATTTGAAAGCCTTTTATTCAAAAGATTTAAAATTTAAACATTCTACTTAGTATTGGCAACACTGGCCTTGACATAAAGGACCGTTAAAATTACAAAAGAAATTGAGAATCGAGAGTCGCTGATTTTCGGCAAAAAAAAAACATAAACAAAAGACAATCGATTGCTTAACAAATGCAAGAAACAAAGTACGACCGACGATTTGGATGCAAGGAAAACATTTGGTTTTTATTTTTGTTTCAAAAAATAAATAATACCGCAACGATTTTCCTTTTGTTTCTCTACAAGAAAACACATAACGTATTTTGACTTCTAATGAAAAAAAAAAATAAAATTCTTCGATAAAAGCAAAGAAAACGATCGAGAATCGATCGTCTTTTGTTTCGCATCCATTCTCTTTCTGTTTCTCTACAAGAAAACGCAAAACGTATTTTGTCTTCTAATGAAAAAACAAAGCAAAAAAAATTCTTCGTTAAAAGCAAAGAACGAAAACGAAAACGATCGATTTTATTTATTTCTTAGGCCCGGTTTTACAATCGTGGAATACGGACGAATTAATTGTTCGCCGAACATCCTTTAACGTTCCTCCATATCTACGTCACACCTACGTCACGTTATTCTAAGAATAATGCTTGTCCGACGATTGTAAAATCGGGCCTTAGAGAAATAATAGGTTTGTTCCAGCAGCATTTTCTGTCTAGTTTGGAACCGTTAAAGCAGTAAGGACCGATAATAATGGCGCTGTTAAATGTACAATTTTGACGACTGCATGCTTTTGACGTTTCGAACTAGTACGAACTGTTTGTTACGTTTGAATTTGCCGCTAAGAAAACGTGGCAACAAAGCGACGTCTAAGCCTCGTTTCGATACGTTTGGCAACCTTGTACTCCTTCCCCGTTACCACGAAACTCATTCGATATAAGACACCACGTGACTATATCATGGTTCACCATTGGTTACCGTTTGCGACTTTCGCGCGTTATTCAGCGTCCACCATCTTAGATTCGCGTTCCCGTTTCATTCCACGTTCGGCCATCGTAAGGCGCTGTCGTCTATTACTGTAATCTCGGGGTTCCTGCTCTTTATGTGAGGAGAATTCATCTACGGCACTGCCGGGATTCCTGACTACACCACCGAACGAGTTTGGGGTATTTTAAGCCCCATACCAAGCCTGGAATACTTCAAAATCCAGCGTTTTGTCTGAACGCCCTGTTGGACGCTAACGACCCATTTCTCCTTCTATACAAGCTTTTAGTGCGACTTTCAACTGTCAGTTCACGGACAATTCGAAGTACTATTTCGATTTATCGTAACGAGCCAACTCGTCTCACCCTGTGAAGAAATCAATCCGGCATTTCTACGACGTATCTTGTGAATCCGCTTTGAACCGGATCACCGACGTTATACTCTGTTTACTGAAGAGATACAGTAATAAACACTCCCACAGTAGCCCGGGCGTCAACCGGTGGAGTTGAAGGTACAACTTGAAATTGTGTGTTACTTTGTAAAACCACCTTCTGCGCAATAAGATACTGCGCATAAAACTCTCCTACTTTATTTTATTCCTATATTTCTTCAGTAAACAGAGTATAGAAACAACCCACAGGTGGCGTCGTGAGTGCCAACTTCACTCCGTGACTCGACTGACAGATGAACGTAGCGGCGAGGCCGTGAGATTGACGTTCAACCTTATTTATTTATCTCTCTTTCGTGAACAATAATTGCAAGCGTACCGGAGAGCGAATTTTCGGCTGAATGCGGTTGATGTACATAATTTAAAAGAGTAGTTTTCGTTGCCATTAAGTAAATAAATTGACAATCGAAATTTGTCCGCATTTTACTTATGTTTGAATTTTGTTTATTGTAAACAGGCACCTGTATCACCTGGTGTGTGTGATAACCTGCATTCGCTCGAATTTTTGAGTTTCAATAAAGCTTAAATTTGTTAACTTTTGCTATTGCGTTTGTGTTTACTCCTTAACGTACCAGTGAGTTAAATAAGCCTCTGTTTTCTGTCGATTTATGGCCGATTTCTTCACCTTGTTTAACCTAAGGTTAATTTATCTAACAGTTGGAATGTGACGTAAAGTTGGCCGTACACATACTATATGTCACATTCTAACTGACACATAAATTTAACCTCAAGATAAGGCGATGAAGAAATCGGGCATTAGTCGATTCGGAGACGTCGACAAGATCGTTCAGTTTGTTTATTCAAGTCTGACCTGGCGCCCTTCTGTTATTTTACCACCTTAATTAACTCACCCCATGTTCACTGATTGCTAGTCGAGGGGAACAGCTGATACGTTAGTCAGCAGAGCTTGTCATCTGTCAAGGTAGGTACGAGGCAAGTCATTTAAAATTAAATTTGGTGACAATTTATTATCAATTATGTATATATTATCTTGACCTCAGTCGCGATGTCAAAAACCGCAAACAAATGATTTTTTCACAGCCGCCATCTTGGAATTTGATAATTTTCATCTTGGATTTTTATAGTTTTAAATAAAATTTTGTTTCTGTGATTACAATGGCGCCACAGTCAACGTTTTATGTTTTCACAGCCGCCATCTTGGATTTATTATCAATTATGTCATTGCCTCAGTCACGATGTCAAAAATCGAAACAAGTGACAGTCAACTTTTTATTTTTTCACAGCTGCTATCTTGGATTTTTATAGTTTTCGATAGAACTTTTATGATTATGATTACGACGGTGCATCAATCTTTTTTTTGCAATGGATTTTTTTTAAATTTCCAAATCAGTTTAGAGTGTTCTTGTTTCAGTTGTTTAATTGTCGTCTTTTGTTCAGAAAGCGGAAGCAATTCACTTTTTCACGACCAATCAATTATATCACTGTCTCAGTCAAACAAATGGCAGTCAACTTTTTGGTTTCTCACAGCCGCCATCTTGGATTTATTAACAATTATGTCATTGCCTCTGTCGCGATGTCAAAAACTGCAAACAAATGACCATCAACTTTTATTATTTCACAGCCGCCATCTTGGATTTTGATAGTTTCGATTGAACTTTGTGTATGATCAGGACGCGACGGTGCATCACACTTTGTAATTTGCGATTAGGTTTCTGTCGAAACTTCTATTTTTCTTTGCCATGCCGCACACTTCCGTTTTTTTTTTTTAATTTCCAATTCAGTTTAGAGTGTTTTTATTTACAGTTGTTTAATTGTATTGTTTTGTTCAGAAAACAGACGCGATTCTCTTTTTCACGACAATTCAATTGTCACTGTCTCATTGTCAGTCACGATGTCAAAAACTCCAAAACAATGACAATCAACTTTTTATTTTCCTCACAGCCGCGCCGCCAACTTGGATCTTCATAGTTTTAGATAGAACTTTGTTTTTCTAATTACGTTTTTTTTTTGCAAAAACGACACATTTGTTTTATTTTATTTTTCAATTTACATTTCAGTTTGGAGTGTTACCGTTTATAGTTGTTCGTTTCAATCGTTTCTTTGTTGTTGTTTAAAAGATAGAAGTAGAAATGTATCTTACCTTGTGAAAGACGAGTAGGTCCCGTTACTGGAACCCCATCGATGGAAAGGTACTCGGACAGGGGGTAGATCGTGACGACCCCCTCGCTGTTCTCGATGTGGCAGTGCAGGGGTTGCACGCCCGTCCCTTGAACGGGGATGTCGGCCGCGGGACTGCTGCCCAAAGTCACCCTGCCTGCAAGAGATAGACGACCATCAAGCTCAAGCTCGCACACGTCGAAGACAACCGCGCTTTCCGGCAGCAATGACACCGACTGATTGCCGATTGGCGATTAAGCACAATTATTTCATTTGTGATGATGCGAAATTAATTGTGTAATTTCGCGATGATCGATTCAATTACCGAGTATGATGGAAACGTGTAGGTACGCCCGAGGGCATCAAAACGGAGCACGTTAACGACTCATCAATACGATACCTTATGATTATTGAGTTACTTAGCGTGTAATCTTTGATGGAAATTATGTAAGTACCTATTACGTTGCAACAGGTTTTTAAGATTAATGGTCCTGTCAAATTATGCTAAATCTGAAGGATTGCGTTTGATCAAATAAATCGTCAAACATCACATCAAACATCTCAGCACGTTTGTGGGGCCCCCATTTTTTTTTACTGCTGGGTTACAAGTTCGGGGTTTAATTGAGATTATTAAATCAATTACGTGTTGAAATAAACACACGGGCGTTTATTTATACGGTCCGGATAGGTGCTCGGTGTGCGCGCGAACGCGCGCCGAAGAAAAACAAAACGAAAAGGAGAAACGAAAGACGCGTGCATCCGCTCTCGCCTGTATTTCGGTTCTTAAAATAAACAAAAGAGGTTTTATGGTGTTGCGTTCTCGATGTTAACCGGAGGAGCGGATGAAAGTTGGCGCAAGAAAAAACCGGAAGCTCGTTTACATTCGCTGCCCTGCCCCCCTGTCATTAGTTTTGCTTGCAACTGACAATACGAGATGCATTTGAGTTGTTGTTGTCGTTGCAGGATAATTTAGCTCGATGCTTCTCGACCGTAGATCCGTGCAGAGTTCATTCTATTCTATCAGATTGTCGGATCAGTACTCCTACATAATTACGTATTCGCATCTATGAATTTGATTGTAAAAAATGGAGTATACTAATGGATGTTAATAAAAAAGTACGAAAATTCTTCACGTTTCCTATTTTAGAGCGTGAAAGAAGCCAAACAATTGAGTCGCCTGATTTTCCAGGAGCATCATCGCGAACATGGTCGTGCATGTGGAGTGACTATTCGAGCTTGACCACGAACACGTCCGTGCATGTGGAACGGGCTTAACTCTTTCTATTTGTGTTATGTAGCTATCACGACATCCTATACGAAAAATATTTACTCTTTAATACACGTGTATTATGATGCAATAATTTTTAATATTTTTAGGTATTGTTGTTCATTCTGGACGTAAAAAATCAAGTCTGCTCTAAATCCGGAGGTTGCATAAGCCCGTGAGGAACTCGCCCGAAATATTCGAAACATTCGAGCGCCTTTTTGTAAATATTTTGCTTCCAAACGGCGAATTACAGAAAATAAGCCGCCGTGTAAATAAATAAGCGGCCGGGATATAATAAAGTACGTGCGCAGACGAAACCTTGGGGGAATCGAAGAATTTTCGAAACTCGTTTGGCTTATTTGCATCGTCATTCTAATTACGCTAAAATAACTACAAGCGCGAGGAATTGCTGAATAATTTATTTTTATTATCGCCGTTTGCTGTTTTGATTTCGCAATTTTTACTTCAAGGCTCTCATCGACTTGTGAAAAGAAAAATGTGGCAAATGACATGGTTTAATTTCATTGCAGTTCTTTTTTTTTCTAAGTTTTGTTATGATTTGATTAAAACATAAAGAGACGAAGGTAAATGAAATTAAAAAGGCGAGCAGGTGTTTGCACATTGCGTTGTGTATACGTAAATGACTAGTAATTGCATCCTGTTTAAAGAACTGTCGTGTTTTTCATTGGCATTTACACAATTACAAGCAAAAAATTCAATAAACTAGGAAACTTTGACATTTCGATACAAGCAAAGTGCTAGTTCCTTAAAATATATTATCGATGGCCAAGAATCCTTTTGGAATTGTTGACAAAAGTTCACACATTTTGTGATAATCCTCAAAACCAAGTAGCTCACGAAAAAACTTTTAGAGCTTGTTAAGAGATGGCTCCGCGATTGTCTTATCTTATAAGTAAAGACTCCAAATAATAGGTCTGGTCCGTTCATCCGCCCAGTTGTGTTTAAGTAAACTATTGTCTCCGGCTCGCGCTGATGCGATGTAAATCTCAATCGGTCAACTGCCCAATTATCCAGTGCCATTTAATTACAAAATAAAATGTGACAAGGTTCGTAGTTCGATCGTCCATGCGCGGCATCGAAGCGCCTATGTATTCGATACTATTTGTTGGAGTCTTTACTTATAAGATCAGATTAAATAAGATTTACTTTTCAGTTGCTGTGAGCGTAAACGACAAAAAAAAGTATAACGAAAAATTATCGAAATTTAGAAAATTTTACTTTTGAAACGCACATGTTTTTATCAATTTTCGTGTAAGCTACCTTGAATAGATGTACAGTTGATTCCAAAAAGATCGAGTACACTTGATGTTCTCCGGTTTAATTCATTTGTGTCAGTGTCACTATTGCTGTCAATGTAACAGATTGTTACGTTTTAAATTGGCCGCCAAAACATCGTGGCGATACGGTATCATTCAACTGCGTTTTAGCATAGTTGGCTACACTGTTCCCCCCATTTACATCGCTATAGGGGAAACCTGCGTGATGCGAATGCTCAACATCCATAGGCTATGAAGGCACCATGTGACTACTTGATAAGCTCATCATTAGTTATCGTCGGTAATTTTCGCGCGTCTTAGCGACCTTCTCCATTTTCATTTTCTGCCCGATTTGGTCGATTGGAGACGTCGACTGGTCGATTACGTTTTTAGCTGAAGAATTGTCGTCTGGCGCCCTTAATAATTTTACCACCTTGATTAACCCGCCCCTTTCTTCACTGTTGCTTAGCTTGGGGAACAGCTGATACGTTACGTCAGGAGAAGCTTGTCATCTGTCAGTGGTAAGTAAGAGGCAAGTAGATTAAATTTAAAATTTGGTGACAAGATAAAATGTCTGAAAGCGACAAATTTCTAGTTAATAATAATAATAATAATAATAATAGTTTATTGTCATTATTTTCTCTCAGTTGAAAGAACGACAGAGTCATCAAGTAAATGTATAGTATACAAATTTTACATAATAGATATATCGTCAATACAACAAAAACACATTTAAAACATAAAAAGCGACAAGAATGAACAAGTAATAAAAGGTGGTGAGTCGCAGCCGCATTTATATGCCTCACCGCTGTTCTTTAGTTAGAAATTCATTAAAGCTGTAAAAACTGTTATGTATTAAATAATCCTTTAATTCTTTCTTATATAGTACATTATTATTTATATTTTTCAGGTAATGGGGCTGTGCATAATATGCTAGTATTGCTCGATAATAAGGGCCACGTTCGAAAAGTGTCGAATTATGCTGCGGGATAGCTAGATTGTTGCAATGTCGTGTTGTCATACTATGTGATATATCAGAATTTTTAGTGAATATAGATTTATTATTTCTTTGAAATAATAGAAGCCGATAAATATAAAGGCTTGGAACAGTTAGTATTTTAAGATTCCGAAAGTAATACTTACATGGCGTTTTAGCTGGTACATGCATTAAACATCTTATTATTCTTTTTTGACAGACAAATACCCTGTTTGCCGAAGGACTTGCAGACCAGAACAGAATACTGTACAAGATATGAGATTGCACATGGGAATAATAAATTGTTAATAGAGTCTCTATGTTAACAACATTTCTTAAATCATATATCATATAAAATGCTTTATTTAACTGGTTACAAAGATTGTTGATTTGGTCATCAAATTTAAAAATATTATCAATATTTACTATTCATTCTAAATTAGAGGAAGGTTGATCAATAAGGACTCCAGCCAAACATTATAATTTGGCTAAGAGAAAACCTTTGAAGAAAACAGTTTTTTAAAAATTTTTTAACGTTCTGAAATTCTAGTTTTAAATCGACCCCGTCACCCCAGTAGGCCTTGGATGTGTAAGGGCACGTCTTTTCTTAGAAGACTGAATGACGTTTATAGTTTGTATGTATCACATTGGAATTAGAATTCGACAACATGAAGCGACGTGTAAGAGCCGGTTTATCAATCACAAGTTAACTCTAATTTTCAGTTTGTTCCCATAGTAACCACTACGAAGACAATTGTTGTTATGGTAATTAACTGAAGGTTAACTTTAACTTAAAGTTAACTTGTGTTTGATAAACCAGGCCTTAATCTTTGCCGTCAGCAAAATGGGCACCATTTTCAACAACTTTTATGAATATGCTTTACCATTGGAATTTTTCGTTAATATTGAAACGGTGACGGATTTGGTTTTCAAAACAAAATCGGCTATGGCGTGTTAATTTTGAATAAAACAGATTTTTTTTTCGAAAAATTTCCGATCAAATTGTCGGAAAAAAATTTTGAAATTTTCTGCACAAAAACCTCGATAACTCGAGAACGGTTAGGAGTAGCGGCATAAACGACCCCATATTTGAAATCGCCGCGTCGAGATCTATAAGGTAGGATCAGTTCCGAAAGGATTCGAGAAAATGTTTTTTTTCGAGAAATTTCCGACCAAATCGTCGGAAAAAAATTTTGAAATTTTCTACACAAAAACCTCGATAACTCGAGAACGGTTAGGAGTAGCGGCACAAACGACCCCATATTTGAAATCGCCGCGTCGAGATCTATAAGGTAGGATCAGTTCCGAAAGGATTCGAGAAAATGTTTTTTTTCGAGAAATTTCCGACCAAATCGTCGGAAAAAAATTTTGAAATTTTCTACACAAAAACCTCGATAACTCGAGAACGGTTAGGACTAGCGGCATAAACGACCCCATATTTGAAATCGCCGCGTCGAGATCTATAAAGTAGGATCAGTTCCGAAAGGATTCGAGAAAATGAATTTTTTCGAGAAATTTCCGACCAAATCGTCGGAAAAAAATTTTGAAATTTTCTACACAAAAACCTCGATAACTCGAGAACGGTTAGGAGTAGCGGCATAAACGACCCCATATTTGAAATCGCCGCGTCGAGATCTATAAAGTAGGATCAGTTCCGAAAGGATTCGAGAAAATGGTTTTGGTCGAGAAATTTCCGACCAACTCGACGTAAAAAATTTTGAAATTTTCTACACAAAAACCTCGATAACTCGAGAACGGTTAGGAGTAGCGGCATAAACGACCCCATATTTGAAATCGCCGCGTCGAGATCTATAAGGTAGGATCAGTTCCGAAAGGATTCGAGAAAATGTTTTTTTCGAAAAATTTCCGACCAAATCGTCGGAAAAAATTTTGAAATTTTCTACACAAAAACCTCGATAACTCGAGAACGGTTAGGAGTAGCGGCATAAACGACCCCATATTTGAAATCGCCGCGTCGAGATCTATAAGGTAGGATCAGTTCCGAAAGGATTCGAGAAAAAGTTATTGAGCGAGCAATTAACTAACAAATCGTCTTAAAAAATTTTGAAATTTTCTACACAAAAACCTCGATAACTCGAGAACGGTTAGGAGTAGCGGCATAAACGACCCCATATTTGAAATCGCCGCGTCGAGATCTATAAGGTAGGATCAGTTCCGAAAGGATTCGAGAAAATGTTTTTTTTTCGAAAAATTTCCGACCAAATCGTCGGAAAAAAATTTTGAAATTTTCTACACAAAAACCTCGATAACTCGAGAACGGTTAGGAGTAGCGGCACAAACGACCCCATATTTGAAATCGCCGCGTCGAGATCTATAAGGTAGGATCAGTTCCGAAAGGATTCGAGAAAATGTTTTTTTTCGAGAAATTTCCGACCAAATCGTCGGAAAAAAATTTTGAAATTTTCTACACAAAAACCTCGATAACTCGAGAACGGTTAGGAGTAGCGGCATAAACGACCCCATATTTGAAATCGCCGCGTCGAGATCTATAAGGTAGGATCAGTTCCGAAAGGATTCGAGAAAATGTCTTTTTTCGAGAAATTTCCGACCAAATCGTCGGAAAAAAATTTTGAAATTTTCTACACAAAAACCTCGATAACTCGAGAACGGTTAGGAGTAGCGGCATAAACGACCCCATATTTGAAATCGCCGCGTCGAGATCTATAAGGTAGGATCAGTTCCGAAAGGATTCGAGAAAATGTTTTTTTTCGAGAAATTTCAGACCAAATCGTCGGAAAAAAATTTTGAAATTTTCTACACAAAAACCTCGATAACTCGAGAACGGTTAGGAGTAGCGGCATAAACGACCCCATATTTGAAATCGCCGCGTCGAGATCTATAAGGTAGGATCAGTTCCGAAAGGATTCGAGAAATTTTCTACACAAAAACCTCGATAACTCGAGAACGGTTAGGAGTAGCGGCATAAACGACCCCATATTTGAAATCGCCGCGTCGAGATCTATAAAGTAGGATCAGTTCCGAAAGGATTCGAGAAAATGTTTTTTTTCGAAAAATTTCCGACCAAATCGTCGGAAAAAAAATTTGAAATTTTCTACACAAAAACCTCGATAACTCGAGAACGGTTAGGACTAGCGGCATAAACGACCCCATATTTGAAATCGCCGCGTCGAGATCTATAAGGTAGGATCAGTTCCGAAAGGATTCGAGAAAATGTTTTTTTTCGAGAAATTTCCGACCAAATCGTCGGAAAAAAATTTTGAAATTTTCTACACAAAAACCTCGATAACTCGAGAACGGTTAGGAGTAGCGGCATAAACGACCCCATATTTGAAATCGCCGCGTCGAGATCTATAAAGTAGGATCAGTTCCGAAAGGATTCGAGAAAATGTTTTTTTTCGAGAAATTTCCGACCAAATCGTCGGAAAAAAATTTTGAAATTTTCTACACAAAAACCTCGATAACTCGAGAACGGTTAGGACTAGCGGCATAAACGACCCCATATTTGAAATCGCCGCGTCGAGATCTATAAGGTAGGATCAGTTCCGAGAGGATTCGAGAAAATGTTTTTTTTCGAAAAATTTCCGACCAAATCGTCGGAAAAAAATTTTGAAATTTTCTACACAAAAACCTCGATAACTCGAGAACGGTTAGGACTAGCGGCATAAACGACCCCATATTTGAAATCGCCGCGTCGAGATCTATAAGGTAGGATCAGTTCCGAAAGGATTCGAGAAATAGATTTTTGTTAGAAAAATTTCCGACCAAATCGTCGGATAAAAAATTTGAAATTTTCTACACAAAAACCTCGATAACTCGAGAACGGTTAGGAGTAGCGGCATAAACGACCCCATATTTGAAATCGCCGCGTCGAGATCTATAAAGTAGGATCAGTTCCGAAAGGATTCGAGAAAATGTTTTTTCGAAAAATTTCCGACCAAATCGTCGGAAAAAATTTTGAAATTTTCTACACAAAACCTCGATAACTCGAGAACGGTTAGGACTAGCGGCATAAACGACCCCATATTTGAAATCGCCGCGTCGAGATCTATAAGGTAGGATCAGTTCCGAAAGGATTCGAGAAAATGTTTTTTCGAAAAATTTCCGACCAAATCGTCGGAAAAAATTTTGAAATTTTCTACACAAAACCTCGATAACTCGAGAACGGTTAGGACTAGCGGCATAAACGACCCCATATTTGAAATCGCCGCGTCGAGATCTATAAGGTAGGATCAGTTCCGAAAGGATTCGAGAAAATGTATCTTATCGACAACTTTCCGTCCAATTCGTCGGATTAAATATTTGAAATTTTCTACACAAAAACCTCGATAACTCGAGAACGGTTAGGAGTAGCGGCATAAACGACCCCATATTTGAAATCGCCGCGTCGAGATCTATAAGGTAGGATCAGTTCCGAAAGGATTCGAGAAAATGTTTAGTTTCGTGAAATTTCAGACAAAATCGTCGGAAAAAAATTTTGAAATTTTCTACACAAAAACCTCGATAACTCGAGAACGGTTAGGAGTAGCGGCATAAACGACCCCATATTTGAAATCGCCGCGTCGAGATCTATAAGGTAGGATCAGTTCCGAAAGGATTCGAGAAAATGTATTTTATCTAGAAATTTCCGACCAACGCGTCGCATCACAACTTTGAAATTTTCTACACAAAAACCTCGATAACTCGAGAACGGTTAGGAGTAGCGGCATAAACGACCCCATATTTGAAATCGCCGCGTCGAGATCTATAAGGTAGGATCAGTTCCGAAAGGATTCGAGAAAATGTCTTTTTCGAGAAATTTCCGACCAAATCTTCTGTAAAAAATTTTGAAATTTTCTACACAAAAACCTCGATAACTCGAGAACGGTTAGGAGTAGCGGCATAAACGACCCCATATTTGAAATCGCCGCGTCGAGATCTATAAGGTAGGATCAGTTCCGAAAGGATTCGAGAAAATGTAATTTATCGAGAAATTTACGACCAAATCGTCGCAAAAATATTTTTAAATTTTATACAACAAAATTTCGATAACTCGAGAACGGCTGGTCGTAGCGGCATAAACGACCCCATATTTGAAATCGCCGCGTCGAGATCTATAAGGTAGGATCAGTTCCGAAAGGATTCGAGAAAATGTTTTTTTTTCGAAAAATTTCCGACCAAATCGTCGGAAAAAAAATTTGAAATTTTCTACACAAAAACTTCGATAACTCGAGAACGGTTAGGACTAGCGGCATAAACGACCCCATATTTGAAATCGCCGCGTCGAGATCTATAAGGTAGGATCAGTTCCGAAAGGATTCGAGAAAATGTTTTTTTTCGAAAAATTTCC
Organism: Dorcus hopei; assembly: GCA_033060865.1. Classification (NCBI taxonomy): domain Eukaryota; kingdom Metazoa; phylum Arthropoda; class Insecta; order Coleoptera; family Lucanidae; genus Dorcus; species Dorcus hopei. Next base: position 69,399,645 of record CM065425.1, on the reverse strand, counting down.
GACCAAATCGTCGGAAAAAAATTTTGAAATTTTCTACACAAAAACCTCGATAACTCGAGAACGGTTAGGAGTAGCGGCATAAACGACCCCATATTTGAAATCGCCGCGTCGAGATCTATAAGGTAGGATCAGTTCCGAAAGGATTCGAGAAAATGTTTTTTTTCGAGAAATTTCCGACCAAATCGTCGGAAAAAAATTTTGAAATTTTCTACACAAAAACCTCGATAACTCGAGAACGGTTAGGAGTAGCGGCATAAACGACCCCATATTTGAAATCGCCGCGTCGAGATCTATAAGGTAGGATCAGTTCCGAAAGGATTCGAGAAAATGTTTTTTTTCGAAAAATTTCCGACCAAATCGTCGGAAAAAAAATTTGAAATTTTCTACACAAAAACTTCGATAACTCGAGAACGGTTAGGACTAGCGGCATAAACGACCCCATATTTGAAATCGCCGCGTCGAGATCTATAAGGTAGGATCAGTTCCGAAAGGATTCGAGAAAATGTTTTTTTTCGAGAAATTTCCGACCAAATCGTCGGAAAAAAATTTGAAATTTTCTACACAAAAACCTCGATAACTCGAGAACGGTTAGGAGTAGCGGCATAAACGACCCCATATTTGAAATCGCCGCGTCGAGATCTATAAGGTAGGATCAGTTCCGAAAGGATTCGAGAAAATGTTTTTTTTCGAGAAATTTCCGACCAAATCGTCGGAAAAAAATTTTGAAATTTTCTACCCCAAAACCTCGATAACTCGAGAACGGTTAGGAGTAGCGGCATAAACGACCCCATATTTGAAATCGCCGCGTCGAGATCTATAAGGTAGGATCAGTTCCGAAAGGATTCGAGAAAATGTTTTTTCGAGAAATTTCCGACCAAATCGTCGGAAAAAATTTTGAAATTTTCTACACAAAAACCTCGATAACTCGAGAACGGTTAGGAGTAGCGGCATAAACGACCCCATATTTGAAATCGCCGCGTCGAGATCTATAAGGTAGGATCAGTTCCGAAAGGATTCGAGAAAATGTTTTTTTTCGAGAAATTTCCGACCAAATCGTCGGAAAAAAATTTTGAAATTTTCTACACAAAAACCTCGATAACTCGAGAACGGTTAGGACTAGCGGCATAAACGACCCCATATTTGAAATCGCCGCGTCGAGATCTATAAGGTAGGATCAGTTCCGAAAGGATTCGAGAAAATGTTTTTTTCGAGAAATTTCCGACCAAATCGTCGGAAAAAAATTTTGAAATTTTCTACACAAAAACCTCGATAACTCGAGAACGGTTAGGAGTAGCGGCATAAACGACCCCATATTTGAAATCGCCGCGTCGAGATCTATAAGGTAGGATCAGTTCCGAAAGGATTCGAGAAAATGTTTTTTTTCGAAAAATTTCCGACCAAATCGTCGGAAAAAAAATTTGAAATTTTCTACACAAAAACCTCGATAACTCGAGAACGGTTAGGAGTAGCGGCATAAACGACCCCATATTTGAAATCGCCGCGTCGAGATCTATAAGGTAGGATCAGTTCCGAAAGGATTCGAGAAAATGTTTTTCGAAAAATTTCCGACCAAATCGTCGGAAAAAATTTTGAAATTTTCTACACAAAAACCTCGATAACTCGAGAACGGTTGGGAGTAGCGGCATAAACGACCCCATATTTGAAATCGCCGCGTCGAGATCTATAAAGGTAGGATCAGTTCGAAAGGTTCGAGAAAATGTTAATTTTAGAAAAATTTCCGACCAAATCGTCGGAAAAAAATATTGAAATTTTCTACACAAAAACCTCGATAACTCGAGAACGGTTAGGACTAGCGGCATAAACGACCCCATATTTGAAATCGCCGCGTCGAGATCTATAAGGTAGGATCAGTTCCGAAAGGATTCGAGAAAATGTTTTTTTAAGAAAAATTTCCGACCAAATCGTCGGAAAAAAAATTTTGAAATTTTCTACACAAAAACCTCGATAACTCGAGAACGGTTAGGACTAGCGGCATAAACGACCCCATATTTGAAATCGCCGCGTCGAGATCTATAAGGTAGGATCAGTTCCGAAAGGATTCGAGAAAATGTTTTCGAAAAATTTCCGTCCAATTCGTCGGTAAATTATTTTGATTTTTTCTACACAAAACCCTCGATAACTCGAGAACGGTTGGGACTAGCGGCATAAACGACCCCATATTTGAAATCGCCGCGTCGAGATCTATAAGGTAGGATCAGTTCCGAAAGGATTCGAGAAAATGTTTTTTTTCGAAAAATTTCCGACCAAATCGTCGGAAAAAAAATTTGAAATTTTCTACACAAAAACCTCGATAACTCGAGAACGGTTTGGACTAGCGGCATAAACGACCCCATATTTGAAATCGCCGCGTCGAGATCTATAAGGTAGGATCAGTTCCGAAAGGATTCGAGAAAATGTTTTTTTTTCGAAAGAATTTCCGACCAAATCGTCGGAAAAAAATTTGAATTGTTATACACAAAAACCTCGATCTCTCGAGAACGGTTTTGACTAGCGGCATAAACGACCCCATATTTGAAATCGCCGCGTCGAGATCTATAAGGTAGGATCAGTTCCGAAAGGTTTCGAGAAAATGTTTTTCGAAAAATTTACCACCAAATAGTCGTACCAAAAAATTGCAATTTTCTACACAAAAACCTCGATAACTCGAGAACGGTTAGGACTAGCGGCATAAACGACCCCATATTTGAAATCGCCGCGTCGAGATCTATAAGGTAGGATCAGTTCCGGAAGGATTCTAGAACATGTTTTTCGAGAATTTCCGACCAAATCGTCGGAAAAAAATTTTGAAATTTTCTACACAAAAACCTCGATAACTCGAGAACGGTTAGGACTAGCGGCATAAACGACCCCATATTTGAAATCGCCGCGTCGAGATCTATAAGGTAGGATCAGTTCCGAACGGATTCGAGAAAATGTTTTTTTTCGAAAAATTTCCGACCAAATCGTCGGAAAAAATTTTTGAAATTTTCTACACAAAAACCTCGATAACTCGAGAACGGTTAGGACTAGCGGCATAAACGACCCCATATTTGAAATCGCCGCGTCGAGATCTATAAGGTAGGATCAGTTCCGAAAGGATTCGAGAAAATGTTTTTCGAGAAATTTCCGACCAAATCGTCGGAAAAAATTTGAAATTTTCTACACAAAAACCTCGATAACTCGAGAACGGTTAGGAGTAGCGGCATAAACGACCCCATATTTGAAATCGCCGCGTCGAGATCTATAGGTAGGATCAGTTCCGAAAGTTCGAGAAAATGTTTTTCGAAAAATTTCCGACCAAATCGTCGGAAAAAATTTTGAAATTTTCTACACAAAAACCTCGATAACTCGAGAACGGTTAGGACTAGCGGCATAAACGACCCCATATTTGAAATCGCCGCGTCGAGATCTATAAGGTAGGATCAGTTCCGAAAGAGTTCGAGAAAATGTTTTTTTCGAAAAATTTCCGACCAAATCGTCGGAAAAAATTTGAAATTTTCTACACAAAACCTCGATAACTCGAGAACGGTTAGGAGTAGCGGTATTAACGACCCCATATTTGAAATCGCCGCGTCGAGATCTATAAGGTAGGATCAGTTCAGAAAGTAATAGAGAAAATGATTTTATTAGAGAAATTTCCGACCAATTCTTAGGTAAATTAATTTCAAATTTTTTAAACAAATACCTCGATAACTCGAGAACGGTTAGGACTAGCGGCATAAACGACCCCATATTTGAAATCGCCGCGTCGAGATCTATAAGGTAGGATCAGTTCCGAAAAGTTCGAGAAAATGTTTTTCGAAAAATTTCCGACCAAATCGTCGGAAAAAATTTTGAAATTTTCTACACAAAAACCTCGATAACTCGAGAACGGTTGGGACTAGCGGCATAAACGACCCCATATTTGAAATCGCCGCGTCGAGATCTATAAGGTAGGATCAGTTCCGAAAGGATTCGAGAAAATGTTTTTTCGAAGAAATTTCCGACCAAATAGTCGGAAAAAATTTTTGAAATTTTCTACACAAAAACCTCGATAACTCGAGAACGGTTGGGACTAGCGGCATAAACGACCCCATATTTGAAATCGCCGCGTCGAGATCTATAAGGTAGGATCAGTTCCGAAAAGTTCGAGAAAATGTTTTTTTCGAGAAATTTCCGACCAAATCGTCGGAAAAAATTTTGAAATTTTCTACACAAAAACCTCGATAACTCGAGAACGGTTAGGAGTAGCGGCATAAACGACCCCATATTTGAAATCGCCGCGTCGAGATCTATAAGGTAGGATCAGTTCCGAAAGAGTTCGAGAAAATGTTTTTCGAAAAATTTCCGACCAAATCGTCGGAAAAAAATTTGAAATTTTCTACACAAAAACCTCGATAACTCGAGAACGGTTGGGACTAGCGGCATAAACGACCCCATATTTGAAATCGCCGCGTCGAGATCTATAAGGTAGGATCAGTTCCGAAAGGATTCGAGAAAATGTTTTTTTTTCGAGAATTTCCGACCAAATCGTCGGAAAAAATTTGAAATTTTCTACACAAAAACCTCGATAACTCGAGAACAGTTGGGACTAGCGGCATAACCGACCCCATATTTGAAATCGCCGCGTCGAGATCTATAAGGTAGGATCAGTTCCGAAAGGATTCGAGAAAATGTTAGTTATCGAAAAATTAGCGACCAGAACGTCGGAAAAATACTTTGAAATTTTCTACACAAAAACCAAGATAACTCGAGAACGGTTAGGACTAGCGGCATAAACGACCCCATATTTGAAATCGCCGCGTCGAGATCTATAAGGTAGGATCAGTTCCGAAAGGAATAGCAAAAATCTTAAATCACGAAAAATTTCCGACCAAATCGTCGGAAAAAACATTTGAAATTTTCTACACAAAAACCTCGATAATTCGAGAACGGTTAGGACTAGCGGCATAAACGACCCCATATTTGAAATCGCCGCGTCGAGATCTATAAGGTAGGATCAGTTCCGAAAAGGATTCGAGAAAATGTTTTTTTTCGAAAAATTTCCGACCAAATCGTCGGAAAAAACATTTGAAATTTTCTACACAAAAACCTCGATAATTCGAGAACGGTTAGGACTAGCGGCATAAACGACCCCATATTTGAAATCGCCGCGTCGAGATCTATAAGGTAGGATCAGTTCCGAAAGGATTCGAGAAAATGTTTTTTTTCGAAAAATTTCCGACCAAATCGTCGGAAAAAAAATTTGAAATTTTCTACACAAAAACCTCGATAACTCGAGAACGGTTAGGACTAGCGGCATAAACGACCCCATATTTGAAATCGCCGCGTCGAGATCTATAAGGTAGGATCAGTTCCGAAAGGATTCGAGAAAATGTTTTTCGAGAAATTTCCGACCAAATCGTCGGAAAAAATTTTGAAATTTTCTACACAAAAACCTCGATAACTCGAGAACGGTTGGGACTAGCGGCATAAACGACCCCATATTTGAAATCGCCGCGTCGAGATCTATAAGGTAGGATCAGTTCCGAAAGGGATTCGAGAAAATGTTTTTCGAAAAATTTCCGACCAAATCGTCGGAAAAATTTGAAATTTTCTACACAAAACCTCTATAACACGAGAACGGATAGGAGTAGCGGCATAAACGACCCCAGATCTGAAATCGCCGCGTCGAGATCTATAAGGTAGGATCAGTTCCGAAAGGATTCGAGAAAATGTTTTTTCGAAAATTTCCGACCAAATCGTCGGAAAAAATTTTGAAATTTTCTACCCAATAACCTCGATACGTCGAGAACCGTTAGGTCTAGCGGCTTAATCGACGGCATATTTGATATCGCCGCGTCGAGATCTATTAGATAGGATCAGTTCGAAAGGATTCGAGAAAATGTTTTTCGAAAAATTACCGACCAAATCGTCGGAACAAAAAATTGAAATAAACTACACACAAACCTCTATAACTCCAGCACGGTTTGCAGTAGCGGCATAAACGACCCCATATTTGAAATCGCCGCGTCGAGATCTATAAGATAGGATCAGTTCCGAAAAGTTCGAGAAAATGTTTTTTCGAAAAATTTCCGACCAAATCGTCGGAAAAAATTTTGAAATTTTCTACACAAAAACCTCGATAACTCGAGAACGGTTGGGAGTAGCGGCATAAACGACCCCATATTTGAAATCGCCGCGTCGAGATCTATAAGGTAGGATCAGTTCCGAAAGGATTCGAGAAAAAGTTTTTGATCGAGAAATTTCCGACCAAATCGTCGGAAAAAAATTTGAAATTTTCTACACAAAACCTCGATAACTCGAGAACGGTTGGGAGTAGCGGCATAAACGACCCCATATTTGAAATCGCCGCGTCGAGATCTATAAGGTAGGATCAGTTCCGAAAGGATTCGAGAAAATGTTTTTCGAAAAATTTCCGACCAAATCGTCGGAAAAAATTTTTGAAATTATCTACACAAAATACTCTATAACTCGATATATGTTAGGAGTAGCGTCATAAACGACCCCATATTTGAAATCGCCGCGTCGAGATCTATAAGGTAGGATCAGTTCCGAAAGTATACGAGTAAATGTTTTTTCGAAAAATTTCCGACCAAATCGTCGGAAAAAATTTTGAAATTTTCTACACAAAAACCTCGATAACTCGAGAACGGTTGGGAGTAGCGGCATAAACGACCCCATATTTGAAATCGCCGCGTCGAGATCTATAAGGTAGGATCAGTTCCGAAAGTATTCGAGAAAATGTTTTTTCGAGGAAATTTCCGACCAAATCGTCGGAAAAAAAATTTTGAAATTTTCTACACAAAAACCTCGATAACTCGAGAACGGTTGGGACTAGCGGCATAAACGACCCCATATTTGAAATCGCCGCGTCGAGATCTATAAGGTAGGATCAGTTCCGAAAGGATTCGAGAAAATGTTTTTTCGAAAATTTCCGACCAAATCGTCGGAAAAAAATTTGAAATTTTCTACACAAAAACCTCGATAACTCGAGAACGGTTAGGAGTAGCGGCATAAACGACCCCATATTTGAAATCGCCGCGTCGAGATCTATAAGGTAGGATCAGTTCCGAAAGGATTCGAGAAAATGTTTTTTCGAGAAATTTCCGACCAAATCGTCGGAAAAAATTTGAAATTTTCTACACAAAAACCTCGATAACTCGAGAACGGTTAGGAGTAGCGCAAAAAACGACCCCATATTTGAAATCGCCGCGTCGAGATCTATAAGGTAGGATCAGTTCCGAAAGGATTCGAGAAAATGTTTTCGAAAAATTTCCGACCAAATCGTCGGGAAAAATTTGAAATTTTCTACACAAAAACCTCGATAACTCGAGAACGGTTGGGACTAGCGGCATAAACGACCCCATATTTGAAATCGCCGCGTCGAGATCTATAAGGTAGGATCAGTTCCGAAAGTTCGAGAAAATGTTTTTTCGAAAATTTCCGACCAAATCGTCGGAAAAAAATTTGAAATTTTCTACACAAAAACCTCGATAACTCGAGAACGGTTAGGGACTAGCGGCATAAACGACCCCATATTTGAAATCGCCGCGTCGAGATCTATAAGGTAGGAACAGTACCGAAAAGGATTCGAGAAAATGTTTTTCGAGAAATTTCCGACCAAATCGTCGGAAAAAATTTTGAAATTTTCTACACAAAAACCTCGATAACTCGAGAACGGTTTGGAGTAGCGGCATAAACGACCCCATATTTGAAATCGCCGCGTCGAGATCTATAAGGTAGGATCAGTTCGAAAGGTTCGAGAAAATGTTTTTTTCGAAAAATTTCCGACCAAATCGTCGGAAAAAATTTTGAATTTTTCTACACAAAAACCTCGATAACTCGAGAACGGTTGGGACTAGCGGCATAAACGACCCCCATATTTGAAATCGCCGCGTCGAGATCTATAAGGTAGGATCGGTTCCGAAAGGATTCGAGAAAATGTATTTAGTCGAAAAATTTCCGACCCAATCGTCGGAAAAAATATTTGAAATTTTCTACACAAACCCCTCGTGAACTCGTGACCGGTTATGAGTAGTGTGATGTACGTCCCCATATTTGAAATCGCCGCGTCGAGATCTATAAGGTAGGATCAGTTCAAGAAAGGATTCGAGAAAATGTTTTTTCGAAAATTTCCGACCAAATCGTCGGAAAAAATTTTGAAATTTTCTACACAAAAACCTCGATAACTCGAGAACGGTTAGGGACTAGCGGCATAAACGACCCCATATTTGAAATCGCCGCGTCGAGATCTATAAGGTAGGATCAGTTCGAAAAGATTCGAGAAAATGTTTTTTTCGAAAAATTTCCGACCAAATCGTCGGAAAAAATTTTGAAATTTTCTACACAAAACCTCGATAACTCGAGAACGGTTGGGACTAGCGGCATAAACGACCCCATATTTGAAATCGCCGCGTCGAGATCTATAAAGGTAGGATCAGTTCCGAAAGGATTCGAGAAAATGTTTTTCGAGAAATTTCCGACCAAATCGTCGGAAAAAAATTTTGAAATTTTCTACACAAAAACCTCGATAACTCGAGAACGGTTAGACTAGCGGCATAAACGACCCCATATTTGAAATCGCCGCGTCGAGATCTATAAGGTAGGATCAGTTCCGAAAGGTTCGAGAAAATGTTTTTTTCAGAAAAATTTCCGACCAAATCGTCGGAAAAAAAATTTTGAAATTTTCTACACAAAAACCTCGATAACTCGAGAACGGTTGGGACTAGCAGCATAAACGACCCCATATTTGAAATCGCCGCGTCGAGATCTATAAGGTAGGATCAGTTCCGAAAGTAATCGTTAAATAAATATTATTCGAACAATTAACGACCACAACGACGGAAAGAAATTTTGAAATTTTCAACACAAAAACCTCGATAAGTCGAGAACGGGTATGACTAGCGGCATAAACGACCCCATATTTGAAATCGCCGCGTCGAGATCTATAAGGTAGGATCAGTTCCGAAAGATTCGAGAAAATGTTTTTCGAAAAATTTCCGACCAAATCGTCGGAAAAAATTTTGAAATTTTCTACACAAAAACCTCGATAACTCGAGAACAGTTGGGACTAGCGGCATAAACGACCCCATATTTGAAATCGCCGCGTCGAGATCTATAAGGTAGGATCAGTTCCGTAAGGATTCGAGAAATTGTTTTTTCGAAAAATTTCCGACCAAATCGTCGGAAAAAATTTGAAATTTTCTACACAAAACCTCGATAACTCGAGAACGGTTAGGACTAGCGGCATAAACGACCCCATATTTGAAATCGCCGCGTCGAGATCTATAAGGTAGGATCAGTTCCGAAAGAGTTCGAGAAAATGTTTTTCGAAAAATTTCCGACCAAATCGTCGAAAAAAAAATTTGAAATTTTCTACACAAAAACCTCGATAACTCGAGAACGGTTAGGACTAGCAGCATAAACGACCCCATATTTGAAATCGCCGCGTCGAGATCTATAAGGTAGGATCAGTTCCGAAAGTTCGAGAAAATGTTTTTCGAAAATTTCCGACCAAATCGTCGGAAAAAATTTGAAATTTTCTACACAAAACCTCGATAACTCGAGAACGGTTGGGAGTAGCGGCATAAACGACCCCATATTTGAAATCGCCGCGTCGAGATCTATAAGGTAGGATCAGTTCGAAAGGATTCGAGAAAATGTTTTTCGAAAAATTTCCGACAAATCGTCGGAAAAAAATTTGAAATTTCTACACAAAAACCTCGATAACTCGAGAACGGTTAGGAACTAGCGGCATAAACGACCCCATATTTGAAATCGCCGCGTCGAGATCTATAAGGTAGGATCAGTTCCGAAAGAGTTCGAGAAAATGTTTTTCGAAAAATTTCCGACAAATCGTCGGAAAAAATTTGAAATTTTCTACACAAAAACCTCGATAACTCGAGAACGGTTGGGACTAGCGGCATAAACGACCCCATATTTGAAATCGCCGCGTCGAGATCTATAAGGTAGGATCAGTTCCGAAGGATTCGAGAAAATGTTTTTCGAAAATTTCCGACCAAATCGTCGGAAAAAATTTGAAATTTTCTACACAAAAACCTCGATAACTCGAGAACGGTTGGGATAGCGGCATAAACGACCCCATATTTGAAATCGCCGCGTCGAGATCTATAAGGTAGGATCAGTTCCGAAAGGATTCGAGAAAATGTTTTCGAAAAATTTCCGACAAATCGTCGGAAAAAATTTTGAAATTTTCTACACAAAAACCTCGATAACTCGAGAACAGTTGGGACTAGCGGCATAAACGACCCAATATTTGAAATCGCCGCGTCGAGATCTATAAGGTAGGATCAGTTCCGAAAAGTTCGAGAAAATGTTTTTCGAAAAATTTCCGACCAAATCGTCGGAAAAAAATTTTGAAATTTCTACACAAAAACCTCGATAACTCGAGAACAGTTGGGAGTAGCGGCATAAACGACCCCATATTTGAAATCGCCGCGTCGAGATCTATAAGGTAGGATCAGTTCCGAAAGGATTCGAGAAAATGTTTTTCGAAAAATTTCCGACAAATCGTCGGAAAAAAATTTGAGAAATTTTCTACACAAAAACCTCGATAACTCGAGAACGGATAGGACTAGCAGCATAAACGACCCCATATTTGAAATCGCCGCGTCGAGATCTATAAGGTAGGATCAGTTCCGAAAAGATTCGAGAAAATGTTTTCGAAAAATTTCCGACCAAATCGTCGGAAAAAATTTTGAAATTTTCTACACAAAAACCTCGATAACTCGAGAACGGTTGGGACTAGCGGCATAAAACGACCCCATATTTGAAATCGCCGCGTCGAGATCTATAAAGGTAGGATCAGTTCGAAAAGTTCGAGAAAATGTTTTTCGAAAAATTTCCGACCAAATCGTCGGAAAAAATTTGAAATTTTCTACACAAAAACCTCGATAACTCGAGAACAGTTGGGACTAGCAGCATAAACGACCCCATGTTTGAAATCGCCGCGTCGAGATCTATAAGGTGGGATCAGTTCGAAAGGATTCGAGAAAATGTTTTTTCGAAAAATTTCGACCAAATCGTCGGAAAAATTTTGAAATTTTCTACACAAAAACCTCGATAACTCGAGAACAGTTGGGATAGCGGCATAAACGACCCCATATTTGAAATCGCCGCGTCGAGATCTATAAGGTAGGATCAGTTCGAAAAGATTCGAAATGTTTTTCGAAAAATTTCCGACCAAATCGTCGGAAAAAATTTTGAAATTTTCTACACAAAAACCTCGATAACTCGAGAACAGTTGGGACTAGCGGCATAAACGACCCCATATTTGAAATCGCCGCGTCGAGATCTATGGGTAGGATCAGTTCCGAAAGGATTCGAGAAAATGTTTTTTTTCGAAAAATTTCCGACCAAATCGTCGGAAAAAAAATTTGAAATTTTCTACACAAAAACGTCGATAACTCGAGAACGGTTAGGACTAGCGGCATAAACGACCCCATATTTGAAATCGCCGCGTCGAGATCTATAGGGTAGGATCAGTTCCGAAAGGATTCGAGAAAATGTTTTTTTTCGAAAAATTTCCGACCAAATCGTCGGAAAAAAAATTTGAAATTTTCTACACAAAAACCTCGATAACTCGAGAACGGTTAGGAGTAGCGGCATAAATGAAATCGCCGCGTCGAGATCTATAAGGTAGGATCAGTTCCGAAAGGATTCGAGAAAATGTTTTTTTTCGAAAAATTTCCGACCAAATCGTCGGAAAAAAAATTTTAAATTTTCTACACAAAAACCTCGATAACTCGAGAACGGTTAGGAGTAGCGGCATAAACGACCCCATATTTGAAATCGCCGCGTCGAGATCTATAAGGTAGGATCAGTTCCGAAAAGGATTCGAGAAAATGTTTTTTCGAAAAATTTCCGACCAAATCGTCCGGAAAAAATTTTGAAATTTTCTACACAAAAACCTCGATAACTCGAGAACGGTTGGGACTAGCGGCATAAACGACCCCATATTTGAAATCGCCGCGTCGAGGATCTATAAAGGGTAGGATCGGTTCCGAAAAGTTCGAGAAAATGTTTTTTCGAAAAATTTCCGACCAAATCGTCGGAAAAAATTTTGAAATTTTCTACACACCGAAAACCTCGATAACTCGAGAACGGTTGGGACTAGCGGCATAAACGACCCCATATTTGAAATCGCCGCGTCGAGATCTATAGTAGGATCAGTTCCGAAAAGTTCGAGAAAATGTTTTTCGAAAAATTTCCGACCAAATCGTCGGAAAAAATTTTGAAATTTTCTACACAAAAACCTCGATAACTCGAGAACAGTTGGGACTAGCGGCATAAACGACCCCATATTTGAAATCGCCGCGTCGAGATCTATAAGGTGAGGATCAGTTCCGAAAAGGATTCGAGAAAATGTTTTTCGAAAAATTTCCGACAAATCGTCCGGAAAAAATTTGAAATTTTCTACACAAAAACCTCGATAACTCGAGAACGGTTGGGACTAGCGGCATAAACGACCCCATATTTGAAATCGCCGCGTCGAGATCTATAAGGTAGGATCAGTTCCGAAAGAGTTCGAGAAAATGTTTTTCGAAAAATTTCCGACCAAATCGTCGGAAAAAAATTTGAAATTTTCTACACAAAAACCTCGATAACTCGAGAACGGTTGGGACCCTCCAGCGGCATAAACGACCCCATATTTGAAATCGCCGCGTCGAGATCTATAAGGTAGGATCAGTTCCGAAAAGGTTCGAGAAAATGTTTTTCGAAAATTTCCGACCAAATCGTCGGAAAAAAATTTGAAATTTTCTACAAAAACCTCGATAACTCGAGAACGGTTGGGACTAGCGGCATAAACGACCCCATATTTGAAATCGCCGCGTCAGAGATCCTATGGTAGGGATCGGTTCCGAAAGGATTCGAAGAAAATGTTTTTTCAATTTCCGAACCAAATCGTCGGAAAAAATTTGCGAAATTTTCTACACAAAAACCTCGATAACTTCAGAAGGAGACGGTTAGAGACATGGCTTGGATACAACGACCCCCATATTCTGAAATCGCCGCGTCGAGGAATCTATAAAGGTAAGGATCAGTTCGAAAGGAGTTCGAGAAAAATGTTTTTTTCGAAAAATTTCCAAACCAAATCGTCGGAAGAAAAATTTTGAAATTTTCTACACAAAAACCTCGATAACTCGAGGAACGGTTAGGACTAGCGGCATAAACGACCCCATATTTGAAATCGCCGCGTCGAGATCTATAAAGGTAGGATCAGTTCCGAAAGGATTCGAGAAAATGTTTTTCGAAAAATTTCCGACCAAATCGTCGGAAAAAATTTTGAAATTTTCTACAAAACCTCGATAACTACGAGAGAACAGTTGGGACTAGCGGCATAAACGACCCGGCCATATTTGAAATCGCCGCGTCGAGATCTATAAAGGTGGGATCAGTTCCGAAGAGTTCGAGAGAAAATGTTTTTTTCGAAAAGACTTTCCGACCAAATCGTCGGAAAAAATTTTGAAATTTTTCTACACAAAAACCTCGATAACTCGAGGAACGGTTGGGACTAGCTTGACATAAACGACCCCATATTTGAAATCGCCGCGTCGAGGATCTATAAGGTAGGGGATCCAGTTCCGAAAAGAGTTCGAGAAAATGTTTTTTCGAAAAATTTCCGACCAAATCGTCGGAAAAAAATTTTTGAAATTTTCTACACAAAAAACCTCGATAACTCGAGAACGAGTGGTTGGGACCTAGCGGCATAAACGACCCCATATTTGAAATCGCCGCGTCGAAGGATCTATAAGGTAGGATCAGTTCCGAAAGGATTCGAGAAAATGTTTTTCGAGAAATTTCCGACCAAATCGTCGGAAAAAATTTTGAAATTTTCTACAAAACCTCGATAACAACTCGAGGAACGGTTGGGACTAATGGCATAAACGACCCCATATTTGAGAAATCGCCGCGTCGAGATCTATATAAGGTAGGATCAGTTTCGAAAGGATTCGAGAAAATGTTTTTTCGAAAAATTTCCGACCAAATCGTCCCGGAAAAAATTTTGAAATTTTCTACACAAAACTTCCTCGATAACTCGAGAACAGTTAGGGACTAGCGGCATAAACGACCCCATATTTAGAAATCGCCGCGTCCTTGAGATCTATGGGTAGAGGATCCAGTTCGAAAGGTTCGAGAAAATGTTTGTTTTCAGAAAAATTTTCCGACCAAATCGTCGGAAAAGAATTTTGAAATTTTCTACACAAAAACCTCGATAACTCCGAACGGTTGGGACTAGCGATACACAAACGACCCCATATTTGAAATCGCCGCGTCGAGATCTATAAGGTAGGATCAGTTTCGAAAGAGTTCGAGGGAAAATGTTTTTCGAGAAATTTCCGACCAAATCGTCGGAAAAAATTTTGAAATTTTCTACACAAAAACCTCGATAACTCGAGAGAACGGTTGGGACTAGCCGGCATAAAGCGACCCCATATTTGAAATCGCCGCGTCGAGGATCTATAAGGTAGGGATCAGTTCCGAGAAAGGATTCGAGAAAATGTTTTTTTCGAGAAATTTCCGACCAAATCGTCGGAAAAAAATTTACAGAAATTTTCTACACAAAAACCTCGATAACTCGAGAACGGTTGGGACTAGCGGCATAAAGGCGACCCCATATTTGAAATCGCCGCGTCGAGATCTATAAGGTAGGGGATCAGTTCGAAAAGAGTTCAAGGAAAATGTTTTTTCGAGAAAAATTTCCGAAGCCAAATCGTCGGAAAAAAATTTTGAAATTTCTACACAGAAAACCTCGATAACTCGAGAAACGGTTGGGAGTAGCGGCATAAACGACCCCCATATTTGAAATCGCCGCGTCGAGATCTATAAGGTAGGATCCAGTTCCGAAAGAGTTCGAGAAGAATGTTTTTTCGAAAAATTTCCGACCAAATCGTCGGAAAAAAAGTTTTGAAATTTTCTACACAAAAACCTCGATAACTCGAGAACGGTTGGGACTAGCGGCATAAACGACCCCCATATTTGAAATCGCTTAGCGTCGAGATCTTATAAGGTAGGATCGGTTCCGAAAGGAGTTCGAGAAAATGTTTTTTTTTCGAAAAGAATTTCCGACAAATCGTCGGAAAAAAATTTTAACGAAATTTTCTACACAAAAACCTCGATAACTCGAGAACGACGGTTGGGACTAGCGGCATAAACGACCCCATATTTGAAATCGCCGCGTCGAGAAGTCTATAAAGGTGAGGATCAGTTCCGAGAAAGGATTCGAGAAAATGTTTTTCGAGAAAATTTCCGACCAAATCGTCGGAAAAAAATTTCGAAATTTTTTACACAAAAACACCTCGATAACTCGCGAGAACGGTTAGGGACTAGCGGCATAAACGACCCCATATTTTGAAATCGCCGCGTCGGAGATCTATAAAAAGGTAGGATCAGTTCCGAGAAAGGATTCGAGAAAATGTTTTTTCGAAAATTTTTCCGACAAATCGTCCGGAAAAAAATTTTGAAATTTTCTTCAAAAAAACCTCGATAACACGAGTACGGTTAGGACTAGCGGCATAAACGACGCCATATTTGAAATCGCCGCGTCGAGATCTATATAAGGTAGGATCAGTTCCGAAAGGTTCGAGAAAATGTTTTTCGAAAAGATTTCCGACAAATCGTCGGAGAAAAAGAATTTTGAAATTTTCTACACAAAAACCTCGATAACTCGAACGAACAGTTGGGACTAGCTTGATACAAACGACCCCCATATTTGGGAAATCGCCGCGTCGAGATCTATAAGGTAGGATCAGTTCCGAAAGGTTCCGAGAAAATGTTTTTCGAAAAATTTCCGACCAAATCGTCCGGGAAAAAAATTTTGAAATTTTCTACACAAAACTACTCGATAACTCGAGAACGGTTGGGACTAGCGGCATAAACATGACCCCATATTTGAGAAATCGCCGCGTCAGGATCTATAAGGTAGGATCAGTTCCAGAAAAGGTTCGAGAAAATGTTTTTTTCGAAAAATTTCCGACCAAATCGTCGGAAAAAAATTTTGAAATTTTTCTACACAAAAACCTCGATAACTCGAGAACGGTTGGGACTAGCGGCATAAACGACCCACATATTTGAAATCGCCGCGTCGAGATCACATAAGGTAGGATCCAGTTCCGAGAAAGGTTCGAGAAAATGTTTTTCGAGAAATTTCCGACCAAATCTGTCGGAAAAAAAATTTTGAAATTTTCTACACAAAAACCTCGATAACTCGAGGAACGGTTGGGACTAGCGGCATACGCAACGACCCCATATTTGAAATCGCCGCGTCGAGATCTACTTATAAGGTAGGATCAGTTCCGAAAGGATTCGAGGAAAATGTTTTTTCGAGAAATTTCCGACCAAATCGATCGGAAAAAAATTTGAAATTTTCTACACAAAAACCTCGATTAACTCGGAGAACGGTTTAGGACTAGCGGCATAAACGACCCCATATTTGAAATCGCCGCGTCGAGATCTATAAGGTAGGATCAGTTCCGAAAAGGAGTTCGAGGAAAATGTTTTTCCGAAAAATTTCCGAACCAAATCGTCGGAAAAATTTTGAAATTTTCTACACAAAAACCTCGATAACTCGAGAACCCGGTTAGGGACTAGCGGCATAAACGACCCCATATTTGGGAAATCGCCGCGTCGAGATCTATAAGGTAGGATCAGTTCCGAAAGAGTTCGAGAAAATGTTTTTCGAAAAATTTCCGACAAATCGTCGGAAAAAATTTTCAGGAGAATTTTTCTACACACAAAACCTCGATAACTCGAGAACGGTTGGGACATAGCGATACAAACGACCCCATATTTGAAATCGCTTCGCGTCGAGATCTATAAGGGTAGGATCAGTTCCGAAAGGATTCGAGGAAAATGTTTTCGAAAAATTTCCGACCAAATCAAATCGGAAAAAAATTTTCGAAAATTTTCTACTACAAAAACTCTCGATAACTTTCGAGAACAGTTTAGGGACTAGCGGCGCCATAAACGATTACATATTTACGAAATCGCCGCGTCGAGGATCTATAAAGGTAGGATCAGTTCCGAAAAGTTCAAGAGAAAATGTTTTTCGAAAAATTTCCGACTACAAATCGTCGAGAAAAAATTTGAAATTTTCTACACCAAAAACCTCGATAACTCGAGCACGTTTAGGACTAGCGGCATAAACGACCCCATATTTGAAGAATCATATACGAGATCTATAAGGTGGGATCAGTTCCGAAAGGATTCGAGAAAATGTTTTTTCGAAAATTTCAAGCAAATCGTCGGAAAAAAATTTGAAATTTTCTACACAAAAACCTCGATAACTAAAGGAACAGTTGGGACTAGCGGCATAAACGACCCCATATTTGAAATCTTGCGTCAGGATCTATAAGGTAGGATCAGTTCCGAAGAGTTCGAGAAAATGTTTTTTCGAAAATTTCCAGGCTTAAAATCATCCAGGAAAAAAATTTGAAAATTTTCTACACAAAAACCTCGATAACTCGAGAACCCAGTTGGGACTAGCGGCATAAACGACCCCATGGCCCCGATATCGCCGCGTCCCGAGATCTGGGTAAGGGATCAGTTCCGAAAGTTCGAGAAAATGTTTTAAGAAAAATTTTAAAGTCTGATCGGAAAAAAATTTGAAATTTTCTACACTAAAACCTCATTAACTTTCGAGAACGGTTGGGACAAGCGGCATGAACGACCCCATATTTTGAAATCGCCCGCGTCGAGATCCTATAAGGTAGGATCAGTTCCGAAAGGATTCGAGAAAATGTTTTTTCGAAAATTTCCGACCAAATCGTCGGAAAAAAATTTGAAATTTTCTACACAAAAACCTCGATAACTCGAGAACGGTTGGGACTAGCGGCATAAACGACCCCATATTTGAAATCGCCGCGTCGAGATCTATAAGGTAGGATCAGTTCCGAAAAGTTCGAGAAAATGTTTTTCGAAAAATTTCCGACCAAATCGTCGGAAAAAAATTTGAAATTTTCTACACAAAAACCTCGATAACTCGAGAACGGTTGGGACTAGCGGCATAAACGACCCCATATTTGAAATCGCCGCGTCGAGATCTATAAGGTAGGATCAGTTCCGAAAGGATTCGAGAAAATGTTTTTTCGAAAAATTTCCGACCAAATCGTCGGAAAAAATTTGAAATTTTCTACACAAAAACCTCGATAACTCGAGAACGGTTGGGACTAGCGGCATAAACGACCCCATATTTGAAATCGCCGCGTCGAGATCTATAAGGTAGGATCAGTTCCGAAAGGATTCGAGAAAATGTTTTTTCGAAAAATTTCCGACCAAATCGTCGGAAAAAAATTTGAAATTTTCTACACAAAAACCTCGATAACTCGAGAACGGTTGGGACTAGCGGCATAAACGACCCCATATTTGAAATCGCCGCGTCGAGATCTATAAGGTAGGATCAGTTCCGAAAGTTCGAGAAAATGTTTTTCGAAAAATTTCCGACCAAATCGTCGGAAAAAATTTGAAATTTTCTACACAAAAACCTCGATAACTCGAGAACGGTTGGGACTAGCGGCATAAACGACCCCATATTTGAAATCGCCGCGTCGAGATCTATAAGGTAGGATCAGTTCCGAAAGGTTCGAGAAAATGTTTTTTCGAAAAATTTCCGACCAAATCGTCGGAAAAAATTTTGAAATTTTCTACACAAAAACCTCGATAACTCGAGAACAGTTGGGACTAGCGGCATAAACGACCCCATATTTGAAATCGCCGCGTCGAGATCTATAAGGTAGGATCAGTTCGAAAAGTTCGAGAAAATGTTTTTTCGAAATATTTCCGACCAAATCGTCGGAAAAAATTTTGTAATTTTCTACACAAAATCCTCGATAACTCGAGAACGGTTAGGTCTAGCGGCATAAACGACCCCATATTTGAAATCGCCGCGTCGAGATCTATAAGGTAGGATCAGTTCGGACGGGATTCGAAAAAATGTTTAAATAGATAAATTTCCGACCAAATCGTCGGAAAAAAAATTTGAAATTTTCTACACAAAAACCTCGATAACTCGAGAACGGTTAGTACTAGCGGCATAAACGACCCCATATTTGAAATCGCCGCGTCGAGATCTATAAGGTAGGATCAGTTCCGAAAAGTTCGAGAAAATGTTTTTTCGAAAAATTTCCGACCAAATCGTCGGAAAAAATTTTGAAATTTTCTACACAAAAACCTCGATAACTCGAGAACGGTTAGGACTAGCGGCATAAACGACCCCATATTTGAAATCGCCGCGTCGAGATCTATAAGGTAGGATCAGTTCCGAAAAGTTCGAGAAAATGTTTTTCGAAAAATTTCCGACCAAATCGTCGGAAAAAATTTTGAAATTTTCTACACAAAAACCTCGATAACTCGAGAACGGTTGGGACTAGCGGCATAAACGACCCCATATTTGAAATCGCCGCGTCGAGATCTATAAGGTAGGATCAGTTCCGAAAGAGTTCGAGAAAATGTTTTTCGAAAAATTTCCGACCAAATCGTCGGAAAAAATTTGAAATTTTCTACACAAAAACCTCGATAACTCGAGAACGGTTGGGACTAGCGGCATAAACGACCCCATATTTGAAATCGCCGCGTCGAGATCTATAAGGTAGGATCAGTTCCGAAAAGATTCGAGAAAATGTTTTTCGAAAAATTTCCGACCAAATCGTCGGAAAAAATTTGAAATTTTCTACACAAAAACCTCGATAACTCGAGAACGGTTAGGACTAGCGGCATAAACGACCCCATATTTGAAATCGCCGCGTCGAGATCTATAAGGTAGGATCAGTTCCGAAAGGATTCGATAAAATGTTTTTCGAAAAATTTCCGACCAAATCGTCGGAAAAAATTTGAAATTTTCTACACAAAAACCTCGATAACTCGAGAACGGTTGGGACTAGCGGCATAAACGACCCCATATTTGAAATCGCCGCGTCGAGATCTATAAGGTAGGATCAGTTCCGAAAGGATTCGAGAAAATGTTTTTTCGAAAAATTTCCGACCAAATCGTCGGAAAAAATTTGAAATTTTCTACACAAAAACCTCGATAACTCGAGAACGGTTGGGACTAGCGGCATAAACGACCCCATATTTGAAATCGCCGCGTCGAGATCTATAAGGTAGGATCAGTTCGGAAAAGTTCGAGAAAATGTTTTTTCGAAAAATTTCCGACCAAATCGTCGGAAAAAAATTTGAAATTTTCTACACAAAAACCTCGATAACTCGAGAACAGTTGGGACTAGCGGCATAAACGACCCCATATTTGAAATCGCCGCGTCGAGATCTATAAGGTAGGATCAGTTCCGAAAGGATTCGAGAAAATGTTTTTCGAAAATTTCCGACCAAATCGTCGGAAAAAATTTGAAATTTTCTACACAAAAACCTCGATAACTCGAGAACAGTTGGGACTAGCGGCATAAACGACCCCATATTTGAAATCGCCGCGTCGAGATCTATAAGGTAGGATCAGTTCCGAAAGGTTCGAGAAAATGTTTTTCGAAAAATTTCCGACCAAATCGTCGGAAAAAATTTGAAATTTTCTACACAAAAACCTCGATAACTCGAGAACGGTTGGGACTAGCGGCATAAACGACCCCATATTTGAAATCGCCGCGTCGAGATCTATAAGGTAGGATCAGTTCCGAAAGGATTCGAGAAAATGTTTTTTCGAAAATTTCCGACCAAATCGTCGGAAAAAATTTGAAATTTTCTACACAAAAACCTCGATAACTCGAGAACGGTTAGGACTAGCGGCATAAACGACCCCATATTTGAAATCGCCGCGTCGAGATCTATAAGGTAGGATCAGTTCCGAAAGGATTCGAGAAAATGTTTTTCGAAAAATTTCCGACCAAATCGTCGGAAAAAATTTGAAATTTTCTACACAAAAACCTCGATAACTCGAGAACGGTTGGGACTAGCGGCATAAACGACCCCATATTTGAAATCGCCGCGTCGAGATCTATAAGGTAGGATCAGTTCCGAAAGGATTCGAGAAAATGTTTTTTTCGAAAAATTTCCGACCAAATCGTCGGAAAAAATTTGAAATTTTCTACACAAAAACCTCGATAACTCGAGAACGGTTGGGACTAGCGGCATAAACGACCCCATATTTGAAATCGCCGCGTCGAGATCTATAAGGTAGGATCAGTTCCGAAAGGATTCGAGAAAATGTTTTTCGAAAAATTTCCGACCAAATCGTCGGAAAAAATTTGAAATTTTCTACACAAAAACCTCGATAACTCGAGAACGGTTGGGACTAGCGGCATAAACGACCCCATATTTGAAATCGCCGCGTCGAGATCTATAAGGTAGGATCAGTTCGAAAGGATTCGAGAAAATGTTTTTTCGAAAAATTTCCGACCAAATCGTCGGAAAAAATTTGAAATTTTCTACACAAAAACCTCGATAACTCGAGAACGGTTGGGACTAGCGGCATAAACGACCCCATATTTGAAATCGCCGCGTCGAGATCTATAAGGTAGGATCAGTTCCGAAAGTTCGAGAAAATGTTTTTCGAAAAATTTCCGACCAAATCGTCGGAAAAAATTTGAAATTTTCTACACAAAAACCTCGATAACTCGAGAACGGTTGGGACTAGCGGCATAAACGACCCCATATTTGAAATCGCCGCGTCGAGATCTATAAGGTAGGATCAGTTCGAAAAGTTCGAGAAAATGTTTTTTTTCGAAAAATTTTCGACCAAATCGTCGGAAAAAAATTTTAAATTTTCTACACAAAAACCTCGATGACTCGAGAACGGTTAGGACTAGCGGCATAAACGACCCCATATTTGAAATCGCCGCGTCGAGATCTATAAGGTAGGATCAGTTCCGAAAGGTTTCGAGAAAATGTTTTTCGAAAATTTCCGACCAAATCGTCGGAAAAAAATTTTGTAAATTACTACACAAAAACCTCGATAACTCGAGAACGGTTGGGACTAGCGGCATAAACGACCCCATATTTGAAATCGCCGCGTCGAGATCTATAAGGTAGGATCAGTTCCGAAAGGTTCGAGAAAATGTTTTTCGAAAATTTCCGACCAAATCGTCGGAAAAAATTTCAAATTTTATTCACAATAACATCGTTAACTCGAGAACGGTTTGTTCTTGCGGCATAACTGACCCTTTATTTGAAATCGCCGCGTCGTGATCTATAAGGTAGGATCAGTTCCGTAAGGATTCGAGAAAATGTTTTTCGAAAAATTTCCGACAAATCGTCGGAAAAAAATTTGAAATTTTCTACACAAAAACCTCGATAACTCGAGAACAGTTGGGACTAGCGGCATAAACGACCCCATATTTGAAATCGCCGCGTCGAGATCTATAAGGTAGGATCAGTTCCGAAAGTTCGAGAAAATGTTTTTCGAAAAATTTCCGACCAAATCGTCGGAAAAAAATTTGAAATTTTCTACACAAAAACCTCGATAACTCGAGAACAGTTGGGACTAGCGGCATAAACGACCCCATATTTGAAATCGCCGCGTCGAGATCTATAAGGTAGGATCAGTTCCGAAAAGTTCGAGAAAATGTTTTTTCGAAAAATTTCCTTCCATTTCGTCGGAAATTAATTTTTAAATTGTCTACTCAATAACCTCGATAACTCGAGAACGGTTAGGACTAGCGGCATAAACGACCCCATATTTGAAATCGCCGCGTCGAGATCTATAAGGTAGGATCAGTTCGAAAGGTTCGAGAAAATGTTTTTCGAAAAATTTCCGACCAAATCGTCGGAAAAAATTTGAAATTTTCTACACAAAAACCTCGATAACTCGAGAACGGTTGGGACTAGCGGCATAAACGACCCCATATTTGAAATCGCCGCGTCGAGATCTATAAGGTAGGATCAGTTCCGAAAGGTTCGAGAAAATGTTTTTCGAAAAATTTCCGACCAAATCGTCGGAAAAATTTTGAAATTTTCTACACAAAAACCTCGATAACTCGAGAACAGTTGGGACTAGCGGCATAAACGACCCCATATTTGAAATCGCCGCGTCGAGATCTATAAGGTAGGATCAGTTCCGAAAGGATTCGAGAAAATATATTATTACGAAAAATTTCCGAACAAATCGACGGAAAAAATCTGTGAAAAATTCTACACAAAAACCTCGATAACTCGAGAACGGTTGGGACTAGCGGCATAACCGACCCCATATTTGAAATCGCCGCGTCGAGATCTATAAGGTAGGATCAGTTCCGAAAGGATTCGAGAAAATGTTTTTTCGAAAAATTTCCGACCAAATCGTCGGAAAAAATTTTGAAATTTTCTACAAAAATCGATTCTCGACATTTGAAAATCGTCGAGATGAATATCAGTTTTCGAAAATGTTTTTTTTCGTCAAACCAAACGATAACCTCGATAACTCGAGAACGGGTGACGTCGAGATCGGATCACACGAGGTACTACGACCATATTTGAAATCGATAACTCGAGAACGCGTCGCGTATTTAAATAGAAGGTGGATCAGTTCCGAAAGGAGTTCGAGAAAATGTTTTTTCGAAATTTC